>OW028759.1:14831256-16081256 GCA_932294355.1 Aporophyla lueneburgensis
TATCTTTGCAATCGTTACTTTTTAACGTTAAGTTTTATTGTAATTATTTTAATCAAATTAAGTGAGTTATTTTGCGAGTATTATTTTTAAGACGCCTGCAAGTACACGCCGGCTATGGAGGACGAACAGGGGATGGTTCAGCAGCGACACGTGGTGTCTCAGCCGCTCGAACATCAGCCGCAGAAGATATAGAAACTCTAAGAAGTAAGGTAAATAAGGCTCTGGCTCTCTTTCATTCTTGGTTTACCATCAACAATCTCAACTTGAATAGCAATAAAACGCATGCCATATTATTTAAAACAACGCCGAGAAACAAAGATACAATTAACATACATTTGAATGAAAATAAAATAATATTAGTAGACAGCGTTAAATTTTTAGGTATTTATATTGACGAAAGCCTGAACTGGAAAAAGGAACTTACAGCCATAGAAAGTTCAATTAGTTCTGCTTGCTATGCCCTTCGAAGCCTTCGAGATGAGATTTCCATTAAACTGTTAAAAATAGTATATTACTCGCTTGTTGAGTCAAAGCTTAGATACAGTATCGCTCTATGGGGAGGCAGTTATGCGTACAATGTAAATACTGCTTTTATCATACAAAAAAGGGCCATAAGAACCATGGTGCGAATTCCCCAATGGATATCATATAAGCAATATTTTAAAGATCTACAAATACTCACAGTCCCTTGCTTATATATTTTAGTTCTACTCACATACCTCTTGAAAAAGCTACATAAATTCGAAACACTTGACGAAAGAAATAAGCGGGAAGCCACAAGGCGTAAGGACTTACAATATAAGATACAACCGCATTTTAAAATAGTTAGTCATGCCGCATGCTATCAATCAATTAAATTATTTAATAAATTACCTTTACAATTAAAGTCCATTTATAATTTAAATCAGTTTAGGAACCAGTTAAAGACATTTTTGATAGAAAAATGCTATTACTCACTTGATGAGTTTCTCGGTGATGCACATAACTAAACTTTTATAATTATTAACCTTTTATTTTTGACATAATTTATTTCTATTTTTGACACAATATAATTGATTTCTATTTTTGACATGATATAATTGATTTCTATTTTCGACATTATATAATTTATTTCTATTTTTGACAGTGTATAATTTATTTCTATTTTTGACATTATATTAATTAGTACTTTTGACATTAGTATCGGTGTAAATTTACCTAAATTGTATTGTTTTATTTTTTCTTTTATTCTTGATTTGACGACAGTGGGTCCCATTCATTATATAAATTCATTTGTTTAATTCTTTTTTAATTTATGTATGCATGTTTTTAGTTTTTACTGTAATAATTTCGACACAATGTAAAAATTGTTCATGAAATAAATAAATAAATAAATAACATCCGTCATATATATATTTATTTATCGCTATTTATTTATTTATAGTTCATTAAAACGGTACAACACCAATAAAATTAATTAACATAGAAACACATAAAAGGTTGACGGTAATTACATAAAGTTATACAATTACCTATATTTACAACTAATATGGAACAGTGGACTCCCTTGCATACTTTCTCTCACAGAACACCAGACATATACGCATCATTTTATTTCATTCATCAACAAACACATTACATTCAGGGTTGGCAGTCAGGAGGGCATTTAGCATTTTCAAGGTGCGACAGACTGGGGATTCGGCTCTGGCTACAGTCTTAGATGGCAGTTGTGCAAAAAGGTTGTGCCGGCGGCTCTGACGGTGTCCAATGTATTTATCGGGCACAAATAACCGACAGAAAAGGCCATGGAGCTCTAAGCTCTATATATATTTGTCAAAACAAATGGCGCACAAATTTTGTATTTAATTGCAATTAGCATATAAAGTAGTTATACTTAACGTACGTTCACCGATGTCAGAAATACATGGACAACATAACATGGACATTCCTGACATCGGTGAAGGTAAACATCGTGAGGAAACCTGGGATTTTAGATATCGATAGACAAATCTGAAATCGCTAACCCGTACCGTGTGTACCGTGTTACATCGTGTACCGTGTGGTGCCGGACGTAAAGAATAGCATCACCCCAATCCTTCCCGTGGGTGTCGTAAGAGGCGACTATGGGACTTACTAGAGAATGGGCAGCAGCGTTTTCTTCGCATTTTACCACCATACTGCGATCGCCAATCCGCCTGCCAAGCGTGGCGATTATGGCAAAGCCCCTCAAATTGGGGGAGGTCCTGTCCAGCAGTGGACGTATTACGGCTGAAATGATGATGAACCCATCTTGGGCAAGCATAGTGTTCAGTGCTCGCGCCTTCTCTGGATGAGAAGAGGGTTTTGCCCTGCAGTAGGATACTTATATGTTGGTAGTAACAAAACTAAATTAAAAATAATAATGATAGTAGTTAATAATTATACCTATCCTTAAATGATTATTGATTATGTCTATGAATATTTTTAAGGTTCCGTATCAAAAAAAGAAAAACCGGCCAAGTGCGAGTCGGACTCGCGCACCGAGGGTTCCGTACAAACCTGTAGGTATCCTCGGTTTATGTATAAGGTTTATGCTTATGAAATTAAATGTTTTTTTTTTTAATTTTTATATTTGAGTTGATTGAATGAAAGGTAAATTGCGGTTTACGATTTATGACGTATTAAAAAAAAAAACTACTTACTGGATCTCGTTCAAACCAATTTTCGGTGGAAGTTTGCATGGTTATGTACATCATATATTTTTTTGAGTTTTATCATTCTCTTATTTTAGAAGTTACGGGGGGGGGGGGGGGACACTCATTTTACCACTTTGGAAGCGTCTCTCGCGCAACCTGTTCAGTTTAGAAAAAAATAATATTAGAAACCTCAATACCATTTTTGAAGACCTATTCATAAATACCCCACACGTATGGGTTTGATGAAAATACAATTTTTGAGTTTCAGTTCTAAGTATGGGGAACCCCAAAATTTTTTTTTTCTATTTTAGTGTAAAAATCTTGATGCGGTTCACAGAATACATCTACTTACCAAGTTTCAACAGCGTAGCTCTTATAGTTTCGGAGAAAAGTGGCTGTGACATACGGACGGACAAACAGACAGACAAACAGACAGACATGACGAATGACATGAAGTTATAAACTGTGTCGCAGCTATCAACGCCCGTCTAAACATATGAAACACATTGTTCCAGACACATGACATGGGCTACAATTTGGCTCAGAACTTAAATTTAAGCATAAAATGAAAATGAAAAATTAAACTAAATAAAAAAAAAAAAATTACAAAAGAAAAACTAAATGTGTATATTTTGAGTAGTGGTGTAATGTGGAGTGGAAGTGTGAACGAGGGTATGTGTGAGTGTAGGTGTGTGTGAGTAAGTGTGTGTGAGTGAGTCCATGTGTAAGGGAGCATGATCTAGGTAAGTTTCAAGTTCTCACAATTTCTTCAGTTTCATCATATGATAGAGATTTCAACCAGTCGGTCAATTCAACTCTTAAGATCTTACGAGATAACCGGTAAATTTCGATGCTTTTGTTAACTTTATTATAGATCTTTGGGCTAATGAACCTAAAATGTCTACTCGCCACTGCTGCTCTTCAAGGAATTATTTTGCAGACTCTATCAGAGAGGCGTTTCGCTGGGGTACACTAAGGGGGGGGTCTGTATTTATGCTTTTGCGGTTGCACAACGACACGCTTGGCTTGGCTTTGCTTGGTAGTATAGATGCAGGCCTACTCTGCTGCCTCCCTCAGAGGCAGCAGGGTGGCGGGGTCTTGAGGGAGAGCGCTAAAGTCGTGTAGATCCTCAAGGCAAGTCTGGCGGATACACCTTCACGAGGTTGCCACCCCGTTTTTGGTCTAATTCCTTAAGAAATAGACGTAACTGAAACCACCAGGCGACTTTACCTCCCCTATCTTCCCTCCCCACTCCCGCATAACCCGCCTTTTTCCTGTCCCAAAATACCCCTCCTCACGCAATCCCACCCAAATCCTCACTCCCTACAACACCTACCTACCCAACTTCCACTCCGAAACGTGACCACCCTGTGACTGGGTGGTGGCGGGCTCGACTGTCACTAAAAGCAGCTGATGGTGAGTTAGGAGGAAGCAGTCACCTGCGCTAGGACCTGCGCAGTTGAGCGCCGTGAGCGGGGATGAAGGAGTCCTGGGGGGCTGAGCCGAACGGCGCTGGTGGTTATGTGTCCGTGAGGCAACACTCCCCCTTTGGTCTGGATTTCAAGCGAAACGGTGGCCCTACCCACTAGCCAGGGGTAGGGAAATGGCCACAGTGTCCCGTCAGAGGGCCACAGGCGAGGTGCGTGAGGTCCGCAGAGGTTGTCCTCGGATGACCGAAGCGGTAGGTAAAGGTCATGCTGACGGTGTAAGTGAGGGTTGTTCAACTCGTTGGGGGCCAACCCGATCGAGCACCCGATGTCGCACTGTAAACCAGCCTTGCGCCCCTATATTTCTCTGGTAATCCTAACGTTCGAGCTTTTTCATAGCGAGACGTTCCCAGGTGCGGGCTCCATGGAGGGTGAGCCAGAGAGACGAATCCTTTTTACAACATTTATTATGTATAAAACAATAAAAACCAACCATCCCGGAGTGGAGGCGAAAGCCGATGAAGCTCCCAAGAGAGGTGCCTGCACTTCTCTTGCCCCTGGTCACCCTGCAGCTAACGCCACGGGTACCAGCGCGGGCGCTGGTCTGGCTGTGGCGAAAGCTACAGGCAAGACCAACAAAAACAAGTCCCAAAAGAAACAAAGGGCGTCGGCGCTGACTGGGACCAGTACCGGCCCTTCCAAAACCCAGGAGAGGACCACGGCGAAGACTAACATCGCTGTCGGTCCAATCCACCCTAAACTAACACCGGTGCCAGATATTACTGGCACTGTGAAACACCCTCCCACATCTGCGGCTCCTCAAGTCTCCTCCCATAAGGAGGACACCACCAACCAGGTGGTAACAGACAGCCACGAGGACGCGTTTTCTCGCGTCTGGAAGGTTGTACAGAAGCAGGACAAGGGCAAGGGTAAAAGAACTCAACAAGCCCGTTGCCCTTGTACAAACCCCTCATGCGCTCCAGCTGCCACAGCACAGCGTATGACGCGTAAGGAGCGCCGCCAGGCTCGCAGGAGGCAAGGTAAAGGGCCCCAAAACAACCAGGCCACTGCCGCTAGTTCGGTCAAACCGAGTAGCGGGCAGCTAAACTTTGCCGCTGGAAAACGGTCGCAGGCAGAGGCCGGCCTAAACCGTCCC
This sequence comes from Aporophyla lueneburgensis, assembly GCA_932294355.1. Classification (NCBI taxonomy): domain Eukaryota; kingdom Metazoa; phylum Arthropoda; class Insecta; order Lepidoptera; family Noctuidae; genus Aporophyla; species Aporophyla lueneburgensis. The sequence continues at coordinate 14,836,494 of OW028759.1, forward strand.
ACGACCAGCCGACCCTCATCTAGTGCGCCGGTAAAAACACAGCAACCCGGAGGGAAGGATCAGACTGCGGCTAAGCGAGCTCTCAACGAGACCATTATACCTCGTGGAGAGCATAAGCGGCCGCGTCTTGATCAATCCAAACGGGTTGCTCAAAGAAGCTACGCCCACGGCCCTGTGACCGCACCGGGGTCATCAGCAAGGACGTATCGGACCAGGTGCTCGCTGCTATCCGGAAGCAGATTTTACTCGAGGCCTGCTACCCCAAACAGGACACCAAGGCGCCGACTTTCAACGCAAAGCCGTTGTTCGCCGGTGGTGTCCTTAAACTGTGGTGCGAGAACGACCACACCTTAGCCTGGCTAAGGAAAACAGTCTCCGATATGACTCTCCCTACTAACTTAAAGTTGGTAGTCAAGAGTCAGTCGGAGATCCTAAGACGGGCACGATGTGGCATCGTGATCTCCGACGAGCAGGGGGTCCTCGGAGAGCCGACCAATTTTGGCCGTGCTCTCAGTTACCAGAACCCCTGGGTCGACATAAAGCGCTGGTTGCTGCTGCATGCCGACAAACAGGCCTCGGCATGGTTCGTGGTGGTCGGTGTCCCGGTAGACCAAATCCCGACCCTGATGGGTGCGGGGCGCCGTCTATCTCTGGGGGCAGGGAAGGTGTACCTGCAGTTCCAAGGTAGGAACGGCAGGTTCACCGACGTCTCCCAGGGATGGGACCCCGCCACCGGCACCATCTCCGAGACTCTGGTGCAGCAGCCAGAGATACCAGCGGGGGAGTTGACTCCCCCAGCAAACAACCCGGAGGCAGTCGTGGCCGAACCCGCTGCAGCGGAATCGGCTGCTCCAACTGCCGCCACCCTGGACGCTAGCCCTCCTTCGGGCGCGGAATCGGACGACATAACCCTGTCCCCGGCTTCGCGCCAGGGGGAGGATGGCTTCGACGAGGGTGGCCTGTTTGCCGGGCTCAACCTGGAGGATGACGGTGAGGAATCGACCAGCAATGGCATCCTCTTCGTCAAATTGTAAAATCCTCCAGGCAAACCTCCACCACAGTCAGACCGCAACGGCTCAGCTCCGGAAGTGGTTGGAGGTTCAACACACGGCCATCGCCCTGATCCAGGAGCCGTGGATTAGAGCGGGCCGCATACAAGGACTCTCCAATCTTGGAGGTAAGCTCCTGGTCACTACTGATCATGACCAACCCAGGTCGTGTATCTATGTCACAGGTAACCTTAAAACACAGCTTCTAACTGAATTCTGTTGCAGAGATATCTCTGCAGTGAAGCTGCTTATACAGCGTGACGGCGCCATGGAGATGGCAATCGTCTTCGTATCGGTCTACATGCCTGAAGCGGAGGCGCCGCCCCCGCATGACCTCGCCCGCCTCGTGAGCCATTGCGAGAGATCCGGGCTTGAGGTCATCATCGGTGCTGATGCCAATGCTCATCACCAGCTGTGGGGTATGGACACGCAAAACGAAAGGGGTAAGGCCTTGGTTGATTACTTATTCTCGACTAACCTATCCCTACTAAACACTGGCTCCGAACCAACTTTCGTAACCAGACGAAGCCGCACAATCATAGATCTCACTGTGGCAATAGAGGCCGCGGCGGAAATTACCACAGGTTGGCAGGTCTCCAGGGAGGCTTCCTGCTCCGACCACAGATGGATCCGCTTCGACATCCAGGCCTCTGTCCCGCCAGCAGCTCCGCGCCGCAAACCGCGGAACACAGATCGTGGTACCTACACACGCAGCCTAGAATCCAGACTTGCGACATCAAGCGATCCGACGCCATTTGCGGACACTACACAGATTGAGGTACAAGTCGAATACCTCACTAAATCAATAATAGACAGCTACCGAACTGCCTGCCCAGAGACGACTCCTCGTAGTACACCGGGCAAACAGCCCGGGTGGTGGTGGGGTGCTGATCTGGAGCGAAAACGCGGGAAGGTAAGGAAAGCTCTGAATAGAGCCATGAATACATGTGCGGATGAGGACTGGGATGAGTACTACGCAGCCAAATCCTGCTACAAAAAATGCATCAGGTTCAGGAGCACCTCGGGGTGGCGAAAATACACTGGTAGCATTGAGTCCTGCCAGGAAGCAAACAGGGTAAGGAAAATACTGGCACAACAAACCACAACTGGGCCTACCACCCTTCGAAAACCAGACAACACACTCACATCCTCGCCAGAAGAAACGAGACGCGTCCTTATTGAAACACACTTCCCTGGATGTATTTTCTCGCAAGTAATCGACTGGCAAGAAGCAACTCAAACACTATCAGATAAAGACTGGTCTTATGCTAGCAAGGTGATCACGTTAGAGAAACTCCAATGGGCCATCCGGAGCTTCCATCCGTTTAAGGTCGCTGGACCAGATGGGGTGTTCCCCGCCCTACTACAGTGGGGTGGTACCCTCATTGCAGTAAGACTGGTGCCTTTAATGAGAGCGTGCCTGGCCTTTAGATACGTTCCCAAAGGATGGAGGGAAGTGAAGGTAATATTCATCCCTAAACCAGGTAAGGGCGACTACACAAACGCCAAATCCCACAGACCAATCAGCCTGACTTCTTTCCTGCTAAAAACCCTGGAAAGGCTGTGCGACAGGGAGCTGAGGGACGGCGCTCTGAAAACCCTACCGCTGCACGGTAACCAACACGCTTACAGCTCAGGTAAATCCACCGAATCGGCACTTCATCTGGTAGTTAGCCAGATAGAGGAAGCGATTCACCAGAAAGGGACCTGCCTGGGTACCTTCATAGACATCGAAGGAGCCTTCGACAAAACAAATTTCTCCAGCATCAGCAGCGCCCTCTCCAGACATGGAGTTGAACAGGTACTCATAGACTGGATCACAAACATGCTAAGCAAGCGCGTGGTTCGCCTAGAGGATGAGCAGCAACTGGCCATGATTGCCAGAGGCTGCCCCCAGGGAGGGGTACTGTCACCCCTTCTATGGAATTTGGTGATTAACGAATTAATCGCCAGACTCAATGCCAATCACTACTACACAATGGGTTATGCGGACGACCTCGCCATCCTTGTCTCAGGGAAGGTGACGAGCACGATTTTTAACCTCACCCAACAAGCACTACGTATCGTAGAGAGATGGTGCAGTGAATATGACCTCTCAGTGAATCCCACTAAAACTGAGCTAGTCATGTTCACCCATAAGCGAGCTTTAGGCCCCTTCCGCCTACCGAAATTGTTCAATACAGAACTTCAGCTGGCCAACGAAGTCAAGTACCTCGGGGTCATTCTTGACAGTAAGTTAAACTGGAGTAGTCATTTAGACAGCAAACTAAACAGGGCCTGCATCACATTCTGGCAATGCAGGAAAATGATAGGTAAGAAGTGGGGCCTATCCCCCAAAATCATACTTTGGCTGTACACCGCAGTGATCCGACCCATGATCACCTACGGGGCCGTGGTCTGGTGGCCCCGCACCAAGCTTGTTACAGCCTGCAATAAACTGCAACGCATGCAGAGACTAGCCTGCATGGCGGTCACGGGCTGCATGAGGACTACTCCGACTGCAGCCATGGACGCCATGCTGGGACAACCACCGCTCCACCTGTTCATACAGCAGGAAGCCACGATGGCGGCAGCGCGTCTGGACGCAACCAACCTCTTGAGAAAGAGAGGCACACAACACACCGCGCTACTTAAGGAACTCAACAATGAGTTCCCCATCACCAAGGCCATAAATGACCGGGTACCCAAACAGTTCATTTTTGATAAAAAATACAGAATCCAGCTTCACGAAGATCGCCGGTGTGAGGGTCTGCGCCCCACTGAGCTGCGCATCTTCACGGACGGATCAAAAACAGACAGTGGCACAGGTGCTGGAGTCTTCTCGCAGGACTTCAGCATACATATAGCCACACCATTAGGAGTCCACAATACAGTGTTCCAGGCGGAATGCATTGGGATCACTCTTGCCGCCTCAGCCATCATGGCCAGGGCAGTTAAAGACCACTCGATCCGCATACTCTCAGACAGTATGGCTGTTCTGCAAGCACTGGACAGTCACTCGATTGACTCTGGGCTAATATACGAGTGCCACCAGCGCCTCAACCAGGTGGGTAGCCTCAATAATATAACTATTCAATGGATAAAAGGACACAGCGGTTCGCTAGGTAACGATGCCGCCGATGAACTGGCCAGAAGGGGGTCGAGCATGACACCGGTGGGACCAGAACCCATCGGGCCACTCCCCTTTAGGTTCCTACGCTCTCTGGTAAGAAAACGTACCAGGGATCTACACTGTAAGCTATGGGTGGACCAAAGTGAGTGCAGGCAGGCCAAGGAAGCACTTCCTACCATCGACGCCCGCCTCAGTAAACAAGTCCTCCGGTTAGACAAACGACAGCTGCGTATGGTCACGGCAGCAATAACTGGCCATGGGTCGTTTAATAAACATCTATTTGTCATAGGAGTTACAGACAGTCCGCTGTGCAGGGCCTGCATTGAGGACGACGAGACAGCAGCGCACGTGCTTCTAAACTGCCCGGCGATCGCCACATACAGGGCCAAGTACTTCGGTAACCCAGGTACCCAACGTGAGATAGTCAGCAACATCAAGGCGTTGCTGGCCTTTCTCGAGGAGCTGGGGTGGATCGAATAACCGATTTCCCACCTGTACGCAAAATACGCGCTCAGACGTGGAGTTGCGGACACCAGCCCGTTCTACCTTACCTGGGGTACACTACATAAATACGAAAAACTTTATTCCGACAGTCACAAATACGAATTTCAAAATACCGATTTTCATAATTCCGAATGAATCAAAATTCCGAATTATAATTCCTAAATTTCGATACTCCTAACGTTTATAATTACTATTTTCAAAATACCGAGTTTCAATGGATCGAATAACAAAAAATCCGACTTAATGATAATTCGAAACATCAAAAATACGAATTCCGATTATTAAAATACCGATTAATACAATTCTGAAATAAAAACACTTGTAAAACCGAATAGCAAGACAAATAACACATAATTGCTCGTCAGAGAAAAGTATAATATGGTGTTTAGTATGAGGAGGTAGAATTAGAGAACATGCAAGCAGGCATGCAGCGTGCAAGCAGACATGCAGCATGCAAGCAAGCATGCAACATACAAGCAAGCAGGCATGCAACATGCAAGCAGGCATGCAACATGCAAGCAGGCATGCAAGCAGGCATGCAGCATGCAAGCAGGCAAGCAGCAAGCAAGCAAGCAGGCATGCAGCAAGCATTGTTTCTGTCACGGCTCCGGCGCTGCGGGGTTTGGGCGGCCCCACGCGTTCTTATCGTCGCAGATGGTTTTAACGCACGCCACCCTACCCCTCCGCGCCTACGCGGGTTTAAATTACACTCTAGGGGTAGGGCAGACAAGACTGCGTGAAGTCGGTTTTGCAGCGATTCGTTTCTGTCACTAAATTTTGTAGCACAACACGTTGACTTTTAGTTTATTCGGAGTATTGAAGATCGGAATGTCGTTTTTCGGACCGAGAACCCTTAGAGCATTTGATTCTTCGAACGTATAAAAATCGGAAAACTAACAAATCGCATTTACGACTTTCGGTAAAATAAATTTGGTGATTTTTAATAATAGACATTATAACTTTTAGGTATTATGAAATTCGGACTTTTGAAAATCGGAACATCGAAATTCGGAATAAAATATTTCGGAGTATTTGGGTGTTCCCGTTTCGCTGTACTATAGTTTGGGTCGAAGGGCACGAGCTTGTGTTTTTTGAGTACAGTCTGTAGTACGAGGAGCTGCCTCACCGTGAGAACTTTGCATAGAGAATAAAGATCGAGTGTCGGATAGCGTCTTAGAAAGGACCTTCAGCACGGCCCTCTGCGCCCTTTCTAGTCGCAGCATGGTTGTTTTATGAGCACCGCCCCACGTGGTCACGCAATATCCAAGGACTGATTGAGCGAGAGCAAGGTATACAGTTATCAGGCATTTGAAGTCAGCAACCGCCCTAAGCTTTTTAAAAATGTAAATCAATCATCGCACTCGTGTCACCGAACAGTTGATCTACTTTTTCCAATTTAAATGTTGGTCAATGATTACTCCGAGATAGCGTATGTTGTCGGTTGACTCGATGGGTGTACAGTTACAGTTGGAAAAGTCAGTGAGTGAGCACTCATGAGCTTTAATTTCCAAGGAAATGGGGGGCTGGTTTAAAATGCCTGTGGTAAAGGCAATAAATTTAGTTTTGTTGATGTTGAGTTTGAGGAGGTTTGTATTCAACCATTTCCTGACCGTTCTGAAGGCCATCTCCGCTTTACAGAAAGTTTCATGCCAATCTTTACCGTGAATAACAAGAGCTGTGTCATCTGCGTATGTTACTACTTTACAGTTAGGAGAAGACAATTGGCACAGCTCGTTCACGTAAATGAGGAAGAGTGTTGGTCCAAGAACACTTCCCTGAGGGACGCCAAAAACAACATTCTCTACTTTACTCGTGTACCTATCTATTTTAACTACCTGGTGGCGGTCTTTCTGGTAGCTACGAAAAATGTCATGCGCTATACCACGAATGCCGATGCTTTCCAGCTTGGACAGCAATTTGGGGACAGAGACGGTGTCGAAGGCTTTGGACAAGTCTAGAAAGATACCAATTGATTTTTCTTTATTATTCAAGTGACCATTTATTATATCTGTGAGTTCCTGAACTGCGTCGTCTGTTGATTTTCCAATTCTGAAGCCAAATTGATTGGAAGCTAAAATATTGTTTTTTGTAAGAAAATTTACAAGTCGAGCACTAAGCACCTTTTCAAAAATTTTGGACAATGTTGTAAGTACAGATCTATGTCTGTAAATGATAAATAACTTTATTTTTGCAAGTAGGTTTGTACAAACACTTTTACCCGTCAATCATATTTTTTTTAAACTAGATGAAGTAGTCGTTTCCTATCTGACTACTCTGAGAAGAAAGGCCGAAACAAACTGTAGTTGGAGATACTGCCCCTGTCCCCAGTTTTGAATATTGGGTGAACTATAGCCATTTTAAAAGCACTCGGAAATACACCTAAAGATAGGCACAGGTTAAAAATGTGAAAAAGAGCTGGAATAATAGAGTGCCTAGTAGCCTTAATACGGACGCCGAAATGCCATCACAACCCACAGCACACTTGTCTTTTAGGTTTAGGATGATTTGGTCGATTTCTTCTTCATCCACGCCATACATAACCATGGATCCCGAAGGGAATGGCATGCCAGAGCTCAGTACTGCAGATTCAGGTTGCATATCTGATCCTGCTGAGGGTGTTATGTTGGCGGATTTTAGAAGCTAAACTACTGCCGACACTAGCGAAATAATGATTTACTTCGTCAACTGACTGAGTGGGATCGTCACAGCACTTCAGCAGCTCCGAGGCAGGTGTTTTGTTAGCCTGGTTCAAGTTTGTTACTTGCTTGATTTGTCGTCAAGTCTCCTTCGGGCAATTCCTGGCCCTCTGAAACTCGGCAGTTTCATGGTCTTCTCTGAGTTTTTTCAGAAGGTTATTACAGTAATTACGATAGCGGAGGAAGACAAATCTATGAGATTCGTTATCAGGATCTTTCAAGACGGTCCTAGACAGTTTGTCTCTATGACGTATACATCTCAGAAGGCCAGGAGTAATCCAGGGCTTCAAAATACGCATTCTACTAGGGATGATTGAAGAGTGAGTGTGGGTTTTTATGGAGATTGACAATATCGAGAGCAGACTTTCAGTAGCTCGGTTTGGGTCGTTACACTGTAGAATAGGAGAAAAGTCTGTGTTTTCCATATCGTTTGTAACCTCAGAGATGTTGTTGTGTTGAGTATTTTTTTTGGGAGTATTTGGAATTGTCATATATTGGTTGCAGATAACTGTACACCCATCGAGTCAACCGACAACATACGCTATCTCGGAGTAATCATTGACCAACATTTAAATTGGAAAAAGCAGATCAACTCTTCGGTGACACGAGTGCGAAGATTGATTTACATTTTTAAAAAGCTTAGGGCGGTTGCTGACTTCAAATGCCTGATAACTGTATACCTTGCTCTCGCTCAATCAGTCCTTGGATATTGCGTGACCACGTGGGGCGGTGCTCATAAAACAACCATGCTGCGACTAGAAAGGGCGCAGAGGGCCGTGCTGAAGGTCCTTTCTAAGACGCTATCCGACACTCGATCTTTATTCTCTATGCAAAGTTCTCACGGTGAGGCAGCTCCTCGTACTACAGACTGTACTCAAAAAACACAAGCTCGTGCCCTTCGACCCAAACCATAGTACAGCGAAACGGGAACACCCAAATACTCCGAAATATTTTATTCCAAATTTCGATGTTCCGATTTTCAAAAGTCCGAATTTCATAATACCTAAAAGTTATAATGTCTATTATTAAAAATCACCAAATTTATTTTACCGAAAGTCGTAAATGCGATTTGTTAGTTTTCCGATTTTTATACGTTCGAAGAATCAAATGCTCTAAGGGTTCTCGGTCCGAAAAACGACATTCCGATCTTCAATACTCCGAATAAACTAAAAGTCAACGTGTTGTGCTACAAAATTTAGTGACAGAAACGAATCGCTGCAAAACCGACTTCACGCAGTCTTGTCTGCCCTACCCCTAGAGTGTAATTTAAACCCGCGTAGGCGCGGAGGGGTAGGGTGGCGTGCGTTAAAACCATCTGCGACGATAAGAACGCGTGGGGCCGCCCAAACCCCGCAGCGCCGGAGCCGTGACAGAAACAATGCTTGCTGCATGACTGCTTGCTTGCTTGCTGCTTGCCTGCTTGCATGCTGCATGCCTGCTTGCATGTTGCATGCCTGCTTGCATGTTGCATGCCTGCTTGCATGTTGCATGCCTGCTTGTATGTTGCATGCTTGCTTGCATGCTGCATGTCTGCTTGCACGCTGCATGCCTGCTTGCAAGCTGCATGCTTGCTTGCATGTTCTCTAATTCTACCTCCTCATACTAAACACCATATTATACTTCTCTCTGACGAGCAATTATGTGTTATTTGTCTTGCTATTCGGTTTTACAAGGTGTTTTTATTTCAGAATTGTATTAATCGGTATTTTAATAATCGGAATTCGTATTTTTGATGTTTCGAATTATCATTAAGTCGGATTTTTTGTTATTCGATCCATTGAAACTCGGTATTTTGAGAATAGTAATTATAAACGTTAGGAATATTGAAATTTAGGAATTATAAAAATAGGAGTAATGATAAGTCGGAGTTGTTATATTCGGAATTTTGAATCATTCGGAATTATGAAAATCGGTATTTTGAAATTCGTATTTGTGACTGTCGGAATAAAGTTTTTCGTATTTATGTAGTGTACCCCAGCGAAACGCCTCTCTGATAGAGTCTGCAAAATAATTCCTTGAAGAGCAGCAGTAGCGAGTAGACATTTTAGGTTCATTAGCCCAAAGATCTATAATAAAGTTAACAAAAGCATCGAAATTTACCGGTTATCTCGTAAGATCTTAAGAGTTGAATTGACCGACTGGTTGAAATCTCTATCATATGATGAAACTGAAGAAATTGTGAGAACTTGAAACTTACCTAGATCATGCTCCCTTACACATGGACTCACTCACACACACTTACTCACACACACCTACACTCACACATACCCTCGTTCACACTTCCACTCCACATTACACCACTACTCAAATATACACATTTAGTTTTTCTTTTGTATTTTTTTTTTAAATTAGTTTAATTTTTCATTTTATGCTTAAATTTAAGTTCTGAGCCAAATTGTAGCCCATGTCATGTGTCTGGAACAATGTGTTTCATATGTTTAGACGGGCGTTGATAGCTGCGACACAGTTTATAACTTTTGTAGCTATGATCGTTTCTATTGTAATTTATGTCAATGTGTTTTTGTTCCTAAATAAAAACTTATATAAACTTGCCAAATTTCACAGTTCTAGGTCAACGGGAAATACCTTATACATTTTGATTCCCTTGAGAGTGTCGTAATATAGGTATTTTGCGGCATAAACAGCCGTATCTTTTTTTCACGTTAACTTAGAAGTTTGGTGTATCGTTTTAATTTCAAGTCAAGACCTTCACCCATTCCCAAGATAAAGGGTCTTGACGGGTTCTCTTTTTTCTTTTTTTGATACGGAACCTTAAAAATATTTATAGACATAATCAAAAATCATTTAAGGATAGGTATAATTATTAATTACTATCATTATCATTTTTAATTTAGTTTTGTTACTACCAACATATAAGTATCCTACTGCAGGGCAAAACCCTCTTCTCATCCAGAGAAGGCGCGAGCACTGAACACTATGCTTGCCCAAGATGGGTTCATCATCATTTCAGCCGTAATACGTCCACTGCTGGACAGGACCTCCCCCAATTTGGGGGGCTTTGCCATAATCGCCACGCTTGGCAGGCGGATTGGCGATTGCAGTATGGTGGTAAAATGTGAAGAGAACGCTGCTGCCCATTCTCTAGTAAGTCCCATAGTCGCCTCTTACGACACCCACGGGAAGGATTGGGGTGATGCTATTCTTTACGTCCGGCACCACACGGTACACGATGTAACACGGTACACACGGTACGGGTTAGCAATTTCAGATTTGTCTATCGATATCTAAAATCCCAGGTTTCCTCACGATGTTTACCTTCACCGATGTCAGGAATGTCCATGTTATGTTGTCCATGTATTTCTGACATCGGTGAACGTACGTTAAGTATAACTACTTTATATGCTAATTACAATTAAATACAAAATTTGTGCGCCATTTGTTTTGACAAATATTGTACGCTGCCAGACTAGACCCCTACAATAGGTTTTAATTATTATGTGGAAGCGTGCTAACCGTGGGGCTCTAGAGACAAGAGTGGCTAGCGTACTGTCCGCCGTACGCGGAGCAGACAGTATATAAGAGAACAGCTCTCCTACCATACAACAAAACAACTTACCTGTTGGTTGAAGGACACTGCTCTGGTGCCAACCTGAAGTTATGTATGTAAGTGAGTGTATCTGTATCGTGTTGTGACGTTACGAGTATTCTTCAGGTTGGAATCCGCTGCAACAAGGCTTGGAGGCAATCACAGCATGCGGTCTTCAAATCACTCGTTCCCAACAGCGTCACTAACACTTAACCATCGGGTCATGACAGATTGTCCACAAAACGACCGGTTCTCAGGGATTAAGGGATTACTTTACAACAGGGTCGCACGCGCAATCTGGACCGCCATCCCTTTACAAGAACTTCAGTTTTAACAAACGTAACCCGTATTAATACGTCAAATTAGGGGTTATTAACAATCAAACAACTGGATCACGACTAATTGTCACAAGCGGATCGATTTAAAAGGATTAATTTCAACAAAAGCGTCGCGGGGGTTCCAATAGCGCGACGGGGCTTTTTTAGCGGCAAAATTAACAAGAGGTGTCAAGTGTCAATGTCAAAAATTGACAAGTCAGTTCTCACTCTGTTATACGCGCATTCCGTTAGGCGCACAGATAATAAACGGTACCTAACATCTACCCCCCCCGGACGGGCCTTCCCGTCCGCTAATCACTTGGCAATCCCGACAAGGTTGCGTTTTATCAGTCCACCTGACGCGCTGCCGGAGGATGTGCAAATACTCCAAGCTCCAACGCTTCCAAAACTCTGAGCGAGCTGCTGCACCAACTGAAACCGCGATAGCCAATTTTGGCTCACATCGACAAAAGGGTGCTCCGGCAGGGCGACAAGTGGCTGTCAAATCAAAAAATGGCCCGGGGTTAGGGCTTCCAAGTCGTTCGGGTCCGAAGACAGCGGGCACAATGGACGCGAGTTCAACACAGCTTCAAAACGGCAAAATACCTAAGCTAACTCCTTAAAGGTGAGAACGGTGTCTCCCAACAATCTGCGCCAGAGTCCCTGTGCCGCTTTCACCGCGGCCTCAAAAATACCCCCCAATGGGGGCAGGCTGGCGGGTCAAAACAATAACAAACAACAAAAACAACCAAACAACAATAACAATTTAACCAAATGGCCCTCCTTAGGCAACAAAAGGGGGTGACGGCGTCATAAGGAAGGCTAGAGTGCCTCAACCGTCAACAACAAACAACAAAAGACCCGTATCGTCCAAAAAGGGGTTCAACTTACTAACGGCTCCCAACAATATCCAAAACTCTCGCTGCAGAATGGCCAACAGCGCATTGCAACCGGCATGCGAGTTCATAATGTGACGATCAGTCACCAACAATTCAACAATTTGTCGAGGGAGCCAAATCGACTCAACAAACTCAGGGTCCTTTGTTCCAACAACGAGCACCTTGAGCCCGGGCAAAGGACCCGACATCAAGACTGGCGATCGAGGCCAATCATCCTCGGGGTGAGTCGGCCAGTCTGGACCCCACCATAGGGGGTGAGCAATCAAGCGGGGTGCCATGCACCCACGTGAGGCCACGGCACCTGGGTTCAAATCTCCAGGCACGTGCCTCCAAATCAAAGGCGTTTCAAATTTTGAATCTGGGACACTCGGTACGCAACAAAGACCTCCAAAGAGTGGACGGACGTCTTCAACCAACACAAAACAATTTGACTGTCCGTCCAGGCGTAAGAAACCCGAATGTCCACAGTTCCACCCAAAGTGTGAGCAACGTGGTTCAATAGACGCACAAGACGCGCCGCCCCTGACAATTCAACTAAGGGATGGTCAGTGCCGTCCGGAGGGGGGCCACCTTGCTCTTGCCCAAGACCAGTGACAAATTCACCTGGCCTGTTGCGCAGACGGTGCGCAGACAAACAACAGCTGCATAACCGTGCGAAGACGCATCAAAAACAAGGGTAGCAGTGTAGCTCCCAGGGGGGAGGATAGCGCGGGGTAACGGAAGTTGACTGCAGGGAGTGCGGATACAAATTGGAGCCAATCTTCCAACAGGGTTTCCCGAATTGGCTCGTCCCAGCCAAGTCCCGCAGTCCAAAGGCGCTCAAGAAAACAATTTCACCCAAACAATAGAAACAAAACAACAAAACAATAGACAAAAGGCAACCCTGGGCTCCCATGTCCAAAATGACACGGACCACAACAGAGTCCCCCGTGGGCCCCCAGCCCTGACCGATGCCGTTGGCAACAAAACCGTGTCGATCTGAGGGGTACCTTAGCGGGGCAGGCGCCAATGTCCTAACAATGCCTGGGCGGCGACCGATCGCCGCACACCCAGGCTCCGCACCCAAGCTCAAGTCCCTCGCGACGAGGATGCAATTCAAATTCCTCGTACGCGCGGTGTCCCGAGCCACGCGCCATCGCTGGATGGGCATATCCCACCGGAGGCCTGAATGGCGGGGGGCGTGACTCCAACCGGGGACGTTCCGCCAAAGGAGGGGGGGAAGGCGGTGCTGGTCTGGCCAGCGGTGCCTAGCAACAATTGCGTAATTGCCTTTACGCGGGGAGACCAAATGGCGGTCGCGCGGCTCCCGATCAACTTGCGCGGGGGGTGGAGTGCGGCGCTCAAAATTGCGGGCCTCTCCCCGGTTCTGAACCGGCGAGGCAGAAGCCCGGTGACCAACTCCATGGTACCCCCCCGTACGCGAACCTTCATCAGAGGCTGGTCTGCCAGCGTGGTTCGCGTTAGCGCACAAAATGTCCAAATGGGACCCCCTACAAATTCTACAAGGGCGGGGGTTGGGGCAGTCCCTATGGAAGTGAGCCCCCAAACAAGAGAAGCACATGCGGCGTGCATTGGCAATTCGGCGGCGGGCACTCACGTGCAACTTCAAAAAGGCCGCGCAAGTTGCCATGCCATGCCCCGTGTCCCTACAAAACTCACAACCAGGACGACTCTGGGTGCCAGCAAAACGAGCGGCGGGGCGACCATCAACAGGCCCGCGAGCCCTAGTCCATCCCTGGTCTCGTGGCCGGGAAGACGGCTGGCAAGACTCAGTGGCAACGCCAGAGTTGTCCACAAACCGACACTCATCCTCCAAAAATTGGACGAGGTCATCAAATGGGGGGAGATGTGTGACACTTTCCCCACCATACTTTTGCTCGAAACGAGCCCTCAAATCGGCAGGAAGCCGTTGCAGCACAACGTGCACCAAAAGGTAAGACCATTGGTCCACCGGCAAGTCCAATTGCTTTAAAGCGTTGGTCGCTGCCACCAACGGGTTCAACAGGTCAGTACGCAATGCTGACAATCCAGTAATGACCGGTAACCCCAAAATCAATCCAATATGAACGTCAGCCAAACAACGTTTATTTTGGTACCGCCGGGTGAGTAGTTCCACAGCGGTAGGGTAGGCTGAGTCAGTCAAAGACAGATGCTGCACCAAGGCTCGGGCCTCACCTTCCAGGACAGACAACAAATAGGCCAACTTTTGGGCGGGTCTGAGGTCCGAGCGTGCATCAACCAAACTTTCAAACAGGTTTTGGAAACTTAACCACTGGTCCAAGCGACCGTTAAAGTGTGGCAGTTCCAAAGTAGGCAGTCTACTCAATAGTCCGGGACCTGAAACAACCGAGGTCTCCGGTTTGACCTGGACAGGTGTCCGGCTCTCCAATATTTCCCGAGCACGTTGACCAATGACATCCCCCAGGTCCAAGATCTGGTCGTAGTCAGCAAGGACCTTGTCACGTGCTGCTTGGTCCAGCACTTCCAGATCCACTTCACAAATGTACTCGTTGTAGCGGGTGAGCAGAGCATCAACGTTGCCGAGTCTCAAGTTCAACTGCTCGAACCGAGCAAGCGTGATCCCTTCGAGATCCTGGCGCTCAGCAGTCGCTGCAGCTGAAGTGAACCACCGTAGCTGTGAGGTCAATCCACTGATTGCCTCTCTCACCGCTTTGTGTGCCATTGCACAAACAATACAATTCAAATAAACCAAATAATCAAATAACAAAGTTCAAACAATCAATACAAAATAAATACAAGCAGTCAAACAATCAAAGCAGTCAAGCAATCAAACTACCAAACTGGTACACCACAACTCAAGAAATAACAAAATACTGGTTCTAATTTAATGAACAAAAATAAAGTTTTATTTTAATTCAAACCAATGTCAACGTTCAAAACTGTCAATATGATATTCAATTCAAATATTCAAATTCTAATCCAATTCCAAATGTTAAGTTCACAAACCACTGTGTGGTACAACAATAATGAACCTTTATTCCAACTCAAACAATGGTAATACACGAAAATGCCAATTTCAAATATTAATATTCACAAATAACCATATCAATGGTACAAACTCAACATTTTAATGTCTTCCTGACATTCAATACAAGACAGAGGTCAAATAACAACAACAAGAGGTTATAACATAGCTCAATCTAACCAACTCTGAAGCATATGCAAACCTGGTTGACCCCCGGCAATATGAGTTACTCAACTCAATTAATTCAAACAAATTATTTCAAATAACAGTTAATTATAGTTATCAAATATTTACAGCGTATTACTACTTCCCTTATAGAGACTGCCAAGTAATTAGCCTACTGTAAATTACCAATTTGGTGGTTATGTCTTATAACCGCGCTCTGAATACCAAGAATGTACGCTGCCAGACTAGACCCCTACAATAGGTTTTAATTATTATGTGGAAGCGTGCTAACCGTGGGGCTCTAGAGACAAGAGTGGCTAGCGTACTGTCCGCCGTACGCGGAGCAGACAATATATAAGAGAACAGCTCACCTACCATACAACAAAACAACTTACCTGTTGGTTGAAGGACACTGCTCTGGTGCCAACCTGGAGTTATGTATGTAAGTGAGTGTATCTGTATCGTGTTGTGACGTTACGAGTATTCTTCAGGTTGGAATCCGCTGCAACAAGGCTTGAAGGCAATCACAGCATGCGGTCTTCAAATCACTCGTTCCCAACAGCGTCACTAACACTTAACCATCGCGTCATGACAGATTGTCCACAAAACGACCGGTTCTCAGGGATTAAGGGATTAATTTACAACAGGGTCGCACGCGCAATCTGGACCGCCATCCCTTTACAAGAACTTCAGTTTTAACAAACGTAACCCGTATTAATACGTCAAATTAGGGGTTATTAACAATCAAATAACTGGATCACGACTAATTGTCACAAGCGGATCGATTTAAAAGGATTAATTTCAACAAAAGCGTCGCGGGGGTTCCAATAGCGCGACGGGACTTTTTTAGCGGCAAAATTAACAAGAGGT
Source organism: Aporophyla lueneburgensis (assembly GCA_932294355.1). Lineage (NCBI taxonomy): Eukaryota > Metazoa > Arthropoda > Insecta > Lepidoptera > Noctuidae > Aporophyla > Aporophyla lueneburgensis. The sequence goes on from OW028759.1 coordinate 14,852,639, forward strand.
GTCAAGTGTCAACGTCAAAAATTGACAAGTCAGTTCTCACTCTGTTATACGCGCATTCCGTTAGGCGCACAGATAATAAACGGTACCGAACAAATATATATCGACGGTTTCCGGGCTAATTGTATTAAGCGACACTCTGAGCGATATAGACTTTTATACATATTTGGAATCAGCGAATTTTTTTGCGTCATTTGAGCTGGGTTTGGTGACGATCGAAGCACTTTTTTGTCGCTTAATACAACCGCATTTTTGGGGCCCATTTTGGACAGTAATGAATGAAGCGACATAAAATATTGACAAATTTAGAAACTGTGTACTTAAGCTGACTACCGAATACCAGGCAGTCGTTTAAACATTTTTTCCTGGAGCAACAATTTACAGGCAACGCACGTTAAAGCATTTAGCCTGACTTTATAAATATATAGAAATGTCGCTTCATACAATTAGCCTCTTTGTTAAATTCTTATCCAGTGTCGCTTAATACAATTAGCTTTACCTTGTTAATATACAAGAATGTCGTTTAATACATTTAGCCTCTTTGTCAAATTCATACCCAGTGTCAATCCATACATTTAGCTCTGTACATGAAATGTTAGATGTTGTCACTTCAACCATTTAGCTTGCAGTAGATAATGAAATGTCGGTCGCATGAACTATTTAGGATTTCAACAGTAAACATTTAAAGATTATGGTTAAACCTATTTGTTTTATTCAATACTAGCTTTTGCCAGCGGCTTCGCCCGCGTGGAGGTCGGAAAATATCCCGCGGGAACATAAACCGGGATAAAAGTAACCTATGTCCTTTCTCGGGCTCTAAACTACCTGTGTACCAAATTTCATTTAAATCGGTTCAGTTGTTTTAGCAGCAAAGCGAGACAGACAGACAGAGTTACTTTTGCATTTATAATATTAGTTTAGATTTGATTCGCAGTGTCGTTTCAGTTATATCAAAACTAAAGTTCTAGTACTTCAAACAGTTTAACTTAAACGGAATAAGAATAGTATACACATTAATACAATCAAAATTGTATATGGATTGACTATTATGACGTTGGTTAAAACAATGATATTGGCGCCATCGCGATAAACCGCGCGAATTTAAATGCCCTCACCACCGCGCGCGGGCGCTTCAAGCGTCTCCCACCTCGTTTTAGTTGACGCAAATCGTGAGGCTACGTAATAAAAAGACTGTTTAACTTCTGATTCCTATACAGTTGTGATAAAAAATTTAGTTGTTACCTTGGTAAGCTAAGAAGTTACTGCTGTTCCTAGGTGATTAACATTTTAAATAAAAAACTTATCTTTAAACAATTTATAATGTGTTTTATTTCTCATTTCATAATTATTAACAAGATAGGTAGGTACACCCTATGTATGTACCTTTTAATTTATCAATGTTTTAACCGCCAATTTCTACAAACTTCATTATTCAAGTATGATTACAACCAATTTATTTAAAAAAAAAATCAGTCGCATAAACTAACTAGCCATACATTAATAAGTTTAAGATATGGTATTTAAATCAATTAGCTTGGGTTTGAAATATGACCAACTCTTTGATTAAAGCACTTAGCTTAGAGCCATTATTTGCATGCCTAGGCGGTTAAGTCATTTAGCTTGGAACAAGAAATAATAATCATAGGCGGTTAAGTCATTTAGCCTGGAACAAAAAAGTAAAATATGGGTCATTTTGTATTAAGCGACATTTATCTTCGTTAAAAATAGGAATATTAGAAAAAAAAAATCATCTGATTATGGGGAATATGTTATAAAAACAGTAATATCCTCCTTTTTAAAGAAATAATGCGATTTACTAAAGTTATTATTTTTTTTTCTAAAAATCGAACCTTTAAACTGCTCTGGTGTAAAGTTTCAAAAATGTCGATTAATACAAATAGCCCGGAACCCGTCGATATACTTTCACAAGCATTTAGTAAACAACATTACAACGCAGCCACTTAAATTTTATTCCAGTGTACAGTTTAAGATGTTTAGATTTTATTAAAACACTTCTTTAATTCTTATCACAGACGTGATATAATGAAACAACTCAGTAACTATGTCATGACAAGTCCTTTTTTTGTGGGTGGGTAATCATCAAATGACGTCTCCCGCTCTGGGCGGAGCGGGAGGGCGTGTCAGACTTTTATTGACTAAAACCCACCCGTGTTCCTTCAGTTGCCAATATGCCAGGACCACGGTAACTCTTTCGAACAGGGGGTCTAAAAAGGCCACATTAAGCAATATCGCTAAAACCAATTCATATTGTGAATTCCCAGCAATACCTTAGCAATTCCTCTAACTTTCGTAAAATGGTGACACTTAATAGCGATATCATACTCAATTCAATTCATATCCGAATCACATTTGGTGTAAATGTTGCAGCATGAAAAAAAAAAAGACCGTAATTTTACCGGTAAACATTTCTTGGAAGATTTAATAAATACAAGTGATTATTTCTAACTGTTGAAATGTTATTTAATTACAGTATGCATAAAAAATATAAAAATGTCACAGATAAGCCCTGAAAAGGGAAACTAGAAACAACAAAAACTTTATAAGCTGGCAACGAATACATAAAAGTTTTCCCTTCAGATATGTCATAATTAGTCTGTGGTCTTAATGATCTGTGGTTATGTCAACAATAAACATCAACAAAATTTAATTATTTCATGCAAATTGGGTAATTTTTAATACAGAGTAAGTAAATACTTGTATAACTTTAATCAATATTTAATTGTATCACTGTTCAAAGGTATTTAATTGGACGTAATAATTTGTAGGCATGGAATGAAAATTCTGCTCGTCTTTCTGCATTGATATAGTGGAAGTTCTGTCGTTGTTAAACCCTTCATCAAGATCACTGCAGCGTCTACTTCTGACCAGACTCGTGTGCCAGCACCAAGCTCTACCCCTGCCGATGCTACAACAGCGGCTTTGACTCTTCGAACTCGGCAATCAAGATACCGCAGTGAGTGGAGTTTTAAAACCCTACAGCTATTTTTATTGAGACTAAGACTTATGATGACGATTGAAAATGATTATGATGTTATTTATATAACGTTTTTATGTGCCCTCTGGCTCTACATAAAATTGAGTACCTACTATCGTTAACATTCATGAAATATATAACGAAATACAAAGAGCAAAATAAACTAAATTTTACCATTTAACTAAACACTAACTAAACACAAAGAGCTATTGGGCTCCAAGTCTACTATTGTTGACAACCTGTCATCACTGTTGGTCTTAGGTTGTCTTATGATATTATTATTTTCAATTTCATTTTATTTCACAGGTATGTTAATTATTGACTGATGATTTGACTTTCTTAAAAACCACACATTTTCTTTTTTAGCCTGGTGAAGTTGTTTCAAGCAGTCATCGTTTGCCTCTCCGCAGCTCCGTGACTACCATCAAGACATAAAATATTCAAAGAAAAATAAACTGATGTACTATAGTGTTTATATTAGTTTCATTATTTGATTATTGCTAGATTTTTATACAGTATAACATGAGAATTGTAAATTTATTAAAATATTTTAACTTTGTGTATTGTTTTATTTAAATAATAGGTATAAAGGTAAAATGTATGTCCTATTTTATAGATACACACAACCTAATAAAATTGGAGTGAAAGTAAAGTATAATATAAGGCCTATGTCCGACATAGGTTGTAGATTTTTATTAGGGTTCCGTAACCAAAGAGTAACCAGGACGGGACCCTATAACTAAGCCTCTGCTGTCCATTTTTCCGTCCATCTGTCTGTCTGTGAGCGGGCTGTATGATGGAAAATAAATATACCTACATATTTCCTCTGGAAATGTTTATTACTTACTGAGTGCAAATTACAAAAATAAGCTCGGTGTGAATAGTGTGTACTTTAAATAAGTCTTTTTTCAACTGGGCACTGAAGTGTTACGAGTTATATGATAAATGATTTTATTTCTGTTAGTAACACAACATAACATAACATCACGCCTTGTTTCCCCGAAGGGTTAGGCAGAGGTGAACCTATAGTACACCCACATTTCGCCTGTTATGTCTGTAAGTAGGTTTGGTATATTTTTTTAAACTAGATGAGTTCGGCGTTTCCTAAGTGACTACTCTGAGAAGAAAGTTACTGGTACCTACAGCTATCACACTGTTTTATACACTACCTTGGTGTTTCATATAGTGTACGCCCTTGGTAACCTGTGGTATGATCCAGATGCTTTAGTACTAAGTGGATCTACTCAGTGCCTGTGAAATATGATTAAGTAAATGATTGTAGTAATTTGTAACATTCACAAGAGTAGATGGTAGTTTCCATTTAGAATTGCTTCATTAAAACTGACTAGGTACTTCATTACTATTCTTGAAGGTAGGTTGTATGTTTATTTCATGTAAGTTGGATCATTTTTAATACAGAGTAAGTAAATACTTGTTCATCTTAAATCAGTATTTAATCGTTAATCGATGTATATAGGTATATGTTGTGTTGTGTAGGTATATGGTGTGCGCCCATATTAGCCTGTTGTGTGATCCAGATGCTTAAGTAATAATTGGATCTACTCAGTGCCTAAAATATGAAAAGAAGATTGTAATAATTTGTAACATTCACAACACTAGATGGTAGTTATCATCATCATCTCAGCCGCAAGACGTCCACTGCTGGACATAGGCCTCCCCCTATTTGGAGGGCTTGGCCATAATCGCCACGCTTGGCAAGCGGGTTGGCGATCGCAGTATGATGGTAAAATGCATAGAGAACGCTGCTGCCCATTCTCTAGTAAATCCCTTAGTCGCCTTTTACGACCCCCACGGGAAGAAATGGGGTGATGCTATTCTTTATGTCCGGCACCACACGGGACAGACTAGATGGTAGTGTCTATTTGGAACTACCTTAAAACTGACTACTTCATTACTATTCTTGAAGGTAGGTAGTACTCATGCCAGCGCGGCAGTAGGTACATATGTACGGCTCCAGCTCATGGACCTTATCACGACGTATATTTAGCCTTTAGAACTGAAAAAACCTGGAGGTCCCACATTTGAAACGCTATGTCCATTTTTCGAAGTGCCACAATTCATTGGTGACTTATAATGGACTACATATCACGAGCGTGCTCAAAAAATTTTTCTTAAGGCCTAAATTTGCCATTATTACGATATTTTTTCAAAAAATCCCAAATATGATTTGTAAAATGTTCCTGTTGACTAACTTCTTATGATTCTGCTATTTGACATTAAACTCCAATAGAGCAATTCATATTAGGTGTACCATTTTACGAATCTCCATACAAAACTGTCAAATAGATGAATTGTGTTTAATGAATTCTACGCAGAAAATATTATGAATTGTCAGTTTGTGACCATTTTACGGATTACAATATGATTCATAATATTTTCCTGTTATGATTCTACCAAAGTGGCCTTTTTAGACCCCCAGATCTCGCGACGCTGGCAGGACATGACAAGTCCTAACGAGTGATTTACAGAGGTACAAACTCTTCGAAAGCAAACTCACGTGATATGGTATATACGTTGCACATATATTTATATTGCAATATCAATAAAAACATACAAAATATTACTCGAATAAAAAATAAAAAAGAACTTAAAACTTCAAAGGTTTTTATGAGTTCGACAACACAAGTTGTGATCGACGATACTTTTTAGAATTTTATTTGAAACAAAAGTTTTGTGAATTTTGGAAAATTCTGGATATTCATTTGGGCTGTATTTAACGTCAAAAGTTTTATATGATAAAATATGAGATTTACAAAAATATATTAGAATTAAAATGACAGTTGTTCGAGATCATAGTTTTTGACAAAGTATACAGGGTGGCTGGGACATGGACGTGCAAACTGTATCCATGAATTTAGCCCATGATTATAAAGTAGAAGTTGTTCCTCAGTAAAAAAAAAACGACGGGTTGCACTCCGGGAGTGCCGGCAGAAGTGAAAACTTGAATATTAATGTTGTGCATTTTTGATATTTTGGAATGGTTAGGGAATAATTTTGCACGAATTGCTTAAATTATCTATATATTAATACGTGAAGCGAAGCGAGCTTTGGATCCCTTTTTACGAAAATTGGACGGACGGAGAAGTATGAAATTTCGCACACTTATAGTTTATACAGAGAAGAAGTGACGAATGCTAATATTTTTTTAAATTATGCGTAAAAATACATTATTTTCAATAAATAACACGTTACACACACTACTATTCATTACCATGTATTTAATACACACATGCATAGGTATTTTTTTGTTTATGGTCCAAATCTGTGGTCCAATCGAGAACATCTGTCTTTAATATTTTGGGTCTATAGCCTCTACTGTCTACGGTCTATAGTCTTACTGAATGTCAAGCATAACCATAGGTAATAAATTAATTTTATAGGTATGTCGGAGTTGGTTGTCAAATACAAATTGTGGGTAGTCCGCGTAATTTGCTATTTTTTGTATTTATTATCATTAATTTACGTGATTTTTCTATCAGATAGTGTGTAATAAATCGGAACATAATTTACTGAGTACTTGGTGTACTCACTAATTAAATAAATGGATCATCACTGGCACCACGCACGTATTTATCGGGTAGGTACAAATACGAAACTTAATAACACAAACCCGACCCGGGGATCGAATTCAGGACTCTGCGCTCAGTACTCTTATATGCAGCAAAGATCAATGTGACAGTTTCTTTGCTTAACATATTCAGCTTATAATGTTCCCACATTTGGAACACAGGCTTCCTCTCTTAGAGAGTCAGTGCGCCATAAACTACCATGTGGACCCCATGGCGGGTTGGTAGATGTCACATTTTTTCGAATTTTTGGTTCTAAGATATACCAGTTTCCTCACTATGTTTTTCTTCACCGTTTTGAGAGTAGTGGTGATGAAGTTATTTACAGAAAACCGCCTGAATTCGAACTCTCAACCGGCAACTTGTATCGCTGAGCCACCACTGCTCCCTGTTTCTCTGCTTATGTCAATATTCTGTCATCTAGGCTCAAAGTTAGACCAGTAAATAATGTTTATCTCCAAGATTCTGCTAGCAGGTATCATTTTCAAGCAAATAATCATAAGATGTTTTAGCTACAAATAAAACTTATCGTAAATGACAAAGAGGATAAGAATTAAAGTCATTTTATTATAATTACAGCATAAAGATTCAGAGATTATACCAGAAACAATTTTCGGTGCCACTTGAACCCCCTTTTATGCGGGTGACACAATGCAAAAATGGAGTTGCAGAAGTATCGTTTAAGTGTTACATATTTTCTCATGTGTTACATTCAATACATAACTCGCATTTTCCTATAACCTCTCTTTATCAATAAAAAAATGCAAATGTGTGGTATAACACAGGGTGTCTGTGGGAAATATCGACTCGCAGACTGCACCGATGAATCCAATATATCATATATTGGATTCATCGGTGCAGTCTGCGTACTAGGGCTGTTTTTTTGGGTGAGAAAACATCAAATCACGTCTTCCGCTCCGGGTGGAGTGGAAGGGCAGTATCAGATTTTTACTGACTAAAACCCACCCGTGTTCCTTCAGTTGCCTGTGCCAGGGCCACGGTAACTCTTTCGAACAAATCTGCTCTACACTGGTAGGCATCGGCCCTAGCGGATCCCTTCAATACGTGCTGACATCTCTTTGAGGCGCGCGTGGAACATAACGCGACGTCGACCCGAGCCTGGTCCTTACCGGGCGGCGAGCTACCCATTGCTCGCCGTCTGCATGCCCGCGCCTACAGTGGCCGGCAGTCCGCTATGGACTCCCGACGCCTGGGGCGTCTCCTGCGGCGACTAGGGGTGTACGAGCGCAGAGAGTACCTCTCCTAGAGCATTACTGATACGCAAAACGAGGTGGCGGCTTCCCATGCCCTCTCGCTGCGTATAGGGTTGCCAAGCGTCCGGATAAAGCCACAGTCAGGCTTTTTGGTCGTGTTTCCGGCCAAATTAGACGGTGTCCGGCCTGTCCGGCTTTTTGTTAGGCTTTTCAAATTTGATAATTTTTGCCTTGGTTTCCACTCCACCCACCTCACCTTGCGTCGCTTGCGCAAGCAAGCGAACTAGCACTGTCCTCCCCGTCTTATTACTACTCAATTTGAAAGGAAAATTTACTTTTACAGCATGTGTCTGCCAATCAAAAATATTAATTCGTTTATGTTACTTATTTACTTTAACGTTTTGTCTTTTGTTTAATTTTGTTTTAAGATTAAATAATTGGCAACCCTAGCTGCGTATCATGGCTTGGACCAGGAACGGGCGTTGTACGGAACCGTACATTACTTTAACGACTTACGTTCCGTGCATTCTGCACACACAGCATTTGTACCCATTATAGAAAATAATATGTAAAAAAATTAAAAATATATTTCAATACATCAGTGTTTAACGAACATTCACGGTGGTGGTTATATTTCATCACCCCAATAGAATCAGCCCGTTATCATATCACTAAGTGTAGGGAACTCCTACAGGCGTGAAAGGTCGCAGATCGCCTCCACGGGGACAAGGCGGTGCTCCTCTCAAGCAGCACACCTCCACCTTATGCTCCACCGTGTTTTCCAGGAGACCTGAACAATGGTAACATCCGGGTGTTTCATCTTGCCTTATCCTGAACCTCCCGAAACAGCCGTGTCAGGTGAGGATGCCGTGGTGTTCTGAACCCCCCTGGGTTCAGAATTATGTTCTGTAGCACTTCTGATTCTCACATTAAATGGCCAGTAAATAAGTATTGTTATCATTATTTCCGCCACTAAAGCCGCCCATTCACTGGCTTATCTTGTTCTAACAAAATCTTACTCCGACCATTAACATTAAATGTTAGTGAATGCCTGAAGTAAAGGAGTTATATTAGCGGTATGGTAAATATATGGAGAGTTTTAGTTAGGTATTCTTTTTACGGTGAAATGTATTTTCAACCGACGAAAAAAAAACGGAGGAGGTTATCAATTCGACGCGTATATTTTTTTTTTTTTTATGTATGACCACGCATGACGTTTTACATAGTGGTCCGATTGTGACAATTCTTCTATTGGAAAGGGTATACTCCCAAGGTGGTCCCATATCAATTTGGAAAACAAAATCGAACCCTAAGGGTCGGAAAACAGGGGATGATTGATTGTTCACTCGCTGATTGTAATGTATAAACACGCATACTTAACTTTATACAGAGTAGTCCGATTTTGATAATTATTTTTGTGTTGGATAGGGTATACCTTGCCAAGTATTATTAGTACATTAAAGCCACAAAAAATATAAATTAAAAACTTTTTAACTTTTTTATAAAGTTTTTTTCACGCCTATAATGGCTTCTTTTTGTGAGAGCGAAACTTAGAAAAAAGAAGTTTTTGTTGCATGAGAACATAAGTAGGTATATTATGTTGATGCATAATCAGCCTATAATGTTCCCACTGTTGGGACATAGGCCTCCTCTTCGTGAGAGGGAATTAACCGTAATCCACCACTTGGGCCCAGTTCGGGTTGGTAGATGTCACATCTCTTCGATTTTTTTTGTTCTAGGACATATCGTTTCTTCACGATGTTTTCCTTTACAGATTTAAGAGCAGTGGTGATGAAATAAATTACACTAATGCGCCTGTCTGGGTTTGAACCTACGACATGAAAGTCGGTGCCGTTTCACCGTTTAACAATGACATAGGTTAGTCATGAACATTGGGACCAAACCCCAAACATTTTTTGCCTTCATTTCAGCAGAACGACAGACTCTGCTGGATACTGGCTTCCCCCCTCTCGGGGGGTTTGCCATAATCGCTACGCTTGGTAGGCGGGTTGGCGATCGCAGTATAGAGGTAAAATACATAAAGACCGGTGCTGCCCATTCTCTAGTAAGTCCCTTTTACGACCCCTACAGGAAGAAATGGGATGATGCTATTCTTTACGTCCAACATCACACAGACCTTTTTTGCCTAATACCCTTTTAAAATAATTGAAAGGACAAAACTTATTACTACAATTCTAAAATACTGCAATATAGAATCTGCTTTACCAACTGAATACCTAACTCCGTACAGAATTACCCACTCCAAAATTATCATACCTGCATGTATAGAAGCAAACTGCTAATGTCGCGCTAGTTAAAGCGAGCAAGGAGTTTGCAATTTGCAATCTAAGCTGATTAACCCTGCACACGGTATGTAGGTATGGGTAGTTTAGATTATGAATACAGCGTGTTTCAGAAATGTGTGGACATATTTGGATGCACTGCAAAACATTGCATTGTTTTGTTTGTTTTTGGTCATATCTATATATATATATATAAATGTTATGTTGGTTTTTGTACGCTTCAAAAACTCAAAAAATTCTACACCGATCGAGCGGAAATTTTAGCATGATATATTATTATCCGCATCAAGGATTGTTTTTATCTATTTTTTGCATCAGTCACATCTCTAACTTATAGTGAATAAGAAAGACGTTATTGGACGATTTCTTAGTTTTATAGTTATGTACTTAGCAGTTTAAGTTATATTTAAATTACTTATTAGCTCATAGGCTAGATTGTAATGTGAATAAAGTATCATTAAATGTGATATTTTATAAAGCAAAAAAAAAGTCATATATCCGCGACCGCGAAAACACGTTTTTTTAACGATCAGCCATGTACAAGTGACCGCGCCATCTGCCAGAAGCGAGGAAAACACTCGCTGACAACCGCAATAGTAATAACGCAGCAGTCACATGAGAAACAAATGTATTCTTTGTTTTGTTTCTCATTTCTCAACCTTTCCATCACAATGTGCCACAGCGAAGCGTGGCAGGATGGCAGCTAGTCTATAAGTAATAGATTTGTACAAACACTTTACACGTCCTTCATATTTTTTTAAACTAGATTAGGTCGGCGTTTCCTATCTGACTATTCTGAGAAGAAAGGCCGAAACTAACTCAGAAGTCACAGTCTCTTTTAAAATCCAGACATAATCATGGTCGTGAAGACCACGTAGATTGATGAACCACACAGATTGAGTGGACCTGTCCAATCAGTACAAGCGTTCGTGCAGCTCAACTAAAAAAAAAAACTGAACAAAAATAAGGACTTATATTAGGCGACGTAAAAATAAGAATCTCTTATAAATAATATGATCCTCCATCCCTCCATCCTAAAAAGTCTCTTTAATTTATTAACAGTTTCCGAACAAGGGAAAAAGAGATCCCCAAAAGCTGTGTGTTACGTAACAGCACTCTAATTGGTATTTATAAGTCTGTGTTCAATTTTTTTCCCAGTTATTTTGATAGTTACTAATAAAAATTATTCCGTTTTTTGCCGGACGTAAAGAATAATTCAAATTCAAAATTCAAGTTCAAAATATTTATTTCGGAAATAAATCCATATAATGTTAGTAATAAAACAACTTACCCTAATGTTAGTATTAAATAAAAGACAATAAAAATAAAATAAACGAATGAACCATTGAACTGATCGTTCAATGGTTCCTTAGTTCATTCGTCTAAGTGGGAATGAACTCTCAGCCACCTACGCAAGAGGGAAGAGTCCCACCGGTCTGAGAACACATTCAGGATGCCATTGGAGGAGGACCGCAAGCGCTCAACCATGGAAGCGCAGCGCTTCCGCATGATCGCGGCAAACCCGACGACGCACGCCTCCGCGAACATCCCTGACCATTTCTTCCAGTGGTTGTCGTAAGACTAAGGGACTTAATAGACAATGGGCTACAGTTCTCAATGCATTTTACCACTATACTGCGATCGCCTGCCAAGCGTGGCGATTATGGCAACCTCCCCCCACCTTTGGGGACGCCTATGTCAAGCAGTGGACGTCTTATGGTTGAAGTGATGATGATAATGATAATAAAAATTTACAGAATTGTCAATTATCTTCTATTTACAGTACTGATTACGATCAAATGATAATATTTGTTAGAAAATGTTAAAAATAAATTATATCCGCCTGCCAAGCGTGGCGATTATCGCAAACCTCCCGAAATTGGGGACGCTTGTGTCCAACAGTCGAGATCTTTCGGCTGAAATGATGGTGATGATAAAGCTGTAATACAGCTAATTAATGTAATACAGCGTATTGGGTAGCCCATTTATTGAGGAAGGCTATAGGCTATATAACTTCACGCTACAATCAAAAGGACCGGAGAAGCAACGAAAAATGGCAGGCAATTCGATGCGACGGAAAGGGTCAGGGGAGCAAAAATTTGACGCGGACGAAGTCGCGGGCAGAAGCTGGTAGCAGAATAAAAGCCTCCAGGCTTAAAAGGCGTAACAGCTTACTTATTAAGGCTAAGTTACACATACAGCTGTAAGTCGAGGCCTCAAATGATAAACTAGGACCATCGAAGTAATAAGAGGGACCAAGAACGCATCATCATTTTTAACAGCAAGTAATCGAACCTCTAATATCCCCATTTAGGCTACTAAAAATTCTATTTATCCAAGTAAATGCAACCAATTTGGATGTAACTTTCACCAAACACAACACCACGAGTATTTATCTGGGGGCCTATTACGAACTCTTATTTCCAGGCAGTTTACGGCGTAAACTGAACTGCCTTGCAATTTCGTATTATGAACTCGCCAAACAAGCCAGTCAGTGGTCACGTGACACCCTGGCCGACTTCTGACCGAATATTGCCTGGCAATACCGTAATACGACCGTTCGTTTGACATTTCTTTTCGTATTAGAACTGTCAAAAAGTAACTTCACAATCCATTTTGTTTACGCTGCGTCAGAGGAGCTTTTATTGAATTGTTTTGAGTTTATTTGGCGAAATTATTCGAGTATTACCTATCTAGATTAGTAAAAGAAAATATGATGTGTGACGAATATGAACTATTTGAGTTCCTGGAAAGTGACTTTTCTCATCGAAATAGAGTGTCAAGGAACAAAAGAAGACGACTTCGTGATGAATGTAATGCGTTCGACATGGATGTTGTGCAATTTATTCAAAGATATCGACTTAGCAAAGACTTGGTACTGAATCTTTGTGAGGAGTTGAGACCGCTCTGAGTACTCTCGTGCTTGGGCAGATTTATTGTACCCAATCGCCACTTTGTGGGAATTTAAGAACACCTACAATGTTTCCAGCTGCACATAAGTTACGCGCCGACGACGGCTAGAACTCTCATGCACTGAAGTATAATAATTACAAATATATTAATATTATATCATGTTCATAACTGAATATTAATTAAAAACACTCAATAACACTTACGCCATAATTTTGTTTATACTCCGAATATATTAAGAACGGAAGTATCAAACGAACAATACGTTATCTGTCTTAGTTTGTGGAACAATACTTCCTAACTTGTTGAGTACGTTCGGAAACATAATCTCGCGTTACAATTTACAAACATAGAAAATTATAATATGAATTAATTGTATGTCGCAATAAATATTGTGTTTATATTTTCAACTACTTTTATACTAGTGTAACTAGATTATTATTTTTATCATAAAAGAAATGATTTAAATAAAACCGTAACTTACCGATAAATATTTAATTCTATTTCTGAACGTTGCGACAGAGAATTACAAGCCAGCCATAGACAAACTAGCCAGCGTCAAGTCGGGCAGAATTTGAAATGTCATAGTACGAAATTTAACCAGCCAGTGAAATGAATTGCTTGGAACTTGCCTGGTTTTTTAAAAGTTCGTAATAGGCCCCCTGAGCTCCATTATTGGATTTTACATTACAGAACCCTTAGAAGATAAAGAAAATAATATTTCCATAACATATCCCTATGTTAAAGTAGGAAGAAGTTTTGACAGGGTAAAAACCACAGCGCGGTGGAGGAAAGTTTTGTCAGCCATGTTTCTTTTAGGGTAAGATCATGAATATAGCGGAAGCGTATATTTTGTTTGAAATTCTTAGAAGAAAACGGGATGAAGGTGACTAAGAGTCTTATGAATATAAACTTTGATGAATGGAAAATGATATGACTTGCACCCTAATTTGCTGAACGCGCTATCAATCAGAATGTGAATCAATTCGAAGATTATTTCTAATCTATTGCTTCGTATAGTTCGAAAAAATCTGCTCACCAACGTAAATATCGCAATGAATGTTGTTGAACAGTCAAAATAATAAATAAATAAAATGAAAGCGATTCTTCCTGATAGTTGGTTACGCAGTAACCCGCTGTTCCAAAATTATATTACAAAAGTGTAAACCGACTTTGTTCCCACTAATTAAAGTAAATTAGCAACACATTCTTATAAGAATAGTTTAGAAGGTTTAAACTTTATAATCTACCCATCTGTATTTAGAAGGTTTAACTTTATCTCCCACCCCTTTTTTCTACACTTAAATGTTTGATTTTATTTGAAAAGTCATTGACGACAGTTGAGGTCGTAAAACAAACCTCAATTGTCAAAATGAAGAACAAGTTTAAGGTGACTGTAAATTAGAATTTCAGGTTTAATTAAGTACGTGAATAATCAAATCAAGGCAGTCAATTTGCAAGTGGCTCTACAAATTAACACTCCCAAGTTCGTTTTCTGATCCATTTATTTACATTTTCATTAGATACTTTTAAAACAGATTATACATGGATTGTGTGAAAGATGATATGAAAGTCGATGGATATAAGAGTAGGGGTAGACCAAAGAAACGATGGATTGATTGTGTGAGTGATGATATGAATAGAAAGGGGTAGTCTACCGAGATGACGGGTACTAGAGAAGTGTAGAAGAAAAAGACCCGTTACGCTGACCTCAAATAAATTGGAATAAAGGCAGAGATAATTATGTGAGGGATGTTAAATAATAAGGTGGCAGAGGAAAGTGGGAGAGATAACAACCAAAATAGTGACACTGCAATGAATAAAAAGACAGCGTGTTTCTAGGTAACGACGCAGCTGACGAACTGGCTAGAAGAGTATGAAGGCATGAGGAACAGGATTTAAAGTTCACTCATCCTCTATAGAATGAGGACGATCTTCCGACCAGACGACTGTTGTGTCATACTGGTGCTTAAGTACGCTATAAGAAAGAGGGACCGTGTGTTATGCCTGTTAAAGTATGTGGGCTAGTTGACCTTATGTGGGCTAGTTGGTCTAGTGGTTACAAGGACTACCTGGTCGGGCAAATAGTTATTGGATATTTCCATCTGGAATTTCTCAGTATCAGTTCGGAGTCCGGATTCATCCTCGGTTGAAGTTTTGGGTGGTTGATTAGACTTTTGGACTTAAAACGTAACTGGCAAAATGTGGGTGTATACACTTCTCCCTAACTAGACGCTCTGCCTGTAGAATTACATACCTGGTATGAAATTAAAAAACTTAATTTCTATACTTAACACAACATATAATGTTCCCTGTGGTGCCGGATGTAAAAATAGTACCACCATATTTCCTCCCGTGGGTGTCGTAAAAGGCGACTAAAGGACTCACTAGAAAATGGGCAGCAGCATTCTCTATGCATTTTACCACCATACGGCGATCGCCAACCCACCTGCCAAGCGTGACGATTATGGCAAAGTCCCTCAAATTGGTAGAAGTATATGTCCAGCAGTGGACGGCTGAAATAATGATGATGATGATAACATTACGCCTGTTTTTCTTCACATTTCTTCAATTAGTTTTCTGACCCAAGTCCCACTTTAATTAAACCGATAGAACCAACGCATATTCAGAAATGAATCCTTTTCCCAAGCCTGATGAATTCGTTTCTCCGTTTTCCTACCAACTTCACTTAACAGAAAGGCGTAAATAAAGTAAACATACTAACAAACTTCTATATACGCTTGTCAATCAAGTCATCCGCTCTGCTGCATTGATGAAGCTGCCTTTGCAAACTATTAACAGCCCCCAAGCGAATTTGCACTCTACGATCAAAGTTAGCAGAGTTTGTTTTACGTTGCTTCTTTCTCCATCTAGTGTATCATTGTGTCTTTTTTTTTTTCTTTCAGTGTCTTATCGATGGGTCATAGGTTATGTACGTATGTAAGCGTAGTTTGTCAAGCATGCTTGAAGGGGAAAATTCTGATTCTTTTGTATTTAATCACTTTAGCCGTAGAACCGATACCGTTGGGGTAGACGTGTTCTAGAGTAGACACCGCGAATCAGCAAACCTAAATAAATTAGGATGCCCTCAGGCTAGGTGGAGCGACGATCTTCGCAGGATAGCTGGTAGCAGCTGGATGAGAGTTTCGGAGAATTGAACTGAATGGCGTGCAATAGCTTTTACCTATCAGTCTGAATTATCCTGTGTGTTTAGCAAAACACATTATCATCATCACCGTCAAAGGCATCGCAGCACTGCCAGGGTCGCTAGATTTGTTCCAAAGAGATACCGTGGTCCTGGAATATGGGCAACTGAAGGAACATGGGTGGGTTTTAGTCAGTAAAAGTCTGACACGCCCTCCCGCTTCACCCAGAGCGGGAGACGTCATTTGATGATTACCTAACCAAGAAAAAAGGCATCACAGCAGCGTCACAATGAACAGCAGCTTTACCAACATACTGGGATCCCCAACCCGGGTGCCAAGCGTGGCGATTATGGCAAATCGCCCCTCTTGGGGAGGTTTATGTCCAGCAGTGTACGTCTTACGGGTTGCTTGTACGCTTTCGCCTTAACACGATGACACCCAAGTATCTGAAAGATCAAGTCCATAATTTTAACGTAGATGCAGCAGTTTGATAGGTATGTAAAAATCCTAACAATGGTTTTAAGGCTCTCACAGACAGCTAGGTACCACGCGACATCACGTCGCGATTCTAATAGGACAATTTTTATTAAAACTTCGTGGAAGTTAATCTTTCGTATCCTAAACACACCATCCTAATAATATACAAGTTTTAATAGCCATAGCTTGTGAAAAATTGGTTGTGAACTCTGTAGGTCTGTATGTACCTTTATATCATCTATCTACCCATGAAAACCAGCGTCAGGCACTAGTTGTCTGGCATTTTTGCTGAACTGGACCTTTTTGGCGCCGCCGCGCCGTGAGGCACACTCTAATACTAGTTTGTCATCGCACCTTACACTTTTATGTTTGATTTGTTCTTTATTATTATTTTTATACTCTTTCTCGAATATATACTGTGTGCCTTTTAGTCTGTGCTAAATAGGCCCAGGATAGGCTCAGGATGGCCTCTATCATTACAATCAAAGCCTACGTCGGTAGGATCCATCATCCACGTGGGTTAAACTGGCTAATTTAAATAAAATTACACTCAATTAACGAAATAACGATATATTCCACTGCAATTACAATCTAATAATCGATAACACTTATTATAAATCAAAATACGTTGAAGATTGTGCCGGATTTAAACGATTCGTCGTGAACGTGGTGCGCCGGCGGCCCTTCAGTGAGAAGTGAATGTCCCGCCTCGCTACCACAGACAAGACGCTCCGTCAGAGTGACAGCCTGTCAGCTGTCACTCTAATCCGACATCAACGACAGCGAATGTCAGGTGTCAGTCTATATTGCGCCGTCACGGCTGGACTGACATTCGACCGTCCTCGGGCGTATCAGTTAACGTTGTCCTGGAAAAAGCAAAGTCTCAATCACTAATTATCTGCTCGTCCAACCTGACAAACAGGACAATTACTACGAGGACGTATAACATTTATAGCACAATGAAAGCATGTACAGCCCTTCTACCATCGCAACCGATGGACCAGATGTCATCTTTCCTTCTTTCAGGCATTAACTTGGACCGGACGAGTGTGTCCCTTCGACCAGCCCTAAAAGCGGCGTGGACCGGACGGCACTGTCCTTACGACCAGTTGAACCAAAACCACAAACATGGGCCGGACGAGTGCATCCCTTCAACCACCCACACGGGGCTGGCTCGGACGACACTGTCCCTTCGACCAGTTGTACGACATTAAATCACAAACATGGACCGGACGGGTGCATCCCTTCAACCACCCACACGGGGCTGGCTCGGACGACACTGTCCCTTCGACCAGTTGTACATCAAATCACAAATATGGACCGGACGAGTGCATCCCTTCAACCACCCATGCGGGGCTGGCTCGGACGACACTGTCCCTTCGACCAATTCCAATGTGACTTTACGAGGCACACTTAACACTAAACAACTTAGTATAAATATGACATACCTATTAGTTACGAACAATCTTGCTCATTATGGATTTCGACTTCGCATTGTACATCTAGTGTGTCGGGATCAGAGTACACGCTGAGTGTATCTGACCCGGCAGTAAGGGTTTCAGAGTTAGCCGAGGCAGTATCTGAGTCTGCGTGCAAGATATTGTCATCTGTAGTACTTAGGTCACCGATTTGATCATTTTGGGGTTGCGAAACCTCTTCCGGTGCCATCTCGGCCTCCTCTTCATTCAATAGGTAAGCGGTAATTTCGGCTAAGCCGGTATGTCCCTGAGGTACTGAACGCAAATTCTCGTGTGCATATTTATAAACACGTTGTGACCCGCTGAGACTTTTTAGTTCGTAACGATCATTTTCTAAAACGGTGGTTATAACGAATGGCCCTTTAAATTTCCTATCTAATTTAGTCTGATTTCGTTCACTATTTTTAATGAAAACAAAATCACCCTTAGTAAACGGTTTAATACTGGAACGGCCGCGGTTAAACCGTTGAGTATCTGCTGCTGCCGATTTTTTATATTATCTGAGGCATTTTGTCTAATGGAATCTAAATCTGCCCGGTTATTTTGCTCATAAGAATTTGTTGCAGAAATTTTAGACATACCTAAGGACTGTGCACGAATACCGAACATCAGTTCCGTTGGTGTATATTTAGTGACCGTGGATTTCGTACTATTAAGCGCTAATTGAATATTACCCAACTCCTCACGCCATGTTTTATTGCGTTCATTTTCGACTATTGTGAGCAAGCTTTTTAAAGTTCGCATAACGCGCTCAACCTGTCCGTTTGCCTACTTGAACCGGTTGCTATAAGGTGTAGATCAATTTTATGATCGTTACAAAAGTTCTTAAATTCGGTACTAATATAGCAACGACCCTGATCAGCAATAACACGTTTGGGTGCACCAAATAGGCATACAGCTTTTTCTATAGCCTGCACTGCACTCGTAGCATCGAGCGATAATGTATGCTCTAGCAAAACATATTTGGTAAATGCATCTATGATGACTGAGCAATACTCTTTGCGATCACTCTTACCACTCAGTTTCCCTGTAAAATCTATATGGAGTGTGTGCCACGGCACAGATACTTTTGGGATTGAGTGTAACTGAACTGGTTGAGCTCCTGATGGTCCTTTTGACGCTTTGCAAACTATACACGAATCAACAAATTTTCGCACACATTTAGACATTTGGGGAAACCAGTACTGTTCATAAAGTTTGTCTAGTGTCTTGTCGCTACCAAGGTGTTGTATTTCAGTATGTACGTGGTTAATGAGCGTCCAAATCAACGAACGAGGAACGACCGGTAACCATGAAATAGTTTTATTGCGTCCAACTTTTCTATATAGAATACCGTTCCTAACGTCGTAAGTGTGTCCTACTAAATCTGGAAAGTCATTGTTATTGTGTTTAGTTATTAAGTCCTGGATTTCACTATCCCGTTTTTGTTCAACAGAGAGCCAACCTTCATGTAGCTCTACAAATTGAACATTCTTTGTAGTAGGAGTTTTGGACGAAGACTCACCCACGCTAGGCCGAAGGTTACGGGAGAAATAATCAGCATGCTCCATTCCACGACCTTCGCGATAAATAATTTCAAAATCATAGGCTTGCAGAAAGGCCCACCAACGATGTACACGCGGGGTGAGATCTACCTTAGATTTCGACGCCTTGAGTGAATTGCAATCCGTATAAACCGTGAAATGTCGGCCATACAGATAATGTCGAAAATGTTCCACCGCTCGTACGACAGCCAGCGTTTCCAGTTCGTACGAATGGTAGCGGGATTCTACGTCAGATGTACGCCTACTAAAATATTCAACAACATGAGGGAGGTTATTTTTCTTTTGTATGAGGATTGCACCGTAACCCTCAGCACTGGCGTCGGTGTGTAATTCGACGGGCAATTCTGGGTCGAAGATAGTTAAGACTGGCTCTGAAATCAATATCTTAACTATCTTCTGGCGGATTTCTTCATATTTGTCAGTCCATTTAATCGGTCCTTTTAATTTGGTTAACGGGTATAAAGGTCCAATGGTATTCGTAAACCCAGGTATAAATTTCCTAAAATAGGATGCAAGTCCAATGAATTGACGAACCTGCGTGCCTGTGTTTGGTGAAGGCGCGTCAACTAATGCCTGAATCTTACGAGAGTTAGGTCTAATTTCGCCTGATTGTAGTGAATACCCTAGGTAATCTATTTTAAGTTTCATAAATTTACATTTTCGGAGGTTTAATGAAAATCCAGCTATGGTAAGAGCATGTAAAGCATCATCTAAGCGTTGCAGGCCTTCCGGAATGTCAGAAGAATAGCAGAGAACATCATCCATGTAAATTAATGGCTTGTTATTAAGATCATGCAGTGCTTTAGTGATGCATCTCTGGTAAACGGAAGGGGCGTTGCGCAAACCGAAAGGCATAGCCAGATATTCATACTGACCTTCCGGAGTTACAAATGCCGTCATCTCAACGGAGTCTGGATGAATCAAAATCTGGTGAAAACCACTAGCCATATCTAAAGATGAGAAAAAGTTAGCACCACTGAGCTGGTCTATTTGTTCCTCAATGCGAGGCAATGGATAGTGTTCTGGTCGTGTATTTGAATTAAGTTCCCTATAGTCTATGCACATTCTGTCCGTATTATCCTTTTTATTCACTAAAAGTATGGGGCTAGCAAAGGGGGAGGAGCTCTCACGAATTATGCCTGCATCTAACAGTTCTTGTACCTTATCGCGAACTATCTGTTTTTCTACAGGTGCCAATCGATAAGGTGATCTGTGGACTACTTTATGAGGGTCTATTAATTTAATCTCTAACACTCCTGTTTTAACGCGTCTATTAGGTACACCGTCTATGAAATAGTCAGAATATTTACTCAATATTTTTAGAAGAGTTTCTCTATCCCCGCTTACCAAATCGGTATCAACTTGAGAAAAATCTGGTGCAACCGATTTCATTTCGCAAAAATTTGTCTGCTTCTTGACGCTAAATACGAGTTTGTCATCATCGATTGTCACGCAAAAACCTTTATCCAAAATATCCCTACCTATAATGACCGGCACAGAAATAACAGAATCAGGAACGATGTGAAACGTTATATCAACTAAAGCCTCACTAATTTTAACCGTGCTTAAGATTTGAAAAGAGCATTGTATGTCATTACCTCCGATACCCTTAAGATAAACAAGATTATTGCGTACAGTACCAGGAAACTTTTCGCAAAGGCTTTCCGTTAAAAGTGAGCAAGACGATCCACTATCGAATAAAAAAGGAAACTGCTCACCGGAAGATGTCTCCAAGGAGGATCTCGAGAGGCGGTGATCGCAGAGGTTGACTTCTTTACTCGCAGTTCCAGCATCATTCTTCTTGTCTGGACAGGCCGTCGATACGTGGCCAGTTTTTCCACAAATGTAGCAGGTTACTGGTGCCTTGTCCTTGTTTCGTGTAGAACTTGAATGATCTTGAGGCTTCGATGAACCGGAATCTTCCTTGCGCTTCCTACAGTCAATCTGTCGATGACCTGTCAGACCGCACCAGTGACATTTTCCAGGGAATCTAGTGTCAGCTACCCGTGGTCGCTTCGGATCAGGTTCTTGATTAGCATCAGTGACATCGCCTCGCCGTTTCAGTGAAACGCTACCAAGAATTCGAAATAATTGAGCACGGGTAGTAATTACATGAGCAATCAATTCTCTTCCTATCAAACTATCCTTCTGACAGAGCACCGATATAACGAAACCAGTAGTCGCTTCTTCAGATAGCTCGGTTTTTGGTATGCGTTCGATCATGTTCCACAAGCGCATGGCAGACTCGGACGCGGTTTCCTTATAACCGATTTGAAACCGTAGGATTTCGTCAAAGTGATCTTGAATCAGTTTGGGCTTAGAAAATCTAGCCAATAATGCTAGTTTGACGGCACTCCAGGTTAATTCTTTGAGGTTTAATTTAGTTAGGCAAGCAGCAGCACGACCCTTCAGAGCTCTAGTGAGTGCCATTAACAAATCGACACCTTCAAGACATTTGTTCTGCACTATGATCTCTGTGACGTCACACCAACCCTCAATATCAGCTTCTGTGTCGTCAGGATCGAATTTTATGAGTTCAGGGGCATTGGTACTCACGGTAGATGTGGGTTGTGACATCGCAACCAGCCGAGATAACAGCACCTCCATGTTCGAGAATAATTTTGTTGTAGGGTCGTTATTTGAAGGTTGCCTCTCCTCCGTATGGCGTTCATTCGATCCCACTTCTGATATAGGCTCAGGATGGCCTCTATCATTACAATCAAAGCCTACGTCGGTAGGATCCATCATCCACGTGGGTTAAACTGGCTAATTTAAATAAAATTACACTCAATTAACGAAATAACGATATATTCCACTGCAATTACAATCTAATAATCGATAACACTTATTATAAATCAAAATACGTTGAAGATTGTGCCGGATTTAAACGATTCGTCGTGAACGTGGTGCGCCGGCGGCCCTTCAGTGAGAAGTGAATGTCCCGCCTCGCTACCACAGACAAGACGCTCCGTCAGAGTGACAGCCTGTCAGCTGTCACTCTAATCCGACATCAACGACAGCGATTGTCAGGTGTCAGTCTATATTGCGCCGTCATATAGTTTCTTTCTTTTTCTTTTCTTTTTTCATCTGCCTAGTATCTTCCCAACTATGTTGGAGTCAATTTGTCCAAACGGACGCAACTGAATGCCAGTATGGAGCGATTTCTTATCTGACACCCACAAGTCCACAACCCAGTTATTGCCTAATATGATACCTCTTGGTTAGACTGGTTGTCAGATTTTCGGGCTTCTGTTGACACGTAACGACTGTCAAAGATCCACAAATGACAGCCTGAATTGAGAATAGATGGCGGTGGCGTCTAAGTACAATCGTTCGTGTAGTACTTGCTACTTGATAACAGATGGCGTTAGCGTGTCGTTTGTAGTGGTTTCGATTTACGTAACACAGGCAGTGTTACGTAAATCGAAACCTTCTGAGATGGAGTTAGCGTGATTTTTTTAGACTTTACGATCTACGTAACAGTAATATGGTAAAATAATTTTAGTTTCACTATAAGTATTCGACTTATCAGTCGTGCAAATATTTCTAGTTCATGCTTAATAATATCATGAAATTACATCAATGTCATTAGTCATACACATTATAATCATAATAAAAATTTTAGGTTTCCTTCTTCGATATTACTTAGGGTCATTAAATGATAAAATATATTAAATTATGATTGTTGATGCTTGTTTGCTGTACATTCTACAAGCAAGTGTGTGACCATTAAAACTCTCAGCGAAGTTTTCTTTGTAAGAAAAACCGATACAACTTGTATGAAGTTTCACTCCGCATTCTCGCTGTAGTTTGATTTTTTTGCGCTGGCAACATTGACGCTCTTTGGGATTGTGATACTGCTGGCATTCATCTTAACTTTTACATTTTAACTTGACATACGAGATTTTATATACTGTTTAAATAAATCAACCTAACTGGGACTAACTAGAGAATGGGCAGCAGCGTTCTCTATGCATTTTACCACTGAACTGCGATCGCCGATCCGCCTGCCAAGCATGGCGATTATGACAAACCCCCCAAATTGGGGGAGGTCTTTGTCCAGCAGTGGACGTCTTACGGCTGAAATGATCATGATAACGATGTTGAACTAAACACCAAACTTGCACTGTCTAAAATGGAAAGCAAAGGTCTAACCTACATTTATATTACACCCAGCTTTGTTTAAGTATCACTATACTAATGGTATTTTTCCCAAAGGTATACACGTATAGGTACATTTTTACTAATACAGCAGGGGGATCATATCCAATGACAAGTTATGTTTAAGTTACATTTAAGTCCACGTTAACAATTTCCTCATACAGGGAAACAATCCAACGACCATTGGATAAATAGGCTGTAAAAAAACTTTGTAACAAAAATATTACCAACCAATAAATTATCCCGTACTCAAAATCAAAATCAAAATCAAAAGTTATTTATTCAAACTAGGCTGAGAGTCAGCACTTTTTGAACGTCAAAGTTACACAAGACAGTCCCCCCAAAACGCCCGCCCTTCAACACTTCCTAGTGCTATAGCTGGGAAGAAAAAGTGGCGGAACAAACTCCCCAGCAGCACAGCTGTCTGTTAAGTTAGAAGAACTTGATTCTATACAATTGTAAGGAGGTAACATTAAGAGACACAAAACATTAAATTAAATGATTTGCCATATATATGTCAGCTAGCCAACCCAATATTCCATGAAATAAAATGAAATCTATACTCAAGCAAAAGTAAAAAATATTTTTATAAAGTAAATAAAAGTACCAAAATAAAAGCCTCCTGGCATAAAGGGCGTGATAGCTTACATATGCAATGCTGAATCACGTTCACATAGCTGTTACGACCCGAGTTACAAGTCGAGGCCACAAAATGATAAACTAGGACCATCGGCGTAAAAACTAATAAATAGGTAGGTAATTAACAACAATACCAACATCAAGGTCAGAAAGACGACCAGTCACCACAAGCAGCACCCGTTCACGAGCATAACGCAAAGATCAGCCATTACCCCCTCGCCTTATTTGAGGGAAGGGTGTAACCCGACCCCTGACGCTACCGCAAGCATTGACATCTAAGGGAGCATGACGCTGGGCACGCCACAATTGCGGCGGTAAGTCCCCTCTTTGAGGAGTGGATAGAGAGGCGTCACGGCGTCCTCACCTTCCACCTGACGCAGGTACACACCGGGCATGGGTGCTTCGGTGGGTTCCTGTTCAGAATAAAGCGGGAGGATACGTCCGGGTGTTTCCATTGCAAGGATCGTCTGGAGGACACGGTGGAGCATACGGTGGAGGTGTGCCCTGCCTGGGCGGAGCACCGCCGTGTCCTCGTGGAGGCGATCGGCGGCGGCGACCTCTCGCGTCCGGCCCTGGTGCGAGCCATGGTACGGAGCGAGAGGAAATGGGAAGCCGTCACCTCCTTCTGCGAAGCAGTAATGCTCGCGAAGGAGGAGGCGGGGCGCGTGAGGGAGTGGCAGTCTCTGCGCCCTCACGTCCCTAGCCGCCGCAGGAGGAGACGCCCCGGGCGTCGGGAGTACATAGCGGACTCCCGGCCACCGTAGGCGCGAGCTTGCGGGCGGCGAGCAATGGGTAGCTCGCCGCCCGGTAAGGACCAGGCTCGGGTCGACGGCGCGTAGTGTTCCACGCGCGCCTCAAAGAGATGTCAGCAGCAGTGTAGGGGTCTACTAGGACCGATGCCGGGGTCGCGTGATTGTTCGAAAGAGATACCGTGACCCTGGCACATGGGCAACTGATGGAACACGGGTGGGTTTTAGTCAGTTTTAGTTTTTTTAGCGGGAGAAGTCATTTGATGATTTCCCATCCTGAAAAAAAAAAAGGGAGCATGACGAACTTGCTGCCGGTTGCTCAGGCAAGAATTGAATGACAACTTGTCGAGGTCGCTAGCTAATCATTTTATGCAATACTAATCATTATAATATGTCAAAGCATAGAACATGTCAAAACCAATAAATACACAAAAAGAAAATGACTAACACAGTAAAAAAAAATAATAATAATATAATAACAATTATATTATATCAGTATATAACCACAGTATATATCAGCTATATAACCTATCACTAAGTACGCTAGTACTGAAGAAAGAACACAAACATTGTCTTGAGTTAATCACAGCGACCAACTAGTTTTGTCATTTAAATAGTCGTTGATGGAATAGTATGCCTTTAGACAAAGGTTGGATTTTACTTGAGCTTTAAACGCATTAAAAGGTAATTCTAGTAAAGAAGGTGGTAGCCTGTTGTAAAATGTTATACCAAGCCCAACAAATGAGTTATGCACCTTATGAAGCCGGTGAAAGGTAACACGTAGTTTGTCCTCAGTGTGAAAATCACTGTTTTTAGCATGTAAGTGTAAATTTTGCCTAATATATAAGATGTTGGCGAAGATGAACTGTGATGCTCCCGTAAGAATACCAATATCTTTAAAAAAAAAGTCCGCGAGAGCATATCTATCTTTTAAGGTTGACTCACTATAACTCAAAAGGAGTGAGCAGCAACGAAAACCGGCCAAGTGCGAGTCGGAGTCGCGCACAAAGGGTTCCGTACAAACCTGTAGGTATTCTCGGTTTATACAGAAGGTTCATGTTTATGAAAATAAATGTTTTTTTTTTAATTCTTCTTTGGAAGTGTCTCTCGCGCAAACTATTCAGTTTAGAAAAAAATGATATTAGAAACCTCAATACTATTTTTGAAGACCTATTCATAGATACCCCACACGTATGGGTTAGATGAAAAAAACCTTTTTTGAGTTTCAGTTCTATGTATGGGGAATCCCACGATTTATTGTTTTTTTTTTCTATTTTTGTATGAAAATCTTAATGCGGTTCACAGAATACATCTACTTACCAAGTTTCAACAGCATAGCTTTTGTAGTTTTGGAGAAAAGTGGCTGTGACATACGGACGGACAGACAGACAGACAGACAGACAGACAGACAGACATGACGAATCTATAAGGGTTCCGTTTTTTGCCTTTTGGCAACGGAACCCTAAAAAGTACTCACTCAGTACTCACACTGTTTCCGTAATTTGTGCCTACGACGGGCAGATCCTGGCCCCTGGCTCCTGGGGACTGGCCTGTTAGTCTAGTGGTTAGTGACCCTGACTGCTAAGACTGAGGTCGTGGGTTCGATTCCCACCCCAGACAAATCTTTGTGTGATGAGCACAATCATTTGTTCTGTGTCTGGGTGTTATTTACCTATAAAATGAAAAATATTAGATTTTTTTTTTTAGAAATATTTAAGTAGATATACCAGCTGACCGTACACACGTTGTCTTGATTCCTAGAACTCGATAGCAGCGCCACTTACCGGGTCCAATAGTGAATCTAAACCATCCAGGGTGCCACCCAAACGCATACAAGAAAATTCATTCAAATCGGTCCAGCCGTTTAGGAGAAGTTCAGTGACATACACACGTACAGTAGAATTATATAAATAAAGATGTATCAGTTGTCTGGTTACCATAGCACAGGCTCTGCCTAGTTTGGGATCAGATAACGGTATGTTGTTTGTCCTAAGATATTATTATTTATTTATCCTTACAAACTCTTTTTGCTTCATTTAGGTATAAATCTGGTCATATACGCACGCCGTTTGCGAGTACTACTCATCTGACTTAGTCTAACTAAGCTCCTAAATTAATATTTAAAATCACTAATTTTATTATATAAAATCATTCAACACGCTGAAATTAGGTAAAAATTAAAAAAATAATTATCCTATTATTATTATTATTTTTTAATTTTCACCTAATTTCAGAGTGTTTCCCGGGATTACGACAAAGCTTCTTACGATACCACATACATTGATATCGGTTAAGCTATTTAGAAGTTATGGTGGAATAAAGAAACACACACATACATAAAATCCCTGAAAATATCACACTCCTTTTTTGGGCGTTCGTGTAAAAAGTGGGGCTTGTGATAGGCATTCATTCCATGTAAAATACTGGCAATAAAGCTGCGTCCGTTTAGACTGGAAGCTTACCACAACATCGTTGGGAACAGGCTGGGCAGACGGATTTAACTTACATTTCATAAGAAAAACAAACTCACGCGTCGACTAGAAACCTACTTTTTTCGTCGGTTAAAATTGTATAGATATTTCAAGATATAAATCAACAGGATTTATATCTTGAAATATCATTGTCATATCTCATAGCAATGTCTCTCGAAATATGCACAACATCAACACAGTTCTGAACTTATAAGGCTCTTAGAAGGAACGTCCTCAATCGAGGCCCGTACAAAGTTCCTCGAAGACCCGCCTAGGAAGTTCGCCTAATACTAGGTACAACTACGAGTAGGAGTCTCGTCGACAATCCTTCTTAGTGAGTGTAATGAGGTATTGACACAGTTTGACACCTCTTAGTGAATTAAATGCATTTCAATTTGGAATAATTGATGATATGGAGACAGTACCTGAATTTGTGCTTGAATTTCAGCAAAAATAGGATAAATAATGCACTAATAAAGTGCTGACTCTCAGCCTAGTTTGAATAAATGACTTTTGATTTTTTGATTTTCATTTTTGGTTTATAGTACCTTCACTCACATTTCCCCAGATATGTTTATGTCAAATGACTACAGTTCCAGACTACTACAGAGAAATCCGAGATGGAAAAACATAACGACACATTGCCCGACCCTGGTGTCGAACGAAGGACCTTATGCTCAGCGGTAGTACTTGCAACTACTAGACCAACGAGGCAGTGTACTTGTATTATTAAACAAAAGTAATTAATTCAGCCGCCAGTTCAACCGGGTCTGTGCATTTTTTGGGGGGTTTGCCATAATCGCCACGCTTGGCAGGTGGGTTGGGGATCGCAGTATGGTGATAAAATATATAGAGAACGCTGCTGCTCATTCTTAAGCAAGTCCTTTAGTCGCCTCTTACGACACCCACGGGAAGTAATGAGATGGTGGTATTCTTTATGTCCGTCACCACATGGAATGTGGATCGTTGGGTTGGAAGATACCAATTATAGCAAAACGAAACCCTTCCTTATTTATCAAGCTTAATTACATACCTTTCAATCACAAACAATTAACGTTCTTGACATTGATAAGTCCAAAAAGGACATTGTATTATTAAAACACAAGAGACATAATCCCACTTAATTTGTATCAAGATATGCAATGGGAACCAAAAATATAAGTTTTAATCTTCTCATAAATAAGGCTGCCTTTCCGGTTGCCACTTAAAATTAAATACCGAATAAATTACTTTGAAGATATGAGCACAGAGATCACAAATCGAAGACCGCATCTGTCAATTACTGTGCCCGCTTTAAAAGTTTACAAAAAAAAAAAAAAAAAAAATGGCGGTGCGGCCGTCCCGCCAAAACAAAATGGACGAGTGTGGTAGCGTTCGAACGTCAATAAGCGTTGTTTTTTTTTTTGTTTTTGGGTTCCTATTTATGTTTGGCTGGCGCATAAGCTATGCTAAAGTTTGGTATCTGCACTGATAAATTGTATATGTAGTGGAGATTTTGTTTGAATGAAAGAGTGTCAATAATTGCAATCGGTATGTAGGTAGGTATTCGTTATCATCCATATTCTGCCTAGCCTTGTCCTAACTATGTTGGGGTTGGCTTCCAGTCTCAGCAAATACAGCTGAATACCACCAGTATTTTATATGGAGCGGCTGCCTATCTGACCATTCCACTACTCAGGTACTCGTTTTGATTGCAAATTATTATTCATTGAAAGATACGAAACTCAAAGAGTTGATTATCTATATATTAATACGTGAAGCGAAAACTTTGGATCCCTTTTTACGAAAATTGGGCGGACGGAGGAGTATGAAATTTCGCACACTTATAGTTTATACAGAGAAGAAGTGACGAATGGTAATATTTTTTTAAATTATGCGTTAAAATACATTATTTTCAATAAATAACACGTTACACACACTACTGTTCATTACCGTGTATCTAATACACACATGCATAGATATTCTTTTGTTTATGGTCCAAATCTGTCTTTATTATTTTGTGCAGTGTTACCAACACCCAGAAATATTTACCCCTAAAGCTTAAGTTAAAATCCCCTAAAATAGCCACAATTACTAAAAAAATCCCCTAAAAAATTATAATGAAAATAACCAACGAATGTTCAGTAATCATAGACCGGCCACACAGTAGTAATATTTGTCTATATTTATTACGCGACATTTGTTAATCATTCACTCTGCATTCTTAGTATCGAGGAACCGTCCTAGAAGTCGCTAATACTTTTATTGTAATCAAAAACACAATGAGAAATGTAAGATGGCAAAAAGTCCCTAAGAATACCCCTAAAAATGGAACGCCCCTAAAAAATCTCAATCCTCTTATTTATCCCCTAAATTTGGGAAAAACCCTAAGTTGGTAAGCCTGATTTTGTGTCTATAGTCTAACTGAATGTCAAGTATAACCATAGGTAATAAATTAATTTTATAGATATATATCCTATTTCATTTTTTAAATCTATGATCATATCTAGAATATTTGTCTTTAATATTATATGTATTAGCGACGATAAGAATTTAGTTTAGATTTACAAGAAATATTTTTTGTGGTTTTATGGGGAGTGTCAAGTATGGCATTAGTAAGTTTCCCATACAAAACTTAGTGTCGTATGTAAACTGTAGAGGTTGTATGCCTCACGATTGTACAGGCTGGTCATAGATTGTACAGGCTGGTTATAATTATGACATTTGGAACCATCATAATTAATTAAAAATAATAGGGAAAATTCTATTAAAACAGAACAAACTGTGATAATTCATTCCATATTGTTCCATATCCAGCAGTTAAGAAGTATTAAGAAAATAAAGAAGAGAGTCCTGAAGAAGTATTCTTTACTCATTACACCTACGTCCTGGTCCTGGCCATCACCATCCCGCCAGCGAACCATCTCCACAGTAGTACAGCGTCAAAAATTTGTCTATAGTGTTACTGAATGTCAAATATAACCATATTATTTTTTTATTATCTATATTTTTTCATTTAGTAATGTATTTTTTTATTCAAATGAAGCACGGTCGAATTTCGACCAATGGGCGATCACTAGTTTTCATTGATGTGTATCATCAATCGTTGAATAAGAAACTGTATGAAAGTGTATAGCGAAGAGCGGAGTAGCAGATTGAAAACTATTATGGTTTATAATTTTGGGCGGCAAAGCAGCTAGAGAAAAATGACATAATTCATTTGACATTGACATATTAGCCTAGCAATGTTGCCATTACAAACAATTATCGACAATGTTCCATTCATTATTTAACAACACAGTATCGAAGCTAGATTGTGGCGATTTGTCAGAAAACTAAGGTAGACAGATAATCGACAAAGCCTATCTATAGAATAGCCAGAAGTGTCATTAGGCCGGCTATATGACTAGTTGGCCTAACGTGGAACTGAGTAAAATCTATGAATCGGACCACGTATCACCACCATCGCCAATGTAAGCATGATTGCAAAAATTGTGGTTATACCCAACGTAATGCAAGTGAATTCAAACGCGATAACTTTGAACAAAAATAGGCGCGAGGACATTTCACAAAAGTCGTTCCAGGAAATACGTGTTTTTGAAAAGTGTCATAAGATTTTGGAAAAATTCACTTTTAGTAATGGAGATTTCCATTACTATGCAAGGTTTCTATGAAGATGTGCTGCTATCATAATGATTTACTGTTCGTAGCCAAGTTATTGGTGGTATCGGTATCGGTTTCCCTCTTCTATATTCAAGTCCTGTCACTGTCATGTCTTGAGTGTCACAACATTTTAAGACAAATTGATTTATGTAAGAATCATCAAAATCGACGCTCGCGTTTTGTGTTTTGAGCGCCAGCTAAAAACATACCTATACATGTGGGATCGAAGGCAAAGTAAATAAAGTCAAAGTCAAAGTCAAAACATTTATTTCAAATAGGCCCAAAAAGGCACTTTTGAACGTCTACAGTTATATGAAAATAGAATTGATTCTAGTTGCCCCTTCCAAAAGGTAGATTCGTATGGAGAAGAATGAGCAAGAAACACCACCGTTACTCTTTTAAAATGTTTTCAATATTTGTATATACAATATTTATATAATTATATGTGAAGACAATGCACCTAAAATAAAATTACCACACCACAACAGGTAAAAAATTTAAAAAGAAGCAAAGAGAGATAAATTAATTATATGATAGATACATGGTGCCCACATACTTACAAACATTGCAAAGGCAAAAATACAAATTTCCTAATATTTTACAAGTTACAAATCAGTGTATGAGTTATAGTAATCATAGA
This sequence comes from Aporophyla lueneburgensis, assembly GCA_932294355.1. Classification (NCBI taxonomy): domain Eukaryota; kingdom Metazoa; phylum Arthropoda; class Insecta; order Lepidoptera; family Noctuidae; genus Aporophyla; species Aporophyla lueneburgensis. Next base: position 14,884,592 of record OW028759.1, read on the forward strand.
ATGTAAATCAGTGTCATAGGGGAAAAATAAATCTAATACAATTAAGTTAGCAACCAATTTGATAAACTCTAAGACTGTCCTATGGAGCGAGACCAGCATGTTTCCAAGCATTCTTATCTTGGATGTAATCCTCTAATTTGTAATAAGCTCGTTTACAAAGTGTACTCTTAATATGATTTTTAAACATCCTTTCATTTAATTGCAATATATCAGAAGGAATTTTGTTGTAGCATTTAACACAGTACCCCATAAAAGATGTATGTACTTTTGCTAATCTGAAAAATGGTTGATCTATCTTGTCTTTATTTCTAGTGTGTAATAATCTATTTACATCGTCGACTTTAATTTAATCGCACAGAAATACACTTACAATAAAATTTTTAAACTAAGATGAATCGCGCTCACCATCGTCCATGTTCCGTCTTTCCATTCACTCTCACTTTCACTCTTGTCATTCATCATACCGTGTTACCGTTTCACCGTACATTCCCACCTACATGAGCTGATAAACACATCACCCTACACTGCGTCGCGCAGTCGAGTAAAAAATATCAACAGCGTTATCACTGTCACTTAATCACAAATTGATAACTTAATTAAAATCGACAAAAAGTCTTTATTTACAGAACCTCCACACGAAAGAAAAAAAACTATTTTTGATTTACGTTAATAATTTTATATTCCAGTGTTGTACACTTATTTTTTTTGTAAAAAATAATCTTTCTGCCCGGGGCGTAATGTTGCTTTTAATCACACGAAATCAGATATTTTAATAAATACCTGGACAGTTTACTGTCCAAAATATGGTGTGTGTAATGTGAAATAACGCGGTTGTTTTCGACATTTTCCACACGAAAAGTAATATATTTATGAAATGTTATTTTCAATTTCAGAATGGTCTGAGCCAACTTTAAGTTGCTTTTGGTTGAAGTATATTTTATACGTCTATTTTCAAAGGTTTTCAATCGTAGAAGGAGCGTGGTGTGATTTATATTTAAAACTAAACTTGTTCTGCAAAATAATGTATTTTTTTATGATTTGTTATTTTCTACTTAAAAAATAATACATATGCATTGATATCTCTCCACTTACGGTTGTCTGATAAATAATGTCTGAGGCATGGAAGCCCCCTATATACCTTTAATGATGCATATCGTAAAAAAACTATTTCTATAAAACTATTTGTAGGCCTACAAAATTTAGGATCGATGATTAGAAGAACCATTTGGATCCCGCGCAAAGCACGTTAAGCCATTATACGTGGCTGAAATTTGTCGATTTTTGACAGTTGGGTCGTCTGAAGCCCGAAAGTCTGACAACCAGTCTTAAGCCTCCTACAAACCGGCGCGACGCGGCAGCGCGACGCGACACTCGTAGAACAATTTTATGTGAACTTCATGGAAATTGTTCTACAAGAATCGCGTCGCGCTGTCGCGTCGCGCCGGTCTGAATAAGCCTTTATCAAGGGACTGTGTTGAGACCCCACTGTGTTGAACTGTGTTGTGTCTTATCAAGGGACCAAGTGACTGAGTTGTGGAGGTCAGATAGACAGTCACTCCATGTAAAATATAGGTATTCAGCACCGTTTAGTAGACTGGAAGCCAACCCCAACATAGTTGGGACAAGGCTAGGCTGATGATGACCATTAGAACCATTTGTAGGAAAAAAACTATTTGGAAAAGGTACCTATTGTATCTTATTCTCCGATTTTCTTTAAATACATTACTAAAAAAGCAAATTCAGTATTATTTATATGCGCTTTTCGAGTAGATCATTCCTACCATCGGAACCAAAACCTTTTTCTAAAATATTGATCCCAGTACCTATATCTAGACTATCCACTCATCTGGCCCTCTGGTTATGTCGATAAAAATATACAACAAGTTACCAGAATCCATAAGGACAGAGAAAAAAAGCCATCTATTTACAAATAAATTAAAAAAGCTACTGTTAAGTAAATGTTATTATAGCGTCAACGAATTTTTAAATGATAAATCCCTGAAATTAGTTTAGAAAAGTCCAAAGCATGTATTTCATCTATTTTTAATGACTATTTTAGAATAAGTTACATTATAAGATAATCAATAGGTCTTCCTCTCTACCTACTGTATTTTCCTTTGCTGTGCCCGACAGGGTCCACAATTGTTTCTAAATAAAATGTTTTACCACCTAAGCATATACATTGTGGAATGCAATAAAGTATTGAGTATTGAGACACTTGTATAGCACGGTTTTGACTTTCAATTTAGAAATTGCACCATAATACAATAATCAGCCTGTATTTTTCCCACTGCTGGGACACAGTCTTTCAGTGAGAAGAAGTGGGCCGTAATCTACCACGCGGGTCCAGTGCGGGTTGGTAGATGTCACATGTCTTCGAATTTTTGGTTCTAGGACAAACAGTTTACCTCACGATGTTTTCTTCACCGTGTTGAGAGTAGTGGTGATGAAATTATTTACACAAAGTAAAGCGCCTGATTGGGCTCGAACCCACGACCTAAAACTCGTAAGACGGGGCCGATACTACTGAGCCACCACTGCTCCGACTCCAGAAATTGCAAAAAATATCCTATTTCAAAAATTGCCTACAACGTCAAAATACGATCTGATGAGTCTACAAGAGATAATAAGATGCTCATATCTTCAGATACGATCTCTATATTAAAATGGTGAACGTTGGCGGAATGCAAAATACATATTTAGGAATCTATGTTATAGTAAATATGCAGCGGCGATTGTCGAGTTGTTTGTTGAAAACATTTTTGCAAATTTATGTAACACTCATAACTTTGTACGAGGCTTATAAAGTCAAGGAAATTAAATTTGAGGCAAATTGCCCACCCAACTCAGTAAATTGTCCGTGTTCAAAAGGTGTCAATTTCCTTATATGTATTTCTAAATTCACCCGATTCGGGCGCGTAAATTCAAGTGAATCGTCTAATATACCTTCAAAACCAAATATTATTTTCTTTCACTGTGTACAATTGAAATTGGTTCATCTAGTTTGGAGTATGCAATTGCATTCTCCGAAATAAGATGTACATACTCTTCCATTAATTCATTCAAAGGTATATCTGCAGGGAACTCTCATTAAAATTAAACCAAATTGGATGCAAGCAGAGTCTGGAGTGAAAGTAGTGGGCCTTTGCTTTTCATGCAACTTCCATATAAAAGAAATGACGGGTTTTTGACTTGTAAATAACTGTCTGGATAGAACAAAATATTTTGGTTTTTGTATACGGTTAATGCTGTGTAAATGCGTTCCTTGCGAAGCATGTGTGGTGTGACTATGAATAATAGGCTGAGGAATCATGTGATGTGTGTGTGAAAACAACGGTGCGGTTTAAAAGATGTAGTGACAAAAATTGAAAAGAAAGGTTTGGTCATGTTGAAAAGATGAATGAAGAACGGCTTTTTTTTGTGAGTTGGAAATCATCAAATGATGTCTCCCGCTCTGGGTGTAGCAGGCGGGCGTGTCAGACTTTTACTGACTAAAACCCACACGTGTTCCTTCAGTTGCCTACATGCCAGGGCCACGGTATCTCTTTCGAACAAATCTCGCGACCCTGGCTGGTGAAGGGCGACTTACAAAAGATATTTACAAGACAGATGTGAGTGAAAACACCGGGAGGGGACGCCCTAGCAGGACAATAGCAATCAGGTTGAAAACTGCCCGACCGCCTGTGTCCGCGATGGTACATAAAGATTGGTTTTATATGTACCTACTAATACTATTCTAGTGCTGATGGCCCAGTGGTTAACACCTCGCCTCTAATGCGTGAAGTTGTGAATTCAAATCCGGACAAGGACCAATGTGATATTTTCAATTCGTATGTGCTGAGTTATCTTGGAAATTACAGGCATTTAACCTTTGATCGACCTCTGCAGCTGTTTACACCATTTAGACACGAACCCCCCAAAGATATACACATAAAATCAGCCTACAATGTTCCCACTGTTGAAATACAGCCTCCTCTCTGCGAGAGGTAATGGCCCGTAATCCACCACGCGGGCCCAATGCGGGTTGGTAGATGTCCTTTCTATGAAATTTTGGCTCCTGGACATCCCAGTTTTCCGTCACCATTTTGATAGCATGGTGATGATATAAAACACAAAGTAAAGCGCCTACGACCTACAACTCAGATGTGTACAAATTGAGAATTAGTAAACTTTTGCTGCATGAGAAAAGCTGACAGTAAAAATATACCAACACTATTTTTCTTTTACTCCAAAAATTACAGAGGCGTTCATGTAATAGCCGCCATTACATTTTTCACACCTGAGGCAGTTAATGCTTCGAGATAATATTTCATCTTTTAGTACCGAGGCTGCCTACATAAATTTAGCAAATGAACAACAGGAATACTTGCATACTTTTTAAGAATATTTACGGAATATTCAGATGCAATTTATATGAATTGCCAGGAATTGCCGGTCTTCTAACAAACTAGATAGGCACCCTTTTTTTGTGGGTGGGAAATCGTCAAATGACATCTCCCGCTCTGGGCGGAGCGGAAGGGCGTGTCAGACTTTTACTGACTAAAACCCACCCGTGTTCTTTCAGTTGCCTATATGCCAGGGCCACGGTAACTCTTCGGAATAAATCTCGCGACCCTGGCAAGCATCGGTCCTAGCGGACTCGTTCACTTTTGCTGACAACTCTTCAACCGACGAAAAAAAACGGAGGAGGTTCTCAATTCGACGCGTATTTTTTTTTTTTTTTTTTTTTTTTTTATGTATGATCACGCATAACTTTTTACATAGTGGTCCGATTGTGACAATTCTTCTTCTATTGGAAAGGGTATACTCCCAAGGTGGTCCCATATAAATTTGGAAAACAAAATCGAACCCTAAGGGTTGGAAAACAGGGGATGATTGATTGTTCACTCACTGATTGTAACGTATAAACACGCATAACTTGTTACATAGTGGTCCGATTGTGACAATTCTTCTTTTATTGGAAAGGGTATACTCCCAAAGTGGTCTCATATAAATTTGGAAAACAAAATCGAACCCTAAGGGTTGGAAAACCGCGTGATAGTTCGAAAGAGATACCGTGACCCTGGCACATGGGCAACTGATGGAACATGGGTGGGTTTCAGTCAGTAAAAGTCTGACACGCCCTCCCGCTCCGCCCAGAGCGGGAGAAGTCATTTGATGATTTCCCATCCAGAAAAAAAAAAGGGTTGGAAAACAGGGGATGATTGATTGTTCACTCACTGACACTCACAACTTTTTACATAGTGGTCCGATTGTGACAATTCTTCTTCTATTGGAAAGGGTATACTCCCAAGGTGGTCCCATATAAATTTGGAAAACAAAATCGAACCCTAAGGGTTGGAAAACAGGGGATGATTGATTGTTCACTCACTGATTGTAACGTATAAACACGCATAACTTTGTACAGAGTAGTCCGATTTTGATAATTCTTTTATTGTTGGATAGGGTATACCTTGCCAAGTATTATTAGTACATTAAAGCCACAAAAAATCATAAAATAAAAACTTTTTAACAAAAAATTAAACCGCCGAAAAACTGAAAAGCATAAAATAATAAACCTTAAAATTTTGAGTCGGCGCTGAAAAATCAATGAACAAGGAACACTCAAAGCGCCGACTCATAATTTTAAGGTTTATTATTTTATGCTTTTCAGTTTTTCGGCGGTTTAATTTTTTGTTAAAAAGTTTTTTGAGGCGCGTGATATATGTAATTATTATGTGATTAGTCATTCATTATTGAATTTAGTAAATTATTTTTATTATAAACTTATTTTTCCTTAAGTCAAACATTGATTTGATCCAGCTATCACTTTTGAATCATACTTGTTTGTTAACGGATATAAGCGAACGGGAACGGGTGACAGGCGTAAGCGATAAGGCCGCCCATTGTATGTTTTTATTATTAAATGTTTTTTGTTGAAATGTATTTTCTGGTGTACAATAAAGTTTAAAGTTTAAAAATTTTATTTCGGAACAAATAACACAGGACAAGTTTGACAAGTAAAACGATGGTAGCTGCAAAAGTATAAACTGTAGCGCAGCTAACAACGCCCTTCTCCAGATACAGAATGGAATGATGTTCCATGCGAAAAATGCTTAATAATTTAGATTTATATAATTAATACAGAAACAAAACAAAAAATAAGCCTAAAATACACAATATAAAAGGTGTGATTTGGGATGTATTTTGACGTTGAGTTTATGTGGTGAGTGTAGGGTGAATGGGTGTGTAGGTGAGTGACAGTGAGGTGTGCGAGGGGTGTTTGTAGTTCTGTGTGTGAGGGAGTGATGAGTATTTTACACTTCCACGAGTTTCTCTGTTTCATCATAATTTTGTGATTTTAACCAGGAGTTAAGTTTCATTTTGCATTTGCTCTTTGTAAGTGGGTAGATGTGCAAGCTTTTGTTTAATTTATTATAGATTTTTGAGCTCATATGTTTATAGTGACGACTTGCAGCTACGGTTCTACGAGACTCAGTGTTACAAACCCTATTCGAGCGACGTGTAGAACAATGTTTGGGATTAAACGTAAGTTGGCTGTGTTTGCGAAGGATAGTCTGCAGGATAAATAACTGTCTGACGGTGAGGACCTGGCAGAGGGTGTACAGAGAGGATGTCGAATATCGGATTGGTTTCCTTGCCAGGACCTTCAGGACAGCTCTCTGCGCTCGCTCGACCCGTAGCATCGCTGTTTTACCGGACAATAAAGCATATATAAATAAATAAAAGACTGGAGCTACAGTGGAACAGGCAGTTGCTTGGTAGATGTTCAGTTGGTTAGTTCTAGTGCTGTTATTGTGTAGAAAGGATCGACCAAAGGTCACGTAAGTTAAGTAATTTATATTTTATCCAATGTTGTTGTACTGTTTATTTTGTTGCCAATATTGCTAATGTTTTAAATCGTATAAATGTAATATTCATATTATTTTCCTAGATATTGTTATTATTGTGATTATGTTGATATTATTCAGAGTTCTCTTGGACAATGGTCCAAGAGATAGAATTAATGTATTTAAGATAATGATAATGTATGGAAATGTAAGAAATGTTTTGATATAATAGTACTATTTCAGTACTATTTCCATGGAGTTTCTTGTTCTTCTTATCCATGAAGACCTAGTTTTGGAACGGACGACTAGCTTTCTGATTAATTGCTGACAAGCCTAATTGAAATATATGTGTAGTCTTGTCTTTCTGTGCTTTACTTATTGAAACCCTTTCCTATACACAGTAAATAAGCCGTTACCATTCTGACATTCAAAGCTTGATAATTGGTATATATACCGCGTGACTTTTTTTAACGTCTCGAAAAAAAATGATTGTAATAGGTGAACGGAGTAGGAGCCTTTGGCGTAGAAATTTTTATCATTTTTATTTTTGAATAACATGTAATGAAATTGATCTAGAAATAAATACTACACATTTAAAGTAACATCTTCATACTAGAACAACAAAAACAGAAATTTGGAAAAAATAAAATAAAAAAATCAATTAAAATCTCAATTCAATTCAATTCAATCTTTATTGTGGATCATAGGTAGGTGCATAACACAGGTCTTAAAATAATTAAGTTGATATCAGCTACATCCCGCCCTTAGGGCATACAATAGTTACATAGTTACATTCAATTTTAATTACATTATTATTATAAATTCAATATGTCACATTAAAAAAATAACAATAATAAAAAGATAAATACAAAACGGAACGAATAAAGGGTCACTGAACGCATCATGACTGAGGGGAACTATATTGGAGCAGAGATTTGTCTGATAGGAAGTCTTTTATAGAGTAATAGCACTTGTTTACTAGTAGGTCATGGAGATACTTTTTAAATTTTCCCATTTCCGTAATTGCTCTTATAGGCCCCGGAATATTATTAAAGATGGATGAAGCCATACAAAAGATGCTTTCATGCATTAGATGCGTCTTGCTAGCTACTGTGCGCAATTTGTCCTTACGCCGTATACGCGTGTAGTAAGTATACATGCCAATATTATTTTTAACAAATACTGCTGTCTCAAATATATATACACATGGCAATGTTAATGCGTTTATGTCTTTAAAAAATGTCTTACAAGAATCAGTTTGTTTTAAGTTAAATATTGCCCTGATGCAACGCTTTTGAGCAATAAAGGCACGCTCCTTGTCTGTACTATTGCCCCAGAATATTACACCGTATCTGAGGATAGAACCAACGTGGCCGTGGTAAGCTGTTAGTAAAGTACTCTGATTTGCTGTTTTACGTAATCTGTGTAGTGCATATGAGAACTGTCCCAGCTTTTTGCATACATGGTCAATATGTAATTTCCAATTAAGTTTGTTATCAATATATAACCCTAGAAATTTTGTTACTTCAGTTTCTTCAATGTCACTATCTAGGCAATGGATTTTTAAAGTACCCGTACGACAAGTTTTTATTTTAAAATTCATTATTTTTGTTTTATCAATGTTAATCATTAAATTATTCATTTTAAGCCAGTCCATAAGTAATAATATTGTTTGATTAATTTCGGATTCTAAATCATTTGTATTATCATTAACGAATAAAATAGTGCTATCATCAGCAAATAGTGTAATGTCATGATTTGTTACTGAAGGCATGTCATTTATATAAACAAGGAAGAATAAAGGACCCACAATAGTCCCTTGAGGAACGCCGAATTTAACGGTTCCATATTCAGAAGCATATATTTCTTCTGTTTTAGTTATAGGATTTAGCCTCCTTACTTCTGTGAATTGTTGTCTGTTGTTAAGGTATGATTCTAAAAGTTTATACACATTACCTCTCACACCATATGCATACATCTTTCTTAAGAGGATCTTATGGTCCACTCGGTCGAAAGCCTTCGACATGTCCATGTATAGTGCGACAGCTGGAAGCCCTTTATCCAAGTTAGTCATGACCTTATGTAAAAAGTTGTATATTGCCAAATTGATAGATTTGTTTTTCCTGAAACCATATTGACTGGACGTTAGAATGTTGTGTGTTTCAAAGAAAGTACAGAGACAGGTAAACATCACCTTTTCAACAATTTTTCCAAAAATAGGTATCAATGCTATAGGCCTATAGTTGCTCATGTTATTTTTATCTCCTTTCTTAAATACTGGCTTTATAACAGATATTTTTAGTTTGTCGGGGAAGGTGCCTTCTTCTATACATAAATTTATAATGAAGCTTAGTGGTTCAGATATAATATGAGCTACATCTTTAACAATATTTGTCGCAATGCTATCATACCCGGTACTGGTTTTATTTTTTAAAGCAATTATTATTTTAATAATGTCATCAGGGATAGTCGGTGTCATAAAAATGGAATTAGAATTACATGTCAGTTTATTGGAATATTTTTGGGGTACACTATTATTATTATTGATGTCAAGAAAAAAGTCATTAAATGAATTCGCAATGTCTTGAGGATTATTTTTTATTACGCCATTTGTAATTAATTGGTTTACGCCTTCACTCGGATATTTAGATTTGGTCTCATTTATTACTTTCCAAGTAGCTTTGTTCTTATTTGTTGCAGATTTAATAAAATAGTCGTTTTGTGATTTTTTTGTCAGTCTGATTACAGTTTTATATCTCTTTGCATATGATTTGAAAGCAGTTTTGGTGGCTTGATTTGGATTATTCCTATATTGCCACAGTAATTGACATTTACGTTTGCTGCATATTTTTAAGCCACGTGAGATCCATTTCGGTTTAGATCTGCCATGTATCCTGACTTTGTGTAGAGGAAAACAGAGATCGTATAACATAATGAAATTATCATAGAATTTGTTATAGGCGCTATTCGCATCCGTGCAACTATATATATCACTGTTACTTAGTTGTTTTAAATATTTTATAAATGTTGCTCTATTGTCTTGACAGTAATCTCGTTTTAATATATACCAATATTTAATAGTGCAGGTCTTTTTGACCGGAACCTTTATGATTTGCGCATTATGGTCGGATAGCGCTAATTCCTTGACAGTGCCTTTGCAAGCTCTTATGTTATGGGCTATGTTGTCTATGCACGTTTTACTAGCAAATCTTGTTATTTCCTTGAATTGTAGTTTCAAATTATATCTAGTTAAGAGTTCTATAAATTCACTGGAAAGTTTTGTATGCTTCAAAGTATCTATGTTGAAGTCTCCGCAGATTACGGTCTTTTTCGCGTTTGAACATAGATTATTTAATATTTTATTTAAAGTTGTGAAGAAGCTGTCTATAGAGCCAGCGGAGTTATTTGGCGGCCTATAAATGCATAGAACAATTATTTTATGTTCCAATAGCTCGATTGCAGAGCATTCTATTGTGTTGCTGATTGAAAGTTTTGTGGTGTTATGAAGAATTCTGTATTTCATATTATTTTTAATTAATATACAGGATCCTCCATGTCTGCTATCTCTCATATAATAAGACGTAAGTTTATAATTTGGAATAGTGAGATACACTTCGTCACCGTCCGTCATGTTGTGCTCAGTGATACATAGTATGTCAACAGGATTGTCCTGGGTAGCTAACTCGTTAATACAAACAGAAAGCATATCAGATTTATTGAGCAATCCATTAGTATTTTGATGAAGTAAAGTGACAAATCTATAAACGAAATAAATTATTCGAGTTTGGGTTTTCCAGTTTGTTACATTCTGATTCACCGATTTCATTACTTGATTCATGTATACAGTCTGTATTAATTCTATCCATCAAATTTAAATTTAAATTTTGGTCAGAATCTAAGTTAACTTGCACGTATTTATTTTCAAAAGACTTTTTAATTTTAATTTGACACATTTGATCGTATTGCAATGATTTGAAATGGTAATGAATACACAATATTTCTTTTAATAGTGACCTTGCAAGATTTAGTACATAATTGCGTCTACTTGGTGAAAATTTAGTATAACTCATGTCCATGTACAAAACATTTTTATATTTATTACAGATAAACCTTAGTAAATAGTTAACTTTTGATTCTTTCAGAAACCTGTTACTGGGTACTTCACTTATAATCACATTTGTATTTGCAGTTGACGATAGCCAACGATGTAGATTTATGTCAATATCACTAGGGTTTTTATCGCAGCATCCACCCAATATAATCACGTAGTCGCTTTTTGTGAGTGTGCTGATTTCACTCTTCGAGCATTCCAAGATCTCACTGAGTACAGCACCTGGTTTTAAATAGGAAAACACGTCGTAATCCGATCCAAGCAGATTTTGTAGTACGATGCGTAGACCCCGACCTTGTCCATCACCTAGGATAATTACTCTGTGTTTGTTGTTCTGCGCCCTAACTAGCGGGCTTGCCGTACTTATAGAACGGTATGTTTTCTTGCAAATATCCGTATCGTATTCGAATTTATCCTGCTGGGCTGTACGTGGGCTGCGGCTACTCGTGCTGGTACTTTTAGCTAGTCGTAGAGGAGAATGACGGGGGGTGTTTAGTCTTATGCTCAGTATTCGTTTTGAGATAGAAGACGAGTTACTATTTTTGCGTTGCGGGGTAGTGCAAGTATTTTTTTTCAATAAATCTATTTGTCGTTGTTGTTCCAGTGTAACCTGTTTCAGCTTAGTATTTTCACAGTTAAGATTTTCAATTTCAATGTCAGCACTCTTTAATTTTTCTTTAATTTCATTTAGTTCTCGCCTTAGGTCCTCGGAATATGACTGATCGTAGTTTTGCGTATCACTATGGGTACTCATCATAGTAGAATCTATCGAAACTCAAATCATACGCACCCTACTCAATGCGCGGCATGTATCAATGATTTTGTAGCGTGGTCCTACCCTTTGAAGCCGACCTATAGGCGGCCTCATTGATCTTTCGCAGGCGCACGAGCCGCACACGCATCCCCGTCCGCCCGCGTCCCGCGCTCCTTTAGTCACCTGTGATGAATCTGAAGGCCTTCCTGCCTTCTATTCTAGTTACACAACAGACCATATGAAGGTCGAGACGCTAAAAAATGTCATCCGGTATATACACTTATAGTTATATACTGCTTGATATAACACGCGTGTGGAACACAACACACAACGCGCCGTCAACACGGGCCCTGGTCCTTACAGCGCGGTGAGCTACCCATTGCTCGCCGCCCGCAAGTCCGCGCCTACCGTGGCCAGGAGTTCGTAATGGACACTCGACGTCCGGGGCGTCTCCTCCTGCGGCGGATAGGGACGTGAGGGCGCACAGACTGCCTCTAGATCGGCACCCTAATTGCGTGATACGTTATAAAAAAGGAAATAAAGAATACGTACACAGACTTCCATTTTAATATGGAAAATATCAAACCAATCCTCAAAAAAACTTATTGACCTTCTAATGATGAACAGTTCCCAAAGTCAAAGTCAATACCTTGATTTCAAATGGGCACATTAAAAGCACTTTTGAACATCACAATTGATGATACCTCACATTAAAGTCTAGCCTATTAGCTAATAAGTAATTAAAATATAACTTAGAATGCTAAGTAACTATTAAACTAAGAAATCGTCCAATAACGTCTTTCTTATTCATTGTAAGTTAAGGATTCACGTGTTCTTTATACAAGTTAGCATTTTCACTAGAGTTTAAGTTCATTTAAACTGCACTAAGGTCAAATGGTTTTACTCTTTTTACTCCTCGCACTAATTCAGTGTTGTCAAGGAGTTGGATCGCTTCGACGTTCACGAGAGCTGTGGCGACAGAATAATTTACACAAAGTAAAGTGCATGCTTGGGTTCGACCCTACGGCCTTCAACTCGTAAGTCACGGCCGTTACCACTGGGCCACCACTGCTCTGTGCTAGTGTTTTTTTTTTTCTTTTTTTGAGAACTCAATATGGGAATCTTTGTAGTTTCGATACTTGGCTTTTAATGTTCCAAAATGTGAGTTATACTCGAAAATATTTAATGCACACGACTTCGCCTGCATAGTTGTTGGAAATTTTCCCATTTACTTATTTTTATCCTTATAACCCTTAGCATCAGCTAGTGTAACGCCCTTCCAAATCGGTTTAGCCGTGATTAACCGGAACAAGCAGACAGACAGACAAAAAAAAATATAAAAAGTTTTTTTATTTGTGTTGTATAAACCGTACAATATAATGCCATTTGCATTCAATAAAATTATTTACAGATACCAAATAGACTCCAATTTTATTTATTTGTCAAGTATAAATAGATATACCGAGTTACACAATATTAAATTACTTAATTAACGTGAAAACTCAATCAACAGAAATTAATTGTTGACTGAATAATATGTTCCTATGTTGTCCATTTTGCATTAAAATTCAACAGTTACTAGAGCAAGTTTAAAATATTCAATTTCATTATTTGCAATTTAGAATGCAAATAGTCACAATCTGTACACTGGCGGCCGGTAAAAAGTATAAACCTTTTTGTTAGCTTTCATGCAAATTGAACTGCGTTGGTTTTTTTGGTCGTATTTGTAAAATATAGGGGCGGGAGTGTGGGCATGGTTAATTCGACAGGTGATCGTTTTCGTATTAGCGTTGGATGGGTTTATGTGAGAGAACGGTAAGGGTTTATTTCGTTTACTAAATTTTGGTCAGCTTGCAACAATCAATAAGTTTCTCCTGTATGTGCGAAAACAGAGGGTCTCGCATGTGCATCGCAGTGTGAAGTGTAAACAAATTATGTCCTGGTCAAAATTGTCATAATATTACCTATGTTTTGAATGCTCAACCATTAATGTATCACTAAAACTACTGTAGTTAATAGCGGTGGAAATCTATGTTAGATGTTATTTTCTATCAGAATTATTGTACTTACCACTAAAGAAAGAATAAAATAATGTTTATTGTGCACAAATTAAATGCATATTATGAAATATAAAAAGAATACAAAAAATGCACACATACAAAGTAGCCAAATGTCCCGTATTAAAAAACAAAGTTTTACAGTAGTAGTGAAAATACGTTCTTACGTCAGTATATTGTAGAATTAAAATCTGCCATTTTACTTCTAATTATAGAAATCCCATGACTGTCTTTTGCATGTTTACTCAAATGTAATTTTTTGCTTGTTATTTTTTCTGTATTCAGTTGTTTTTTTTTTGTTTTCAAATACGTTAATTATTTTTTTTTATAAAAAATACTAATTGCTTGAACGAGTGTACACCTTTGAATTAGATTTTTGAGGAACGAATTATTTATTATTAAGAGCACATGTAAAATGTACCAAAAATCACACTAATAAATGAATTTGAATTTGAATGTCTTCTCACAGTTATTTCGACTCTATGCGAATTCATAATTAAAAACAGTTTACAAACACCACCTACTTAAACAAAACAGTATTCCATTCCAGCACAACTTTTAATCTCCCCAGTTGAGCATACAAACATGTTTTAAACATTGAGCTCATGTGAAGCTGGCATCTTTGCTCAATTCCTCCAGTATTTTGATAAATAATTACGGAATGGAAAAGTTATGATATTCATTCGGAATTATTTATAATGGTTCTGTCCTTAGCATACGGAAAAGTAACTTTTGTTCTGTTTGCATGTCGAAGTTAAATTATACAAATGTTAGATTGTACTTTTGTCAGAGTTTATTGGCGAAAAGTTCAGTATTAATTACAAGATTGGTTGATGATAATTTATTTCTGGTATTGTCTTAATAACAATGGTGGCCCTGTGGAAACGACTGCGAGTTACGAATTCTAGGTGTAATTATGACTCATTAGAAAACCATTACAAAATTACCTGAGATTGATTAAAATTAGGTCGAGGATCAGCGCTTTTCGAACGTCAAAATTATATAAGACAGTCCCACAAAACGCCCGCCCTTTACAACTTCCTAGTACTTTAGCTGAGAAGAGATGTAGATCTGAGGGCAGCGGGCAGTGGTGGTGTAATGGAAGCCGCCGCAACTTACGAGTTGCAGGTAAGTTCAAACCTGTCAGGTGGTTTACCTTCTTAAATATTTCATCGCCACTGCTCTTAAAATGGTGAAGGAAAACATCGTGAGGAAACTGGTAAGACATGTGACATCTACCAATCCACTGTGGGCCCGTGTGGTAGATTACGACCCACTCCTTCTCGAGAGAAGGTCAGTGTCTCAGCAGTTGGAATATTTTAGGCTGGTTATTGTTATAATTGAAGATATCGATCGATCGACGCTGGCACCCTAAACACAAGTTAAATCTTACATTGGGTGCCAGAGTTCATCGAAAACACTCACTCCCTTAGTTGTAATGCTGCATAGTATTTAGATAAGTGTTTTTGTACAACTAAAGGTAATAAAAATCGTTTTTTTTTTATCTGTGCGGCTGTTATTGTTAGTTGAGAAGATCCTTTACATGTTTTCAAGAGTTAAAGCAACTTTCCAGGCTAGATTGAATGCATGACCTTCTAACTGTGTGGAGATTTTGAGTAATTTGTATATGGCCTACGCAAATGTCCTGCAGATCTGATAGTCTTGTAGCGGGTCATTGAGCTCCCTTAAATTTTAAGGGTTAAGCTACACGATCACTGATGCATACATGCCGTCTGTTGGGACAGGTCAGCTCAAAGCGGCAATGGCTTTTTCTTCAATAGGCTTTTTTCGAGATCGCCCTGCAATGTTAGACTCACATAAAATTCTAATAATATAATGTTTACACTTTCAAAGAGTCTCCAAGTTTTTTTCAGCGTTTCATCTCAGGGAACAGTTTGCTAGGAAATGCCGGCCAAAAATCTTGACGTGTAATAGTGTATTATAGGATCAACTTACATAAATAAATATTTTATTTTATTTCTTTTCAAACGGGATCATCTCCAAGATTTCTTACGTCCAAGATTAGGTACTTAGCTTAAGCCCAAGCATTAGCTAAGTACATGAACATGCCCAAGTCCAAACTTAGACATGTTTCCGTCGCAATCCTGCACTTGTAGTTTGACAGTTGAGTGACAGTGATAGAAATACCGCTTTGCCTCAGTAATTAGGTTCATAGTTACGTTTATAGTATACATTAGCTTTTGCCACCGACTTCGCTTGCGTAGAGGTCGTATATTACCCCAGTGGAACGTACTACTGGTGCAATAGTAAATGATTTATTTCTGCAAGTAGGTTTGTACAAACACTTTTACATGTCCATCATATTTTTAAAACTAAATGAGGTCGGCGTTTCCTACCTGACAACTCTGAGAAGAAAGGCCGGAACAAACTCCGAGGTCACAGTCTCTTTTAAAGTCCAGACATAATCTTGATCAGATCATGTGGATTGGTGTCTGAAAAGGTCTTTTGAGGAAAGAATCGCACAGATTGAGTGGACCTGTTTAATCAGTGCACGCAGTTATCAGATGTGTTAATCTAAGTTACAAACTATATGTGTGCCAATTTTATCCAAATCAATAGTTCAAAATATTAGTAGGACTCTTCTTAACAGTGGAAAAATATAGTTTTTTCCATGTTTTAAGGACCCCTACGATGAACATTCCAAAGTGAAAATGTCTTCATTACCAAGCTTGGCAGTAGAATTGGTGATTGCAGTTTCTTTTTATTAGCTGGTTGAGGATGCTACTGGTCATCCAGGATCTAAGCAAATCCTCACTGAACAAACGTTTGTGATGTATGAGATACATTGGCCAGAAACAGAAAAAGAAATAGAGAGTGTAACGCGGTTTTTAAACAGTATTGGACATTTCTGCGACTTACGATTTGTTGGTCGTAGATCCAGACAGGCGCTTGGCTTTGTGTAAATAATTTCATCACCACTGCTCTCAAAACGGTGAAGGAAAACATCGTGGGGTAACCAGCAAGTCCTAGTACCAAAAATTCGAAGACATGTGACATCTACCAACTCGCACTGTGGCTGTATGGGGGATTACGGCCAACTCCCTTTTGTGAAGAGGCCAGTGTCCCTGCAGTTGGGAACATTATACACTGATTATTCATGATGACATTTCAGAAGATTGGGCATCACCGCTCTTCAAGCGCTGTTGGGTGGTCAAATTCGGAACTAACACGTCGCCATCTTGTTTTTTAACACACACACGTGGATAACCTTGTTTGCTCTTGGCAACATAAATTACATTTTTGGGTAAAACTTTAAAATATGCAAAGCTTTTAAAACACTTTTACAAATTGGTGTTAAATTTCTAATCCCATTGTAATTAGTTATGAGAATTTATTTAATTAATAGTGGTAATTTATGATTAAAAAGTTGAAATGAAAAAAAAAAGATATTCGTCAAGCTTAGGTTAGCTTTCAAATAAGTTCATTACAGAATAAGTATTTTGAAGTTGTAAGTTTGACAATTTACCACCGTACTGTGACTACGAACCCGCCTGCCAAGCATGGCGATTATGGCAAACACCCCAAATTGGAGGTGGCTGGACAGCATATTGAGACATTGATGATTGTTGTTTTTTTTTTTTTTCGAATTATTATAACTTTTTCTTTTTATTAAAATCATGTTTTGATCAATATAAGTCATATAACCCGACACTGACCTACCTTAGCACATCCCCCTTAACAGGGTACTTAACATCGAACCTTTTATCGGCCTCGACTTACCGAGTTTTACGTCATGAGTTCTAACCCAGGCAGTCACTTAACTTCGTGTTTTCAATTTCATTACTACTACTCTCAAAATGGTGAAGGAAAATATCGTAAGGTAACCGGGATGTCCCAGAACCAAAAATTTGAAGACATATGACGTCCACCAACCAGCATTGGGCCGGCGTGGTCAATTACGGTTCACTTCTACTCACAAAGGGGAGGCCTGTATTCCATCTTGATGTGATGTGATTATTTATTCAAAGCAAAATATTTATCATGCTGGGGATTTCGAAATATTAATTTGCACATGGACTGCCAACAATATTTCAAAGTCAATAATCATCTCATTTCAGCCGCAAGACGTTCACTGCTGGACATAGGCCTCTCCCAAGTTCCAGCACATCGACCGGTTTTGTGGCTCCCGCATCCAGCGGATTCCTGCGGCCTTCACAAGATCATCGGTCCACCTTGTGGGAGGCCTTCCAAGTTTACGTCTTCTGGGAAACTCCAAGCATAGCCCTGTCCATCGCCCTTTGGGTGACTTTCAGCCTTCTAATAAGGCCTATTGTGAGCGACCTCGTTTCAATACCAAAGGTACCACTGGCAACACACACTGGTCAAAGACTTTCGTCTTGAGATACTGCGGTATGTGGGACGAGAAGATGTTGCGTAGCATTTCGAAGTGTTTGCAAGCAATTCGTAAGGATAGATTCAAAGGCGGACTGTATATAGATTTAACAAATTGATATGTAAGAAAATAAATAAACGAATAATACAGTTTATTTATTAACCGGTCAATTACCGTAATTACAGACACAATTAAAAAACGATTGTTTACATACCAAATGTGGTATCTTAGGGACTTAGAGGTTAAAAATCAACAACACGATTTAGCCAAATTCGATTTTTACTAATAATAACCTTTTCACCATATATCGATAAAACTCTTTTTCATTTAGCATACCAGATTTCTGTATATGAAATAATAAAAAAAAAACATTCACAAAATCCAGCATCGGATAAAAATTAGTATTTATTATTCACAATAAAATGGTAAATTTCGCATATATTTCCCGAGTTCACTTTAGCAAAATTGATGCGTTTTACAGTAATACATCAACTCGTTCATCCGAATACCAGTATGCAAACTCACTACCCAACGAACTGCCGAACACCGCCAATAAATCTCACATTATTACTAAAATACATGCTTTAAATCTTTTTTGCAACTGGCAACTTTATAACTCAATTTCCAAGTTACTTGCGCAAGTTTTTAAAAACCGAAACAGCCGTATTAATGGTCGCAATAAAAAAAATATACTGTCAGTTTTTAATTCTTTATTTGGAGTTCCTTTATTCGTTTATTTGTTTGAATATGGAATTAAGAAATAAAACGTGCTATTTATGTTATCGGTGACGGTAAAATAATTGAGGACTGAATTGTTTTTTTTTTTCGAGTTTTACGAGTTTAATTATTGCGTTGCTGATTTGATTTGCAACAATCTGCCATATTTGGTAGGTACAAAATGGCACTATTGAACGAAGGTCTGAACGAAATATCCAATTCCCTTTGGAAATGTCAAAAGGGCCACTACAAGTTGGCTTTGGCCCCTTAGACGCCTTCCAAAGGACTGGGACTACTCTATATAAATCTACATTTTAAAATAAAATTATTTATCAGCAAAATACTTTTCTCGAGTAGGTTATTTATAAAACTAACTTCGATTACTAGCTTAATTAGGTAGATAGTCGACGCTGCTTTAACAAGTCATAGATTTATTCAATTCAATTCAATTCATTTATTTATTGTAAAACATAGGTATGTACATTATTAGTTCTTATTTGGTAAACATTGAGGGCGCTATGTTTTGCCTCTAGGGCGTACAAAAATAGTCATACATGCAATATAATTAAACAAGAAATTAATTTAGACATATGAACCACAAATAAACAAGTAAATTAATTGGATCGCATCAAGAATTTTCAATCACACTGAACAATGTTAATTAGATTAATTATGTGTATTGAGGAAAAAAAAATTAAAATAATGAAAATAAAAAATAAATGTGGTCACTGCCATATGTGATAATAATTTATCACATATGGCAGTGACCATTAGCCTCCTGCTAACGTTGGTAGGTAAATACTGTAATAACAAATAAATAAAAATTGTTCGGTATTTCCTATCTGACAACTCTGAGAGAAGAAAGCTGAAACAAACTCAGAGTTCACAGTCTCTTTTAATTCCAGGCATAATCTCGGTCAGATCTCATGAAGTGCACGCATTTGTCAGTAATCGTGCAGCTCAGCTCAACACTTAAGAAGTTCTACGATTCTACGTACAATACCGAATAAACATTTGGGTAGACCGCATTAATTATTCAAACTGCCCTACCATGATTAAGATTAAAGTAAAATTGAAAGAATTAGTAAAAAAGAAACATAGTCTTCATTTACAATAATTTAAGTGCGGATGATAGATGTCACATATTTTTGAATTTTTGGTTATAAAACATGCCGGTTTCCTCACGAAGTTTTCTTCATAGTTATGAAGGCAGTCATAGTGAAATAAATTACACCAAGTAACTCACCTGACTAGTTTTTTAGCCACGATCCACTCGTAAGTCTGGGCGTTACTACTGGCCCACTTCTGCTCTAAACTTAGGTATATTAAAAAAAGCAAGTCCCTAAAAAACGAAAATAAACCCCAATATTAAGTCAAAGATATTTCAAGAAACCCGTCAGCGTCAGCAGAAATCGAACAAAAGATTTTTCTAACAGGCAAGCCGAACGCCACAAAAACTACAATATCTGAAACGAGCTGACATATCAAATCGTTTTAGTTTTTCTTTCATGGTAACACTGGCACAGAAATATGAAAGCTTTGTTACCGATATTGTTTAATCTTAATATTTGAATTTGTAGTTACATAGCAGCGTAAATCGACTTTTATTGCTGACTGTAGGTACAAAAGTTTATGTATTTTACATAAAAAAAACAAAGATGTCTTCATCAAAAGGTGAAATGAATATTTTTGCAATTTTGAAGCCTATTTTTCATTTGAGCCAGACGTTTTCCAATAGTACCTTTACCTTTCATCTTTTTACTCATACATTCATTAAGTGTAGGTAAAAGAGAAAGAGAAATATTGAAATGCTCGTAAAATATTTTTTATTAAATTTCCAATTTAGAAGACCTTTTTAAAGTATTACAAAATTTGGCTAAGTATAATGTTCCCATTGCTGGGACACAGACCTCTTCTCTAGGCATCTACTATGCAGGTCCAATGCGGGTTGGTAGATGTGACGTGTCTTCGAATTTTTGATTCTAGAACATGCCGATTCTAGAACATTCGCCTCACGACGTACTTACAACCCGTAAGTGGGCTGCACTGCTCTTCAAGTAATGTTCCTTTAATCACAAATCTAAAAGCGAATTCAACAAAAGGGGAACAATTCTAATCTGACTAGTCCAGTTCGAACAGGTTATCCTTAGTTACTAATAATAAATAAATATTAAAAAAATGCACCATTAGTAGTAAAATATTTCCCATTTCATATTAAGTTGTCCACAAGATTATTAATCAAGACTTCAAATATAAAACGTTTATAAAGCAAAATCCCAACTTTCAATGTTGAATTTACCCACTAACCTACTTGCGCAAGTAATTAAAGTTGTCAAGCGAAAATGGAAGTGCTGCTCCAACTAAAAAATATTATTATTTTATGAACTGGCAACACCGATTTAGCGTTACTTGGCAACTTAATGTTGGGTTTATTTTTTGAGTATAATAGTGTCACTGTAAAAATAATTAGGTATACAGGGAAAGAAAAGCACGGAAAACCTACTTTCACTGTTGAAATAGCTTTTGTTTATATTTTGAATATCATTTCAGCCGAAAGACGTCCACTGCTAGACATAGGTCTCTCCCAAAGGGGGAGGGGGGGTTTTCCATAATCACTGCGCTTGGCATTCGGTTTGGCGATTGCAGTAAGGTTCTAATGCATACAAAACGCTGCTGCCCATTTTCTACTAAGTTAAAGTCTCATAAAACTTGGTCGCCTTTTACGACACCCACGGGCAGAAAAAGTATGGTGCTATTTTTTACGTCCGGTGCCATACGGAGCCAAAACGAGTCAAAAGATTATGTCATAGGTAAATTCATGACCTTGCTTTGTTAATGGATCTCTGATTGCCGTCTTCTTTATTTTTCCATCTAGAATTTCTTAGCAGTAGTCCGGAGTCTGGATTAGTGCCCGGTTGTTGGTAATGGGCTCGCCCTCTATTACATGGGACTTATACATAACTGAAGTGTGTGTCTACTACTAAATACACCTCTGTCTATCTCTACGGAGATTACAGGCGTGATGTTATGCCATACGTGAGTAAATTAATTACCATGTTTCGTAAAGAAAGAAAATACATTTATTTAGCACAGACTAAAAGGCACACAACATATGGGCTAGAAAGAGTATAAAAAAAAAACAAATGAATCATAAAAGCGTAAGGTGTGAGACAACTAGGGCCTGACGTTGGTTTTCTACTGGACCCGAAGTGTGAAAGTAGTAGCCGGGTTGGTGAGTCGATTTTTAATTTTTTCACCAGACAGGAAGTCACAGATTCCAATGAACCCATCATTATTAAATATAGTAGGTATATTAGTTAGATTTGAAAGCAGTGGTGGCCCAGTGGGATCGGGCCCAACTTACCCAGGCAGGCACTTTATTTTGTGTATAAAATTTCACCACCACTGCTCTCAAAATGGTGAAAGAAAACACCGTGAGGAAACCGGCATGTCCTAGTACCAAACATTCTAAGACATGTGACATCTACCAACCCGTATAGAGCCCGCGTGGTGGATTTTCGCCCACTCCCTCTCAAAGAGAGGAGGCGTGAGTCCCAGCAGTGGGAACATTATTGGCTGATTTTAGTGTACCATCTGGTGCCAAGAAAATGTCCTTTATTTTCACTGTAGGGAACCACGAAGTGTTCTGTCACTCACAGATAAAAAAGAATTTCTTAAGTTTCAACTAAAAGTTCAAGTTAAGTATGTTTTCGCAACATTTTAATACCTTATTTATGGTCGACCCACTTTCCTGCCCCATTTGACATCAAAACTATATTAAAACCATTAATACGGTGAGATTTAGATTACGTGGAAACGCCGTAAAACGCAATAATACGACTCAATAGTAATAAAGTAATAGCTTCGCCATTTTGCATCCGAAACGTCAAGTTTCCCGCCATGACGTTAATTTACTTTTAATTGTCTATGGCATGAAGCCGTTCCGAGAAATGAGGTCGTATTTCTATTCTTATTTTTTTATTGTTACGACTTATTGCTGGCCTAATTGTGATTTCATTATGTTTATAATGGATATTGATATTTGAAGATGGAAATAAAAAAATTGAGTCCTTTATTCTGGTCGGGGAAAAGGAATCATTTGGGATTATTTTTAACGTTTGTTTCTGTTTAGTTTGTTCACTCAATTAAAGAGTAAATCGAGTGGATAATTTAAGACCCCATTTTGGTAATTTCGTTCGAAGAGTTCTCTCTGGTTGTTTACTTACTACTACTTTTCTTACAAAATATTTGTTTATATGCAGACATGAGATACATGAAGCTTGGTATGTCGAAAAGATATTGGTTGGTAGTGACCTAAGAAGTTAGTTCAACATCGGCAAGTAAAGTGGTACATAGGTAATATATAGATTAAAATCAAAGGAAATCTATATCATCATCATCATCATCAGCCTATAGCAGTCCACTGCTGGACATAGGCCTCTCCAACTGCACGCCATTCTGCTCGATTTTCGGCAACTCTCATCCAGCTGCTACCAGCCACCAGGCGAAGATCGTCGCTCCACCTAGCCTGAAATCTAAATATTGTCATTTTATCTATATATTAATACGTGAAGCGAAAACTTTGGATCCCTTTTTACGAAAATTGGGCGGACTGAGGAGTATGAAATTTCGCACACTTATAGTTTATACAGAGAAGAAGTGACGAATGCTAATATTTTTTTAAATTATGCGTTAAAATACATTATTTTCAATAAATAACACGTTACACACACTACTGTTCATTACCGTGTATCTAATACACACATGCATAGTTATTCTTTTGTTTATGGTCCAAATCTGTCTTTATTATTTTGTGCAGTGTTACCGACACCCAGAAATATTTACCTCTAAAGCTTAAGTTAAAAACCCCTAAAACTGCCACAATTACTAAAAAAATCCGCTAAAAAATTATAATGAAAATAACCAACGAATGTTCAGTAATCATAGACCGGCACACAGTAGTAATATTTGTCTATATTTATTTCGCGACATATTTTGTTAATCATTCACTCTGCATTCTTAGTATCGAGGACCCGTACTAGAAGTACTTTTATTGTTATCAAAAACACAATGAGAAATGTAAGATGGCAAAAAATCCCTAAGAATACCCATAAAAATGGAACGCCCCTAAAAATCTCAATCCTCTTATTTACCCCCTAAATTTGGGAAAACCCCTAAGTTGGTAAGCCTGATTTTGTGTCTATAGTCTTACTGAATGTCAAGTATAACCATAGGTAATAAATTAATTTTATAGATATATATAACCTATTTCATTTTTAAAATCTATGATTATATTGAAAATATTTTTGTCTTTAATATTATTTGTATTTGCGACGATAGGAATTTAGTTTAGATTTATAAGAAATATTTTTTGTGGTTTTATGGGGAGTGCCAAGTATGACATTAGTAAGTTTCCCATACAAAACTTAGTGTCGTGTGCAAACTGTAGAGGTTGTATGCCTCACGATTATACAGGCTGGTCTAAGATTGTACAGGCTGGTTATAATTATGACATTTTGAATTGTCATAATTAATTAAAAATAATAGGGAAAATTCTATAAAAACAGAGTTTTTTGTGATAATTCATTCCATATCCAGCAGTTAAGAAGTATTAAGAAAATAAAGAAGAGAGTCCTGGAGAAGTATTCTTTACTCATTACACCTACGTTCTGGTACTGGCCATCACCATCCCGCCAGCGAACCCTCTCCACAGTAGTACAGCGTCAACAATTTGTCTATAGTGTTACTGAATGTCAAATATAACCATATTATTTTTTTATATTTATTATTATATATTTTTTTTCATTTAATAATGTATTTCTATCCAAATGAAGTACGGTCGAATTTCGACCAATGGGCGATCACTAGTTATTATTAATTTACGTGACATGACCTATAATAAGACGTTTATAGTGACGAAAACGAAACCCGATTGTAAATATGAGCACTATGCAGGCTAGACTACGATAACGATGACAGATCAGCTTGAAGCTGCAATGGCTCTTTCTTTAAAAGGCCCTGCTACACATCTTTTTATTTTGTGGGTGGGAAATGTTCAAATGACGTCTCCCGCTCTGGGTGGAGCGGAAGGGCGTGTCAGACTTTTACTGACTAAAATCCACCCGTGTTCCTTCAGTTGCCTGTATGCCAGGGCCACGGTATCTCTTTCGAACAAATCTCGCGACCCTGGCAGCTAGACATCACCTCAACTATTAGACTCCAAAAAGGGACCATAGCCTCAGAGTTTTTTCGGCATTTTTCCACAGAAATCAGTCTGCTAGCAAAACAATTTTAACAACAAAATATTGACGTGTAAAACTGCCATTTGTAAATAAACATTTAATTTGATATCAAATCCATATTTCCCCCAACGAATGACAAAGGAATTTCAACCGTTTATCACAAAAAAACAACACCCAATTTCGTAGAAATTAAATGTTTAGGCACCGTTTAAAAATATCATACATATAATTTACCGGCTCGTTTGTCACCAACGGGTCGTAAAGTCTGAAATTAATTTAACGTCTTCATTAGGAACGAGCCGTAGCTCGTAAAATTGTCATAAATATGAATTTAGCAGTCAAATGTGGAATGATAATGTTCAGATTATATTTATTACGTATCATCAACGAGTGTAATGGGAACGTGCACGAGATTCGTATTATTGAGTTTCTTCAAACGTAAATGGCCTCTATCTACGTATGGCGCCCTGGTACTTTTGGGTGGGTAACTTCCCCGTAGGGTTGGGCAGAGGTCCTGCCAGGATCGCGAGATTTGTTCGAAAGAGTTACCGTGGCCCTGGCACATAGGCAACTGAAGGCACGGGTGGGTTTTAGTCAGTAAAAGTCTGACACGCCCGCTCAGAGCGGGAGACGTCAATTAATGATTACCAACCCACAAAAAAAAAAACCACGGAATGCCACCTGTTTTTTTTTTGTCTTGATTTTTGCATCAATACCAAAGTAGTAAAGTATTGCAAGCTCATTAATTTGACCTCGTCTTAGTAATAGTCTAATCGGGGCTACTTGCCGGTCCCAATAGATCAGCAGCAGCCTATAATGTTCCCACTGTTGGGACGCAGACTTCCTCTAGGTGAGAGGGAGTGGGCCACTATCCACCACGCGGGCCCAGTGCGAGTTGGCAGATGTCACATGTCTTCGAACTTTTGGTTGTAGGACATGCCGGTTTTCTCACGATGTCTTCCATCACCGTTTTGAGAGCAGTGGTAATGAAATTATTTACACAAAGTAAAGCGCCTGCTTGGGTTCGAACTCACGACCTAGTACTTGGAAGTCGTGGCCGTTATCACTGGGCTACCACTGCTTTAAATCCAATTCATAGTTCGAGTTTAACATAGAATCAAACCAATTAGTTGATTGCCAAATTTACAGCGCGCTTCCATTAGCAAATATCATAGTTTCTCTTTCATAACTTTTGGGTAAACTTGGAAGAACAAGTTATTTGATCGGTATCAGAACTTACAATGGAAACCACGGCGGGTTCAGATTACAAATGACACAAAATAACAAACTGATAATATAATCTTAGATTTTCCTCGACAGACTGCCTCGTTGGTTAAGTTGGCTGCTGAGTATGTGGTCCTGAGTTTGGTTCCCGTTTTAAATTTGTTTCATCATCAACAGCCTATAATGTTCCCACTGCTGGGACACAGCACTCCTCTCAGCGAGAGGGAGTGGGCCATAATCCACCACGCAGGCCCAATGCGGGTTGGTAGATGTCAGATGTCTTCGAATTTTTGGTTCTAAAACGTGCCGGTTTCCTCACAAAGTTTTTCATCACCGTTTTGAGAGCAGTAGTGATGAAATAATTTTTCAAAAACTGCCTGAGTTCGAACCCATGACCTACAACTCGTGGCCGTTGCCACTGGGCCACCACTGCTCTAAATTGTTTTAAAAAAAAACCGGCCAAGTGCGAGTCGGACTCGTGCACGAAGAGTTCCGTACTATCATCTATAAAACGGCGAAAAAAAAATCACGTTTGTTGAATGGGAGCCCCCTTAAATATTTATTTTATTCTGTTTTTTAGTATTTGTTGTCATAACGGCAACAGAAATACATCATTTGTGAAAATTTCAACTGCCTCACTATGACGGTTCATGAGATACAGCGTGGTGACAGACGGACGGACGGACAGTGGAGTTTTAGCAATAGGGTTCCGTTTTACCCTTTGGGAACGGAACCCTATAAACGATTACCCTATATACGAAAATCTGATAAACTAAAATATAATGATTTTTTAAAAGTCATAGAACAAAAGTTGTTTCTTATGATGTTGGTAACATAGTTTTGAGAGGTTGCCGGTGTTTTACAAATAACTCTGTGTATGTATTTGTCCTTAAAGTTGAATAAGAAGTTGTAGGTAATATTTTGATCAATGGATCATCATCGTCTCGTAACGGCTAAGCCGATATTGATAAAACATGTCTAAGAACCAACGGTAGAAAGTCTACTTAAAAAAAAAACCACATCCAAATACACCTGTTCAGCCGTCTAAGAGCTACATCATGCTCATTTTTTCTCTGCATGAAAAGGAGCCTATTTATATTATTTATTAATGTTTTCGTTTAAAAAATATATACATATATCGTATATTTGCTCTATTTTCATTTCAAACAGATTTCATGACTGAAAAAAGTAGAAAATCATAAAAGTTAATTTGATCTAGAACAAAGATTGTGTTTTTTATTACAATCTCGTCTCGAATAAAGATTGCGAATCCCAATAGAATAGATAATATTTTCTCTTGAATCATGAATGCATTATTTTACATTTAGATAGGCAATGCATCTCAACAATGTTTTAAAGACAATTGGGTCGCGTACGTTAGAATGTGGTTTTATTTTCCATTATGTTACATATTCGAACATAATTTATATTGTAACTTTGATCGAATCTGAGGAGATTGATTATTCTGATTTTAATTAGTAGATCATACAAGCCTATATCTGTCTTCTCTTCTAGTTAAATAAAATTTTCGACAAATCAGCCTATACCGTTCCCACTGCTTGGGACAGGCGTCCTCTCGGTAAGTCGGAATGGGCCGTAATCTACTACCGGGCCTCGTATGGGTTGGTAGATGTCACATGTCTTCGAAGTTAAGTACACAAAGTAAAGCACCTGCCTGGGTTCGAACCCAAGACGTATAACTCGTAGGCTGATACCACTGGGCCACCACAGCTCTCCATCAATATGCCTGGCCTTTCTCCAGGTGCAGCTGAGTATTAACATGAAGCGACTGCCAATCTGTCCTATACAACCCAGCTACTGATTAATACGATGTCCTATGGTAAGACTGGTGGTCAGACTGTCAGGCTGGACCCGTAACAACTGCCAAAGATCGATATAAGACAGCCGTGCCAAAAGATCTTGGCATGTAAAGATGGTCCCCCACCACGGACCAAACACAGTAAGCTTAGCTTAATCAGATCGATCGATTCGTTTGGTATTATTACTTGAAGGCAGAAGCCCTACCCAGTCAATTACAATAAAAAACACGTAAATTCATAATGAGTTTCACAGTTTGTGAGGAAGTTCGTCACTTTTGCCAATGAGAAATGCCATCGAGTTTTTGACAGTTTGTAAGGAAGTTCGTCACTTTTGCCAATGACAAATGCCATCGAGTTTTTGACAGATTGTAAGGAAGTTCGTCACTTTTGCCAGTGAGAAATGCCATCGAGTTTTTGACAGTTTGTAAGAAAGTTTGTCACTTTTGCCAATGAGAAATGCCATCGAGTTTTTGACAGTTTGTAAGGAAGTTCGTCATTTTTGCCAATGACAAATGCCATCGAGTTTTTGACAGATTGTAAGGAAGTTCGTCACTTTTGCCAGTGAGAAATGCCATCGAGTTTTTGACAGTTTGTAAGAAAGTTTGTCACTTTTGCCAATGAGAAATGCCATCGAGTTTTTGACAGTTTGTAAGGAAGTTCATCACTTTTGCCAATGACAAATGCCATCGAGTTTTTGACAGTTTGAAGGTAGTTCGTCACTTTTGCCAATGAGAAATGCCATCGAGTTTTTGACAGTTTGAAGGTAGTTCGTCACTTTTGCCAATGAGAAATGCCATCGAGTTTTTGACAGTTTGTAAGGAAGTTCGTCACTTTTGCCAATGAGAAATGCCATCAAGCGCACGGCTTGTTAGTTAGGGAGGTGGCGAGCAAAATTTCGATATGTCCAGCACACAAGGCAGACGTTATTAATAGTGATAATTATACCCTAAAAAACATCAAGGACCTCGTCTGCCACCATGGTGGCGCTGCGTTGTAAATTTACAGCGTTTCAAAAATGTTTAAAAAAAAGGTGTGCTATATTATGTGCACACGTCTGCCGCTGGGGCTGATGATCACAGTCATCCTGAAAACACAAAGAATCGAAAAGGCAGACATCCAGGGCTCTGACTTTTGTAGTATTCATTTTTTTAATTTATTTTTATGATTTAAAAACTGTATATGAAGTGCACACTTGGAAGATTTGAATTGTTCGATTAAAAACAATGAGAAGAACCACGGAAAAATAGTCTGCCAACATGTTGCCTCTGCGTTATCTATTGACAGTGCTCCAAAAATGTAAAAAAAAAGAAGGTATGCTATATTATGCGCACACGTCTGCCTCTTGGACTGATGTTTGAATTACTTATGAAAACCAAGAAAATCGATGAGGCAAACGTTCAGGCCTCTGATATTCCAAAGGCAGACCATTTGATTTACTTTTTTCAACCCGACGCTCGCGCCAAACCAAGTAGGTATAAAATATTCCCATAGATCCTTTCGTGGTGTCTCTCTTTTATTTGGGAATATGAGTGAGAACGGTATAAGTCAGTTCCGACCTTTTCCGTATTGTGAAACTTAATGTATAGAGCCTAAATCTGTATAGAGCGTATATCTATATACAGCCTATATCTATATCCATATACGTATTTTACACAAATACAACGTGATTTAAAAAGTTAAAGACTGTTCTTATACAGATCCACAGAGAGAGAGAGAGAGAGAGAGAGAGAGAGATGAGAGATGAGATGATGAGATGATGGTGATGTGTGATGATGTGATGAGATTACATTCAAGCATGCAATTAAAAAAAAAAACTTTCTAATTAGAGTTCCAAGCACATTTCGTTTCTGGTTTGCATTGAGAAAAAATATGATTGCATAGATTTCAGCTCCAGAAGTTTAATCTTTACCGTGAGTTTAGAGGATAATATTAAACAAACTTATAAGAATAAAACTATAAAGAATAACAATAATCCCATGCAATACCCGCTGTCCCTTGTTTCTGTGAATTTCAAACAGTTATACAGCTGAAAATCAGTGAGCAAAGTGTCTGCCACATGTTTTTCGAATCCACAGAGTCATAGTGAATCGAATGGGCGCAATGAGAACCGCGTGCAAATGACTTAGTAGAGCTTTTTTTTTTGTAACATTTTTACAACTCCGTCCCATGATAATGCAGAGTCCTGAATGTCTGCCTCTTCGATTTTCTTCATTTCCAAGATGATTATGACCATGAACTCCAGAGGCATACATGTGCAAATGATTTAATACCCCGATTTTTTAAGCAACTTCAATCCGCTGTAACGCGAAAACGCAGCGATATAGGAACTTAATTGAGTAGACCAAATCAATTCGTAATGATTTAAACTGCAATCCACCTCGACGTGAAACGTGTGCAAATCATATACCGAAATGCTCGCCAGCTCCCTAGCTATGTGGGAAATAAGACGTCACTACGAGCCACGCCAAGCTACGGTGTAGCTCATCTACGTGCTACGAACTCGTAGATTACGTAACCTACGACTACGAAGTCTACTTTGTTTTTTTTTTTTGAGTCTCCTTGTATGTGTTGCTGGACGTAAAGAATAGCACCATCTCATTTCATCCCGTGAAAAACTCAACACACCTGAAAAATATTTTAAACGAAAGTTGAACTTTCAAATAAGCTCACATATAAATGCATTATAAATACATACATATTACATACGTATTCACTACATTTTTACATCGAATATCAAAGAGTATATTAACATAGTTTTTCCAGCAAAAAGGGGACCGGACCAAGTTGAAAGTTTTCAAATAACTACGAGGAGCGTTTGTAACAGGTTTCTATCTAAAAATGTTTATTTATTTATTTATTTATTTAACCATTTATGTACACACAAATAAAAACAGACAAGAAAGGAACAGAAAAATAAATACCTAGTGGTTTTATTATCTCGTACCTTTCTTATTCTGTTATTATTTAACTCAGTTTTGACTTTTCATTGTAAAACATCTTTGAAAAAGTTTTAAAAACGTAAATTAACCTATATTGTATCGATTTTAATTCTCTCTCACTGTGAAATTCTTCATCAAATCTAAATCTTCTGTTCGACGCCAGGCCAAGGCCCTGACCATAGGATTTTAATTAGCGCAGTGGAAGCATGATGGTGGGCCTTGGGACAAGAGTGGTGACGAACTGTCCGCCGTGCGCGGAGCTGATTAATGCAAATATTCAAAGACTCACCTGGTTGAGGAAAACTGGTTCTGGAGCCTACCTGGATTTATGTATGTAAATGAGTGTATATTGTATTGTGTAGTGACGCTGTAAGTATTCCAGGATACAAGGCCGCTCCAATACGCTGTAGATTTTCTCAGCACGCGGTTCACAAATCACTATCACCTCAAACTATTTCAATCAAAGTTCAAAGATAAACCCGTTCTATTTCGTCAAAAGGGGTTGGTTACACACAAAACAATTGGATCACGACAAATTGTCCACAAAACGACCGATTCAAGAAGATTAATTACAACAAAAGGGTCGCAAGGCAAATACGACGACCGTCCATCTTTCAAAGACCAAAACCAAGTGTCAAAATCAAACTGACAAGTGACAGTTGTCACTCCGTTACACGCCATGATGCGTAGGCGCACAGAGTAAACAAGGTCGGTCCGTCTGTTGTCACGGGACGAAACATCTTCTATAAAGGTCCTTGTAACCAGAAAACATATTAAATTAAATATAAAAATCTTTTCTGTTAGTGGTGCCGGACGCAAACAATAACTCCGCCCCATTTCTTCCCGTGGGTTTCGTAAGACGTGACTAAGGGACTTACTAGAGAATGGGCAGCAGCGTTTTCTACGAATTTTACTTCCATACTGCGATCGCCAACCCGCCTGCTAAGCGTGGCCATTATGGCAAATCCCTCCAAATTTGGGAAGGCCTTATATCCAGCAGTGGACATCTTTCGGCTGAAATGATGATGATGATGAAAAATCTGTTGAATTTTTGAGATATGTACTTATACTGGAAGGCATATGAACATTCCGTATTTTAAACTGTGAACCCTCTCTGAGTTTTCGGTATTTGCGATAGCCGAATTGATCGCGGTAACTAACACAGGGCAACCCGACCAAATAGTTTAGGTTAGGTTAGAACAGTGACTAGCCACGCGCGAGCCGAGCGAGCGGAGCAATAGCAGCGACGGACGAGCGCTACTTTCAAGATGTTCGCAGTTACTTGCCTATTTAGTATTAGCACATGGTGTAATCCGACACAATTTGTCTGTTTGCCACGGAGAGATTATAAAGCTATGGAAAAATAATGCGTTTAATTGAAAGTGGTTTGTTGCAGAGCACAATGTTCCGATAGTCTATCATCTTGCAATAATCAACTAACGATGTTCATAATTCTACCGTGACATAAACAAAACTGTTTCGAGGCCCATTGGTAACAGCCTCGACATACGAGTTGTAGGTCGTGGGCTCGAACCCAGGCAGGCATTTTACTTTATGTACAAATAATTTCATCACCATTGCTCTCAAAACGGTCAACAAAAACATCGTGAGGAAACCGGCATGCCCTAGAACCAAAAAATATCGAACACATGTGATATGTAGCAACCCACATTGGACCCGCGTTGTGGATTATGGCTCACTCTTTCAGACTGGAGGCCTGTGTCCCAGCAGTGGGAACATCACCATTTGAAGATACAAACATAACAAAAATGAATTTGTCTGACCGAATGTCGCGTTCGGTGTGTGAAAATCAATTCAATCAAAAATCTCATTGAGTAATTGCACAAAATAGATAAGTATGGTATTCGCAATTCACTTTGACAACAGTCGCATTTGACTTCGAAAAATAAAAGCAAAATCTATTCTCTGCCAACCCCCCTAAACTAAAACCACATGCATTGCTTATTAAGATAAAAGCTAAATAAAACCAACCGTATATTATTTACTGCCACATTCAACGTCATGTTGAATCTATAAACGAAGGAATGTAAAATCAGATAATATAAGATCAATGGAACAGAAAAATGGGCTCCCATAATATGATTAAGATTGTATGTGTGACATATTTATGGTTTATTTGCGGAGATAGCAAGGTGTGTTTTTTATATCTTTGTTTCGGTACATTTCAGTCTTGTTTTCTCGTATCGGTAGGTACTAAATTTGCTTGAAATATTCTTGGCAAAATGAATATTAGCCCGTCACCAAGATGTAGAACGGCTAGCAAAAGGTATTTACAAGGCAGATGTGAGCGGAGACGCAGACCTTATTGGTGATGTCTTTCAGAAAGGTCAGGTGCGTAATACTCGCAACCAGCGTGCGTGTATGACCAGATGTATGAACAAAACGAACTAAAAAGACCATGTTAGGATAGTAGCAGGTAGCGTCCTGTCGTTTCTGCCTACCTCTATGGAAAAAAGGGTGTGAATTTATGTATGTATGTATATATTTATGTCACTAAGATGTTAGCTGAGCTGCCCAGGGATGTATGGTTCTGCATAGCCACATCAAAAAAAAGAATTAACAAACAAAAATAGTTTAAGCCTATCTGCCTAGCCGTTTCCCAACAATGTTTGGCTTCGCTTCCAGTCTAACGTTCCGTTCCGGTTTTTGCGGGACGTAAAGAATAGCACCATCCCATGTCTTCCCGTGGGTGTCGTAGAAGGCGACTAAGGGACCAGAGAATGGGCAGCAGCGATCTCTTTGCATTTTACCACCATACTGCCAAGGGCGGATCCAGCTTTGGTGTCAGGGGGGGGTCACATAGTCGTGGTCAAGTCACAAGAAGTTATAATTTAATTTTTGTAATCATAAATAAAAGTAAAAAGTAGGTATTTTATTAATGTATGTATAGTCTGGCAAAAACGGGTAGAAACGGCAATCAAAAGTTTGGGAATTCGCCACTGTTCTTTTCGATGCGTTCGTTCCCGAATAATGCGTTTGCTGCTATCATACAAAATATTAATTTATAATCATCATTCATCATTTCAGCCGAAAGACGTCCTTTGCTGAACATAGGCCTCCCCCAAGCTCCGCCACTTCGACCGGTTTTGTGCTTCCCGCATCCAGCGGATTCCTGCGGCCTTCACAAGGTCATCGGTCCACCTTGTTGGAGGCCTTCCAACTCTACGTCTTCCGGTACGCGGTCGCCACACCAGAACCTTTCGGCCCCATCGGCCATCTGTTCTGCGAGCAATGTACCCTGCCCACTGCCACTTCAGTTTAGCAATTCTTCGGGCTATGTCGGTTACCTTGATCCTCCTACGGATCTCTTCATTTCTGATTCGATCGCGTAGGGAAACTCCAAGCATAGCTCTCTCCATCGCCCTTTGGGTGACTTTCAGCCTTCTAATAAGGCCTATTGTGAGCGACCACGTTTCGGATCCATAAGTCATCACTGGCAGTGGCAACACACACTGGTCAAAGACTTTTGTCTTGAGACACTGCGGTAAGTGGGACGAGAAGATATTGCGTAGCTTCCCGAACGCTGCTCAGCCGAGTCGGATTCGACGATTGACCTCTTTCTCAAAGTTGGACCTACCTAACTGGACAGTCTGTCCTAGGTACACATATTCGTCCACAACTTCGAGTGTAGCGCCTCCGATCTGCACTGGAGCGGGTATCACATGAGCATTGGCCATAACCGTTGTCTTGTCCGTGTTCATCTTGAGACCCACTCTTTCGGAAGCTCTAATGAGGTCATCGAGCATTGTACTGAGGCCCTCCATAGTCTCAGCCATGACAACTATATAATCGGCAAACCGAAGGTGAGTAATATACTCGCCATTGATGTTGATGCCAGCCCCTGTCCAGTCCAGAATCTTGAAGACATCCTCCAGTGCAGCGGTGAACAGTTTCGGAGAAATGACGTCTCCCTGTCTCACCCCTCGCTGCAGAAGGATAGGTTTCGAGGTCTGGTCCTGAAGTCAGACTGACATAGTGGCGTTTTCGTACAGACACTTCAGCACCTCGATGTACCGATAGTCGATCTGGCACCGTTGAAGAGACTGCAGTACAGCCCAGGTTTCGACCGAATCGAAGGCTTTTTCGTAGTCCACAAACGCTAAGCAGAGAGTTTATACTCTTCGGTCTTCTGTATAACCTGCCGCAGCGTATGTATGTGGTCTACGGTGCTAAAGCCTTTACGGAATCCGGCTTGTTCGGGAGGCTGGAAGTCGTCAAACTTGCGCGCTAGACGGTTCGTGATGACTCTTGAAAACAGCTTGTAGACATGGCTCAGAAGTGAGATGGGCCTATAATTCTTAAGTAGGGCATTATCACCTTTCTTAAAGAAAAGTACCACCACACCTGTGTTCCATGCCTGTGGCGTTTTACCCTCGAGTATGACGGAATCAAACAGCTTCTGAAGGGCTTTGAGAACGGGTTTCCCGCCGGCCTTCAGGAGTTCAGCCGTAATTCCGTCATCAACCGGCGCCTTGTTGTTTTTGAGCTGCTTCAGAGCCATCCGAATCTCGTACAAGCTGACGTCCGGGATGTCTTCGGTATAGTGACCTACCTAGCTCTTTGGTCATTTGCCAGATTTTTAACGGGGTCACTTGTTGACGTGTATAACTGTCCATAGAACCTCTCAATCTCCTTAAATAGCTCAGGTTTAGCGGATACGACCCTGCCATCGTCGGTCTTCAGTTTCGTAAGCTGGCTCTGCCCAATAGACAGATCCTTAGTAAAGCCCTTGGAGCCTTTATTCCGCTCTTTCGCGTCCTTGATCCGCTCTGTGTTATAGCGGCGAAGGTCGCTTTTCAAGGAATGAGAGATCCGTCTATTGAGCTGCCGGTACTCGAGCGCAGCTTCTGAAGACTGCAGGATCATTCCGCGCCTCTGTTCCATAAGCTGTAATGTTGGATCTGAGAATTTCTTTTTCCTATTAGTACGGCGGGTCTTGAAGAACTTAGACCCGACCGTATGGACAGTTTCCACGAACCCATCGTTAAAATCGTCCACGGAGCTCCCTAGGCACTCAAAACGATTTTGGAGTTCGAGCTGAAAGCTCTCGGGGTTATGAAGTTGGATCGGTGCTGGACAGAGCGTTGACTTCATCAGCCGAGATCTTTCCAGCTTGATATTGATATTCAATGTGCCTCTTACCATACGGTGATCACTCCCGGTTTTCACCGCGTTGATCACTGAGACATCATTGAATATTTGCTTCTTCGTCAACATAATGAAGTCAATATCGTTTTTTGTTACACCATCAGGGCTCTGCCAGGTCCACTTCCTGTGCTTACGTTTTTTGAAGAAGGAATTCATCATAAAGAGGCCTTCTTTCTCCATAAAACTAGCCAGTAGGTGACCCCGGTGGTTGCGACGTCCAACTCCAAATTGCCCCACTCTCAACTCATCATCGCCTCGCTTGCCCAGTTTCGCGTTAAAGTCCCCCATGACAACGGTAAAGTGAGTTTTGGAACCATGCATGGCTCTGGAAATATCCTCATACTTGGTCTCCACCTCATCGTCGGGGTGTGACGAGGTCGGGGCGTAAACCTGTATGACCTTCAGCGAATACCTTGCGGGTATTCTGAGTATCAGGAACGCCACCCTGGTCGACACACTCTCGATCTTCACCACGTTACTCACAAGGTACTTATAGACGATAAACCCGACACCACCTTGGGACCGCTGGTCGCGCTCCCGGAAATAGAGCAGGTTTCCGGATTTGAGGATTATCGAGTCCTCCCCCTCTCTTCGGACTTCAGATAACCCTACTATAATCCCATCGTAACTTGCTCAATTCTTCCTCCAGTTCGGCGATCTTCTCGTCGGTCCGAGGTATACGCGTGTTATATGTTGCCAGGTCCAGTTGTCGGTGATTGTGGTAGCCGGATCTCTTCCGGGGATTCTTAGCACCCCTTGCCTCACCGTGGCCTTGACCGCTACCATAGCCAAGGGTAGGTGGGCCGCCGAGCACTAGGGACCATTTATTTTTGGTGCTTGTCATTTTTGGGGGGTTTGCCATAATCGCCACGCTTGGCAGGCGGGTTGGCGATCGCAGTATGATAGTCTGCAATGCATAGAGAACGCTGCTGCCCATTCTCTAGTATATCCCTTAGTTGCCTCTTGCGACACCCACGGGAAGAAACGGGGTGGTGCTATTCTGATAGTCCGACGCCACACGGTACCGGTAATTTATAATAAATTGATTAAATATTGAAGGTATTTAAATAAAATCTATATTGTGACAAAAAAATATATCCTTACTTAAAACCATTACCTATGTTTAACAATTTTAAATAGTGGTCCACGGTGGACCCAGCTCAGGGGGGGGTCATGACCCCCATGACCCACCCCCTGGATCCGCCCTTGCATACTGCATACATACCCGCCTGCCAAGTGTTGCGATTATGGCAAACACACCACTTCGGGGAAGTTCTATGTCTAGCAGTGGACATGATCATCATCATCATCACCATTTTGTGATTTGTGCTTCCCGCATCCAGCGGATTCCTGCGGCCTTCACAAGGTCATCGGTCCACCTTGTGGGAGGCCTTCCAACTCTACGTCTTCCAGTACGCGGTCGCCACTCCAGAACCTTTCGGCCCCATCGGCCATCAGTTCTGCGAGCAATGTGCCCTGCCCGCTGCCACTTAAGTTTAGCATTCTTCGGGCTATCTCGGTTACCTTTGTTCTCCTACGGATCTCTTCATTTCTGAAATGATGATAATGAATGAAGCTAAAAAAAAGATAATGGCAGTCAAAACTTTAGGAACTATCCCTTAACATTGTGGTTACTAGAACCTCTTCCCAAATCAAGCCCACTGCGTAGAATTTCTTCCATCCACACGATCAATACCGACACCATCATTTACGTTTTTTTTATAGAACACAAACACAGTTTTTCCCATTTTTTTTTCTACCTTTAGAGGCCTAAACAATGGCCGAAAATGTTCATCCACGTGCTAACGCTTCAGTGAGATATAGCGACACTAATTCGAGTGGTCACTGCTCCACAATGAGATCGTATAATCATCTCATACATTATTATATCTGCTAAGTTACAAAAACGGACAGAAAGAAGTCCCATTCTGTACCGTCCGTGAGTTTCTGTCCATTTGTCAACTCTTCATTATCATTTCAGCCGAACGACGGCCACTGTTTATTAAAGGCTTTCCTTAATTTGGAAGGGTTTGCCATAATCACCACACATGGCAGGCGGGTTGGTGATCGCAGTATGGTGGTAAAATGCATAGAGGACGCTGCTGTCAAAACATGCACGGTGATTAATATGAAGAAAGTCTTTGCAAAGAAAAGGACAGAATTGAAGTCAATATGAGGTATTTATTTATTTATTGTCTACGTAGACACAGTAAGAAAACATAAGGAAACCACAATTTAACTTTTGAGTAGATATCGGTAAGCGTGAGTAAAGATTTTCCATGTAAGAGTGTTCCACTGAATTATTCCTCCATTAAAGTAAATTTTAAAACGTACAAATTCACTTTTCTTCATGTTGGTTGACCCTCAAAAGTTAATTGTGAAAGATATAATCTAATTATGTATTTAATTCAGGCCAACCCTTCTCAATCTACAGGGTAAAGCAAATTACACGATTTTTCTCTAATTATCGACCTGATCTACCAACTCACACTGGGGCTTCGTGGTGGATTTTGGCCTACTTCCTCTCACCGAGAGGAGGCCTGTGTCCCAACAGTGGGAACATTATAATCTGCTGAATAGTAACTCTCCTTTGACCTTCTGTTATCTTCTGCTGTGTGGCCAGGCCACACTTTACGAAACAGCCATACATCTTACTAATTGACGTTATCTCAGACCACAGGACGTTTGCGTTTTTCTTTATTTTTTCCTCCGCACACACGTGTCGCGGTGCAAGTATTAACTTCGGGTTTTTTGCGGTGTGTCTACATTTGAAATTTAAATGTTCGGTTATGTTTAGTGGTTGATTAGGGTATTTCTGTGTTATTATGAACTTGTGAATGGTACGTTAACCAATAATTAAGTGTGCTTATAAATGTTTAATCTATACTTATATTATAAAGCTGAAGAGTTTGTTTGTTTGTTTGGTTGGTTGATCGCGCTAATCTCAGGAACTACTGGTCTGAATTGAAAAAATCTTTTTGTGTTGGGTAGCCTATTTATCGAGAAAGGATATAGGCTATATAACATCACGCTACAATCAGAAGGAGCGGAGCAGCAACGAAAAATGGCCGAAAACTGAGCAGACAACTGGCAGACAATTAGATGCGACGGGAAGGGTCACGGACGCAAAAATTTGACACGGACGAAGTCGCGGGCAGAAGTTAGTCATTACATATTAGTTTTTCCCTTTTACTTGACTTTACTACTGAACTAATTAGAAAATTAGAATAGAATATCTAGTACGAAAAGGAAATACAATTTTGTCAAAAAAACACGTGCATCTATTTCAAAATAGTGTGATGAAATAGAGACACATGTTTCTAGATTTTTTTTCGCGATTGTATGTACAAGAAAATAATTGCTGCCAATTGTTTGCTGATTTTTGTTACATCTTTTGTTTACTCAGCCTGTCGCATTTATTGTCTGCCTGTTCTGTTACTTACTTTTCGCGTCCTTTTCCACTTTTTTTGCTCGACGTGATATGATGTTAAACAGCCTATAGCATTCCACAAGAATTGGGCTATCCATTGCAAAGTATTAGTATAAGAACATAGGATCATAGGTCCCTAATATTAACCGTAACTCTACTACCGTTACAATAAAATAGTATCAAGTTTTTATATAATTCTCCAGACACTACAAAATTAGTCAGTTGAAGTCAATCACATTTCACAACTTCTCAACAACATACCGTGAACACGTGTTTCATTACATTCAGTGGCAGACGCAAACGACCGATATAAAAATATGAGGTAACAAACACATTTCCTTACTATAACTTCCTACTTTTGTGTGATGAAGAATTTTGTTGTAGTAACAAGTTTATCAATTGAAGGGAAATCTGCCGTACACAATAAGAAATAAGGAGCGACGTTCAAAAGTTCGTTGTGGTGAAAGAAAATATATAATGACATGACATCACGCCGCTTTTCCCTAAAGGGGTTTCCCCTGTACAGAGGTGAATCTATAGTACACTCACATTTCACCACAAGTCCCATGTAATTTAGCGGGATTAGCATTTTTAATGAGATTTGGTACAGAGAAATACTAGAACTTAGGTCCCGGTAGCATATTCCCGTGGTATAATTTTCGTCATACGCGCGGGTGAAGCCGCTGGCAAAAGCTAGTATGGAATAAATGAAACCACAAGTCATACCAGTCCACAGAAGTATAGCAAAATTAAATATTAACTTAAAAACCGTAAACTGAATAACGTGTAATTTTCAAAGAAAATGAATATATCAAAATAAATGTAAACAATCTGTTTGCACCGGTCCACAACGTACATTCGTACTTTGTGGTTTAGGTGTACCGATTTTAATATTTTAGGCAAATTACTAGAATACGTAACATCGTTGTAATAGTTTGCACTGAGTGGCAACGGCATTTTTCAGTATTCAAGAACTCAAGTTCATTGAACCATTGACCGCACTGATTCAATACTACAGGGTGTTAAAATTATCTCAAAATTAAAACACTATTTTTTGACTTAATCACTAGACCGATTTCATTTTTTTATTGTATGTCGTCAGCAATGGCGATAATGACTATGTGATTTTATTTACCGATATAAAAATATGAGGTAGCATATTTCCTGACTATAACTACCTACTTTTGTTTGATGAAGAATTTTCTTGTAGTTACAAGTTTGTCTAATGAAGGGACAAATCTGCCTATTAGCATGTATAATTACTACACGCGTATACGGCGTAAGGACAAATTGCGCACAGTAGCTAGCAAGACGAAAGCATCTTTTGTATGGCTTCATCCATCTTTATTAATATTCCGGGGCCTATAAGAGCAATTACGGAAATGGGAAAATTTAAAAAGGATCTCCATGACCTACTAGTAAACAAGTGCTATTATTCTATAAAAGACTTTCTATCAGGCAAATCTCTGCTCCAATATAGTTCCCCTCAGTCATGATGCGTTCAGTGACCTACGTTTATTCGTACCGTTATGTATTTAACTTTTTATTTTTTATTTTTTTTAATGTGACATATTGAATTTATAATAATAATGTAATTAAAATTGTATGTAACTATTGTATGCCCTAAGGCCGGGACGTAGCTGATATCAACTTAATTATTTTAAGACCTGTGTTATGCACCTACCTATGATCCACAATAAAGATTGAATTGAATAGAATTGCCTTACCCGAGGCGTAATGTTATGTATTGTTATGTGTGTGTAAAAATATAATGACATGACATCATGCCGCTATTCCCTAAAGGTTTCCCCTGTACAGAGGTGTACTTATAGTACACCCACATTTCGCCAGTTATGTTTAAGTCCCATGTAATAGAGGGCGAGCCTAATTGCCATCAACTGGGCACAAATCAGATATCAGCAGTGGCCAAGTGGTTACGAACGCGACTTAAGAGTAGTAAATAGGTTGTGAGTTCGAACCCAAGCAGGCGCTTTAGGTTGTGTAAATTATTTCTGCACCACCGCTCTCAAAACGGTGAAGGAAAACATCGTGAGGAAACCGGCATGACTTGGAACCAAAAATTCGAAGACGATGTCACGTGTCAACGTGACATCTACCAACGCGCTCTGGGTCCAAGGGGTGGATTTTAGCCCGCTCCCTCTCATCAAGAGGATGCCTGTGTCCCAGCAGTGGGAAAGTCATAGGCTGCTGATGTATGATGTATGGGCACAAATCGAAGGGACTATAAACTTACTTATTAGTTATTAATTTCAAAATGATACAAAAAAAAAATCTAATCAATTTATTTCAGGCTACAAAGACCCATAACATAAATACCTTACAGACTAACATACATACAAATAAAAAACAACGTAAATCATTCAATCTATTGTACACGAAGTGACGGCGTCGTGTTGCGCTGCGTGGTGTCGCGTAGCCTTCCGCGGAATCGCCGATACACGACACCCTTCAGCCAAAACTCTGCCTTGAGGTAGGTCTCGATTTGAAAAGTTGGAACTCGCACCACGAATGTCTTGAAATTCGTGTTGTGGCGCGATTCCAACTTCTCGACCCTCAAAGTTCAGTTCATTTTCACTCGTACATACTCCACGATCTCCTCAACCTTCGTGGTGCGATACCTGGCCGGTGTGGTCAGTTATGTTCCTGAGATAATAGATCTTGATGGACTTGTTCGGACGGAGAACCAAGGTTCCCGTTTTTTCTTTTGAGATACGGAACTCTAAAAATGGCCAAATAGTAGTAAAAAGATTAGTCAAAAATTCATAAGCGGAACTAACTTCTAGGATGCCGAGTATCGTTACTTGTAGCTGCTCCAATGCACCCCAATAAGAGATTACTAAGTAAGATATTCCGTTACAAATATCCCCAAAAAAATCTCAAACAAAAAGAAGTGTAATAATCCGCTAAAGTGGAACATACATGGCTATGTAGATATATATATGTGTTGTTATATAAGATGATCCGTGGTCCGAGAGTCCTTCACACGAGTTTGAGACTGGTCACACTTAACCCACGGAGGGCGGTACCATTTGTTCCATATTCACTATATAACCATACTGTTTTCACTGGATGAGTTACCTAACCAATAACGATACTGTTTTCACTAGATGAGACCAGTGATCATAAATAATTTTTAACCGACTTCAAAAAAAGGAGGAGGTTATCAATTCGACTGTATTTTTTTTTAATGTCTGTTAACTCATAACTTTTGACAGGGTGAACCGATTTTGATGGTTCTTTTTTATTTAAAAGCTGGTGCTTTCCGTGTGTTCCCATTTCAATTTGGTTTAGTTCTGACAATGGAATCCATGAGAAAACCATATAAGTCTTAAATTCTCATTAAGTATGTGCGCGACCTGGAGGACACGGTGGAGCATACGGTGGGGGTGTGCCCTGCCTGGGCGGAGCACCGCCGTGTCCTCGTGGAGGCGATCGGCGGCGGCGACCTCTCGCGTCCGGCCCTGGTGCGAGCCATGGTACGGAGCGAGAGGGAATGGGAAGCCGTCACCTCCTTCTGCGAAGCAGTAATGCTCGCGAAGGAGGAGGCGGGGCGCGTGAGGAAGTGGCAGTCTCTGCGCCCTCACGTCCCTAGCCGCAGCAGGAGGAGACGCCCCGGACGACGGGAGTCCATAGCGGACTCCCGGCCACCGTAGGCGCGAGCTTGCGGGTGGCGAGCAATGGGTAGCTCGCCGCTCGGTAAGGACCAAGCTCGCTCGGGTCGACGGCGCGTAGTGTTCCACGCGCGCCTCAAAGAGATGTCAGCAGCAGTGTAGGGGTCTACTAGGACCGATGCCTGCCGGGGTCGCGTGACTGTTCGAAAGAGATACCGTGACCCTGACACATGGGCAACTGATGGAACACGGGTGGGGCTCCGCCCAGAGCGGGAGAAGTCATTTGATGATTTCCCATCCCGAAAAAAAAAAAAAAGTATGTGCGCGACAAATGGACGAATAACGCGATTAGATTAGTGCGGGGTACATACCATTAATAAAAAGTAAAAAATAAAAAACGTTTTTTGGTCACTTATTTCACAAAAATGAGGAGTTTGTTACCTCTGAACTCCGTCATAATTATGTAATCGGTATAATAGAATATGGTCTTACATCAACGTGGAAGATCTTATAGTGCACAATTGTGTTCGCAGACACAGGGGCACTCATTCTTCCCGCACTCTCACTAATCACTCGTCTAATGGAACAGCGATCTGACAAGACTGGAGATAGATCAGGTGCAGGACCAACAGCTTAACGTATTTTCCGATGTACGAGGGCACCGCCAACTTCCAAGATCCGGGTTGTTATTAAGAAATTCGTAATGGAATACCCAATAACACTTTTCCCGACCCATGAATCGAACCCAGGACCCTACGGTCGGCAGTCGCGCTTGCGACGAGACCAACGGGTCAGTTAAAGTATGAAAGAATATACTTACCGAATGATCCCATACACATTCGGTCAAGTTCCAATTAGTGGTTTTTGAGTTAGCTTCAGTAATACGTATTTTTTCCACTTAGTTAATGTCGATGATGGTATAATAATTTCCTATCACTATTACTTACTTAGCAAGTGAAGGTAAACAAATTTGTGTACGGTAGATATTACAACTAGAAAAGTGAAAATTAAAAAGCTTATCTAAAGAAATCCACCGACTTCCAAAAAAACACAAAAAAATTAAAAATAACTTTTATTTCGGAAGTAGGTGACAGAAAAATTAGTACACAACACCAGAGACACCTACTTCCAAAATTATAGTTATTTTTCACATTCTTCTTCTGCGTCCACGTACAGACGCCACCAGGTCAAGCTACCCGAAACTGTAAATTTTTCCCAATGAACCTTGAACCTAATGCTCTTGAAATAAAGTCGAAAATCTATCAAAGAAATCTGACAGATTGTAGTAGCTTGATGTGTTGGCGTCTGTACTTCTGCAGCGTGCAAACAACATATTTTCGCTTTGTAGAGCTTTTTCGGATGTCGTATTTAAAAAAAAAAAACACTATTTATCGATATAAACTACTATTTATGCAAAACAGAAGAAATAGATCTCTCACACAATAAATAAACCCTCCAATAGTAGACGCCACTTTCCAGTTCACATCCACTTTCGAGAGGCCTTCGTATGTCGTGTAACGGCTTTGCATGTAACTCCTCAGAATCGAGAGGGTTGGCTGACAGTCTATACTAATTTTGTATGGGAATTGTCGACAAGTTTGCGAGTTGGGGCTTCAAGAGCGTTGTTACTACGAGG
Organism: Aporophyla lueneburgensis; assembly: GCA_932294355.1. NCBI lineage: Eukaryota > Metazoa > Arthropoda > Insecta > Lepidoptera > Noctuidae > Aporophyla > Aporophyla lueneburgensis. The sequence goes on from OW028759.1 coordinate 14,929,507, forward strand.
GGCCTCCGGTAAGTACTTTTATTATAATGGGGAGTTTCGGAGTGTAACATTGTGACTTTTAGACTTGGGTTTTGTGGTTTAGGGATTTCTATGTGTTCCTGGATAAACAATGGCTTACTTAAGTAGGTGTCACACTACAAAACTGTTTGAATAATTTATTAATCATTTTCTTAATGACTAAAAATGAATTAAAATTATTAGTCATCAAGAAAATGAACTAATAATTTATTAAATTTTATTAAACTTAAACGAGGCAAAAGGAGTAGGTATATAAGGATCATAGCAGGTGGCGTTCTGTAGTTTCTGCCTACCGCCATGGGAAAAAGGCGTGAGTTAATGTATGTATGTAATAATTTATTTATTGATTGATTGACTGATTGATTGATTTTTTAAAGTCTTTATTAAAAAGGTAAAAACAACTTAACAAAAAGATCTTTTTTGGTTTATATTTATACAAGATATCTTTTTTTTTTATAAGCCGTATGGATTAATGATAAATGATGAATGATTTTATTTCTGTAAGTAGGTTTGTGCAAATACTTTTACAAGTCAATAATATTTTTTTGAGCTAGATGAGGTCGGCGTTTCCTATCTGACTACTCTGAGAAGAAAGGCCGAAACAAACTCAGAGGTCACAGTCTCTTTTAAAGTCCAGACATAATATTGGTCACTTAGTGAAGACTATGTAGATAGCTGTCTGAAATGGTCTTTAGAGGAAAGAACCACACAGATTGAGTGGACCTGTCTAGTCAGTGCACGCATTTGTCAGTAATCTTGCGGCTCAATCGATCGATGGATCGATCGATCAAGTTAAACGGTCGCGGATGGTTTATGGATAGGTGACTAAAACCTAAAGACTACTGAAAAATCACGCTCTAAAAAGTATGAAATATGAAAATATTCTTATCTGAAAGCTGTGGTCATTTAATGTGACTTTGAACAACTTCCAAAGACACCTCTTTTGTCAAATTATGATAAGCAGTTTAAAAGTTATGACTGATGAGGCAACAGATAAACGAACAAACATGAATACCCACATACTTACATACATAAATACCAGTCAAAATCATAACCCTGCTCTTAACAGCTCCGTAGTAGTCGGATAAAAAAACGGAATTCAATATTATCACTCTTATAATTTCACGACTCACACTTGACAGCTTTTTATTCATAAAACTGGCGACGACAAACCGCCGTCATTTCCCGTATCTTACTCATGTGTAGATATGTACTTCCGGTCGCGTGCCGGAAGCTCTATGAAAGCAACCCTAGCCGACTTCCGGTAGGCTTTTAGTCATAAATGCGACGAATATACGAACAATTATGTATCATGTTTTTTTTGTGGACAAAATAGATTAACGTTAGATGGAAAGTGGGGTCATTGTTTAGCATAATATTTGTGTAGGGGGTAAAACGACCATTTCGGTTAGTAAAGTTATGGACTATGTTAATTGGTGAGGGAAAACATTTAAATGTTTTGTAGGATATCCGATGAATTCTATTATATTGTGCTACGCATATTTTAATGGCCCAAAATCTGGGTGGGTTTGAATCTGGCACCGTTCGCTGCCCCGGGGAACAATTGAATTCTTTTTTCTGGATTCTTCTTGCAATAATCAAAAAGTTTAAAAAAAAAACCTTGTAATTGTTTTCGAAGTTTAAATATTATAGTAAACTAGAGTGTGCCCAGACACAGGAGCACTTGCTCTTCCCTCAATGTAATAGTCCGACGGGGTGGCATACCGACACGACCGGAGAGAGATCAGGCGCAGGACCAACGGCTTGACGTGCTTTCCGAGGCACGGGGTATCACACCGCTGACTTCCAAACACCGGGGTTTTACTAAAAACATCCTAATAAACAAAGCCAATTACTCTTTGCCCGACTTAGAAATCGAACCCAGGACCCCACCTCAGAGATATATTTTACTATTGAAATAAAAAGTATCCCTTGTATTACTCCAGATTGTAAAATATCTGTGTGCCAAATGCGTTCAGCCGTTTTTACGTGCAAACATTTTTTTTTTCATTGTAGCAGTAACATCAAAGGCACTATATAACTTTTCGACATTGTACCTTAGGGGATCGGACTGCTTCTCCTTAACACAGGTTTTCATAATCTAGCTAGGAGAGCAGTGCTCACCCACACGTTTTTTATAAATAGTACTTATTTTGTATAACTGTATTTCTAACGTGTATCATAAATCAATTGTTTTGAGCAAATAAAAAAAAACATACAAATTTTACCACCCGTAAATTCATAATAGTAAAAGCATTTTCCCAGCAGCATGAAACTTACAGGGTAATAGGTATTATTACATAACACTTCTCTTCTCTTTAAAACTTGAACCAATGTTAGAATTAGGACTGGCGCCTCTCCAAGTCACATATTCGATAATATTGGGTTTAAAATTCACAATGTGGTCACGTCTGTGTATTCAGAGTTGAAAACCATTGGGTTGGTTAAAATTGGATATTTGGAAGGTTATTTTTAAACCCCGACGGAAAACTAGGAGTGTTATAAGTAACACCGCTATATGTGTCTGTCTGGTGCACCGTAGTTCTTAAACGGGTGAACTGATTTGGGTACGGATTCTTTTTATATTTAAAAGAAGGCTTTCTAGCGGTGGTTCTTACCCATGTTTTATCAAAATCGGTTTAACCGTTTCGCAACGACGAACCATTTGATCAAAATATTACCTACATCTTCTTATTAAACTTAAACGGCTTTTACGTATATTTATTTTTATTACTTTTAGGGCTCCCTCAAAAAGGGAGAGTTTTGTCCATAATCGCCACGCTTGGCAGGTGGATTGGCGATCGCAGAATGGTGCTAAAATTCATAGAGAACACTGCTGCTTATTCTCAAGGTAGACACCTTCTATGGCACTCGCGGGAAGAAATGGATTGGTGCTACTCTTTATGTTCGGCAACACGTGGAACAATTGACAGCATGACAACATGAAGTTTCATTCAACCCTGTTTTGGTGGAAGATATTTACTAAAAAAAAACCAGCACGAACAAAAAAATACCGAAAAGAATCGATATACATTGATTGCGAGAGAAATAATTACAAAAATCGCTACAATTACCCCATTTGTCTCCTGTATTATAATCAGACAAAAAGACGTCGAGTACATTGAACCTTAGTTAAGAAAAGGCTCGTTATGACAATAATAATGAAGACAAAATTATATCAAAGACCTTATACTAACGAGCTTAAGCATCAAAATAACTTCTAGGATAAAGGAAAACTATATCTTCCATTTTCATCGACATTCCTTGGCTCAGTTGGAAGGAAGGCATCGATAAAGATAACCGAACATCGGTACTTATCGATGAATCGATATCGGTACTCGGCAGTAGCTTAGTACCGAATTATGCGACAAACATCGGAGGGTAGTCGTGTGATCTGAAAAGATTAGGGGGGAAAAGATTAAAGATAGTTTACTCGGTTTTGTGTGACAATGTTTTCGCTATTTATTTTTGGTGAGAAGAGTTGATTTCTTAACGTTCTCGCTATTTATTTTTGGAGAGAGAAGAGTTTATTTGCATTATACAAGATATATTTTAACCAGCTAGAAAACTATAACCATGAGATCGGCTGAAAAAATTGAACTGTTCCATAATTTTTTATCACGTAGGTAAAACTTTTCACAACAACACACTTTTCTATGAAACAGCTGGGTTTTTTTTAACAATCTAACAATTTTTACGGTAGGGAGTCTAAACTTATATGCTCAATGTATGGTTCCAGTTTGCGCATTTTATCTCCATTTCTTTAATTGGCACCTTAAACCTTATTGGACCATCATCATTTTTCTGTCCTTATCCCTATTTTTTCTGGTCTGCGCAACATGTCTTTTTCTTCCACACTTCTATATAAGTCGTCATCTCGGTAGTCACCCCCTTTCTATCCATATCATAATTCTCACAGTCCAACCATCGTTTCTTTGGTGTACTCTTATAGCCATCGACATTCATACTTAAAACTTTTCTCACTACACGACAACCGATTTCCACGCAACTTTTCAGCTGTCGGTACCACTTTCAAACTTTCTACAATGTTCTCAATAGACCTTATTGAATATTCCTCTACTAAATCGGAATTTTATACACACTTTTTCCCAACTATATTGGTGTTGGCATCCAGTCTGACCAGATGTAGCTGAATACTGGTAAGTATTTTACATGCAAACAACCCAGTTACTGAATATTACGATACCTCTTGTTATGACTGATTGCCAGACCTCGGGATTCTGACTATTAAACTTAGTATAAAGACTATGAAACATCCACAAATGACAGCCGGAACCAACTGTGTAATATCGGGAACTACACGTCAGATTTGAGAAACCGGCATGTCTTAGAACCAAAACTTCGAAGACATGTGACATCTACCAACCCACACTAGGCCCGCGTGGTGGATTACGGCCCACTCCCTCTCACTGAGAGGAGGCCTGTGTCCCAGCAGTGGGAACAATATTGGCTGATGATAAGGACATGCCGGTTTCCTCAAGATGATTTCCTTCACTGTTTGACTGAGTCCCAAATTTACTGGACAATATCTTTACCTCGCCATGACCCATTCTGATACAATTCATGTCTATTTCCTTATCCGAAATGCAAGGCTCCACCATAAACAAGTATCAAGTAGAATCGATAGAACTACGTCACCGAAGCAGTTATGTCGTGAGTGGATGATAGCTTAGTGCCGAATTATACGAACGACAAGCTACTAGTAGTGAGGGGAAACGATTACTGGGTCGTTCACTTGAGTATCGATATTGTGTTGACAATGTTTATCTGTTTTGTTTAGAATTGGTTTTGATATCGGTTTTCGGTAGTTTAATTTGACTTCATTCGTAGCTTTCTTTGATTGATCATTTCAACCGAAAGGCGCCCAATGTTGCACATAATCCTCCCCCAATTTCAGGGGGTTTAACATAATCGCCACGATTGGCAGGCGAGGTCGCGATCGCGGTATGATGACAAAATGCAAAGAGAACGCTGTTGCCCATTCTCTAGTAAGTCCTTTAGTCGCCTCTTACGATACCCACGGGAAGAAATGGGATGGTGCTATTCTTTACATCTGGGCTTCCGGGTACACGGCTTCCTTTGATAATTATAATCAAGAAACTCAAAGAAACAGCTTTATTTATCCTTGATTAAAAAGAACCCGCTTCTTAATAAATAGATTTCGGTGCCAAAACGTGGACACTGACAGTTAGGCTGGTCCACAAATTTCAGGTCGCTCAGCACGCTATGGAGCGAGCTATGCATTGAGATTCTATGAAGGATAAAATCAGACATGAAATTATTTGGAAAAGAACTGGAGTTACCCAACATAGCTCGCAGAGTGATTTAGCTGAAGTGGCAGTGGACTGGCCATGTCTGTCGAAGCACCGATGGCCGGTGGAGCAGACGAGTCGTGGAGTGAAGACCGCGTATCGGCAAGCAAAGCGTGGGACGCCCTCCTGCTAGATCGACCTAAACAAAGTGGCTAGAACAGGCAGAATGAGGAAGGCGGAGAACAGGGTGTTCTGGGGCAACATGAGAGAGGCCTATTCCAGCGGTGGACTACAATAGGCTGAGTTGATTGATATTAATAATCTATACATCTATACAAATAAATAAAATTGGAGTGTCTGTTTGTAATATTAAGATAACCACTTTTTACTAAGTGTATACGGATGTATACACGATGCATATACCAAAACAATATTTTTTTAAATTTTTGTCTGTCTGTCTATCTGCCTGTCTGTCTGTTTGTTCCGGCTAATCTCTGAAATGGCTGGACTGATTTTGACGGGACTTTCACTGGCAGATAGCTGATGTAACAAGGAATAACTTAGGCTACTTTTATTTTAGAAAAAAAAATATTTTAGAAAAATACCTGCGGTAATTTCCGACATCCACGCTGGCGAAGCCACGGACAAAAGTTAGTCTATACTAATATTATAAAGCTGAAGCGTTTGTTTGTTTGAACGCGCTAATCTCAGGAACTTCTGGTCGGAATTGAACAATTCTTTTTGTGTTGAGTAGTCCATTTATTGAGGAAGGCTATAGGTTATATAACATCACGCTAAAATTAAAAGGAGCGGAGCAGCAAACGAAAAATGGACGAAAACTGGCAAGCTATTCGATGCGACGAGGAGGGGAGTGAAAATTTGACGTGGACGAAGTCGCGAGCAGAAGCTAGTAACCCTATATGACTGATAAGCAAACTTCATTTTGTACGTAATGATTAGTTTAAAACTTAGAATAGAGTTGACTGATCTTTACACAAGTCTGTTTCATAGAGTCTGATATAATGATATAAAAACTTAGCGACAATGACACTCATAATAAGCGTAGTTTTTGCTTAATTATTTCTACACTTTTTTCATTTCAATTCAAAAGGTTATATTTATTTATTTAGGATCTACAACAAAGGATACACATATACATTATAAATAACAGTCATAAAAGGGCTCTTTTACGTGTGCTCCTTCAATTACAGGACACCACAGCATGCAAATATGACTAGATAAACATGATAAAAATAAATTGTTGTTTTCAAAAACAAACAGCTGATACGAGATTTATCGAAAAATTAAAGACTTTTCATACCCTTTCGCTGAATTCCTGTATCATCGTAAACTATGTGGATAACAACATTAACAACATCACTGAGGTGACGTGTTGAGAAAAACGTGCTTATTCTTTTTAGCGTACCTTTCTAACCGTATGACATCCGTACTTAATCTTTTAGTGTATGTTTTTTTACTATATGATCTAGTATCCTGTAAAAGGAATACACGATGCGATAAAATTTTCTCGATACAAAAAAATCGCAAAGTTCTATCTATGATTATGATTTTTTAGCCTCAAGGCTCGATGCGTATGTATTATTAAACATAGTTTACTTTAAAACATTGATTATAATTGTATCTAAGTTTTTGTAAAACAGTTTTTGTTTTAATAATACTTTTCATTCATAAAAAACGGCAATTCGTTTTGGCACATACGTTATTTTATTCCAAGCGCGCACACATTATCGCCATCTACAATCTATTCTCACTTTGTAAAATAATATTGAGTAAACACATTATTTTCTAGAGAAGAACGTCTGTTTTATCCCAAAAACTTATAATAATCATTAATTTAGAAATAAAATAAAATATATAATTTGTTTGTAGGTTTGAAGTATGTCAACAATATATCTATACGTCAAGTACTGTCACTTCAAATGCAAGAGCACAACGAATGAATGGAGTAGCATTAGAATTGTAAAAAAGGTGAGGTTTTACTTGACAGCAGCCCAAAGAAGGGTAATGATTTAAACAGGCTGTGTCAAACGCTGAACTAGTTTAAAAAAAATATCATTGGCATGTATAAGTGTTTGTACAAACCTACTTACAGGAATAAAATCATTTATCATTTATAGCAGATGTGAAGTTTTATTGAAAATTCAAATTTAAATTTCATATATCAATCAATCAATCAAATCAGTTTATTTCGGGCTACAAAGACCCAAATCATAATACCATACAGACTATCATACATACAAATAAAAACCACGTAAACATAACTATTGTACACGAAGTGACGGCGACGTGTTGCGCTGCGTAGTATCGCGTAGCCTTCCGCGGAATCGCCGATACACGACACCCTTCGGCCAAAGCTCTTCCTTGAGGAAGGTCTCGATTTGATGAGTTGGAACTCGCACCACGAATGACTTGAGGTTCGTGTTGTGGCACGGTTCCAACTTTTCGACCCTCAAGGTCCAGTTGGACTTAACACGTGCAAACTCCACGATCTCCTCAACCTTCTTGGTGTAATGTTGACGGGACACAGAGCTGCGTCGTTAGTGTAGCTGAACGCAGCAGCATATTGAGTCCTGCTAGCGCGGTCCAACACTGGTTCCGACTACGAAGCTTCTTCCTCTTTTTCCTCTCACGAAGTCATCCATGTCAGGCACGTGGCCTGAAGCTGGGCCTAGCTGTTTCGAACCCTATATGTACCGTGTTTGATACCTAATCATTAGCAGTCTATAACGTTCCCACTGCTGGGACACAGGCCTCCTCTCGGTGAGAGAGAGTGGGACATAATCCACCACGAGGGCCCAGTGCGGGTTGGTAGATGTCACATGTCTTCGATTTTTTGGTTCTAAGACAAGCCGGTTTACTCACGATGTTTTCTTTCACAATTTTGAGAGCAGTGGTGTTGAAATAGTTTACACAGAGTAAAGCGCCTGCTCGGGTTCGAACTCGTAAGTAGTAGCCGTTGCCACTGAGCAACCACTGCTTCTCGATATCTAATCGATATCTTATCAAAGGTCTACAAGAGTGCTTTCTGAAAACATATTGGCTATTTATAATTTTTCATACCTACAAGATTTTATGGATGATCAAAACAATGGTGTTTTACTCTGTTTTGAATAACACTGAACATACTTCTATAATCTTATGAAGACTGTTTAGCAAAATTTGTGTACTCCATCTCTGAATTACCCCTAACCCCAAAATAACTGTAATGAAAAATAAAGTTAATAAAAGAACAAACATACATACGAGTTGCCCATTGCCCTCTGCAGTCGGGTAAAACACCCAAATAAAAAGATATAATCTAGACATAGTTACAAAATATCGGCAATAATATCGGTTTTGGTTTTCAAGGTGAAAAAAAATACTCATAACTAGTATTACGTAATGGACGAAGTCTATGTAAAATATTGTAATTGTCATTTACCAAATAAATGTATAGTAATCGGTGAAACGAAATTGAGGTTTATTAATCTCTTAAACACCGTCATATATTTTGTTTATAGACCTCTAGAAGATTAATTCGTTATTTTTCATTTCATGTTGTAAATCTATATATTAATACGTGAAGCGAAAACTTTGGATTCCTTTTTACGAAAATTGGGCGGATGGAGGAGTATGAAATTTCGCACACGTATAGTTTATACGGAGAAAAAGTGACATATGCTAATATTTTTTTAAATTATGCGTAAAAATACATTATTTTCAATAAATAACACGTTACACACACTACTATTCATTACCGTGTATTTAATAATACACACATGCATAGATATTCTTCTGTTTATATGTAGTCCAAATCTATGGTCTATAGGCTTACTGAATGTCAAGTATAACCATAGGTAATAAATTCATTTTATATATACAAGATTATTTTTAGTATATGCGAAACCTGAATATAGTTTGTTCAGAATCAGTAACTGAATCGATTCCAATAATTTTTACACCATGTTATATTTTGTACCAAAAATATTTAATTACGCTTCCAAGTCGCGGGCCTTAGTGTTTTGTTTCGATTTTAAAATTATCAAGTCTTTCTCGTATTCAAACGTCCATTACACGGAGATGGTACGTACACTAGCTGTTTGTGGTGATCTGCATATGTTTTTGCGTGGACAACCAGGTAACTTATCAAGCTTATAACTTTGTGATTATTAATGACACAGTTTTGAAATTTTTTTCATAGATTCTTTACATAAAAATACTAGACCCGTGTTTCGGGTTTCGCATAAATAAAAATTAATGTTGTATATAACCTATTACATTTTTTAAATCTATGATCATATCGAGAATATTTGTTTTTAATATAATCTGTCTATAGTGTTACTGAATATCAAATTTAACCATATTATTTTTTTATATTTATTATTATATATTTTTTTCACTTAATAATGTATTTCTATTCAAATGAAGCACGGTCGAATTTCGACCAATAGGCGATCACTAGTAATTAATATTAGGTCATCCCACTTCCAGTGTCATATTTTTTATTTCCAATATTTATGTATTGCGCAATGTTATGCAATAGTTAATACGTGTGTTGTCTTGTACAATCATGTTAGTTTAATTTGGTGTGTTGTATTGTCAAGACGCGCATTGATTTAAAATGTACGATTTTAAAAAATCTATTAATGTAGTAGAGCAACGTATATTTCTAAAGTTTTGTGCTTTACTCAACTACTCTGGAGGAGTTGCGCACGACTTACTGGTAAAGTGTGTTGGTCGTAACGCCTTAAATAAAAGAACCGTACAGCGATGGCTTGAAATGTACAAACAAGGAAGAACCACAGCTGAAGATGAGCCGCGAGCACCTCGATCATTATCATCGACTAGATTAGAAGCAAGGGACAAAATCGAAGAAGCATTTCGTCAGTCACATAGGGTCAGTGTCAGTGATCTCTCCACTCAACTTAACATTCCTCATTCCACGGAACATAGAGTACTCACGGAGGATTTATGTCTGGTCAATAAAAGTGTAGTGTGGGTGCCCCACACTCTAAACACGGATCAGAAGGAGTTTCGTTATGAAACTGCGCGTAGCCATTTATCGTGGTAACGCCGTAAAAAAAATATACTTAATAGATTTTATGTATATGCCTTGTAATATGCCTTGATGAAACTTGGGTCGAATTTTATACTCCTCGTCAAAGACATCAGTCACGATGTTGGGTGGAACCGGGCACTTCAGCTGAACATTTACCACGTGCAGAGCTACATGAACGAAAAATACTACTAATAGTAGCTATGGATGTCAGAGGCATTGCTTTTTGGAGAACTTATGATGAAAATACAACTATGACTGGAGAGCGATATAAGTCATTTTTAGAAGAAAATATTCATATTTGGGCAGACGAGCATCATATAACGAGTCCTATAATTTTACATGATAACGCCAGACCGCACAAATCAAAAATAGTGCAGAATTTAATTGAAGATAAAGGATGGATTGAAATTATTCAGCCGCCATATTCCCCGGATATGAATCCTTGTGATTTCAATTGTTTTGGCCATGCGAAGAGGAAATTGTCGGGTACTCGATACAATTGCAAAAAGGAGTTAGATATTAAACTAAAGAGCATTATTGATGAATTAAATGAAAGTGGTACTTTAAATGGTGTTCAAGATTTGCCAGCAGTCTGGGAGCGAGTGATTAATAGTGGTGGAGATTATTGATTACTGTCACAAGGTTATATAGTATAGTAGTAAGTTTTTGTAAAAAAATATGACACTGGAAGTGGGATGACCTAATAAATACTTAAATTGTTTATTATATATTTTTAATTATGTTGAGTTAATCAATCTCAACATCCGTACATAAATATTAGCTAGCTTTTTCCCGCGACTGCGTCTGCGTAAATCTTACGTCACGCGGACGCAGGTGAAGTCGCGGAATAAATAGGGTTAATGGGTAACGAATAAGGTAAGCTTGCTGTAAGGTAGTTTTATTGCTTATAATTAAATATTTGTATTATTTGTCTACTCCATCGCACGCTATGTGCAAAAATTTCATAGACCGACTAAATTAATGCTACTTTCACGTACTTTTTTCTAAGATGTTTCCGTCTCTACCTTGCTATTGTAGTTTGACAGATGTGCAACAGTGACAGGAATAGTGCTTACAGCAAGGCTATGCTAAGTTAGTAACGTTTTTTATTTCGAGACATGTTCTGTCATTAGTTCAACTTTTCGCCGCTGATTTTCCTATTCTCTATAAACGGTTCAGATATAAGTTTGTGGCGGCCGGCCACTTTAGGTTGACCCGCCATAAACCACGCCCATCCTACTATCATTCACTTTAAAGGTGGGCCCTTAACTGGACCGTATCATTTGATCAATATATCATCAGCTTTCGAGTAGGTAATAATATAGCAGAACAAAACAATAAAAGATATATCTTTTCACAAGCATAAAACGATCCAAACATCTAAAGTTTCCTATGTATTTTACCGATTGTTTATTGTAGAAATCAAAAACAAATTTTAGTATGGAGAAATTTACTATTACCTACGTTTTCATAGTTCTTGTTTCTCGTTTGTCATTGTAAAACAAAGCCGTATTTCACTGTTGTATACGACACGTTCATACCAATTATTTCCTCCATCCGTTATTCTAGGTAATCTAACTCGACTAGTATCGATATATTTTTCACGAATTACTCGCTAGCATGATTCTCAACCCTATAAAATGTCACAGCCTAAACCAAAAGCGCAGTGTAAGAAATTGTTATACTGGATATTTGGTTGGATGTAACGCTTATTTTGTTACGCTGTGCTCTCCAATAAAACAAGGGTTACCAAAACTCATATCTCTTGTCAATACCAAAGCAATATTATTCGTGTTTTACAACGGATATAAATTAAACGCTCGATCATGGATATCGTTTTATTTAGAGCCAATTTCCTTTGACCCCTAACATAACCTAACTTCGCTAATAAATGGAAGAAAAACCAGGGGTCATGACAATCTGGTTATTGTTTTTCAACGGCCAGTATAAATTGAGATATCATGCTGTAGGTATTTTATGTATTTGGGGGTACTTTTTATACTGGTTTTGGGTATGTAATGAGAGGTTTCCTTCGGTTTAGGAAACGATCTGTGTACGAAGATACTGAGGTATATCACGACATGATAAACTTTTATCGTATATTTTAAGTGCATTTTCAAGATTATAAGGAAGGAACTCTGTCGGTTTACAGTCCTTTAAAATATCTTAATGTTGCAATATGGATCAGATTTTGAATTTGCATCGTAAAAGAGTGATGAGGGGGGAATTTATTTAATAAAAATTTTACAAGTTGTATTTTTACGAATTTTTATAGCGTTTCTTGTTTGAGGGGTAGGTAGAGTCAGTCACAAGCCCCACATCTCTATGTGGGGCTTGTGACTAAGTAATAACAGGTGTACTGATCGACTGATCAGGTTAAGCTGCTCTTGCCGCGGTTGGTTCGTGGATGGGTGACCATCTTTACATACCAAAACTCCCTCGTGACTTGGAAAGCACATTAAGCCATTGGTCCTGGCTGCAATTTATGGATCTTTGACAGCCGTTATGGGTCGTCAGAAGCCCGAAAGTCTGACAACCAGTCTTACCAAGGGCTATCTATTACCCAGTAACAGGATTGTTAAGGTAAGATAGGTAGGCGCTCCATGTAAAATACAGCTTCAGCTGCATCGGGTAAAACTGGAAAGTGACCTCATCATATTTGGGAAAAAGCTAAGCGAAAGATGATGTTTAATCATCTAAAAACACATGCTTTATCCTATTTCTGCTGTATTCCACGAGGTGAAAACAGAAATATTGGAGATTGCTGAAGTAATTTCGTCGATTATATTAGTTTAATTTCCATAAATATCTTACAATTTTGTGAGCGAAGAGCGAAAGCTATTATCATCATCATTTCCGACAAAAGACGTCCACTGCTGGACATGGGCCGCCCCCAAGCATGGCCACTTAGGTCAGCTCTCTGCTTCTTGCCTCCAGCGGAATCTTGCACCTTCAAGGTCAAGGTCAAGGTCATCGGTCCACCTTGCGATGCATTATAACGCTACCTCTTCCATTACGCGGTCACCACTCAGGAACTTTTCGGCCCCGTCAGCCATCTCTTTTGCGAGTAATGTGCCCTCTGCCGGGGTCGCGTGATTGTTCGAAAGAGATACCGTGACCCTGGCACATGGGCAACTGATGGAACACGGGTGGGTTTTAGTCAGTAAAAGTCTGACACGCCCTCCCGCTCCCCCCAGAGCGGGAGAAGTCATTTGATGATTTCCCATCCAAAAAAAAAAAAAATGTGCCCTCTCCTCTACCATTTAAGTTTGGCGATTCTTTGAGCTATGTTGGTTACCCTGCGGATCTCTTCATTTCTGATTCAATCACGTCGGGAAACTCTAAGCAAAGCCTTCTCAATTGCCCATAGCGAATTTCACTTCCTTTCCACCATTTTCTGTCAACCTCTAGCGGCAAAAACACAATGAGACATGAGTTTATTTCTGTACTTAGGTACGTTTGTACAAATTCGTCACACACACGTGTTTTACACGTCAATCATATTTTTTTAAACTAGATGAGGTCAGCGTTTCCTAACTCTGAGAAGAAAGGCCGAAACAAACTCACAGGTCACAGTCTCGTTTAAAGTCCAGACATAATCTTGGTTAGATCATGTGAAGACAATGTGGATTGGTAAATGAATTGGTATTTTGAGGAAAGAACCTTAAGGTTACATTCTCTTTTTTTAACAGTAAGGTTGATATTCCAACTCTTTAGAGACTTTAGTTGTAAGATAAAGGAATTCTTGCATGCCATGCTTTATTCATGGGTTCCCTCTATCTGGCAGAAACTTGATGCTCCGAATTTTATTTGGCATAACACACTTGGCGTAATCTTATTTAAACGACTATTTGTAAGGCATAAAAAATGTTTAGCATAATCATTGTTTGGCCGACTGTTTATATATCAGACTTTACGCTGGCATACTTTTAAGATGGCAGAATTTTATTTCGCGTAATTACCTTTGGCAGACTTTAAATTCCACATAATTTCGATTAGCATAACATTTATTTAGAGCTTTTATTATTTGGCATAATTTCACTTGGCATACTATGAAGATGGCAGAATTTCATTTAGAATAATTTTGTTTGGCATATTTTCATTTCTATTAAATTGCATTTTAACCTTAAATAAAATGAAATAGTGTCTCAAAAAGTCAGTATATGATGTGCTACAAAAATTATTGACAGAAACGAATCACTGCAGAACCGACTCCACGTAGTCTTGTCTGCCCTACCCCTAGAGTGTAATTTAAGCCCGCGTAGGCGCGGAGTGGCGAGGCGGCCAGCGAGCTGAGGAGCAGGTGGTTTTGGTTGCGGTGGTGAGCGTAAAACCATCTGCGACGATGAGCTCGCGTGGGACCGCCGGAGCCCCGCAGCGCCGAAGCCGTGACAGAAACCATGCATGCTGCATGTTGCATGCTCGCCTGCATGCTGTAAGCTTGCTTGCATGCTGCATGCTTGCTTGCATGCTTGCTTGCTGCATGCTTGCTTGCATGCTGCATGCTTGGTTGATTGCATGCTTTATGCTTGCTTGCATGCTGCATGCTTGTTTGCATGCTGCATGCTTCTTAGATACGAAATGTATGCCAAAAGATGATTCTAAGTTTAAAGTTTCTGAGATATGATAGTTCTGCCTTTTAATAACTATCGATATGAAATTATACCAACAGACGATTCTGACTGCGAACTTTCTGCGATATGATGGTTCTACTTTTTAATTATTATGGAATAAAATTTATGCCTAAAGATGATTCTGACTTATAAAATTATGCGTTGTGAATGTATGATAAATGAGTGTATGCCAAACGATTTTCTGCGAAATGAAGTTTATGCCATCCGCTGTTATGCAAAATAATATTATGACGAAAAAAATTCTGCCATAAAGGGTGGACCCTTTATTCATAAATGAATGCCGAGTCTACTTAATTACATAAGAAAATTCATGAAACTACTTCAAAATATGAGCGTCTCCTGAAAATTAATGCTAAGGCAGACTGTAAGCGGACCGACTTTAAGTTTTGGACTTGACCTGAAACTTAACATCGGCTTAAAAAAACCTGCTTTTTCATAGAAAAGGGCAATATCTACCTTTGCTTCGCGGTAAAAACATAGGACAAAGTAATTTTTTTTTTACGTAAAACACGAAAAATGTCTACACGTAGCGATTCAGAACCACGTGCCGAATTTCTGATTTCAGTTTTCGCGTTGATGTTCCTGACAATCTGTAAATTAATCATGATTTTATTTATGTAAGAAGGTTTCTGTAAGGTTGTACAAACACTTTTACACGTCAATCATATTTTATAAATAGATGCGGTCGGTGTTTCCTATCTGAATACTTTGAGAAGAAAGGCTGAATAAAACTCAGAGGCCACAATCTCTTTCAAAGTCCAGACATATATAGATAGGCTGGTGTCTGAAAGGTCTTTTGAGGAATAAACCACACAGATTAAGTGGACCTGTCCAGTCAGTATACTTTTTAGAAATGTACCTTTTAAGTGCTGGAATGGAATAAACTTTTTGAATGACCAACACTTAACGTTTCGTAACACAACCATGTCCGATATGACACGAAGCCTATGTTCTCCGACAAAAACTCGACCAGTCTTACTCTCGTCTGCATCCCCCCTAAAAGTGTAAGAAATCTTAAAATTAAACGTCAAATA
Organism: Aporophyla lueneburgensis; assembly: GCA_932294355.1. Classification (NCBI taxonomy): domain Eukaryota; kingdom Metazoa; phylum Arthropoda; class Insecta; order Lepidoptera; family Noctuidae; genus Aporophyla; species Aporophyla lueneburgensis. The sequence continues at coordinate 14,945,525 of OW028759.1, forward strand.
TCATCCAGGCTATTTTCGTAAGGAGAGGAACGTTGAATAATACATCTGTTGAATTTATTCTGGAATACATTCATATAATATTATAAGAACTCATTGTATTGTGGCTGTCGCGAAGTCTTGGCTTGAACATTTACATAATGTGTTAGTGTAGCTAATAATAAAGTGTTTGATTGTCTGTCTGGTCTTCATTGCGAAGACTTAGTATTTCTATATAACATCATCATCAATATCATTTCAGCCGAAAAACGTCCACTGCTGGAAATAGGTTTGCCGTTATGGCCACGCTTGGCCGGCGGGTTGGCGTTCGCAGTATGGTGGTAAAAGACATAGTAACTCTCTTAGTCGCCTCTTACGACACCCACGGGAAGAAATGGGAAGGAGCCATTCTTTATGTCTCGAATCTTTATAACATATGTACAAGAAAGGAGTATGCTTAAATGGTTTGGTCATGTTGAGAGGATGAATGAAGGGCGGCAAGCAAAAGGTATTTACAAGACAGATGTGACTGGACACGCTGGAAGGAGACAACTTAAAAGAACATATAGTGACTTTATATCAGAAAGGTCAGGTGTGTAGTACTGGTAACCAGCATGTGTATATGACCAGATGTATGAACACAAACGAAGCAATAAGAATCTGTAAGGATCATAGCGAGTGGGATGCTGTGATTTCTGTCTTCCTTCATGGGAAAAAGGCGTGGGTTTATATCACACCTTGTTTCCCTGAAGTGTTGGGCAGCTATAGTATTCAACAATTCACCAGTTATATTCAAGTCCCATGTAATAGGAGGAGAGCCTATTGCCATCAACCGGGCACAAAATTATTTTATTTATTTATCCCGGTACTCGGAGAGCTCGCAAAACTCTCAAAAAACTTGCCTGTTGACTCTTAAGCAATAGATAATTTTGTGTTATCAAAATGACTGTGAATTCCATTCCGAGTCTGTCATCTGTCTAGCCTTTTCCCAAATATGTTAGTATCGATTTCCAGTCTAACTGAACAGCTGAATACCAGTATTACAAATGGGGAGCCTACCTGACATCTACAACTAAGTTACTGGGTACCATGTTACCCCTTTTATTATTATTTTTTTTTTCAGTATGGGAAATCATCAAATGACTTCTCCCGCTCTGGGCGGAGCGGGAGGGCGTGTCAGACTTTTACTGACTAAAACCCACCCGTGTTCCATCAGTTGCCCATGTGCCAGGGTCACGGTATCTCTTTCGAACAATCACGCGACTCCGGCAGGCATCGGTCCTAGTAGACCCCTACACTGCTGCTGACATCTCTTTGAGGCGCGCGTGGAACACTACGCGCCGTCGACCCGAGCTTGGTCCTTACCGGGCGGCGAGCTACCCATTGCTCGCCACCCGCAAGCTCGCGCCTACGGTGGCCGGGAGTCCGCTATGGACTCCCGACGTCCGGGGCGTCTCCTCCTGCGGCGGCTAGGGACGTGAGGGCGCAGAGACTGCCACTCCCTCACGCGCCCCGCCTCCTCCTTCGCGAGTCGCCGCCGCCGATCGCCTCCACGAGGACACGGTGGTGCTCCGCCCAGGCAGGGCACACCTCCACCGTATGCTCCACCGTGTCCACCAGACGATCCTCGCAATGGAAACACCCGGACGTATTCTCCCGCTTTATCCTGAACAGGAACCCACCGAAGCACCCATGCCCGGTGAGAACCTGCGTCAGGCGGAAGGTGAGGACGCCGCACACTGGTCCCAAATTAAAAAAAAGTGGACATTGATAGTAGACCGCTGATATTTTTTTTTATTGTTGATATAATGATAACAGATAAGGCAAAAAAATATTATTGTCCTACTTCAAATACTTTTCTCTATAAAAAATATTTCTTTTTTTTTTGTATGGGAGTGATTACATTTTACTCAATTTCTCAAAAACCTTAAGCGATGTCGAGATGGCATTCACATATGTTAGAAAACTAATAATTCTGAGTATTTGGCTCGAAGAAACTTATTGCTTATCTCTGCGTACTTTCGAGATAATAGTGACAGAAAATAACAATTTTTTTAAATGTTAATTGTTCGCTTTTTTTAAATCATAGCCTTACTCATATCGCAATAGGTCCGCTGGCCAGCAAAATGGAGCTTCGACGCGAGTTTGCCGGGATAACAAGATGGCCGCCTCTCATGACGTAACGTAATACGATCACGAATCGCGCGCGTACACCTCACTCAGTGTACAACTAAATGTGGTTGCGATAAGACGTGTCCTTATTTTTTCTGTGCGCTTGAAGAAATGCTTGTTGTTTGTTTGTTTTGTTATTGTTGTATTTTGAATCTTTGGATTTTAAAATCAAATAATTTTTGTTTGTCTTTCTTTCGTCGAATTTGTTTTCGTAATTTTTTTTGTTAAAATCAAAGTCACTTTGTCTTTGATATCTTTGATTCTAATTTGTTTTCAATTTTCCTTAAAATTATAATATGTCCGCATTTGTCACCAACTTAGACTTATACGTTGTTCTTAAATCAGGAGGTGGTTTTAAAAATGTCGAATTTTTATTTAATGCCCTTATTGAACGTATTGGTGTTGAATTGTCTTCCGAAGATTTGAGTAATATTAAATTATTTTGTCGTAATTTTTCAAGTAATATCTCAAAAAGATGGTCTGCTTCCAGTAGAGCTCAAAAGACCTTTCTTAACAAAAATTCAGACTGGTTACAATCCCAAATAGTTTGGCCAAAATGTCAAAATATCGATTTAAGCAGCATTTTTAAAGTTGCCGAGGAAGTAATTCCAAATTTCGAAACGCAAGTGGATACTCATCAATTAAGTTATGGTACAACTAAAAAACCATTTGTTGATATATCTGATAAACAGAAGAAAAGGCGTTCTCTAACACTTCTAGATCACACAGAGGAGGAATTAGTTTATGCTTTATGTGCCAAATTAAAAGAGTCTAAAAAAACAAAATTAGCAGCTATATTAAACGAACTCAGCCAAAACAAGGAAAAATGTGAGATGGTACATGATGTACTATTCGCTAAAAAGACTGACAAACCGTGTTTACCAGATTATAAAACGTTAGCGCTTTACACCTCAACAAATTTGTCAAAATGGCAATATCGAAATTTAAGAACTATTCTTGCTTCAGAGAAAATGTATGGTCTTCCATCCTATCAAAAGCTCCTGGAAGCTAAAAAAACTTGTTATCCTCCAGAGTCAGACATAACTGTAACTGAATCTGATGCTAAGATAAGACTTCAATCGCTTCTAGATTTGACAACTAATAGGATATTAAAAACAATTCAGCACAACTCTGCCGACAAAAAATCGCTAAAACTAATAAGCAAATGGGGTTTTGACGGGTCATCTTCTCAAAGTAATTATAAACAAAAGTCACACTCCGACACTAAAGTTGACGATTCTTCAGTTTTCATGATTAGTTTGGTTCCGCTTCGTTTGGAAGAAGAGAGTGGTACTATCTTGTGGCAAAATCCTGCTCCCTCTTCAACAAACTATTGTCGTCCAATTGGCTTTATATTTGCAAAAGAAACAAATGAATTGATAAAGAAGGAAAGTGCATCCTTAGAGGAAGAAATTCGTAATCTTGTTCCCACAATTGTAGATAATTTTGATATTAAACATGATTTGTACATGACTATGATTGATGGGAAAATTTCTACTGTGATTTCCAATACTTCTTCTGCAGCTGTTTGTAATATTTGCAATACCCCACCTAGCAAAATGAATGACTTGGACTTTGTATTCAAAAGACTCATCAGAGAAGATATGTATAAATATGGTCTGTCTTCGCTTCATATGTGGATAAGATGTATGGAATGTAATTTACACATTTCGTACAACTTAGACTTCAAAAAGTGGGCTGCACGAAAAGAAGATAAATTGTTAAAAGAAATTAAAAAGAATTTGACACAAGAAGAATTCCGGGAAAGAACTGGTTTGTTAATTGACATAGTAAAACAGGGATTTGGTACAACCAATGACGGTAACACGGCAAGAAGGTTTTTTGAAAATTATGAAGTATCTGCTGAAATAACGGGTATCCACCCTGATTTAATCAAGAGATTTGCAGTCATTTTACAAACAATTTCATCTGGTCAACTTATTAATACCAACTTGTTTAGGGAATATTGTAAAGAAACAGCAATGCTATATGTAAACTTATATCCATGGTATTACATGCCTTTAAGTGTCCATAAATTGTTGATACACGGTGCTGATATTTGTGAAAATTTCTCCTTTATTCCGATAGGCATGCTTTCCGAAGAAGCTTCCGAAGCGAGGAATAAAGATTTCCGGAATGTTAGAATGGCACATACAAGAAAAATCGGTAGAGTTCAGACTAATTTAGACATTATCCACAGCTTTCTAATTAGCTCAGATCCTTACATCAGCCATATCAAACCAAAGTTTGCTCGTTTACATAAACAGTTGTTTCCAGAGGCTAGTGCTTTGATCTTGAACAATGAATTGCTTTCGTTGGAAAACGAGGAAATAGAGATTTCTCAAGAGAATATAGACCCAAATATTAATCTTTCACCATAATATTTTTTCAGAATCGTTTGTGAACATATTCAACTTTATGTTTGCAGCTTAATATGTCTTCATTTTGATTGTTTTTTAGAACTGATGAAAGTACTCCTTCAGAAAGGTCATAGCTTTTCAGTCATCAGTGAGCCCCCATAACCTCTTTTACAGAGAAGTCTCTTTTTACTTATTTGACATTACGCATACATTATAATTATGTGCTAAAGTAAGGCTATGATTAAAAAAAAGCAAAAAATTAACATTAAAAAAAATGTTATTTTCTGTCACTATTATCTCGAAAGTACGCAGAGATAAGCAATAAGTTTCTTCGAGCCAAATACTCAGAATTATTAGTTTTCTAACATATGTGATTGCCATCTCGACATCGCTTAAAGTTTTTGAGAAATTGAGTAAAATGTAATCGCTCCCATACAAAAAAAAAAGAAATATTTTTTTTACAGAAAAGTATTTGAAGTAGGGCAATAATATTTTTTTGCCTTATCTGTTATCATTGTATCAACAATAAAAAAAAATATCAGCGGTCTACTATCAATGTCCACTTTTTTTTAAATTTGGGACCAGTGTGCGCCGTGACGCCTCTCTATCCACTCCTCAAAGAGAGGACTTACTGCCGCAATTGTGGCGTGCCCAACCACGATACCCCTTGGTAAGATTTAACCAGTCTTACCAAGAGGTATCGTGTTATTCCGATTGTGTTACAAAATTAAGGTGCCGGATTGCCCATAAAGGAGCCCCATGTTCCTTGATAGACATTTAACTAGTTCAGACCGTGTACTGAAGAAAATGAATGGATGTTAAAGGGAGTATCCTAATTGAACCAGCCAGCCCTGTTAGGGTGGATGATATTATTAAAAAAGTTTGGTACTTCAATATTTGTTTATGGAAATGATTTACGACTTTACGAGTTTTTGGTTATTCGTTTGTAGGTTATTTTGTTTTAAGATGTTTTTATTTTTTTCCCGTGTGGTTAGCGGTAAACACTGTGGGTCTTTGGCCACAAATCTTAGTTGATCAATCTTGAAATATGTCTAAAATAAACCTTTCATGGCACCTAGCAAAATAAGAGAGCAGTTTGAGCGCTTGATGGATAGTTAATGCTTATCTTAGGTCTCCCACCTAGGGTAACCTGGAAGTATTTAAACAGACTCCGGACCAAAGTTGGCCACAGCAAGGAAAACCTGCTTAGATAGAGATTCGTAAACAACTCTGCGTTAAAGTGTAATTGTGGTGCTGTTCCACAAAGGATGGGACACTTAATATCATGTCCTGCTGTTTCTTTCCAGCTGCTTTACAGGAACTTATTGACGTTACTGATGGCGTCAAACACGTAGCCGAAGGATCCAAGTTCATTTAGATTGCCATCAAAACGCTAAGAAAAAGAAAGAGGAAGAAGAACAGTCTTATTATCATCATCATTGGCAGCATTGTTCTACCATCAGCTGAATACATGCCTCCTCTCCTTTATGGTATCCATGTAGAACGGTCGCATATTCTTGGAATATTACTAAGGCTTATTTTTAACAGCTGCACTGTTCAATCGATCAGATTGAGCTAAGCTTGCCGTGGTTGGTATATGGAGATATGTGACCATCTTTTTATATCAAGATCCCTCCGTTCTTCGCATAGCACGTGAAGCATTTCTTCCTGGCTGTCTTTCGTAGATCCTTGACAGTCGTTACGGGACATCAGAAGCCCGAAAGTCTGACAATTATATCACCCAGTAACTGCGTTGTGGAGATCCGATAGGCAGTATATAAAATACAGGCATTCAGCTGCATCGCTTTTGGCTGGAAGCCGACCCTAACATAGTTGAGAAAATGCTAGGTAAATGATGATTACTGAGAGTAATGGCTCTCTGGGCATACCTTTGAGAGCCCACCAGGAGACAGCAATAATGCTTAAGGGTAGAAACAGTAGATTAAAAGCTGGTATGTGTAGCATTACTATTGCTGAAATTACGTCTATTGCTATCACCGTATTGGAATTTGAGCAAATTCAAAAACATAAGCAACCTACTTATGTTTCTCCGACATTTTTAAACTCCACACACACCCGCGGTACCCGTCTTGTATATCCTCAGAATATAGTAGATATTTATCAGTCAGCCTTAGTCCCCAGAATCTCGCATAATAAGGCGGGACACACTGGCACAAATTGACACGCCACAACTCACAATTTGCACTTATTTCTGACTGTCAAGAACTTGATGAATGTTGGCGAAAATTTGTTTTGTGGAAATATGTTTCGTTTTAGTAAAATGTCGAGTATTTTTTGCCTTGGTTTAATAAGAAAAGTAATTGCATTTCATTTTATTTCAAGCGTTTGTTTCTTAAATACATTAAGAATTTCGTTTTGTATCATGTCTTTGCTTTTACAAACACTCAAGTTTATAGACCATACTTTACTTTTTTCTCATACATGGATGGAATTCGCTTGTGGGTTTGTGGCTAAGCAATAATAGCTTTACGAGTCGACCGATCAGGGTAAACTACGCTTGCCAAGATTGGTCTGTGGACCATGTTTACATAGCAAGACCCCTACGCGCCTCGGAAACTACGCTAAGTCCCGGCTGTCAATCGTAAATCTTTGACCTCCATTACGGGTCGTCAAAACCCAGAAAGTCTGACACCCAGTCTTATCAAGGGGAATCGCAATACCCAGTAACTGGATTATGGAGGTCAGATAGTCACTCCATGTAAAATATGGTATTCAGATGCAACTGGTTAGATTGTAAGCTGACACGAACATAGTTGGGAAAAGGCTTAGCAGGTGATGACAATGATCGAACTCGCGACATGAACGATATAGGTTCTAAAAACAGTGAAATAACAAAAGTACCTAGACATAGTACAGACGCCACCAGGTCAAGCTACCCGAAACTGTCAATTTTTCCCAATGAACCTTGAACCTAATGCTCTAGAAATAAAGTCGAAAATCTATCAAAGAAATCTGACAGATTGTAGTAGCTTGATGTGTTGGCGTCTGTACCTCAAAACGGTAAAGGAAAACATTGTGAGGAAACCGGCATGTCCTAGAACCAATAATTCGAAGACATGTGACATCTACCAACCCGGTTATGGCCCACTCGCTGTCATAAAGAGGAGGCTTGATCTCAGAAGTGGGGACATTATAGGCTCATTATACCTTGATATTAAAGAAAAAATTATATCTTGGTTCTCAGAGCCAATGGGAAAAAAAACCTTTATTATTATGTTGCTGAAACATTTGTCATTAGACATCATAACTCGCTTTTACAAACATAAAATACATTCATCATACTTGCTTAACAAAATACTATCTTCTGTCAATCCAATAGCAACGCAACTAAAGCCTGTTGTATTATTTATTTATTAACTTATTCTGAACTATAATAGTAAATACGTCATCGGCTGACATGCTGTCGCTACTTAGCTACAATTAATGACGTCACGATCGACGGTGCGCGCACGCAGACTGCATTCACTATTTTGATTGGCTGCTCGGGAAACTTTACTCAATCGTGGTGAGAAAGTAATGGCTTTGGATGCAAGTTATGTAGGAACAGTCAGGGATATTTATTATTAAGCGAAATTACACCTATTGTCTAAGCATTACAGTTGTGATTGGAATATACGTACCATTTAAGTTGGTAGTCTGCTTTGATATTACTTTCCCTGACTTTAAAATTCGTGACTCTAAAAAGACGTGCTTCTTTTTTTATTTTTTTTTTATTTATATGTAAATCTACACAAAAAGTGCACTACGAAAATAAATAAAATGAAAATGTCTGTTTGTAAGGTCAAAATAACAGCTTTTCACTAAATACATAAAAAATATATACTAGTAACAACATTTTTATTTGTCTTTTTGTTTGTGCAAGCTAATCTCCGAAACGGCTGCATGGATTTTGATGGAACTTTCACTGGCAGATAATTAATGTTACATGTTTTTTTCCAAACCAGTTGCACATTCTTGTGGAATAATAATAATTTCCAACATCAACGCAGGTGAAGCTACACAGATAGTTAATAATAAAAACTGGCCAAGTGTGAGTCAGACTCGCACTAGAAGGGTTTCGTACTTTAAAACTAAAACGCCAAAAAAAACACGTTTTTAGTAGGGAGGTTATATAGAGAGAACCTTTAATTTTCATCTTTGTTTTTATTTTCATTTATTTGTGGATACCGTCAATAGAATTACACATTCTGTGAAAATTTCAACTGCCTACCTATTTCGGATCATGAGATGTAGCCCACTGACAGACAGACTGACAAATGGACGGACGAACGGACGTACAGCGTAGAGTGAGTTGCACCAACTAACTTTAACCATAACTAATGCTTTGTCAGCTGTCAAATCTCCGCCCCCGTGTCACAAATGTGACCAGTTGTGACAAGGACGGGAGTGGGGGTCAAAAACTCATGAAATATGTGTAATTTACGGATATGGCCCCTAGCTGGAGATTTGACAGAACCAAGGCATTGCTTATGGTTAAAATTAATTGGTGCAACTCTCTCTTAGAATTCAGGTCCCGTTGATTACCGTTTGTTTACGGAAGCCTAAAAATTACTTGAAAATAGGTTTAATGGCAAAACAAAAGTAAACCATTTCTGTATTGTTTAAGTCCAAAGGTATAATAAATATGGTGTATTTAAAGCAATGATAATAAAAAAGTCTTAGTTAAATGCATATAAATGTTTTCATAACCACGTTTGTACGTCTTGATTTCTTTTTTTTCCCAAATTGCTTAATAAACTTTCTTTTATATTTCTTTTAGAACTACGCTCTGCAACAAGGAACGGTAACAAAAAAGTTACAATGGCGTCGAAAAACCCTTTGCTATTCGGAACGCATTCAAACGAAATTAATACACATTTAGAGAAACACTTCTTATATAGAGGGTGCACATAAAACTGTGGAAACACTCTTTGTAAACGATACAGTGTATATAAAAAACGTTAGGTTGTGTTTTGTTTTTTCGCCATTTTTTTTTTCATTTATTACGACATCGAATGCATTGCCCACGTAGCTTTTTTATTTCTAATATAATTTCGAGAGAATTTTTCGTAAATATTTGCTTCGGTATCAATTTTTGAGCCTAAAGTAAAGGGATCGAAGATCTTAGTTTGCTAAAACAAATCCCTTATTAAGGATTTTTTACCTAATAACTACATTTGGTAAGTTTTGGACAGCTGATAACTAGAGGCAGGATAGAACCTTGGCGGACGTTTTAAGGTAGGTAAACTTTTTATTCACGTAATCAGCTTATAATATTCCCACTGCTGGGACACAGGCATTCTGTCTTCCAGAAGAAATGGTCGGGTGTGGGTTGGTAGATGTCACATGTCTTCGATATAATTCTAGGCCATGTCGGTTTCCTCATTGTTTTTACGTTCACCGTTTTGAGAGTTTTGGTGATGAAATATTATTTACACAAAGACAAGCGCCTACCAACAAACACACTAACTACCGCGCCGCGCCGCGCCTACCTACTTTTTAAAAATATCGCAGCATTAAGCCTCCTACAAACCGGCGCGACGCGGCAACGCGACGCGACACTCGTAGAACAATTTTTATGTGAACTTCATGGAAATTGTTCTACAAGAATCGCGTCACGCTGTCGCGTCGCGCCGGTCTGAATAAGCCTTTATGCTGAGATAGGAGCCTTTTTGGCCTCGCACAGGTCATACTCTTTTAATTTTATATCTTTTACCGTATAATTATTTGTATAATCCTAAAGTTTCTGTGTTCTTTTTTTTTATGTTTTTATGTCCTGTGCGTGTCACAAATAAAATATTTTTCTTTCTTTCTTTTCTTTACCTGTATTCGAACCCACGATCAACTACTACTGGTAAGTCGGCGATGATACCACTGGGCCACCACACCTACTCTTCGTACTCACTTCACTTTGTCACAATTTCAGCCGAAAAACACCACTGTTGACATAGGCCTCCCCAATTTGGGGGAAAATCCTCTGGAATCCTTATTTTCCAGAATCGCCACGCTTGGCAGGCGGGTTGGTCGCAGTATGGGGGTAAAATGCATAGAGAACGCTGCTGCCCTTTCTCTAGAAAGTCCCTTAATCGCCTTTTACGCTACCCACGGGAAGAAATGGGACTTCACATCGTACTTCAATTTTATATTCGTGAAGTTATCCACTGACTAGAAACGAAGAATTATTTATATGATAGCAGATGACGTGGCGGCCTTCGTCATTTATTAGTCAATATTGTCTACAAGGATTCTTCTACAGAGTGCATTGAATCACCTCTGGACACACTTCAGTGACTCCTGATCGACGAACCTACGGCTATTAGTTGACCCACACGAATTCTTTAAGTAAGTAATTCTTTATTGACATAATTCGTTACAAAAACTTGTTTGCAGCCTCTGATTTCTGCACTAGGTGTATCTGTATATCAGGAGTCTCAGCGCCCTCTCCCATTATACTTGTCTTAGCCACTAATGACAATATAGGAATTAACTGATCCGATTCGACCGGATTTTCGCTTTGAAATAATGTAATATTTTCGCTAGGTGACTCCCACGAACTTCGATTCGCCCAATTCCAGAAATTCATTTTAGGACGTCGACACGTTTTGAATAAAACGTTAAATAAACAACGAACAAGAAAAACTACTCCAACTTTATTACATAAAATATAAAATGTCCCAAAAGCCATCACCACCGCGTCAACTATAGAACATGTTATATTATATATTTCAAAATGTCGATTCGCCCAATCTGGGTGAGCCAATTCGTGCGAATCAACTAATAAGCCAAATCAACACATAGCGTACTCGTATACTGAACTCGATGCCACTGCAACCTTAAATTAAAATAATTATACCTATATAAGGTGTATCTATTCATACACGAAATATTATAAGAGGGTACACCTGTAGGTGGTAAAGAAGCGACAGCAACGAAAAAAATTTTTTTCTCAAAATATTTTTCTCAAAATTTAATATTTATAAATTATTTGACGTACATAAGAAATACTGGCTCCTTCTTATTTTTACGGCCCCAGACACCGCGGCCATGCTCGTGCCGTCCGGTCGCCGCCCTCGCAGCGTCAGGCGGGCCATTCATAGAATTTGGAGTAAAGGTTTTATGCAAAACGTCCCAAGCAGTTTTAAAATTATTGCTTCTTTACCACCTACAGGTGTACCTCTTAAAATATTTCGTGTATGAATAGATACACCTTATATATCAATTGACATCGAAACGCAAAGTGTGAAATTGGTGCGCTTTGACAGATCCTAGTCTGACGTTTGAACGACTCGGCGAGCGCGTCACAGCGGCGCGGCGGCATGGTGCTTCTCTTGACCATCTGACATCGTGCGGGCGACAAGTGGTAAGAATTCTAGATACTATACAACGTTTCGTTTGGCAAGTTCAAATATAACCTAAAAATTAATAATCATCTTCAGAGATGTTTTTCTCATCTGCAAGAAGAAGAATCTAGCCTTAATCAGCCTCTATATAAAATCGCAGGCAAACCCACTGACAAACTCTAGTATCCATTTAAACATGTAGGTATATCGTTTATTCGCAAGCCAAAATTACTTCATTTTACGTCTCAACCGACCATTTCACCGTTTCCTATCGATATTGACGGGTTAATGTGTTCCTTGTGGATATATTACTCGTTTACCGCCTTTTACTTTTACGGTTTACCGATAAATATCTTTTTAAGATTGGATACGTTTTGTTTTGAATTTTGAGGAGCTGAGAAAGGGTTTGTTTTGGTGAGATAGATATAAGAACGTATGGTACTTTCTAGCGTTGGTCTATGATGAATTGATGACTTTTTAAACATCTTAATTTATCAGAGTGTTGTTACTGAGGAAAACTTCAAACGGCGAACGGCATTTCAGCCGAAAGACATCCACCAATTTGGGATGGGTTTTTTGGCCGAAACGACGTCTTTTGTAATTTTATGGAGAAATTTAGCTCCTAAATTAATTACCAAAAAAGTGTAGCTGAATCTTTGTTTTTTGATGACGTTTACAATATAAAATTAAAAATCATCATCAGCCTCAATCCACTGCTCACACATAGGCGTCTCCAATTGCACGCCATTCAGCTCGATTCTTGCCAACTCTCATCCAGCTACTACCAGCCAGTCTGCGAAGATCGTCGCTCCATCTAGCCTGATCGCGTCGTTCCTTGCATTTGCCGATATGCGGTCTCCACACAAAAATAATAACCATAAATACACATAGTAATACATAGTACTTCAACAAATGCTTGGTACTTATTCTTTACATAGTGTAACACAAAGTCGCATTGTTCGTTCGATTCAACGGGAAGGGTAAAACGTGGGTGAAGCCACTGGCAAATGCTGGTAAATAATAATTCATAATCCATAAATGCTCCATATTTCGCATCCATTATTCTATTTTAGATCACACAGGCATATAATACCAATACTACTAAATAACCTATTGAATTTATTATAGCTAACATAATCAAAGAGACCGCTAAAGTTTTCCAATTAATACCAATACAGCAATGCAAATAATTTTGTAAGTCAATGGAAGTTGGTATTAAGGCTAATAGCTGTACCTAGATAGAGTATTAATACAAGCTATAGAGCGCGTTTTAGGTAGGTACCTACTCTCTTTCACATGCGTATCGTCAGAGAACATGCATAACATCACGTTTGTAATGTCGATACTAACTTTTCGCCAGTTATGTCTAAGCTATGGTCATGTGTCAGGAGACGAGCCTATTGCTACCAATGGGACTGAATTTCAGACTGCGGGCTGTTGTACAAAAAACACAAGACACCCAGACTTTGTCTGACCTGAGGATCGACCTCAGGATCCCATGCTTACCAGTAGCGAATTCAACCACTAGATTGTTCTAGTGCGGTAGAAGTCGAAGCAGTCGTAAGACAAGTCAGAAAGTAAGCCTGACTTTTGAAAAATGAAGAGATCTTTGAAGTCAAGACAAAGTCAATTGAAAATGGATTTCGCCTTGCCCAACTTCACAGCGGGCATTTAGAGTACAGAGTAATTTTACTTACTAGGAGAGTCTGCCTAACAGCTTAGTAAGTGTAAGTAAATTGCTCAACAATAAAATAAGTAAACAGCTTTTAGCCACAAAGTAATTGAAAATCAATTGAAACAGATGAGAATTTTTTGTCATAGTATCTTCAATGTCAATGTCGTTATTAAACTCTATTTTCACTGCTTTTAGAAAATTACGCTCTAAAAATTTAGTGGGCTCTATAGCTTTATTGATACTCTAAGAGCAATTGGGTTTCAATTAAAGTAATTATTTTATTGTTAATGCATTATTAATATTATAATATTTTCCCATTTAGGCGTGTTTGATGAAATTCAATACGGTATTGTGTAATACATATTTCTGGGTAGGTAAAGTAAACATGGAATGAGTATGCCGATATTCTTATTTCATTGATGATTTATCAGGGTATGAAAGTACCAATGAATATTTAAAAGTTATACTATTATATCGAAGCTGTCGAAATTTTTATATCCCATTTTCTTTTTTTTTTCCTAAGAACGGAAGGTTTTTCTTTTTTTTTTCCAGAGTAATTCGATAGAAGAGTAACATTTTAATCGCCTCTAGCAATCTGTCTAATAGCCATTTCCCAACTATGTTTCGGTCGGCTTCCAGTCTTACCAGATCCAGATTAATACCAGTTTTTACTTGGCGCTACCTCACTTCGACAACCCCTTGGTAAGACTGATTGTCAGACTTTTTTTTAAACTTTTGACTACCCGTACCGAATATTCCACACGAAAAGAAAAAAGATCTCATATGAATTAAAAGCAAAGCCTGTATATTTGCTAAAGCCTCGTTTGCATAGCCAGAGATCATTTTAAGATTAATCTAGCATAAACTTAGTCTAAGTCTTTAATCACCAATCTATCTTCAATCATCTAAAGAACTATTTAACATGAGACCACACACATAGAACCGATTAATTCAAATCGATTAACCATCCGAGTCGATTAACGATTAATCGGACGTTTTCATAACGATGCCTTAATTAGATTGAATTTATTGCGTCATGCATGTTATGATTTTTTATGTTTTACACTTTTGATATTAATTTCTTTTGATTTTAATATTTGGTTTTTGCCGGTAGCTGTAATAATAATATCTACAGTAGTAAGTAATTAATAATGGTAGCAATTATAGATTTGAAACTATGTTTGTAAGACCACACACGATGGTTTCGAAGATCTATCGATGATGCCCATTAAATAGGATGAGTGTAAGTATTCATTGCCTTCAACTTTTTTTTCTGAAATCTGATAGGTAACTACAGGATTAATACTTCGTTATTTATTTCATTTTGGAAATAACATCTCGCAGGTCAACCTATGAGATTGTCGGCTGCTTAACCAGTCTTGCGTGTAAATTAATAAATTAAGGTTTGAAAACTTAAAACTAGAGCGACTACTAGCTAAGGGTACTTTCTGTGGTGTACAGACCGCGGCTTAGGGCATTGCTGTTAGAAGGCAGCAAGGGACGGGCTGGATCGGAATGATATTAATATTTCGGTGAAACTAGCGAAAGTAATATAGGCAGATATTTGAAGAAATCGGATCCTGGTTCACTTCAATTATAATGTAATCAGTTGTAACGCTACTTAAGTGGCAGTGAGCAAGGCAAATTGCTCGCAGAACAGATAGCCGATGAGATCGTTCTCCTGCAGGGTCGTAAGATTTGTTCGAAAGAGATACCGTGGCCCTGGCATATGGGCAACTGAAGTAACACGGGTGGGTTTTAGTCAGTAAAAGTCTGACACGCCCTCCCGCTCCACTCAAGAGCGGGAGACGTCATTTAATGATTTCCTATCCAAAAAATGGGGTCGTTCTGTAGTGGCAACAGCGTACCGGAAGACATTTAAATAACTAACACAAGGTATTCCGAAGACCAGGTGAAGGCCTCAGAAATCAACTGGATGCGAGAAGCATCGGTCGAAGTGGCCATACTTGGGGTAAGGTTTTATCCAGCTGTGGATGTTTTTCAGCTGAAATGATAATAATCTTGATTCAATAAGGATAAAATTGGAAGACCACCCCATATATGCTAATATAATATACAGAAGGGCTAGTCAACTGTTGTTCAGGTGGACGGGTAGAATTACCAATTTGACGAATGTAGGTGACTAAATCGCCACCATATTCAATCGCAATTTGGTAGTATGTGATCCTCCGACTTAGAAAAGAGATAATTGGAATATCTAACAAATAATTATAAGATTAAACGAACTTACCTTAAGTGAAGTTCTATCTTAATTATACGAAGCTCCTTGTCCGAGACGGTTTTACAAGTAGTAACGCTGATTGTACCAGCGCTTAGTCACAATTTTAAAGCTATAAAAAAAGAAACATTAATTCCTGCGTGTGGCAACTTTGTTTACATGTCATTACGTTTAAAGCAAGGTTTATGAACAACCCCTATTATTGGGATTATACTTAGTAAGTATAAGTGGGAGGGTTTTTTGGGACTGCCGTCTCGGACAAGGAGCTTCGTATAATTAAGATAGAACTTCACTTAAGGTAAGTTCGTTTAATCTTATAATTATACTCTCTCCTTGTCCGAGACGGTTTTACAAGTAGATGTTCAAAGATGGGTTGTGAATAACGCAATAATAACAAGTTTTTTAAATAGAAAAATAAAAAGTATATTTAAAACTTCCATACATTAATAATCATTCTCGAGTAACAATCAATTTGTTTAATAATAAAATATAACACAAAACTCACTTAATCTTAAGTGTTTGTTATAGTATTGCATATAGCACTACCAAACAGGGTTGGATCTTGAATTATAGGTCTATTGTAATGTGTGGCAAACATAGCGGAACTTTGAGACCACCCTGCAGCCTTCCTTATGACATCAATGCTGACTCCAGATCTGTTTGCGGCGGATGTTGATGCATGTCTGGTACTATGTGCTGAGAAGATGGTGACATCTATTCCAGCTTCTTTCAATGTTTGTTTTATCCAGCGGCTTATAGTTTGGGTTGATGCATTCTTGTGTGGTTTCTTGAATGTAAGAATTAATTTATCTATATCATTTCTTATAGGACCTGTCTTATCTATATAAGATCTAATAGTGTTGACTGGGCAAATTTCTTTATTCTGCGTGAATGTTTTCAAGTAGAATATTGGTTGTATACTACCTCTTCTAGAGGTTTTTATGATATCAGGTATGTATACTTGCACACCATTATCATTGAATTTAATATTGGGAATGGACATCATTGATAGGGTTTGTACTCGGTGACCAGTTGTCAGTGCGAGTATGGTGACTAATTTCTTAGTTAATTTTTCTAATGATGTATCTTCATTTGGATAGTACCCAGCCAGATGGGTTAGTACCAATCCTGGATCCCATGTAATATTATATTTTGGCATGGGTGGTCTTGATCGAAAGATGCCTTTTGTAAATCTTTTTATTCTATCATCCAATCCAATTTTAGGTCCCATCAGTAGCGATAGTGCTGACCGAGTAGTATTGATAGTACCATATGATGCTCCATTTTCATAGCATTGAGATAAAAAAAAATAATATGTAGGGAACAGATGCTTGGTATGGGTCCATACTGTGTTCTCGACAAAACAACCACCATAGTTTTAGAGATGAATCATACTGCTTCATTGTATTCAATGAAAGTGAGTTTAGCATCACATTTAAAGCAGAGTGTGGGGTTCCACGCCTTATGAATGCTTGGCTGACAGCAGCCCTGCAGCCAGGGTAAGCTGATGATGCAGGGGATGATACTCTCTGAAAGGAGACGACAATAGACTTTTGTTAGGCTCAAAAATCATAAGGTCCCCAGTGGACAATGTTTTGATTAGTGGGAACCATGGTTGTGATGGCCAAAGAGGAAAAACCAAGATCCCAGTGGCGTTATCTCTTTGTATTTTATATAAACATTTTAACAATAATGAAAAAGGTGGAAATGCATAGAAAAAAATATCTTTCCAATCTATAGTGAAAGCATCAACAGCAATTGATTCTGGGTCACATTTCCAGGAGACAAATTTTTTACATTTTTTATTTAACCTAGAGGCAAATAAATCTATTTCCGGAATACCAAACCTCTCAGTTATTTGAATGTAGGCTTCAGATGAAAGCTGCCATTCAATATTAATTTTTCTCGATTCTCTATCGGCTTCGAAATTATCTTTGGTATTTATATAGGAAGCAAAGATCCAAATATTTCTATTCTCACACCATTGCCAAATATCTCTAGTGATATTATTTAAGTGGGGAAATTGTACTCCCCCCATTTTATTTATGTATGCTATTGCAGTGGTGTTATCTATTCTCAATAATATTTCACAATTGTAAGTGTCTTTTGTAAAACACTTCAATCCTAAGAAGGCAGCTTTTAGCTCCAAATAATTAATATGGTATTCCTGTTCTGACTGTGACCATGACCCAGAGGCTTTCCTGTGATTGCAAACTGCTCCCCAGCCAGTGGTAGAAGCATCGGTATGTATTTCTAGGTGAAATTTATACTGTTTTATTGAATTACTTTTATCTAAATTATTTCTCCACCATGTTAATTCTGATTTGATTTCTTGTGAAATAGACATGACAGTATCATAGTTATCATTTGACTTTAGCAAGGCTTTGTATTTCTGTCTTTCTAATTTTTTTGTATATAGCCAACCATATGGGAGGGCTGGACAAATTGAATTAAGTGTTCCCAACAGTTGAGAAAATTCTCTTATTTTGCAAGTACTGTTTTGCTTAAATAATTTAATTTTTTCTAGTATGGCTACTTGCTTTTGATGTGGAACTGACAATGAAAGATCCATTGAATTTAGCATGAAACCTAGGTATTTACATTTTTGACTAGGAATAGTAATACTTTTATCAAAATTTATGATAAATCCTAAGCCTTGTAAAAGTTTACATGCTACCTCAATATCATCTTTACACTTATTTCCAGATGTATTGAAATATAAACTGTCATCTAAATAGGAAGTTAATATAATATTATTGTTTCTTAGATAAGTGGTTACTGGTTTGAGTAGTTTTGTGAAAACAAAAGGAGCTGTACAGAGGCCATATGGTAGGGCATTAAACTGGTATAAAATTCCATTATATTTGAACCTAAGGAATTTTTTGCTATTTTCTGATATTGGTACAGAAAAGTAGGCCTCTTTCAAATCTATTGACGCCATGTAACAGTTTTTTGACATTAATTTACAGGCTGTTCTGATATCTTCTAACTTGAAATGTACAGTTTCTATATACTGATTCAATTTCTTTAAATTTAAAATAAATCTATAAGAACCATTAGGTTTAGGTACTAAAAATATGGGGGATGTAAATTGGTCAGCACAGTATGAGCATTCAGAGATTGCACCTAGATCTAAAAGCTTTTTTATCTCAGAGTGAATTATTTGTTTTTCATATTTTGGCCAGTGTTGTGGCTCCATATCATAAGATGGTGGTGTTTTGGTAAATGGAATTTCATAGCCTTGTATCCATTCTAACACTACTGGATCATTTGTAATCTCAAGCCAATTTTTTATGAAATATTTAAGTTTGCCTGCATGTACCTGCATGTTTTCTATCGGTAGTGTCTGGATCTGGCTGGAGGGTGTTTCCGCTCTGTCTGACGAGGTTGGGTAAAGCGAGGCTGCCTCTTGAATGGCATCTGTTGTTGGTGATGCTGCCCACTGCGAGCTTGTTGGTGTTGTGATTGACGGTTCTGCAGTGGGCCCCTCCAGTTTAAATTTTTCTTTATAATGGATTGTTTCTGTTTTTTGGTACTTTCTGTAATCTGTGAGCTTGTTCTTTGTATTGATTGGGCAGCTTTAATTTTATCAGAACAATCCATACCAAATAAAAATGTATCTATTTTTGAAGATTTTACAGCTTCTTGAATAATCTTATTAGCCCCCGATAAGGCAAAGAATTTTCTAGAGGAGGAATCTTGATGGTGAATTTCAGCTGCAATCTTTGCTGCATCATTGATTTCTTCTATAAGTGTTTTACTATTTATGTTACCTTTTAGTATGCAGGTCAGTGACCGGCCCAGGCAGGTCATCAGTTTGCCAGTAAGATTTTGTCTGGTAACAATCCTCCTATCTCGTTTGATAGAGGGTTCGGAGAGTGTGGCCAATATCTCTGGATTCATGAGAGGAGCATTTGCATTTGGAAAATTGGAGGGGGAAGGGTACTTATTGATAATACTGGTTCTGGCCTCCTTTCCCAATCCTTCGGACATGATTTTGGACCAACGGGGTACTAATTCAGGTCTGATGGGGTCCCCAAACTCTGCTTCCTCTTCACCCTCCTTACCAAGGGCCTGTAAAAACTCCAGCGGGAGTTGGTCATCTTCTGGAATAAGATTTTTCGTAATTAAGAATTAATGTATTTTATTTAAGAGAGGTCAATTGTCTATCCGCTCTGTGATAGCGCTCAATGACTGATATTATTTAGGAGCATTGTCTAACCGCAAGGTGATAGCACTAGCTCTTTATAGTGAATGTTTTATAGTCCATACTGTCTATCCGCAATGTGATAGCGCTAGCTTGTAGTTTTTTAAAAGTCACAGACTGTCTATCCGCAAGTGATAGTGCTTATTGTCATGAAATAATGAGTTTTATTTAGTTTTGTTTTACCTAGTATGTTTATGATATCTAGGTAGATACAACCCATGCGTTTGAAGTTTATATTCAGTAGGTGAGGTTATTAATAATTTACTACACACCTGTAGGAGTTTCATCATCTACTTCAGGTTCCTCAATGTGCACCGGCGAGCGGGGCCGGGGTGGAATTAAATCCTCCCGTGGGTTTGGACTGTTTGGAGGCAGCTCTTTAAGTTTCTTTTCTAGTTTCTGGATCTTCTTTCGTATGTAGTTTTCGTCTCTTATTTTCCTTTTTCCCATTTCTGTGGTATACGGTACAATTCACCGAGTAACGCGACTTAAAAACTCTACTTGAATTGAAAGAAGACGCGACAAAACCGTTGGGGGTTGGAAGAATTTTTGGAAATCGTTCGTTCAATCGGGATGCCAACATAATAAAGAATTTAAAAAAATATTTTTTAAGGTTTATGGTCACTAATAAACTATTGTTGGTATCCGGAAGCGGATATGTAAATGTAAATACGTATACTAACGAAATTACATTTTTTCATTCATTTTAGGTTATGTTTTAAACAATAAATTTCACTTTTTATGTTTGGAATAATAGGATGGATTCAAAACATACCTGTAATTCCG
Organism: Aporophyla lueneburgensis; assembly: GCA_932294355.1. NCBI lineage: Eukaryota > Metazoa > Arthropoda > Insecta > Lepidoptera > Noctuidae > Aporophyla > Aporophyla lueneburgensis. The sequence goes on from OW028759.1 coordinate 14,966,280, forward strand.
AATTCATTATGGAATTCAATGAAATGTATACAACAACAAACCTTGACCTTGAAACTCATCACTATAATAACTACGAAATTCACTGTAAAATATTGTAAATTTACTAAAAACAATATAGCACTCCATGATAATACTGTTCAGACATAATTTTAATCTATTTATAGTGTAATTATAAAGATTTTTACACATTTTAACACGAGGAATATGTGACCGCGCTGTGCACAAAAACCGTAATGACATGTAAACAAAGTTGCCACACGCAGGAATTAATGTTTCTTTTTTTATAGCTTTAAAATTGTGACTAAGCGCTGGTACAATCAGCGTTACTACTTGTAAAACCGTCTCGGACAAGGAGAGAGTATAACTATTAACTGTGTGTATATTTCTTTCCGAACCCTAAAACCCTAAATAAACTATATTAATATTCTACTCCAGTATGTAAACAGCTTAATAAACTTATTCTAGTAACGTGGACCCTATTATGTGAGGCATTAAACATAATTTAGATGTTCCCTGAATTGATTACATCGATATACTTTGTAACAAGTAGTTGCTGATAACGACTGGTTGTTAGTACAACTTTATCGGGAACGTTTTTGAATAATAATGCTTTGGCTTTTTTGTCGATTTGTCAATTTAATGTTTGTTTCTCAATAGATACTTTAAGTTGAGCTTAAATGGTAGCTTAGTATGTACTTAAGATCTGCCAGGATCGCGGATTCATTTGAAAGAGTTACCGTCACCCTCGCATAGGTAACTGAAGGAATATGGGTGGGTTTTAGTCAGTTAAAGTCTGACACGCTCTCCCGCTCCGTGCAGAGCGGGAGAGTCATTTGATGAATTCACACCCAAAAACAAAAAAAAATGGTATGTACTTACAGCTACAAACCTCGTTTTTCGCTCAAGTGACGTTAACATTTGTGCGTTGACATTGTTTTGTGAAATGTCACTTGGAATGTATTCAAAAAACAAGATTGCGCGGTGACTTCTGATTTTGGCTACACACCATAATAACTTTTTTGAGCTATACAATCGATCAGGTACATACAGTAGACTATAGGTTGAGTTTGTGATTAGGTTGTACATCAAAAATGGTGCAGCATCAAAAATATCGGGACGAACAGACCGTTCCAAATGATCTCAACATCTAAGAAAACTAAACTTCATCTCAAGTGGATAAAGTTCTTGTCAGAACGAGTGGTCATGTACTGTCATTCTGACAATGTTAATATTTAATTTTCAATTTTGTTTAGATCGTTTTAAACAGTGTATTCGTTTCGATATTAATGACACCGGCTATTGTTGGAAATCGATTTTGACTCAGTGAATAAGTGTGAATTAAAATTTGATTTAGTACTACAGAATATACTATACTCTAACGTGTTGCTGGAGAGAGTTTGTAGCGCCACTTCTTCTTTCCAGCAAAAACACAAGAAAGTTTTGACCTGCAGGTGTTTGGGAGGCAATCTTTTGAAACTTTTGATGTTCAAATTCTGCTAAAATAATATGCTCAGAATGATCATTACTTACTTTATTTATTTATAACATAAAAATATTCCCGTTTGTCCTACCGATATTGTTAGTAGGATGAACGGGAATAAATTAAATATGATTTAATAAAACAGAGTAGTGGTGGCTCAGTGACATCGCCCCGACTTAAGAATTGTAGGTCGTGAGTTCGACACCAGTTAAGAGCTATACTTTGTGTAAATGATTTCATCACCACAGCTCCCAAAACGGTGAAGGAAACCGGCATGTCCTAGAACCAAAAATTCGAAGACAAGTGACATCTACCAACCCACACTGGGCCCGCGTGGTAGATTACGGCCCACTCCCTCTCACCGAGAGGTGGCCTGTGTCCCAGCAGTGGTAACAATATAGGCTGATTATGATGATTAAAATCTCGTTCTTCCCACCAGTGGGATAACGGCAGTGGGACGAACGAGAATACACGTTAAATTTGACCACACCTTTTTGATACCCGCTGTATAGCCACAATCTATTTCTACAATTTAGTGCAAAAGCTGAATCATTTGTCGCAATCGTTGCATTATGAAAGTAACCACTGACTCACTACAATAACCCAATTCCCGTATTTGTCATTTATAATTAGCAGCTGAGACATGATTGTTCCTGTGTACACTAGGTTGGGTAATACGAACTGTACTAATATTAGGTATATGTGAAATAACAATACCTAGATACTGGAAATATCCGTGTGTTGCCTTTTTTTGTGCATGTGCAATCATCAAATAACGTCTCCCGCTCTGGGTGAAGCGGAAGGGCGTGTCAGACTTTTACTGACTAAAACCCACCCGTGTTCTTTCAGTTGCCTATATGCCAGGGCCACGTTAACTCTATCGCACAAATCTCGCGACTCTGGCAGGTCTCGCGACCCTGTGTGGCCTGTGCGTGTTGTGCCTGACGTAAAGCAGCGTTCTCTATGAATTTTACCACTATACTGCGATCACCAACCCGCCTGCCAAGCGTGGCGATTATGGCAAACCCCTTCCAAATTGGAGGAGGCTTTTGTCCAGCAGCGGACGACTTACGGTTGTTTGTTCATGATGATGATAAAATACTGGAAATTAACGAATAGTAATTGTTATATTTTGTCATTCGTAAATTTAGAGCTTATTTGGTCGATGCTTAAATATTTAAATGAGCGATACGAAGAAGGAAATCTGTAGACAATTTTTATCATAACATCATGCTTGTATCCCTGAAGGGATTAGAAGAGTTGTTCTTACATATCGTACACTCACTGTTCGCTAGTTAAGTACTTCATAATTCCCAAGTAATATTTTTTTTAATTCTAATTAAAGAGTTAATTCTTATTAATAGTTTACACCTTTCTCCGACTCAGAGATCGAATTCCAACCAACGAGACAGTGTATTTGAAATAATTTACATTTTATTGAAGACTAAGTATAAAGCTGAAGAGTTTGTTTGTTTGAACGCGCTCCGAAATCTCTAATCTCTGAAACTATCAGTCGGAGTTGCAAAAAATAATTTTGCATTTGATAACCAAATTCTCGAGAAAGGTTTTATTTAAACTATTTATTATCTCACTAAGATCCTTAGGCAACGAACAAAATGAAAAAACGTTATAATTGTTAAGTGAAAAAAAAAACATAACACGGGCAGGCGATGCGATGCAATGGAGGACAAGATTTTTCACGCGGAAGAAATCGCTGGCTGAAGCTATTATGGAAATAGTTCTCAACTATAAACCTACTATTTCTAAACATATCGTTTCGAAAAAATCTACCAAATGCAAACCAAAAACATATTCGGAACCTATACAATCCAATTTGAATAGAACAAACGACGTTTTCCCTACAATATTTGATTAGTGACTGGCCAATTCGTGGCCCTGCCGACCAGTCCAAATAATAGCCAGCCCGCATTGTCGACTGAACAAAAGAGTCAATTATAACTCGCCTATAAGGATAATTGTGATAGACTTTCTAAAATCCTAATCCATATGTTCAGTACTAGCTAATATTTATTCAATATTGGTACATATTGTACGTTAAAGAGGCTTTTCATGTCTGTCTGTAGGTTTGTACAAATATTTTTACACGTTAATCATAATCTAAAACTAGGTGAAAGAAGAAAGAAATGCCGAAACAAACTCAGAGGTCACAGTTTTTTTTAATGCCGAGACACAATCTTGGTCTGATGATGGAATAGTCTTTTGAGGAAAGAACCACACAGATTGAGTGGACCAGTCCAGTCAGTGTGACCGCATTGTTCTTCTAAAGTATGAAACAGATTTTGATGAGATTTTTATTATCATTTAGAGAATATATTACGGAATAATTTTATGATTTTCAAAATTAATATTAAACATACAATATAACTAGATATTTTGTCACGTCGTCAAACCTATTGAGACATGCGATGGACATGGGACATGGGGAAACTGGTTGACTACTCTGATTATCTGCTCCCGTTTTACGCTGAACAGCTAAATGTATTTGGATGAAATCCATGCCCAAGGGATAATTGTGTGAACACACTAACAGTAGGAATAGCTTTAATTTTGACAGTTCAAACACATTCATTGCGTTATTTACGATACTTAGCAACAAATTTTTCAAACACATGAAGCAATGGATTGGCAATATCATTGAAATTTATTCCGATTCTGATGAATAGTGCGTTTAACAATTAGTGTGCTGTGTTAGGACATACCATACTTCGGAGTACGTTCCTGTGGGAGAATTTCCGACCTGTACGCGGGTGAAGCCGTGGGCCAAACCTAGTTGGTAGGTTTAGACCTAGCTAATGCTAAAGCTAATATTATTCTGTTTAAGTTTATGTAGAACACTCGTGTATTTTAGAGAGAGAGGTAATTGTTCGTTAGTTGTGCAATTGTTAAATTGTTAACCAACCACAGCAAGAGTTTATTGCGACGTTTTCTTCCTACATTTATTGGGAAACGGTTTGCGGTGGACGTTCTATTGGTTTCTCATCTTAATGATGACTTCAATTCAGTGTATCGCAGTCCACTGCGGACATAAGCCTCTTCCATGCTGCGCCACAATCCCCTGACTTCCGCCTTTCGTATCCAGTCTGTCCCAGCCACCTTTTTGAGGTCGTCGGTCCATCCACGCTTGCCGATACGCAGTCTCCACTCCAGGACTCGTCTGCTCCATCGGCCATCGGTCCTTCGACAAACATGGCCAGCCAAGCTATGTCAGTAACTCCAGTTCTTTTTCTGATAACTTCGTTTCTGATCTTATCCTTCAAAGAAACTTCGAGCATAACCCGCTCCATAGCACGCTGAGCGACCTTTTTGTGTACCGGCCCAACTGTCAGTGTCCACGTTTCGGCACCGTATCTCATAACGGGCAGGACGCACTGGTTGAAGACCTTGGTGTTCAAACATCGCGGTATCGGTAATGACTTCAGAGGTGTATTTTAATCTAATTTGTGATACTCCTCGTTAAATAAACCAGTTCTTAGAGACCTTAAACATACATATAAATTGAGGATGAAACATTTTTCTTTTCAAGGTTCCGTACCAAAATGGTAAAAAGGAACCCTCATGGTGCGACACAGTCTGTCTGTTTGTCTATCTATGACAGCTAGATATCTCAAGAACTATTAATGCCTTAAAATATCTCATATCTTAAAATTTGGAATTGTTTAGATGATTTGCCCAACTATTTTACAAAAAAAGAAAGAACTAAATAGATGTATATTTTTTTCAATAGGGAGTGGTCTGTCGTCCTAAATATTCGACGCGGGGCTGCTAGGGCATGTGGAGTGACATATTTATATATGGTGGTACGGAACCCTCGGTGCGCGAGTCTGACTCGCTCTAGGCAGATTTTTTGTAACGATACAAATAAGAAGCTACAATTATTTAATCTCCTAATGTCTTAATCCAAAATGGCTAGTTTTCTGGTACATATTTAAATAACGCATCAATCGCCTCTTTTTTTGTGGGTGGGAATTCATCAAATTATTCCCGCTCTGGGCGGAGCGGAAAGCGTGTCAGACTTTTACTGACTAAAACCCACCCGTGTTCCTTCAGTTGCTAATGCCTATTGCCTATCAATCGCCACCTACGACAATCGCTTGGTGACACATAGCAATTGCAACCAATTGCATTTACGGAAAGCACTCACCATTAGTTACATTCCTATTACCTTTTCAGGTACCAACTGATTTATGACTCTGCATAAAAACCCTCACTATATTCACATTACCAGACCAGTATCCATAGAACTGTGACTGTACTCTGAAATATTGAGAAAGTCTCCTTTTTAGTTAGTCTGAGAAAATTGAACCCACTGAATTAGTCATAGATATTTCCTTGTGTGTAGCCCGAAGAATTGCCAAACTTAAGTGGCAGGGGGCAGGGCACATTGCTCGCAGAACGGATGGCCGATGGGGTCAGAAGGTTCTGGAGTGGCGACCGTGTACTGGAAGACGTAGCGTTGGAAGGCTTCCCACAAGATGGACCGATGACCTGGTGAAGGCCGCAGGAATCCACTGGATGCGTGAAGCACAGAACAGGTCGAAGTGGCGGTGCTTGGGGGAGGCCTATGTCCAGCAGTGGACGTATTCCGGCTGAAATAACGATGTTGATGATGATGATTTCCAAGTATTGCCTATTATTATTTCACCGTGTTTCCTTTTACAAGTATCAGTTTAAAGTACAATTAAATCTTTGATATTACTTACTTTATTATTGACTAACTTTTGCCCGCGGCTTCGCCCGCGTGGATGTCGGAAATTAGCGCAGGTATTTTACTAAAATAAAAGATTTTTTCTAAAATTTAAGTAGCCTAAGTTACTCCTCATAGCATAGTCTATCTGCTAGTGAAAGTCCCGTCAAAATCGGTCCAGCCGTTTCAGAGATTAACCGGAACAAACAGACAGACAAAAATGTTAAAAATTGATTTTTTGATGTAAGTACCGTACATACTTTCGAATGCATTTAGTGAAAATCTGTTAATTTGAAATTACAAACAGACTTTCAATTTTATTTATTTGTATGTATGTATGTATGTATAGATGAACACGTGTACGTTTATCAATTATTTGGAGACTAAGTTTAGGTAAACTTAGTCTCCTTAGTCGTATAATATACCTCTATTCTATATACCTGCTGAGGAAGAAGAATTAATAGGTAGGCACCTATTCATTCTTCTTCCTCGGCAGGTATATAGAATAGAGGTACCTATATATAAGAAAACAAATGGGATGGTGGTATTCTTTACGTCCGGCACCACACGGACAATTTTTCCATTTGTTCCCGTGGGTTTCGACTAAGGGGCTTACTATAGAATGGGAAGCAACCTTCCCTGTGTATTTTACCTCAATACCGTGATCGCCAACCCGCCTGTCAAGCGTGGCGATTATGGCAAAGTCCGACAAATTCGGGAGGCCTGTGTCCAGCAGTGGGGGTCTTACGGCTGTTAACCTCCCTTAAAATAGAGTTAAGATTTGATACAATAGTAAAAAATGTTTAGGAGGACTTCGCCGACCAGGGTATCGCTGAGCTCATTTATTTTTCTTGTTGTTTTATCATGTTCAGATATCGATACACATCAAATCTACGGAGTTTCACTTACTTATTCATTAGACCTTATACACCGAACAAGAATAAAACAATATTATTTTAGGCAAACCTCTAGTAGTCGGTTTAATCCATTAAAATTGCTCCCAAATCACAAAATTAATCGCCCCAGAGCTCTAAAACAAAAGGTCTATTACCTTTTAGCTCTATATGTTACGACACTCGAATAAAACCTTAATCGTAAAGACAATGAGGTGTCAGGTTTAAACCTGTATTAGGGACTACAACATTAATTAGTGAAGAACCGATATTAGGGTACGTTTCCATTGAGCATCCTTTAAAGCCGTCGTGTTTTTTGGTATTGTTCGTCGAATCGTTGAGCTTGTTAGATTAAGTAGTATATAACTATAAGTGTATATATATATATGTATATTATACCAAATATCAAGCTTTGAATATTAGAATGTTTACGGCTTATTTACTATTTCTGCCCGCGACTTCGTCCGCGTAAAATTTCTTGTTCCCCCGACCCTTCCCGTCGCGTCGAATCGCCTACCCATGCGATTTTCCCCGTTTTTCAACATCTTTCATTACCGCTCCGCTCCTCTTAGTTATAGCGTGATGTTACAAAACCTATGGCTATAGGTTGTTTGTAGGTTTCTCGATAAATAAGCTACCCAACACAAAAATATTTTTTCTATTTAGACCAGGAGTTTCTGAGATTAGCGCGTTCAATCAAACAAACAAACAAACTCTTCAGTTTTATAATATTAGTATAGATGTATGAAGGTTCTTATGAATATGGATTGTTGGGAAAGGGTTTCATTAAGTAAAACACAGAAAGACAAGACTAGACATTTATTTCAATAGGCTTATCAGAAAAAAAGAGAAACATAAGCTTGTTATAAAAATCATTTAGTAAATTCTATAATTAAATATTAGACACATAATAATTACATGTATATATCAAGCTCTTCAAGTCCTGAGTTGAGCTACATGATAACTGACAAATGCGTGCACTGACTGGTCAGGTCCGTGTGATGAACGTAAAGAATACCATTACTCCATCACTTCCCTTGTGTGTCATAAAAGGCAAAGGAATTTAGTAAAGAACGGGCAGCAGCGTTCTCTATGTATTTTACCACAATACTGCGATCGCCAACCCTCCTGCCAAGCGTGGAGATGATGGCATACCCCGTAAATTGTTGGAAGCATATATCCAGCAGTTGACTTCTTACGGCTGAAATAATGATGAATGATGATGACTGATCAGGTCCACTCTATCTGAGTGTTTCTTTCCTCAGTAGACCATTACAGCACCAATCTTACATGGTCTTTACATTATCTGACTAAGACTGTCTGGACTTTAAAAGAGACTGTGACCTTTGTGTTTGTTCCGGTCTTTCTTCTCAGTGTAGTCAGATAGGAAACGCCGATCTCATCTAGTTTTTAACACTTTCACTGTCCAATGACTCCAAAAGTGACTCTTTTGGAGTCATTGGACATTTTTACCGAGCTCTTACGTCCATGACCTTAAAGAGATGTCAGCAGAACTGAATGGGGTGCTAGGACCGATGCCTGCCAGGGTCGCGAGATTGTTCGAAAGAGACACCGTAACCCTGGCACATAGGCTACTGAAGGAACACGGGTGGGTTGTAGTCAGTAAAAGTCTGACACGCCCTTCCGCTCCGCCCAGAGCGGGAGAAGTCATTTGATGATTTCCCATCCAAAAAAAAAATACAACCATGACTCTAGTTGGAGTCATAACCCAAAAGTAAATTTGATGTTTTTTATTTAACTGGACGTATGAATAAGAGGAGAAAGTTTCTAATGGACGTATGGTTAGATAACAAGGCTACCGAAAATTTAGAGAGACACCGTAAAATGATGCCAGTTAAATGTTCAAGTTAGGTCGAGATTGTAGGTGGATGTACGAGTATATTTTATAAATTTGTAGTAGGAAAGGGAACGTGTTAAATATGATTATCGTATGAAAGTATTTATGTACAAACCTACTTAGAGAAAGGGAATATTTTATCCTTTAAAGTTTTATTTTCTTGTAGTTAAAAAAGTTAATGTCAAAAACCTTATAGGCACATGCTTTACAGATAAGAACTCAGATTTGATTGCGAATGTTCTCAAGAGAGAAACGGTAGCTCTTGAAATTCAAATAAATAATCATCTTTGGGGCTATTATTGATCTAGAATGTTGAAGAAGTGGTCCATTCCTAACCAAAAATCTATAATTATTTATACTTATAATAATATATTATTATTAAGCTGATGAGTTTGTTTGTTTGAACGCTGTAATCTCAGGAACTACTGATTGGAATTTAAACATTCTTTAAGTGCAGGGTAGCTCATTTATCGGTAGGCTATACACTATATAACATCGCGCTACGGCCAATAGCAGCGGAGCAGCAATGAAAAATGTTGCAAAAACGGCGAAAAGTTTTCATTTGCGACGTTCCGTTGCGTGCGCACGGGCGATTCGATACGACGGGGAGAGTCGGGGCAAGAAATTTAACACGGATGAAGTCGCGGGCAGAAGCTAGTGAAATATAAGAAAAAAAGTTTTCACAATTCTTCGCACTTTAGCCAATTTTGTTCAGACCAATGGCATTTGACGTGGTAACTGACAAGCCAATTACCTATTTCCTAGGATTCCATATTGTATGTCAAGTAGGTTCCAATTTTACTTTAAAACCTTTCTCAGAAAGCAGTATTTGGTCTTAGAACTTCTCAGTATTCCTCCGTCAATTTTCAAGGGAACCTTGAGAACTTTCGAAATAGGTTCTGAAATTACACGTGCTAACGATATTTTGTGGTTGAGATTTTTTTTACACCTAATGTTTTTTTTTTTATTTTGTGCTTCATGGCAATCCGTTCTAGGAAAAATAAGCCACTTTCAAGGCTGCTAGATATCAGAACGTTAAGGAGATAAATTAAAAATAGTTATTTGTTATACAAGAGTGCAAAGTTGCTTTTTAACCGCGTGCTCAATTTTGATGACCGAGCAAGCGAAGGATTCTAAAATTGAATCACGAGTGCAGCGAGTGATTCAAAAATTAGAATCCTGAGCGTTAGCGAGGGAATCAAAAGAGCACGAGGTGAAAAATCTTTGCACTCGAGTGCAACACGTAACTTTTCATCCCACCTCAGCGAGGAAATGACTAAATATGCAAAAAAAAAGCATTTCAATCACAAGATACTTTTATTTCAGTTTAGGTATTAACATTTATTATTTTCTACATTATGATAGGTAAGTATTACAGAATAATCTTTAAATTATTTCAAATGATACTTAGGTATAATTATGAAAAATTGAAAGTAACGTTGCTACAATTACTTAAGTCGAGTATAATATTTTTGTTAGGTACTGTAATGTTGGTGACGTGAAAAGTAAAATGGCGCGCGCAAAGCAAATTAAAAAAAAAAGTATATGAAGAAGGTTCCGAGTCTGAGTTTTTAACAAATTAAAAAAAAGTTGTGTGATATATTCGGCACCATAGAGGTAGCAGTAAATAGGTTTAATGTTTTTTTTAATTCACAAACTTAGTGCACACGATGTTCTAAATTCAATTTACTTTATCCTCTAGAGAATAAAAACGGCTTTTCCACTCAGATATTGAAGATTAAAAATACTCTTTCCGAGATGGTGGGATGAAAATAGTTATTTGTTATACAAGAGTGCAAAGTTGCTTTTTAACCGCGTGCTCAATTTTGATGACCGAGCAAGCGAAGGATTCTAAAATTGAATCACGAGCGCAGCGAGTGATTCAAAATTAGAATCCTGAGCGTTAGCGAGGGAATCAAAAGAGCACGAGGTGAAAAATCTTTGCACTCGAGTGCAACACGTAACTTTTCATTCCACCTCAGCGAGGAAAGAGTATTTTTAATCTTCAATATCTGAGTGGAAAAGCCGTTTTTATTCTCTAGAGGATAAAGTAAATTGAATTTAGAACATCGTGTGCACTAAGTTTGTGATAGTGCACACGATGTTCTAAATTCAATTTACTTTATCCTCTAGAGAATAAAAACGGCTTTTCCACTCAGATATTGAAGATTAAAAATACTCTTTCCGAGATGGTGGGATGAAAAAACTTTTTTATTTGCTTAAAACATGATTATAAAAACAGATGGTACATAAACAAAATAACAAGAGCATACATGTTTTTCCCTACCAGTCATAAGCGCATAAATTTATACGAGCATATTTAACATTTATAATCAACTAGCGTTTGCCAGCATCTTCGCTCGACTATTATATGTCAGAGGACGGTGTAAACATCGTCCTCTGAAATCCTGATGTCTGTTGATGTAAGCCGCATTACTATCTGTATTATAGTTTAAAAGATCTAAGCTTACAAACGCGGGTACCAACTTTGTTTTATACTATGTTAAGAAGAAGTTAAATTCTAATTATTAATAAGATTTTTTTGACACTTACTTGGAGAAGCAAGTAAGTGTCAAAAAATATCCCTGGTCAATAATTTCACAAATCGGCATTACCTTGTATCAAGTCACCCTGGTTTGTCAGAAACACAAAAATTCATGAGCACATAAAGTTGCCAACAGTGAAAGAAGAACTATGCGAAAAATACAAAATATAGCAAACCAATCACAATCGCGCCCGATGCGAGCGATCCGCGGTTGCTTACCGCCTCGGTACAGAGACGAATAGCTATCTCCTGTCTCTTTCCCTATTCAATATCTCTTTCCCGATGCAATAGTTCGGCTATTGCGTCCAAAAGGGGATATAATACGCCCAAAGAGATGGCAAATCCTGAACTTGGACCAGAAGCAGCGAATATTTATTTTTTTCCGCACTGAAGCCCATTACATCAATGTTCAATGAAACACTACAAAAAATAGTCACACACGAAGACTCCATCGGATCCTGCCAGGGTCGCGGGATTAGTTCAAAAGAGGTACTGTGCCCCTGGCATATGGACAACTGAAGGAACACGGGTGGGTTTTAGTCAGTAAAAGTCTGACGCGCCCTTCCGCTCCACCCAGAGCGGGAGACGTAATGTGATGATTTCCCACTAACAAAAAAAAAGACATACCGGTTTTCTCATGATGTTTTCCTTTATCGTTTGAGAGCAGTGGTGTCGAAAATAATTTACACAAAGCTAAAAGGCCTGCTTGGGTTGGAACTCACGACCTACTCGTAAGTCGCGGCCGTTATCACTAGGCCACCACTATTCCGTCGACACTATAATTCCGCTTTATCGTGTATCAATCCACGTATAGCTACGTTGTATATTGGAAAGGCACACAGCCCACTAATTGGTATAGAGGGGCACGTGCTGTGCGCATCGCACTCAGTTTGCGGGACTTAAATTCCGTCGTGCTTTTTGCTCGCGTTGTGCCTTTGTTTCATCTACAGCTATGTACAGAGCTGATTGTGGCCGTAAAGGATTGTATGTATGTGCGGGCACGGAATGAAAAGATTAAGCTCAAACACGTTTCTTTTTCGTCTAGCAGGTAACTGTCATTTTCATTCGTGTACTCGGAAATCCATACTAATATTATAAATGCAAAAGTAACTCTGTCTGTCTGTCTGTCTCGCTTTCCTGCTAAAACTACTGAACTGATTTAAATGAAATTTGGTACACGGATAGTTTAGAACCTGAGAAAGGACATAGGCTACTTTTTATCCCGGTAGTATGTTCCCGCGGGATAATTTCCGACCTCCACGCGGGCGAAGCCGCTGGCAAAAGCTAGTATAAAATAAAGTGATAAAGGTAAGGAGGAGGGAGGGTGTGGAGGGGGATGATTGAGGGTGTGGTGTGGAGGGTTGGGGTGAGGGGGTGATGGGTGAATGAGTAAGTGAGTGTGTGTGTGTGTTATAATTAAGTCACGTGTGCGATTCAATAAAACACCTTGAGGTGTTTAACTTTTCCAGTTTCTGACTATTAGTGTTATTTCCGAAAGATGTTCACTGGTAGACATAGACCTCCCCCTATTAGGGGCTTTGTCATCATCGTCACGCTTAGCAGGTGAGTTGGAAACCGCAGTATGGTGGTAAAATACATAGAGAATTCTGCTGGCCATTCTCTAGTAAGTCCTTTAGTCGCCTCTTACGACACCCACGGGAAGAAAGGGGTTGGTGCTATTCTTTACGTCGGGCAGGTATCACACGGAACATAATAAGTCTCTTGCGCGGTTAAAATTAAAGAGACACCTTGAGATGTTTAAATTTTCCAGTCTCCCACTATTAGTATGGTCTTTTAGAAGTTATCTGATTGATAATAGTGTCAACAAACTTTGTCCATATAAAATCTTAAGTCATCACTCATTAAACGGTTACTTTCAACAATTGCATTGTTTAATTATGATGAAGAAATTGTAATAAAAAAATCACCCACGAAAATTGTGGCCATGAAATTGACGTCGAAGTTTTGGCAGAGTTTGTTACTCAATCACGCGAAAACGGCTCAACAGACTTCGATAAAATAAATAAAACAAACATAAATTATGACCTGGATTAACATATAGGATATTTTTCATCCCGGTATAACGTTCCCATAGGATAATTTTCAACATCCACGCAGGCGAAGACACTGGCGAAAACTAGTTAACTATAAAGATCGGGTAGTAGGTGAATAGACATCCTTTTATTAAGGATAAGACGCTCTATCTGTTCTGAGATATCGAAAAACCGTGAGAACTTTCAATTACAGGAACAAACTGTTGAAATGTTTCATGTATGACGTAAAATGATAGAAAAATCGAGCTGAGCGTTTAAGGTAAGGAAAAATAGCAAGCTTCTCAATTCGCAGGAATCTATATGTTACTGTCGGCAAGAGAATAAATAGTTATTACATCACATATTCTCTGTTTATATAAACAAAGATTTTGCCCGTATTGAACAGGATTATCACGTGAAAGAGGTGTATGGAGAGTCTTACGCCGCGCCGTGGAGGCGACGATAAAGTTTAATTTACTAATAAAAAATTAATTTAAAAATGCATGTACTTGTAGTAGGAAAAAAAGGCTATTTTTATTTTATGTTTATTTACATCACATATTCAGCCTATAATGTTCCCATTGCTGGGACAAGAGCCTCATCTCTGTAAGAGGGAGTGGACCGCAAACCACCACGCGCGCCCAGTGCGGGTTGGTAGATGTCACATGTCTTCGAATTTTTGGTTCTAGGACATCCCGGTTTCCTTACAATGTCTTCGTTCACCGTCGTGAGAGTAGTTTTGGTGAAATTATTTACACGAAGTAAAGCGCCTGCCTGAGTTCAAACCCACGACCGGCAACTGGTAAGTTGGGGCTGATACCACTAGGCCACCACTGCTCTTACTGCGGTTACAACGTACCGGTTCTAAATAAAGATTCTAATATCGTTCCGAGAGAACCGTGGTGATGAAATTATTTACACAAAGTAATTCGCCTGTCTAGATAGATAGAACTTTTATTTGATGCACACAAAAGACGCAACACAACATACAAAGCACGATGAAACAATAATTGATTGGGATGACAAATTAACGAACCAGATACAAAAAACCAATATACAAAGATAAAAAAAAGAAAGGAAGACGACTCTGACTCTGGGTTCGAGGCGATACCTGCAACTCGTAGGTCGCGGTATTTTTAGGGTTCCGTTGCCAAATGGCAAAAAACGGAACCCTTATAGATTCGTCATGGGTTCCCCATACTTAGAACTGAAACTCAAAAAAAATTCATCAAACCCATACGTGTGGGGTATACAAGATTATTTTTAGTATATGCGAAACCTGAATATAGTTTGTTCAGAATCAGTAACTGAATCGATTCCAATAGTTTTTACACCATGTTATATTTTGTACCAAAAATATTTAATTACGCTTCCAAGTCGCGGGCCTTAGTGTTTTGTTTCGATTTTAAAATTATCATGTCTTTCTCGTATTCAAACGTCCATTACACGGAGATGATACGTACACTAGCTGTTTGTGGTGATCTGCATATGTTTTCGCGTGGACGACCAGGTAACTTATCAAGCTTATAACTTTGTGATTATTAATGATACAGTTTTGAAATTTTTTTCATAGATTCTTTACATAAAAATACTAGACCCTTGTTTCGGGTTTCGCATAAACAAAAATTAATGTTGTATATGGATAGGTCTTCAAAAATGATATTGAGGATTCTAATATCATTTTTTTCTAAACTGTATAGTTTGCGCGAGAGACACTTCCAAAGTGGTAAAATGTGTGTGTGTGTCCCCCCCCCCCCTGTAACTTCTAAAATAAGAGAATGATAAAACTAAAAAAAAATATATGATGTACATTGCCATATAAACTTCCAACGAAAATTGGTTTGAACAAGATCTAGTAAGTAGTTTTTTTTAATACGTCATAAATCATTCACTTTCATTCAATCAACACAAATATAAAAATTAAAAAATAACATTTAATTTCATAAACATAAGCCTTATGCATAAACCGTGAATACCTACAGGTTAGTACGGAACCCTCGGTGCGCGAGTCCGACTCGCACTTGGCCGGTTTTTTTGTAATAGTTATTACATAAAGACTAAATAAAACTTTAAGTAACAAACCTATTTTTCTTTCAGTAAAATCAACGCGAGACTGTAACACCCCAAGATCCCTCCGTGCTTTCGAAAGCTTGTAAAGCCGTCGGTCCCAGGATTCGTGTATCTTTGAGAGTCGTTTTTGGTCGTCAGGCACCCGAAAGTCTGATAACCAGTCTTACCAAAGGGTATCATGTTACCCTACTGGAGCAATTGCCTATCTGAACTCCACGACTCAGTAGTAACTGAGTCGTGGAGGTCAGATAGGCAATTGCTCCATGTAAAATGATGGTATTCAGCAACATCTTGTTGGACTGGAAGCCGACTCTAACATACATAGTTGGAAAAAGGCTAAGCATATGATGATGATCTACTAAATTAACGATAGTTATAAAAAACTCTCGATATTTTAGTACAGCGATCAAGAACATTTTTTTTTTCTTCTCTTCTGGATGGGAAATCATCATATGACTTCTCCCGCTCTGGGCGGAGCGGGAGGGCATGTCAGACTTTTACTGACTAAAACCCACCCGTGTTCCTTGAGCAGAGCAGCAAGAGCATTGTTTGTAAATCCTCAAACCATTTTATGACGATATCCTCCACTATCTTGTGGGAGGCCTTCCAACGCTCCGTCTTCTAGTGACCGATGAACTGGTGAAGGCCGCAGGAATACGTTGGATGCGAGAAGCACAGAACAGGTCGAAGTGGCGGTGCTTGGGGGAGGCCTATGTCCAGCAGTGGACGTCTTTCGGATGAAATGATGATGATGATGATCCTCCACTAAGAGGATAGGGTGTAAAGTTTACTCTACCTCTGTTGAAAAAGGAGGATCGTCCAACCAGACTGCTATCTGGTGGGCAACTGCCCACAGGGTTTTGCGTGTATCAGTGTGATGCGTTTTAGCATGTGATGTCTAGCGGCATGTACGGTGTAGATGCCGCTACTCATCAATCATTTCAGCTGAAAACATTTACTGCTGTACACAGCCTTTTTGGATAGTTTTGCCATAATCGCCACGCTTAGCAGGCGGGTTGGCGATTGCAGTTTTGTGGTAAAATGCATAGAGAACGCTGCTGCCCATTCTTTAGTAACTCCCTTGGCCGCTTTCTACGACACCCACGGGAAGAAATAGGATGGTGCTATTCTTTACGTCCGGTACCACAAGACTCACCAGTGGTCTCGAACCTACCGATTTTTCGGTATTTCTACCGACATGGGCTCTATTCTACCGAAATATAACGAATATTCTACGATTTCACAGTACACATGAAAATGTCATTTACAGATTTTGGGTACAAATATACCGTTTTTAACTGGCAATTCTACCGATCTCGCTCTATGACGTTCGAGACCACTGCGACTCACGTATACGTATACATTGGATCTAATTGCATGTATGTTCAGTTACTAGTAGAGAATTAATTGAGCTCGAAATAGGTCGCTCATCTGGCAGCCTCCAATTACATGCTGATAACGGACGCTAATTTGTGCAGTTTCTCCATCGTCTTACATATTAGCTGCCTTTTTTGTAGGTGGTGGAAATCATCAAAGCACGTCTTCCGCTCTGGGTGGAGCGGGAGGTGTGTCAGACTTTTACTGACTAAAACCCACCCGTGTTCCTTCAGTTGCTTAAGCCAGGGCCACGGTAACTCCTTCGATAATATAATACATATCATCATGCATGTAATCCGTGAAGGGTCAGGCAGAGATTAAAATATAAAGGTACAAATTCAATTAGTTTGCGCGATTCCGCATGACTGATAAATATCGATATATAAACATGATAAAACTAAAATTTAACTAATTTGATGTCTTTTTTGTGGAGTAGATAGTTAGGCTGCATTCCAAATTGCGCTGTAATCAAATTGAGCGTGCGTACATTCGATCGGCAATCGTCATCTATTCAAATAAAAATAAGAAATGTGTGGTATATACAAGATATATTATTTAGCATTCTGTGGATTGTAGACACCTTGCGGTAAATGGGATCAAAAATATTAATGACTGTGATCTATTTAAGTGATTAAGGTATAATACGATAATTCTAATTGTACTCTTAGTGAAGTAAATTGAAACATCAGTTTAAATTAGGGTATATTTGTTTGTATAAACTTCACAGGCGTGATGGATTTCCATATCAAAACATGATAAAACAAAAGAAAAGAATTTATCAGCTCATACTTCGAGTATCAATACTATCCAAAAAAAAAACCGAAATGCTGAAGTTGAATAAATAATTATCACTGTAACTTAATTAATATCAATATAGTTAATAACTTACCTTACATTGTAAAATATCCCTATTATAGCATGCGGTTCCAATAAGCGTCACTTTGCTTAACCTTCAAACTATTTCAACAAGATATATCCAAAACTCAACCCGTGTTATTACACCAAATTGGGGTTATTTACAATCAAAGCAATTGGATCACGACTAATTGTCACAAACGGATCGATTTAAAAGGATTAATTTCAACAAACGCGTCGCGGGGTCCCAAAAACGGCGACGGACTCCATTTTTCAAGCGCCAAATCCAAGCAGAAGTGTCAAGTGTCAAAATCAAACTGACAAGTCAGATGTCATTCTGTTACACGTTTAGAAACGACGCACATAAAGTAACTAATTTATACGGTCAGGAACATTTAGTATTGCCATACTAATTTACAGTCACATTCATCCATCCCTCTCTCACGATATGGCTCTCTCTGGTACGGCCATTTGTGATACATGGACATAAGTTGTGCTCCGTACAAATAATATTAAAAACTATACATTAAGTTAACGGATAGCGAACTGAAGTGTCTAAAGGTGTAGTATAAATAAATAACAGTGTTGGTGAATAAGTGTTTTTATTCTTATCTATGTTGACAACAACAAACTAAACAGGTATATTAAGTCGAAAAAACACATTACTCAAACGATATAAAATTCCATTTGCCCTGAAAACAAACATCAAACCCCAAACATATTAACAAAACAAACCTCTCAAATAATTACATGCCCCTAACAAAACGAGGTTCATTCAATCATTCGTATTATAAAGTCGTTTCATTTCCGTACGACACGTTTCAAGTAAAAAGATAATTGCGCAGATGTCCCGCCGGGACTCATTCACTCGACCATTCACTCGACCGTTCGTTCTTTCATTCACTGCGGGCAGGTATTTTAACAAGCAAAAAGTATGGCCACGCGACCCGAGCGCGCCGGAATCGAATTAGTCTTCCATCCACTGAGATGGTTTAAACCTTTTATTTTTAATAGCATTAAATATTAAGTTAATAGCGTTTGTGAGGTTGGTGAATTCTTTTATAATTGAATTGATTTTTTTAGATAATGTTCGAATAGGATTCTAGGTTGCTTCAATATCATCATTTCATTTAGTGACAAACTAAACATCGTTGAGGTAAACATATGTAATTTCGTTTTTAGTATTCGAACAGAATCTTTAGAGTTATCACAGAGCAGCTGGGTCAAGAGTCAAGCACAGAAGGGAATTGTTTTGAATTTGGCTCTCATTGTAATTGATGGTGAAGTTCCTCTCTCTAGAGTTCTAACCAGCCTCAACTTATATTACCGTAGTTAGAGTAACCAACGCGCTGTAGGCAGATTACTGTGAGGAGCTGAAGCGAGAAATATGTTCAGTAGTTTGGCCTCAAAACAATTAATGATGGCATAATTCTTGAATATCGTTGCATGCATTTCCGTTGCTTTCAGCTCCACACAGCTGTTAAAGAATATTTTGAAAAGCCGAAATCGGAGCTTAAAAATGGCGCGTATATGTACCGTTTACAAATGTTTAATGTAATATGGCCCCTGTCAACATCATTTGAGTAGCATATGATCCTTGTGCAGTATAGTTACCAAAAGAGAAATCGAGGGATATTTTTGAATGAAATTTAATTTGATAAAGTAACTTTTTGCTTCCCATCTATTAACTTAATTTGATTCGAAAACACCTGTCAGTTTCTTATTTAAATTAAAAGATATCCCACAACCCGGTTACTTTTCTCTTTAGGTGACTGTAAATCTGAGTCATCTGCCTACTAAACCTGTTTTATAACATTTTACACTTTTAAGATTGAATCATTACAAGTTACAATCAAATGAGTATGACATACCTTATAAGGAATAATATTCCCAGTAAGTGGTTAAGAGATGCAACAAGTTCATCCCGTTCTCGGGAAGCACAGCAGGTAGGTGTGTTTCTTGTTTTACAAATTACAAGAGGTACTACATAATTTATTTTTATTTGATGCCAACTGCTGTGAGGTGTCTTGATTTCCATCTTTTTGATTGTTTACTTTGAATTAATTTGTGATTAAGCGGTAATTACCTATTCTTTTTTATCGTCCGAGTCGTTTAGAAAGAAATGAATGTCCCTTTAGCCTGCCATTTTTGTTTGACTTTTTCTCTTAGGTTTATAATGCATCGATAAACCTTTTGGTTGCAAGACAGATCTTTAAGTAGCATAAAGTACGTACAGTAGGTTCGTACTTTTCCCAACAGGTTGCAAATGCCAAAATGTTTGCTAACCTAACTATATTCTATCAGCGATGATGCAAAAGTCTAAAATATATTGAACTAGCTTCTACCCGCGGCTTCACCCGAGTGGATGTCGAAAAATATCCCACAGGAGCGTACTACCGGGATAAAAGGACCCTATATGTTAATCTAGGTAGACAGTGTCTTATCGCACTGCTTGCTTTGTCTTATCCGACCCAGAGAATAAAAAGTTTCACAGAAAATTCAACCCCCATTTCACCTTCTTAGGGATAAAATTAAAAAAAAACCCTTTCTTAGTGGATACCTACTTTTCAGTAAGAACACATCCTCTAAATTTCATGTCACTAGGACCAGTGGTTTAGGCTGTGCGTTGATATATCAGTCAGTCAGTCCGTCACTCAGGACTTTGAATGTTATGTATATATAATATATATATTGACATTCACTTGAAAGCTACCGAAAAGTTTACGTCAATTCTGTTGAAAGTCGTTCTAGTAGTAAGAAATGCCAGTTGTTTTTTTTTTATATTGTATTTATTATGTCTGCTGTACTTTTTGTCAGTATCGTGTATCTTTATAGCTCCCAAGATGTTGGCTTTCATAAACTTACTCTTTCCGCAATTCTTTCTAAAATTATTTTCTTAAATTGTAAAAAATACCTACCACATTTTTAACACCAGGAAATTCCTCAATGCCTGGGCGACTACAATGACTCAAGTGTCCTCGGCGTCTCTTATCTGTTATTCGAAATTCGAACCATTTCGTATCCGTTGTTGTGATACACAATGTATTCCACAGTATATCGTATAGTGTGCTACCAGCTTTAAGTAGTTGACAAGTTGATTTTTATTCGAAACGTATCAAACGGGTTGTGGTGAAGTGATTAGGGAGGGTGAAACGGGTTATCATTTAGAAGAATGAGTTTTTTGATGATACAACTTTATCTCTGCCATTATAGATGTGTTCTCTAGGTAAATAGCTAATTAAATGGACTTGGCTAAGGGTATTTAGACTAAAGTAGAGAATAGTGATGGCCCTGTGAAAACGGACGTGACTTACGAGTTGCAAGGTCGTGGATTCGAACCCTAATAGGCGCTTTGTGTAAATTATTTACTGCTCTAATAACAGCGAAGAAAAACATCGTGAGGAAGCCGACAGATCCTAGAATAGAAGTTTGAAGACATGTGTCCTCTACCAACCCGCATTGGGCCCGCGTGGTGGATTACTGCCCACTCCCTCTCACCGATAGAAGATTTGTGTCCCAACAGTGGGAGTTATAGGCTGATTATGTGATGTAATAACTATTTATTCTTTTACCGACTGTAACATGTGGATTGCTACAATCTGCAAAAGCTTGCTATCTTTCGCCACATTTAAACGCTCTGCTCGATTTTTCTATCATTGACAGTCATACGTGAAATATTTCAACAGTTTGTTACTGTAATTGAAACTCCTTTCCGCTTCTCGGATGTCTCAGAGTAGATCGCTGACTAGCTTCTGACCGCGGCTTCGCCCGCGTGGATGTCGAAAAATACACCATTTCAACCCCCCATTTCACACTCTTAGGGGTGGTATTTCTATTAACCCTTTCTTAATGGATCCCTACTCTTCACAAAGAATACACCCTCCAAATTTCATATCTCTAGGACCAAGTGTTTAGGCTGTGCTTTGATATATAAGTCATCACTCAGGACTTTGAATTAGGTTACTAGCTTTTGCGAGCGGTTTCGTCCGCGTGGAGGTCGGAAATTATCCCGCGGGAACATAGTACCGGGGTAAAAAGTACCCTGTGTTAATCCAGGTTATAAACTATCTGTGTGTCAAATTTGATCTTAATCGGGTCAGTAGTTTTTGCGTGATCTTTCACGCAAAAACTACTGATCCGATTCATCCACAAATCCACACATCCATACATACAAACATTCGCATTTATAATATTAGTAGGATAGTAGGATGTATTCCTAAAAACTCTACATATTTTTCCCTATTTTTCAGTAACTCGACAATATCAACGAATTTCATGTTTCAAGGAAAGACAGTAAGTCCCGTAGTTTCAGTTATTTCAAGACTATTACAAAACTACTTAGTTTTCCGTCTGCATATTTGCGCACAAGCGACAGAGATACGAATTCTTTTGCAAACGGAATTCTGAAAATCTGAAGGAACTCCGCTCAGAAAATGCTTTAACGAAAGAAATAAAATGCATTGTTTTTTTTTAAGGAAGTGTCATTTTAAATTCGTGAGAGAAAATACAGATATGATAATAATAGAGGATTCCATGTATACAAAGGGCAGACGTATCTATTTTAATAATAATATTTGTAGGTCAACATTTCAGACGAAAGACCACCACTGCTGAACGTAGGCCTCCCTCAAGACGGGGTTTGCCATAATCGCCAGGCTTGGCAGGCGGGTTGGTGATCGCAGTATGGTGATAAAATGCATAGAGAACGCTGCTGCCCATTTTCTAGTAAGTCCCGTAGTCGCCTCATAAGAAACTCTCGGAAAGAAATGGGATGGTGCTATTCTTTACGTCCGTCACCCACCACACGGATCCTGGTTTCTTCCACATTAATGGGTTTCTTCAAAATTAAAACTCAATTCTTTGACCTAATTACTGGACCAATTTCGTTATTTTTTTGTGTATGGCAAAGGCAAGTATGTAATTTCATTTATTGCATATACATATGTATCATCATCACCATCTGCTTATCCTTTTTCCAACTAAGTTGGGGTTTCCAACCAGTCTAACCGGATGCTGCTGAGTACCAGTATTTTACATGGAGTGACTGCCTATCTGACCTCCACAATCCAGTTACTGGGTAATAAGACGATACCCATTGGTAAGGCTGGTTGTTAGACAGCCGGGACCATATTGCATATACGTATGTATTTGGTTTCAGTACTATATTTGTCTGGTACTGTCCAGAAATTAACGCACACCACACAAACACCCCAATTAGAATATTATAATATCTGGATGACCGAGCTTTGCTCGGTATTTTTTCGTAAATTGTGTTTAAAATAATAAGTTTATGTTCAAGATGATTATCGATAAAGTTGGTCATTGAAAACACGAATAAAACGACATTTTATTAAAAATGAATCCTAGCTAGATCGATTTATCGCCCCCAAAACCTCCTGTATAATAAATTTCATGAAAATCGTTGGAGCCGTTTCCGAGATTCAGATTATATATAATATAATTATGTATACAAGAATTGCCCGTTTAAAGATATAAGATTTTACAATTATTATACAAACACCAAAGAGCAGTTTGTGGCTATGTAATAACAGCCGGATGGGTCGATCGATCAGGTTACGCTAGTCTCGGTTGGTCTGTAGATGGGTGGCTATCTTTGCATACCAAAACCCATCCGTGACTCGGAAAGCAAGTATGTTGTTGGTTCCGTCTCTCATACGTCTCCTCGTTTTTGAAGTCAGTTAAAAATGACAGAATAAATCGATTCAGTAAATGATCCTAAAGGACAGCATCAGCTCGACGAATTTTCAATCCTCGTTACCTCTAAAAGAGACCCAAAGACAAATTCTCTATTACAATGTTTGATAAACATATTTACTACCTTTCTTCCATTTTGCAGTACAAACTTTAAGTACACAGCCAATCTCATCATAACTTTGATAATACAAGACAAATGAGGTGTTCATCCCCCTCACGATGAAGGGATCTTTCTACCCGAACCCACTTTCGAAGGTTCTAGGCACAAAGTGGGAGGGTAGCAGAAGGCTTGCTTCTATTAGCCCCTGATATCACACCACCATCATTCCTATCGAGGCCCGGCTCTTGCTGCCACATACCAGCAATGCCCTAAGCCGAGGTCCGTACCTCACAGAGAATGCCTTTAGCGAGTAGTCGCTCTAGTTTTAAGTTTTTTTTTGCCCTGGCTGGAGGCCTCAATTTACTAACACTAGATTTACCAGACCAGTCATTTTGACTGGTCGTGCAAACAAATTGTTCCGTCCCGTTCGACTGTTTACTATATGCGCCTAACGGAACGCGCCCGAACGGAGTGACATCTGTCATCTTGTCCGTTTGACTTTGACAACGCGTTTCTCGCTTGGTTTTTTTGTTCTTGAAAGGGATTGTGGGTCCTTTTGCGTGTGCGACCCTTGTTGTTGAATTAATCCCTTTAAATCGATCCGTTTGTGACAATTAGTCGTGATCCAATTGTTTGTTTGTGTAATTAACCCCATTTGGCGAAATAATACGGGTTTAGTTTGTTGAAATTGAAGAACTTTGAGGTTAAGTGTTTGAACCGCATGTTGGAGAAAATCTCCGGCCTATTGCAGCGGCCTGGTGTCCTGAATACCACTTAAAACGTCACTACACAATACATATATACTCACTTACATACATAAATCCAGGTAGGCTCCAGAGCAGGTGTTCTTCAATCATGAGGTGAGTCCTTTTAACTTGTATTGATAAGCTCCGCGCACGGCGGACAAGTTCGCTCGCCACTCTTGTCCCAAGGCCCCACCATCATAACTTCCACTGCGCTATTCAAATCCTATGGTGAGCCCTTGGCTTGGCGTCGAACACAAATATAAATGTTAATAACAAAAAATATAGTTGTTACTAATATATATAAAGTAACATTAAATTCATAAGATGTATTCTTTACTTATAGCTACAAAAGTCATAACATTATTTCGGAAAGCAAATTTTATATGTAATGGGAATTTTGAATTGAAATTGCCCACCAGTCAAAATGACTGGTCTGGTAAATCTAGTATTAAAGTAGCCACAGGTAAGTCCGGTTATGCAGCCGAAAACCTCATAGGCAGACCTGCGAGATACCATATAAAAAAAAACTGGACCCTATCAGAATACAAGCGCTGCGACACTTTTTAATATGTCGCTGCATCATGCTGAGATAGGAGCCTTTGGCCTTGTACAAGACTTACTGTTTTTTTTTTATTACTTTCAAGAAATATTGTTATACTTATTTTTTTACGATTGTGTGTATTTTTAGTTTAGTATGTGATCTTCCTGTGCGAATCACAATAAATACTTTTCTTTCTTTTTTTTAAGCTTGTAAGAAAGAAAGAAAAAGTATTTCAATGAAGCAAGTTCATTGTTAACCAGACAAACCCGCCCATTTGTCGTAATAGCGTCATTTCATATAACTGTCACATAATGACAATTCAAGTTGGTAGTCAATTTGCTTAACAATTACTTCTCTACCTGTTCAAAAACTAGATGAGGTTTGTGTTTCCTATCTGACTACTCTGAGAACAAAGGCCGACTCAAACTCAGAGGTCACAGATCATGCGAGATCATATAGATTGGTGTCTGAAATAGATTGGTGTCACACAGATTGAGTGAACCTCAAGTCAGCTCATGGAATTGTCAGCAAACGTGTAGCTCACAAAATTTAAAAAGCTCAACGACTATTAAGTAGTAGTAACCGCCTCAACCGTAACTTAACCTCATCGAACGACCCATGCGGCTGTTATTACCATGCCACTAGCCCCTCCCCTTCTACCTACAGAATATTAAAGCGCAATATCCATGGCAGGCAAACGTTTTACTTTGTGTAAATTATTTCATCACAACTCTCTCATAACGATCAAGGAAAACATCGTGAGGAAACCGGCATGTCTTAGAACGAAAAATTCGAAGACATGTGACATCTACCAACCCGCACTGGGCCCGCGTGGTGGATTACGACCCACTCTCTCTCAAAGAGAGGAGGCCGGTGTCCCAGCCTATAATTTT
Organism: Aporophyla lueneburgensis; assembly: GCA_932294355.1. Classification (NCBI taxonomy): domain Eukaryota; kingdom Metazoa; phylum Arthropoda; class Insecta; order Lepidoptera; family Noctuidae; genus Aporophyla; species Aporophyla lueneburgensis. The sequence continues at coordinate 14,992,091 of OW028759.1, forward strand.
CCCACTGCTGGGAAAATTATAGGCTGATTACATACCCATGGGCTATAATAGACGGTTCACCTCGATCCCTTACATTTCCTTCATCTAGATTTCTTGGCCTTCTGTCCATACCCGTTCACTGGTAACCTCTCCTCCCCCCTCGAGTGTCGGTATCTTTCAGTAGATATTTGGTTCACAGCTTGATTATGATAAATGATCTTTATGCGCGTCCCACTGTTGATAAAAAGGGTCTTTTAGACTTCTAAGAACATCGACAATCTCTATTTTTATTTTTAAGACTTACATATAGTTGCTTGCGGAAAAATTGGCAAAGTAATATTGTTTGGGCTTGCAGTTAAGCAGTAATTATACGGGGTGGCTGGAATATCAACGCACAAACTGTACTACAAATAATTTATATAACTACATAAATTATTTTGTAACCATGAATTCAGCTCGTATCAGACAGTTAAATACCATAGTGCAGAAATTTTTCATATACTGATATTATAAAGAGTTTGTTTGTTTGTTTGGTTGAAAGCGCTAATCTCAGGAACTGGTGGTCCGAATTGAAAAAATATTTTTGTTTTGGATAGCTTATTTATTGAGGAAGGCTATAGGTTATATAACATCACGCTACAATCAAAAAGAGCGGAGCAGAAACGAAATATGGACGAAAACTGGCAGGCAATTCGATGCGACGGGAAGGGTCAGGGGAGCAAATTTGACGCGGACGAAGTCGCGGACGGAAGCTAGTCGGTTATAAAAAAATTGCTATTTAATAAAAAGGGCAATACGTGCTATATGGGTAATACACTGCATATTTTTTTTTATAAATGGTTAAAATACTATGTTAGCCCCCTATCGTAGTTTTTCTTTTCCCCATAATCATATGCTGAACTCTCGGTTACAGTTTGTACATTGGATAAAAATGTATTCTGTATTGAACTGGTATACCTACAAAGTTTTGCATTCCAAATAATAGAATGCATTTGGAGCATTACGGAAAATTTTCCGGTCCATACATTTTGATTGAGTAGGTATACGTGATATAAATGTAGTGTAACAAGGGACTTATGACATCGGACAAAGTTGAATGTCCCTGCATTCCCCATTTTCACAAAAACATGGTCAAGAGAAAGGTTCATTCAGTACTGAATACAAAAAAAAAAAATAGTCTCGTACCACATTACACGATATCGATAAAATCAACACATTAATAAATTAATTATCCTCTCACTGTATCCTGCAACTACACTGCCGATAAACCCGAATACCACACATATTACTAAACGCTAACAAATATTCTGAAAATGGCTCGTTTTTTTTGCACGCCAGTGTACCAACATCGTTAAGGACCACACACATAGTTCGGAAAGTAGAATTTCCTTTTGACAACCACACAACTAATATTGCACCTTAAGGTTGAAACTATAAGGTTGGTAGTTATTTCTAGTGTATCGTGTAAATTAGTATTCTTTCATCTTAGTTGTATGAATAATTCCCCCGATCTAAGATATAAGGGGCTTTGTGGGCTAAATGTGACGGAAATAATGTTACTATCTTATAAATAGGTAAGCTTACACGTAATGGATTGAAAATGGACAAGAGATAGTTTAGATAAATGTCTGCCCTTGTGGATTTTTTCCGTTTGACCTTGACATGACCTTGATATAAGTTCGTAGTAATATGATAACGGTGGAAAAGGTTGATCGAAGGTTAAGCTTCACCTGCCGCGTTCAGTTCGTGGATGAGTGACCATTCATTACATGAGTCTTTCTTCTATTTTACCGACAGTGAAAATATTTTTTTTTTTGCTTTTTGAACTACCCATAATTATGGCTTCTGTATTGGATTAAAAAAATGCATGTGTGTTTTCATTAGGACTAATTAAAATTTTCTTTCGGGCAAATATTTTTTTTTTATATGTTTGTTTTAGAAAAAAATAATGTGACAGAGTGGCCTTTTTCTGTGGAGACCACATTTCGGCTTACCACTCTGTCACGGCATTCTACGGGAAAAAGATGTATTAAATATGCTGGTTAGAGAAAATAAAAATGACTTAATATTAATAAAAAATTAAATTAAAAATTTAAAAAACCCCCGACACAAAAACCTAATTTCCCTTTAAAAAGTAAAAAATAATAAAAAATAACTCAATCTTAAAGTACCTAAGAATGTATTAATAATTCAAAAAAATACGCCGCGTTGGGGGACCGCTTCAAACCTAACAATTTAATTACCAATAGTCTTACTACCTAACTAAGCAGTCAACGACGTCTGCACTCGCGGAGCGGTCCCCCAACGCGACGTTTTTTTTTGAATTATTAATACATTCTTAGGTACTTTAAGATTGAGTTATTTTTTATTATTTTTTACTTTTTAAAGGGAAATTAGGTTTTTGTGTCGGGGGTTTTTTAAATTTTTAATTTAATTTTTTATTTTGTACTTTTTATAGGTATATACTTAATATAATGTAGAATCAAACGAAGCTAAGAACACTCTCGATTAATTCATCAATATTCTCTTTCAGTGCGCTTTCATTTGAGACCCCACTCGAGTATATTTGCTGACATTCGGTTACTCTTCCCCACTTTCCCCCCCACAACTTTTAAACGGCTCAACCGATTTTCATCAAACATGTCTAAGAACACTCGCAGATAAGTCACCTTTAATAGATATTTTTTTTTATTGAAATCGCATCATCCGTTCAGGAGCTATGATGCCACAGACAGACAGACAGACAGACACGTCAAACTTATAACACCCCTCTTTTTGCGTCGGGGTTAATAAGAAAAATACGGACGCTTATTTGAACCAAATTAAAAAGCCGTAAATTTCAATACTCCAACGAGATGCCATAACAAGACGAAGGACAGACCGTTGCCGGATAAAAAGTAGAACGACCCACATATTGAAATCCCTCTGTGCCTTAGAAAGTTCGTAAGGGCCGGTTCACACCGGAATGGCAGCGGCCGGCAGCGACGCGGCGAGCACTTTCAGTGTGAAATAATTTTAAACTTTAACTACATACTTCAAAGACCAGTATCGGTTGAAAAACCAACAGGTGTTTCCGCCCGCGGCTGCCAGTGGCGACGCGAGGCCGCTCGCGGCACCGCGGGCGGCCGCGCGTCCTTTTCAAGTTTTTCAAGCGATACTGGTCTTTTAAGTATGTAGTTAAAGTTTAAAATTATTTCACACTGAAAGTGCTCGCCGCGTCGATGCCGGCCGCTGCCATTCCGGTGTGACCCGGCCCTAAAGCCGTTGCAGTTGATCTTTGTCAGCCGATACGGGTGGCCCAAAAGTCTGAAGACCATTCTTACCAAGGGATATCCTGCTGCCAATAAACTGGGTTGTGGAGGGTATAAAGGCAGTCGCTCCATGTAAAATAGTAGTATTATAAACCAACCCCAACATAGTTGGAAAAAGACTAGGCAGAGTGATTGACCTATGAGTTTATCATTATCAGGTTGGTAGATGTCACATGTCTTCGAATATTTGGTTCTAGGACATGCCGGTTTCCTCACGATGTTTTCGTTAACTGTTTTGAGAGCAGTGATGATGAAATAATTCACACAAAGTAAGCGCCTGTATGGGTACGAACCTACGGCCTATAACTCGTAAGTAGCGGCCATAACCACTGGGTCACCACTGCTCTTTTAATGCAGTTCATCATATCAGCCAAAAAACGTCCACTTCTGGACATTAGCCTCTCCCGGCCTCCACTCCAACCGGTTCTGTGCTTCTCATATCCTTTCTTTGGAGGGTTTGCCATAATCGCCACGCTTGACAGGCGGGTTGGCGATCACAGTACGGTGGTAAAATGCATAAAGAACGCTGCTGCCCATTCTCTAGTTAGGCCCTTTGTCGCTTTTCCCAACACCCACGGGAAGAAATAGAGTTATTGCACACACATCGTAAATTATAGCAAGTTACTGCTGTGACGATTTTACTAAAGAGAATATTCATTTAGGGACCCTAGTAAAAATCCAGCCAATTCTCGATTCTGAATTCAACTCAGACCAAGTCCTCCAGGCCATATTTCGCCAGTGGCGGCCAACCTGAACGGAGACTAGCCTTCGGCGCGGAAGATATTAGTGACTAGCTTTTGCCCGCGGTTTCGCCCGCGTGGATGTCGGAAATTAACGCTGGTATTTTTCTAAAATAAAAGATTTTTTCTAAAATAAAAGCCTAAGTTACTCCTTCTTACATCAGCTATCTGCCAGTGAAAGTCCCGTCAAAATCGGTCCAGCCATTTCAGAGATTAGCCGGAACAAACAGACAGACAGAAAAAAATTGTAAAAAATATTGTTTTGGTATATGTACCGTGTATACATCCGTATACACTTAGTAAAAAGTGGTTATCTTAATATTATAAACAGACACTCCAATTTTATTTATTTGTATAGATGTATAGATTAAGTATACAACGTCAAAATACATCCCAAATCACACCTTTTATATTGTGTATTTTAGACTTATTTTTTGTTTTGTTTCTGTATTAATTATATAAATCTAAATTATTAAGCATTTTTCGCATGGAACATCATACCATTCTGTATCTGGAGAAGGGCGTTGCTAGCTGCGCTACAGTTTATACTTTTGCAGCTACCATCGTTTTACTGTGGTGCATCGTTTTATCGTTGTACCGTGTGGTGCCGGACGTAAAGAATAACACCACCCCATTTCTTCCCGTGGATGTCGTAAAAGGCGACTAAGGGTAAGTCCCTTAGAATTGGCAGCAGCATTCTCTATGCATTTTACCACCATACTGCGATCGCCAACCCGCCTGCCAAGCGTGGCGATTATGGAAAAGCCCCCCAAATTGGGGGAGGCCTAAGTCCAGCAGTGGACGTCTTGCGGCTGAAATGATGATGATGATGATGATCGTTTTACTTGTCAAACGTGCCCTGTGTTATTTGTTCCGATTTTTTTTTTTTTTTAATTGATTTATACAGCACAAGTGAGTGCGTAAATACAGGAGCACTCACTCTTCCCTCGTTTTCATAGTCCGATGGGACGGCAATCCGACACGACTGGAGAGAAATCAGGCGCAGGGGCATAACGTGCTTTCCAAAGCACGGAGGTATCACACCGCCAACTTCTGAAAAACCCTGACCTGGAAATCGAACCTAGGACCACGCCAGACATACATACATAAACAACCATACTAAATATAAACAAAGACCAATCTCAACAGTAGTAATAAATGCAATAAATTAAATTCAAAAGTTGCCGCTTTAACGAGCGAAGGCTTTTTACGAGGGAACGATTCCGTCAATAATTGCCTTTCAATGCTGTATCTTCGTTAACTCAGATCAATTTAGGGTAGAGAAAAAATGGCAGCTGTAGTATTTTAAATGAATTAGATGACCGTTGTGTGTATGATAGTGTCATTCTGTGCTTACAGAATTGTCATAACACAATCCTACAATTCTAATTTAAACTCTTTATTATTGGTTGTCATGGAAACAATGACATTTGGTTCAAATAGGTTATTATGTTTTATTTATGAAATACTATCGTTTGTGATGATTATTTATCAGACTGTAGACAATTTTCTATTTTATTCAGTACCTGTTGTTGACAGGCCTACAATGTGCTCCCATGCCTAATTATACTGTTCTTTGAAACCATTGTAAAAGCCAATTATTTTTACAAGAGTAACCATGGAGTGCGTGTAGGTTTATTTGAAATAAAACATTTTGATTTTGAATATTATCTATATTTCTCGGAAGATTTTTTTTTTGTGGGTGGGAAATCTTCAAATGACGTGGAGCGGAAGCTCTTGAGTGGAGCGAAAGGGCGTGTCAGACCTTTACTGACTAAAACCTACCCGTGTTCCTGCAGTTGCCCATGTGCCAGGGTCACGGTATCTCTTTCGAACAAATCTCGCGACCCTGGTAGATCTCCGAAGGATTAACCCATTCAATGCGGCGCACGCCGATCAGCGTATTATTTTTTATACTCGGATTCGGACCACGCCTATCGGCGTAATGTAGAGTTGTTTTATATTTTACCCAAATTTGAAGATTTAATAATAAAGTATAGACCAATGTGGAAGTGAAGAGAAGAAGTGCTGAAATCGCCGATTGGCGTGTTATTTTTTATTCGTCACGTGCGGCTCACACCGATCGGCGTTTACGTTAAAAACTATGCCGCATCTGGGTAGCGAGAACAAAATTAGTTGCTGCACTGAATGGGTTAAGCAGAGGTGCACCTATAATACACCGACATTTCGCCAGTTATAATAATAGGCGAGCCTATTGCCATCAACCGGGCACAAGCCCATGCTCCGAGCGGCTACTGAGAAATCCAGATGGAAAAAACCGATAACACTTTTCCCAGTCCGGCTATCGACCGGTGGACCTCATATCCTCAGCAGTTATGCTTGCAACCACCAGACCTACAAGGCAGAGTTGTCATTCACATTATACTAATTCAGTCACTAAGATTGTTTCAAGCATAAATGTAATGTGACGAGCAGTGGTGGCACAATGGCATATTAGAGGTTGCAGGTTCAAACCCTCCTGCCAGGGTAGCGTGAATCGTTTGCAAAAGTTACCGTGACCCTGGCATATAGGCAACTGAAGGAACACGGGTGGGTTTTAGTCAGTACAAGTCTGACATGCCAGCCTGCTCCGCCCAGAGCGGGAGACGTCATTTGATAATTTCCTACCCACAAAAAAAGGTTCAAACCCTGATGGCCTGCCGGGGTCGCGTCATAGTTCGAAAGAGATACCGTGACCCTGGCATATAGGCAACTGAAGGAACACGGGTGGGTTTTAGTCAGTACAAGTCTGACATGCCAGCCTGCTCCGCCCAGAGCGGGAGACGTCATTTGATAATTTCCTACCCACAAAAAAAGGTTCAAACCCTGATGGCCTGCCGGGGTCGCGTCATAGTTCGAAAGAGATACCGTGACCCTGGCACATGGGCAACTGAAGGAACACGGGTGGGTTTTAGTCAATACAAGTCTGACATGCCCTCCTGCTCCGCCCAGAGCGGGAGACGTCATTTGATAATTTCCTACCCACAAAAAAAAGGTTCAAACCCTGATGGCGCTTGACTTCGTATGAATACTTTCATTACCACTGCTCTGAAAACGGTGAATGAAAACATCATGAGAAAACCTGCATGTCTTACCAAAAATTGGAAGACATGTGACATCTACCAACCCGCACTGGGTCCGCGTGGTAGATTACAGAGGCCTGTGTCTTAGCAGTGCAAACATTATGGGTTGATTATGCATTTATGGTAAGCCTCGTTTTTAAGATTACTAAGTATTTTGAATAACGACGCAATAGGTGAACAATCTATTTTTATTGTTATATTTAGTCTTTAGGTACATAATTAAGACGAAACTGGAAGTGTCCAACAAATCTTGCTTATTAAGATTTACCTCTTCAACAACTTTCTGAATACATTTACATCATCCCTGCTAAGCTTGATCTAATAAATTATTCCCTAGATATTATATGGAGCAACAAACACATAAAGATAAATAAGTGCTACTTGCCTTGCACATAGGTACACGATATTATTCAAACTGTCCCATTTCGGATTGGTGCCAATTTCTGGGTAGCTAATAAAATATATAGATTCTATTCACGGTACACTGAATCAATGGTATGGAATAAAGATTGCATAACTATTACTTCGATGGATCCGGTTGGTGCCAGACGTAAGGAATACCACCATCGCATTTCTTCCCGTAGGTGTTGTAAGAGTAGGTCAAACTGGAGAATAGGCAGCATCGTTCTCTATGCAATTCACCACCATATTGCAATCGCCAATCCCCCACCTACCAAGCGTGGCGATTATGGTCAAGCCCCCCAAGTAGGGGGAGCCGTATGTCCAGCAGTGAACGTCTTTGGGCTGAAATGCAGATGATGATGAAGATTTCTTTTATTGACATTGACAACAGCCCAGCTGATGCAGTAGTAAAACATTATATTAGCATCTTCCCGCAGCTTTGCTCGCGTTAAAATTAACAATAAATACTTATAGTTTTTGTTCGACGCCAGGCCAGGCCCCGACCATAGGATTTTAATTATTATGTGGAAGCGTGATAATCGTGGGCCCTGGGTCAAGAGTGGCGAGCGAACTGTCCGCCGTGCGCGGAGCTTATCACTACAATATGCAAAAGACTCACCTGATGGTAGAAGAGCACCTGCTCTGGAGCCTACCTGGATTTATGTATGTAAGTGAGTGTATACTGTATTGTGTAGTGACGTTGTAAGTGGTATTCAGGACACCAGGCCGCTGCAATAGGCCAGAGATTCTCTCCAACATGCGGTTCAAATGGTCACTTAACCTCAAAATTATTTCAACAAAAGATATATCCAAACTCAACCCGTATTATATGTTGATTACGCACAAAAACAATTGGATCACGACAAATTGTCACAAACGGATCGATTTAAAGGGATTAATTTACAACTGGTCGCGAAATCAAACGGCGACGATGCTCCCTGTTCCAAGATCAAAACCAAAGAGAAAAGTGTCAAACTGACAAATGACAGTTGTCACTCCGTGACGTCTAGAAACGTAGGCGCATAGAGTAAACAAGTCAAACGGGACGGAACAGTTTTTTTTTTCATAAAAGTATCCTATGTTACTTCTAATACCTCCAAGAATACGTGTACAAAGTTTCATGTTGATCGGTTCAGTAGTTTTCGCGTGAAAGCGTAACAAACAAACTTACATACACATTTATAATATAAGTAAGATAAAATATTATAATAAGTAGCTATTTAGCGTAAAGATCGAATGGTTTAGTTAATCAATGGCACACAACAGACCTACGGAGAAAAAATAAGTTTGGTCTTTAGTCATTCTAAAAAGCTACTAACTGTACTTTTAGAATATACAACGTGTAACCTAATTAACGCAAGACTTCATACAGGATACCGTGGCCCTGGGATATGGTCAACTGAAGGAACACGGTTGGGTGTTAGTCAGTAAAAGTCTGACACGCCGTTCCGCTCCACACTAGAGCGGGAGAAGTCATTTGATGATTTCCCACCCACAAAAAAAAGACTCATACTCCTCTATTAGAGTACTGAGTTAAAAGCATAATACAATGATCAAAACTTATTTTTTTAAAGATAGTTTTTATATTTGATAGATTTGTAAAATCAGCGAAAAAGGAAAATTTTCGGAAACAGCCTCTTAAATGCGCCACCGTTCACCGAACACTGTTCTACCGAGCACAATATTCCACCAAAAATTATTTACTTGCTAGCCAAAAAAATACTAAGACTAAAAAGTTTCCCAAGCAGTCCATCTTAACGCCAAAAAATATTACGTGACTCGATTCGGATCACCATTAGTCAACGCACAAACCACATTTTTCTATTCAAATAAATTCTAGGTCGCGACCGAGCGCGTTACCTTAGGTATACATACATCCATCGAGACTTACTACAAGTTATACAGGATGAAGGTTAAACCCCGGTGAATTGTGGAGAAGAATGGGGAAGGGAGAATGATTGCTGTGTAGTTTTGGGGCAATTTTGGAAGTCTGCATTGCTTGGTTTTTTTTTTACTTTCTAGTGCATAATGTTTATGATATCATGAGATTAAGGCAAAAGAGAAGGCTGTATCTATCTTCTATCATCTCATCTCTGTAGCCTTTTATATGTACCTACTATGCCAGAGTTGCTTTACAGCCTAAGCGAATGCAGCTGCATGCCAGTATTTTATTTAGAGCGACTGCCTATTTGATCTCCGAAGCCCAGTTACTCAGTAATACGATACCCTTTGGTAAGACTGACTGTCACAGAGATTTCAAGCTTCTGACGATCTAAACTATATATATTTAAAACAAACTAAAAAGTAGAAAATAATGGAAAAAAAACGTGGGGTGCCTGATATCAATAAAAAATACCTTAAAAGCATGGAAGCGTGTTATTTTAGTTTTTTTAAACTATTATTTATTTTCTATTTTTTAAGGTGTTTCGAATTTTGAGACGTATGACAGCGTAGTTTGTGACGTATGTCAGCGTAGTTTTCTAAGACAGTTTTTTTGCGGTCCTGGTAACCCTAGCAAGTATAATGGCACAAATTTATGAAATTATAGTATTGTCATCGGTCCTCGATAAGTCTACAGAGTTTAAATGAAATCTGGTCGTTTAAAGTGTGTCAAAATCGCGCTATTAGGAGTCGGTTACAAACAAACATACAAGTGAAGCTAATAAAGCGTGTAAAAAACAACTGTCAAAAATCCACAAATCACAGTCGAGACCAACTTAGCGTGTGTTCCGAGGAACGGAGGGGTCTTGCAATTTAAACATAGTGATCCATCCAGGGAATCACCACGGCAAGCATATCTAGACCTGGTAATGGACTCGTGCGGTTTTCATTAATAGCCACAAGCTCTTCTGACCCCTCTGGCAAGCCCAAAGTCTGTAGGTATGTTTGAGTAGAAAAAAAATGCGTCTCACTCTAGAAGTAATTTATGTATTTTCTATAGACCTGCCCCCCTAGCCAAGTTACAACCGTTTCGTGTCGAATTCCGTTCTCCAATCGGTAACGCCTCGATGTCAGCAATTGTAGAAAACGATAAGTTGGTAGTCATGTTGACGCACCTGAGTCGGCCGCTCGTTCTACAATGTCTTTAGAAAAACGACATTATAACTAAGGATGTAGCGTTGAACATTGTAGAAACGATAACAATTTATTCTATCATTTTGAAAGATGTGAACTTGACCACGAATTTTCTATTTGTTTGTTCTAACCATGTGACTTAACGTTGAGCGACTAGCGTTAACGATTGCAGATTATCAACTTGGCTAGGGGTGCAGAAGGGTTAATAAGCTTCGAATTATTATAGAATTATCCTCCCTAAATTTGGGAGCTTGGTACATCATTTCAGCCGTAAGACGTCCACTGTTGGCTTTGCCATAATCGCCACGCTTGGCAGGCGGGTTGGCGATCGCAGTGTGGTGGTAAAATGCATAGAGAACGCTGCTGCCCATTCTCCAGTAAGTCCCTTAGTCGCCTTTTACGACACCCACGGGAAGAAATGGGGTGGTGTTATTCTTTACGTCCGGCACCACATAGTATCGAAGCTTGGTACGCGGGTTGGCGATCATAGTATGGTGGTAAAATGCATAGAGAACGATGCTGCCCATTCCCTATTAAGTCTCTCAGTCGCTTCTTACGATACCGACGCGTGACGGAAAGAAATGGGGTGATGCTATTCTTTGCGTCCGGCATCAAACGGAGCTTCTATAAGCTCCGTGTGATGCATGTGCGTGTGCGTGTGTATGCTGGTGGACTCACTACTTTCTTATGGGCTGGCATGCTATGGTAACACATTTAAAACATATTTATATAAAATTAAAAAAATACAGATCAGATTCATGAAACTTTTAGTAGACAAAAACACAAAAAAGCGTTGCAAAAGTAATGATTATGAAGACTTGTTTTTTTCATGTAAAATGCTGCCAGTTCATGAGAGGGTAGTGTTGTCTCTAGCTGTGGAACAACATGGTAGTGATACATTTACAAACAACATTATACGCACAAGATCCCAAAGAAACAATTGTGTAAAAAGATTTGTGGTGCCCACGTATAATAATTATGATGGTCAAAGGTGTAGTAGACATTTTCTAGTTCCCACAATTTTTAATAGCCTGCCAGACGATATTAAGAGCTGTATCTCAAAAACTGTTTTTAAAAGTAAAATTAGTATGTACCTCTTAGATATGTTTTTCCAAAGCCTCACTCTAAATAATAGTTGAAAAACTTGCGTATTTTATGTCTCTGTTTATTGTTGTTTATGTTTTATACGTTTAAAGGAAAAGGTGTCAATATAATATTATTACAAAAAATTGAAAAAAGGAGCTACATCTGCCAACAAACTGCCTTGCAGTTTGGCAGAAGTAATATATTTTGTAAAACAACCATAACATTGTGAATAAACACTTTTCCATTTTTTTTTTTTTGTATGTCTTCATCTCCCCAGCTTTTTCCCAATTATGTTGGGGTTGGCTTCCAGTCTAACCAGATGCAGCTGATTATCAGTATTTTATTTATTTAAACTTCTCGCACACAAAAAAGGTATAAAGGCGGACTTAATGCCTTAGGCATTCTCTACCAGTCAACCAAGGGTGGTGAAAAGATTAGGTGGCAGGTGCTTTGATTGAGAGGAACAGTTATTGAAAAATACTATTAAAATACATCCTATATCAAGTTATAAATAAGATGGGAAATATAAATAGATTATAAACTTATAATGAACACATATATATTCACTATAATTTATACTTACATACACATATATTTATATATATATATATATATATATATATATATATATATATATATTTACATGGAACATTGGAGCACATTTTACATGTAGCGACTGCCTGTCTGACCTCCACAGCTCAGTTACTGGGTAATTCGATACCCCTTGGTAAGACTAGTTGTCAGACTTTCACTATAGTATGTATGTTTGTATTAAAATAGTTTTCACAGTATTGCCTTAATTATATTATGTCCCGATAAACATGCCAATAAAACACCAACCTGTACATCAAAGTTGATTTACCTCTGCCCCGTATATTACTAAAGGTGTGTAGAAGTCATTCATTCCGAGATTTACTTTACTCCCTTTGAGCGGCCTAACATCCATTTTATATTAGTTTTTTTTACCTCCACCATTGACCGACTTCGCTTTTTTTATATTTCCATATCTGAATTCGTAAAAGGTTCGCTTTTATATTGGGAGTAATGCTTATTAAGTTTAGTAGGCAGATTTCGGTGGCGTTTATGCTACTTTTCATTGATCTTTAGTGATTTTTTATGCTTTTGATTTTTTATCTAAAGGTTTTCTCTTTGACGCTTCCCATCGTATTACAAAACACGATCTAACTTTAAACCGACACTAAACCTTCCAGATACTTTTGTATTTCGAAGATCATGTAACTTTAGTAATAAGTTCTAAATACAAAATTGTCAGCCTAAGAAGTTCTTAGTTCTGTAAAAGGAACTGTATTTCGAAAGAGGAAAAAAATAGGTTTGTATACTGTACATATAACGCTGAGAACAAAAAGACAAAACAAAAAAGAAAAATATTGAGTCCCTCCGCGCGGAAGAAGTGAAATTTCGTAATGTGGAATAGAAAATAGGAAGGGGTAGAAATTGATTTTTAGTGAAATCATTTATTTATTTATTTGAGTTTTTTTTTTTCATATTGTTTCTTTTAAGGCAAGACTTTATTAACATTGCTTACAATTCATAATTGAACGCAACAGTACTTTCATACCCCCTCCATGATAGCGTTAAACGTTTAACGGAACCTTGTTGGAAGTCGCATTAGAAGTTTCACTTCAATAAGTTCGGGGAAAATATACGTCATATCCACGCAAAACGGCCAAAACAGATTTCGAAAACAGACTCGTTTAAAACATACCTACCTAAAGCAAAACCATGTTTTGTAAAAAGACCGTTCAAGTCTCAAAAAAACTTTATACTTTTGTATCTATATAGCGCTAAAAATATTGAGGGCGCGTGGTCAAAAACCAAAGTAAATAGCCATCTTGTTTTTCGAATTGCACAATTGTTACTAACAGTGTCTCCATGGTAACGTCTTTCGAGCTCCAAAAGACCTAACAGCCTTCTACTTACTTGTGTTTCATAGTCAATTGCAAGTAAGACCAAAATCTTAAGCACCCCATGAGGTACTCTCCCTATAGAGATTTGAGTCAGCAAAGTTTGAAGCGAGATTAACAGTCTAGGGTGCCAAAATCTGCCAGGGTCGCGAGATTGTTCAAACGAGATACCGTGGCTCTGGCATATGGGTAACTGACGGAACACGGGTGGGTTTTAGTCAGTAAAAGTCTGACACGCCCTCCCGCTGCGCCAAGAGCGAGAGAAATCATTTGATGATTTCCCATCCTAAAAAAAAGGGTGCCAAAATAGTATTTGTCTATAATGTTCTCACTGCTGGGACACAGGCTTCCTTTCGGTGAGAGGGAGTAGGCCATAATCCACCACGCAGGCCCAGTATGGGTGGGTGGATGTCAAATATCTACAAATTTTTGGTTCCAGGACATGCCGGTTTCCTCACGACGTTTTCCTTCACCGTTTTAAGAGCAGTGGTGATGAAATAAAAGATACCAAGTTAATTATCTGCCTGGAATCGAACTCTCATCATGGCTAATGACTCGTAAGTCGGGGCCAATATACCACTGAGCCACCACTAATCTTTGTCAAGGATGCGTCAGGCTTAAAATAATCACGGCAACTTTCACCCAGCTGCTACTAGCTACCCTACAAGATCGTCGCTCCACCTAGCCTCTACCTTTCCTTTGACGACTCGTAATCTCTACTGAAGAACACGTCTACTCCAACAGTAATCGGTTCTTTGGCTAATATAGCTGGCCCATTGCCACTCCCGCTTGCTTATTCTGTGAGATAGCTTTTCCTAATTGAAACCTGAGAAAATCTCCATGCATTGTCTCTTCCATAGCTAGCTGAGCGACCTTGAATTTCGTCTTCTTTCGGCTCGGTGAGTACCTATATTATCCAGTAATGACCTCTCCCTTTATTGACTTAAGAGTGAAATTCGACATTTTCCACTGGAATTATGAAGTCTTACTAAATAGTTAATTGTTAAAAGTTTAAGGGTGGAAAAAGACAACAAGATAGAAAAATCTTTGAGATGGCAACCCTCTAAATTCTTAATTTCGCTTGTCTGTAACACCTCTAAAAAAGAAATGAATCTGCTTTATTAAAGTCTCTTTCTGGAGGACTCGTAAAAGGGAATTATTTGCAAAGTGACTACGCTTTGTAGCTATAGTAAGTCTCATTTTAAAGTCACCGATCAGGTGGCGAGTAAACGCCCATAGTTTACGAGATTCTGTAAGGCACGGTAAGAAGCCAATTTTAAGGTATTCGGCAAAAGCACATGCCGATAACAAAAAAAATGTGAATCGAAAGACCACCAGAATAAAAATGATTTTACAGTTTCAATTTTAAAAAAAAATGTATGCACGGCAGTGGAATAATTTTAGGGGAATTCTTCAGTTGATTGAATTCCCTTTATTTATTATTTATTATTATTTTTATTGTCACTACGTACAATATGATAAGCCGCTTAACATTTTGAGAACTATGCGACTCTTTTTTTTATTATGTTACTATTTTATTTTCATAAAATATTTTTGAATAGGTCTGTTCTTTGAACATTTAAACATATATATTTTTATTGTACATATTAAAGCCTAGTCTAAAAATATAAGCCCAGTAGTGTGAGGTGGTGAGATTGACAGACCGAGGAGCGCCAAGCGTGTTTATCAGAATACTTATCTTACAAACTCACTCTTAAAAACTCATTCTTCTAAATGATAACCCGTTTCACCCTCCCTAATCACATCATCATCACTACAACCCGTTTGATACGTTTCGAATAAAAATCAACTTGTCAACTACTTAAAGCGGGTGGCACACTATACGATACTGTGGAATACATTGTGTATCACAGCGGATACGAAATGGTTCGAATTTCGAATAACAGATAAGAGACGCCGAGTACACTTGAGTCATTGTAGTCGCGCAGGCATTGAGGAATTTACTGGTGTTAAAAACGTGCTGGTATTTTTTTTTAAATTTAAGAAAATAATGTTAGAAAGAATTGGAGAAAGAGTAAGTTTATGAAAGGCAACATCTTGAGAGCTATAAAGATACACGATACTGACAAAAAGTACATTGACATAACAAAATTTGGGCCTAAACAACTGGCAATCGTTTTTCAAGGTTTTTGCGTTATTAGAACGACTTTTCACAGGATTGACGTAAATTTTTTGTTAGCTTATATGTCATTGTCAATCCAATATTTTAGACTTTTGCATCATCATTATCATAGAATGTAGCTAGTTTAGCTAACAGATTGGTATTAGTAACCTGTTCGGAAGTACCTAAGAGAAAAAGTCAAATGAAATTAACGGTCTAAAGGGACGTTCATTTCTTTCTAAACGGACGATAAAAAGAATAGGTAATTACCACTTAATCAAAAATTTATTCAAAGTAAACAATCAAAAAGATGGAAATCAAGACACCTCACAGCAGTTGGCATCAAATAAAAATAAATTATGTAATACCTCTTGTTATTTGTAAAACAAGAAACACGCCTGCCTGCTGTGCTTCCCGAGAACGGGATGAACTTGTTGTATCTCTTAACCACTTACTGGGAATATTATTCCTTATAAGGTATGTCATACTCATTTGATTGTAACTTGTAATGACTCAATCGTAATTGTGTAAAAAGTGATAAAACAGGATTTGTAGTCAGATGAATCAGATGTACAGTCACCTAAAGAAACAAGTAAGCAGGGTTATGCGATATATTTGATGTTAACTAAGGAACTGATAAATATTTTCGAATAATATTTAATGTAGTTAATAGAAAACAACAGTTTATTTATAAAATTAATTTTCATTCTAAAATATCCATCAGTTTCTTACTTAACTTAACCCATTGAATACCGTAATTACAGACACAATTAAAAACCATTGTGTCTATACCAAATGTGGTATCTCTGGGACTTGGAGGTTAAGTTATATCTGACTGCCTTGGATACTTTTCTTTTTTGTGACTATAGCAACAAGGATCTGTTGGCAATCTAATGACGTTGACAGGGGCGACTGTTAGGGCCGGGTCACACCGGAATGGCAGCGGCCGGCAGCGACGCGGCGAGCACTTTCAGTGTGAAATAATTTTAAACTTTAACTACATACTTAAAAGACCACTATCACTTGAAAAACCAACAGGTGTTTCCACCCGCGGCTGCCCGCGGCGACGCGAGGCCGCTCGCGGCACCGCGGGCGGCCGCGCGACCTTTTCAAGTTTTTCAAGCGATACTGGTCTTTTAAGTATGTAGTTAAAGTTTAAAATTATTTCACACTGAAAGTGCTCGCCACGTCGCTGCCGGCCGCTGCCATTCCGGTGTGTCCCGGCCCTTAGTTAACTTGTGCAATTGTTTTGTAACATACAGTGAAAACAAAAAATATATTAGAAAAGTTTTTTTTTTATTTCAGAAAAGTAGCATGACAGGTGCGTTGCTGTTAACACGAAAGCGTGGAATAAAATAAATATTTATTTAAAATTACACAACAAACATGTTTTCATTTTGGACCTGGCAAGGGAGCCCCAGAGAGCTTCAGCTACTCACAGTATTCTACCTGCAGGGCGTTGGTTAAATCTAAGTACAGTAATCTAAGTTAAGCTTGGTTCAGCTATGGCCTATGTTCAGCATTGGAGGTCTTTCGGCTGAAATGTTGACTTACATATATTATTATTAAAATAGATATGTCTGCCCTCTGTATAAATGGAATCCTCTTTCATTATGTCAGTATTTACTCCCACGAATTTAAAACTACATTTCCTTAAAAAAACAATGCATTTTGTTTCTTATGCTGAAGCATTTTCTGAGCGGAGTTCCTTCAGATTTTCAGAATTCCGTTTGCAAAAGAATTCGTATCTCTGTCGCTTGTGCGCAAATATGCAGACGGAAAACTAAGTAGCTTTGTAATAGTCTTGAAATAACTGAAACTACGGGACTTACTGTCTTTCCTTGAAACATGAAATTCGTTGATATTGTCGAGTTACTGAAAAATAGAGAAAAATATGTAGAGTTTTTGGGAATACATCCTACATCCTACTTTCTAAAGTTTGTATGTATAGATGTATGGATGTGTGGATGTTTGTTACTATTTCACGCAAGAACTACTGACCCGATTAAGATCAAATTTGGCACACAGATGGTTTATAACCTGGATTAACAATAGAGTACTTTTTATCCCGGTACTATATTCCCGCGGGATAATTTCCGACCTCCACGCGGACGAAACCGCTGGCAAAAGTTAGTAATCTAATTCAAAGTCCTGAGTGACTGACTGATATATCAACGCACAGCCTAAACCCTTGGTCCTAGAGACATGAAATTTGGAGGGTGTATTCTTTGTAAAGAGTAGGTATCCATTAAGAAAGGGTTTTTTGAAATTCCACCCCTAAGAGTGTGAAATGGGGGATTGAAATGGTGTATTTTTCGACAACCACGCGGGCGAAGCCGCGGGCACAAGCTAGTTTGCCTATAATGTTCCCGCTGCTAAGACACACGTCTTCTATCAGTGAGTTCTCTTAAAAATACATTTTTCAATCTACTCTGAGACATCCGAGAAGTCCTCGCGCACATGTGGGAGTGGCGCGAGGAGGCGAAACGCCGCTGCCGCGACAAATCGCGGCACGGTGGACAGAGCTCCGGTGTGATCTCATGGCGACATGGCGGGTACGATTGTCGCAACCCAGTGCTGGGCACGCCACAATTGCGGTGGTAAGTCCCCTCTTTGAGGAGTGGATAGAGAGGCGCCACGGCGTCCTCAACTTCCGCCTGAAGCAGGTTCTCACCGGGCATGGGTGCTTCGGTGGGTTCCTGTTCAGGATAAAGCGGGAGGATACGTCCGGGTGTTTCCATTGCGAGGATCGTCTGGAGGACACGGTGGAGCATACGCTGGAGGTGTGCCCTGCCTGGGCGGGGCACCGCCGTGTCCTCGTGGAGGCGATCGGCGGCGGCGACCTCTCGCGCCCGGCCCTGGTGCGAGCCATGGTACGGAGCGAAAGGGAATGGGAAGCCGTCACCTCCTTCTGCGAAGCAGTAATGCTCGCGAAGGAGGAGGCGGGGCGCGTGAGGGAGTGGCAGTCTCTGCGCCCTCACGACCCTAGCCGCCGCAGGAGGAGACGCCCCGGGCGTCAGGAGTCGATTGCGGACTCCCGGCCACCGTAGGCGCGAGCTTGCGGGTGGCGAGCAATGGGTAGCTCGCCGCCCGGTAAGGACCAAGCTCGGGTCGACGGCGCGCAGTGTTCCACGCGCGCCTCAAAAAGAAGTTAGCAGCAGTGTAGGGGTCTACTAGGACCGATGCCTGCCGGGGTCGCGTGATTGTTCGAAAGAGATACCGTGACCCTGGCACATGGGCAACTGATGGAACACGGGTGGGTTTTAGTCAGTAAAAGTCTGACGCCCTCCCGCTCCGCCCAGAGCGGGAGAAGTCATTTGATGATTTCCCATCCTGAAAAAAAAAAGACATCCGAGAAGCGGAAACGACTTTCAATTTCAGTAACAAACTGTTGAAATGTTTCTCGTATGACAGTCAATGGTAGAAAAATCGAGCAGAGCGTTTAAGGTAAGGAAAGATAGCAAGCTTTTGGAGATCGCAGAAATCCATATGTTACAGTCGGTAAGAGAATAAATAGTTATCACATCACATAATCAGCCTGTGCAGCATGTGTTGGGACACAAATCTATCCGTGAGAGGGAGTGGGCAGTAATTCACCACGCGGACCCAATGCGGGTTGGTAGAGGACACATGTCTTCAAATTTCTGGTTCTATTCTAGGAAATGTCGGCTTCCTCACGATGTTTTTCTTCGCCGTTATTAGAGCAGTAAATAATTTACACAAAGCGCCTATTAGGGTTCGAATCCACGACCTTGCAACTCGTAAGTCGCGTCCGTTTTCATCACTACTCTCTACTTTAGTCTAAATACCCTTAGCCAAGTCCATTTAATTAGCTATTTACCTAGAGAACACATCTATAATGGCAGAGATAAAGTTGTTGAAGACCTATTCATAGATACCCCACACGTATGGGTTTGATGAAAAAAAACATTTTTTAGTTTCAGTTCTATGTATGGGGAACCCCAAAATTTATTGTTAGATACCCCACACGTATGGGTTTGATGAAAAAAAACATTTTTTAGTTTCAGTTCTATGTATGGGGAACCCCAAAATTTATTGTTTTTTTTCTATTTTAGTGTGAAAATCTTAATGCGGTTCACAGAATACACCTACTTACCAAGTTTCAACAGCATAGCTCTTATAGTTTCGGAATAAAATGGCTGTGACATACGGACGGACAGACAGACAGACAGACAGACATGACGAATCTATAATAGTTCCGTTTTTTGCCATTTGGCAACGGAACCCTAAAAAGGACATTTGGTTAGGAAGGTACTATAAAGTTCTCAAATTACCAAAATATCAATAAAAACTGAGGAAGAGAAAAACATATAACCCCACAAAGTCTTCACATTCACAATAATTAAAATAAGGTGTTTCTCGTGTAACTAACAAAGAATACTTGCTTATACACAAACTTGTAACCAGGAATATCCAGCAATCCAGGAATGTCAGCAACTTCTGAAATACAGATTTGAGGTATGGACCTTTCATGAAAATAAATATTTCTTTAGTTTCAAAGATAACAGTAGATTTTGGAAATATTTGAATATCAATTTGATTTATTAAAATTTAAGTTTTGTAAAGTTACCAAACGTGTTATGCAGATATCATTCTGTTTATGAGGGAAACTGCAGGCTTATAATAATAAGCATTTACGTAAACGAAAATTGGCACGATCGACTGTCTCTTTTGAACACGCCTTCTCATCATCTTCCTTTCCTTTTCCCAACTATATTGAGGTCAGCTTCCAGTCTAACCGGATGCTGCATGCGAGCTGAATACCAGTATTTTACATGGAGCAACTGCCTATGCGGAAGGTAGAGAACAGGATAATGAGGCGCAATATGAGTGACGCCAATGTCCAGCAGTAGACTGCTGAGTTGATTGATTGATTGACTGCCTATCTGATCTCTCATCATCATCATCATCATTTCAGCCGTAAGACGTCCACTGCTGGACTTAGGCCTCCCCCAATTCGGGGGGCTTCTCTACTGCCTATCTGATCTCTACAACACATTTACTGTGTAACATGATACCTCTTGGTAAGACTGCTTGTTACACTTTCAGGTAACCTGCCTACCTGTATCGAATATCGAAGATTCATGAATGATAGCCAATATCAACTACTTAACGTGCTTTCCAAGACACGGTCGACGGACGGTCGTCGGACGGGTCTTTATACTTAAGATGGTCACCCTCATCCAAAGACCCACGCCGCTGTTATTACCATGCCACAAGCCCCTTTCCTTCTACTTACAGAATATTATAACACGAAACCCATGGTAGGCAGGCGCTTTACTTTATGTATATAATTCTATCACCACTGCTCTCACAACGGTGAAGGAAAACATCGTCAGGAAACCGGCATGTCCTAGAACCAAAAATTCAAAGACATGTGTCATCTACCAACCCGCACTGGGCCCGCATGGTGGATTACGTCCCACTCCCTCTCGAAGAGATGAGGCCGGTGTCCCAGCCTATAATTTTCCCACTGCTGGGAAAATTATAGGCTGATTGTAAACCCATGGGCCGGTAACAGCCGGTTCACCTCGGTACTTTACATTACCTTCTTCAAGATCCGTTGGCCTTCTGTCCATACCCGTTCACTGGTAACCTCTCCTCCCCCCCTCGAGTGTCGGTATCTTTCAGTAGATATTTGGTTCACAGCTTGATTATGATAAATGATCTTTATGCGCGTCCCACTGTTGATAAAAAGGGTCTTTTAGACTTCTAAGAACACCGACAATCTCTATTTTTATTTTTAAGACTTACGTATAGTTGCTTGCGGAAAAATTGGCAGAGTGAAATGGTTTTTTGTTTAATAAAGTATGGGCTTGTAGTTGAGCAATCCTACTATCCTACTACTAAACCGTGTGGTGCCGGACGTAAAGAGTAGCACCATCCCATTTCTTTGCGTGGATGACCTAAGAGGCGACTAAGGGACTTACTAGAGAATGGGCAGCAGCGTTCTCTATGCATTTTACCACCGTACTGCGATCGCCAACTCGCCTGCCAAGCGTGGCGATTATTGCAAACCCCCCCCCCCCCCAAATAGAGGGAGGCCTATGTACAGCAGTGGACGTCTTTTGGCTGAAATGATGATAATGATGATGGCTATCCTACTATTTATTTATTTATTAAAACTTATTAACAACTAAAAAAGGCGGACTTAATGCCTGAGCTATTTTCTACCAGTGAAACTTAGGGTGATCCAGAGACAAAACAATATACACTATTCCTTCTTTCCTACTATTTCTGCTCGCGACTTTGTCCGCGTCAAATGTCTTGCTCACTCTACCCATCCCGTCGCATCGAATCGCCTGCCCGTGCGAGGTCTTCATATTCGCAACTTTTTTTTTGCTCGGCTCCTAAGGGCCCTAGCGTGATGTTATATTGTCAACGACCTTCCTCGTTAAATGCGCTATACAACACTAAACGTAGTTTTTGAGATTAGTACGTTTAACCAAACACACTCTCAAGATTTATACATTAAATGTATAAATCTTGAGAGTGTGTTTGGTTATATATTATTTTATTGCAAGTAAATTTTACTTGCAATAAAATAATATTGCGACTATAAATTGAGATGTAAGCTATCCTATCTCTCAAGTTGGATCAAACTGCACATGGTGTGCAAATTTTATTAAAGTCGGTTAAGTAGTTTAGGAGTCCATCCCGGACAAACAACATGACGCGTAATTTATATATATTAAGATTAAATGTGAAAGTTTGTACGTTTAGATGTTTGTTACCCAATCACGCAAAAACGGCTGAACGGCTTTGGATAAAATTTGACTATAATTGTATAATCTGGAAAAACACATAGTTTACTTGTTATCTCAGTAGTAAGCTCCCATGAGGTAAATTATGAACTTCACGCGGGTGAAGTCGCTAGCAAAAATTAGTCATTATGTTAATGTAGCAAAGTACTTTTGACAAGTTGAATTTCCCTGCAAACACATGATGTTTTTTAAAAAAGTCTAAGAAAGACCAGCGCTTATTGAGAAGTAAATACAAAAAATAATAGTTTAAAAAAACTAAAAAACACGCTTCCATAGAAAACTAAACTAAAAAGTAGAAAATAATGAGAAAAAAGCGTGGGGTGCCTGATCAATAAAAAAATACCTTAAAAAGCACCCCACGCTTTTTTCTCATTATTTTCTACTTTTTAGTTTAGTTTTCTATGGAAGCGTGTTTTTTAGTTTTTTTTAACTATTATTTATATTCTATTTTTAGGGTGTTTCGAATTTTGAGACGTTGACATACGTCTCAAAATTCGAAACACCCAGCGATGTTTGTGACGTATGTCAGCGTAGTTTTCGAAGACAGTTTTTTTGCTGTCCTGGTAACCCTGGCAAGAATAATGGCACAAATTTATGAAATTATTGCATTGTCAGCGGTCTTTGACAGGTGTGCAAAGTTTAAATGAAATCTGGTTGTTTAAAGTGGGTTAAAATCGCGCTATAAGGAGTCGGTTACAGACAAACATACAAACAAACAAACAAACATACAAACAAACATACAAGTGAAGCTAATATAAAGCGTGTAAAAAATATATAGTTGATTGAGTTCCACATTACACATGATATCGATAAAATCAACATATTAATAAATCAATTATCCTCTCGCTGTATCCATAATCTTGACACCAACTACACTAGCGATAAACCCAAATACCACACATATTACTAAACGCTAACAAATATTCTGAAAATGGCTCGTTTTTTTGCACGCCAGTGTACCAACATCGTTAAGGACCACACACATAGTTCGGAAAGTAGAATTTCCTTTTGACAACCACACAACTAATATTCCACCTTAAGGTTGAAACTACAAGGTTGGTAGTTCTTTGTAGTGTATCGTGTAAATTAGTATTCTTTCATCTTAGTTATATGAATAATTCCCCCGATCTAAGATATAAGGGGCTTTGTGGGCTAAATGTGACGGAAATAATGTTACTATCTTATAAATAGGTAAGCTTACACGTAATGGATTGAAAATGGACAAGAGATAGTTTTGATAAATGTCTGCCCTTGTGGATTTTTCCGTTTGACCTTGACATGACATTGATATAAGTTCGTAGTAATATAATATCGGCGGAAAAGGTTGATGAAGGTTAAGCGTCGCTAGCCGCTTTCAATTCGTGGATGGTCGTAAAACGCTCATTACATATGCAGACCCCTCTGTGCCTTGGAAAGTACGTTAAGCCAACGCAGTTGATCTTAGTCAGCCGATACGGGTCCCGGGTGGTCATAAGCCCAAAAGTCTGACAACCAGACTTACCAAGGGTTATCGTGCTACCAATAAACTGGGTTGTGGAGGTCAGACAGGCAGTCGATCCATGTAAAATAGTGATATTCCAGTCTAACTGTTAGACTGGTAACCTACCTAACATATAATATTATATTTGGGAAATGGTTAGGCAGCGTGATTGACGTATAAGTTTATCATTAGCAGGTTGGTAGATGTCACATGTCTTCAAATATTTGCTTCTAGGACATGCCGGTTTCCTCAAGATCGCACAAAGTAAAGCGTCTATCTGGGTATGAACCGACGACCTGTAAGTCGTACAGTGGCGAAAGCACCATATAACACGATTCCTACCGGCTTGCCTTCGGGGATTCGCATTGGTAACTGTATCACTACTAAAAATACAATAGTATGTAAATAGTGGCTACTATTGTCAATTAATATAGTTACACTACGGGTATTTAATTCACCATAACATTCAAACAACAAAAAAGGTTATTTATAGCTTTGTATTACAACAAAAGAGAAATGTTCTAAATTAACCCGGCGCCAAAACGTCATAATCGGGAACTAAAAATTCATACAACAGCGATCCCGTAATGATGTCACTTTAGGTCACGTGGCACCGCTAGATATGTACGAGAGCAAGTCGCTGTACAACGGGTTATGACAGAGACAGGTATAGAAAAATGCGTCAGCGAGAACGAGATAGAGGAATGTTGCATATTTTATTCGGTTTTCAGCTGTTCAATTTAATTGTATTTAATTCATTACATTCCTATATTAGGTTTTAGAATGATAGTAAGTATTCTTTATTGATGAGTCAGTAAGTTAAAGCCGACTTCGCTTCGGCTTCTCTTTTAGAAAAATTTACACCTCGCCGCTGAAGTCGTATGTCGCGAGCGTTACCACTGGGCCACCACTGCTCTTTTAGTGAAGTTTCCTATCATCATTCATCATTTTGGTTGAATAACGTCGACTGCCGGACATAAGCCTCTCCCAAGCACCGCCACTTCGACCGGTTATGCGCTTCTCGTATCCTTTCTGGGTGCCATAACCGCCACACTTTGCAGACGGGTTGGCGATCGCAGTATGGTGGTAAAATGCATAAAAAACGCTGCTGCTCATTCTCTAGTAAGGCCCTTTGTCCCTTTTCACAACACCCACGGGAAGAAATAGAGTTATTGCACACACATCGTGAATTATAGCAACTTACTGCTGTGACGATTTACTAAAGAGAATTTTCATTTAGGGACCCTAGTAAAAATCCAGCCAATTCTCGATTCTCAGTTCAACTCAGACCAAGTCCTCCAGGCCATATTTCGTCCGTGGCGGCCAACCTGAACAGAGACTAGCCTTCGGCGCGGAAGATATTAGTGACTAGCTTTTGCCCGCGTCTTCGCCCGCGTGGATGTCGGAAATTAACGCAGGTATTTTTCTAACATAGAAGATTTTTTCTAAAATAAAAGCCTAAGTTACTCCTTGTTATATCAGCTATCTGCCAGTGAAAGTCCCGTCAAAATCGGTCCAGCCATTTCAGAGATTAGCCGGAACAAACAGACAGACAGAAAAAAATTGTAAAAAATATTGTTTTGGTATATGTACCGTGTATACATCCGTATACACTTAGTAAAAAGTGGTTATCTTAATATTATAAACAGACACTCCAATTTTATTTATTTGTATAGATGTATAGATTAAGTATACAACGTCAAAATACATCCCAAATCACACCTTTTATATTGTGTATTTTAGACTTATTTTTTGTTTTGTTTCTGTATTAATTATATAAATCTAAATTATTAAGCATTTTTCGCATGGAACATCATTCCATTCTGTATCTGGAGAAGGGCGTTGTTAGCTGCGCTACAGTTTATACTTTTGCAGCTACCATCGTTTTACTGTGGTGCATCGTTTTATCGGTGTACCGTGTGGTACCGGACGTAAAGAATAACACCACCCCATTTCTTCCCGTGGGTGTCGTAAAAGGCGACTAAGGGACTTACTAGAGAATTGGCAGCAGCATTCTCTATGCATTTTACCACCATACTGCGATCGCCAACCCGCCTGCCAAGCGTGGCGATTATGGAAAAGCCCCCCAAATTGGGGGAGGCCTAAGTCCAGCAGTGGACGTCTTGCGGCTGAAATGATGATGATGATGATGATCGTTTTACTTGTCAAACGTGCCCTGTGTTATTTGTTCTGATTTTTTTTTTTTTTAAATTGATTTATACAGCACAAGTGAGTGCGTAAATACAGGAGCACTCACTCTTCCCTCGTTCTCATAGTCCAATGGGACGGCAATCCGACACGACTGGAGAGAAATCAGGCGCAGGGGCATAACGTGCTTTCCAAAGCACGGAGGTATCACACCGCCAACTTCTGAAAAACCCTTAGCCTGACCTGGAAATCGAACCTAGGACAGACATACATACATAAACAACCATACCTAAATACAAACAAAGGTCAATCTCAACAGTAGTAATAAATGCAATAAATTAAATTCAAAAGTCGCCGCTTTAACGAGTGAAGGCTTTTTACGAGGGAACAATTCCGTTAATAATTGCCTTTCAATGCTGTATCTTCGTTAACTCAGATCAATTTAGGGTAGAGAAAAAATGGCAGCTGTAGTATTTTAAATGAATTAGATGACCGTTGTGTGTATGATACATAGAGCAACACGGACCAGAGGGGAGTAGCCATACGCAGGCGTTCCCCTCTGTCAAAGTACAAGTCCACGCGGTCCTATGCGTATAATAAAACTAGTTGCAGCCGCACTGCTCAGTAGACTAAATCTAGTTGCGTGACTAAATTGATGTCCTACAAAAATTACGAATTGTTCTGTATTTTGCTGCAAAAAGAGATTTGCCACGTCAAATTTACAATAAGATGGCATTACCTTTCATATGTAATTAATATTTAATCACATTATTCCCATTTACTTCCATAAAACTTAAAAATTACAATATTATCGGTCGTGTTGTTTCGGATTTGTTTACCAACACAGGCCGCTCGCCCTCATACAATATGCGGATCGGTCGAGCGACTGATCCGAGTTTGTTTCCGAGTAGAAGCTGTCACCGAGCGATAGTGTTGTTACTGGTTTGTTAGTAGATAGTTATCGATAAATTTGGCAAAGGAGTATATATTCATACAGAGACATTTTTGAGAATAAGTTTTCTGATTTATTTAAAATATTATAATGTAAGCTGTATATTAATATACATAGTTGTGTAAATAAAAAAATTACAAAACTTACGAGTTAACACGTTTTATTAAAATTACTTAGTGTGAACTTCTACCATATTTTTTTTTAAAGTGAAACTTTTAATACTTCGTTTCACACTTTTTCGTCTGTGTGTGGCATCGCATGACGGTCGGCCGCGAAGTAGGGATAAAGTGAAAGGCGCTCGCTGGTGCATGTTGTTGTTTATGGATTTATTTCAATTTTGAGTGCTTGAATTTATTATTTACCTTATTTCGTATGAACATTAAAATTAAGTCTTTTTATTAAGCTATTGCATATATTCCGAAAATTTTTAGTTTAATGTCTATAATGTGAAAAAAGTTTCACTACTATCGTGGTTTTATAAAAACCACACAATCCTTTTTTTATTTATTTATTGCAGGTTTCCTAAAGATTCAAATTTAAGGGATACATGGAAGAAATTTTGTAATAATAGACTAACCTGGATTCCCACAAGAAATAGTGTCATTTGCTCAAAACATTTCAAGACTGACTTTCATGTGTTGGCGAACAATAGGAGGAGATTAGTCGAGGGCACCAAATCAACTCTAACGCCACACTGTATTTGTCCCGGAAGTTTTTTATATCACGGAAAAGGTAAAACAGTCCACCTGCACGCGTAACATGACCACCGTAGAAAGGGGTTTTGTCGACGGACGATTAGACAAAGTAACGTTTCGGGTACACAGTACGACAGCAGCAAAGTAGAAAAAGTCAACTGCACTTTTGATGTGAAACATCTATGGGCGAGGGTAAACCTAAATTTTGGCGTGGTGAGCGTGGCCACGTACAGTGGCCCATACTGAAAATTAGTGGACTTAAGCAACAAAGTTTCAATATCGATGCGATTTTTTTTTGATGTGTTAATTAATATATTAACATATAATTAATACGTTATTTTTTGATTATACCATATTTATTTCTTTTCGTAAAGCATGCTTTATAAATATTACCTTTACAAAATATATTTCTTGTTTTGCCTTGTGTCGCAGGTTCGCTAGGTTAAGCTGCACTTCACAAGGTCAGCCTTTGGATGGGTGACCAATTAATTTATGTGTGGCATTTTGTCGCAGGTTCGCAAGCTTAAGCTGCATTTCGCAAGGTCAGCCTTTGGATGGGTGACCATGTAGTTTTTGTTTTGCCTTGTGTCGCAGGTTCGCTAGGTTAAGCTACACTTCTCAAGGTCAGCCTTTGGATGGGTGACCATTTACTTTATGTGTGGCTTTTGTCGCAGGTTCGCAAGGTAAAGCTGTACTTCGCAAGGTCAGCCTTTGGATGGGTGACCATTTAGTTTGTGTGGCAAAATCTGTTCACCCAGTCGAAAGTTATGAGGTAACAAACATAAAAAAAATACAGTCAAATTGAGAACCTCCTCCTTTTTTTGAAGTCGGTTAAATATAATTCTGAGTCGAATCATGTTGAAGAGTAAATTTTATAAAATGTGCAGTTGACTCTTTCTACTTTGCTGCTGTCGTACTGTGTACCCGAAACGTTATTTTATCTATTCTTCCGTCGACAAACCCGTATCCGTCAGAATCGCGGGTGTATGACTTCCAAAAAAATCTAAAATAAACTATATAAATGTACGTAAAATGTACGTTTTTGTACTAAAACAACTATAAATGTACGTGTCTGTATGCGTAGCAAACATAATTTTAAAGTACGCCGCCATCCTGATGTCAGGTTGACGGGTGCATTTTAATTCAATTAACTTTTTTCAAATTTGACATTAGTAATTAAATGTACGTCAATTGTACATATAGGAACACTATTTAAAAACTTCTTAAATGTTATACAAGCTCTGATATTGTAAAACGCACGTGTGCTGCCACCCTGACGTCAGAATGGCGGGTTGATTCTAAACCGATCAAACTATTTTGATCATCCAAATAACAAATAAATGTACGTCTTATGTTCTTGTCAGATAATAAAACAGAACTCGATTAAATAATTCATAGCATGATTTAATCAATTTTATAACATTTGAGAATAAAGAATACAATGAGCAATCACCATTTCTGGACTTCTATTTATTCCTGGCTTCTGATCATCATAGCACATCCATATACCATCACCCCTATATCATCATCATCATCGTTTTAGCCAATAGACTTGCACTGCTGAACATAATCCTCCTCAAGCTCCGCCACTTCGACCGATTTTGTGCTTCCCGCCTGCAGCGGATTCCTGCGGCCTTCACAAGGTCATCGGTCCACCTTGTGGGAGGCCTTCCAACTCTACGTCCTCCGGTGCGCGGTCGCCACTCCGGAACCTATCGGCCCCATCGGCCATCTGTTCTGCGAACGATATGCCCTGCCCCTGCAAGAAGCCGACAGGAGGATCCAGTTGGGTTGGGAAGCGTTTGGAAAATTTCGTCAAATCTTCTCGTCACCGATACCGCAATGTTTGAAGACCAAGGTTTTCAACCAGTGCGTCCTACCCGTTACGACATACGGTGCCGAAACGTGGACACTGACAGTGGGGCTAGTCCACAAATTTAAGGCTATGCTCGGAGTTTCTTTGAAGGATAAAATCAGGAATGAAGTTATCCGAAAAAGAACTGGAGTTACCGACATAGCTTGCAGAGTAAGCAGGCTAAAGTGGCAGTGGGCTGCCCATGTCTGTCGATGGACCGATGGCCGATGGAGCAGACGAGTCCTGAAGTGGAGACCGCGTATCGGCAAGCGTAGGGTGGGACGCCCACGGCTAGATGGACCGACGACCTCAAAAAGGTGGCTAGGACAGACTGGATGCGGAAGGCGGAGACAGGACGTTGTGGCGCAGCATGGGAGAGGCCAGCAGCCCACTGCTGGACATACCAGCAGTGGACTGCTATAGGCTGAGTTGATTGATTGACTGCCACTTCAGTTTAGCAATTCTTCGGGCTATGTCGGTTACCTTGGTTCTCCTACGGATCTCTTCATTTCTGATTCGATCGCGTTAGGAAACTCCAAGCATAGCCCTTTCCATCTTTCTTTGGGTGATTTTCAGCCTTCTGATAGGGCCCATTGTGAGCAACCACGTTTCAGTTCCATAGGTCATCCGTTTTTTTTTGTCCCAAATAAGTAAAATAAGGTCAATATTTTGGTGTTTTATTTTTCTTTGTTTTTAATATTTATTTCGACTTGAGTTCGGTTTTCAATGTTTTGTTGGTATATTGGCATGAGCTTGTCGAGATATGGTTACCTACTATTGTATAGAATCGAGTTCTTGAAACTTAACAGGCAGCTGTGCTACTGGGGAGTTTGGTGCGTCACTTCTTCCCAGCGAAAGCACAAGGAAGTGGTGAAAGACGGACATTTGGGGGACTGTCTTATGTAGTTTTGACGTTCAAAAAGTGGTATCTTTCAGAATCACGGGTGTATAACATATCACCCTTTGGGTGACTTTCAGCCTTCTGATAAGGCCCATTGTGGGAGACCACGTTCCAGTTCCATTATCATCAAATAGCTTGTAACAGTACGGCTGGAAATATGTAACCTTCTACTTGAACGCTACTGACTGAACTATATCATCAGAAATCCTCATTCATACATTAACAGCCGTATTTTTTTATATTACCCCCTGACAGGATAACCTATGAAACTGAAAAGTGGTCGTTCACAATGGGCCTTATCAGTAGGCTGAAAGTCACCCAAAAGGGCGATGGAAAGGGCTATGCTTGGAGTTTCCTAACACGATCGAATCAGAAATGAAGAGATCCGTAGGAGAACCAAGGTAACCGACATAGCCCGAAGAATTGCTAAACTGAAGTGGCAGTGGGTAGGGCACATTGCTCGCAGAACAGATGGCCGATGGGGCCGATAGGTTCCAGAGTGGCGACCGCGTACCGGAAGACGTAGAGTCGGAAGGCCTCCCACAAGGTAGACCGATACCCTTGTGAAGGCCGCAGGAATCCGCTGGATGCGGGAAGCACAAAACCCGTCGAAGTGGCCGAGCTTGGGGAGGACTATGTCCAGCAGTGCAAGTCTATCGGCTAAAATGATGATGATGATGATATAGGGGTGATGGTATATGGATGTGCTATGATGATCAGAAGCCAGGAATAAATAGAAGTCCAGAAATGGTGATTGCTCATTGTATTCTTTATTCTCAAATGTTATAAAATTGATTAAATCATGCTATGAATTATTTAATCGAGTTCTGTTTTATTATCTGACAAGAACATAAGACGTACATTTATTTGTTATTTGGATGATCAAAATAGTTTGATCGGTTTAGAATCAACCCGCCATTCTGGCGTCAGGGTGGCAGCACACGTGCGTTTTACAATATCAGAGCTTGTATAACATTTAAGAAGTTTTTAAATAGTGTTCCTATATGTACAATTGACGTACATTTAATTACTAATGTCAAATTTGAAAAAAGTTAATTGAATTAAAATGCACCCGTCAACCTGACATCAGGATGGCGGCGTACTTTAAAATTATGTTTGCTACGCATACAGATACGTACATTTATAGTTGTTTTAGTACAAAAACGTACATTTTACGTACATTTATATAGTTTATTTTAGATTTTTTTGGAAGTCATACACCCGCGATTCTGACGGATACGACAAACCCCCTATCTACGGTGGTCATGCTACGCGTGCTGATGTACTACACATTAGTCATAGTGGCGAAATGAAGCTTAGATTTCTCAACTTGAAAAATTGACAGTTTTAAACCTAATTTTCCAGACTCATTAAAAAATGATTCACTCTACCAAATGACAGACTATCATCTATGATGCTATTAGTGCCACTCTCACTATTCCTGATTCGTTGACATCTCCGTGTACTTCGTCAATCAAGTCAAAAGCAGACCCACAAAAATGTATTCATATTTATACAAAACTAATCCACTTTAAAAACCAGTGATAGATACAACTATAACTAGTTTTTAAAATGACGTAAACCTTCATTTTATTTGTTAAATGATAATTATTATTGTAGTACATAATAAATAAAGTCAATCTTTATTATAATTTCTATCTTTGTATCACTTTTAAACGTAATATTCCGAACCGAGTTCTTGAATTTATCGATAATGCCTATCGACAGTGGTTGCAACCACGGCTGTAAGCAACTTGTCAGTGTAGTTGCATCATCTCATTGTACTGTAACGACACATAATGTATCTATGTGTGTGTGAAATTGTTAGTGTATGCTTTAATTTTTATGTTTGAGTAGTCGTAGTAACACACGATTATTTTTGTGTGAGAATTTGTGAAAGTGTGGGTAGAGCAGATTTCCCCCCGCAAAAAATGACAGACAGTTTTGTATCGGGAAAAAACGCTATGGCGTCTCCCCTCCGCACAGTGGAACGAATGTATGGGAGCGGTTGGACGTAGACATGTCCGAAAAAAAAGAGTAAAATTATGCCAAACTAATGATGCCATCTTATTCGATTACTTAATGCCTTCATAACTTGTGGTGATGAATTTCTTCATAACTCCCATATTTCGGGAGTAATTTGAGAAAATGTGAAATTTTACTATGAAAATGAGTGTATCGAGCTCTCTCCCTCCTGATTCCGGGCTTGTTTCAAGTAGCGGTCTCTAATATCATAATGCTAATACTAAGAGCTATATTTAATACTAAGACACATAGTGCGCCAAATGTGCACTTTCTGGGATAAAGAGTGATGTTTATTTTATAACACAATTTTTTTATTTTTTGTTTATTTTGTTGATTAAAACCGTTTTTCTAAAGGTTTACCTTATTACAATAACATTTCTGAGCAGCCAATTAGAGAAGATATAAGCTAATTAGGATATATAATTAGGGACTTAAGGTTTACATATAAAACTGATGCACTAATGATTACTAATAAGAACATTGCTATTATTTAATTACTAAATGGCTCTTAATACACTAATTTAGCATGCATCATTTACTAATTATCACAATAACTAATTACCTTGCAATATTTAACAAAGGATACCTGGGATACCTGGATTTTATATAAATAGGTCACTATTAGTAACTTTAAAATCAGTGTTGATTTACACCTCGTTGTATCCAAGCTAATCTCGCAATGTATTTTCCAAATTTTAATACAAATCTTGATATTCACGTTGCTTTATGCGCACGCGCACATAAAGATTTACGCGACTTTAACTATTTGTTCAGTGTTTTAAAAGATAACAGTTGTGTTCAGTTATGTGAAAGTGCTGAAACAAGTTTAAAAGACTGGTGTCGTCGATTTTGCTACCGCATTTATGCAAAATGGACACAGTCTGGAAGAAGCACAGATAAGTTTCGGAAGAAACATGAGATTTGGCTACAGGCTGCAATTCAATGGCCGGAATTACAGAATGAAAATATGGAACCTTCTACAGAAAATATAAGTGACGTCATCGAGCCCATAATTTCTCCTGCTAAATCTGATGCTTCAACTTGTACACATCCTAGTCCTCGTAAATCTTTTGAGGACCTTAGTAACCGGCAAAAAAGAAGACGCACTGAAGATAGTCTTTCATGCAGCAGTAGCAGCGCTGAAATTATGTTTTCGGCCGAAAGGGCGCTTCAAAAGGCAGGACAAAGCGATACAGCTTATGTTATGAAATACTTGACGGAGAATCCAGAAGAGGCCTCAAAAATCAAAGCCTTCATTGAAGGTAAATCAATTCAGGTACGGGAAATATCCCCTTTGAAGGCATTGGCTCTTTATGTATCGATGAACTTATCGAAATGGCGCTATAACACTCTTCGGGATTTCAACACTCAAGAAGGAGCTCTTCAATACCCGAGTTACTACATGTTGGTTAAAGAAAAAATTAAGTGCTATCCGGCCAAAGAAGATCTCACAGTTACAGAGAGCTCTGCAAAAATCAAATTACAAGCCTTGATGGATTTTACCTCAAGAAGACTTATTAGGTCGTTAGAAACCCCTGTTGATCCCAATCAACAGCTCGTATTGACCAGCAAATGGGGTTTTGACGGATCATCTAGCCAAAGCATTTATCATCAAAGGACGAGTGAAGATGAGCAAATCGATCTTGCTAGTAATTTTATGATTAGTCTTGTACCACTGCGGCTCGTCTCAAAAGGTGTAACAATTTGGGAAAACGAGCGACCATCTTCCACTTCATTTTGCCGGCCAATATTGTTTAAGTTTATAAAGGAAACCAAAGAAAATGTGCAGAGAGAGATGGCTGAAATCGAAGCAGAGATTGAAGCCTTAACTCCATCCACCATCACTGATGGAATTAGTGTCAAACACCAACTGCTGTTGACAATGATTGATGGTAAAATTCATTCCATTATATCCAATACAGCAGCTTCAGTGTGTGACATATGCAAGGCTTGTCCTAAAGAAATGAATAATTTAGAGTTAATCAAAGATAAACACGCAAACGAGGACATGTATAAATATAGCTTAAGCACCCTTCACGCTTGGATTCGCTCAATGGAATGCTTATTACACATTTCCTACAAATTAGACATAAAATCATGGCAAGTAAGGGGTGATATAGCAAAAAGGCAAGTTGATGACAGGAAGAAAAGAGTTCAAGAGGCTGTAAGAAGAGAAACGGGCTTACTTCTCGATGTTGTGAAACAAGGCAGTGGATCCACCAACAATGGCAACTCGGCAAGGAGATTTTTTGAAAACTACACTAAATCTGCTGAACTGACCGGAATAGATGCTATGCTTTTAAGAAAAATCTGTGTGATCTTGCAGTGTATTTCATCAGGAGAGAAGATCAACGTAACTAAATTCCGAGAGTTCTGCTTTGATACTGCTAAGCTTTACGTGGAGTTATACCCATGGTATTATATGCCTTCTTCACTTCATAAAATTTTAATGCATGGGCCAGACATAGTTCAGAACATGTCAATTGTGCCCATTGGTTTTCTATCCGAAGAGGCATCTGAGGCTAGAAATAAAGATTTTAGAAAATATAGAGAGGGGCATTCTCGAAAGCATAGCAGTATCTCATGCAATGAAGATATTATGCACAATCTTTTACTGTCTTCTGATCCACTTGTTACAAGTATCCGTCCAAAAGGAAATAAGTTTGTAAAAAAATCTTCTTTTAAGGAATTTTATGAGCTTACGGATTCTGAGAAAAGTGATATCGAATTTGTTAACATAAATGATTTAGCGGACATCGATTCTGAATTTGAATTAATTGATGATGATGATGATGACGAAGATAATTAAATGATGTTATTGTTTTAAAATGTGTAACTTAGTAAATTAGAGCTTACATCTTAATTATTTATTGTACTTTTAATGAAACTAGGTAATTTATTATCAACTTACTTAAAAGTCATACTCTCATCAGTTCTTGTGAATATTTTTGTTAATATATATTTCTGTATATATATAATATATTTATAGACCTCTTAATAAGTCTGTCTGCGGTTTAAAGTAAATACAAATGGGGAAAAAACGTTTTTTTTTTTTTAATTTTCATTTCCTTTTATCCCAGAAAGTGCACATTTGGCGCACTATGTGTCTTAGTATTAAATATAGCTCTTAGTAATAGCATTACGATATTAGAGACCGCTACTTGAAACAAGCCCGGAATCAGGAGGGAGAGAGCTCGATACACTCATTTTCATAGTAAAATTTCACATTTTCTCAAATTACTCCCGAAATATGGGAGTTATGAAGAAATTCATCACCACAATTTATGAAGGCATTAAGTAATCG
This sequence comes from Aporophyla lueneburgensis, assembly GCA_932294355.1. Lineage (NCBI taxonomy): Eukaryota > Metazoa > Arthropoda > Insecta > Lepidoptera > Noctuidae > Aporophyla > Aporophyla lueneburgensis. The sequence goes on from OW028759.1 coordinate 15,027,959, forward strand.
AATAAGATGGCATCATTAGTTTGTCATAATTTTACTCTTATTTTTCGGACATGTCTACGTCCAACCGCTCCCATACATTCGTTCCACTGTGCTCCGGTCTGCCGGTGGTCCGTGTTGCTCTATGGTATGATAGTGTCATTCTGTGCTTACAGAATTGTCATAACACAATCCTACAATTCTAATTTAAACTCTTTATTATTGGTTGTCATGGTAACAATGACATTTGGTTCAAATAGGTTATTATGTTTTATTTATGAAATACTATCGTTTGTGATGATTATTTATCAGACTGTAGACAATTTTCTATTTTATTCAGTACCTGTTGTTGACAGGCCTGCAATATGCTCTCATGCCTAATTATACTGTTCTTTGAAACCATTGTAAAAGCCAATTATTTTTAAAAGAGTAACCATGGAGTTTTTTGCCGTCTCTTCTCCATAGGTATCAACAAATGGAAACCGTGAACCTAGCTTCTTAAGTTTCTTAAGTGCGTGTAGGTTTATTTGAAATAAAACATTTTGATTTTGAATATTATCTATATTTCTCGGAAGATTTTTTTTTGTGGGTGGGAAATCTTCAAATGACGTGGAGCGGAAGCTCTTGAGTGGAGCGAAAGGGCGTGTCAGACTTTTACTGACTAAAACCTACCCGTGTTCCTGCAGTTGCCCATGTGCCAGGGTCACGGTATCTCTTTCGAACAAATCTCGCGACCCTGGTAGATCCCCGAAGGATTAATTAACCCATTTTCAATGCGGCGCACGCCGATCGGCGTAATGTAGAGTTGTTTTATATTTTACCCAAATTTGAAGATTTAATAATAAAGTATAGACCAATGTGGAAGTGAAGAGAAGAAGTGCTGCAATCGCCGATTGGCGTGTTATTTTTTATTCGTCACGTGCGGCTCACACCGATCGGCGTTTACGTTAAAAACTATGCCGCATCTAGGTAGCGAGAACAAAATTAGTTGCTGCACTGAATGGGTTAAGCAGAGGTGCACCTATAATACACCGACATTTCGCCAGTTATAATAATAGGCGAGCCTATTGCCATCAACCGGGCACAAGGCCATGCTCCGAGCGGCTACTGAGAAATCCAGATGGAAAAAACCGATAACACTTTTCCCAGTCCGGCTATCGACCGGTGGACCTCATATCCTCAGCAGTTATGCTTGCAACCACCAGACCTACAAGGCAGAGTTGTCATTCACATTATACTAATTCAGTCACTAAGATTGTTTCAAGCATAAATGTAATGTGACGAGCAGTGGTGGCACAATGGCATATTAGAGGTTGCAGGTTCAAACCCTCCTGCCAGGGTAGCGTGAATCGTTTGCAAAAGTTACCGTGACCCTGGCATATAGGCAACTGAAGGAACACGGGTGGGTTTTAGTCAGTACAAGTCTGACATGCCAGCCTGCTCCGCCCGGAGCGGGAGACGTCATTTGATAATTTCCTACCCACAAAAAAAGGTTCAAACCCTGATGGCCTGCCGGGGTCGCGTCATAGTTCGAAAGAGATACCGTGACCCTGGCACATGGGCAACTGAAGGAACACGGGTGGGTTTTAGTCAGTACAAGTCTGACATGCCCTCCTGCTCCGCCCAGAGCGGGAGACGTCATTTGATAATTTCCTACCCACAAATAAAAGGTTCAAACCCTGATGGCGCTTGACTTCGTATGAATACTTTCATTACCACTGCTCTGAAAACGGTGAATGAAAACGTCATGAGAAAACCTGCATGTCTTACCAAAAATTGGAAGACATGTGACATCTACCAACCCGCACTGGGTCCGCGTGGTAGATTACAGAGGCCTGTGTCTTAGCAGTGCAAACATTATGGGTTGATTATGCATTTATGGTAAGCCTCGTTTTTAAGATTACTAAGTATTTTGAATAACGACGCAATAGGTGAACAATCTATTTTTATTGTTATATTTAGTCTTTAGGTACATAATTAAGACGAAACTGGAAGTGTCCAACCAATCTTGGTTATTAAGATTAACCTCTTCAACAACTTTCTGAATACATTTACATCATCCCTGCTAAGCTTGATCTAATAAATTATTCCCTAGATATTATATGGAGCAACAAACACATAAAGATAAATAAGTGCTACTTGCCTTGCACATACACGATATTATTCAAACTGTCCCATTTCGGATTGGTGCCAATTTCTGGGTAGCTAATAAAATATATAGATTCTATTCATGGTACACTGAACCAATGGTATGGAATAAAGATTGCATAACTATTACTTCGATGGATCCGGTTGGTGCCAGAAGTAAGGAATAGCACCATCGCATTTCTTCCCGTGGGTGTTGTAAGAGTAGGTCAAACTGGAGAATAGGCAGCATCGTTCTCTATGCAATTCACCACCATATTGCAATCGCCAATCCACCTGCCAAGCGTGGCGATTATGGTAAAGCCCCCCAAGTAGGAGGAGCCGTATGTCCAGCAGTGAACGTCTTTGGGCTGAAATGCAGATGATGATGAAGATTTATTTTATTGACATTGACAACAGCCCAGCTGATGTAGTAGTAAAACATATATATATATACTAGCATCTGCCCGCAGCTTTGCTCGCGTTAAAATGAACAATAAATACTTATAGTTTTTTTTTTTTTTCCATAAATGTATCTTATGTTACTTCTAATACCTCCAAGAATACGTGTACAAAGTTTCATGTTGATCGGTTAAGTAGTTTTCGCGTGAAAGCGTAACAAACAAACTTTCATACACATTTATAATATTAGTATCTATATATTAATACGTGAAGCGAAAACTTTGGATCCCTTTTTACGAAAATTGGGCGGACGGAGGAGTATGAAATTTCGCACACTTATAGTTTATACAGAGAAGAAGTGACGAATGCTAATATATTTTTTTTAATTTTGAGTTAAAATACATTATTTTCAATAAATAACACGTTACACACACTACTGTTCATTACCGTGTATCTAATACACACATGCATAGAAATTCTTTTGTTTATGGTCCCAATCTGTCTTTATTATTTTGTGCAGTGTTACCAACACCCAGAAATATTTACCTCTAAAGCTTAAGTTAAAAACCACTAAACATGTCGCCACAATTACTAAAAAAATCCGCTAAAAAATTTATAATGAAAATAACCAACGAATGTTCAGTAATCATAGACCCGGCACACAGTAGTAATATTTGTCTATATTTATTACGCAACATTTTTGTTAATCATTCACTCTGCATTCTTAGTATGGAGGAACCGTACTAGAAGTCGCTAATACTTTTATTGTAATCAAAAACACAATGAGAAATGTAAGATGGCGAAAATCTTTCATAATTTTTTAATTCTTAGAATACCCCTAAAAATGGAACGCCCCTAAAAAATCTCAATCCTCTTATTTACCCCCTAAATTTGGAAAAACCCCTAAGTTGGTAAGCCTGATTTTGTCTCTATTATAGTCTTACTGAATGTCAAGTATAACCATAGGTAATAAATTAATTTTATGGATATATAACCTATTTCATTTGTAAAATCTATGATCATATGGAGAATATTTGTCTTTAATATTATTTGTATTAGCGACGATAGGAATTTATTTTAGATTTATAAGAAATATTTTTTGTGGTTTTATGGAGAGTGTCAAGTATGGCATTAGTAAGTTTCCCATACAAAACTTAGTTTCGTGTGCAAACTGTAGAGGTTGTATGCCTCACGATTGTACAGGCTGGTTATAATTATGACATTTGGAACCGTCATAATTAATCTATACTATAATATTATAAAGCTGAAGAGTTTGTTTGTTTGTATGTTTATTTGATTGAACGCGCTAATCTCAGGAACTGCTGATCGGAATTGAAAAATTCTTTTTGTGTTGGATAGCCCATTTATTGAGAAAGGCTATATAACATCACGCTACGGTCAAAAAGAGTTGAGCAGCAAACGAAAAATGGACGAAAACTGGCAGGCAATTCGACGCGACGGGAAGGGGAGCGAAAATTTGACGCGGACAAAGTCGCGGGCAGAAGCTATTAAAAATAATAGGGAAAATTCTATAAAAACAGAGCTTTCTGTGATAATTCATTCCATATTGTTCCATAGCCAGCAATTAAGAAGTATTAAGAAAATAAAAAAGAGAGTCCTGAAGAAGTATTCTTTACTCATTACACCTACGTCCTGGTCCTGGCCATCACCATCCCGCCAGCGAACCTTCTCCACAGTAGTACAGCGTCAACAATTTGTTTATTGTGTTACTGAATGTCAAATATAACCATTTTTTTTTTATGATCTATATTTTTTCATATAATAATGAAGTACGGTCGAATTTCGACCAATGGGCGATCACTAGTGATAATAGTTATTTGTTATACAAGAGTGCAAAGTTGCTTTTTAACCGCGTGTTCAATTTTGATGACCGAGCAAGCGAAGGATTCTAAAATTCTTAGAATCCTGAGCGTTAGCGAGGGAATCAAAAGAGCACGAGGTGAAAAATCTTTGCACTCGAGTGCAACACGTAACTTTTCATTCCACCTCAGCGAGGAAATGACTAAATGCAAAAAAAAACCTTTACAATCACAAGATAGGTACACTTTTATTTCAGTTTAGGTATTAATTACTACATTATGACAGGTAAGTATTACAGAATAATCTTTAAATTATAACAAAATAATACTAAGGTATAATTAAGAAAATTTTAAAGTAACGTTGCTACAGTTATTTAAATTGAGTGTAATATTTTTGTTTGGTACTGTAATATTGGTGTTAGTAACTTGTGTACTGTTTTTCGGTAAACTATCTGTCATACTTAATAGTTGTACCGTAAACTTAGTGCACACGATGTTCTAAATTCAATTTACTTTATCCTCTAGAGAATAAAAACGGCTTTTCCACTCAGATATTGAAGATTAAAAATACTCTTTCCGAGATGGTGGGATGAAAAATATTATAATAAGTAGCTATTTAGCGTAAATATCGAATGGTTTAGTTAATCAATGGCACACAACAGACCGACAAAAAAAATAAGTTTGGTCTTTAGTCATTCTAAAAAGCTACTAACTGTACTTTTAGAATATACAAAGTGTAACCTAATTAACGCAAGACTTCATACAGGATACCGTGGCCTTGGGATATGGTCAACTGAAGGAACACGGTTGGGTGTTAGTCAGTAAAAGTCTGACACGCCGTTCCGCTCCACACTAGAGCGGGAGAAGTCATTTGATGATTTTCCCACCCACAAAAAAAAGACTCATACACTTCTATTACAGTATTGAGTTAAAAGCATAATACAATGATCAAAACTTATTTTTTTAAAGATAGTTTTTATATTTGATAGATTTGTAAAATCATCGAAAAAGGAAAATTTTCGGAAACAGCCTCTTAAATGCGCCACCGTTCACCGAACACTGTTCTACCGAGCACAATATTCCACAAAAACTATTTACTTGCTAGCCAAAAAAATACTAAGAATAAAAAGTTTCCCAAGCAGTCCATCTTAACGCCAAAAAATATTACGTGACTCGATTCGGATCACCATTAGTCAACGCACAAACCACATTTTTCTATTCAAATAAATTCTAGGTCGCGACCGAGCGCGTTACCTTAGGTATACATACATCCATCGAGACTTACTACAAGTTATACAGGATGAAGGTTAAACCCCGGTGAATTGTGGAGAAGAATGGGGAAGGGAGAATGATTGCTGTGTAGTTTTGGGGCAATTTTGGAAGTCTGCGTTGCTTGGTTTTTTTTTTACTTTCTAGTGCATAATGATTATGATATCATGAGATTTAGGCAAAAGAGAAGGCTGTTTCTATCTTCTATCATCTCATCTGCGTAGCCTTTTCTATGTACCTTTTTTTTTTATCGTGTGGAAATCCTCATGGATGTCCTCCACCCCGGGGTGAGTGGAGGGGTCTGTCAGACTCTTACTGACTATAACCACACGGTGTTCTGCAGCTACCTTGAGCCAGGGTGCTGGAGTGCTTGCGCATTTCGTCACGCTCCCCCGGCTAGGTGTTGGCCCGCATGAATACATGCGCACCCCGTCACCCTAACGGCAACGAATGGCCGGAGTTCCTTCAGAGACAGGCGCGCGCGGAACACGACGCGCCGCCGTCACGGGCCTTTCTCTGTTCAGGCAACAAACTCCCCAAGTCTGTTGCCTGCAGGCCTCACTCTAAGGTGGCCGGAGATCGTTTTGCGCCCTCCGTCGCCCGGTTACCCTTCTGCGGATTGGAAGGGAGGTTGTGTCCTCCCTCTCTCTTTCCGCCGCTTCCTTCGCGACCATCACCTCCTCACAGAAGGAAGCGACGGCGTCCCACGCGCTCTCACTACCGACCATGTACTGGACCATGTCCGGAAGCGAGATTATATCCTCAGCACCAACCGCCATGACGAGGTCACGGCGCTGCACTGCCCAAGCAGGGCATTCCTCAAGGGTGTGCAGCGCCGTGTCGTCAAGGCAGTTGCAATGGTGGCAACCAGGTGTCGGTTCCCGGCCTATGCGGCACAGGTACTTACCGAAACATCCATGTCCGGATAGTACCTGTGTCAGCCGGAAAGTGAGGGCACCATGCCGTCTCTCCAGTCACTCCCTCATTACGAGTCTTACCGCCGCTACAGTGGCATGCCCTGCGCTGGGTTGCGCAAGTCGCCGTTCCCACTAGCCTTTTCTATGTACCTACTATGTCAGAGTTGCTTTACAGCCTAAGCGAATGCAGCTACATGCCAGTATTTTATTTAGAGCGACTGCCTATTTGATCGCCGAAGCCCAGTTACTCAGTAATACGATAGATACCCTTTGGTAAGACTGATTTTCACAGACTTTCCAGCTTGTGACGATCTAAACTATAATTATATTTAAAACAAACTAAAAAGTAGAAAATAATGGAAAAAAAAGCGTGGGGTGCTTTTTAAGGTATTTTTTTTATTGATATCAGGCACCCCACGCTTTTTCCATTATTTTCTACTTTTCAGTTTGGTTTTCTATGGAAGCGTGTTTTTTAGTATTTTTTAACTATTATTTATTTTCTATTTTTTAAGGTGTATCGAATTTTGAGACGTATGTCAGCGTAGTTTGTGACGTATGTCAGCGTAGTTTTCAAAGACAGTTTTTTGCTGTCCTGGTAACCCTAGCAAGTATAATGGCACAAATTTATGAAATTATAATATTGTCATCGGTCCTCGATAAGTCTACAGAGTTTAAATGAAATCTGATCGTTTAAAGTATGTCAAAATCGCGCTATAAGGAGTCGGTTACAAACAAACATACAAACATACAAGTGAAGCTAATATAAAGCGTGTAAAAAACAACTGTCAAAAATCCACAAATCACAGCCGGGACCAACTTAACGTGTTTTCCGAGGAACGGACTCCTCCGTTCCTCGGAAAACACATTAAGCTTGCAATTTAAAGATAGTGATCCATCCAGGGAATCACCACGACAAGCATATCTTGACCTGGTGATGGACTCGTGTGCTTTTCATCAAAAGCCACAAGCTCTTTTGACCCCTCTGGCAAGCCCAAAGTCTGTAGGTACGTTTGAGTAGAAAAAAAAATGCGTCTCACTCTAGAAGTAATTTATGTATTTTCTATAGACCTGCCCCCCTAGCCAAGTTACAACCGTTTCGTGTCGAATTCCTTTCTCCAATCGGTAACGCCTCGATGCCAGCAATTGTAGAAAACGATAAGTAGGTAGCCATGTTGACGCGCCTGAGTCGGCCACTCGTTCTACAATGCCTTTAGAAAAACGAATTTATAACTAAGGATGTAGCGTTGAACATTTTAGAAACGATTACAATTCATTCTATCATTTTGAACGATGTGAACTTGACTACGAATTTTCTATTCGTTTGTTCTAACCACGTGATTTAACGTTGAGCGACTAGCGTTAACGATTGCAGATTATCAACTTGGCTAGGGGTGCAGAAAGGTAAATAAGCTTCGCATTATTTATTTCAGCCGAAAGACCGTCCACAGCTGAACATAGGCCTCCCTAAATTTGGGAGGGTTTGCCTTAATCGCTGCGCTTGGCAGGCAGATTGGCAATCGCAGTATTTTGGTAAAATGCATAGAGGACGCTGCTGCCCATTGTCTCGTAAGTCCCTTAGTTGCTTCTTACGACAGCCACGGTAAGAAATGGGGTATCGTAAGAACCGTCAACTAAAATAGTTTTTACAGTGTTACCTAAATAAATAGTATCATATTTCCCGATCTACCGATCAAAATAGGGCAAACCTGCCAATAAAACACCATCCTGTATATCAAAGTTGATTTACCTCTGCCCCGTATATTACTAAAGGTGTGTAGAAGTCATTCATTCCGAGATTTACTTTACTCCCTTTGAGCGGCCTAACATCCATTTTATATTAGTTTTTTTTACCTTCACCATTGACCGACTTCGCTTTTTTTATATTTCCATATCTGAATTCGTAAAAGGTTCGCATTTATATTGGGAGTAATGCTTATTAAGTTTAGTAGGCAGATTTCGGTGGCGTTTATGCTACTTTTCATTGATCTTGAGTGATTTTTTATGCTTTTGAAGTTTATGCAAAAGTTTTTGTCTCTTTGACTCTTCTCTAAACCGACTCTAATCATTCGAGATAGTTTTGTTTTCCGAAGTTCATCGACTATAGCAAAAGTTCTAAATATTCATATCTTTCATACAATATTGACAGCCTTTTTTTGGGTGGGATATCGTCAAATGACCTCTCCCGCTCTGGAGGGAGCGGGACGGCGTGTCAGACTTTTCCTGACTAAAACCCACCCATGTTCCTTCAGTATCCCATATGCCAGCGCCACGGTATCTCATTTGAACAATCTCGCGACCCCGGCAGGCATCGGTCATAGCGGACTCCTTCAGTACCTATTGCTGACATCTTTTTTTTTGGATGGGAAATCATCAAATGACTTCTCCCACTCTGGGCGGAGTGGGAGGGTATGTCAGACTTTTACTGACTAAAACCCACCCGTGTTCCTTCTGTTGCCCATGTGCCAGGGTCACGGTATCTCTTTCGAACAATCTCGCGACCCTGGATTGCTGACATCTCAGGCAGGATCCCAGATACTTTGTGTATTTTCATTTTATCACCACTGCTCACAAAACGGTGAAGGAAACCATCACGAGGAAACCGGCATGTCTAGAAACATAAATTCGAAGATATTTAACATCCACCTACCCGCACTGGGCCCGCGTGGTGGATTATGGCCCACTATTTCTCACCGAGAGGAGGCCTGTGTCCCAGCAGTGGCTACATTACAGGCTAGGCTAATTGTGTCTTGTATGCACTCCCTCCCAGAAGTCATTTGATGACTTCCCATCAAAAAAAAAAAATCCTGCCTGAGTGAAATTTAACATTTTCAACTGGAATCATGAAGTCTTACTAAATAGTTAATTGCTAAAAGTTTAGGATTAAAAAAGACCACTAGAATAAAAAATCTGTAAGATGGCAACCCTCTGAATTCTTAATTTCACTTGTCTGTAACAGCTCTAAATAAGAAATGAATCTGCTTTATTAAAGTCTTATTCTGAGGGACCCGTAAAGGAGAATTATTTGCCAAGTGACTACGCTTTGTAGCTATAGCAAATCTCAGTTTAAAGTCACCGATTTGCTAGTCAGTAAACGCCCTTAGTTTAAGTACTTACATCAAGGCGCGGTAAGAAGCAAATTTTAAGGTATTCGACAAAAGCGCAACGTAGAAAAAAAATAAAGTTCAAAACACTGATGTTAGTTGAAATCGAATGAACACCATGGTGATGACGTCACGCTGATGAAGTTGCTCGGGGTCACCAGTTTGGAGGTATCAGGGACAGGGTGTAAAGTGGACTCAACCTCCGTAGAAAAAGGAGGAAAGGAGAATCCTCGAACAGACGGGTGTCGTGTATGGTGAGCAACGTCCCGACGATTAATGACGGGACGTTGTATACCGGGTGACTTATTTTACCATCTTGAAAAAAATGGGTGTAATAGGTGAACGGAGTAGAAGCCTTTGGCATAGAAATTTTTATTATTTTTATTTTTGAATAACATTTAATAAAATTGATCTAGCAATAAATACTACACATTCAAAGTAACATTTTCATATCAGAACAACAAAAACAGAAATTTTGAAAAAATAAAATAAAAAAATCAATTAAAATCTATCGAAACTCAAATCATAAGCACCCTACTCAATGCGCGGCATGTATCAATGATTTTGTAGTGCGGTCCTACCCTTTGAAGCCGGCCGATAGGCGGCCAAATTGATCTTTCGCAGGCGCACGAGCCGCACACGCATCCCCGACAGCCCGCGTCCTGCGCTCCTTTAGTCACCTGCGATGAATCTGATGGCCTTCCTGTCTTCTATTCTAGTTACACAACACACCGTATGAAGGTCGAGACGGCAAAAAATGTCATCCGGTATATGTTAGTGGCGCGGTAAACTCTGCTTGCGCGATGCAGAGAGATGCGATGATTTTGCGTGACGTCAGTGTGATGCGTAGTATGCATGTAGCGGTGTAAATGCCGCTATAACTACAAAATTAAAAAAAAAACTTTTACACAAATACCCCGCAATTTTGTGACAATTACGCCATCATTGTTTTCAAAGAGCTGGAAAAATAGTGGTGTACAAACTGACTTTATTAGGTATCCTCACTGTTTTAAGCAGTTTAAATTAATTTGGAAATTGTTTGTATTTAATTGTTTTGCACTCAAGATCGTGACTGCTAACTAAATAACAGACAGAAAAATATTATAGCACCATCAACATACAATAAGTGGAAAAAACGTAATATTGTAGCTATCTCAAAAATCACTCTCCAAAACTTGACCAAATTTATATAGCACCACTCAATAAATATACCCTTTCAAACAAAAAAAGAATATTTCAGTTCGATTCAGAAATGACGGACTACTGAGGTAACAACCGTTTTTAAGTAGAACCGAATTGAGAACCGGTTTTTTAAGTCGGTTAAAAAGTAATAAATCTTCATGCACCAAAATGGTCGCATTTTAAATCGGTCCGGTCTCTTTATTAATACGTTAATTACTAAGGTAAGGCAGATGTTTTGATGTGATCAGCTGATATCGTTAACGCTTATGTTGAAGTAAGCCGCCGACATGGTAGCAGAGGATTGACTTGGATTCGTTGAGATGGATAAGAAGTGGTAATGATGCTTGGTTTTGCGGGGTAATTGCGTAATAGTTCAACGCCATATCTTATAATTTTCACTTATTTCTGACTGTCAGAACTTGATGAATGTTGGTGAAAAATTTCTGTTTTACCTTTCCTTCCCGTGTGTGTCGTAAGAGGTGACTATGGGTCTAACTGGAGAATGCGTAGCAGCGGTCTCTATGTGTTGTTTGTATGTGTTTGTAAAATACATGAACAATTTGGTTTATATCTTGGGTTAATTTACGAACACGTACTTATGAAGATACAGAAAAAACTTATGTAAAAAAAAAGTTATTTCAACAAATGCGTAATGTACTAACAGAATCTGTTTCATTTTGATATTGCTCTGCGTTATTTATTTACGTCGCTAAGCAGATGAATGTTTTGAACAATTTCTTTGTGTGACAATTAGTATGCTAGACTTATTTTCAAATGCTTTTGTACTGGTGAAAAATATAAATTAGAAACTGTTGTTAAACAATCTATTAATATAATTAAATTAACTACAACTAGTTTTTGCCAGCGGCTTCGCCTGCGTATAATACATAAAACCGTCCTCTTGAATTACTCTGTCTATTGATAAAAACCGCATTAAATTCCGCTGTGTACTTTAAAAAGCAAGCAAAGCGACTTTGTTTTACACTATATGTAAAGAAACAAAATTTACTTTAAAAATATTGACGTCAAATAAAAGTTTGCAAAAAAAATCATGTCACGACTTGTGACTTTATTAACACTGTTATTAGTACTATTATACTGTCAGTATTTTTTCCAAAAGTGTTGTGATCGGCTCCCAGTTGTACCGCATGCAGCGAAATACCAATTCTTAACTTTGAGTGACTGCCTATGTTTTATGGCCTGCACAATTCATTTACTGAGATAATTGAATTTCTTGCACAACATCGTATATTTATGAATAGTTAATGAAAATTGTCCTAACGTTTTAATAGTATTTCAGCCATTTACGACAAAATATGTATACAAAAAGCCGTCACAAAGAATTTATACGCCGGCCATTTTTTCACTTCGACAACTTATTTTCGCAAAATATATGCGTAAATGTAATAAACTTCATATAACTAATAATTAAATAGAAAGATCATACACTTTAGTTACGTATTCATGCTTATAAAACCCAAATTCACCAGTCAATCACAGTTTTTTTTTTATTGTTTCGTTGAGAGCGTCGGCCCGCGAGTGTGCCAACTTTTATAGTGTGTTTTGCGTCCAACACAGCGCCTCAAAAGTGCCATAATGTTAGTAGCAGTGAATGACATATAGAAAGCTTTGTCTTCCTTGTTCATTTTAACATAAGAACGAAAGAGATAGGCTACGCAGTTTCATAGATAATCGCAAAATAGTGTGACCACGATCCATCCTCGGTACTACGTAGGGGAGCAATCTAATTGAAATTTTCATCCTCGGTAGTACGGAGGCTACCAGTAAAAGGGTTATACGATAGTAGTTATTAGAGCTATGTTCATGTAAATATGAAAATAAAGTTTTTATTAACTTTACATTTGTCTACGTATAGCAATATATACTGCAAGCATTTGATGTGATGTATATAGAGTCATGTGGGGTAAACGTACGCATTTTTTAGTTAATTGCTTCCAGAATAAAAGATTTTGTGAATTTAAAAGAATAAAACTTTTATTCTAATGTTATAAACATTTGTGAAGGGAAACAAAACATAAAATTTCAATTCTAACAATAATTGTTTTTTTTACTTAATTATTTAGTTAACAAGGGAAATGCGGCTTTTTACCCGCATCGGTGGGAAAGTGTCCGCACGCCTTCGGTTAAGTGTACGCAACGCCGACAAAGTGGACGCACGTAAACTTAATTTGATATTGCACAATGATCACGTGTGAATTTGCCCTCCTCGTAACTGGTACAGGCGTCGTGCCACCAGGACTCATAAATTGAACACTCAATCCACTCCTCAGTACTTTCCTCGACATAACGGACAGTAGTAATTTTGTTCTGAAGATGTTTTTTTCTATAGTCGGTAGGTACAACTGGAAATTATATTCCACCTGCATTTATTTTCCCTCGAAAAAGAATGAAGGGGGAACATATGGACGGAGCTCCAGCTGGTAGCATTGGCATGACATCTGATTCCGAATTCATCAACGCGGACTTATATTTACAGTGGCTGGTACACTTCAAGGACTACACTTCACCAACTATGGATAATCTTATGCTACTGATTTTTGACAATCATTCAAGCCATAATAATAACCTGCAAGCTACTCTGTATTGCAGAGAGAACAACACCGTTGTACTTACATTGCCACCTCATAGTAGTCACAAAATACAACCCTTGGATAGGGCCATTTACAGTCGTCAAAAATCAGTACGCAATTGAAGCCGATAAATGGATGGCACAGCATCCTGATAGAACTAGTAACCAATACCAAGTGACTTATATAATCGACAGAGTACATAAGAAGTTGCTACTGTAGGTAACGCAGCTTCAGCATTCAGGGTCACTGGAACATATCCTTTGCGCAGCTTTAGTTTCAGACATTTTCTAAAAGTATTCTCATTGATTCCAACAATACCTGCGGCTTTTCGTTTCGATTTTCCGTCTTCCATCAACCTTTTGGCTTCATCAATCTGCTCTTGTGTACAAACTTTCCGGTTAGGACATTTCCTTATATATTTGCATTTTCATTCTAGATGGCAAAAAAATAAAAATATAACTGGGTAAGTATACGCATTTTAATTACTGCGGACACTTACCCCCGGACACTTACCCCATCCCATCAAAGCAAATAAAAATAATAAAATTTTAAAGTATGACTTACCTTAGACAAAATACGTAGATTCACACAAAATATTGATTAATTTCTCCTGTTCCTAGTCACTTTGTTATTCAATCAGACTAATAATATGTCTTTAGCATGCAAATCAATTTCAAAGAAATAAATAAGAAATCCGTGCAAAAGCAATATTGTCGCGTAAGTTTCCATAGCATTGTGCGGCAAACCTGTGACGCAGTCCTCTAGCTCGGTGGTCAAACGCGATCTAAATGCACCAGGTCTCAACCTGCTGTCATCCGTGGCATACGCACAATATTCACTGCGGACACTTATTCGCCGCGTACGTTTACCCCACATGACTCTATTCTAATAATTTAAACAGGAAAAATTCATCTCCACTTTGGAGTAAATCTGGGTTCTGGATACATTTTCCTACAATCACAGTAGAAAGTAGAACCAAATGTTTTAACTGTAGAATCACAAACAGATTTATGTCAGTAAGCAAATCTTTAGGATTATCCCTCGTAATGAGATTATTAACACAATAATCTTTTCAAAACAAAACAACATTTATTTATTAAGTAACCACCAAGTGTAAACTGAAAATAAGAAGGAAAAACGTTGTGAGTCCATTTTGAGCTTTACTTCGCAAAAAATGTCGGCGCCTTACCCACTCCGGGGTAAATGCGAACAGTGAAAAATAAACGGCCGAGTGCGAGCCGGACTCGAATAGGAAGGGTTCCGTATTACTGTGCAATATTCAACACTACAAATAAAATAAACTTTTTATAAAATCGATAGGTACTGTATTTAAGGTTTTTTTGCCACCGACTTCCGAAATTAAAGTTATTTTTCACTGTGTTTTTTTAGGAAGTCAGTTGTTATTTTTTTGTAAATAGTTTTTGTTTTTTAACTTTTTAGTTATAGTAGATACCCCGCACTAATCTAATCGCGTTATTCGTTCATTGGTCGCCGCAAATACTTAATGCAAATTTAAGACTTAGGTATATGGTTTTCATACGGATCCCATTGTCCGAATGGAACCAATTGAAATGGGACCATTCGGAAAACACCATCATTCATCATCATCATTTCAGCCGTAAGACGTCCACTGCTGGACTTAGGCCTCCCCCAATTTGGGGGGCTTTGCCATAATCACACGCTTGTCAGGCGGGTTGGCGATCGCAGTATGGTGGTAAAATGCATAGAGAACGCTGCTGCCCATTCTCTAGTAAGTCCCTTAGTCGCCTTTTACGACACCCACAGGAAGAAATGGGGAAAACACCAGCTTTCAAATAAAAAAAGAATCATCAAAATCGGTTCACCCAGTCAAAAAAACAGTCGAATTGATAACCTCCTCCTTTTTGTGAAGTCGGTTAAAAAGCACACGTTTCCTGTATAGAGACTCAATATAGTTTTATTTAAACTTTATTTTTATTAGAAATTTCGGCCATAGTACATAGTACGCACTCTGCGAAAATACCAAGTTTCTGCGTTATACGGTTCGTGAGAAGCTCGCTCATAAACATATGAAGTTTCCCGCATGGAAACCCCCTTCAATTACTAATTTTAATTTATTATTATTATGTGTTGTTATAGGGGCAATTGAAATACTCTGTGAACATTTCAAAAATAGACGATTTATGTATGTTAACATGATTTAACTAAGATTACGTTTGGATTTACCGTGTGGTGCGGGACGTAAAGAATAACACCACCCCATTTCTTCCCGTGGGTGTCGTAAAAGGCGACTAAGGGACTTACTAGAGAATGGGCAGCAGCGTTCTCTATGCATTTTACCACCATACTGCGATCGCCAACCCGCCTGCCAAGCGTGGCGATTATGGCAAAGCCCCCCCAAATTGGGGGAGGCCAAAGTTCAGCATGAAATGAATGAGCAGAAATGATGATGATGACGTTTGGATTTCAATACAGACCTTTGAGTCTGATTTATCTTTTCTTCTCAGAGTAATCAGATAGGAACCGTCGACCTCATCTAATTTTTTAAATATGATTGACGACTAAAAAAACATTGTGTGCAATTCACATGTGGTAAAAGTGAAACCTTCAAAAACCTACTAATAATTTATGTACAAAAAGTAATGATATCCCACCAAAAACATAAATGTGAAATGAGAGCCAAGTTCAATATATGCCTTAGTTGTTGACTTCAACGACAAAAGAAGTGAGATCTAAATGGGTGGGTCAATTTTTTTTTTATTGCATATAATATTTATTACTTTTACAGTTTGTTAGTTTAATACATAAATATAAAACAATTTAAAATATAAAAAGCTTATTCGAAGTGGTCTCCTTTGGCTGCAATACAGTCCTTTAAACGTTGAGGCCAGTTATCAATAGAAACACGCACTCTTTCCATGGGAAAATTCTTCACTGCCAATCGTATGGATTGTTTTAGGGACTCCAAATTATCATGGCATTTAGAGCAAGCCAGTCTTCAGCTCTGATGAAGTCCGAAACGTTCACTTCCAACCAAGACTGCGTGGACCGAGCTTTATGACCCGGCGCCGAGTCTTGTTGGAAGGACCATACTTGGTTATTGAACATGGTGTTGTTAAGGGGCTTAACTACCTTCTCAAGAATGGTATCTTGATACACTTGTGCCAATGTTTTAATACCTTTTTCACAAAAATATGGCTCAGTCACTCCTTCATAGCTAACACCCTACCAAACCATCACTGAAGTCGGATAATGCCCACGTTGTACTCTGTCGACCAATTGGGAAGCTTCCTTAGAGCTTTGAGCATAAATAAGGTCATTTTGTTTGTTAAAATGTTGCTCAATTTTAAAGATTTTCTCATCCGTAAACAAAATTTTTCTATGACCACCCTTTGCGTACCGCTTCAGTAGTTGTTTCGATTTTACCACCCTATTCTTTTCTAAATTATCAGTTAAAAATTGACCAGTGCGTCTCTTATAGGCTGCAAGTCCTAAGTCATCTTTTAAAATACGCGACATGGTTCTGAGTGCTATCTTCATTTCCCGAGATAAAATCTTTTGCTTTCGAGCAGGATTTCTTCGAATTCTTTCCCTTACTGCTTTGACCACCTTTTTCGTACGAACACTACGTGGACGGCCAGATCTTTTTCTGTCACAAACAGAGGAGGTCTCATTGTACCTATTAAGCGTATGGAGAGTTTTAAAAATTGCATTTGGCCCCATACCAACTTTGTGTAATGCAATCACAACGATTCGGTACTCTTTATCACCCCACTCCATTTTAATATCGCAAAATATTGTACAATGTATTGGCGCCAAAATTAGAAAACTCAATGAACAATCGTATAAAAATGACAGATTCCAAATTCAAATGTAAATTCTTTCTTATTTTTAACTGTAACAGTATTTATGGCCAGACTAAGTAGTATGTATGTTTGTATTAAAATAGTTTTCACAGTATTGCCTTAATTATATTATGTCCCGATCTACCGATCAAAATAGGGCAAACCTGCCAATAAAACACCAACCTGTATATCAAAGTTGATTTACCTCCGCCCCGTATATTACTAAAGGTGTGTAGAAGTCATTCATTCCGAGATTTACTTTACTTTACTCTCTTTGAGCGGCCTAACATCCATTTTATATTAGTTTTTTTTACCTTCACCATTGACCGACTTTGCTTTTTTTATATTTCCATATCTGAATTCGTAAAAGGTTCGCATTTATATTGGGAGTAATGCTTATTAAGTTTAGTAGGCAGATTTCGGTGGCGTTTATGCTACTTTTCATTGATCTTTAGTGATTTTTTATGCTTTTGATTTTTATCTAAAGGCTTTTGTCTCTTTGACGCTTCTTGTCGTATTACAAAACACGATCTAACTTTAAACCGACACTAAACCTTCCAGATACTTTTGTATTTCGAAGATTATGAACTTTAGTAATAAGTTCTAAATACAAAATTGTCAGCCTAAGTTGTTAGTTCTGTAAAAGGAACTGTATTTCGAAAGAGGAAAAAAATAGGTTTGTATACTGCAGTACATATAACGCTGAGAACAAAAAGACAAAACAAAAAAGAAAAATATTGAGTCCCTCCGCGCGGAAGAAGTGAAACTTCGTAATGTGGAATAGAAAATAGGAAGGGGTAGAAATTGATTTTTAGTGAAATCATTTATTTATTTATTTAAGTTTTTTTTTTTCATATTGTTTCTTTTAAGACAAACTTTATTAACATTGCTTACAATTCATAATTGAACGCAACAGTACTTTCATACCCCCTCCATGATAGCGTTAAACGTTTAACGGAACCTTGTTGGAAGTCGCATTAGAAGTTTCACTTCAATAAGTTCGGGGAAAATATACGTCATATCCACGCAAAACGGCCAAAACAGATTTCGAAAACAGACTCGTTTAAAACATACCTACCTAAAGCAAAACCATGTTTCGTAAAAAGACCGTTCAAGTCTCAAAAAAACTTTATACTTTTGTATCTATATAGCGCTAAAAATATTGAGAGCGCGTGGTCAAAAACCAAAGTAAATAGCCATCTTGTTTTTCGAATTGCACAATTGTTACTAACAGTGTCTCCATGGTAACGTCTTTCGAGCTCCAAAAGACCTAACAGCCTTCTACTTGTGTTTCATAGTCAATTGCAAGTAAGACCAAAATCTTAAGCACCCCATGAGCTACTCTCCCTATAGAGATTTGAGTCAGCAAGGTTTGAATCGAGATTAACAGTCCCGGGTGCCAAAATCTGCCAGGGTTGCGAGATTGTTCAAACGAAATACCGTGGCTCTGGCATATGGGTAACTGACGGAACACGGGTGGGTTTTAGTCAGTAAAAGCCTGACACGCCCTCCCGCTCCGTCAAGAGCGAGTGAAGTAATTTGATGATTTCCTATCCTAAAAGAAAGGGTTCTAAAATAGTATTTGCCTACAATGTTCTCACTGCTGGGACACAGGCTTCCTTTCGGTGAGAGGGAGTAGGCCATAATCCACCACGCAGGCCCAGTACGGGTGGGTGGATGTCAAATATCTACAAATTTTCGGTTCCAGGACATGCCGGTTTCCTCACGACGTTTTCCTTCACCGTTTTAAGAGCAGTGGTGATGAAATAAAAGATACCAAGTTAATTATCTGCCTGGAATCGAACTCTCATCATCGCTAATGACTCGTAACTCGGGGCCAATACCACTGAGCCACCACTAATCTTTGTCAAGGATGCGTCAGGCTTAAAATAATCACGGCAACTTTAACCCAGCTGCTACTAGCTACCCTACAAGATCGTCGCTCCACCTCGCCTCTACCTTTCCTTTGACGACTCGTAATCTCTACTGAAGAACACGTCTACTCCAACAGTAATCGGTTCTTTGGCTAATATAGCCGGCCCTCCCGCTTGCTTATTCTGTGAGATAGCTTTTCCTAATTGAAACCTGAGAAAATCTCCATGCATTGTCTCTTCCATAGCTAGCTGAGCGACCTTGAATTTCGTCTTCTTTCGGCTCGGTGAGTACCTATATTATCCAGTAATGACCTCTCCCTTTATTGACTTAAGAGTGAAATTCGACATTTTCCACTGGAATTATGAAGTCTTACTAAATAGTTAATTGTTAAAAGTTTAAGGGTGGAAAAAAGACAAAAAGATAGAAAAATCTTTGAGATGGCAACCCTCTAAATTCTTAATTTCGCTTGTCTGTAACACCTATAAAAAAGAAATGAATCTGCTTTATTAAAGTCTCTTTCTGGAGGACTCGTAAAAGGGAATTATTTGCAAAGTGACTACGCTTTGTAGCTATAGTAAGTCTCATTTTAAAGTCACCGATCAGGTGGCGAGTAAACGCCCATAGTTTACGAGATTCTGTAAGGCACGGTAAGAAGCCAATTATAAGGTATTCGGCAAAAGCACATGGCGATAACAAAAAAAATGTGAATCGAAAGACCACCAGAATAAAAATGATGTTACAGTTTTAATTTAAAAAAAGAATGTATGCACGGCAGTGGAATAATTTTAGGGGAATTCTTCAGTTGATTGAATTCCCTTTATTTATTATTTATTATTATTTTTATTGTCACTACGTACAATATGATAGGCCGCTTAACATTTTGAGAACTATGCGACTCTTTTTATTATGTTACTATTTTATTTTCATAAAATATTTTTGAATAGGTCTGACTCTGTTCTTTGAACATATTTTTTTTTCCGCTTAAGCGTAATGGTATACAAGATGCAGTTTTGAACCTGCAAAATATTTCAGTAGGTTGTTATGAGACTCGTAAATAATCATATAACAATACGATACCAAGTCAATAATCAATAATACTTTTTATTTCAGATTTTTAAATTTTATTGTTTTTCAGAATAACTCTCTTAATAACCCTCTGGCTTTGGATCTATGAAAGAAATGTCGGTTGCGTTTGTTTGTGTGTGTGAAAGCGCAGTTTAAGGACACGTACAGACTGGCCACATTTTAAAAAAGGGAGTTCACATTTACCGATTTCCGTAAATAAGAATAAAATGAAAAAAAAAATACGTGCCCATTTTACTGTTGATTCGGGTCGAGAATCACTAACGTAATTACCTCCTGAAATATTTTGCAGATCCAAAACTGCACCTTGTATATTAAAGCCTAGTCTAAAAATATAAGCCTAGTAGTGTGAGGTGGTGAGATTGACAGACCGAGGAGCGCCAAGCGTGTTTATCAGAATACTTATCTTAAAACATATTTGTCTGCCATGGATAAAAGATTTCTATTGGTTTTTGATTGGATGAATAATTTGTTTTGTATCATAAGTAGAGATCGGATATTTAGATGCATATTCACCTAAAGTTGAAATGTTGGCTAATATGGAATGCGCGTTTTTACCGTGTTTTGTGTGTTGTTTTAACTAAGACATACCACCCTACACACATACATTTATGTATTTGCATGTGGGGTTAAACATTAATTTTAAATATATATGATCCAAGAAACCCGGCTTTAAAAAAAAATGCGAAGCCGCTTCCGTGCTTTCAGAGCTAAATAGTAACATTAGGTAAATATGCATCCAAATATCCGATCAGTGATCATAAGTTCACAAGTTTTCTCACGCAACGCGTGTTAATCAGAGACTGCATCATTTGGAAAGATATTGCTAATACTTTGCTTTTATGTGCATTGGTTTAA
The DNA here is from genome assembly GCA_932294355.1 of Aporophyla lueneburgensis. Classification (NCBI taxonomy): domain Eukaryota; kingdom Metazoa; phylum Arthropoda; class Insecta; order Lepidoptera; family Noctuidae; genus Aporophyla; species Aporophyla lueneburgensis. The sequence goes on from OW028759.1 coordinate 15,048,981, forward strand.
AGATATAATCTTAGTCAGATCATGTGATGAAAATGTAGGTTAATGCCCCAAATTGTCTTTGATGAAAGTACCACAAAGATTTGAGTAGACCAGTTCAATCAGTGTTAGCATTTGTCAGTAAAATAAAAATAAATATCTTAGGACAACCAACACACCGTTATCTGATCCCAAACTAGGCAGAGCCTGTACTATGGCAACCAGACAACTGATAAACATACTTATATATTTCTAAATACATACATATTATAGATAAATTACACCCAGACACAGAACAAATAATTGTGCTCATCACACAAGATTTGTCCTGGGTGGGAATCGAACCCACGACCTCCGCCTTCGCAGGGTCACTAACCAGTAGACTAATTGGCCAGTCAAAGTCCAGTCAGTCAGTAGTCAGTAGTCTGTCTACCTAGGTATACAAATCCACCTTTTGTTTAGTATCGTCACTCTTTGGAGCAATTTTAAAGCATTTCTTTGATCCCTTCGTCCATGTATTTGTGTACGGCTGATGCCAATAGATTCGTCCATTACGTGGGACTTAAACATAACTGACGAAATGTGGGTACCTATACTATGGGTATACGTCTGCCTAACCCTACGGAGATAATACAGGCATGATGTTTATGTTTTATGCATGTGTCCTTAGTAATATAGGGTTTGTACTACGCTACGTGAACTTGACAAATGAATGTGCGAATAACACTTGTGAGACAAAACTGTACTGCGACTCACAATAGTTCGAATGCACGCTTGTGCGACACCCTCGAGCTCACATAGTACACTAGGTTAGGTTAGGTTAAAACTGTGACCTCCTTCGCACGAGCCGAGCGAGCGAAGCGAGCGGTTCCGCGGCAACAGCCGGCGATTGCTAGAAACGATTAGATTCAGTGTGTTGCACAAGCGTGCATTCGAACTATGGTGAGTCGCAGTACAGTTTTGTCGCTCAAGTGTTATTCGCACATCCATTTGTCGAGCTCACGTAGTACACTCGTAATATAGTGTTTAAAAAACCTTACAATAAAGTAACAACTTCCACCTTGAAACCACATGAACAAAAAAGAAAAAAAAAACAACCGGCATCAAAAGACACTACGAAGGGTAAAATAACTTAAGTTTCGGATTTGGTGGCTTTGGTTTTATATTTTAGTTTTTGCCACCTTCATCTGGAATCAAAGTTACGTTAGTCAGTTGTTTTTTGTAGTTTTAAAGTAAACTTTTATTTTTCACTTTTTCGTTGGTACCACACTTTAATTCGTATACCTTCACTTGCTAAGTAAGATAACAGTGACAGGTAATTATTATAACATCATAAACATACACTAAGTGGAAAAATACGTATTATTGAAGCTAACTCAGAAATCACTAACCAAAACTTGACTAAATTTATATAGCACCACTCAATAAATATACCCTTTCAAACAAAAGAGGAATATTTCAAATCGATTCATAAATGACGGACTACTGAGGTATCAACCGTTTTTAAGTAGAACCGAATTGAGAACCGGTTTTTTTAAGTCGGTTAAAAAGTAATAAATCTTCATGCACCAAAATGGTCGCATTTTAAATCGGTCCGGTCTCTTTATTAATACGTTAATTACTAAGGTAAGGCAGATGTTTTGATGTGATCAACTGATATCGTTAACGCTTATGTTGAAGTAAGCCGCCGACATGGTAGCAGAGGATTGACTTGGATTCGTTGAGATGGATAAGAAGTGGTAATGATGCTTGGTTTCATCTATGGGTCTAACTGGAGAATGGGTAGCAGCGGTCTCAATGCATTTTACCACCATACTGGAATCGCTAATCCGCCTGCCAAGCGTGGCGATTATGGCAAAACCCCGCCAAATGGGGGGAGGCCTATGTCCAGTAGTGGACATCTTTCGGCAGAAATGATGTTAAGGAAAGAAATTGAGTTTCATTTTAATTTATGGATTTGTTTGTAAACTACATGAACAATTTGGTTTATATCTTGGGTTAATTTACGAACACTTACTGAAGATATAGAAAAAACATAGGTGGTAAAAAGTTATTTCAACCACTGCGTAATGCACCAACAGAATGGGTTTCATTAAGATATTGCTCTGCGTTATTTATTTACGTCGCTAAGCAGATGAATGTTTTGAACAATTTCTTTGTGTGACAATTAGTATGCTAGACTTATTTTCAAATGCTTTTGCACTGGTGAAAAATATAAATTAGAAACTGTTGTTAAACAATCTATTAATATAATTAAATTAACTACAACTAGCTTTTGCCAGCGGCTTCACCTGCGTATTATACATGTAAACCTTTCTCTTGAATCACTCTGTCTATTGATAAAAACCGCATTAAAATCCGTTGTGAACTTTAAAAGATCTAACGAACAGACGCGTACAGCGACTTTGTTTTACATTGTGTAAAGAAATAAAACTTACTTTAAAAAAATTGACGTCAAATAAAAGTTTGTAAAAAAAATCATGGTACGACTTGTGACTTTATTAACACTGTTATTAGTACTATTATACTGTCAGTACTTTTTCCAAAAGTGTTGTGATCGGCTCCCAGTTGTACCGAATGCAGCGAAATACCAATTCTTAACTTTGAGTGACTGCCTATGTTTTATGGCCTGCACAATTCATTTACTGAGATAATTGAATTTCTTGCACAACATCGTATATTTATGAATAGTTAATGAAATTGTCCTAACGTTTTAATAGTATTTCAGCCATTTACGACAAAATATGTATACGAAAAGCCGTCACAAAGAATTTATACGCCGGCCATTTTTTCACTTCGACAACTTATTTTCGCAAAATATATGCGTAAATGTAATAAACTTCATATAACTAATAATTAAATAGAAAGATCATACACTTTAGTTACGTATTCATGCTTATAAAACCCAAATTCACCAGTCAATCACAGTTTTTTTTATTGTTTCGTTGAGAGCGTCGGCCCGCGAGTGTGCCAACTTTTATAGTGTGTTTTGCGTCCAACACAGCGCCTCAAAAGTGCCATAATGTTAGTAGCAGTGAATGACATATAGAAAGCTTTGTCTTCCTTGTTCATTTTAACATAAGAACGAAAGAGATAGGCTATGTAGTTTCATAGATAATCGCAAAACAGTGTGGCCACGATCCATCCTCGGTACTACCTACGTAGGGGAGCAATCTAATTGAAATTTTCATCCTCGGTAGTACGGAGGCTACCAGTAAAGGGGTTATACGATAGTAGTTATTAGAGCTATGTTCATGTAAATATGAAAATAAAGTTTTTATTAACTTTACATTTGTCTATGTATAGCAATATATACTGCAAGCATTTGATGTGGTGTATATATTCTAATAATTTAAACAGGAAAAATTCATCTCCACTTTGGAGTAAATCTGGGTTCTGGATACATTTTCCTACAATCACAGTAGAAAGTAGAACCAAATGTTTTAACTGTAGAATCACAAACAGATTTATGTCAGTAAGCAAATCTTTAGGATTATCCCTCGTAATGAGATTATTAACACAATAATCTTTTCAAAACAAAACAACATTTATTTATTAAGTAACCACCAAGTGTAAACTGAAAATAAGAAGGAAAAACGTTGTGAGTCCATTTTGAGCTTTACTTCGCAAAAAATGTCGGCGCCTTACCCACTCCGGGGTAAATGCGAACAGTGAAAAATAAACGGCCGAGTGCGAGCCGGACTCGAATAGGAAGGGTTCCGTATTACTGTGCAATATTCAACACTACAAATAAAATAAACTTTTTATAAAATCGATAGGATCTGTATTTAAGGTTTTCTTGCCACCAACTTCCGAAATTAAAGTTATTTGTCACTGTGTTTTTTTAGGAAGTCAGTTGTTATATTTTTGTAAAAAGTTTTTATTTTTTAACTTTTTAGTTATAGTAGATACCCCGCACTAATCTAATCGCGTTATTCGTTCATTTGTCGCCGCAAATACTTAATGCAAATTTAAGACTTATATGGTTTTCACACGGATCCCATTGTCCGAATGGAACCAATTGAAATGGGACCATTCGGAAAACACCATCATTCATCATCATCATTTCAGCCGTAAGACGTCCACTGCTGGACTTAGGCCTCCCCCAATTTGGGTGGCTTTGCCATAATAGCCACGCTTGGCAGGCGGGTTGGTGATCGCAGCATGGTGGTAAAATGCATAGAGAAAGCTGCTGTCCATTCTCTAGTAAGTCCCTTAGTCGCCTTTTACGAAACCCACAGGAAGAAATGGGGAAAACACCAGCTTTCAAATAAAAAAAGAATCATCAAAATCGGTTCACCCAGTCAAAAGTTATGTAACATGGTAACAAACATAAAAAAAACAGTCGAATTGATAACCTCCTCCTTTTTGTGAAGTCGGTTAAAAAGCACACGTTTCCTGTATAGAGACTCAATATAGTTTTATTTAAACTTTATTTTTATTAGAAATTTCGGCCATAGTACATAGTACGCACTCAGCGAAAATACCAAGTTTCTGCGTTATACGGTTCGTGAGAAGCTCGCTCATAAACATATGAAGTTTCCCGCATGGAAACCCCCTTCAATTACTAACTTTAATTTATTATTATTATGTGTTGTTATAGGGGCAATTGAAATACTCTGTGAACATTTCAAAAATAGACGATTTATGAATGTTAACATGATTTAACTAAGATTACGTTTCGATTTACCGTGTGGTGCCGGACGTAAAGAATAACACCACCCCATTTCTTCCTGTGGGTGTCGTAAAAGGCGACTAAGGGACTTACTAGAGAATGGGCAGCAGCGTTCTCTATGCATTTTACCACCATACTGCGATCGCCAACCCGCCTGCCAAGCGTGGCGATTATGGCAAAGCCCCCCAAATTGGGGGAGGCCAAAGTCCAGCAGTGGACGTCTTACGGCTGAAATGATGATGATGACGTTTGGATTTCAATACAGACCTTTGAGTCTTAGGAAACGTCGACCTCATCTAATTTTTTAAATATGATTGACGACTAAAAAAACATGTGTGCAATTCACATGTGGTAAAAGTGAAACCTTCAAAAATTTTGGCTTCAAGATAACGAGACGAATGTAAAATTTCGAGAAGAGGATAATTGTAGGTTTTAGTAATGATCATAGTGATACAAAGTTTGATAATTATTTAACATTTTATTCGTATACATTACGTAGATTTATTCAAACGATAAACACGAGTGGAATGGGTACGAAACAGAGCACAAAGAGAACGATGAACATAAGAAACACTGTATAATGCTTCCTATTTCATTTTCTCCCACGTTAAATCTTATGAATTTATGTGTCTCTCTCTTTTTACCGCTTTTTCGTTTCATAAACTTTCAGATCACAACGGTGCTAAAGAAGTTTTCACTTCAAAATTGATTGAACAAACCTACTTACAAAAATAAAAACATTTTTGCTTTACAGTCTTGTAACAGACGTACGAACAGCTAAGCCTTAGTAATACGGTCCCGTTGGCACCCTTCAGGTACGGAACCCTAAAAATATATATCAGGTTGTTTATAAGCTTGTATATAAATATCGTAGAGCGATCCCGTGTCCCGGAAATGCGGGAAATGCGATAAAAGATTGGAACCTCTCTATGTCGGTGATGGTTAGGTATTTGGAATATTTTACCAATTTGTGCTGCTATCATCGGTTTGTGGTTCTGGCATTATGATTTCTGTTTTGTTTTTGTTTTTTATCGTTCTTTGTGTGGTTTTATGTTCGGTGTTCTGTTATTGATGTTAACATTGTGATGTTATTGCTTGTTTTGTTTTTTTTTTTAGAAAAATATTGAGGATTTAATGAATGATTGATATGATGGTTATGGTTTTGTAGCGTACTAAATGCATGTTAAACAATGACAGATAAATGTTATCTTTTATATTGAAATTGGATTTACTTGGATAAGAGAAACAGAAAGGAAAGATAATTCTCTCTGCATAAAGGCTCGTGCAGACTAGCGCGACGCGTGATTCGGAGATTTATATCCGTAGTACAATTTCTATGACCGTGTCGCGGCGCGACAGGTCGCCCCTGTGTGAAATATCGCCGAATAGCGCAAGACCGTCGCGTTGCGCTAGTCTGAACAAGCCTTTAGTTAGAACCAGCTGTGACCGTGGCTTGTTCGTCGGAAACTATCCCACAGGGACGTGCTACCGGATCCTAAATAGCCTATGCTATGTATAACATCAGCTATTTGTCAGTGAAAGTCTCGTTGAAATCGGTCCAGCCATTTCGGCGATTAGCCGGAACAAACAGACAGACAGAAAACAAATTCTTTGGTATTGTTTCTTTGTTATACTTAAGTACCGTTAATACTTTCACTTTTGATATTGCAAATACTTATTTTTTTTTAAATTGTTAGTATGCAACATTCATAGAATTCACTATGGTTTAGTTTAACTTACAAATACAAGTTATAACAAGCAAGAAACAATCAATTATTAAGTAATATATTAAGTTACTCTTCCAACATTTTTAAATCAAAGATAAGTGCGCACGACCGGTCAAACTGGTTACTGGCGCCTACCTGTTCATTGACGAGAAAATGGGTGGTATTGTTGCCCAAAGAAACAATAAAGAAACGCCCTTGAAACAACCGAAAAGAAGCCATAAGGTTCGAAAGGATATACATAAGGATATACATAAGGTTCGAAATTGTTTCGTGCATTTCTGTCGCTTACGACGAAGTGAAAAACGAGGCTGCACCGACGCAAATGTCAAGAATTCTTGTACTTACAAAACAAACCATTCAATTTTCGCTCTTTTTTTGAATATTTTATTTGCAGCAAGGGCGCGTTTCGCTTGTAACTTTTTATTGTTACTTATGTCTTTTTTATTTATTGGTGGGTGGAAAAGAATGAATTAAGAACCATTGGACTTCTGTATGATAATAATCGTTGCTTCTGTTCGATTTTTAAACGTATGATTACAGGATCGTGTGAAAGAGAACGTATGAACTTATTCATTTAACGGGAATGTTGGTATGTCAGTAATATTAAAAAATAAACGGGTTTTTGATACTTAAAGTCGGTTCAAGTAGGTAATAGTATTGAGAGGAAACCTTGATTAAGCGAGTATTTTTGCTCATTAAAGACATTAAATCATGTGAATTATTACAGAAAAGTGCAGTAAAGTTGTTAAAATGTCACTATATCTGTCCTGGTCCAGGACAATGACCTCTTCTCTTACCTACAAAGATGGAAGGAGAATTTTATCTTTTCGCTCATTGCATCTCTTTACGCAATTTAACCCGCAAGCGAAATGAAAAAGTCCGTAACGAAAAAATTACAAATTCAAACCTTGATTAATCGAATATTTTTGCTCATTAAGAATATGAAAATGATTGGAATTATTACAAAAGAGTGCAATACACGTTTTAAAATATTAGCATGTAATTTTCACACTGCAAGGAAACATGCTTATCTTTACATAGTAGAAAACAAAGTCGCTTTCCGCGTCGTCTTAGATCTTTTAAACTGCGCAACAGATTTTAATGCGGTTTTCAGCAATAGACAGAGTGATTCAAGAGAAAAGTTTATATGTAAAATATGTGGGTGAAGCCGCTAACAAAAGCTAGAGGTTAATAAATGAAAACTGCACGGGTCGATCGATCAGTTTAAGGTAAGCTGACCGCAATTGGTTGGTGCCTATCTTTACATATATACCAAGACCCTCTGTGCCTCGGAGAGCACGTTTAGCCATTGATCTCGGCTGTCAATCGTTGATCTTTGACAGTCGTTTCGGGTTGTCAGAAGCCCGAAAAGTCTGACAACAAGTCTTACCAATGGGTATCATATTACCCAGTAACTGGATTCTGGAGATCAGATAGGCAGTCGCTCCATGTAATATTCTGGTATTTAGCTGCATCCGGTTAGACTGGAAGCTGACCCCAGCATACTTGGGAAAAGGATAGTCAGATAATACGATACCCCTTGGTAAGACTGGTTGTCAGACTTTCGGGCATCTGACGACCCTTATCGACGGCCAAAGATCTACGAATGACAGCCGGGACCAACGGCTTAACGTGCTTTCCGAGGCACGGTCGGGTTTTAATATGTGAAGATGGTCACCCATCCACGGATGACCGTAGCTTAAAATGTTCAATCGACCCGTAGGACTGTTGTTACTAATCTACAATTCCAATAACCTTAGAAAATACAATTTTTAAAACTAAAAACTCACATAAATACCAAACAATATTTAAAAACAAAAATAATGCCCCGACTCAACATTATCTAATCCCGAATCGAATTTCAAAATTTGAAGCGTAGACATTAAAATTATTATTCAAATCGAATACGATTCTATTCGAAATTCAAAAACGTGACTAACTGATACAATTCTATTCCAAATTCAAAAACTTAAATAACTGAGCTCTCTAAAATATCAATATAGGGTTAAGCTACACGATGACTGATACAAATATGCCGTCTATTGGGACAGGTCAGCTCAAAGCTGCAATAGATCTTTCTTCAACAGGCTCTTCCAGACATGGCACTTTTTATTTTTTGGGTAGAAAATCATCAAATGACATGTCCCGCTCTGGGCGGAGTGGGAGGGCGCGTCAGTCTTTTACTGACTAAAACCCACGCATTTTCCTTCTGTTGCCTATATGCCAGGGCCGTAACTCTTTCGAACAAATGTCACGACCCTGTCAGTCTCGCGACTCTGGCAGTCCAGACATGGCCCTGCATTGTTAGACTCACAAAAAATATACCTAATAATGTAATGTTTGGACTTTAAAAGAGACCACGGCCTCTGAATTTGTTACGGCGTTTCTTCTCAGTAAGGAAACGCCGGCGTCATCTTGTTTTTAAAAAGTGACAAAAAAAATATTGACTTGAAAAAGTGTCTTATAAGATCTACTTAAATAAATATACAATTCATTTCATTTCATAATAAAAGCCTATAGGAAAAATTACAAACACTTTTACTACAGAACAACATGAATGAATGTCAAAATGGCGGCCATTACAAGCACCATTACTCATGTTGGGCATAATTAGCTCTTCGGTATCAATTAATTCGTTACAAATCAGGACGTATAAACTTTTACTAACGAAAACATATAAAATTACTGGGGTTCACCCGCGTTTTTTGTACTTTTTGTTTCATTAATGATACCATCATTTTAGTTAAAAAAAACATCTTCTTAGCGTCAGTCTGTCAGTATGTGCCCTTCATCATCATCATCATCATCATCATCATCATATGAACTGAAAGATTGCGCACTTCTACCGTGGAAATCACTTCTCTAGTCTCTTCTTCTCTTCTCTAAATAGCCTCTATCTCGAAATAGTTATACTATTCTAATAGCTGTTTTTCTATGTTTGTTCTTCCCTTTACTTCTTGCAAACTACGCCACGGATTAGAAAATTTCTTCTCGAAGGTTTCTTCATAACGCTCTGGCTGTAAGAGATATATCAAAATTATATAATAATGAATGGTATATCTTATTTCAAGAAATACAGTAGGTGCATAGGCTGCACTAAAAGTATCGGGAATGGAATATTTCCACTGTTCCTGTCATATTAAAATCTTTTTAATTGATAACTCGTTTTTTTTTTTTTTCAGGATGGGTAATCATCAAATGACTTCTCCCGCTCTGGGCGAATTGATAATTCCTTGGTTTTAAAAATCGAATACCATTTATTTATTTAAAAAAATATTCTCGGTCTTGTCACAAGGTTTTGTCAAACTTGTTTAGTCGTTGAGAAAATGGAATTGACTCGAGAAAATTCAAGAGCGATGATTTATTATGACTTTCGAAGTGTTTTAACACAAAAACAGTGTGTGACTGGATGATTTCTGCATTTGGTGATGAAGCCCCATCCAAAACCACAATTTATCGCTGGTTTGCTGAATTTCAACGTGGACGTGTCAAGCTCAGTGATGATCCCCGTCAAGGTCGTCCAAAAACTGCAGTCACCCAAGAAAACGTTGATGCTATGCGTAAGCTGATTGAGGAAGATCGACATGTGACATACCACGAAATTCAGGCAACTTGAGACATTGGCATGAGTCAAATACAAATAATCTTGCATGAACAATTAGATGTAAAAAAGTTGTTTTCCCGATGGATACCGCATTCGCTCTGTGAAGAGCAAAAAGCGGCTCGTGTTACTTGGTGCGGCAGAACTCTCGAAAGATTCCACGCAGGGTCCTCAAATGCTGTATACAACATTGTATTAAGTGACGAATCCTGGATATATGCGTACGAATCCGAAACAAAAAACCAGTCACGAGTTTGGGTGTTCGAAAATGAGTTAAAGCCAACAAAAATTGTTCGTTCACGGTGTGTTGCAAAAAAAATGGTGGCCACGTTTGTCTTCAAAACCGGCCATGTTGCGACTATTCCTCTTGAAGGCCAAAGAACGGTTAATGCAGAATGGTATGCTAGCATTTGTTTGCCACAGGTCGTTTCTGAACTCCGTAAAGAGAACCGCAACCGCCGCATCATCCTCCATCACGACAATGCGAGTTCTCACACCGCACACAGAACAAAAGAGTTTTTAGAGCAACAAAACATAGAATTATTAGACCATCCGCCGTACAGCCCAGACCTAAGCCCTAATGTACTATGCCCTATACGTTCCCTAAAATAAAGAATAAATTGCGTGGTCAGAGATTTTCATCATCTGAAGAAGCTGTGGACGCATACAAAACGGCCATTTTGGAGACCCCAACTTCCGAATGGAATGGTTGCTTCAATGATTGGTTCCATCGTATGGAAAAATATGTCAAATTTCGCGGAGAATACTTCGAAAAGCAATGAATACATTTTTAAATAGTAATGTTGTGTCACTTCCTTGATTCCCGAAATTTTCAATGCCGCCTTCGTATTAATCCTTATCAAAATTATTTTTTATAGTATAACATCAAAATTAATTCGTTACAAGATATCACAGATTTAAAATTATTACGTAATCACTCTTATGATTACAAATAAAACCAGATTGTCATGTAAAAAAATTTAATCATCATCATCATTTCAACTGAAATAAGTCTACTGACGTGAAATTTGGAGGAGGCTCCAAAGGCGGGGTTACCATAATCGCCACACTTGGCAAGCGGGTTGGAGATCGCAGTATAGAGCTAAAATATATAGAGAACGCTGCTGCCCATTCTCTAGTAAGTCTCTTAGTTGAATAAAAATATTGTATAAATAGACGGACAAACAATTTTAATGTAAATACATTCTCCTGAATAACGTGACCACTTTTCATTTGAGTCGGCCATTAATTTTAACAAGTGTTCATGTTAGGAGGGTGTATAAATACTATAGCTGTGTATAATTGTAGTTCTTCGGTTTAGTTTTTTGTGTTTATCAAATATAATACAATATACCAGCAGCAATTATATGAATTATGACTTACGAGTTGTAGTTGAAGGTTCGACCCAAGCAGACATTTTACTTTTAGTAAATTATTTCATCACCACTGCCCTCAAAACGGTGAAGGAAAACATCGTGAGGAAATCGGCATGTCTTAGAACAAAAATTCGAAGACATGTGACATCTACCAACCTGCACTAGGCCCGCGTGGTGGATTACAGACCACACCCTCTCACCGAGAGGAGGCCTGTGTCCCAACAGTGGGAACATTAGGCTGCTGATGATGATGAGGGTTTTGCTTTTCGTGTATATCAAATATATCCAATTATATACGCTTAAAAGTTATTTTTGTTATAGGATCAGTTAGCTTGAAGACCTTGTGGCTATGTAATATCAGTTGCACGGGTTAATTGATCAAGTTAAGCTACGCTAGGCGCGGCTGGTCCGTGGATGGGTGACCATCTCCTCGTACCATCTTTTTCAACTACAGGGTAATTTTTTTTTTTCATTCATTCATTTTTTATGTTTGATGTGAAATCTTGAATTTGTAATAATAATGTAAATCAGATTTGTATGTAACTATTGTATGCCCTAAGGGCGGAACGTATTGGATGTCAACTTTTATTTTTAGACCTGTGTTATGGACCTACCTATGATTCACAATAACGATCCTAAATTGAATTGAACTAAATATTTATTTCTGTAAACTAATTACATATTACAAAAAAAAAAGTTACACGTCAAAATATTTCACATTATGTTTTAAAACTAGATGAGGTCGGTCTTTACTATATGACGACTCTGAGAAGAAAGGCAGAAATAAACCCAGAGGTCACAGCAGGCTTTTTTAAATTCCAGAGGAAATGAGGACAATACAGATTAATGTCTGAGATGGTCTTTTGAGAAAGAACCATACACGTTTGAGTGGACCGGTACAGTCAGTAAAATAATTTGCCAGTAATCGTGTAGCTCAACTGGACGTTTTTCGGCTGACATGATGATGATGATGATGATGTGTTGCTCTACTCAGAACAAAGCTCATCATTTCAGCCTAAAGACGTCCACTGCTGGACATAGGCCTCCTACAATTGGGAGGGTTTGCCATAATCGCCACGCCTGGCAGGCGGGTTGGCGATCGCAGTATGGTGGTAAAATGCATAGAAAACGCTGCTGCCCACTCTCTAGTAAGTCCCTTAGGCGCCTTTTACGACACCTGCGCGAAGAAATAGGATAGTGCTATTCTTTACAGCGGGCACCACACCACACGGAGCAGAACGAAACTCAGTGACGAACAATATCAATGATAGGACATTGGGATAGGCCGCATAAAATAATAAATAAATAAATATCTTAGGACAACCAACACACCTTTATCTGATCCCAAACTAGGCAGAGCCTGTACTATGGTAACCAGACAACTGATAAAGATAACGGTTTAAGACATTTATTTCTCAAAAAGAATACAATTCACTTAATATGAGAAATACAAGGTAATCTTAAAACTAAATATAAGAATTAGTTATGAGGAAGGCAGGTACACGTAAATAAGTAAGTTAATTATTAGACACACAAATTTTTAGTGTTGTGGGTAAAAGGAAAAAGTAGGTGAACAATTACATATCGATTCTTGAAGGCAAGTCAATAGGAATTACTCATTAAGCTATTTATATGTCTGTAATGTTTTGGAAATACAGAGAAGGTATTCTAGTTTTCTTTATTCTTAGGAAATTAGTAAATAATAAGAATTTGTGATGATGTTAATTAAATTGCTGTGGTGGATTAAATTCAAAACCTAGAAAAATCTTTCAAGATGTGGTGTTTTATGGTTCGTTTGTATAAAGTGAAGGATTGTATCTCTTTAATGTCATTAGGTAGCTTATTATACAACTCTGCTCCTTCGTATAGTACATTTTTCCTTCCGTAATTCGTACGTGGTGGTCTTAAGCAAATGTTATTTTTCCGTCGGGTATTACGTTTCTGTGTTTGCCCTTTTGTCGTAAATGTTATTTTTGAGTGTTTATTTTTATTTAATAGCTTATGTACCAGAATGCATGTGTTATATTTATAAATCTGTGATAGTGTCATTAATTTAGTTTCTTTATAAATTTTTACTGTCGGAGTTAGATAGTGGGAATGGAATAACAGTTTTATTATTTTGTTTTGACATGTTTCGATAGGTTTTAAATGTGTTTTAGCTGCAGTGCTCCATACCTCTATTAGGTATTCTAGATGTGGTTTTACCATAGAATTGTAAATGACATACCTAACAGATGTCGGCAGGCAGCGGACGATCCCTCGAAGCGCGCCCATGACAGAAGATAGTTTGGATCTTAATTTATCTAGATGTATCTGCCACGTCAGATGCTTGTCTAGATGGAGACCAAGATACTTTTCTGAAGATACTTGAGATATTGGTTCATTATTTACGTATAGATTTAAGTTGTTTGCGACTTTTTTGTTCCTTTTTGATACTTATATATTTCTAAATACATACATATAATAGGTAAATTACGCCCAGACATAGAACAAATAATTGAGCTCATCATACAAAGATTTGTCCTGGGTGGGAATCGAACCCACGACCTCAGTCTTAGCAGTCAGGGTCACTAACCACTAGACTAACAGGCCAGACAAACAAAATACTCAAACTGCTATATTAAAAATTATCCGTGTATTTTCTCGGCTTCCCACAATAACCACAGACTAAAAATATATATAATTTACAACATTGCGAGCCACAAAATTATAATGAACACGAAATTTATTAAATTATTTTGTGTATTATTAATTGCACTACGGTTAAACTAGACCACGGAATAAAATAATGTCATAATTATTGTAAAACACACAATGTTTGCAAACTGTTAATTTTGATAAGTAAAACCTCATGTATTTCATGTTTATACTATAAAAAGTGGACCACAAGGTGGACCGATGACCTTGTGAAGGCCGCAGGAATCCATTGGATGCGGGAAACACAGAACCGGTCGAAGTGACGGAGCTTGGGAGAGTCCAGAAATGGACGTCTTTGGGCTGAAATTATGTATATATTATAACATTACGCGTTTATTCGCTAAAATATTAGGTAGAGGTATACCCGTGGTCTTGACTGTCTTTCGCAGATCTTTGACAGTCGTTAGGGATCGTCAGTAGCTCGAAAGTCTGTCAACCAGTCTTACCAAGGGGTACCTTATTACTCAATGATGCTGTTGTGGATGTTATGTGTGTGTTGTTAAAATACTGGTATACAGCTGCAACCGGTCATACTTGGGAAAAGGCAGTTGATGATGACATTAATACCTATTTATTTTCTTGGTAAACAAAACATTTTTTTTTGTGACTGGCTGGTTTTTCTTTGCATAATATATCTCAGTGTGTGTTAATTTTAAACCACGTATTGTAGTACGTAACAGACATTATACTTTGATTATATTTTAGAGGCCCGTGAGTTCGAACCCGTTCAGGCACACTACTTTATGTAATTTATTTCGTCAGCGCTGCTCTCAAAACTGTGAAGGAAAACAGCGCGAGGCATGTCTTAGAACCAAAATTTGAAGACATGGTGACTTCCACCGAACCACACTGGGCCCGTGTGGTAGTTTACGGCCCACTCCCTCGCACATAGAGCCTGTGTCCCATCAGTGGGAACGGTATAGGCTGATTATGTGGCAATGCTGCCTGGATTTTTTTTTTTCAATTTCCAATTGGCTCTTACTCTTTTTTATGTAGGTGTAATTTTTTTATGTATAGACTTATACAGAAAGAAATTTAATAAAATTTAAACACAAAATAACATTAGTGGTTATTTTTTGTGTAGATTGGTAAGTATATATCGATGAACGCGAGACGCGCTGGCGACCGCTCCTGCGAAACTGCGTGCGCGACCTCAACGTGCCCTTGAATGGGCCGCTTCGTCAGTTCTACGCCGCTTGCCATGTTTCGAGCCCACAACTCCATGCTCAAGAAGCGACTCCATAAACCTTCGGGGCATCACGACAATACCGTTTAAGGGTGTAATAAAATTGTAAAATTATTATTCCTCACCATATCGACTAGTTACTCTTGTATAGGCAAGATGTTCTGGTAATTATGTAAATCAACTGTTTAATAGTCTAGTTTTTAAACTGCATTACTACGGCTTCATTACAAAGTCGTGAGTAAAAAGGAAAAATATTGATAAGGGCGTATGCATATTGTATTGTAATCAACCATCCTCATCATCTGCCTAGCCTTTTCCCAACTATGTTGGGGTTGGCTTCCAGTCTAACCGAATGCAGCTGAGTACCAGTATTTTACATGGAGCGACTGCCTATCTGACCTCCACAACTCAGTTACAGGGTAACACGTTACCCCTTGGTAAGACTGGTTGTCAGACTTTCGGGCGGAAGGGTCTTGGTACTTAAAGCTGGTCACCCCTCCACGGACCTACCGCGGCAAGCGTAGCTTAACCTGAACGATCAACCCGTGCGGTAGTTATTAATTAATTGTAATCTATACTTACTTATAATATTATAAAGCTGAAGAGTTTGTTTGTTTGTATGTTTGTTTGATTGAACGCGCTAATCTCAGGAACTACTAGTCCGAATTAAAAAATCTTTTTGTGTTGGGTAGACTATTTATCGAGGTAGGCTATATAAAATTACGCTACAATCAAGAGGAGCGGAGTAGTAATGAAAAATGTTGCAAAAACGGGGCAAATCGCACGGTTAGGGGATTCGACGCGACGGGAAGGGTCGGAGGAACAAAAAAATTAATGCGGACGAAGTCGCGGGCAGAAGCTAGTCAACCATAAAAACGCCATTGTATGAAGTACAACGCTATGAGTTTTTGAGACAGAGTGAACCTCTATCTGTGCTAGTAGTTAAACTGTGATAAATACAAAATATATAAACTGTGTTACAGACATAGGCGCCTACCTCTTGCGGTTTATTATACAATTTGCTGCACTTTGTTTTGGTAAATAAATATCATTTTTTTATAACCTTCGAAAATTTTCTAGTCTCTTGATGTGCTCGATTCTTGGTTAGAGTTTCCGCTTAAATATCCCTGAAATCCTGTATAGATATCCATCGACATGCTTGTAAGAATATGGGTACTATGGTAGTCTGGTGCCAAACCAATAAAATCAATTGAAACATGCCAGAGGCAGACCACCCACAAAATACCCTATGCAATTTGTACCAGACTTCCTTCAATTTATTATATACGTATTTCTTCCTTTCTTCAATTAATTAAAGATGAATAACTTATACAACACACATTAATACCTATCTTGACAAGAGTAACACAGCATGAAATTGACAATTTTATGTGCAACTAACTACCCGCCCTTGCTTCGTTTTTATGACGTTTCAAAACATATAAATTTATTTAGTTATTTAATTTAATTAATTACTTTCGCGTGACTAAATGACTTCAGTAGCGTGGGTACAGTAGTTAAGCAACGCTTAAGCCGTGGATGGGTGACCAATGACCATCTACAAAATATCAGGACCCTTCCATGCTTCGGAACGCACGTTAACCAGTTGATCCCGGCTGTCATTCGTATATCTTTGACAGTTTTTACGGGTAGTCAAGAGCTCCGAAATCTGACAACCAGTCTTGCCAAGGCGTAAGTATTGTATTACCCAGTTATTTGGTCATGGAGGTCAGATAGGTACTAGCTCTATGTAAAATACTGGTATTCAACTGCATCCAGTTTCACTGGAAAGTGAAAAAGTGATGGGGTCATCATAGTTGGGAAGAGTCTAGGCCAATAATAATTTATGTTTAATGATTAAAGTATTTATTTTGATATACCTACAATACACAAAACCCTTACATGTTAAAATCTTTAAATGGTAGTGAATGATGCTGAAAACCGTATCAAAATCCGTTGCAAAGTTCAGAAGAACAACGCAATCAAACAAACAGACACAAAAACACTATTTTATAATTTATAAATTTTTGATAGCGACTTATACATATAAACTATCCTTTTGAATCACTCTGTCTATTGATAAAAACCGCATTAAAAATTGTTGCATAGTTTTCAACATCTAAGCGTAAATACACGAAATGAGACTTTATTTTGTCCAAGAAGATTTATGTATGTGTGTACTGTACCTTAAATACTTAAGACGCCTCGAGGTACGAAAACATTCGAAGGGCATGCGTTCCACATTTAAAAAGCATGATACATGGCTAATCGAGAGCCGATTATCGATTCAGCAACATAATAGTAATAATATCGATTCTAAAAGTTATAGGGCTGTCATTTAAAAATCGAGTTGCAATCGATCATATTTTTAATCTCGATCGCTGTCAAGCATAGATTTATTCTGCAGTGTGGAAAATTTATTGGTTTATTATAGACAATTTGTTATTTTAGTGCCATGGATTTTTGTATCAGTTTTAACAGACGTGCGATTTATCATACTTAGGTGTTTTTATTTTTTTAAATCTCTATTTTGGGGTGGTTGTTGATTTGCGACTAATCCGATTTGACAGCCCAGAAGGTGCAACTTAATCGATTAAAATTCTCAAGATTTGTTGAAATATTCGGAGAGTTTGTTTTTAATTGTCTGCCTAAATTAATACTAAAAAGTGTATTTAGAAGTAACAACAATTAGTATAAATATAAAATCTGTATGAGTTCCATGTGGTGCAGGGCTTAAAGAATAGCGGCATCATATTTCTTTGTATCCTAAGAGGCGACTAAGGGACTTACTAGAGCATGGGTACCAGCGTTCTCTATGCATTGTACCACCATACTGCGATCGCCAACCCGCCTGCCAAACGTGGCGACTATGGCGAATTCCCCCAAATTGGAGGGGTAAAAAAGGGGAAGGGGAAGGGAAGGGAAGTATAAAATCAGGCATTTATTCTTCGAAGGGTCAGGTAGAGGTGTACGTAAAGTACCCATATTTCGGCAATTTTGTTTAAGTCGCATGTAACTGGGGGCGAGCCTATTACCATCAAATTAGGACAAGGCTCTGGGCTGCTACTAAGAAATTCCAGATGATAAAACCCAATAAAACTTTGCACGACCCCTGAATCCAACCTAGGAAACGACGCTCAGTAGTAGAGCTTTCGACTATTAGAACAATGAGTCAGTTAGTTTATACAGGGTCTTATTATTTTTTTTTTCTAACGAGATGGATACACAATGACATAATAAATCTCCATTGGGATGCCTTACATATAACTCGTTAAAATTAAGGCGAGAAAAAGACGAGCTCACCATAGCCTGTAAGACGCTCCGCGGCACTATTGACGCGCCTGATCTGCATGCTGTGCTGGCTCGCTTTTTTCTCCCAGACAATTACTACCGTGGCAGAAAGCACAGGCTATTTGCTGTGCCTCCATGTCGCACCGTTGCGCGTGCTAAGTCCCCAGTACCACGTACTCTGGCTGCGCTTAATGATCTCTTGGACACTAATCCAACAAACGATCTGTTTGCGGACGAATGGACGAAGATTCTATGGGCTAGTCAAAAGTTTTTATCTTAACTTGTTTTTTTTTGTGCACGTGTATATACTTTTTTTGTGTGGGAAATATACCTTTTTCATTTGTTTTAAACCGTCTTAGTTACAGAAATAAATAAATATAAATTCAAAAGATTTCATGTGTTTTTTTCGGGGTCAGAATGGTCCGAAAAAGCCATAGTAAATTCAAATTCAACATATAAGAGTAAAATAAAAATAAGAGAAAGTAAGAGTTACTGAAATCGATTCAGTAGTCAATTAAACAAATTACTTTCAGGACTTGTGTTTATTCTGTTACTGGTGTGTGTATATTACCTAAATGTCCCACAGGCATACATGTTCAACATTAAAATCATTGAAAATTAAATATTAAAATGAAACTAAGGTTCGCTCTGTGACATGGAAACATCTAAATGAAAATTGTTTCCAACTCAAAGTCCTCGTTATTTTTAATTTATCTAATAACTTGATGTTTTACTGTACTAAGTATTAGTGTACCATAGTTTTGATTGCATGAGAATTACTACAGTGATCAAGTAACGAGCGATTTCCATGTGACCCTGGCACATGGGCAACTGAAGGAACACGGGTGGGTTTTAGTCAGTAAAAGTCTGACACGCCCTCCCGCTCCGCCCAAGAGCGGGAGACGTAATTTGAAGATTTCCCATCCAAAAAAAGCGAGCGTTTCCATGCAAACGAAAGAATTCAATGTAAAGTGAAATTACAAATAATATTAGAAATAGATGGGCTTGTGGGTAAGCAACAACGGCCACACAGTTTGAACAATTAGGTTAAGCTACGCTTACCGTTGTCCTCGTTCCTGAGTATCAGTCGAGGATCTTTGACAGACGATATCCACACACAATACAGACATTCGAGCTCCTGACTCATCATCATAATCAGCTAAAAAGGTTCCCACTGCTGGGACATAAGCCTCATCTCGGTGAGAGCCCGTAATCTACCACGGGGGCCCAGTGCGGGTTGGTAGATGACACATGTCTTTGAATTTTTGGTTTTAGGAAATGCCGGTTTCCTCACGATGTTTTCCTTCACCGTTTTGAGAGCAGTGCTGATGAAATTATTTACACAAAGTAAAGTGCCTGCCTGGGTTTGAACCCAAGACCTACAACTCGTAAGTCGGGGCTGATACCACTGGGCAACCATTGCTCTTCTTTACTGGGCTTCTGACTACCGAGTCAGAAACCCGAAAATCTGACAACCGATCTTACCAAAGGTTTCGCAATCCCCAATAACTGGGTTGTATACTTTTCTCTTAGATCGCATTATCTTTGATGCCATTCGATAGCGCGCACCGAAAAACGTCTCTTGGCACTCTTATTTACATCAAAAGCCACAACGAAGTTTTTGCCGTACATAGTGGCGTCTAGCTGTATATAAGATGGTCAAGACAAGATAAATATATTGTAGACTTGCATCATCGTTACTCTGCTAAAATGTCACTTTGTCCAGATCATAATTACGAGATCATCATCTGCCTAGCCTTTTCCCAACTAAGTCGGGGTCAGCTTTTACTCTAACCGGATGCAGCTGAATAGTAGTATTTTTGGAGCAACATGGAGCTATCTCAACCTCCACAACCCAGTTACTGGATATTACGATAACCCCTTGGTAAACAAACCCAACCTTGGTGGTTTGGTTTTCAAACTTTCGTTTCAGATTTTCGAGCTATGACGACTGTCAAAGATCGACTAATAACAGCCGAGACCAACAGCTTAACATGCTTTCCGTAAGAGTCTTGGTATGTAAAGATGGACACCCATCCACTAACCAACCGCAGCAAGCGTGGCTTAACCTGATTAATGGACATGTGCAGCAATTATTACTAGGTACGCCACAATCCCCCTTTCTTGTTTCATCATTTCAGCCGAAAGACGTCCACTGCTGGACATAGGCCTCCCCCAAGCTCCGCCACTTCGACCCGTTTTGTGCTTCCCGCATCCAGCGGATTCCTGCGGCCTTTACAAAGTCATCGGTCCACCTTGTTGGAGGCCTTCCAACTCTACGTCTTCCGGTACGCAGTCGCCACTCCAGAACCTTTCGGCCCCATCGGCCATCTGTTCTGCGAGCAATGTGCCCTGCCCACTGCCACTTCAGTTTAGCAATTCTTCGGGCTATGTCGGTTACCTTGGTTTTCCTACGGATCTCTTCGTTTCTGATTCGATCGCGTAGGGAAACTCCAAGCATAGCCCTCTCCATTGCCCTTTGGGTGACTTTCAGCCTTCTAATAAGGCCCATTGTGAGCGACCACGTTTCGGTTCCATAAGGTCATCACTGGCAACACACACTGGTCAAAGACTTTCGTCTTGAGACACTGCGGTATATGGGACGAGAAGATATTGCGTAGCTTCCCGAACGCTGCCCAGCCGAGTCGGATTCGACGATTGACCTCTTTTGAGTGTAGCGCCTCCGATCTTCACTGGAGTGGGTATCACATGAGCATTGGAAATGACCTTTGTCTTGTCCATGTTCATCTTGAGACCCACTCTTCCGGAAGCTCTACTGAGGTCATCGAGCATTGTACTGAGGCCCTCCATAGTCTCAGCCATGACAACTATATCATCGGCAAACCGAAGGTGAGTGATGTACTCGCCATTGATGTTGATGTCAGCCCCTTTCCAGTCCATAACCTTCAAGACATCCTCCAGTGCAGCGGTGAACAGTTTCGGAGAAATAACGTCTCCTTGTCTCACCCCTCGCTGCTGAAGGATAGGTTTCGAGGTTTGGTCCTGAAGTCGGACTGACATAGTGGCGTTTTCATACAGACATTTCAGCACCTCGATGTACCGATAGTCGATCTGGCACCGTTGAAGAGACTGCAGTACAGCCCAGGTCTCGATCGAATCGAAGGCTTTTTCGTAGTCGACAAACGCTAAGCAGAGAGGCAGGTTATACTCTTCGGTCTTCTGTATAACCTGCCGCAGCGTATGTATGTAGTCTACGGTGCTGAAGCCTTTACGGAATCCGGCTTGTTCGGGAGGCTGGAAGTCGTCAAACCTGCGCACGAGACGGTTCGTGATGACTCTTGAAAACAGCTTGTAGACATGGCTCAGAAGTGAGATGGGCATATAATTCTTAAGTAGGGCATTGTCACCCTTCTTAAAAAAAAGTACCACCACACCTCTGTTCCATGCCTGTGGCGTTTTGCCCTCGAGTATGACGGAATCGAACATCTTCTGAAGGACCTTGAGAACGGGTTTCCCACCAGCCTTCAGGAGCTCAGCCGTAATTCCGTCATCACCCGGCGCCTTGTTGTTTTTGAGCTGCTTCAGAGCCATCCGAATCTCGTACAAGCTGACGTCCGGGATGTCTTCGGTATAATATCGGATCAACCTAGCTCTTGGGTCATTTGCCAGATTTTTAACGGGGTTACTTGTTGACGTGTATAACTGTGTTTTCTTATTTACGAAATAAAATTCGATCATCGAACGAAAGAAATGACTATCAAAATAGTCGCCATCGTACACCGAGCCTTAAGCCCTCAGGGTTGCCAGTAATGGCTTCTTAATATAGTCCGCTTTAAGACATTCAATTAATATAACTACCCAAAGGTGCTTATAAATTATCATCTCGTACTTTTAAGACGCAATTATTATCATATCTGTTACGTTTTATATTTCTTTTTTGATTCTTTATTATGACATTATTTATCGGTGGCAATAAATTTTAGTCGCAATAAACTGGTTTGTTGTTGCAATGACAAAACGTAGGGTAAATACTGTTGGAAGGGCTTGTAGTTTTTTTGTTTTTAGAGCAAATATTTAGCACAATCTGTATTATCTATGTATATACCTATAAATTGGTCCGTGTGGTAGCGGACATTAAGATTCATCATTTCAGCCGAAAGACGTCCACTACTGGACATAGGCCTCTCCCAAGGTCCGCCACTTCGACCGGTTTTGTGCTTCCCGCATCCAGCGGATTCCTGCGGCTTTTACCAGGTCACCGGTCCATCTTGTGGGAGGCCTTCCAACGCTACGTTTTCCAGTACACGGTCTCCAAACAAAAGTTATAACAAGAAAACTAACGTGTACAAAGTCGCGGGCAGAAGCTACCGTTAATTAAATAAACAAAACTTCACCATTTTCACATTAAATTCATAATAACAACGTATTAATATTACAGCAAAATGATTCCACTAATGTATTAATTTATTCGGTTTTCGCGTATGTGTAGTTTCCATAGAAAATCGTAATGACAGCTTTCATAGTTTATGATGCATAAATGTGCCATTAGAAACCGTATTGAATTAATGTATTGGCAATCGTTGGAAAACACGAATTTGACATTCAAAAGCATTGGCAAAAACAATGATTAATGTAAAATATGTGTTTTTGGAACATTCTAGCATTACCTAAAATGATTGATTAGGTTTTAATGTTTGAAATCCCTGATTAAATCAATATAATTATGTCGATGAGTTTATTGGTAAATTGAATAAATTATAGTTTAGGTGTAACATAATTGTTCTATCTAGAATTTCTCAGTAACAACCCCATGTCTTTGTGCCTGGTTGATGGCAATAGACTCGCAACATGGGACTTAAACAGAACTGGTGGAATGTGGGTGTACTATAGGTACACCACTGCCAAACCCTTCGAGGAAACAAGGCGTGATGTTATTTTGATAGGTGGAGTCTATGTTAGGCGGTGGTAGGCACTGGGATGCGTATATGACTAGATGTATGAACGTAAACTAGTCAAAAGGAATATGTAAGGATTATAATACCTACTTGATGTCGTGAATATATATTTAATCAACAAACACACACTGCACCTGCAAATTACAAAAAAGTACGAATATTTGAATTTCACGGGCTGCCTGCGCATCCAACTTAAACTATAGTTATGTAGCCTAATGTTCTTGATCTAATAATAGTAAGAAACAAAAGACCCCTAGTTGGTCTAGTGGTCGCAAGCGGCACTGCTGATTATTAGGTGTTTGGTTTGATTCCCACTCGGGCAAAGTGTTTTGGAGGTATAAGGAACGGGCTGTAAAGTTCACTGAACCTCAAAAAAAGGGGAGGAATCGCCGACCATACGGCTGTCGTGGTGGGCAAGTGCCCGACGATTGATGTGGGGACGTTGTACTCTGCTTGCGCGATGCAGGATTTGCGTGACGTGACGTCACCGTGATGCGTAGTTAAAAAGAAAGAAAAAAAATACGTTTATTTGCGGCAAACATGACGCACAGAAAGACCAGAAACATACAGATATAAAAATAAAAGCTGGGAGAAAACATGCGTCAGATCCACGCAAAATGGCCATCACTCAGCATAATGCTATGACCCTATGCGAGACAGAGCCCCAGCGCTGGTTTTCAGTGACAGCCGGCGCTGACGTGATAGCTCACATGTGGTGATGCAAATGCCACTACAGTGTCATTGGGTTTTTTCCCATCACTAATTTCTCAGTAGCAGCCCGGAGTCTGTTTGGATTGAGTCTGATTTGGGTCCGCCGATGATGGTAACAGGCTGGCCCCCTAATAACATGAGACTTACACATAATTACCGAAATGTGGGTCCCCTACCTAACATCTCGAGGATTATAGCGGTGTTATTATATCAAGTATATGTGTGAAATAAAAAACTATCGATTGGAGCTCAATTTACGTAGAAATTGGGTTTAGGCCTAAATATAGAACTGAAAAATATCCTCGTGGACATATTCCCGATATTTTGTATGAAAATGTGCCCGTGTCAATAACAGGCACAAATTGAGTGTCACAGCGGCAAACATTTGCGATGGGAAATACTCTGGTCGTTGTGAACTAAAGTAGTGATATGTGAGAAAACTATATTTCAAAGTTCTGATCGAAATGAAGGCTTAAAATTGTAACACGTCAAGGAAGAAAGGAAATAATTTTTTATTCTGCACAAAGTAAATGCGCATTAGAAAATAGTGACAAGACATACGCACACATCATACATATCTTGAAGCCTTGTATAAATATAACACACTTGTAATTTTTACTTGCTTTACAAATCAACAGAATCTTGAAAGTGCAGTACATTCAGAAATAATTTAATCGAAAGAAAATACCCAAGTAATTAAATAATTCATAATAATTTGCATGTGAACAACTTTAAGAAAATGGTAATGACTATACCTACCTCTGCATTTTCCTACCCTGATCCCAATTTATTTGGCGTCGACGCATTATGTCTTTTTCTTCCATACTTCTCTATTAGTCGTCATCTTGGTAGTCACCCCATTTCTAACTATATCAACATTCACAGAGTTCATTCATCGTTTCTTTGGTCTCCCCTACTCTTATAGCCGTCGACATTCATACTCAAAACTTTCCTAACGACGTTTTCCTCATTCCTCCGTATCACATGCGCTAACTATGGCAAACAATATCCATGCAACTTTTCAATTACCGGTGCTATTTTCAAACTTCCAATTTCATAATGTGTTCATTCGTGTAACACCACACATACCTCTTAACATTCTCATCTCAGCCGCATGCAATTGCCTTTCATTCGTCCCTTCACTCACCTACCTTCTACCTATAATAATAATATCTTAGGACAACCAACACAACGTCATATGATCCCAAACTAGACAGAGCCTGTACTAAGGCAACCAGATAATTGATAAATATACCTATATATTTCTAAATACAACATACATATTATAGATAAATTCCACCCAGCCACAGAACAAATAATTGTGCTCATCACACAAAGATTTGTCCTGGGTGGGAATCGAACCCACGACCTCAGTCTTAGCAGTCAGGGTCACTAACCACTAGACTAACAGGCCAGTCAAATATCACCTACTTATTATTTTTGCGAGAAGTTCTTGCTAAATAAAATTCGGCTGTTGGCTTCCGTTGTTTCTATCGTTGACGCCTGCTGCACGTTGGTATGAGAACCCAATATTCTCCAGTTTTTCGACTCAAATTTGACAAAATGTTACTTATACTTCTCTCATTTCGTGCTGGCTATTTCGTTTTACAGGGATTTCACGTAAACGGTTCTGTCAAAATGTTTGAGAGATTTTATTTTAGAATTTTGAGAAAATTGGTGTTTCAGTGAAGAGTTTTAAAGATGGATGTATGCTTGGCATTGGTAGCTTGGAACATTTTAGACTAACTAGATAGGAAATTATTTCGTTGAAAGTAAAAGCTTAAATAGATATTTCAGTAAATTTTTGGATATGCTTACAGAAAATAACACTGTCCCATTTCTTTCTGTCGTAGTCGTAAAAGGGTCTCCTTTGCATAACCTGAATGTCAAGAGAGCGTTAACACTGACACAGGTTTTAGCTTCATACTCTCAAGATAACTGTCTACACAATAAAGACAACCATTTCAATAAATATCTATTGTAAGATTCGTGTGGTGCCCGTCATAAGGAATAGCACAATACCATTTCTTCCCGTGCGTGTCGTAGAAGGCGACCAAGGGACTTACTAGAGAATGGACAGCAGCGTTTTCTATGCCGTTCACCATCAAACTGCTATTGCCAACTCGCCTGCCAAGCGGGGCGATTATAGCAAGCCCCCAAATTGGGAGCCTATGTCGAACAGTTGACGTCATTTGGCTGAAATGATGATCATTATTTACGAACACTCCACCCGCCACCCGATATTTTTTTTTATAATTCTAAAGGACACGTGCACATTGAACTATAAATGTCGGTCGATACCTAATTTCCCCTCAGACAGCTGAGGTACTTATTAAGCTACAGACTAATACGTAGGTACTAACCTTTAAAAACCTAACATCAAAAGTCAAGTAATTGATAGCACAAAGATTAATGTCTATTTTCAACCGACGAAAAAAACGGAGGAGGTTCTCAATTCGACGCGTATATTTATTTTTTTAATGTATGACTACCCATAACTTTTTACACAGTGGTCCGATTGTGATAATTCTTCTTTCATTGAAAGGGGTATACTCCGTAAATGGTCCCACAAAAATTTGGAAAACAAAATCTAACTCTAAGGGTCGGAAAACAGGGGATGATTGATTGTTCACTCACTGATTATAATGTATAACCACGCATAACTTTATAACAGAGTAGTCCGATTTTGATAATTCTTTTTTTATTGGATAGGGTATACCTTGCCAAGTATTATTAGTACATTAAAGTCACAAAAAATTATAAAATAAAAACTTTTCAACAAAAAATTAAACCGCCGAAAAAACTGAAAAGCAAAAAATAATAAACCTTAAAATTATGAGTCGGCGCTTTGAGTGATCTTTGTCCATTGATTTTTCAGCGCCGACTCAAAATTTTAAGATTTATTATTTTTTGCTTTTCAGTTTTTTCGGCGGTTTTATTTTTTGTTATTGCACACCGAGATTCGACAGTAGCTTACCGATATTAGATTAACTTACGCGTGCAACATTTAGTTATAAATAAATCAATGATAATGAATAAAGCCTTTAAAACTAAGCAATTAAAAACGACCAAAATTTGATAGATTCGGGTAACTTAATGTGCAGGCGTCTGTACGTTGTACTTTGTTGTTATTCTTTGTAAAAGTCGACTAAGGGACTTACTATAGAACGGGCAACAGCGTTATCTACGCATTTTACCACCATACTGCGATCGTCAACCCGCCTACCAAGCATGGCAATTATACATATTACTCTCCCCTTCGAAATCGGAGGCGGACTAACTTTCAGGTAAAACTATGAAGATTATAATGATTGGTAGTTCAAATGGAACCACCAATTATCATCATCATCATTTCTTCATAACTTTGACCTAGGCCAGCATGCGTAGCATGACCACCGTCAAAAGGAGTTTTATCGACAAAAGAATAGACAAAGTGATAGTTCACACAATGTGAAAATTGACAACAATAAACTAAATTTATCCAAAGTTTATTTATTTATTTACTTACGGTTGTTGTTTTGTTTTAAATCTAAATCAACTCAAATCGAATTGTCTACACTACCTTATACAACTAACAGAAAACTTCCTTCTAAAATAGTCTACATCTAAAGGGACGTAGACAAAGATAGTGAGAAACGAACGACAAGATAACAGATTGAAGAAAAATTTCTACGGTGCGATATCAAAATTAGAGAAACGAATTTTGTGTATTCTTCGTAGAAATGAAAGCGCCAAGCTAAGCCTGCATAAAACGGTATAAATCGTTCTACAATCTGTAAATTTGTCTATTCTTCCGTCGACAAAACCCGTTTCTATGCTGGGGTAGCATGACGTTCTATCTCTATTCTACCAAGAATAGACAAAGTTCTTTCTATAGTGGTCATGCTACGCGTGCAGAGGTTGTCAAACTTTATTAGTCTAGACTCATAAGGCCTCTCTTAATAAACAAAGTCGACAAAGACCCTCAAGTTTTTGGGCTCAAAACCCTCGAAAGTAATTTAATAAGGCCCGTGATTTATTTTCGTTCAGAATCTCAGGATATCAGCCAATTACAAACATCTGAAGCACTTAACTTCGGCATTTCACGTTGAGTTGAAGTAATTTGTTCTGAATTTCTGAACTTGTAGGATCACGTGGGGTTTCTCGAAGATTTTTGGGATAATTTGTTGAAGTTTTAAGAATTTAAACATTTATATGTAGTTGATATTATTTTCAGCTTTCTATGATAAATGATTTTATTCATGCAAGTAGGTTTGTATAAACACTTTTACACTTCAATCATATTTTTAAAACAAGATGAGGTCGGCGGCATTTTTTAGGCTCTTAGTGATAATTTATGCTCGGTTCCTATAGATAAAATCGAATCGTTTTGCATACCAATAGTAGCATTTTTATAACAGATTCGTTAGCTAATTTTACCTGTTATCCTATGGGAAGTAATATACAAACCTATGACACTATCTTTACTTCATTTTTGGTCTTAATTTTTAGCGGTCAGTAAACTATACACCAACCACCAACCAACTACATATATAGAATAGTGGCATGGTGAATCTATGGCTGTCTATGCTGCTACAGTAAAACGTACATGAGTGATTGTACCGACACCCCACGTGTCTGAGAAAGCACGTTAACAATAAATAAACATTTTATTTCAGATCAAATTATGCGATCCATATGTTGTTGATAAAAAGTCTTAACCAAATGTAAGTAAAAGAGAAAAAGAAAAATCACACTATTAACAAAATTAAGACAACTGACATATGTGTGCAGCCGTATCCAGTGAACCAGCATGGGGCTGTCCCACCTTTAACACAATACACGTAAGATGCTGTCGGAGCTAACACAGCTAGTAAAGCCTTTGGCCCCGACTATCTTTTTTTTTGGATGAGTAATCATCAAATGACTTCTCCCGCTCTGGGCGGAGCGGGACGGCGTGTCAGACTTTTACTGACAAAAACCCAACCGTGTTCCTTCAGTTACCCATATGCTAGGGCCACGGTATCTCGTTTAAACAATCTTGCGACCCTGGCAGGCATCGGTCCTAGCAGACACCTTCAGTTCTGCCGATATATCTTTGAGGCGCGCGTGGAACACTACACGCCGTTGACACGGGCCTGGTCCTTACCCGCAAGCCCACGCCTACGGAGGCCGAGAGTCTGCGATCGACTCCCGACGCCCGGGGCGTCTCCTCCTGCGGCGGCTAGGGACGTGAGGGCGCAGAGACAGCCACTCCCTCACGCGCCCCGCCTCCTCCTTCGCGAGCATTACTGCTTCGTAGAAGGAGGTGATGGCTTCCCATGCTCTCTCGCTCCATAGCATGGCTCGCATCAGGGCCGGACGCGATCTTTGACAGTCGTTTTGGATCGCTAAGAGCTCAAAAGTCTGACATGCAGTCTTACTAACGGGTTAATTACGCACTAGCTGGATTATAAAGGTCAGATAGAGACAGGCAGTTGCTCCATGTAAATTTCAGCTGCATCTGGTTACACTAGAATCCGACTACAAAATTGTTGGGAAATAGCTTGGCAGATGATGACTTAGAAATTTTTCGGTTTTCTTCGATAAAACTGCTTCGTTACTTTTTTTTTATCTTATTTCAAAGCCTATATCAAGTACCGTTTTTTATACTGTCTGGGCTAAATTATTGAATGATTTAACTTTTATTTTAAATTGACTTTTTAAGATTTCGTAAATCGTTTTTAATGAGGTTCTTAATTTAGTTGAAAATTCGGTCAAATTAATTACCATCAAGATTACGAAAACTTAAATGAGCTTTTAGTGAGACTATCAAGATATTACTTTTATTAAAAACTAGCTGTGCCCTGCGGGTTTGCGCAGATCGATTTCGGAACTTATCCCACGGGAATGTGCTACCGTGACAAAAAACCGGTTAAGCAAGCGGATAAGCAAGTGAAAGCCCCGTCCGAATTGGTCCAGCCGATTCCGATATCAGCCGAAACAAATTGACAGATTTTTTTAAACTAAAAATGCCAAATAAATTAAATATATTTTCAATTGCAGTCGGTAAAAAGTGCATTTTGTTGACATTGCAAATAGACACTTCAATTTTATTTATCTTTCTATATAAAATTCTCGTGTCGCAGTGTTTGTTACCAAACTCCTCCGAAATGGCTAAACCGATTTTTATGAAATTTTGTGTGCATATCGGGTAGGTCTGAGAATCGGCCAACATCTATTTTTCCCACCCCTAAATGATAAGAGTGACCCACCCTTAAATATTTATTTTGATTTTTTTGACATTTTTTTTTACTTTTATTTGATTCTGATTTGGCGTTGAAAATACATATATCTCTAAATTTTCACTCTTTTTCACCCGGCAAAACAACGTTTGCTGGGTCAGCTAGTTTGTTTATAAAATTCCATAGTTTACGAAGTAATTTAGAGTAAACTACAAAATAATATTAAAAAAATACACAAATTTAAAATCAACATAAATACTAGGTTTGAACCCAGGCAGGCGCTTTACTTTGTGTAAATCATTTATTCACCACTACTCTCAAAACGGTGAAGGAAAATATCGTGAGGAAACCGAGATGTCCTAGAACCAAAAATGCGAAGACATGAGACATCTACCAACCCGCACTGGGTCCGCGTGGTAGTTTACGGCCCACTCCCTCTCACCGAGAGGAGGCCTGTGTCCCAGCAGTGGGAACATTATAGGCTGATTATATATATGGAACCATTTTTCTCGGTTCTTCAAAATGTGCAAACGAGATAAAATTGATGTTTTTGGACAAAAAGCATCCCTGATATTTGTGAACATTCAATATAACAACCAGTTCTTCCAATACAACAGCAGCTTTTCAGCCAGACAAAACTTAACGACGTGTTTTTATTTTTTTTCTGGCTGGGAAGTATCAATTGACTTCTCCGTGAATGAGAATGAGCGTGTCACACTTTTCTGACTAAAACCCACCCGTGTTCCTTCAGTTGCCTTTATGCCAGGGCCACGGTAACTCTTTCGAACAAACCCGCGAAGAGTTTACCTGATATATTCGATATTAAATATAACAACTAATTCTTCCAATGCCAAAGCAATTCAGCCAGGCTAAGCTTAAACACCTGTGTTTCTGTAAATCTCACCGCTTAACTAACTCCGTTGTTATCTTTTAATTCCCAACTCGTGTAGAAATTTACAACGTGGCAGGGACATCAACGCAAAACTTGTTACCCTAGGTTTAGTACATGATTCTGATCGCCATTTACATTGAAACTTTTTCGTTGGTTATTAAAAGCCGGCCATATGCGAGCCGGACTCCGACACAAAGAATTCCGTACTGCGAGTCGGTAGCACAAGGTAAATAACGCAGAAAAAGACATTTTTCTTGTATTGAGACCCCTTTAATTGTTAACCTTGTTTCTATTAATATTTTTACGTTTTGCTATAACGGTAACAGAAATACACAGTCTGTGAAAATTTCAACTGTCTTCGATATGATACGGATCATGAGATGTAAGCTCACTGACTAAGACTATTCTTATGACTTATCTCTCTACGTATCTAGACGGACGGCCGGACAGCGGAGGCTTAGAAATAAGGTCTCGTTGATTACCATTCGGGTATGGAACCCTAAAATACATCAGCTGTTCCATACATTTCGACCACGTAGGTATTATGTACCTATTTACTCTTTAATGTAAAAGCTATTTTTTGTTTTGGTAATCGACGAAAAAATTTTCCGCTAGGGGGGTCTAGAATCATGTACTGAATTCATGGTTACAATTGTTACAAATAGCGCGTTGATGTCCCTGCCCGCCTATATATACCACTATACTTCAGGTCACTAAGATTATATGCCCTCATCGTAATGGCCCATTAAGGTCATATCTTTGGCCATAAACTCTAAATCTATCAGGAAATAGGATTTGGGCCAAATTCGACGCTTTCCGAGTATTATTCTGTATGGAAATGATAAGGGTAGTGTGGTATAGCAAGCTATGCGATGCGATGTTTTAGTTGATAAGTTGTCGAGAGAAAGTCACTTCAATGACAGACAGTTTGGTTCAACAAAGCTAGTAATTTATTGATTTATGCTGGATTTGGCAGAATTAAACTTCTCACTACTCTTTCTGAATTTTAAGCCAGCACTGAGGACATAGCGCACACTATGCGACATACGACAGTTACACGCAACGACCAGCAGCGACCAACAATGTTCATATATTACGTCCCAACTGAAGCACACTAAATGTCAAGTTGCAGAGTAGCAACAGACTAGGGGAGTTGCACTCTTGCGTTTGTCGCAGCGATAAGACGCAATATGTACGCGCCACACAATGACAGAAGAAGGTGCACATGCGTTAATATGGTGCCTTCGCTTTTTTATGACAAGTATCGAGATCAGTGCAATCAGAGGGTCCATATGCACTCACAAAATGAACAAAATGACCATCTCTCTAGAATATTCCAAGATGATCGCCACCTGCACCTCGTCTGTTAGGTTTGCGTATAGTCATAACGACAAGACGCAGATGCAAAAGACAATTCTCCGTTGTTGCAGCGATTAGAAACAGCGACAATACGCATAGTTTGAGCTGGCTCTTAATAGATACCCTAAATACGAAGGAGATTACCCATTGACACCGGACACCGTCAGAGCCGCCGGCACAATCTTTTTTTTGCAATTGCCATCTAAGCCTGTAGCCAGATATTGGCATGAAGAAAAAAATAAATTTGTGCTTTTTAATATTTAATTATTTTTCGATATCGATTCGTGGTTAAAGTATTGCCTGCTGATTTAATTTGAACCTGTATTGGAAATGTGCGAAGTGGGTGGAAGGGGTAATGAAAACGATCACTGCGCTTGTCGCGGCAGAAATTTGCAACAAAAGGGGTCAGTCAGTAAAGAAACAAACTTGTCAATGTTGTTTTAAAATTTTTGATAATGGGTCATTATTGTTGTTTTATCGTAGACTGCAAAAATAATAAATGAATAAAAATGTTTGACATACTTTATCTAAATGTTTAGTCATGTTTTAGGTTAGGAGAGTAGTTACGTTTAAACTTGTTTTATAGGGTGTTGAAGTCACTGATGTTTGACGAATGATGGTGGCTCATATTAAATAACTATTGCCATTAGTTCTCAGTTCTTCTATATTCCTTACATGTTCTGCTAACACCAATTTATTTCCCCTTAGCATAGTTTGGGGCTGGAAACTTATTGTGTGTTTTACACTCTCAAAACCAGTTTTTATAATAACGTCCATTTTTCCATAAACAGTTTTTAACAAATTCCTCTAAAATTACCACTTATTGTCTGTCTAAATATATTTTATTTACTCTAATCTATACAAAATAAACAAACTCTTGTTATTACTTTTTTGACATATGCCCCTAAAACTGCGTTTGCAAGATGGCGCTACTGTCGTGCACGTTCCGAATAAACGGCGCGGTCAAAGCATCTAACATTTAAGTGCTCAATCTATTAAACATAAACTGTAGCATAGCTGCTCTTAATCGCTACGCTTTTACTACACAGCTAGCCTACCATAAACATCGATGTAACGAAATCCACCGCCTCCTCTAATTCCTCAATGTATCCAGTGCAACTGTTAAGCTTGATACACACCACCGAATCTTCTTATACAGCATTATACCGGATTCTGATACACTTATTGAGGAATTTAGCCTAACTCTAGCATGACTAGAATTTATTGCAACTTGGCCATTAAGCTACCTAGCGACTTGATGGCCTCATTTTCCGCAATTTTCCGGCCGACCGCAAATATTATTCGATCACATCCGAATCCGATCACATACACATCCGTAGTTCGTAAATTAAAATCACAATTGTATACCAAAATAAAATATACAGTTAAAAAGCTGAAATAAATGAGTTTTTTTTTTTTATTAATTTTGAGGGTAGATGTTAGTTATGTTCGTTCTGGGTACTACAGTCCCCTTGGCGCTCTACAGGCTAGGCTATTGATTGGTCTAGTCCACTTAAATCTGAGTGGTCTTCAAAAGACCATTTCTGGCACTAAGCTACGTTCTCTTTACATGATCTCACCAAGATTTAAAAGAGATTTTGACCCTTGATGTTTCACCATTTTTTCTCAGGGGTTTTCAGAAAGGAAATTTCGACTCCATCTAGTTATTTTTTTATTTGACGTGTAAAAGTGATTTGGACATCCTATTTACAGAATGAACAATTTCATTTCACTATTATGTTACTAGGAAGTACTCCGCTAGATTGGGGGACGCACAAAGCCGGTCGAAGTGGCGGAGCTTGATGGATGCCATCCAATTCTATGTCCAGCAGTGGACGTTTTTCGGCTAAAATGATGATGGTGATTATGTTACTAATATATGGGAGCGTCCAAGCCCAGCGGGCCACTCGGCGCTGGCAGCGGGTTTTTTGCATAAAACACGTTCTGTTCAACTCGCTCACAAGCTTTGGCAAATAGCAAAAAAAAAATTGAAACACATAATTCGATAGATTTTAAGCTGTTCTTTCGAATGGTGCTATTTGTTTTTACCAAAATAATTTTCTTTTTAGTGAAAATTGAGTTTCAATTTGAGGTTAGATTGCCTCGAAAAATGTATTTTTTTTCTCACATTGTTCGAAAGTTTAACCCTTCAACAACATCTCTGTAAAATTTCAAGTTGGGAGGGGCAACGGTTTGCAAATGACAAGCAAATCAAGTCGTCGCCGCGTCGTTTTGCGCGGCCGCGCGCCTGCTGCACTGTATTGCAGACGACGATCGTTGTAAGTGGGTGGTGAAAAACATCGCATCACTCGACGTTGCGGACTTGATTTTTTTTTAGCTATTTCCCAAAGCTTGTGAGCGAGTTGAACAGAACGTGTTTTATGCAAAAAAAGCCGCTGCCAGCGCCGAGTGGCCCGCTTGGCTTGGACGCTCCCATATATATAAGTTTAATATTTATGTAGGTGTGTACGAATTCAAATATTAACCCTAAAACAGACAGTAATACATACTAAGTACCTTAAATGATGAAGCATGTGTGGTGTGACTGTGAGTGATACGCTGAGGAATGATGTGATAAGCCAACGGTACGGCTTAAAAGAAGATGTAGTGACAAAAAATTAAAAGAGCTTAGATGGTTTGGTCATGTTAAGAGGATAAATGAAGAGCAGAACGGCTAACAAAAGGAGGACTTGATGTCCTAGGAGGACATATAGTGACCTTATTGGTGATGTTCTTCAGAAAGGTCAAGTGCGTAGTAGGTACTAGCAACTGGCGTGCGTTTATCACCAGATATTATGAACTTAAACACACCACACATGCTGCGCAAGGAACGCATTCTGCTTTCATGCTTCTTTTGCTACACCCAACATTCACTTCCATAAATAAGCATAGGTACCAGCACACCATTATGAACAGCCAGTCGACCCTTTTCGGAAATCAACTGATTGGTCACCGTTATGCACTATTTACTTTATTTTCCGCATTTACTCTCCTTTTCACATCTTTAATATTCCTATTGGAACAAAACATTTTCTCAACATTGGAGGATACAGGCTCACCATTCATAGGTACTTGTTTGTTTTCCATTCGAAGCTCTAGGAATGCTTTTGTTCAAATCAGAGCAAGTTATTTTAGTAAGGCTTTAGTTATAGCAGCTACACTTATGGTTCCTAACAACACAAACCATGTAGCTGAGGAGTGCTGGCCCAGTGGCAACGGCCGCGACTTACGAGCTGAAGGCCGTAGGGTCAAACCCAGACGGATTTCTACTTTGTGTAAATTATTGGTTCAAAACGGTAAAGAGAACATCGTGAGGAAACCGGCATGTCATAGAACCAAAAAATCGATAACAATTGACATTTACTAACCAGCACAAGTAATGGGAGAGGGATGTGTCTCAGCAGTGGGAATACTATGGGCTATTTACACGCTTTATATTAGCTTCACTTGTATGACTGTATGTTTGTTTGTAACCGACTCCTTATAGCGCAATTTTGACCCACTGTAAATGACCAGATTTCATTCAAACTTTGCACACCTGTCAAAGACCGATGACAATGCAATAATTTCATAAATTTGTGCCAGAATTACCAGGACAGCAAAAAAACTGTCTTCTAAAACTACGCTGACATACGTCACAAACTACGCTGACATACGTCTCAAAATTCGAAACACCCTAAAAAATAGAAAATAAATATTAGTCAATATTAGTAGTAATATTAGTAATATCACGGCATACGAAGAGTTAACTCTTCGTATGCCGTGAACGTGGATCCACGCGAGACACAATGGTTTTTTAATTGTGTCTGAAATTACGGCATTCGATGCGTTAAAAAAAAAAACTAAAAAACACGCTTCCATAGAAAACCAAACTAAAAAGTAGAAAATAATGGAAATAAAGCGTGGGGTGCCTGATCAATAAAAAAATACTAAGGTATTTTAGGCACCACGCTTTTTTCCCATTATTTTCTACTTTTAGTTTGGTTTTCTATCGAAGCGTGTTTTTTAGTTTTTTTTAACTATTGTTTATTGTCCTTACCATTTATTCGTTTTGTGTATCATTGCTTTTCACTGCACTGGCTAGGGTAGTTTTTATTTTTGGCTGCAATTATTTATACCTGCCTTATTGGTCTAGTGTTCGCAAGTGATACTGCTAAGCATGAGGTCCTGGGTTCGATCCTAGATTGGGCGAAGTGTTATTGGATTTTTTGTTTCAGAAAATTCTCACTAGTAGCTCGCAGTCAGGCTTAATACAATACAATACAATACAATCCTTTATTTCAGGCTACTAAGGCCCATAAAAACAATACATAAATAACATATGATCATTAACAATACACTAATAAATATTCTATAAGCAAAACTAAATGGCAATAGGCCGCCCCCTATTACATGGGACTTTTTTTTGGATGAGAAGTCATCGAATGACTTCTCCCACTCTAGGCGGAGCGGGAGGGCATGTCAGACTTTTACTGACTAAAACCCACCCGTATTCCTTCAGTTTCCATGTGCCAGGGTCACCGTATCTCTTTCGAACAATCTCGTGACCCTGGCAGGCATCAGTCCTAGCAGACCCCTTCAGTGTTGCTGACATCTCTTTGAGGCGCGCGTGGAACACTACGCGCCGTCGACCCGAGCTTGGTCCTTACCGGGCGGCGAGCTACCCATTGCTCGCCGCCCGCAAGCTCATGCCTACGGTGGCCGGGAGTCAGCTGTCGACTCCCGACGCCCGGGGCGTCTCCTCCTGCGGCGGCTAGGAACGTGAAGGCGCAGAGACTGCCACTCCCTCACGCGCCCGCCTCCTCCTTGACGAGCATTACTGCTTTGCAGAAGGAGGTGACGGCTTCCCATGCCCTCTCGCTCCGTACCATGGCTCGCACCAAGGCCGGACGCGAGAGGTCACCGCCGCCGATCGCCTCCACGAGGACACGGCGGTGCTTCACCCAGGCAGGGCACACCTCCACCTTATGCTCCACCTTGTCCTATTACATGGGACTTAAACATAACTGGTGAACTGACGGCGAACGTATAGGTGCACCTCTGCCTTACCCTATGGGCATTACAGGCGTGATATAATATAATGTAAGCCGAACTGTTTTTTTTAAAGATTGCTGTTACCACACCCGAGAGCCGAAAGCCTGTATATTAGTACACTACTAACATTGCTCGCTCGGACTCGAACCCCACCCTATTCAGGACAATACCGAGTAACCATTTTCCACTTATAACTGTTCCACTTAACTCAACCAAGTTTGGTCATAATTAGGTATCCATTGAAGAATACCTTCAATATTTTATTGCACATCCTGTAGATTGCTCTATATGGAACTGATGTATGAGGGAGAGGGAAATAGATTGCACTACGTGCTAGAGCAAGACAGATTTATTGGGAAAATTTATCTTTGATTCATTTCCAAAGAAATGCAGTCGAGTATATTTTACTATGGAGTAAGCGAGTTAGCTGTAGACATTGTTTGTTGGTAGACATAGATAGAAATAGGGAATAATATTGTTAGTATCCTCATTGCTAATTTTATAGCTAGTAGTGAGTTTCAATAGATTTGTATGCATTCTCGTGTACCTACACACTCAGGGGTTGGTCAAATTGACACACTACGTCAGTTCACCGTGTTATAGCCATTGCACAAAACTGTCAAAAACAGATCTGGTTCACTTGCGCAAAAGACACTTCCGCGAATCCAATTGTGTGAGTGTCTTTTACGTAAAACTCCGTTCGCGCATATGTGCATTCGCGCAAGTGGGTTCACGGAAGAGTTATTCGCGCAATTGTTCTGCTGCTGTCAAAAAATAGTAAAGATTAGAATTTACGGACAATTTATTTTGGTTCTAAATATGCTTAACAACAAGTTTTCTTAATTTTAAAAAGATGTTTTGTTTTATTAGGAAAACAAGCCATAAGTTTAAATCGAGATACGATCCGAGATGGATGGAATTATTCATCATTTCAGCCGAAAGACGTCCACTGCTGGACATAGAAGCCAAATTGGGGGAGTTTGTCACAATCGCCACGCTTGACCGGCGCGGCGGGTTGGCTGTCCATACTCTAGTAAGTCCCTTAGTCACCTTCTACGACACCCACAAGAAGAAATGTGATGGTGCTATTCTTTACGTCCGGCACCACACGGAACAAAGTTATATAAACGGAAGTTATTCATCGTTTAAGTATGTTATTTTAACTACAGTTTAACTGCATACACTATTGTCGGTTTAGTCATAAACTTAAGTTTATTACCCACCTACGTACGATAAGGGAGGGTTACAGAAATATATTTGTAGAACTTATTGTCTGTCATCATAAAATCTTACCTGAGTCGTATGATTTTATGATCATAGACAATGATAGCGTAGGTCAGGGATGGCAAACCTATTTACGTCTACGTGCCATTTTTGCCAAAAAACATTGGATATGTTCATGGCGTGCCAAATATAATAATCTTGAGTTAGCGACTACTCAAAAGTAACTTTAATATTTTTCAATACCTTTTATCTGCAACTAAGAATTTATACGTCCACAGTTATACCTTTTTTTTATAACAGGTAATCTTAACATTACCAGTTTTATAAATAACAGTTAGACTTCTGCTTTTGCAAAATAGACGAATAACAAACATGAAACCTTCAATAGATGGGGTGCCCAAATTATTCGGTTACGTGCCACCAATGGCACGCGTACCATTGGTTCGCCATCCCTGACGTAGGTCAATCATTCTGCCTATTTTTTTTCCCAACTATAGTGGGGTTGGCTTCCAGTCTAACCGGATGCAGCTGAGTACCAGTATTTTACATGGATCTACTGCCTATCTCTACTCCACAACCTAGTTACAATAATTTCGTAGGTTTTGTTCCACGATTTCTCCAACAGACAAACACTGGTGAAAAACTTTCTATGAAAATTTCTACCAGAGTTGCAACAGTCGCTTCAGACGGATTCTACTGTATTTATATGGATATCGGATGTTATAAATTACCCATTCTGTATGTATCTATGATTTAAATATATCTTAACGTTAATATATCTTACGTGTATCATACTCAAGCGCAATAATTAACCGATTTACATACTTAGGCCGTTTGTCCACCGCCGCCCTAACATGACGTCAACGCCAGTGAGATGACGGTGCCGAAATAGTGATAGACACATTTACTATGGCCACGTGTCCACCGTATGTCCGTCAGCGGGACGTCATGTCGGGTTCGAATAATCTCGTGTCTCGTTGACGTTCCGTTGACGGTGGCAGGCGGTACAAAACAAAGCAAGTGTCATTTTACAGGATCACCTCTACATAACTTAATGACAGAATATTTATTAGGATAAGCCAGCAGCTGATGACCTGATGAAAAGTTTTTCAATAAGTAGTGCCCGATCGAAAATGGTTTTTCAGTCGAAAACGAATACAGAAATTTGCTTCGGCTTTTGTCTTATTCATGGCCCAAAACGAAAATGATTTACACGCATACACATATACAACATGGCTGTATGCGTATGAAGAAAAACTACAATATAACCGCACTTTATTACTTCAAAACAAAATCACGTCCGTTTATGTCAGATTAGTGAAACAACGAGTGGACTTACCGCAAAGTTAGTGTAAGTCACGTGATATTGTCGAGCTTCACGGCTGTGCAAGTAGGCTGAATGACGCGCGATAATTCACGAACTTCTGATTTTTGTCTTAGTCTAATTTCCGGCTGATTTATGGCCGAAAACGAAAATATGATAAAATCATAATTTATGGCGAATTTTTGATGCTTGGGTCGCTCAGTAACCGAAGAGGAGTTAGCATTGAAAACAAGGGTGGTGTGACCCATTTTTAATTATAAATGAACAATAATGTTTAACAGCAATTATGTTTAACATTTTACATGTCAAAAATATATTTTAAAAACTAGATGAGGACAACTTTTCCGTTCCAAACCCCAGACAATATTGTGGTTAGATCTTGTAAAGACCATGCTGAATAGTATTTAACATGCTATTTTGAGGAAGAGATCAGGCAGATTTGAATAGAGTTGTTGAAATGATAAATGATTTTATTTCTTTAAGTAGGTTTGAAAAACACTTTCATAAATGAATCAATTTTTAAAACTAGGAGAAGGAGGTCGACGTTTCCTAACTGACTAATCTGAGAAGAAAGGCCGAAACAAACTCAGAGGTCACAGTCTCTTTTTGTCTTAAATTTGCAACATTGCTCGGCGGAATCGGAAAGCAGGAATCCGCTGGATGCGAGAAACACAGAACCTATCGAAGTGGCGGTGCTTGGGTAAAGCCTATGTCCAGCAGTGGACGTCTTTCGGCTGAAATGATGATGATGATTGCTTGGCGATAAAAGAAAGAATTTTCTGTAGCCTGTACCTCTAGACAAGTCTTTTTATAAGTAAATACAAAACGATAACATCATTATAATAATAATATCTTAGGATTACCAACTCACCGTTACCTGATGCGTCGGGAGTCAATAGCGGACTCCCGGCCACCGTAGGCGCGAGCTCGCGGGTGGCGAGCA
Organism: Aporophyla lueneburgensis; assembly: GCA_932294355.1. Lineage (NCBI taxonomy): Eukaryota > Metazoa > Arthropoda > Insecta > Lepidoptera > Noctuidae > Aporophyla > Aporophyla lueneburgensis. The sequence goes on from OW028759.1 coordinate 15,090,116, forward strand.
ATGGGTAGCTCGCCGCCCGGTAAGGACCAAGCTCGGGTCGACGGCGCGCAGTGTTCCACGCGCGCCTCAAAGAGATGTTAGCAGCAGTGTAGGGGTCTACTAGGACCGATGCCTGCCGGGGTCGCGTGATTGTTCGAAAGAGATACCGTGACCCTGGCACATGGGCAACTGATGGAACACGGGTGGGTTTTAGTCAGTAAAAGTCTGACACGCCCTCCCGCTCCGCCCAGAGCGGGAGAAGTCATTTGATGATTTCCCACCCTGAAAAAAAAAAAAAAAAAAAAAACCGTTACCTGATCCCAAACTAGGCAGAGCCTGTACTATGGCAACCAGACAACTGATAAATATACTTATATATTTCTAAATACATACATATTATAGATAAATCACACCCAGACACAGAACAAATGATTGCGCTCATCACTAAAAGATTTGTCCTGGGTGGGAATCGAACCCACGACCTCAGTCTTAGCAGTCAGGGTCACCTACTACTAGACTAACAGGCCAGTCATTAAGTGTTACAAATCTCTTTCCACCCTTACTTTAACCCTAATCGACGGGAAAAACACTTTGAAACAGCCATTAATAAAATATAACCCTCTTAAATCTGTTTCCAAAGCGAATGTATTAAATAATTCTGCGCCCTATTCATAGTTCAGGCTACAGGTTGAGGTCAATAGGGTTAATAGGCGGGGCTATTTATTTATTTCTTAATAGCTCTGCACGGTTGAGGGTTAAATCTACGGCAGTTTTTGACCATTTATTGTGCCTAGATAGATTTGGAAATCAGTTTTGTACTTTCGCGAAACATAATCGTACTTATCTTTTCAGCCGTAAGACGTCCACGGCTGGGCATATGACTCCACAAATTTGGGGGGTTTGCCATAATCGCCACGCTTGGCAGGCGAGTTGGCGATCGCAGTATGTTGGTAAAATTCATAGAGAACGCTGCTGCCTATTCTCTAGAAAGTCCCTTGATCGCCTCTTACGACACCCACGGGATGAAATGGGATTGAACTATTTTTTACGTCCTGTACCACACGGAACACAATACAACATAATCCTACTAATACTACTATCCTGCTAATATAATAAACTAGCTTCTGCCCGCGACTTCGTCCGCGTTATATTTCTTAGTCCCCCGACCCTTCCCGTCGCGTCGAATCACCTACCCGTGCGATTTTCCCCGTTTTTGTAACATTTTTCATTACTGCTCCGCTCCTCTTAGTTGTAGCGTAATGATATATAGCCTATAACCTTTCTTGATAAATAGGCTACCCAACACAAAACGATTTTTTCTATTCGGACCAGTAGTTCCTGAGATTAGCGCGTTCAATCAAACAAACAAACAAACTCTTCAGCTTTATAATATTATAGTATAGATAGTATAGATGTGACAGTTTGGATATTTGTTACCTACTCAAACACGCAAAAATGGCCCAACAGATTTGGATGAAATTTGGCACACAGATAGTTTATTAACTGAATTAACACGCATAATCTACTTAAATCATATCCGGTAAGTTTCTACCGGTATAAAACCGTTCGTAAGTTCCCCGGTATAATTTCCGGTCGAAGCTGCTGGTAAACGTTAGTAGTATCTAAAAGTTAATAAATTATATTATGTCAATAGTGTTTTTGCCATTAATTGAAATAAGATTTCTTCGATGCAACTACAACGTACGCACGGCCACACATCAAGCTAAATTTCCTCCAGTATAAGGTGATCTCATTGTACGAAAAGCCTACTCAATGCGAGGTCAGCTTAAATTGGAAATGTTTAGCTTGACCTGTAGCTGAGTGTACTAAAGTCATCATTTTAAAAATTACACTAAATTCAAGGCAATCGGGACGTAATTTAGTTAAAAAGTTCCAAACTGTCACTTGTTTTTTTCTTTCGCAGTCTGTTAGTAAGAGACAGCAATACTCTTAATTTAGACAAGTCGGTGAAAGTAGAGAAGAATAGGCATCACTATGCCTTCCGTCTGCTTGTGAAATTCAATATGCACATCACATCACCCCAGCCGAAAAACGTCCACTGCTGGACATATGCCTCCACAAATTTGGGGTGGTTTGCCATTATTGCCACGCTTGGCAGACGCGTTGGCAATCGCAGTATGGTGGTAAAATTCATAGAGAACGCTGCTGCCTATTCTCTAGTAAGTCCCTTGATCGCCTCTTACGACACCCACGAGAAGAAATGGTAAATTCAATATAACCCTATGATATTGCCATACTCAGTTCAAACACACAATCATTATCACGACACGAAATATATGAAAAGAAACTTAATAACAAAACGAAATATGAAGCCTGGAATGTAATAAATATTCAGGACTTAGGATTGGGCCTGAAATCAGATCAGGTTCTGGGTCGTCAAATATATCTAGACATCGACGCACAATAGTAAAAAACACTGGCTGTGTTGTCGAGTTGGAAAACTAGGGGAGGTTCCGTCTAAGAAATAATATAAACATTAAAAAAAAATCTTAGGTAACATGTATGTACACAGTAACGTCACAAAGCATTTACATATAATGATGTAAAACTATACCTAGTTAATTAGATGTAAGCACTTTTTTATATCATTTTAAATGAACTGTTATTTAAGGAGATTTAAATCTAAATTAGCACTAAATAAATATTGACGTGGAAAAATGAATAACCCTTTATAAGTAGTGGAACTAATAGTATGAGGTTATAACCACGTTTGGAGCAGTTTTCTTCATTTATTATTATTTCTTTTGCTATGATTTAGTTGATTATTAATCATAATAATAATCAAAATTAGCTGAAAGAGGCCCCTGGCATCAGGCCTCCCCTAAAAGGGGAGCTTGCCATATTCGACACACTTGGCAGGCGGGTTGGCAGCGATCGCATTATGGTGATAAAACTCATAGATGATGCTGCTGCCTATTCTCCTGTAAGTCGCTTAAATAAATAAATAATGTGCCACGGGGCCCCAGTTTTGATTGATAGATGCCACATATCTTCGAATTTCTGGTTCTAGGATATGCCGTTTTTCTCACAATGTTTTCTTTCACCATTTTGAGAGCAGTGGTGATGAAAATATTTACAAAAAGTAAACCGCCTGCCCAGGTACGAACTTACCACCTACTAATCGTAAGTCAGGGCCAATACCAATTGCTCTCATATAAACTCACTACGATTAATTTTGCTATAAGGATATTAACTATTAAATTATACATACATATATCTCACTTACTCCACAATACAAGCACGCATTTCTTATTTAAAAAACAATGCCTCATAATCATCATCTCAGCCCGAAATCACCCACTGCTGAATTTTGCTGCATGACTACCCACCAAGCAAAATTTTGCATGACCTTACGACCTTAGGAAAGTTACTGTACCCTAGCAAAAGTTAGTTCATTATAAAACCATAGGTCAACCATGTAGTCGAGAAATTTTTGAAGAAGTCAACACAAGCCGTAACTTTTTGTTTCAAAACTTGCTTAAAACACGTGTTATTTGCAGACTTTCTGGATTCATAGTTAAAAAGTTTGACGTTGTGAAAACCACAGTGTGGGGAGAAAAGTTATGATGATATACAGGCGAGCAGTACTCTATTTTCGCCATTATAAAACCCGGCTACTAGAGAAAGTATGTGTTGTGCCGGAGGTAAAGAATAGCGCCATCTTTAAGGGACTTACAAGAGAATGGGCAGCAGCGTTCTCTATGCATTTTACCACCATAATGCGATCGCAAAGCCGCCTGGTAAGCGTGGCGTTTATGGCAAACCACTGTGTCCAGTAGTGGTCGTCTTTCTGCCGAAATTATGATAATGTTGACTAGGGTAATGGGACTGAGCCGGACACGTTTGCCGCTTGTCGGATGCTTTATGGGCTAAGACCACCACATCATGGCGACAAACGTGTGTACTAACTGGTCAGGTCCAATCAATCCTGTGTGGTTCTTTCCTCCAAAGACCATTTCAGACATATATCTGGTCTTCACATGATGTAACCAAGATTATGTCTGAAATTTAAAAGAAACTGTGACCTCTGAGTTTGTTTCTGCCTTTCTTCTCAGAGTAGTCAGATAGTAAACGCCGGGCCTTGTTTAGTTTAAAAAATATATATTTGACGTGTTTGTACAAACCTACTTACAGAAATAAAATTATTTATCAAAAGGTACCGTGTTACCGAAAAAATGCAGGCTTATGGAGATCAGACAGACAGTCACTCCATGTAAAATAAAGTACAGTTAAACAGCTCAGCAGATAGAGAGAGAAAAGAAGAACTAAAATGCTACGGAACCCTAAAACCTAGTAAATATTCTTGTCAAATAATAAAGGGATGTGTTGATATGCGTCCCAGATGTTGAGTTCCAAGATTTGTTCGAAACGTGCTAGTTTTTTAGAGGAACGTAAGACTAGGTAAACTATGATTTATATTCATTTTGATAAAATGTCACGTCCCTTCATAAATAATTATGTTGCCATCTTCGAATGGAGGGACGAGTGAGAACATTCTCACTCGTCCCTCCATTCGAATATACAACGTATAATAATTACGTAAACATTACAATTATATTTTTTTTTTCTAGCAAGACACAGCATTTTATTGTGGTCTGATTCCTTCATCATATCAGCCTCAAGACATTCACTGCTGGACATAAGCGTCCCCTAATTTTGGGAGGTTTGCTATAATCACCACGCTTGGCAGGCAGGTTAGCGATCGCAGTATGGTGGTAAAATGCATAGAAAACGCTGTTGCCCATTCTCTAGTAAATCCCATAGTCGCCTCATACGAAACCCACGGGGAGAAATTGGAATTCTATTCCCTAGTGCCTTGGAGAGGCGTATAAAGATGTTTATCCCGTCTGTCATTCGGGGATCGTTGACAGTCGTTACGGGTCGTCAGAAGCCCGAAAGTCTGACAATGTCTTACCAAGGGATATCGTATTACCCAGTTACTGGGTTGTGGAGGTCAGATAGACAGTCGCTCCATCTTCAATACTGGTATTGGCTATCTTTATCTGGTAAGATTGGCAGCTGACCCCAAAATAGTTGGGAAAAGGCTAAGCAGATGAAAATGACCTTTAACTATGGATGCACTTCTTAAAAGTGCAACAGGTGAGAAGCGAACCTCGAACCTCACTTGTAACTACGCTTTTTAACCTTTGATCTATCGCTGCTATAACCAATTAGTTAGTTAAGTTCTTATAAAAATGTAGGTATCCTACATTTTCATTGGACCGTAAGAATAAGAAGCGTGTTACATATTTCTATAATGACGCGAAGAAACTTGAAGATATTTAGGTCACAACTGTATAGGGATCAGGGCTCTGAGTATGAAGCAAAGATAAATAGCGCTTACGAGATGTCAAGAAATTGACATGAAGATTTTGTGAGCTGTAATAAATGTGTTATATTACAAACCAAGGTAACCGACATAGCCCGATTGGGGGGGTTCGACATAATCGCCACGCTTAGCAGGTGGGTTGGTGATCGCAGTTTGGTGGTAAAATGCACTGTGAACGCTGCAGCCCATTCTCTAGTAAGTTCCTTAGTCGCCTTTTACAATACCCACAGGAAGAAATCGGATGGTGCTATTTTTAGGGTTCCGTTGCCAAATGGCAAAAAACGGAACCCTTATAGATTCGTCATGTCTGTCTGTCTGTCTGTCTGTCTGTCTGTCCGTCCGTCCGTATGTCACAGCCATTTTATTCCGAAACTATAAGAGCTATGCTGTTGAAACTTGGTAAGTAGATGTATTCTGTGAACCGCATTAAGATTTTCACACTAAAGTAGAAAAAAAACAATAAATTTTGGGGTTCCCCATACATAGAACTGAAACTCAAAAATGTTTTTTTTCATCAAACCCATACTTGTGGGGTATCTATGAATAGGTCTTCAAAAATGGTAATGAGGTTTCTAATATCATTTTTTTCTAAACTGAATAGTTTGCGCGAGAGACACTTCCAAAGTGGTAAAATGTGTGTCCGGGGGGGACACACATTTTACCACTTTACTTCTAAAATAAGAGAATGATTAAACTAAAAAAAATATATGATGTACATTACCATGTAAACTACCACCGACAATTGGTTTGAACGAGATCGAGTGAGTAGTTTTTTTTTAAAACGTCATAAATCGTAAACCGCAATTTACCTTACATTCAATCAACTAAAATATAAAAACTTAAAAAAAAAAATATTTTTAAACCGAGAATACCTACAGGTTTGTACGGAACCCTCGGTGCGCGAGTCCGACTCGCACTTGGCCGGTTTTTTTAACATCTGGCATCACACGAAAAGGAAATGGCAGTGCCACTGCTCAAATTACTCGGAGAACAGAAGGCCGATGGAGCCGGAAGGTTCTGGATTGGCGATCGCGTACTGGAAGACTTAGCGCTTGAAGGTGGAACCGATGACTTGATGACAGCCGCAGGAATCCGCTGGATGCGAGAAGCAAAGATCCGGTTGAAGTGGCGGAGCTCGAGGAAAGCCTATGTCCAGCAGTGGACGTCTTTCGGCTGAAATTATGACAAGACTCCCAAAAGAACTCTGTGCTTTGAAGAGTAGACGTCGTGAAGCTGTCGTTGGTCTTATACAGATTAATAGTAAGTGCACTGCGCATAGTGCCGTGTGGTGCCGGACGTAAGAATAGCACCACCCCATTTCTTCCTGTGGGTGTCGTAAAAGGCGACTGAGGGACTTACTAGAGAATGGGCAGCAGCGTTCTCTATGCATTTTACCACCATACAGCGATCGCCAACCCGCCTGCCAAGCGTGGCGATTATGGCAAAGCCCCCCACATTGGGGGAGGCCTAAGTACAGCAGTGGACGTCTACTGTGTGAGATGTTGATTCTCTAAGCTCAACTCATATATTTTAAACCTATAAAATACTCTATATATATAACCTCGTAGGTCTAATGGGTGCAAGCGCTACTGCTGAACATGGGCACCGGGGTTCCATTTCAATAATTCAGGTCGGGCAACGTGTTATTGGGTTTTTGTTTCCGGGAATTCTCAGCAGCAGACCGGAGTCTGACTTCGTGCCTGGTTGATGGAAATAGTCTCGCTCTCTTTTCCATGGGACTTAAACATAACTGGCGAAATGTGGGTGTACTATAAGTTTACCTGTCCCTAACCCTTCGGGACAACAAAGTATGTTGAACAGCTGTTTTGAAACAACACTCGCTTGGAATTGCACCCCACCCTGTGCACCCTGTTCGGAGAAACAAGGCGTAATGTTACGTTATTGCAAGGTTTATCTAGGAAATAGTGGCGGGAGGTAACATCATCAATTAATCGATGACCATAACAGCGTTAGTGAATACCGTTTGTATCAGCACTCGGTTAATCTCAAAGGCTGTCTCCATGGTCAGCTCGTCGTAGAAGAGCCAACACATTGTCTCCTAGAGAATAGCTTAGCTAACCGGGTTCGCTAAGGCTCACTGCGTTGTCTCAATGCTGTGAAGTTTGTGATCTTAGAATATTTACTTGGCTTTACTTAGAATTCGTTTGCTTTGAGAATATGTAGAGGAAGGTAAACTTTGGAGTAATTTGGTAACTATTTTTAATACACTAACTCAAATTAAGTCTATCCTATCTGCTATATTTGGGAACCGATTACTTTTCCGAATTATTTTTGTTCGAATTTCATTTCACCGAAAACTATTGACCGACATCTTTTTTGCTATATGCATTATTTGACATATTTTTAGATCATCGAAGTATCATGTGTCATAGGTATTATTTTACCGAACTATGTTTCGCCGATTTACAAAATAACTTTTTACTATTGGCCGAAGTCTCTTTTGAACTTTTTTCATTTGGCAAATTATTTATTTGCCATATTTTCAACATAATGAAACAACATTTTAGGGAATATTATTTGGTCTCAAATATGTAGCCGGTTACTTGGTAGCGTTTTCAATATGTAGTCAAAATATACGTAGTGTCATAAAAAGTCAATATATTCTACTACAAAATGTAGAGACAAACAAATCGCTGTAAAACCGACTTTAGGTAGTCTTGTCTGCCCTACCCCTACAGTGTAATTTAAGCCCGCGTAAGCGCGGAGTTGTAGGGCGGCCCGTGAGCTGAGGAGCATGTGTTAAAACCATCTGCGACGATAAGCTCGCGTGGGGCCGCCCAAACGTCGCAGCGGTGGAGCCGTGACAGAAACAATGCTTGCTGCATGTTGCATGCCTGATTGCATGTTGCTTGCTTGTTCGCACGCTGCATGCTTGCTTGCATGCTGCATGCCTGCTTGCGTGCTGCATGCCTGCTTGCATGCTGCATGCTTGAAGCAAGCATCCTTGTTTGCATTTTTCTTACTGAGACTCTTTAAAAACACTTTTGTTCGTATTCAACTGTTTTATTTAGTGCCATTACATTTAAATAAATAATTAATTAAACAAAAGAGTAGGTTAATCTGAACAGTGGTATAATGAGTGTTGGGAAACATAATACTTCGAAAAAAATTTATGTCGGCTAAGTGTAACTTCGGTAAAAACTTTTTCGACCAAATAAAACGTCGGAGTAACGTAAAAAGTCGAAATGAGAGTAGGTCAACTGATACAGTGGCAGACGTGACTTCGATGAAGTAAAAAAAACGAAACGATAATAGTTAAAAAAATTAGGTGAAATGAAATTCGGTCAAATATTTTTCGAACTTATAATAGTTAACCGCTATATTTGTAAACTAGCTTCTGCCCGCGACTTCGACTGCGTAAATTTTTGCTCCCCTGACCCTTCCCGTCGCATCGAATTGCCTGCCAGTTTTCGTCCATATTACGTTGCTGCTCCGCTCCTTTTGATTGTAGCGTGGTTATATAGCCTTCCTCACTAAATAGATTATTCAACACAAAAAGATTTTTTCAATTCCAATCAGTAGTTCTTGAGATGACCGCGTTCAACCAAACAAAGAAACAAAAAACTCTTCAGCTTTATAATATTAAGTAAAGATTATACTAACTCAAAACAAGTCTATTCTATGGAACAGTAAAACATACATAGTCGTTCAGACCGTATATCCGCCATATCCGCCATGGTGGCCAATCTAAACGGAGACTAGACATCGGCGTGGATGATATTATAGTGCACAATTGTATGCAGAATAAACAATTTTTCTTTCTTTATTTCTTTATGTACCGACACAGGAGTACTCACTTTCTCACTCTCTTCCTTCACTTGCATAGGCTGATGGGACGGCAAAACGACACGACCGGAGAGAGATCTTCCAAACTCCGGGCTATTACTAAGAAATGTTTTAATCGAAAACCTATAAGTTGAGAAAAGTATCTATTATTGTTGTAAACTCATAAATGCTCTCGGAGAGCCTTGTGGTTAATTAATAACAGCCGTACGGGTTGATCGATTAGATTAAGCTAAGCTTTTCGCAGTTGTTCCTTGGATAAGTGACCATCTTTTTACATACCAAGACCCCTCCGTGCTTTATAAAGCACGTTACGCCGTTGGTCCGAAGTCCGAAAGTCTGACAACCAGTCTTACCAAGAGATATCGTATTACCCAGTAATTGGGTTGTGGAGATCAGATCCAGTCTATGTAAAATACAGATATTCAGCTGCATCCAATTTATTGGAAGCCGACCCCAACATAGTTGGAAAAAAAGCAGATAAGACTTATTACTCGCTCCACATCATTATTTATACCCTAAGGTAGAGCGGTTCGCCTCACATGCCATATCTAAGATCTAGGAACGTGTCAATGCTTTCTACTAGTGGATTTCCTACTGCCAGGAAAATAAGTTTATGTTTTTATAAAGTATTTAAATAGGAATGAGGTTGTCTTGCGAAACAATATTATTTATGTTTGTATGTAGTGTTAAACTCCTTTACTAAACAAAAGTTTAAAGTTATTTACCTTCAACTTTATAAAAGAAGAAAGATTTTTTTTTGTCTTATTTGAGAATGTTAGAGACAGCAGTTCATTATTTTATTATTATTATTTATTTAAATCGAACACAGTGATCCATTTTGTTGTTCACTTATAAAACTATGTTAGTAACATTCCCAATTAAATAAAAAACAAAACCAAACCAAATTTAAAACAAATTCAAGAACCTATGACATAAATACTTACTACTAAACATATAAACATCACGCCTTGGTTCCCCGAAGGGTTGGGCAGAGATGTACCTATAGTTCACCCACATTTCGCCTGTTATGTTTAAGTCCCATGTAATAGCGGGCGAGCCTATTGCCATCAACCGGGCACAAATCCAGACTCCAGGCTGCTACTGAGAAATTACAGATGGAAAACCCAATATCATTTTGCCCGACCTGGGAATCGAACCCAAGACCTCAAGCTCAGCAGTAGTGCTTGTTACCACTAGACCATGAGGCAGTCAGTACTTACTACTACTTGCTACGTAAACAACTGTGACAAGATTTATAACATCATCAAGACGCACAAAGTGAATTATAAATCGAAGCTTACTCAAAAAATACCCAAGCAAAGTTTAAAATGTACATCAAACTATCCGAAATTGTCAATTTTTTCCAATCAATCTTGAACCTAATACTTTAGCAATAAAGTTGAAAATCTATGAAAGAATTTTGGCAGATTGTAGTAGCTTTATATGCTGGCGTCTGTACCATAAAATTTATATGGGACCACCGCACGAGCTTTCTCCACTAAATGTGTTTTAAAGTCAGTAAAAAGATAAACTCAAAAGACTTGAATTTAGACGAGGATTACGGAGGATTGACGGAGGATTTAGGGATTAAAAACGAACTTTGGTGAGTTTTAACCCGTGGTTAGTGCGCGTTTTTTTTTTGCTTACAATTGTCTTCAGCAAACACACACACACACATACAGTAAAAATCTCCATCCAATAAGAAGCACGCAAACAATCCTTAAATCCATTAATAAATCAGGTGCTCTTTTTTTTTGGCTGGAGCGGAAGGGCGTATCAGACTTTTACTGACTAAAACCCACCCGTGTTCCTTCAGTTGCCTATATGCCAGAGCCACGGTACCTCTTTCGAACAAATCTCGCGACCCTGGCAGGAAACAGTTGCTCTTTCATTGAAAAATATAAATCAAAAGTCATTTATTCAAATTAGGCTAAGAATCAGCTCTTGTAGAACGTCCAAATTATACAGGATAAGTTTTTAACCAGTGCGCAAATTTTAACAAATTAAACTTAAACGAGTTATAATAACCATACAGTTTTTATTTTTATATATCTACAATAAAAAAAATAAGTTATCGTCAACGAAAGATGTTTATTTTGAAACTGGTATTTATGGTAAGTTGCGCGCGGCGCCGGCGCGGCGGCTTACCAGCCAACCAGCTGTTCGATCGGTCAAAACTCTAAGAAGTTCGAAGTACCCACGCCGGCGCGTGGTTACTGACCTATTACTACTAAAGGTCGGATAAAAATTAAAAAAAAATATTGATAAAATAGTTGGAATGTGTTCTGTCACTGATACTGAACCATCAAAAAAAATTTGCGCACTGGTTAAATTAAAAAAATTCCTGTATAAGACAGTCCCCCAGAACACCCACCCTTCATCACTACCTAGTGCCCTACTCATAAAATAATCAACAAATAATGTTTCTACTGCCGCTGAGACACAGGCTTCCCTATGATCGAGTGGCCGTAATCCACCACGCCGGCACAGTGCAGTATGGCAGATGTCACATGTCTTCGAATATTTGGTTCTGGGCGTGCCGCATTTCACCCGATATTTTCCTTCACCTTTGTAAGCAGTTGGGATGAAATCCACACTATCCATACTCCATACTAATATTATAAATGCAAAAGTAACTCTGTCTGTCTGTATGTCGGTCTGTCTGTCTGTCTGTCTGTCTGTCTCGCTTTCCTGCTAAAACTACTGAACCGATTTAAATGAAATTTGGTACACAGATAGTTTAGAGCCTGAGAAAGGACATAGGCTACTTTTTATCCCGGTAGTATGTTCCCGCGGGACAATTTCCGACCTCCACGCGGGCGAAGCCGCTGGCAAAAGCTAGTAATTTATAATTTAGAGTAAAGCGCCTGCCTGAAAAAAAAATACAGTTTCATTAAAAAGTGCAATATGTACGCGGTCAATATGAAAGGCAGATATTTTTTTTAATAATTTATCTACCCGCGTATAAATACCTTATTAACATTAAGTATTGAATATTTTTTTAACATTCCAATGTTAGTTTTGGTACCTCTAATTCGGAATAGAGGCATTAAAATACACAGTACTGGCAATATTTAATTAGTGTCACTAAAACATTAAAAAACAAACCAAATTATTCTTCCATTCTCAACTGTAATACATCGTAATTGATATAACATCGTCAGATTGTCTCCTAAATAAAACAATAAAGAAAGAACCCGAGAATTACGCAAAGTACCCGGGTCAAATACCCGGGTAAAGCCCACAATACAGTACTGTCAACAGGGATCTGTCACTCTGAGCCGAAAGTAAGGGATAGTGTACAATGTTGAAAATGGAAGTCGTTCGAAACTCTGTGGATTTACTTTGGGTAAAAGTTTATGTAGGAATTTCTTATTATGCAATGGCAGCATGAATACTAAGTAAGTACTATTTTAGTCTAGACTTATAATTATTGGAATATTTAGTTGTCAGCACTCAGGCGTCTTCTGCTGAATATAAGCCTTTATTAAGACTAACAATGAATATTTATGATATTATCGTAATGTCTAGCCTTACCTAACATATTGGTGGTTCGCAATCATTACATAAAAAAAGACGTGTGGCACTCGGGGACTGCCGCGGTAAAGCTATTGCATAGCATTTTGTATCAACTTATGCAGTTATAATTATTTATTTATTTTATTTATGCAGTATTTCTTTTTCTTTGATATTAAAAAAAAACGTACACTAAGGAAAAGTTATTTTTGGTGGTAAAATTTGGAACTAAAGCATAAAGGTTAGTACATATGATTGCCACCGCACAAAAAGACTAGTACTCCATGCCTATATACTCTATGGCCTGGTTTGTTACCTAGTAATCGATGACAAATAACAAGACGATAAATTTAATATTTTGGGTTTTTACCTAGCAACCGATGACAAATAATACAAACACTTTATACACAAATTTTACACCTATATACTTTCTCATAAACAGCTGCTTATGTATTCGTCCGATTTCGGAGCAGCTCGTCTCGATTCGTGCGAGCTTCGTAGAGTCGTACAATACGGCTAGTTGCACGCACACAAACACCGTGTCGAAGACTGCCGAAAAGAAACGACGTTAGACAATGCACGGCCTTCAAGCCACACCTCCGTGCCCGTCGGAGTGGGGAGCGTGAGGTTTTTTTTCGTTACGGAATTTCTGGATTCGGTCCCCGCGCTCAAGGCCCTCGATAGAAGCTATGCAATAGCTTAAAAAAATGATTTAATTTCTGTAAGTACGTTTGTCCACTTCGCCACGTGGGTGTCGTAAAAGGCGACTTAGGGACTTACTAAAGAATGGACAGTAGCGTTCTCTATGCATTTTACCACTATACTGCGATCGCCAACCCGCCTGCCAAGCGTGGCGATTATGGCAAACCCTTTGGGGAAGGTTCACTTTTAGACGTTGTTATGATCGGGGACTGTATAATAAAACTAGCGAGTAAACTGAGAGATTTGGCGAGCGTGCGGAAGCAGGATGCGTACGGGCACTCGTCGCTGTTGCTAGGCGGAACTAAATCGCTGCCGGCCAACCGGCGGCGCTCGCGTCTGTACGCGTGACATCTCCCCGCGCGCCCCCTTCGTCGCTCCCTGCTGCCGCAGTGCTCTGTTGCACCATTTATTAAAAATAAAAGTTTTACAAAAATATATGCGCATTGCTTACACACCCCACCCCAGTGCGTCAGCACTCATTCTCAACAGGTAGCCGTGCGATGCGTGCTACAGACCGTTGCAGTAGGCCTGAGCTCGTTTTGACCTCTACTACCCTGATTCGGCCATCCCGGCCGGGCATTACTCTTTTCACTCTTCCTCGTGGCCACACATTTCGGGGGGAAGCAGGATCCACAATCAATACTAGGTCTCCCACTTGTATGGGCCTTTGTTCCTGCTGCCACTTGTTCCTGGGACGCATGTCCGACAGCACTTCTTTCACCCATCTCTGCCAAAATAGATTTGCCAACTGCTGCGAAATACGCCACTGTTTGCGGAGGTATGTGTCTGACTCGTCGAAGTTGCCCAGGACTGGTAGATTAGAAGAGGAGCCAAGCAGAAAGTGATTTGGCGTTAAAGACTCCTTACTATTAGGTTCAACACTTACGTGTGTAAGAGGGCGGCTGTTCACCATGAGTTCCACCTCTGCCATTAATGTACTCAGTACCGCCTCACGCGGCGCTCGCTCCTTTAGGACAACCTTCAAGGCATTCTTCACGCATCGTATGAGTCGCTCCCATGCCCCACCCCAATGCGGGCTGGCAGGAGGCGAAAATGTCCACGTGGTCATCGAACCGTAGGTAAGTGTGTCTCGAGCTAGCTGTTGCTCATCTATTTCGGAGACACATTTCCTCAATTCTTTGTCAGCGCCTTTCAAATTTGTGCCGTTATCTGAATAAAGGTGTTTAGGCCATCCACATCTAGCCACCATCCTTCGGAGTGCCATTATCACGTCATCCATGGTAAGGCTACTAACAATCTCTATATGAATAGCCCTCACTATTAGGCAAGTGAACAACACTCCATACCTCTTTTCTCGACGTCGAGCTACGGCTACATTCATTGGTCCGAACAGACCAGTGAACGTAAAAGGGCGCTGATGGTGGGCCAGTCGTGCTTCAGGTAAATCGCCCATTCTAGGAGGTTGAGGTTGTGCTCGTTTAATCCTGCAAAGCATGCATTTTGAAGCTATATGTTTTACGGTAGGTCTAAGTCGTATAATCCAGTACTTCTGTTTCAGTTCATTCACCACCAGCTCTTGGTTGCCGTGGTATGCTCTCTCATGGTACAGTCTCACGATCAGGTGAGTAATATGGTCGCGACCATCGAGTATAATAGGTCGTTTCACCTCTTGTTTTATTTCAGAAGCAGCGTCGATGCGGCCGCCAACACGAAGAACACCATCGTCATCAATAAACGGCGATAAGGTAAGTAATTTACTTTTTCTTGATAATGTTTTACATTCTTTCAGATTTTCCAGATCTTCAGGGAACGATTTACTCTGCGAGTATTTTATTAATAACTTCTCTGCTCGCTCCATCATGGCGCCGTCAATAGTGCCGGCACGTTTCTTACATTTCTTTTCGGCGAAGGACATAACAACACACGTAGCTCGCAGTAGTCTGCGCCAACTGGCAAACTTCTCTGGTTCGGGTACAGCCGGTGAACAAATAGGAGTAATATGGAAAGTATTTACGCATTCAAGGTCCACATCTCTAACTTCAGGCAGCTGTACGTCAAATTGTTGCGGCCAAAGGCTTTCGTTTTCATAAAAAAATGTCGGGCCGTATAACCATTCATTCTCCAATACTTTCATGTCACAACATTCGCGGGTTGCAACGTCGGCGATATTCATCTTCGTAGGTACATATTTCCATTCCTTTATTTGGGTGTACTCGTCGATCTCGCCGAGTCTATGTGCTATGTAGGGTTTATACGTGCGTCTATCATTGTGAATCCAATGTAAAACTGTAGCTGAATCAGTCCACATAAACCTTTGTGTCATTTTCATTTTATGTTCTTGCTTTATTGTGTCTGCTAATCGTGCACCAATTAAAGCAGCTTGAAGTTCAAGTCGTGGCACTGACACGTACTTAACAGGTGCAACTCGGCACTTACTTGAAACAAACGCCACCCGTACTTGTTTATTATTATCAAACCACCGCCAATACGCTACGGCCCCTACGGCGCACATAGCTTTGATAGACGCGTCGCAGAATAAGTGTAGTTGTAAATTCTGATAGTCGTCATTGAATGCGACATGCGTCTCGCTCCCACTCGTGGTTGATCGCGCTTGTGCGGGAAGATCGTCGTGCGTAGCAAGCGTAGCCCTCGTAGCAGTCGTAGCGGGCGAACTCGTAGCCGATAGATAATGCCTGGGCAGTCGCACGTCGCTTATGTTTTTTAATTCGTTCAACCAATGTGTCCACTTTAAATACAAATCATCTGTTATCTCTTCGTCCCAGCTGATAGCAGATCTCCACGCGTCTTGCAACATAATTTTTCCTTTTATTGTGAACGGTGATAAGAAGCCGAAGACATCAAATATGGACATGACTACTCGTAACATTTCTCTTTTTGAAGGTTTCTTCTGTCCCGTGATAATATTGTCGGGGATTTATTTAAATGACACGTCAAATCCCAATGTATCATCTTTCGGATTCCAGATAAGGCCAAGCGTACGCTCGCCGTCGTATTGTTGTCCGACTTTGAACGTCACTGCCGTTGATCGTAAACAATCTGTAGGTATTGTTTTTAACACGGCGTCATTATTGCAGGTCCAGTTCCTCATCTGGAAGCCGCCCTGTTTATGTATGTAATTTATTTCATTAACAATTCTGGCAGCTGTTTCTTCGTCTTGAAAGCTATCTATGTAGTCGTCCATGTAGTGTTGATTCTGTATCGCCTGCACGGTGGTTGGCATGGATGTTTTGTATCGTTCAGCATTTTTGTTTTTTATAAATGGCGAGCAATTAGCACCGAAGATTAACGAACTCATCGCATACGTTTTTACAGATTCTTCAGACGATTCTCGCCACAAGAAACGAAGCGCATCTCTGTCTTCGTTTCTGATTTTTATTCGAATATATGCGCATCGCTTACAGACGTCAATCATATTTTAAAGAAGACTAGACAATGTCGTCGGCGTTTCCATTCCGATTAGACTGAGAAGAAAATCCGACACAAACTCAGAGGTCACAGTCATAAAGTCCAGACTTGTTCTTTGTCAGATCATGCGAAGACCAAGTATACTAGGATCAGAAATGGTATTTTTACACAGATTTGAGTGGACCGAGATTTTTTTAAGCTTATTACTAACAAAAAAAAAACATGTATAAAGACAAACTTAATGCCTTAGGCATTCTCTACCAGTCAGTCAAGGGTGGTAAAGAGATTAGATTATTATGGGAAGATAATAGTTTTGTTTACGTATTTCCTAGAACAACTAGAAAAATCTTCGATTGATGATTGCTTCTATCTTGTCAATTTCATTCAATATGAATATTTGTTACTCACTCAAGCAACAACGGTCGAACGTTTTTGGAAGACATTTTTCAGACGTTTATAATCTGAATGAAATAAAATAAATAAAAAAGACAAATCTATTTATGTTGGCAGCACGTTTCTGTGGAATAATTCCTGACCTCCACGACAGCAAAGCCGCTGGCAAAAGCTAGATATAGTCTATTTTGTAAAACTGACAAAAGAAATACCAAATCTTTTCCAAATAACCCGACAAATAGTCGCTTCTAAGTTAATCAATAATTTACTTAAAATTACCGTTTGTCCACTTGACAAAGCGATGTCTAAAAATTAAATTAAAATACAAAACCCATCTTCCCATTTTGAAGTCTCCTCCGCAAGTGAGTTCACTTCCTTACCGCCGCTAAATCGGCAGTATCCTCATGAATTAATCTGGCTTCAGTTGAAGAACCACTTACCACAATTTTATTCTCAAGTACCTTAAGATTTATAAACACATCAAACTGTGAAAATAGTCTAATGTAGGTTTTGTAGGACAAAAGATAAGTTTTGATAAGGTTTCTGAGTTCATTCACCTGACGAGGTTATTTTCGGTGACTTCTCTCGAAATTATATAGACATTCTGTAGTCAAAGAATTTTAAATAACACTTGTACTACGTGATTTCCGTGACACTTCTATTAAATTTTTATTATGGCAAACAAAGCCGATGTCGACTTTTCTGCTAATGTCTAAAGTGAATTGGGATAGCACGTGTGCGCAAAAATAAATGTAAAAAATATTAGGCAATATAATCTTTGATGATAAAGTTGACAAACAAAGAACTAAGGAAATTACATAAATAATATAATTGTTAGAACATTAAATATACATAAACCATATCCACACAGATTGGGAAAATAAATACAAATTTTATATTATTGTGACAGGCCCGTGACGACAGCGCGTAGTGTTCCACGCACACCGTAGTGTTCCACGCGCAAGACTGAAGGGGTCCGCTAGGACGATGCCTGCCAGGGTTGCGAGATGTGTTCGAAAGAATTATCGTGGCCCTAGCATAAAGGCAACTGAAGGAACACGGGTGGGTTTTAGTCAGTAAAAGTCTGACACGCCCTCCCGCTCCGCCCAGAGCGGGAAACGTCATTTTGATGATTAGCCAACCACAAAAAAAAGAGGTCCGTGACATTTGCCAACTGATTTAAAGACCATACTTTTACGCCGCCATAATAAACTGTCATTTCACTAATTGCGGCTTTGGATAACACACAGTAAAATGTAATTAATATTAATCCCAAATTGGTTTGCAGTTCAACAAATCGGCTTTCAATGTATTCAATATGCATAAAAACTGTTCGTCCGTCCGTGAAGTGTACGCACCATGTAATGTATGTGTGTAATGAATTAAATGACATAAGCATGCGAGTTGTACCATACAGGTATTTACATGCTTTTAGTACAGAATTGATTTCATTGAGTACTACCGTTGGGGCTCTTCAATCGGCGGTAATCAGGTCAGTGGGTCGTCTTAGGGATCATTTTATCAAGGTAGTATTTTGTACCTTAGAGTATCCTAGAGCAGTGGTGGCCCAATGGTAAAGGCCGTGACATCCGAGTTGTAGGTCGTGGTTCGAACCCTGAAGAACGCTTTCCTTTATGTAAATTATGTCATCACCACTACTCTCAAAACGGTGAAGCAAAATATCGTAAGGAAACCGGCATGTCCTTGAACCAAAAATTTGAAGACATGTGACATCTACCAACCCGCACTGGGCCCGCGTGGTGCAATACGACCCACTCGGTCTCACACGAGAGAACGCCTAGCGCTTGTGTCCCAACATTGGAAGTTTATGAGATGAATATGCCTGTGCTATGCTGCAGAAGTGTTTCATATTTGAAATGCCTGTTTATTATGTGTATAGCTTTTGCCAGCAGGTTCGCCCACGTATTATACGTATAAACTTTCCTCTTGAATCACTCTATCTATTAAAAAAAACTGCATCAAAATCTGTTGCGTACTTTTAAAGATTTTAGCATAGGGCAGCTAGATCTAAGCGTAGTTTTAAAGGATTAAGCTTAGAACAGACAGAGGGAGGCGACTTTGTTTTATACTATGTAGTGAACACCATTGCAAACACAAAAATTTAAACTTAATTTAATTTGAACAACCAACCACAAGCTATTATTATCAATTCTTCATCATCATCATCATCATTACAGCCGTAAGACGTCCACTGCTGGACTCAGGCCTCCCCCAATTTGGGGGGCTTTGCCATAATCGCCACGCTTGGCAGGCGGGTTGGCGATCGCAGTATGGTGGTTAAATGCGTAGAGAACGCTGCTGCCCATTCTCTAGTAAGTCCCTTAGTCGCCTTTTACGACACCCACGGGAAGAAATGTTTGTTATTAATATCAATTCTTACTAATAACAAACTAAAGTATTTGTTTGTTTGAGCGCACTAATCTCTGAAACTACCACTTGGATGTCATTTTTTTTGCATTGTATAGCAAACATTTTTGAGGAAGGTTATAGGTAAACTATTTAACATCACGCTATGATCCTTAGGAGCAGAGCAAAAATAATAAAAGTTATGCAGAGCATGCGAAAACAAATTATAAGTGCGGACGGGCGATACGATGCGATGGGATGAGTCGAGAGAACAAGAAATTTAACGCGCATAGATCGCTATTATGTACAAAAAATTGCAAGTTTTTTACCGAATTCAAAAAAGAGGAGGTCCTATGTTCTACTGTATTTTTTTCGATAATACTTATTTAATCCACTTTGTTTATCTTGATGAAATTCTAATACTCCCTGTCACTGCTATTGACCTGGCCAGTAGTCATATACGAATTAGTGCGGAGTAGATACCATAACTAAAAAGTGAAAATTAAAAACTTTTACAAAAAAAAAAAAAACAAAACAACTGGCTTCCAAAAAACACTCCAAAGTAAAAAGTAACTTTAATTTCAGAAGTCGGTGGCAAAAAACTAAAATACAGATCCGAAGACACCGACTTCCGAAATTAAAGTAATTTTTCCCTTTGTACTTAGTGTTTTTTTGGAAGTCGTTTAATTTCTTTGGAAAAAGATTTTAACAACACAAACTTTTTACTTACCGCGAATTTACTGGCCACAGACTATTTATCAATTTATACCTAAATAGGTATATCATCAGTAAACCATTCACCCACACATTCACATCAGTGTATTTTTAACTTTAATCCTTTGTAATAAGGTCACATGTTTATACATTCAAACTTTATTTACTTTAGCTTCTGGGATACCCACGCATGTCAAAGTTCAAATCATTCCTCGGGTACTAATTTAGATATCAGTTTCTGACAAAGCATTTTATACCGTATTTAAAGTGTTTAAGGTTTAATTTGCGATGTAAAAGTTTTTGAAAATAGCGTAGGCGTTAATATTCGTGCAAATACTAGATCTAATAGTTTATGGTATTAATATCTAATTTTGATATGAAAGTAAACGAGTTTTACTAATGTATAAACTTTAGTATGGGAACATTTGAAGCCGGTAGCAAAGGTAGGGTTACATACATAATAATTTGAATATAAATGGCAAATTATGATATGGTCATCGTCGTTTCCCAGCGTAGTATGTTGACTTTTATGTATGTAGTACCTATTGGCATTTTTCATGTGTACATTAAAATAGCATACAAAAGTGTCGATATTCTAAAAACCGGTCATGAGTGAGTCGGACTCGCGCACCGAGGGTTCTGTACCATCATATCTAAAATTCATTAACACGTGAGCACAACATACACATTCATTCACACAAATACATAAAGGTCGATTTGGACAAGACGAGAGAATGCCTATAGGGTGGGAGTATTCTCTCGTGGGGTTTATTCAAGCCTAGGGGAAGCCTAAGGTTGACAGGGCGTGCTCTCATACGTGGTCTGATTATCCTCGTCTGGTCCAAACCCATCTTTAAACTCACTCATTCATCACACACTTACACCTTACACGTACATAATACACTACACGCGTCTTTTAAAAACATTTTAGTTAACCAGTCAATTACCGTAATTACAGACACAATTAAAAAACGGTTGTGTCTATACCAAATGTGGTATCTCAGGGACTTAGAGGTTACCTAAATACTCATTTAACTTTACTAATTTATTGTTAAGGAATAGCATTTGGTTATTGTTTTCGTTCCAACCAACATTAGAGTCATGTGGGGTAAACGTACGCGGCGAATAAGTGTCCGCAGTGAATATCGTGCGTATTCCACGGATGACAGCAGGTCGAGACCTGTCGCGTTTAGTTCGCGTTTGACCACCGAGCTAGAGGACTGCGTCACAGGTTTGCCGCACGGTGCTACGGAAAGTTACGCAACAATATTGCTTTTGCACGGATTTGTTATTTATTTCTTTGAAATTGATTTGCATGATAAAGCCATATTATTAGTCTGATTAAATAACAAAGTGACTAGGAACAGGAGAAATTAATCAATATTTTGTGTGAATCTACGTATTTTGTCTAAGGTAGGTAAGTCATACTTCGAAATTTTATTATTTTTATTTGCTTTGATGGGATGGGGTAAGTGTCCGGGGGTAAGTGTCCGCAGTGATTAAAATGCGTATACTTACCCCGTCATATGTTTTTGCATTCTAGACTGAAAATGCCTCGCAAATATATAAGAAAATGTCCTGACCGTAAAGTCTGCACAAAAGAGCAGATAGATGCAGCCAAAAAGTTGATGGAAGAGGGAAAATCAAAACGAAAAGCCGCAGAAATTGTTGGAATCGATGAGAGTACTTTGAGAAAACGTCTGAAACTCAATTCCACTGCAGTATCAATGGGAAGATTTAAACCAACATTTACTCGTGAACAAGAGGTACATTATTATTTACTACATCTGATGATCATGCTCTCCAGGTTTTTATGAAAGCATCCTCACCATCGTTATACAATCAAGTTTATTGTATAACTATCTATATGTTAATAAAAACATGGAATTTCATTTTGTTTACAGGAAGAAATTTATAACCATTGCAAAGCTAATGACGAGAGGTTTTACGGTCTTACTTTGAACGCACTGAGAAAATTGGTTTTTGAATTTGCGGAGATAAATAAAATAACGAACAGATTTGATAAAACGACAAAAATGGCTGGAAAAGATTGGGTATATGAGTTCGTAAAGCGACATCCTGATTTAGCTTTAAAGCAAACTACACCTACTAGCATAGCAAGAGCCATTGGTTTTAATAAAGTGCAAGTAGATAGATTTTATTCCAACTTGAAAGAGCTTCAAGAAAAATATAACTTTGCTGCAGGTCGAATATATAATATGGATGAGACTGGCATCAGTACGGTCCCTAAAAAAACACCTAAAGTCATATCCCTGAAAGGAAAAAAAAATGTTAACAAAATTGTTTCCGGAGAACGTGGTCAAACTATAACCGCAGTTTGGTGTGTCAGTGCAACTGGAAATTATGTTCCGCCTGCATTTATTTTCCCTCGAAAAAGAATGAAGGGTGAACTTATGGACGGAGCTCCGGCTGGTAGCATTGGCATGACATCTGATTCCGGATTCATCAACGCGGACTTATATTTACAGTGGCTGGTACACTTCAAGGACTACACTTCACCAACTGTGGATAATCTTGTGCTACTGATTGTTGATAATCATTCAAGCCATATTAGCCTGCAAGCGACTCTGTATTGCAGAGAGAACAACATCGTTGTACTTACATTGCCACCTCACAGTAGTCACAAAATACAACCCTTGGATAGGGCCATTTACAGTCCTCTAAAAAATCAGTACGCAATTGAAGCTGATAAATGGATGGCACAGCATCCTGGTAGAACTATTAACCAATACCAAGTGACTTCTATTTTCGACAGAGCATTTAAAAAAGTTGCTACTGTAGGTAACGCAGCTTCAGCATTCAAGGTCACTGGAATATATCCTTTCGACAACGATCTATTTACAGAAGCAGACTTTGCACCATCTGCAGTTACGGATATGTTTAGTCCATCTGCTGATGCTGTAGCTCAAAAAATACCTTTTTCGAGTTCTATAAACGCAGAAGACGTTCTAGAGACGCGAAGTCATCAACCTATATCTATTGCACCTGCTGCGCAAAAATCAATTGCTTCTGCGTCTGCCGATTTCGCAGAAACACAAGAAATTGTGGGGCATAACATTTCTATTACTGCTGAAGTGCATCATCAACCAAGTTTGCCACTACCTGAACAACACATTATTTCGACTGTTGCTGATGTGACTGATCAACAAATTTCACCACTACCTGCACAGCATAACATCGAAACTGGAGCTAGAATTAACAAAGCCATTGAACAATTACACGCCCTTTCTGATCCACTGGACAAAATAGAAACATTTCAGGAAAAACAGATTATTTCGCCAGCTGTTCTCCAAAACATTTCAAATACTCACGAGTCCCATATTCCCTTAATCAATATAAGCCCGCTACCAAAGGCAACACATATTCAGACACGACGCAAAAAGGCTAGCAAGTCGGAAATAATCACTAGTAGCCCGTTTAAAAAGAGATTGGAAGAGAAACAAAAATAAATTGAAGAAAAAGCTAGAAAAGCTAGAAAACCAAAGATGAACATGGACACTAAAAGCAAGCCAAAGAAGAAAAATTATATTAAGAAAGATACAAGTACCGACAAAAGAAAAATAAAATCTTCAGAACAAGATTACTACTGTCCGTTATGTCGAGAAAGGTACGGAGAGACGACTGAGGAGTGGATTGAGTGTTCAATTTGTAAGTCCTGGTGGCACGACGCCTGTACCAGTTACGAGGAGGGTTCATTTATATGTGATATTTGTGCAATATCAAATTAAGTATACGTACGTAAACTTTGTCGGCGTTGCGTACACTTAACCGAAGGCGTGCGGACACTTTCCCACCGATGCGGGTAAAAACCCGCATTTCCCTTGCTGAGTAAATGATTGATTAAAAGAAAAAATGATTGTTAAAATTGAAATTTTATGTTTTGTTTTCCTTCACAAATGTTTATAACATTAGAATAAAAGTTTTTTTCTTTTCAATTAAAGATATCTTTTATTCTGGAAGCAATTAACTAAAAAATGCGTACGTTTACCCCATATGACTCTACATATGTTTTAATCTATACTATATATACTATATTATTAAATATTATAAAGCTGAAGAGTTTGTTTGTTTGTTTGATTGATCGCGCTAATCTCAGGAACTACTGGTCCGAATTGAAAAATTCTTTTTGTGTTGAGTGACCTATTTATCGAGGGAGGCTATAGGCTACATAACATCATGCTACAAAAAAATGTTGCAAAAACGGGGAAAATTTATTCCTTTTGAGAGTTTGCGTTGCGTGCGCTGCGTAAACGGTTAAAGTAACGCAAAAATCATGTATGACGGAATTGTTCCTTTTAAAAAGTTCTAAAAAAAAGTCCGCGAGAGCATATGTCTATCTTTTAAGGTTGACTCACTATAACTCAAAAGGAGCGAGCAACAACGAAAAATGGACGAAAACTAGCAGGCAAATCGATGCGACGGGAAGGGTCAGGGGAGCAAAAATTTGACGCGGACGAAGTCGCGGGCAGAAGCTAGTAATAAATAATCTTTATTTCTAAAAAGTGACAACATAGTTACACACATTACTTTAAAACATACTGACATTGTATCACAAGCATAGGTCCCCTGGCTCACAAACTAGGTTTATACCTGTGACTTGAGAGTCTGTGTTCCTCCATTATACAAGGCGTTACGTATGTCAAATTACGTATGTCGTTCATTATTGAAAAACTATCAAACATAACATCAACCATGCTTTAACTGTTTTTTTGCATTTGTGTAAATTAAGTTTATATATCGCGAGCAGCCTATTGATTCGATTATAGATTTTTTGGCTAAGGTAAGTGAACTGGTGTTCCGCAAAGGTAGTATTATGTCTTACAGGTGGAAAAACAATATCAGCTCGGCGTTTTTTGGTATTTTTTATTGGCATGCGATGTTTTCTCAGTATACACTGAAGCACAAACAGTTTTCTGACTGAAAGCTCTTCGCAGCCCTTGTAAAGCTCTTCTGTGGAAGCGCTTATATGTGCCTCCCTACTATGATGTAATAGTGTAAGACGAAGAAGTCTAGCCTCCACGACACAGGGAATCCTAGTGTGGAGGCTAGTGCTAATTCAATTTGTACATAGCAGTTCTTGAACAATAAAGTTTTTTTTTTAATATAAAACTCAACCACATGCAAACAATATAATATATAGCTCAACTTAAAATTCTAAAAATAAAATATGAACCGTTACCATCTATACTATATATACTACTAGCTTTTGCCCGCGGCTTCGCCCGCGTGTATGTCGGAAATTATCGCAAGAGGACGTACTACCGCGGTAAGAATGTATGAATCCATGTTATACATACATAAAATTACGCCTTTTTCCCATGGGGGTAGGCAGAAACTACGGAACGCCACCTGCTACGATCCTTACATATCATGTGTGTATGATGTACTTAAAATAAAACTAATAGTACTCAGAGTAAGAAGACTGCGACATAGGGCTGGATTAAATTGAATATAAGTCTTACTGGTTTTTCTTAACGCTCCTATTCTACCTATACAGACACTCAATTATTTACCAGACACCAAATTAAACATAGTTATAAGAATAGTACTTTTGCTAGTGGCTTCGCCCGTATAGCTTTCGGAAAATATCACTCGGAAACCTACTACCGGGATAAAGTATCCTATGTATACGGTAAGTATCCAGGATAAGCAAAAACATACAACAAAATACCTATTAGCATTCTAGACACTAAGGAACTTTCAATATTTAAAAATAAATTACGAACATTTTTAATTGATAAAGCATTCTACACGATCCAAGATTTCCTGAATTGTTGACCATTTATTAGTTCCACTGTATTTTGACATATATAAGTATTGACCATGTATTAGATTCACCGTATTTGACATGCATTAGTATTGACCATGTGATAGTTGCACTGTACTTTTACATTTATAATAACTTACCATCTATAATAATTCCAAATTTTTTATGCCATATCTACCTACATAATTATTGTATGCCTATAAGGCAGGACATATTGATACTTTAAAATATTGTTAAGACCTGTAACTTACATGTGCCCACAATAAAGATACTTTGACTTTGACTTTGACTTTGAAAAATCCAAATCCATCCAAAAATCTAAACATCTAAGCAATATTTCGCGGTCTCTTACTTGGAATAATACAATTAGGTTTATTTTGAGTACTTCGAACACACATGATATTCGCATTTACTATGAAGCCAACGTAATATGAATTACAATATTACAATCCTATTAATCCTGCACTACCCGACCGCTACCAACCGGGACGGCCGGACGCGAGATGGCCCGCTAGCCGCTCTGCGGCGATTTTATTATAATCTCTGATATCTTCTAAAATATTAATTTTAATGATGTACTGTAAAGGGCAATTTTGATCTACATGAAATGCACAATTTATTTAAGGTACTTAATTGGATAAGGATTAGTGCTGTATTGTTTAAAATCGCATTCATAAATAAGCCATTATTTCTCGTAAAAAGTAAAGGATAAAAATGGTTATTATGGGTTATCCCTAAGAGTTAGACATATACCATTGCGGACTTTTTTGTAGAACTTTTTAAGGTGTACAATACTGCAGTACATTATTTTGAGCTATTTCGTAGGGTTCAGCCAGCGTTCGCAATGTAAGCGCAAAAAAATGTGTTTATTTATGACATCACATTAGAAACCTCTAAAATTATCAGCGTTTCTTTAGTATATTATGCATGTTATATACATATAAACCTTTCTGTTGAATCATTCTATCTATTAAAAAAACCCGCATCAAAATCCGTTGCGTAGTTTTAAAGATATAAGCATACATAGGGACAGACAGACAGCGAAGTGACTTTATTTTACAATATGTATGTAATATGTAATGATGATTATACTATATACTATTATTGGGACAGAACTAAAATCACAATAAAAAAAAAAGATTTATTAACCTAAAAACGAATCACATAAGTTTACTAAAAATAATTAACAAATTTGGCAATATTACAATCAGAGGAACAATGTCATCACTACATCAACAATAAAATCTACGAGATTACCAAGATAGCAGATTACACCGAACAGCAGACGGGTAGCGCTTCCGCACGCAACCGGGTCCAAATGAGAAAGAGGGCGCGTCCTATCGCCTGCGGTAGTTTTATAACGTTTACCCCCTCCATGTTTCTGGGCCTGATAGTAGTATCCAACACGACCATCCTGATCATGCGTCGTCCTCGACGGCATCAGAAAGGTCCGGCAAGCTCTGCATTGCTGCTCCATGGGTCTCATTAGCTGTACGGGAAGGCCCAGCAACTGGCTCCGTACCGTGTTGGACAGAAGTGGTGTCTTCAGTCAGGTCGTCTGCTGTGAAACCAACAAGGAAGATTAACGTCTCTCGGAGATCACACACATTTGCCTATTCTTTAGCTTACACTCAATTCATCTTACGTGGCCTTTTCTTTCATTCATCAGACACATAAATTAACTAGCTAAGTAGTCTATGAGGAGGACACGGTGGACCATACGGTGGAAGTGTGCCCTGCCTGGGCGGAGCGCCACCGTATCCTCGTGGAGGCGATCGGCGGCGGCGACCTCTCGCGCCCGGCCCTGGTGCGAGCCATGGTACGTAGCGAGAGGGAATGGGAAGCCGGCACCTCCTTCTGCGAAGCAGTAATGCTCGCGAAGGAGGAGGCGGGGCGCGTGAGGGAGTGGCAGTCTCTGCGCCCTCACGTCTCTAGCCGCCGCAGAAGGAGACGCCCCGGGCGTCGGGAGTCCATAGCGGACTCCCAGCCACCGTAGGCGCGAGCTTGCGGGTGGCGAGCAATGGGTAGCTCGCCACCCGGTAAGGACCAAGCTCGGGTCGACGGCGCGTAGTGTTCCACGCGCGTCTCAAAGAGATGTCAGCAGCGCTGAAGGGGTCTTCTAGGACCAATGCCTGCCGGGGTCGCGTGATTGTTCGAAAGAGATACCGTGACCCTGGCACATGGGCAACTGAAGGAACACGGGTGGGTTTTAGTCAGTAAAAGTCTGACACGCCCTCCCGCTCCGCCCAGAGCGGGAGAAGTCATTTGATGATTTCCCATCCTGAAAAAAAAAAAAAAAAAAAGTAGTCTATGAGATACCAAGACGTTATCTTAGTACTCCATAGAGTTCCATTCGTCACACCAAAATATCAAAACTCCTGTCGCCGACAGTCATACATCACACAAGTCGCTGTCATGTAGGGCATTTATCGCCAAGAGGAGCGTCTCGCAGTCCGTCCTCTACATGACCCATCGTGTAGGGCGATTACCAAATCACCGAAAGGAACGTCTCGCAGTCCGTCCTCTACACGACAAAACACACGTTATACGGGAACGACACCCGTTATACGTGGGTGGCAAGGCCACACTTTATGAGACCGGTCAGGTACCTCGCAGTTTACCTGACGTAGACGTCTCGCAGTCCGTCTACTGTCTCAGCCTAAGATCTGCATCACCCTCTATGGCAATGTAGATTCACCATAGTACACAAGCATACTCACGCTCAAAGAATGCAGCGCAAGTCTCAGGACACCACTCCCCTTTCCAGAGCACCATGTACTGAGCAGCAGCTTGTGTCGTCTTGCCATAGGAGCCGGTCTATAAGTGAAGCTCATATCGTCCACTTGGCAGTGCGCGTATGACCCTCGCATCCCATGGTCCATCTTTCCAGTTGCCTGTGAAAACTTAATTACGAAAACCAAATCATTTACATTAAACATTGTTGGTGTATGTCGGTTTCGATTTACATAATGGTCCTGTCTAGACTGGTTTCGTTTCAGTAAGTCAGTTGCACGGGCTCGGCGTAACTCTCTTTGTGCTTCACGGTTCGGCTGTGCACCTTCCAAAGCAACATCACGGACCAGTGACCTGATGACGGGGGTCGCTGCATCGGTGCCCACCAGTAGATTTAAAGGCGATGCTTGAGTCGTCTTCTGCTTGGTCACGTTGAGGGTCAGCTGGAGTCTCCACAGCGTTTCAGACCAGGCTGTCCCTTTGTGATTGGTCTCGATTCGAAGAAGGTTCAGAACGGTTCGAGCGTACCTCTCGACCTGGCCGTTTGATTGGTGCATCTCTGGAGTAACCAAATGTATCACCGAACCCATATCTTTAACAAAATCTAAGAACCTAGTGGACTGATACATTCTGCCTCTATCTGTCACAATCATTTTTGCCACACCACAAAGTGATACTGCGTTTGTGAACACTCTTAAGAGTTCTTCTACGTCCTTCCTATAAATGGGGTAAAGGAGCGTGTTCTTAGTAAACGCATCCACGATGAGAAGAACAAACTTGAAGCCATTTGACTCGGGAAGTGGACCTAGGACATCCGAGTGTACTACAGAAAAAGGTTGATCAGGTTTTTCCCATGAAGTTATAATTTGTTGTGGAGCCCTAGGCACACGTTTCTTAGAAATACAGATCAAACAATGATCGAGGTATTTTTTAACGAATTGCCTGAGACCTGGAAACCAAAAATGCTTTAGGATTAGATCCAAGGTCTTGTCATAGCCAATGTGATTGTGTTCGTCATGGAATACTCGCAGCAGACTAAGTCTGAAACCTCGGGGGACAAAGCAAAGAAACCGTGGTTGCTCGCCTATTGGGGTGTACCTATAGTAGAGCAGGTCATTTTTCTCAACATAGCGATTAGGATCGAGATTGCCTTCTCTAAGTTTTTGGAGAAGTTCCCGTGTCTCCGCGTCCGCAGCTTGTGCTATCTGAGCCCAATTGCGAGGTTGAGTGATATGAAGTACTTTACGAGGGGGGTTTCTGCTCAAATAATCAGCGTGTGACATCATTGCTCCTTTTCGGTACTCCATATCAAAGGTAAAATCTTGTAGGTACATCCACCAGCGGGCAACTCTCGGCAGTAGATCCTTTTTACTCTCGGTGGACTTGAGAGCATTGCAGTCTGTAATTAGTTTGAACTGTATTCCAATTAGATAGTGTCGGAAATTCTGCAACGCTCTCACGACGGCCAGCGTCTCTAACTCATAAGAGTGGTATCTACTCCCTGCACCTTGAGTAGTCCGGCTGAAGTAAGCCACAACTCTTTTGCTACCTTGTGAGTGCGTTTGAAAAAGAATTGCGCCATAACCGATGCTGCTCGCATCGGTATGAACCTCTGTGGGTAGGCTCGGTTCAAAAATAGCTAACACCGGCTCATTGGTCAAAATTGAAATAATTTCCTGACGCACTTTTTCCTGTTCCTCACCACCGAGGTTGAATACGCATTTACGTACGTTTATCGAGAATCCTGCCTTGGTCAAAGTCATAAGCACTTGTCGCAAGAGGTCGACACCTTCGTCCACTGTGGCGCTCATCAACAGTACATCATCGATATATACCAGGACTTGTCCCGCGTCGATGAATTTGCGCAGCGTTTTGTTGATGATACGTTGATACACAATGGGCGAGTTTGTCAGACCGTATGGCATTTTTAGGTACTCATAATGCCCCGCCGGTGTGACAAATGCGGTGCGATGGACTGACTCATCACTAATTTTTATCTGGTGAAAGCCAGAGGCCATATCAAGTGATGTGTATCTCGTTATGTTCTTATCACCTAAACGATCGATATGATCATCTATTAACGGAAGCGGATATGTCTCTTTAACAGTCACCCTGTTCAAAGCGCGGAAATCAACACAAAGCCGGTCCGATCCGTCCTTTTTCTTCACTAAAATTATAGGACTAGAATATTCGGAATACGTCGCTGTTTTTTTTTTTTTTTTTGTTTTTGTTTTTTTTTTCAGGATGGGAAATCATCAAATGACTTCTCCCGCTCTGGGCGGAGCGGGAGGGCGTGTCAGACTTTTACTGACTAAAACCCACCCGTGTTCCATCAGTTGCCCATGTGCCAGGGTCACGGTATCTCTCTCCGGCAGGCATCGGTCCTAGTAGACCCCTACAAGGCACGTCGCTGGTTACGTGGATATGCATTTCACCCGTAGTAACAGTAGTCGTCGCCGTGCCAGTTATAAAAAATTCGGCAAAATCATCAATTACCCTCCCCAAGGATTCTCGCTCTGCACCCTGTAGAGGTGTCCGTAGACCGTATACACGTGAGAGGTTTTTTGACTGTCAGGCGCGCGTGTTAGATACTGATGGTCTTTGGTTCTAGTGTACATTATGCCATCTCTATTTAATATGTCAGTTCCAATTATCAGGGGTGTGCTCATAAATGAGGCTGGGACTACAACGAAATCGGCCTCTAGCGTAATATTAGCGAACTCAACCGTAAGGGTTACGTAAGATGTGGACACAATTTCGTGGTTACTAATACCCTTCAACACACACTTAGTAGGTTGTATAGTGCAGGCCAAATGTTTTATAACGTCTGACGATATGAGGGAGACATTGAGCGCGCCACTGTCTATTAAAACATCGACCGGTATACCCTGTACTACGGCGGTGGTTATGTCGCTGTTTTTTCCGCAGGATCCTGACAAAAATTTACGTTACGCTTGTTCTGCTGACCCTGTGGTCCAGACGATCGTTCTTTAGCAAAACAAACGTCCTCCGTGTGCCCTATCTTTTTACAGAACGTGCAGGTCGGAGCATTGGGTCGTGCTTTGGACACTGGCTCGGAAGCCTTAGACTTTTTTGGGCAGTTGTGAGATAAGTGACCTTGGCTCTTACAGTTAAAACAGGTGTACGCTGCCAGGCTAGACCCCGTACAATAGGATTTTAATTGAGTAGGTGGAAGCGTGATAGTGGGGTCCAGGAGACAAGAGTGACTAGCGTACTGTCCGCCGTACGCGGAGCAGACAATACAATTACAAGGTACAATACACAAACAAAAGAACTTACCTGATGGGCGACCACCGGCTTCTTGGGATTACCTGGATCTGTGTATGTAAGTGAGTGTATATGTATTGTGTTGTGACGTTACGAGTATTCTTCAGGTTAGAATCCGCTTCAACCCGGCTGGAGGCAATCACAGCATGCGGTCTTCAAATCACTCGTTCCCCAATAGCGTCACTTGAATGACCTTCAAACTATTTCAGGTATTTCCAACAAACAGAACCCGTGATGTCTTCAAATTGGGGTTAGTTACACTCAACACAACTGGGTCATGACAGATTGTCCACAAAACGACCGGTTTTAAGGGATTACTTTACAAAAAATCGCGAGATACAAACGGCGACATGCTTTCCTTCTTCCCACCGGAAGCCAAGAGAGAGGAAGTGTCAACGTCAAAAAATGACAAGTCAGATGTCACTTCGTTACACGCGCATTCCGTTAGGCGCACAGATAATAAACGGTACGCAACATCTACCCCCCCCCCGGACGGGCCTTCCCGTCCGCTAATCACTTGGCAATCCCGACAAGGTTGCGTTTTATCAGTCCACCTGACGCGCTGCTGGAGGATGTGCAAATACTCCAAGCTCAACGCTTCCAAAACTCTGAGCGAGCTGCTGCATCAACTGAAACCGCGATAACCAATTTTGGCTAACATCGACAAAAGGGTGCTCCGGCAGGGCGGCAAATGGCTGTCAAATCAAAAAATGGCCCGGGGTCAGGTCCTCCAAGACGTTCCGATCCGAAGACAGCGGGCACAATGGACGCGAGTTCAATACAGCTTCAATGCGGCAAAATACCGTAGCTAACTCCTAAAAGGTGAGAACGGTGTCTCCCAACAATCTGCGCCAGAGTCCCCAACCGCCTTCACCGTGGCCTCAAAATACCCCCCAATGGGGGCAGGCTGGCGGGTCAAACAATAACAAACAACAAACAACCAAACAACAATAACAACAACAACAACAACCAAATGGCCCTCCTTAGGCAACAAAAGGGGGTGACGGACCCCATAAGGAAGGCTAGAGTGACTCAACCGTCAACAACCAAACAACAAAAGACCCGTATCGACCAAAAGGGGTTCAACTTACTAACGGCTCCCGACAATATCCAAAACTCTCGCTGCAGAATGGCCAACAGCGCATTGCAACCGGCATGCGAGTTCTTAATGTGACGATCAGTCACCAACAATTCAACAACAAAACAAAACAACAATTCAACAATTTGTCGAGGGAGCTTTATCGACTCAACAAAACGCAGGGTCCTTTGTTCCAACAGCGAGCACCTTGAGCCCGGGCAAAGGACCCGACATCAAGACTGGCGATCGAGGCCAATCATCCTCGGGATGAGTCAGCCAGTCTGGTCCCCACCATAGGGGGTAAGCAAACAAGCGAGGTGCCATGCACCCACGTGAGGCCACGGCGCCTCCAAATCAAAGGCGTATCAAAATTTTGAATCTGGGACACTCGGTACGCAACAAAGACCTCCAAAGAGTGGACGGACGTCTTCAACCAACACAAAACAATTTGACTGTCCGTCCAGGCGTAAGAAGCCCGAATGTCCACAGTTCCACCCAAAGTGTGAGCAACGTGGTTCAATAGACGCACAAGACGCGCCGCCCCTGACAATTCAACTTAGGGATGGTCAGTGCCGTCCGGAGGGGGGGGGGGGGGGGCACCTTGCTCTTGGCCAAGACCAGTGACAAATTCACCTGGCCTGTGCGCAGACGGTGCGCAGACAAACAACAGCTGCATAACCGTGCGAAGACGCATTACAAACAAGGGTAGCAGTGTAGCTCCCAGGGGGGAGGATAGCGCGGGGTAACACGACCTCGTTGACTGCAGGGAGTGCGGATACAAATTGGAGCCAATCATCCAATAGGGTTTCCCGAAGTGGCTCGTTCCAACCAAGTCCCGCAGTCCAAAGGCGCTCAAGAAAACAATTTTGCCCAAACAATACAAACAAAACAATAGACAGAAGGCAACCCTGGGCTCCCGTGTCCAAAATGACACGGACCACAACAGAGTCCCCCGTGGGCCCCCAGACCTGACCGATGCCGTTGGCAACAAAACCGTGTCGATCTGAGGGGTACCTTAGCGGGGCAGGCGCCAATGTCCTAACAATGTCTGGGCGGCGACCGATCGCCACACCCAGACCCAAGTCTTTCCCGACGAGGATGGAGTTCAAACTAACTAACTAACGCGCGGACGAGGCGCGCGGTGTCCCGAGCCACGCGCCATCGCTGGAAGGGCATATCCCACCGGATGCCCGAATGGCGGGGGGCGTGACTCCAACCGGGGACGTTCCGCCAATGGAGGGGAGGGAAGGCGGTGCTGGTCTGGCCAGCGCTGCCTAGCAACAACTGCGTAATCGCCTTTACGCGGGGAGACCAAATGGCGGTCGCGCGGCTCCCGATCAACTTGCGCGGGGGGTGGAGTGCGGCGCTCAAAATTGCGGGCCTCTCCCCGGTTCTGAACCGGCGAGGCAGAAGCCCGGTGACCAACTCCATGGTACCCCCCCGTACGCGAACCTTCATCAGAGGCTGGTCTGCCAGCGTGGTTCGCGTTAGCGCACAAAATGTCCAAATGGGACCCCCTACAAATTCTACAAGGGCGGGGGTTGGGGCAGTCCCGATGGAAGTGAGCCCCCAAACAAGAGAAGCACAGGCGGCGTGCATTGGCAATTCGGCGGCGGGCACTCACGTGCAACTTCAATAAGGCCGCGCAAGTTGCCATGCCATGCCCCGTGTCCCTACAAAACTCACAACCAGGACGACTCTGGGTGCCAGCAAAACGAGCGGCGGGGCGACCATCAACAGGCCCGCGAGCCCTAGTCCGTCCCTGGTCTCGTGGCTGGGAAGACGGCTGGCATGACTCAGTGGCAACGCCAGAGTTGTCCACAAACCGACACTCATCCTCCAAAAATTGGACGAGGTCATCAAATGGGGGGAGATGTGTGACACTATCCCCACCATACTTTTGCTCGAAACGAGCCCTCAAATCGGCAGGAAGCCGTTGCAGCACAACGTGCACCAAAAGGTAAGACCATTGGTCCACCGGCAAGTCCAATTGCTTTAAAGCGTTGGTCGCTGCCACCAACGGGTTCAACAGGTCAGTACGCAATGCTGACAAACTAGTAATGACAGGTAACCCCAAAATCAATTCAATATTAACGTCAGCCAAACAACGTTTATTTTGGTACCGCCGGGTGAGTAGCTCCACAGCGGTAGGGTAGGCTGAGTCAGTCAAAGACAGATGCTGCACCAAGGCTCGGGCCTCACCTTCCAGGACAGACAACAAATAGGCCAACTTTTGGGCGGGTCTGAGGTCCGAGCGTGCATCAACCAAACTTTCAAACAGGTTTTGGAAACTTAACCACTGGTCCAAGCGACCATTAAAATGTGGCAGTTCCAAGGTAGGCAGTCTACTCAATAGTCCGGGACCTGAAACAACCGAGGTCTCCGGTTTGACCTGGACAGGTGTCCGGCTCCCCAATATTTCCCGAGCACGTTGACCAATGACATCCCCCAGGTCCAAGATCTGGTCGTAGTCAGCAAGGACCTTGTCACGTGCTGCCTGATCCAGCACTTCCAGAGCCACATCACAGATGTACTCGTTGTAGCGGGTAAGCAGAGCATCAGCGTTGCCGAGTCTAACGTTCAACTGCTCGAACCGAGCCAGAGTGACCGCTTCAAGATCCGGGCGCTCAGCGGTCGCTGCAGCTGAAGTGAACCACCGCAGCTGTGTGGTCAATCCACTGATTGCCTCTCTCACCGCTTTGTGTGCCATTGCACAAACAAAACCGGTCAAATAAACAAAACAATTAAATTATCAAATAACAAAGTTCAATCAATAAATAACAAGGAAATCCAACGCAAACAATCAAATAAAATAAACCAAGCAAAAGGTAATTAAGTAACAAAGTTCAAACAATCAATTACAAAATAACTACAAGCAAACAATCAAACTACCAAACTAACTAATTAGCAACTCAAGAAATAACAATATATTGGTTTTAATTTAATGAACAAAAATTAAGTTTTATTTTAATTCAAACCAATGTCAACGTTCAAAACTCAATATCATATTCAATTCAAATATTCAAATTCTATCCAATTCCAAAAGTTAAGTTCACAAACCACTTTGTTAATTGTACAACAATAATGAACCTTTATTCCAACTCAAAACAATGGTAATACTCAAAAATGCCAATAATTTTTCAAATATTAATTTTCACAAATAACCATATCAATGGTACAAACTCAACATTTTAATGTCTTCCTGACATTCAATACAAGACAGAGGTCAAATAACAACAACAAGAGGTTATAACATAGCTCAATCTAACCAACTCTGAAGCATATGCAAACCTGGTTGACCCCCGGCAATATGAGTTACTCAACTCAATAAATTCCAACAAATTATTTCAAATAAACTAGCAATCATAGTTATCAAATATTTACAGCGTATTACTACTTCCCTTATAGAGACTGCCAAGTAATTAGCCTACTGTAAATTACCAATTTGGTGGTTTTGTAGGTTAAAACCACGTCTCTGATACCAAAAAATGTACGCTGCCAGGCTAGACCCCGTACAATAGGATTTCAATTGAGTAGGTGGAAGCGTGATAGTGGGGTCCAGGAGACAAGAGTGACTAGCGTACTGTCCGCCGTACGCGGAGTAGACAATACAAGTACAAGGTACAATACACAAACAAAAGAACTTACCTGATGGGCGACCACCGGCTTCTTGGGATTACCTGGATCTGTGTATGTAAGTGAGTGTATATGTATTGTGTTGTGACGTTACGAGTATTCTTCAGGTTAGAATCCGCTTCAACCCGGCTGGAGGCAATCACAGCATGCGGTCTTCAAATCACTCGTTCCCCAATAGCGTCACTTGAATGACCTTCAAACTATTTCAGGTATTTCCAACAAACAGAACCCGTGATGTCTTCAAATTGGGGTTAGTTACACTCAACACAACTGGGTCATGACAGATTGTCCACAAAACGACCGGTTTTAAGGGATTACTTTACAAAAAATCGCGAGATACAAACGGCGACATGCTTTCCTTCTTCCCACCGGAAGCCAAGAGAGAGGAAGTGTCAACGTCAAAAAATGACAAGTCAGATGTCACTTCGTTACACGCGCATTCCGTTAGGCGCACAGATAATAAACGGTACGCAACAACAGGTCTTACGCTTATTCGAGTCTGCATGTCCTCCGTCGCGTTTTCGTGATGGGGGGTAGGTAGTAGATTTAGTTGAGCCACCCTTTATTTGATCTGGTTTCACATATATGGACAGAAAAGACACCAGATTTTCTGGAGAGAGTTCTGCATTTGCCGCCGCTGCCCGTACTTGTACATCGTCTATGCCGCGGATCACTATTTGTGTCATTAATTCCTCACTAACGCCTTTGACAATGCGCAAGCGAAGCAGCGTACGCCTCGCGTACTCGGCATATGACGTGAAACCGTTAGATGTCGTATTCATTGTCTCAAAAAGTATCGTCGCATAATCTAATTTTCGAGGGCAAAGTGGTTTAAATTCGCGTTTAAAACTACTCCACGATCTATCAGAGGTTACCTAATCATTCAACCACGTTTTCGCGTCGCCCTTTATACATCCGGCTACGCGTGACAGGCGTTCTTGGTCTCCCCAGCGATTGGCTATTAGTGCGCGATCCACTTCATCGCACCATGAGTCCACGTCATGGATAGACGGGTCAAAGTTTGAAATAAAATAATGCGAACGTCCTGGGTTTATGGAGTGAATCGCATCTACTATAACTTGAGCCGCGGACGGTGCCGTCGATTCCGGTTGTGGAGTGGAGGAAGACGTGATTTTATTTTAGATCGTTTCTAGTCGGGATAAGATTGTATCTAGCGTTCGCGATTCAGTAGGGGTAGACCGCGGTGTATGGCTAATATACGACGTAAGCGGTGGTATTCCGTTCGATCGTACACTGGAGGGAGTCCGTTCGCGACGGTTACGTGACTTATTTCGTGGTTTTCGTGAGCTATCTCGCGACCGATCGTGCCTACGATGCCGTCGGTACGATCTGCTACGTGATCTATTCCGTAAACTATGCGTGTTAGGCATATTCACACGTCAAAACAAGTTATATGTTCACAAAACACAATAAAATAAAATAAAACAAAACAAAAGTCACTGTACGCTGCCAGACTAGACCCCTACAATAGCATTTCAATAGCGCAGTGGAAGATATTATGGTGGGGTCCAGGAGACAAGAGTGGCTAGCGTACTGTCCGCCGTACGCGGAGCAGACAATCAAATCAAACACTTACAGTACAACAAAACAACTTACCTCATGGTTGAAGGACACTGCTCTGGTTCCTACCTGGAGTTATGCATGTAAGTGAGTGTATATGTATCATGTTGTGACGTTACGAGTATTCTTCAGGTTGGAATCCGCTGCAACAAGGCTTGGAGGCAATCACAGCATGCGGTCTTCAAATCACTCGTTCCCAATAGCGTCACTAACACTTAACCATCGGGTCATGACAGATTGTCCACAAAACGACCGGTTCTCAGGGATTACTTTACAACAGGGTCGCACGCGCAATTTGGACCGCCATCCCTTTACAAGAACTTCAGTTTTAACAAACGTAACCCGTAATATTACGTCAAGATAGGGGTTATTACAATTAATACAATTGGATCACGACTAATTGTCACAAACGGATCGATTTAAAAGGATTAATTTCAACAAAAGCGTCGCGGGGGTTCCAAAACGCGACGGACCTATTTTAGCGGCAAATTAACAAGCTGTCAAGTGTCAACGTCAAACTGACAAGTCAGTTCTCACTCTGTTACACGCGCATTCCGTTAGGCGCACAGATAATAAACGGGACAGAACAGTCACACACGTGGGTAGGTCACGACAAAGTTCCTCTGTTATGAAATTCAAGCTAGTCAGTGGGCCCAAATTGGGGTTACATTGTGAATCCCACTTCTGATATTGGGACAGAAGTAAAATCACAATTAAAAAAAATAAAGATTTATTAACCTAAAAACGAATCACATAAGTTTACTAAAAATAATTAACACATTTGGCAATATTACAATCAGAGGAACAATGTCATCACTACATCAACAATAAAATCAACGAGATTACCAAGATAGCAGATTACACCGAACAGCAGGCGGGTAGCGCTTCCGCACGCAACCGGGTCCAAATGAGAAAGAGGGCGCGTCGTTTTTTTTTTTTGTGGGGCATCTCGTAGTTAATCCTGAAAAGATTCTTACTACTTAAACGGATTGTGACCCGGCGAGTTCTAAAAAGTTACCTTTTTAGGCCTCCAGCCGGGGCTTATTATACTTAAAAACTAAAGCGAAAGCTCTAAGGGTTACCCCGAGGGGGGTACGAACCTCGGCTTAGGCAATCACTGGTAGGGGGACAGCAAGGGACTGGCTGGATCTGGGTTAAATTATTTAGAGACTAATTTAAAGCTAACGGCGCAGCATCGCGGGCTGGCTCTTGCAAGGGTCGGGAGGGACTATTAAGTCGGGGTCGCGACGACGGACCTCGGCGGCGAGGTCGGTACGGTTTGTGTTTGTGTGCTGGTCTAGCTGTACTGGTCTCTTTTCGACTCTCCTGGAGGAGAGTAGTGGGATCGTCAGGATCGGTAAGAACGTGCCGCGAGCGGCGGACTTTACTGATACGGGAGGGGGTGTAAGTAGCTGCCGCCACAACCAGAGGGTTGCGGTGGGCTACGGCCTTATCGAAGAAACGCTTCGAAGCGCGTTTCATATACTGATGGATAGTCGGGAGTTTCATATCTAAATGAAGATTGATATTCCGAACAAACCAAGGCGAGCCTGTGGCTTGACGGAGAAAACGGTTCTGAAGGGTCTGCATCCTATGGATGAATCGGGGCTTAGCATGTGCAAAGACTGGGCTTGCATATGTCATAATGGGCCTGATACAAGCGGTGTAAAGTCACTTCTTACACAGAAGAGACATTTTACTCCGCTTGTTCAGGACGCAATGGAGCCTACCGAGAGCGAAAGCGGCCCGCGAGCGAGCCTGCTTTATGTGCTCAGAAAAGGAGAGGTGTTCGTCGAGGATGACACCTAGATATTTGGCTTGCTTCGCCCAAGGGATCTGCTTGCCGAACATTGAGATGGGTTGGGGAGGGGGGTGATTACGTCGCGGTCGGGTGTAAAAGACCGCCTGACTTTTATTGGGATTGACTTCGATTCGCCACTTCCTAAACCATTCGCCGAGCTCGTTGACTGCGGTTTGGAGGTAGCGAACCAGCGCTGTGTCACTAAATCCCGAGAATAAGATGGCAGTGTCGTCTGCGAACAGAGCTAACCTTGCCTTCTTACTTCTGGGGATATCGCTAGTGAACAGCGTGAAAATGAGGGGGGCTAGTACAGAGCCTTGAGGGACTCCTGCACGGATCGGGTGAGGGGAGGAAAGTGCCCCTTCGATGCGATAGCGAAAGGTACGGTTCGCAAGAAAGTCTCGTAAGATGAGCACGAGACGGTCTGGCACTCCGAGTTGGTACAGCTTATATAATAAGCCGTTGTGCCAGACTTTGTCGAACGATATTGATCAGATATAACCGACAGCATTGATATGCTCAACGATACGGTGTACCTGATGGACACACGAGTGTTGGGTTCGAAAACCAAACTGCTCGTTGGGGATGAGGCCCTTCGTTTCGGCATAATCTCTGAATCGCTTATAAATAAGTCTCTCATAGATTTTGCCGAGAACTTTGAGCAAACTAATGGGGCGATAACTCGTGGGCTCGGTTTTGGGCTTACCGGGCTTAGGGATGCCAATAACGGTGGCTTCCTTCCACGCTTGGGGGAAAATATTATTACTCATGGCACCATTGAAGATGGTACACATGAGCATAATCAGGTGAGCGGGGAACAGCTTGATCACTCTGTTGGTGATGCCGTCTGATCCGGGGGCTTTACGAGATTTCAGACCCTTGATGATCTCGTGCCCCTCGTCAGGTGTGACGGGGGGCAGGGGATCATCAGGGTCTTCAACGGGCGGGAGTGAGGCTTTGCGTTCGACTTCCGCGTTTACCTTATCGACAAACGCTTGGTCTACTGGCTGCGAACTTGGTGTGCATTGGGCTTCGAGACTATCGGCTAGGCATTCAGCCCTGTCGATATCCTCGAATGCAATGGTCGCATCGGGGTGGGTCAGGGGGGGCATGGTGGAAAACTCAGAGGATTTAAGTTTCCTCTGAAGTTCCCAGAATGCGAGATGAGTCGGCTCTAGTTCACCTACCATCTTGTCCCAGTTAGCGTCACGCAGCTCAGTCACACGTGTCCTTACAGCGCGCTGTAAGTAACGCATGTGAGCTTTATTAGCGTCACAGGGAAAGTTGCTGTAGGCACGAACGGCCGCGTTCTTCTCTGTCAGCAGATCACGTACATCGTCGGGGAGCCTCCATTTACGGTCACCCGTATCTGGAACCTCCCGTGAACTTTCGTTCACGATCGATTGTACGTGCTCTGTGAGAGAGTCGATCGCGGCCGTTGTGTCGGCGACAGAGTCGAACTGATCTGGGATAGAGTCTAAGTGATGTGACGTGTTAGATTGTAAGCGTTCGCTAACTTTCTTCCAGTCAGTGATCACTTTAGTGGCGGGGGGTTGAGAGGGGTCGCGGGTACCTAAACGGGGGGCCAGGTTCATGACTACTGGTTGGTGATCAGAGTCGAGTTCATGCATAGCTTCTATTGAATCCAACCTTAAGTTGATATTCTTTAGAAGTGCTATATCAAGTACATCGGCTAAGTGATCGGGTCGAAGGGCGCGTCCTATCGCCTGCGGTAGTTTTATAACGTTTACCCCCTCCATGTTTCTGGGCCTGGCAGTAGTATCCAACACTATAATATTATAAAGCTGAAGAGTTTGTTTGGTTGAACGCGGTAATCTCAAGAAATACTGGTCCGAATTGAACAATTATTTTTGTGTTGCATAGCCTATTTATTAAGAAAGGCTATAAACTATATAACGTCACGCTACAATCAAAAGGAGCGCAGCAGCAACGAAAAATAGACGAAAACTAGCAGGCAATGCGATGCAATGGGAAGGGCCAGGGGAGCAAAAATTTGACGCAGATGAAGTTGCGAGCAGGAGTTGGTTAAGTAATAATGAAGTCAATCCAATGTCTCCATCTGTCTGAACTTAGATAAATAACGTCAGAGCGATCACGTTCTTGGGATCTAGATTGGAAACCGGTCCAAGAGATAAGATAGGTAGGCTAATGCAGTCGGTAGATGCCCTTGGAACGAGAA
This sequence comes from Aporophyla lueneburgensis, assembly GCA_932294355.1. Taxonomy (NCBI): domain Eukaryota; kingdom Metazoa; phylum Arthropoda; class Insecta; order Lepidoptera; family Noctuidae; genus Aporophyla; species Aporophyla lueneburgensis. The sequence continues at coordinate 15,132,436 of OW028759.1, forward strand.
TTGAGTAAAACGGTAAACTGGATTTCACACTTTATGGCTTTTGTTCACGAGTTTATCATCTGCCTAGCCTTTTTGTACTAAACAGAGTCCAATTCAATTAGTTGACAATGCTTTACCCACATGTTGGGTAGGTATCTATCGAAAATTAATGGAACAAAAAAAAAAAACAACATTCGATGTGCGAGGGTCAACAGACAAATTTCTAAAAGCTAAACATAAATATAGGAAAAAGAAATGAGGGCTAACAGCAACAGTATCTTGAAAACCCTAGCCGAACAACACAATGCACCAATATTGAGACACTTTGTGAGGTTGCTCGTGCGGCAGGTATATTATTCTAATGAACAAATACTAACCCTTAGTTGATAAGTCTCTTTACTAACCAGTGGAACAATGTTGTCAAATAAAATAAATAAAAAGTAATAACAGTAATTAAATTTTTGAACAACGATGGAATTATGTTTTATTTCGTTAGTTTTCGTTATTTCACGTGTGTATCAAAAATAGCTTAGAGATATTTAATCAGTCCAGTCGATTCTTGAAGCATGAGAGCCATCAAAACATTTACTGGAAGCCTATTCCATGTTGTTTAAAACGTGTTGGGTTAGTATTTTTTACGTCTATAAGAATAATGTTTCATACGTGGGACACTCAGAAAGTTTTGCGAAAATAAAAAGAAGTGTTCTATAGGTAAATATTTTTTTATTAAATCTTTTTAAAATACTCTCCTCTAGCCTCTATCCAAAGTTTCATGCGTCTGAACCAGTTTTCGAAACACTTTTTCCAGTCCACCGCAGACTCATCGTTTACAGCCTGCTCGAACGCTGACAGCGCATCTTCCGGCGACGAAAATTGTATCCCTTTGAGCTGATTTTTAATTTTTGGGAATAAAAAGAAGTCACACGGTGCTAGGTCTGGGCTGTAAGGAGGGTGACCCAGAAGTTTGACCGGCGTGCTGTCCAAGAAATCCCTCGTTTAGAGCGCGGTGTGCGTGGGCGCGTTGTCGTGGTGGAGCAGTAGCCCGCGGAGCCCTGTGTTTGGTCGCTCACAACAGAGAAAACTTCTGCCAAGTTTTTGGTAGTATACCATTTGGCGTTGATGCTTCTTTGGTTCCGTAAAGGGATTGACACCAAGTAGCCAGTCAAATTTAAAAAGCGCGCGATCAAAATCTTCCCTCCGCTTCTTTGGTAGGCGTTGATTCGTTTTGAAACACCCAAACCGTGGACTGGCACTTCGTTTCTGGATCGTATTAATAAATCCAGGACTCATCACCTGTAATAATGTCGTAAACACGCCGAGACGAGCCTGTTTCAAATTTGTTTATCATATCACGGCACCATTCGACCCGGGCCTGTTTCTGAGCATCGGTGAGGTTGTGCGGCACCCAGCGTGAAACTATCCTCCTCACGCGAAGATGCACGTGTAGAATCTCGTGAAAGCTTCCCGATCCAATCTGCAGTACGTGTTGAATCTCCTGATATGTAATTCGCCTATTTTATTGTATTAAATTTTTCACTGCTAGCATGTTTTCCTCCGTAACAGCCGTCAAAGGGCGACCACTTCTTTCTTCATCCCCCAAAGTTAGTCGACCACGTTTGAATTCGTTATACCAACGATACACAGTTGCCTTGGAAGGGCCTTCATCCATGAATGCAATTTGAAGTCTATCGTACGATTCGTCCGGTTTCAGGCGTCACTTGAAATCGTAATCATAGCGCGAAAATGTTCCCGGCGCAAATCCATTTTCCATTGAGACACGATTCTATTCTATTCTATTTTTATGAAATGGCAAGTAAAGCCGATGTCGACTATTCTGCCAATGTCTAAAGTGAGTTGAGGAAACAAGTGTGCATGGCAAATTCAGAATTATAGTAATTTAAAAAATAACTGAGGACAAGAGTGAAATTCTCTGATTGATACAGTTGACACACATGTAGATCTTGATTGGGGTTAGTACGGGAAGAATAAATAACTTATAGTTTTATGTTATTGTGACGGATGAAGGACATCAGCGCCACAAGCAATTCAGGAGAGGAATATGTTAACAATGAGGGGAAATTAATGGGAAGAGGGATTTTAAATTTAGGGAGTCGGCTATATAGATCTAAAAGTGGATCATTGCTTGAGCATTCGAAAAATATGTGATCTAGCGTGCCCTCTTCCAACCCGCACTCGCAGAGAGAGGAGTCACGAACGTGGATTTTTTGTAAAAACACAGGGGAATTACAAAAACCTAAACGAATACGACAAAGGACTGATACAACGGATTTTGAGACTTTTTTGTAGCGGTAAAACCAAGGTTTTGACTCTATGATTGGTTGTACTGCGTGGTAAAACCTGCCCTTTCTTTTTCCAGTGACATTCCACTGATCTTGCCATGACGATTGGAGATTAATTCTTGAGAGGTTTAACAAGTCATACCCCTGAAGAGTATTGTGGGTGAGGTCAGCTACTGTTGATGAACAAGCGTCTTTTGCCAAAGCGTCAGCGCACTCGTTACCCTTAATGCCACAATGACTAGATATCCAGACCAGTTGAACCTCTTTTTGATGACTAGCACAGGATAATAGTGCCTTTTTAATTTTTAGAACAAGGGGGCTGTGCAATTTACTTTTGAATGGATTTTGAACTAGTGCTTGCAGACAACTAAGAGAGTCTGTGAATATTACTGCTTTCTCAATATTAACGTGTGACTCTATAAAAAGACAAGCTTCCAATATAGCCACACACTCGCCAGTAAATACGGAAGACTCCTTAGGACACTTATACTGTAAAATGATTCTAGAGCTTTGGTAATAGACTGCAGCTCCAATGTGGTTAAGATTAGATAATTTTGAGGCATCCGTAAAAAATAATTGGAAACCGTTCCATCGCTCGCCCACCACCGCATTGAAGGTCGAATTAGCTGACGGGGAATTTTTAGAAATTCCAATATTATAAACAATTTTTGGAATGTAACTTAAAGTTTCATAGGTAAAATTAAAAAGGGGTAGTCTGGGATACTGAACAATCGGGCATACTAAATTTAGAGTTTGTCGAAAAGATTTTAGGAATAAGGGGATCTCTTTATTTTTCCAATATTTTGAGCTTCTGCATAAGGCATCTAACTCATGCAATTTCCCTATAAGAGGATGGGAGGACTTACATATTAATCTAGACAAGAAACGGGAGGCAAGGTATTGCCGTCTCAGGGCGAGGGGAGGTTCAGCGCACTCGACCTGCAATGCGTTAACGGGGGAGGATTTCATGCAACCTGAGATGATTCGAAGGCATTTAGACTGAACCTTATCCAGCCCAACCAAAGCACCTCTATTACACGGAGTCAGGAGGTATGTTCCATAATCTAAAACACTACGAACTAAGGCGTTATATACAAGTTTCATGGTGTAGGGGTGAGCACCCCACCAAACACCCGCAAGAACTTTTAAAATTGGAATAATTCTTTCGCACTTTTGAGTTAGAAAATTTATATGATATTTACCTGTTAATTTTGAGTCCAAGATAACGCCTAAAAACTTTACTTTATTTACTATGGGGATATTTTGCCCTAAGATATTAACTGAAACATGAGGAATGAGTCGTTTACGAGAGAAAATTACTGCCGAACTTTTTGGTGCAGATAGTGATAGGCCATGGCTTAGAAGCCATTGATTCAAAGAGTCCAGAGAGAAGCATAAAGATGCCGACGCATCAGATATGGACGAATCTGTCACATATAGAGCAATATCGTCGGCGTATTGTAGGATCTGACAATTGTTGTTAAGGCAGGGCCCAATATCAGCTGTATATAGGTTATAAAGTATGGGACTGAGGACAAAGCCTTGTGGAAGTCCCTTCCACGTCTGTCTTTTATCGAATTCCTCTCCCTGGACTCTTAGAACCAATGAACGAGACAACAGTAACTCACAAATGCATTGTACCATCTTGGCCGGAAGACTCAGCTGTTGCAGTTTCTGCCTGAGTACGGGAAGAAGCACATTGTCATAAGCAGATGAGATGTCTAGGAACGCAGCAACAACCGATTCATTTTTAGAGAATGCTAAACGGATATCCGTGAGTAAAGTACCTACACTGTCCATTGTGCTAAGTCCTTTCCTAAACCCAAATTGATGTTTCGGCAGCAAATCTCTCGATTCGACTATCCACTCAAGACGGTTATTGATGAGGTGTTCCAGTAATTTGGCCAGGACTGACGATAAAGCAATTGGCCTAAGGCCATTCGGATCATCCGCACGTTTGCCTGGTTTCACTAGTGGAATGATGGCTTGTAATTTCCACTGATCTGGAACCCAACCATGAGTATAGCAAAAGTTTAAGATTTCTAAAAAGTATGATTTAGCCCTGTCGCCAGAATGTGCTACAAAAGAATATGGCACGCCATCAATACCAGGGGCTGAGTCCCGGACATGATTGAGTACCACATTTAATTCATTTAAAGTGAATGGCGCATCAAAAGGGTCCTGTGATTCATTTTGTAGGGCCATATTAAGACATTCAGAAGGAAGTGGTACGTAAGGTGGAGCAATTTTATCAAAAAAAAGTTCAGCTGTTTCCCTAGATATGGGTGCAGATATTGAAGGGGAGCAACCTCGTCTGAATCTATTGATGCTCTTCCAGACTACCGAGACAGGGGTAGAGGGGCATAAGGAGGTGCAGAATTTAACCCAACCTGCACGTTTCTTTTTGCGAAGGTGGCATTTGGTTTTAGCATCAATATGACAATAAGCTAACAGGTTTTCAGTGCTCAAATCTGCGTTGTAACGTTCCTCAGCCTCGTCCCTATTCCTGACAGCTGAAGTGCACTCTGGATCCCACCATGGAGGAGAAGGAATTTTGCCACGGGCACTGTTTTTCAGCGGAAAGCAGGAATCCGCAGTGGAGGTGATGGCGTTAACAAAGCCCTCATAACAGCTCTTGGCATGGCAGTGACCAGAAGGGTCTAATAAATCTGAGTTTAAATTTGGAAGAACATCAATTTTATCCTCCAATAGTGATGCAAATTTTGCCCAATCTGGTTTGGATAAGTTATGCCTCAAAAGTGGAGGAGAAGTTTTTTCTAAGTAAGTCTTAGTAACCAACGATATGACAATAGGGTAGTGGTCACTGCTATGTGACAAAGTCGTACACTCCCAATGAGTCGAAGCTGCTAACTCAACTGAGCAAAAAGTTAGATCAACACAGCTCCTTTGCTGTCCAGGAGGCGATCTACGTGTTGGGCAACCATCATTGAGAATGCACAGATCCAGGTCATCCAATATCTCGACTAAAGTCACACCGAAGGCATCACAGCGTTCAGATCCCCATCTGTAATGGTGACAGTTAAAATCGCCCATGACCAAAATTGGTCCTTGCACACTGGAGAAAATATTTTTCAAAATATCCAAAAAGTGATGCTGAGAATGAGCAATGTATATTGAAAACACTGTAATGCCCTCTACCTTTCCTGCTACAATACTTATTTCACTTGTGAGTGAAGGCAAGGGGAAGGACAAAAGAGGGCCCCATTATTGACTAGGAGAGCCGAACCTCCATAGCCATCAGATCTGTCACATCTGAGAATATTGAAGTGTGGCATACGAAAGCTAAGACTTGGGGTGAGCCAAGACTCAGCTATAGAACAAGCCAGTGGCTTGTACTTATTTAAGAGAAATATGAGGTCGTGCTTTTTATGCCACACGCTCCTCACATTCCACTGAAGGAATACTAGGCGGGACGCCATTTTTAATTTGAAAAAGTAATGAGATAAGTTGATCGGCAACGTTGGACGGTAATTGAAAGTTAGGAGAAGAAGAAGAAATAACAGTAGGTAGAAGTTTTATAAAGAGTTCAATAATTGAACCAGTATTATGACATGGGGCATTATTGGGGTTAAGAGCGCAGCCATTATGCTGAGAAGGTTGAGGAGAACTAACTATCTGTTGATGAGCAGTTTTATCATATGATGGGGAAAGGGGGGCATGAGTCCTGGGTTTAAGTGTCACAGTTTTGCGATACGACTGAGAAGTTGGGGTTTTGGCAATGTTGGCATAGTTGCGGGAAACTGCTGGGATAATTTTGCTGGCCTCAGCATAGGGAATAGTTTTCTCAGCCATGACAGTCTTAATAGCCTTTTGTCTACCAAGCTCGGGGCATGACTTGCTATTAGCAAAGTGATTACCCGAACAAAGCACACAAAAGGCCTCGCCCTCAGAAATGTTGCAACCATCACCTGGGTGATCGTGACCACATTTACTGCAGCGTGGTTTCGATCTACATATGTTTGCCACATGGCCAAATCTGCAACACTTGCGGCATTGGATTGTCGGGTATATATATTGTGTAACAGGAAGGGATGTGTAGCAACAGAAAACTCTATTTGGTAGTATTTGTCCGTCAAAGGTCAGAACACATGTTTCAGTGGGCCTCCACTCATTAACCCCGTCTCTTTGAGATTTCCTATTGATACGGCGAACTTTAAGTATTTGTCCGCAACCTGAGGGCACAGACAAATACGTTATGGCTTCTTCTTCTGTAATTTCTGAAGGAACACCAGTAACAACACCCATTCTTGTGATGTGAAATGTAGGGATTGATGCAGTATAACCGTATTTGGACAAGAGACTATTTACCAAGAAAGAGTTGGCATCCTGAGGGGACGCAAACTCCACTGACACACGGTTCCTACCGACTCTGTTAACGCCACCACGAACAATGTTCGCAATATTGTTATTGATAAGAAATTTACCAAAATTAACGGGGTGTAAGGTGGTGCCGGCATTTGGTTGACTCTCTATGCGAGAAACATGTACAATATAAGGAGCCTTATCCATTACTGAGTATTTTATACGACCAATTTGGCTTTTTGTTTGCTTGTTTGGAATAGGAATTTCTTCGTCACCGGAACGTTTGCGGGGGTTTTGTGGTTGTGAAACATCCAACTGAGTAACGCTACACGCAACATCCGCGAATTGGGATAATGGATTAGGAGAAAAAGGGGTAGGAGGACGTGGAATATCGGGTGGGTCAGGATCAGGGGGTTTATTCTTGTCCATCTTGGATAAAAAAGACTTAAAACTAAACACTGTTTAAAAACTGTTTACGAACACAAGGACAACACACTTAAACAATAACAAATCACAAAAGTATCAACAATCACTCAGAGATAGCTTAAAATTCTAAACACACGTGCTAACCAACAACACCGTGGCGAGAATCCTAGACCCCCATTGAGACACGATAATTTAATTAGCTTGCAAAAAATGTGGTGGGAAATTTTGAAATTGGAACGTACCTATTTTTACTTATAAATAATCTTTATTTTTATAATAGTTTATAACTGGCTAGTCTCTCATACAAAAAAACTTTTTTACGCAACACTTTCTGTGTTTCTGTGTGTATGTACATAAACTCACGCCTTCTTCCCATTGGGATTGGCAGAAACTACAGAACCTGCTACCATCCTTAAATCATACTCATATTGCGAGTCTTTTATGTTTCTCAATTTATTAACGTGCATCATTAGAAGCGCAAAAGCTAGAGTTTCATGAAGAAGAAGAAGGTAAATAAGTTTTAAGAATATCTGTAAATATTTCTCTTGATTTTGGAATACAGTCCAGTCTACCTACAGGAAGTGACCTACCTACACATACAAAGGAACCTGTGACATCAAAGGGGTTATTCGATGCGTTACCGAAGATAGAGACAAACCTAAAATGCCCGATATGCCTTTAACTCCACTGGTTTCTGAAAGGAGTTTCGTATAGCAAGGCTGGCTTCTGTTACGTACGACGAATTCTAGACATCGAAGCCGATTGTATAAACCTTTCACCAGAAAGGCAAATATGTGTTCTCATCTACACCTTAGTTGCACTATCAATCAGAATCTGTATCATATAGAAGATTATTTCTAATACAGCGCTATGGACGAATATTATAATGTATGTTCGTTTATATGTTCCTTGTAGTGCCAGACATAAAGAATAGAACCATCTCATTTCCTTCATGGGTGTCGTAAGATTTATATTGCTAACTATGTATATTTTGCTTTACTTAAATGTGCAAAATAAAATAAAATATTTTATTTTACTTATTTATTGAGCGGCGACACCCACGGAAACGCAGTGCGCTGCGAGGGGACTTACTAGAGATTGGGCAGCAGCGTTTTCTTTGCATTTTACTACCATACTGCGTTCACCACAAGTGTGGCAATTATACCCCCCTATGAACAGCCGTGGAAGTCTTTTGGCTAAAATAATGATATGTTCAAAAAATTTGTTTGCTCGACAACATCAATAACGCGATTAATGTTGTTGTACTGTGTGTAAACATTTATCATTTGTCAAAATTAAATCTCAGCTATTCCTATTAATATTGTATTATGCATTCACCCCTCTGGCCTTCTCAGGGTTGAACAGTCCACTGACAAATTTAAATTCAAATAGTTTTATTTGAAGAACACAGATAAACAAAAATTACAAATGGCAATATTAATAAAAATTTACCTTATGTGTTGCCGTCAACGACGCGCAAATATTGATTATAATTTCGAATTAATTAGTAATAAATACAACATAACTTTCGAAATGAATAAATAATACAATTAGTAACAAAAAGAAAAGAAATAAAAATATCGTCTAGATACTCATTGGTTATAATTATGCTGCTTTTAGAAAATCCAAGTTAAAGTTTTTAGATACTTTAAAACGCTAATTTTGTTTATTTTTCAGTAATCTTTATGTTTGATATGCCTACGTGTCGCAAAAAACTGTATTTTATTATGAGATTGTTACAAACTTTGCAATATTTTTAGTTTTTTAGTTATATGTAATCTTCTGAAATGTTCCAGTAATAAATCCGACCGACTGACTTCGCAAGAAAGAGGTTCTCAATTCGGTTATATATATTTTTTTAATGATAGTCTTGAATCCTGACTTGCTGAATACCAGGGTTATACAGTGCCCATCTGAACGCCAAAACCCAGTTACTGGTTAACACAATACTCCTTGATCATTGATTCACTTCACCTTGGTTGTCAGATTTTTTTTTTTTTGGAATTCCTGCTCTGACAGTCAAATATCTACGAATGACAACCGGACCAACTGCTCAACATGCTGTCAGAGGTACAGAGTTTTGGATATGTAATGAATGGTCACCCATCCACGAACCGACCGCGGTAAGCGTCGCTTAACCTTCCATCGACCCGTGTTGCAACGATATGTTGCCACTTTATAATGTGTGTTTTTATTGCTTAAGTTTTAAAATTGTATTTCGCTCTTTATTTGCCTTTTAATATTGTGTTATTTATTATTTAAGATTTAGTATTGTTACTTCTTTTTATTTTATTATGATTTGCTGCACCGTCCGACGTCACACGTCAGCGCCGGCTGTCGCTGAAAACCAGCACTGGGGCTCTGTCTCGCATAGAGTTGTAGTATTATGTTGAGCGATGGCCGTTTTGCGTGGATTTGACGCATATTTTCTCCAGCTATTTTTTTATATTTTTGTTATGTTCAGTTTGTCTTTGCGTCATATATATCGCAAATAAACGTATTTTCTTTCTTTCTTTCTTTTTCTTAAGCGTGTTTGAAATTAGAAAAATCCTGAGCAATTCATCAGAAAACATTCTACTTAACGTTTCTCACAACATCGACAAAAGATTAGGGATCCAACATTTAGTAAAAGACTCCACGCATGATCTCTTTAATAAAACATGAAAACACCTATACATTATTTATCAATGAATGGAGATAATAACTCACTGTACACATGAGCAATTTCTTTTGAGCAAAAGATATATTATGTAAGCTATATACAAGGGCCATTTCCATAAAAACTTCATTTTCGAAAAGCCTGCCACTGTCAAGGAATAAAACAGTAATCTAAGTATTAGATATCTCGAAAGCAGATTGTATAATTCACCATCGTTTGCATACTATCACCGTTATGTATAAAGCCTAAAACAAAATGTATAACGCCTAGGCATTATGTAAAAGTCCTTGAAACCCAATTGATGGCTCGAATGCCGTAGGTATACATAATGCCTAGTTTATACAATTAGTTCTTTTTTTAGCACCTGTGGCGCTGTTAACCAAAACAACAAAAATGGCGTCGCGTAGTGAAGTGTTTCCAAAAATAAAGATCAAAACAAGTGAGTTTAAAGCCGTTTACTTACAAATCTCAAACGGGATCATAAAAAAATCGAGGATCAAATCTTTAAAGTCACTAACACATATTGATATTTATATAGGTACTTGTAGATTCGCCCACTGGTCATCACATGTGTGTTTAACTGGCAAAAAGATAGTCATAATCATAATCATATGGTTGCATGCGAAATAAAATATTGTTCATGCGAGATTTAAAAATAAATCATTTGGTAGGTTTGTCAAAATTAATAGAATGATATAATATGAACATACATAAAAACAAAAATTATAAATGTCACAATATGGAATAATTTCTACAGTCAATGAAAAATAATAATAACAATAAATTACAATTAGCCACAATATTCAATTAAAAATTGTTTCTCCAGTGAAATAAATAAATACGTCTACATTAATTTATCATTTAGATATTCATCAGTCGTATAGTAATATTTTTCAATTCATAACAATTTTAGTTCTTTTTTGAATTTTGTAACATTCAAACTTTTTATACCTAGTGTAATTAAATACACTCAACCTAGCTCTAACACAGACCTTATGTAGAACGACGCACGTGACCATAATGATAGTATACAGGCAAAACGCTTCAGCACCATCAATTTTCAGGGCTGCTTGCTTCGGCAGTACACTCCTTAGCAGATTCCAACTTCCAAGGCAACAGTCCTGGTGTCATGAGCGAACAACGCCTTTCATGGAGTCCCTGTGTGTCGCGATGTTAAGTTGTATTAACAATAAGAATAGAATAAGAAACTTTTATTTGTAAACACAGGTAGTTACACGGTATGTGATATGTTACAATATGCTTAGTTATATTCTCTGTTTTTTGCCAAGAAGTGTACAAACGTGAACAAATAAATGTCCTGAATAAAAAACCTGTTGGTTCTCTCTATCTTGTCTTGATTGTTTCACAAACTTACTATACAATCTCTCTTCTGAAACCACTTCAGGTACCATAACATAAAACTAGGTACTAGACTATTGAAAACCAATTTTTTACCCCAAAGGGGATAGACCATTAATGTCTGAAGGTAACAAGGGGCCTTGTTTATTTAGTTTTAGTTAGTTTACCATATTTATTGGGCTTTACCTCACCCTAATTTATGAGGCCGAAACTGAAGTCGCAAAAAGGGTTTTGGAGAGTTTTATTCTTCCAACTGAACAGATAGCTGTGCTGCTGGGGAGTTTGTTGCGCCTCTTCTTCTTCCCGGCTAAAGCACTAGGAAGTGGTGCAGGGTGGGCGTTCGTAAAAGTATTGATTCTCAACCTAGTTTGAATAATTGAATTTTGATTTTATTTTTTTCCAGTTGCGCCGTAAACTTCGTTTGTGCGATGCAGTATTCGTGACGTCAGTGTGATGCGTTGTAGATGTTGTCACAGATGTGTCAATGAACATCGCTGTTTACTCATAGAAACTGACAGCCGTTGACAAGTCTCTCAATGTGTTTGACAGCCGAAACTTGAACTCAGCGCTAATTGCACAGGCACGTATATTATAACTTTTTAATAAGTAATAATAATATCTTAGGACAACTAACACACTGTTATCTGATCCCAAACTAGGCAGAGCCTGTACTATGGCAACCAGACATATATTATAGACAAATTACACCCAGATACAGAACAAATGATTGTGCTCATCATACAAAGATTTGTCCTGGGTAGGAATCGAACCCACGACCTCAGTCTTAGCAGTCAGGATCACTAACCACTAGTCTAACAGGCCAGTCAGTCATAATTACGGGTCAGATGTAAATATCACGACTCCTGGAGGCTCTTTTCATCCCTAAAATTAACTAACATGTATGTGGATAGAACATTCCAGTAAATTTACCAGTTTCAGTAATAGGAATAAGCCCAGGTACGCACGTTCGATTTTATTCGGGCACTGTATTCTCAACCTTCTGTTCAGAGCCAAGAGTCGAAATTTCAACAATGTGATTTCTTAACGCACTGAGATGTGCTCCATTGGATTGTCAACCCTATACTCAGACCCTAGAGTTGAAATTCCAGTGAGCGAAAACGAATCCCCTGTTTGTACCTGGGCTCAGTTTCGATAGCGTTAAAACATAAAATTTTATTCAAAATCTGTTCATTAAAATATGTGGAGTACATTTGTATATTTTAGCTATTAAATTCATGCTAGTATTAGTGTTATTTTACTGTATTTCAGATATGTTAGCCGACCTACTTGGTAAGTACAATCTTTAATATATGCTGAATTTCTAAAAGTACTATTATTAAACCTGTATTAGAAGACTAGGCGTGCCCGCAACTTCGCCCGCGTGTATGTCGGAAATTATCCTACCTTGTAGCATCAGCTATCTGCCAATGAAAGAAATTCCATCTAAATCGGTCCATCTACTTCGGAGATTAGCCGGAATAAACAGACAGACAGACAACATTTTGAAATTTGATTTTGCTGTAACATAACATCACGCCATGTTTCCCCGAAGGGTTAAGCAGAGGTGTAGCTATAGTACATTTCGAAAATTATGTTTAAGTCCCATGCAATAAAGGGCGAGTCTGTTGCCATCAACCGAACAAAAATCCAGATTCCGGGCTGTTTATGAGAAATTTCAGTTTGGAAACCCAAGAACACTTTTCCCGACCTGGGAATCGAACTCAATACCTCATCCAGTAGCACTAATGACTATTAGACCAATGAGGCAGTCACACTTAAATTTTATCCATTTGTAATAGCACTTTATAAATTACTTATATAACTAGGCTAGTCTAGCATAACTAGGCACTTAAACGTATGTAACGAAATTAATGTGATTTACTTAATAATTGCAAAATGGAAGTAGAAACTTATGCCCCGGGACCGTAATATCAAAATAAAAGTATCTAGTCTAGATATAATATAAAAGTATCTAATCTATCTAGTATAAAAGTATGTTCCTCCACAACACCCTGTCCTCTGCCTTCTGTATCTAGGCTGCCCCATCTACTTTCTTCAGATTGTCAGTCCATCTAGCTGGAGGCGTCCCACACTACGCTTGCCGATACGCAGTCTGCCCCCCAGGACTCGTTTGCTCCACCGGCCATCGCGCATTAGGCCTTCAACAGACATGACCAGCCCACTGCCGCTTCAGCCTGCTTACACTGCGAGCTATGTCAGTAAATCCGGTTCTTTTCCGGATAATTTATCAATTTATTTGTGTGTGCCAAATTTTATCCAAATCCTTTCAGCCGTATTGGCGTGATGGAGTAACAAACACACAAACTTTTACAAATATTAGTAGAAATACGTCAACTTCTAGGGTTAGCCAAATAAAATGAAATACTAATAAAAATGAAAAGCAATAAATATTAAATATGAAATGTAGAACCGGATCAATTGTAAGTACCAATTACTATTTGAAGACCCTATTTGACTGTCATCCGGACTTTTAGGTATTAGGGTATAAAATTTTATGACCTATAAACCTAGGCAATAAATTCTGGTATCGTTGAGACCTAAGAATTGAACGTTTGACTCAGATTTTTTATGTTTAAGGACTATTCGACGGGTCCGGAAATGCGAATTGGTTTTGCAATATAACTTGCGGAATATGTAGGAATGTCTTTAACAGTTCAACAACATTCATTGCGTTTTTTATTTTGTTGAGTGGACAAATTTATCGAATTTAAGAAGCAATGGATTATCAATATCCTTCAAAATGATTCAGACTGTGGTTGACAGTGTGTTACACAATCCATCATCACCATCATCATTTCAGCCGTAAGACGTCCACAACTGGCCATAGGCCATAATCGCCACGCTTGGCAGGCGGGCTGGCGATCGCAGTATGGTGGTAGAATGCATAGAGAACGCTGTTGCACACGCTGCGCAGTCTCTAGTAAATCCTTTAGTCGCCTTTTACGACACCCACGGGAAGAAATGGGATCGTGCTATGCTTTACGTACGGCATCACACGGACATAGGCCATATTGACTGGCCTGTTGGTCTAGTGGTTACTGACCCTGGCTATGCCAGAGGTCGTGGGTTCGATTCCCACCCAGAAGAAATGTTTGTGTGATGAGCACGATCATTTGTTCTGTGTCTGGGTGTAATTTATCTATAATATGTGTCGGAGAGGTCATTAGTACGGGAGCCGCATTGACAACGAGGCGGAAGCGCTGTAACGTCAACGCTTCGACGGAGTCTAGATTTAAGTTTGCGCGGGCTTTTGCTCAAGAAGTACGATGGCAGGGAGGGGACGACTCACTTCTCTGCTAGTAGCCGCGCAGACAACACTAAGTCTAGGAACTGTCATACGACTCGTTGTGTTCAGTGTACCTACCTACCTTAATAAATCAGTAGAGTGATTTCGAACGCCTTGTTTGAATGAAAAAAATGAATGAAAAAGCGTTTATTCGTGTTGATCTCAATTTTACACACATATTTACCTCTGCCAAACTGCAAAGCAGTTTGTTGGCAGATGTAGCTCCCTTTTACAATTTTAAGTTTTATCTGATGAGTACTTTTCCATCCATAATAAGAATTAATTACCTACAGCTAAACATACAAGTTTTACAGCAGCGTAAAGGCTGACTAATACATAATAATAAGAACACTATAAATTGCCTCAAACATACGCTAGTAAGACATAAATTTTATCTATGCATCTCCATTTCGGAGGCTTTGACAAAAGGTATCAAAAAGAAACTTGTCCATTTTATTCTTAAATGACCTTTTTGTGGTGCATAAACTTTCTAAATCGACTGGTATACCATTAAAAATTGTTGGGACTAACCATTTTCTACATCTTTGTCCATAATAGTTGACAGAAGTGGGTACTACAAATCTTCTAATGGTTTTATTCCTTTGAGGTCTTATGTGTACCGTCTTGACTTTAAACTCATCCTCGCAATAATGTTCCAATGCCAATAACAACACCACCTTTTGATGAATTGGCAACAGCTTACATACTAAGAATAATTCGTCGTAAGAACTACTTTTACATCGTTTTTTTGTGTTTTTATCAACTAACAACTTCATAAATCGAATTTGCAACAATTTTATTTTATCTAAATAAGTTTTAAATGTATTGCCATAACATGCTAGACCATATGAAATTAGCGAGTCCACCAGCGCGTAGTAGAGGGTGTACAAAGTGACCCGGTCCAGTACAGAACTAAGGTGGTGGAACCTTACAAGCACTAGGCTGAGTTTGTCACATAGGTGTGTTATGTGCGTTTTCCACGAGAAGGTTCTATCTATAATTAAACCCAAGTACTTTTATTGCTGCACCACCTCAATATCTGCACACGTGCAATAAGTCGCGTCTTCATAGTGCAGGCACTCATAGGTATGCCCCACCACGCGCGGATGACGTTCGCAGTTTTTACGATAAGGAGACCGTATACGCATACACTTAGTTTTCTTTACATTTATTATAATTCCATTATCATGCGCCCACTTAGTTATACTAGTGAAATCTTCCTGAATATTCCTTTCAATTACATCTAGTTCTTTATCTGCATACACTAAACAAGTATCATCTGCATACATGTATATACGACAGTTTCGCACCACATTGCACATGCTATTTACCTGCATGATGTATCCGACGGGACCGAACACGGACCCGGTCGGCACACCGCATGTGACGTAACTGGGTTCTCCAACGACGCCGTCAATGACCGTTCGCAGCGCCCGGTCGGTAAGATAGGCACGGAACCACCTGTTAAGTGGTCCCGCGACGCCACATTCCTCCATGGCTTGAAGCAGCTGGTTGTGTTCCAGGGTATCAAAAGCTTTTTTGAAATCAATGAATACCACCACCACCTGCTTCCTTTGATCCAAACAGTCATTGACGTCGTCCGCAAACCGTGCCAGCGCCGTGGCCGTGCTCCGTCCACGTCGGAAACCATGTTGTGCATTCGATAAAATATTGTTGTTTTCCAGGAAAACACTAACCTGGTTCATGATGAACTTTTCCACAATTTTATTTATTACAGATAGTATAGCTATTGGCCTATAATTCGTGTAATCACTGTGCACACCTTGTTTATATATAGGTCTTATTAATGCCGTTTTTAACTGATCAGGATATAAACCATTCTCAACACATAAGTTAATAAATAAAGCTATAACCGGGCTCAACTTTGATTTCAACATTTTTATTTCCTTTACTCTAATTTTATCAATACCTTCAGACTTATCACTACTTAGAATACTTATTATTTTATCAACATCCTTTGGGAAAGCTCTTTGAAAGCGTAATGATATGCTACTGCTATTGATGTAGCTAGACCTGTCTAAGAACTTATGACTACAGACATGTTTTATATCTAAAATTTCCTTAGTGAATGTTTTGCTCGCCAACCTACACATCACCCACACATCATGTTTTCTGGAGAAGATCCTCACCCTGATCGGCCTCCTGTTCCGATATATGTATGTATTTAGAAATATATAAGTATGTTTATCAGTTGTCTAGTACCCATAACACAAGCTCTGCTTAGCTTGGGACTAGATGGCGTTGTGTGATAGTTGTGGAATATTATTATTATAAGTCCAAAAGTTATTTGGCCTTGTTGGTCCTGTACAAGCGCTACTGCTGAGCATGAGATCTTGGTTTCGATTCCCAGGTCAGTTACAACAACAAATAACGCGCGGAACAAATAACATACATTACATATTAACATACAAACACATTAGGATTTTCAATAGCAGCTCGGAGTCTCCCAGTTTCTGCCTCTTGAAAAACAGGTGCCAGGTGTTTGACATTTTTTATAACCTGTTGTATTTCCTACTTAAAATTTATCGATGATAGCCACTTGACTATCTTCTATTAATTACTTACATATTGAATCAAGTTCTTCCAACAAAACAGACAGCTGTGCTGCTGAGGAGTTTGTTGCGCCACTTCTTCTTCCCAGCTAAAGCACTAGGAAGTGGTGAAGGGCGGGCGTTTTGGGGGACTGTCTTATGTTATTTTGACGATCAAAAGTGCTGACTCTAGTTTTAATTAATGACTTTTGATTTTGAATCGTAACGACAGCAGGTCCCTTGTGGTATCAGGCGTAAAAAATAAGCACGATCCTATTTCTTCCTTTCCTTTCTTAGTGGCTTATTTTGTTTTTTAAATATTTTTTTGAACTTATTATTAAACTTAAATCAAACGGGACAAACTCTTCTTTTGTTGACACAAAAATCAGCGCATTTTTCAAAAGCAGCGTTTAAATAAAATATCGTCCATCTCTCATTCCCAAACGGCCATTAAAAAATGTAAATTCAAAGTATTTGAATCGCGTTCCCCCAATAAATAAAGGAGTATGCCCACTTAATAGAAAACAAAGCGTCCACATTACCCCCTAGGGTGGGGGTCATAAATTGTTTTTAAGAGAAAAAGTAGAAAACAAGCATTTTACGAACCTTATAGGCAATTGGACCGTCTCTTTTTTTATTTTGTATTAAAGATTTAAAGATGGCTTTGGTAAAAGATTGGATGATTTTACAATAGAAAAATCAGTCAAATATTGATTTCGATTATGTAATCATCAGCAGCCTATAATGTTCCCACTGCTGGGACACAGGCTTCCTCTCGGTGAGAGGGAGTGGGCCGTAATCGACCACGCGGGCCCAGTGCGGGTTGGTAGATGTCACATATCTTCGACTTTTTGGTTGTAAGACATGCCGGTTTCCTCACAATGTTTTCCTTCACCGTATTGAGAGCAGTAGTGATGAAATAAATTACACAAAGTAAAGCGCCTTCTTGGGTTTGAACTCACGACCTCACGAACTCACGAATTTTTACAAAATTACACTAATTATAATTATTATTCGTTAAGTAAAAATAGTAGAGCAGTGGTGGCCTTTGTGTAAATTATTTCTTCACCACTGCTCTCAAAAAATGAAGGAAAACATCGTGAGGAAACCGGCATGTCTTACAACCAAAAATTCGAAGACATGTGGCATCTACCAACCCACTCCTTGTGGATTATGGCCCACTCCCTCTCACCGAGAGGAGGCCTGTGTCCCAACAGTGGGAACATTATAGGCTGCTAATAAAATAAAAATATGAAAATACACAATTATGTAGGTAATCAGTCCCAGGTCGGGCAAACAGTTATTGAAACTTTTCCATTATACATTTCTCAGTACTAGCCCGGAGTATGGTTTTCTGCTCGGTTGACGATAATAAGCTTGCCCCCCTCCCCCTGCTTCTCGGGAAGTTTTTGAGGGATAAATATAATTGTTTCTGGATAAATATTTTTCTGGGTAATTTTGTTGTTGTTTCGCTTTCACATCACCAATTCTCAGAATTGATTACTTATTTTACTAATTTCAAATGCTGCCTCGTTGGTCTAGTTAATGTAAGATCTACTGCTGATGGCAGTCTCTGCGCCCTCACGTCCCTAGCCGCCGCAGGAGGAGACGCCCTGGGCGTGGGAAGTCGATTGCAGACTCCCGGCCACCGTAGGCGCGAGCTTGCGGGTGGCGAGCAATGGATAGCTCGCCACCCGGTAAGGACCAAGCTCGGGTCGACGCACAGTGGGCCCATACTGAAAATTAGTGGACTTAGGCAACAAAGTTACCATATCGATGCGATTTTTTTTTATATGACGTGTTATTATATTCCTGACAACTTTTATTCTTATAAAATTTCTTCTAAACTTGATAGTTTGTCTTGAAAAAAAATTATTAATTTTTTTGTATGGAGCGAATCACGTTTAATTTTTTTTCTTCAATTGTACTAATATTTTGGGTGTGTGGCGTGAGTATATGATAGCTAGGGTCATTCTCTATCCACGAAAAAAAAATCAGCGCCGGCCATCTGCGGCAGCGCGAGTAATCATTCGGTGAAAAAATAATAATTTGGAAGATTTTTTTTGTCATTTAAAATAAATTCAAACTAATTTTTTGTCTTTTGGCTGTTTTCACCTTCTTTTTAGTTAAATAAATAGTTTTAATAGCGCATACGTACTTAGAACTAGTAATTCTGGTAGAGATTTAGTTATTATTGCATGTTATCGCTACAAATGAGTCATCAATCACAATGCAGGTGCTCTGCATTGTGATTGATGACTCATTTGTTTGTGCGCGCATAACTAATGAGTCATCGAAAAATGCTCGTCTCTGATTGGCTGTGTTATTTTTTAACTGCACGTTATCTATTGTTGAATAAATATATCGTAATGTTTCAGGTTATACTAATTTTGTTAATGATAGGTGAAATAATTTAAATTTGTACGGGCAAGTCGTTGATAAGTATCTACATAATCAACTGTATGTATATTATTATAGTATAAGTTATCGTACGTATGATCAATATGAAACTGTGAAGTAATTGTAGCCCTGAAAAGGGCTGTTTGTCATATTCCTAACCCTGATGGGCTTTTGTGGGAATAATTTAGAGCCGGATCACGTTATTTCTTGTTCCAGAAGTGCTAGTGGGTCCGGCAAATTTTCGGACTCTGCTATGAGGCATTCTTCTTCCTCCATAATTTCACTGTCACAGGGAGGCTCAGTAGTCTGTAACAACTGAGTTGCTTCAGGCAACAACTCATTATGAACCTGTTTCATTATTTTAGGCCTTATGTAGGATATGTGGGGATCAGAGCTTATTAGTAGTCCATGGAGGATGTCTTCGTTTGTTGCTATTCTCCCCGTTTTCCGAGTGTGCCTCTCCCTGACGTTTCTGAAGTCCTTATTACGGGCTTCCGAAGCTTCTTCAGATAAGGTACCTAAAACGAATAAGTACATACATTTTAATTTCAAAACGCAATCGAGTCAAATAATACATCAAACTATATTTATTTTTTACTTACCGATTGGCAAAACACCAAAGTGGTTATATATGTCTGCACCGTGCATTAGAAGTTTATGTACACTAACTGGCATGTAGTACCACGAATAGTGTTGCACGTACACATCAGCTGTTTCTCTACAGTATCTTCTAAATTTTTCACAGTCAATGTTTTTGCCTGATGATATGGCTTGTAGAATAACGGAAAATCTGAAAATCAGATTTTCGTCAATTCCCGTTATTCTGGAAGATCTTTTGTAATCTTGGAAAAAGCGCCTCGCTGTATTCCCGTCGTTTGTAGTTCCAAAACCCTAAAATGGGAAAACAATACTGTAATATACAATACATAGAGATATAATTCACAAACAACATAAAGAGAGCGAAAATTAAATACATACCTGTTTGACTATATCAATCAGCATTCCAGTTTGCTCACGAAACTCTTGCTGTGTGGTATTTTTTTTAGCTTGTTTCAAAGCCTTATGTTCGCCGCGAGCAGTCCATCGTTGAAAATCCAGATTATAAGATATATGGAGAAGACATTCCATACACCGAATCTTCATATGCAGTGAAGAAATTCCTTGTTTGTAAATTTCTTCACGATGTGGTTTAGAAGTCAAAGCGTCTAAATTATTCATCTCACTCGGTTTTGCCAAGCAAATGGGACACGTTGCATATGATGGTACTCCAGCAATAATATTGGCCACTTTTCCATCCATCATGGTCATATGCAATTCATGTGATACAATAATATTTCCACACTGTGTAGATATTCGTTCATCAATTTGTTTTTTCATCTCAGACTCTTCAGACTTTATAAAGTCAGCTGTCTCCGAAGTGAAAGAGAACTTCACTGGTCGACAGTACAGAGTTGAGCAAGGTGTGGGGTTCTCCCAAACTAGATTTTCATTCCCAGATGATGGCCTAGTAGACATTAGCCGAAGAGGGACGATGCTTATCATGACTACTGATGAATCATCGAACTCTGTAGCTGTGTTTGACGTTTTCTGTTTATAGTTACTCTGCGAAGAAGAACCATCAAGTCCCCATTTCCAGGTCAACTTGAGTTCTTCATTTTGAGACCTATCAACAGTATTTATATCAAGTAATATCCTCTCCACAGTGTGGTCCAATAGCGCTTGCAATTTAATGTGAGCTCAGTTTTCGGTAATCTCCATACTCTCTTGTGGTGGGTAACATCTTTTCTTGGCATTTACACTTACTTAGCTTTGGATAAGACGGAAAGGCAGCACAGTTTTCTTCTTTCAGAAATTGTCGAAGAGCTAAGTACTTCCATTTCGAGAGCGCAACTGATGTATAAAGAGCTAAAGACTTATCTTCAGAGACAGTACTTAAGCTCTGCTTTTTGAATAGTCTCTCTTCTACTTCGGATAGCGCATCCGGATTACTGGAAAGGTATTCGACCACTTTTGCCAGATTCGTTTTGCCGTTGTCTTTCAATTTTGTTATGTACCAGTGCTGCAACTCTTCCTCGGAATTTTCTTCTACTATGGAAGTAGAACGTCTTTTCTTTTGCTTATTACTTAACTCTTCGAACGGTTTTCTGTGCTCCTTTTCTGTAGATGTTCCCGCTTCCGCAGTACATACTGCAAGAGTAGGAACATGGCAATCTATATCCACAAGCTCAGATAAGGCTGCGTCCGAAAAGCCCATCACACTTCTCAGATCAACACTGTCACAAACAGGCCAGTTGAGTTTTTTTCCAACCACTTGCGATTAATTACACGATTCATAAAAGTTTTTTGATTTCTACTTGACTCTATCCACTTTTTATTTAAATTTACACAAAAAAGTCGACAGAACTCCTTGATTCGGTTCTTGTCTTCTTCAGAAACTTCGGTAGTCAAGACAGAAATTATATTTTCGTACAGAAACATATGATTTTTCAGATCACCGCCACTTGTTAATTTCACAAAAAGATCTAGGTTGGTACAAAATCCAGCCATAGTTCTTATCCATACTTCCATACTAATATTATAAATGCAAAAGTAACTCTGTCTGTCTGTCGGTCTGTCTGTCTGTCTGTCTATCTCGCTTTCCTGCTAAAACTACTGAACCGATTTAAATGAAATTTGGTACACAGATAGTTTAGAGCCTGAGAAAGGATATAGGCTACTTTTTATCCCGGTAGTATGTTCCCGCGGGATAATTTCCGACCTCCACGTGGGCGAAGCCGCTGGCAAAAGCTAGTGTAAATATAAAAATACAAGTATTTCACTGTGTTCACAAACAAGCGACAAGAGCGAAACTAGATGGACTTAATGAATGTCTTTATATTTATAGTTAGTGTTAATTACTCAAGTAGTGGACATAACAGTGAGTGAAAATTATTCAGCCAATCAGAGACGAGCATTTTTCGATGACTCATTAGTTATGCGCTTAGCCGAGTGCACAAACAAATGAGTCATCAATCACAATGCAGGTGCTACCGATAACATGCAATAATAACTAAATCTCTACCAGAATTACTAGTTATAAGTACGTATGCGCTATTAAAACTATTTATTTAACTAAAAAGAAGGTGAAAACAGCCAAATGAGACAAAAAATATGCTTTGAATTTATTTTAAATGACAAAAAAATTCTTCCAAATTATTTTTTTTTTACCGAATGATTACTCGCGCTGCCGCAGATGGCCGGCGCTGATTTTTTTTTTCATGGATAGAGAATGACCCTAGCTATCATATACTCACGCCACACACTCAACATATTAGTACAATTGAAGAAAAAAAATTAAACGTGATTCGCTCCATACAAAAAAATCTAATTAATTTTTTTCAAGACAAACTATCAACTTTAGAAGAAATTTTATAAGAATAAAAGTTGTCAGGAATAATATAACACGTCATATAAAAAAAAATCGCATCAATATAGGAACTTTGTTGCCGAAGTCCACTAATTTTCAGTATGGGCCCACTGTGCGACGGCGCGTAGTGTTCCACGCGCGCCTCAAAGAGATGTCAGCAGCAGTGAAGGGGTCTGCTAGGACCGATGCCTGCCGGGGTCGCATGATTGTTCGAAAGAGATACCGTGACCCTGGCACATGGGCAACTGAAGGAACACGGATGGGTTTTAGTCAGTAAGTCTTACACGCCTTCCTGCTCCGCCCAGAGAGGGAGAAGTCATTTGATAATTTACCATCCAGAAAAAAAAAGCTCCTAGTGTAATTAGGCTTTTCCTATTAGAATTTTCTCAGTAACAGTCCAGAGCCTGGATTTCTTCCTCCTATTACATGAGACTAAAAACATGGATGATGAAAATGTGTATGTACAATAGGCACACCACTGTCCAATTCTTCGGGTATTACAGCCGTGATGTTATGTTTAAGTAATTGCAATCTGTCCGAAGAGATGTGAAATTCTAAATTATAAAAATGATCTAGATAATAATATTATAATAATAATGTCTTAGGACAACCAACACACCATTATCTGATCCCTAACTAGGCAGATCCTATACTATGGTAACCAGACAACTGATAAATATACTTATATATTTCTAAATACATACATAAATTATAGATAAATTACACCCAGACACAGAACAAATGATTGTGCTCATCACACAAAGATTTGTCCTGGGTGGGAATTGGAGCCACGACCTCAGTCTTAGCAGTCAGAGTCACTTACCACTAGACCAACAGGCCAGTCAAGATAGATATGCTTATTAAATACTGTTTCTTTATTTTGAGTTAGTTCTTCTGACTATACTAGAACGTAGTTTGGCCCTTAAGTGACTTTCCCATTTCTTCTTCATCGCAAAAAATGTCGACTCCATCTAGTTTTTTTTCGTCATCGTGGGTAAGTGACTGAGCAGTAGACAGACAGGTTGACCTACGCTTGCTACGGTTGGTTCGTAGATGAGTGACCAACATTGACATTTGAAAACCCCTCCGTACCTCGGAAAGCACGTTAAGTCGTTCGTCCCGGCTGGAATTAGTGGATATCTGACACTCATTACGGGTCGTCAGAAGCCCGAAAGTCTAACAACCAGTCTTACCAAAGGGTACCGTATTACCCAATAACTTAGTTATGGAGGTCAGATAGGCAGTCGCTCCATGTAAAATACTGGTACTCAGCTGTATCTGGTTAGACTGAAAACCGACCCCAATATAGTAGGGAAAAAAATAAACAGAAATATAAGTGATTATAACATCCTTTTTAAAGAATAAACAATTTCATTTCAGAAGGACTAGCATAAGAACAAGGATTTCGAAGAAAACGGTACAATCTTTTGATGTTAAACTTTACCGTAATCTAAATATTTAATCCGCTTTATTTATAACAAGTAGATCTAAGTTAATCGCTTGTAATTTTCATGAAAACTTTAAGATAAGAGGGCAATGAACTTTTAAGCTGGTTAGTAAATAAATTACAAGAATTTTACTGTTTTGTTTTTTTGTTTCGTTTAGCCAAAGTGGTTTAAACCCACAAAGGCTAGACTGACTGTTCACAATGGTCTGGTTTTTTTGACTTGGAAATCACAAATGAAGTGTCCCGCTCTGGGTGGAGCGGATGTCAGACTTTTACTGACTAAAGCCCACCCGTGTTCCTTCAGTTGCCTATATGCCAGGGCAAATGGGGTTGCTATTTGTTCGTAACGCTTTCGAACAAATCTCGCGACCCTGGCAGTCACAATGGTGTGCTGGCTCTTCGCTTATATATGGAAGTGAATGTTGGGTGTGGCAAAAGAAGCATGAAAGTAGAATAAATGCTGTGGAAATGCGTTACTTGCGAAGCATGTGTGGTGTGACTATGAAAGACAGGCTAAGAATTAGTGTGATAAGAAAGGTAACGGTTTTTTTTTCTGTGTGGGAAATCATCAAGTGACGTCTCCCGCTCTGGGTGGAGTGGGAGGACGTGTCAGACTGTTACTGACAAAAACCCACCCGTGTTCCTTCAGTTGCCTATATGCCAGGACCACAGTAACTCTTTCGATAAATCTCGGGACCCTGGCAGCCACAATGGTGCACTGGCTCTACGCTTTTGTATGGACGTGAATGTTGGATGTGGCAAAAGAAGCATTGAAGTAGAGTAAATGCTGTGGCAAAGCGTTCGTTGCGAATCATGTGTGGTGTGACTGTGAATGATAGGGTGAGAAGATGTAAGGACAAACATTGTAAAGGGTATGCTTAGATGATTTCGTCAGAAGTTGTTGAGAGTATTAATGACTGACGACTAAAATTATATTCTATTCGCGACTTTTAAAGAATTATTTTTCTTTAAAACTGACGATCTTGATTCGTTTCGCCTAATAAGCCCTTTCAAACTATGGAACAGATTTTAATGTAGTTTTAAGTACGCCTCTGTAGATTTATGTGCTTAAAGTGTTAAATAAATAATAATAAATCAGGAGTGGTTTGTTACTCTAACATAATACATACATACATAAACTCATGCTTTTTTCGCATGAGGGTAGTCAGAAATTATAGAACGCCACTGGGCACAATCACGCCTTTTTCCCATGGGGGTAGGCAGAAACCACGGAACGCCACCTGCTACGATTTCTACACAATCTTTTTGCCTCGTTTACGTTCATACATCTGGTCATACACGCACGCCGGTTGCGAGTACTACACACCTGACCTTTCTAAAGAACATCACCAATAAGGTGACTATATGCGCTCCTAGGGCATTCCCTCCTATCACCAGTCACATCTGCCTTGTAAATACCTAACATAATAACATTTCACAAATATAAAATCAAATAAAACTACTTAGCACCCAAACATGCGCACACGCTTACTCCTATAACAACGAATAAAACTTCAATAGTATCAAAAATACCTAGTTTACACTAACCGGTTTAAAATTAAACTTTAACAACAGTTAACGACGGTTAACTGGGTAATTTATAACTGTACTACAAAGGGTTAAGATTGATATACGCGTAGTTAATCTCGGTTTACGCGGTCGGCGCACGCGCAAGTTTCTAAGGTAAATATTTATCTTATGCTATAATAGGAGAATTAGGATATGGTTTGAATATGGTGTGTTGAAGACTGTCGTAATTTGGAGCTCTAAATATGGGTATTGAAACTGAAAATATTATTACTGTTTTCTCATGATTATGAAAAGACATTACACTATCATATATCTCGGAGAGCAGTGGTGGCCCAGTGGTAACGGCCGCGACTTACGAGTAGTAGGTCGTAAGTTCGAACCCAAGCAGGCGCTTTACTTTGTGTAAATTATTTCATCACCACTGCTTTTAAAACGGTGAAGGAAAACATCGTGAGGAAACCGACATGTCTTAGATCCGCAAATTCGAAGACATGTGACATACACCGCACTGGGCCCGCGTGGTGGATTATGGCCCACTCCCTCTCACTGAGAGGAGGCCTGTGTCCCAGCAGTGGGAACATTATAAGCTGATGAGGATATCTTGGATTATAAAGGGCGGCAGAGACACCAAAGCGTAATTTGTTGCCCTAGATTCGGTACATAATTCTGAAGCCCCAGCGTTGAAATTTTTCGACGGTCATAAAAAACTAATTAGCTGGTCCATACATTTTGACCGCGTAGTTATTACTCTTTTCAATGAAACAGCTGCTACAGGGCTGGGGGTTAACAGTTTGTGTATAGATGTTCAGTCAGCGTCAATAATATCCGGATGAACGGACTGGTCAAAATGATCTAAACAGCTATGAAAATTAAATATTTACTTACACACAAGGAATGTTTCAAAATAAAGACAGTACGACAACTTTCATTCTGACAAAAACTTTATCCAGTAGAGATAAAGTTTAATTTTCTCAGTTGTCGAGACCACTGACTGTACCTGTCATCCTGTGTATCTAAATTAAACCTATCTATAATGCTCACAAATGATGCTGTTGACCATGTTACATTGTCTTTATATGAGTCATAGAACATGATAATGTAATAATCAAAAACAGCGCACCGAAAATTAGCGCTGTTGACGCTAGGTTCGTCTGAAATCACAGCATATTGCTGAGCAACGACCTGTTCTTGCACAGATGCGACGCACAGCTTCATTAATATTGTGGTTTGTTCGTTACAAGAGTAGATCATTAATGCAATCTACAATCGGCATTTTGTTTTTGTTTTGATTGTTATTATGTAATTGTTAGTGTAGTAACATGATTTGTTTTGTCTTTGGTCACGAACCCTGACATCACAAGCAATCTCAATATTGTTAAACAGTTTTTATTGACTTAAGGTTTTGGCTACGTTGTATTTGTGTATTTACGATGACATTGAATTACTACTGCAAGCATCGTCAATATGAGTTGAAAAGATACACACACTGACACACATACACACGCACATGCGCGCACACACGCGCACACACACACACACACACACACACACACACTATTTCTAGGATATATCTCTGAGTTTGTATTTAATTTTATTTTTATTTTATTTAATTTAATTTTAATGTTTTTATTTTACTTTTTTGTTTTCTTACATTTAGTTATATTTCAAGTCATGCCTTTTTTTGTTTTAGATTTTATTTGTAATTTTCTTTGTTCAAATAATAATATAATTTTGTACACCACTTTTACCATTACATTTTTGTCATTGGAGAGCGGGACCTCCTAGCACAGGTATATTTTTTACTTAAAAGGAGGCCCCTATGTAAGATTTACTGTAAAAGTTGTACAAGTTTCTGAAATAAACCTTTTTATTTTTTTTTATTTTATCTTGTAATGTGCGTAGTTTTTTTTGTGCAAAATAAACATTTTTTTTTTTAATATGGAAATAACACTAACCTATTTTTTATCTGGTTTCTAGGCTCATTCTACTCTCTGACAGAATAACTCTGAATCATTTACAAACTGCGTAATAATGGTTTGGTGTCTTAATACAGTTTTCAGGTTAAATGCTTTAACAGTGCCATCCCAATACCACTGTTAATTCCATCCTTACTGCGTACCTCCCTAACCATTACTTATTCTCTTAAAACTCATGTTGACACGAGAAAACACTACATTTTCTCTAACCGACCCTTTCAACGTTGCTATCTCGAATTGCAATAAAACTCTTTCTGAACTGAGCTGTACTTAATGTGCATCTGAAGTGCAATTACCTTAGTTTCTAGACTAGTACTTTAAATTAAGTAACTAGAATGACCACTGTATGTTTCACTGAAGCTTACATTTACTTACTAGAGAAAGATAATATTAGTTTATATAGGGTCAAATATATAGCTCACACATACACATACACATGAGTATTTTTCTTTGTATACATTTTTTTTTTCACTTCTTCTTATTATTTTTATTAATATGTGACAATAGTGTGGGTTACATGTTTTTAATTCTAAGTTATGGATTTATTGTATTGCTCTTAACGGGTCCACCCTTTATGGCAGAATTTTTTTCGTCATAATATACATTAAATAGAATAATATTCATTTAATATTCATTTAATCGATATTCATTAAAAGGCAGAACTATCATATCTCAGAAATTTTACAGTTAGAATCATCTTTTGGCATACATTTCATATCCATAATAATTGAAACACTCATATATTACATTACAGAAAAATCACAGTTAGCACGCTGCATTCAGACATGCAAACAAGCATACACCATGCATGCAGCATGCAAGCAAGCATGCAAGCAAGCATGCAGCATGCAAGTAAGCATGCAGCATGCAAGCAAGCATGCAGCATGCAAGCAAGCTCACAGCATGCAGGCGAGCATGCAACAAGCAGTATGCAAGTAAGCTCACAGCATGCAGGCGAACATGCAACATGCATGCTTTCTGTCACGGCTCCGGCGCTGCGAGGCTCCGGGGGTCCCACGCGAGCTCATCGTCGCAGATGGTTTTACGCTCAGCACCGCAGCTTCGGCTTGCTGGCCGGCTTGGCCAGCCAGCCTCAGCTGCGGCGGCGCGCGTTAAAATCACCTGCTCCTCAGCTCGCGAGCCGCCTCGCCCCTCCGCGCCTACGCGGGTTTAAATTACACTCTACGGGTAGGGCAGAGAAGACTACGTGGAGTCGGTTCTGCAGCGATTTGTTTCTGTGAATAACTTTTGTAGCACAACATATATTGACTTTTTGAGACACTATTTTAATTTTAATTTTAGGTCAAAATGCAATATTATACAAATGACAATATGCCTAACAAAATTATTTAAAATGAAATTCTGCCATCTTCATAGTATGCCAAGTGAAATTATACCAAATAATCGTCGCTCTAAATAAATATTATGCTAAATGAAATTATGCGAAGTTTTAAGTCTGCCAAAGGTAATTATGCGAAATAAAATTCGTGCTCTTGAAAGTATGCCAGCGTAAAGTCGGAACATATAAACATTCGGCCAAACAATGATTATGCTAAATATTTTGTATGCCTTACAAATATTTGTTTAAAGAAGAATATCTGGTTGACCGAGCTTTGCTCGGTATTTTTTGGTAAATTGTGTTTAAAATAATAAGTTTATGTTCAAGTTGATTATCGATAAAGTTGGTCATTGAAAACATGAATAAAACGACATTGTATAAAAATGAATCTTAGCTAGATCGATTTATCGCCCCCGAAACCCCTTGTATACTAAATTTCATGAAAATCGTTGGAGCCGTTTGTGTGTTATGCGAAATAAAATTCGGAGCATCAAGTTTCTGCCAGATAGAGGGAACCCGCTCTTAACATATAACTGTTTTTGTCCCTAATAAATAAAATAAAATAAATTAAATTAGTTGGGCAACTTTTGACCCACGTGTCAATCGACACGTGAGTCAAAAATTTCCTATATCGATATCGAAAACGAATGAATAACATTTTAAAGTGGCATCATTCCAAAATTTTTCATTACACTGACATGTTATGTACATGGCAAAAAAATACATCTATGGTCCCCCAAAAACAGCTGATCGATCTCGGGCGACCTTAGCAGATAGCATGATTGGCGACGGTCAATTATTTTTTTTTTCTTTTGTTACTTTTATTGTTCTAATAGTTTTCAATATCTATACCCAACACGTGGGTAAAGTATGCCAGTTAATTTATTATATCCTGTATTTATGTACACACCGTGACATTTTAATCGTCTTACAACGGCAGCTCGCTTCATGTATCCAATGACTACTACACATCCATAAGAAAAAATTAACATTTGAATAACTAAAAAATAAAAACATTATTCATTATGATGACACATGATACAGTTTGTTTGATATTTTGTCTCATGGAAAATGGAGATGGAATAATCTAGTCGACTCGTGCGCTGGGTAGGTATGTATGTTACATGTAACATTATTTTAACAGGATATTTCATAATTGTAATGCGTTATTTATTTTCCTTAGTTACCAATTAAGAAAATACGTAATTTTCTTAATTGGTAACAATATTTTAATCACGCCTAGAGGTATATTTTGTCGGATACATTGAGTGAACAACCTTTGTAAGACGACTATTATAAAATGTCACAGTGTATAACTTTGGTAAAGAATTGAAATGGGACCATCGGGTCGGGAGAGCATTGGTGGTAGACCTACGAGTTATAGGTCCAAACGAAGGCAGGCACTTTACTTTCTGTTTATAATTTTATCAGTACTGCTTTCAAAACAGTGACGGAAAACAGCGTGTGGAAACCGACATATTATTACCGGGATAATGTGTGTTAATCCTGGTTATAAACTATCTCTAAGCCAAATGTCATCCAAATCTGTTTGGCTGTTTGCGATTTCAGTAACAAACATCTAAACATACTATTTTCTCATTTATAATATGAGTAGAATAAAATTTACACAATACATAAATTTTAGTGTTAATTTTAAATTAATCATACAATAATTTACAACAAAAAGTAATGTTATTCCTAGTTAAATTTAGTGTAATTTGAGGCAGTCAACCAACTAGTGTGACCACGTGAAGCCAACTAGAAAGACCACAGAGCTTACTGCGGCCTCCGACAGCTGTTGTGTATAATTAGAACTCTACAGACACTAAATACATGTCCCAGAAAGTTCTCAACCGAACTGTGAAAATAAATAATGTAAATATTTTAGACCCTAGGTTTAGAACAACGATTTTAAAGCGCCATATTGCTGGGTTCAAAATATTGCACGGCCCAGTGTGACTTTTACAAAGTCGACTTAAATTATTTCGTTTCGTATCAATTAAATCAATATCGAACAGGCAAGAAGACCGTCAGTCATAAAGTTAGTTGTTTTATGTAAAGTAAGCTGGATTTTATTATATCTTGTAAAAGACAAATCTATGAAAAAAAGGGTGAGGAACTTGATATCAAATGATGTGAATATTCAATTGACAGATACTGATTAAAGTAAAGTCATTATAAAATATCTCAAAAAGCACCCCAGGCTATTTGAGGTATTGCACAAATGCCACTTTATTGTATTGTCATCGGTCCTTGATAAAGGTGCAAAGTTTCAAGTAATCCGAAATTTGAAGAGGGTGAAAATTACATTCAATTTAAAGATTCCGTTACATACATACATATCAAGCTAATAAAAGCGTAAATAAAAAGAATATATTCAAATCCCACATTCTTTTAATTATCGTGTCCATGGCACGACCTTGAATTATATTTCGTTGGGCCAAAACTTCCACGGTATCGAAAATGGCAGCACAGATATCATCATTATGGGGCCATTATGTTTCCACTGCTGAAACGCAGGCCACCTCTCAGTGAGAGAGAGTGGGCTGCAATCCACCACACGGGGCCAGTATGGGTTGGTAGATGTCACAAGTTTTTGATTTTTCGGTTCTTGGTTAAGCTGGTTTCCTCACGATGTTTTCCTTCACTGTTTTGAGTGGTGATTAAATAATTTACACAAAAGGAAGCGCCTTTTTTTGTATTTGGGAAATCATCAGATGACGTCTCTCATTCTGGGCGGAGCGGGAGGTCGTGTAAGACTTTTATCTTTTATTTATTTTACGTTCAGTTGCCTATATGCCAGGATCACGGTATCTCTTTCGAACACATCTCGCGACCCTGGCAGGCATCGATCCTAGCCCCCTTCAGTACGGCATGCGGCGAGCTACCCATTGCTCGCCGCCCGCAAGCTCGCGCCTACGGTGGCCGGGAGTCTGCAATGGACCGTCGCCCAGGGCGTCTCCTCCTGCGGAGGCTAAGAGCGTGAGGGCGCAGAGACTGCCTCTCCCTTCGCGAGCATTACTGCTTCGCAGAAGGAGGTGACGGCTTCCCATGCTCTCTCGTTCTGTACCATGGCTTGCACCAAGCCCGGACGCGAGAGGTCGCCGCCGCCGATCGCCTCCACGAGGACACGCCAGTGCTCCACCCAGGCAGGGCACACCTCCACCGTATGCTCCACCGTGTCCTCCAGACGATCCACGCAATGCCCGGGCGTTTCCTCCCACCTTATGCGGAACAGGAACCTCCCGAAACAGCCATGTCCGGTGAGGACCTGCGTAAGGCGGAAGGTCAGGTGCCTCCTCAAAGAGAGGACTTACCACCGCAATTGTGGCGTGCCCAGTACTGGGTAGCGACAATCGTGACACAGCGACACGGCTTATTAGCCCATAACACAATCACAGAACTTAGAAATCCACATAATCTACAACGATTTATTATTACTAAAGACGACAAACTGACTGCAAAGACCACAAAGTGTCACCTAAGGCGACCACAAGGCACAGCACTATTTAAGGACAATAAAGGGCCCGCAATTTATAATCAGAGCCCGGAACAGTCTACGAGGAAACGCTGTGGTCAGTCTAGCTGACGCCCGCTTAGTGATGGGAAGAGCTTGTAGAAATTATGCATCGATGTTTTTTAGTTTGCAAATATACATGAAATCACTCTTGTAATCCTCGAAAGAGGTGACATATACTAGAATTATGTTTTGCCGATCCCATGCCAACAACCGGGCACTTATCCAAATTACGGGTTGCTACTGAGAAATTCCTGATGGAAAAACCCAATATTAACATATCAAATAGTGAAATGAAATGAAATGAAATTAATTTATTTGCCAGAATATAGGTACATAATAGCGTGGTAAAATAATTTTAGTTTCACTATACTCGACTTATCAGTCGTGCAAATATTTGTCGTACATGCATAATACTATTATGAAAATACAAGTCATAAGTCATTCATTAGTCATACATATTAAAATCACAATTAAATTGTCGTCGTCGTCGTCGTTATTTAATTATCGTATAATTCATTTATATGCTTTTTAATTCTTTTACCGTACTGTGGTTTATAATTTTTTCTTTAATAAAAGGTTTAATTATTTATAAAACATATTTTAAAGACTAACGGTGGAATTTCTTGTCCATTCTTCTTCATACCAAACTACCTTTTGTAAGGGGTGACTGGAATCAATTCTATTTTAATGTAAATGTTGACATTCAAAAGTGCCTTTTATGACCCTATTTGAAATTATTGCTTTGAGTTTGACTTGGAACACTTTGCACAACCTGAAAATCCAACCGAAATTGCGAAATCAAGATGTTTCAAATCAGTCTGTTGACTAACATACTATACTTTTCGCGAAGAAATAATTGGCTACACATTTACATAAGGGTAGCATGTTCAATTAATTAATTAATATTGCTTGTGAAAAAGTTGAATTTATTTACAGTCAATAACAAAACCATCTGAGGCAGATATTAAACTGTCCAAAATATCATTAGGCTTTAAAATTCGCGTCAATTAAGCAACGTATCCTACCGACACCATCAAGAAAGAAAGAAAGAAAATACATTTATTTAGCACAAACTCAAAAGGCACACAAAATAATACACCAAAAAATACATAAATTAACAAAATACATAAATTAAAAAGAAAATCAATAAAAGTGCGATGTTAAAAACTAGCATCTATGTGTGCCCCACGGCTGCGCTAAAAAGGTTCAGTTCAGCAAAAATGCCAGACAACTATTGCCTGACGCTGGTTTTCAACTGGACCTGAAGTATGAGCGGACGGATGTTAATCAGTTTTATACAAGTACTGCAACGTGGCGACTGTATGCATTCTTAAATAAAATAAATGAATAGTGAAATGTTGATATGCAAATATACTAAGTATAGTAAGTATCTAGTGTAATTACTTAGAGTGTGGTATTTAATACAATTGCAAAACAAAACAAATAGTTAGGTAAATACAACCATCAATAAACGTAACATAAACAAATGATTTATTCAAAATTAACGCAACGATTAACCCACTTATTTACTTAATCCAAATATACTTTTAAAACGTTGAAACTTCACATTACTGTTTTGCAGTTCTATGAACATTTTTTAAATGAACGCAAATCACCAAAATTAAATTAAACCCTCAAACTTTCAATAAACAAATGACATATACAATAAAATTCTTAACATCCTAATAATAATAGTGCTGTTCATTAAAATTTATCGATATATAAAACGTGATCCATAAAGTCTCCACTCGTTTTATATTTCTTTAATTTATCGATACAATTATTTCCCATCTCCATTGCTATGGCGGTGAGCTCAATTAAGTTCATGCCTCGTAAGTCAAAATCAATAGGATTATAATTACAACTGTACCCTCATGGTATCCTATTGGCTTCGTAAGAAATATAGGATGGTTAGTAAATACTGTTTGACGTCTGATGAATGAAATTGATGGTGGTTTTCACGTAAGCTTTGGTTTATCGAAGATGACAATAGCGCCATGTTGATCTTATCTTAACTGTCACTATAAATCGCTTTATCACGGCGAAATGTGGGTAGCTTTGTTTCTTTAATGTTTGGTTCTTGAGTTTTTTTTAGCTATTAAAATCCCTTAGGTAATTAGAAAGAAGTTGTTGCACTGCGCTGCTTTTAGCAATCTAAATTAATATTTTACAAAACCAGCCTATTATGTTCCCACTGCTGGGATACAACCCTCTTGGGATCGGGGAGTGGGCCGTAATCAACCACGTGAATCCGATGTGGGTTGGTAAATGTCTTCGAATTTTTGATTCCAGGACTTGCCAGTTTCCTCACAATGTTTTCCTTAATCATTTTGAAAACAGTATTACAAATTAGTACAAAATGTTTCAATTATAAAAAGCTACACTACTTCCGACTGTCTAAGAATGTTGACTTCCACGTGGCCGAAGTCACCGGCACGAGTCAGTTCTCAATCATGTGAATACTCGCATATAGTAGACATGTTGTCACCAGAAAACTATATGCAAGGGCGTCAGAGGTCTCGGTGTAATAATAATAACTAAGTTTAATTAAAATATCGAGTAACAAATAGAGGAAAAGCACATCACTACTCGACCGTTTAATCGTAATTAAGAAGGAATAGTCACTCAGTAGTTCTACATATAGTTTACAGTAATGTTTTTTTTAAAAGAGTACATAGTTATTTTACACAAGTATTTTCTTCGTAAAAATTTCTTATCTATTTCAGTTTAGTTTATGTTTACCCTAAACATGACAAGGCGTTAACGAAAAAAATTGGCTGCGTTGTACATTTTAAGACTATCTTCGTGACCGCAGTACTTCTTTTTTCGCAATTCCGTGTTTGTTTATTTCTTCAGAAAACTTACAGTCTAACATAACATCACGCCTTGTTACCCCGAAGAGTGGGGCAGAGGTGAACAGGGGGTACACCTCCAGGCTAATATCTAAGTAAATAGTACATTTAGCGCTTTATTTTATTTAAAAATTAAAAGTCTAGTTGAGTTGCTGATCTCTGCGTCATGTTCGTGACCGGGTGCTGTCAGTTGGGACTGGTCAACTCGTAGCTGCCATGGCTTATTAACCCCCGACGCAAAAAGAGGGGTGTTATTAACCCCCGACGCAAAAAGAGGGGTGTTATAAGTTTGACGTGTCTGTCTGTCTGTCTGTCTGTCTGTCTGTGTGTCTGTCTGTCTGTGGCATCATAGCTCCCGAACGGATGATGCGATTTCAATTAAAAAAAAAATGTATTAAAGGTGACTTATCTGCAAGTGTTCTTAGACATGTTTGATGAAAATCGGTTGAGCCGTTTAAAAGTTGTGGGGGGGGAAAGTGGGGAAGAGTAACCGAATGTCAGCAAATATACTCGAGTGGGGTCTCAAATGAAAGCGCACTGAAAGAGAATATTGATGAATTTATCGAATGTGTTCTTAGCTTCGTTTGATTCTACATTATATTAAGTATATACCTATAAAAAGTACAAAATAAAAAATTAAATAAAAAATTTAAAAAACCCCCGACACAAAAACCTAATTTCCCTTTAAAAAGTAAAAAATTATTATATTATATTTTTGAATTATTAATACATTCTTAGGTACTTTAAGATTGAGTTATTTTTTATTATTTTTTACTTTTTAAAGGGAAATTAGGTTTTTGTGTCGGGGGTTTTTTAAATTTTTAATTTAATTTTTTTAAAAATTAATACATATATTTTGGATTGTTTTTTTTTATTTTCTTATGTTGTACATAATCTGGACGCGGCTTTTTGACATCTTTCTCTCATATAGGTAAATAAAAATGCAACCCAGGACCACATTCTTAGCAGTTGCACTTGCGACCACTAAACCAATGAGGCAGTCATGTTTTTTATATATGTATGTATTGATTGTGTGCAGTATGGGAACCACATATATGCAATAAACAAAATCACATACTTGTTATCGCCTTTGCTGACGATACACAAAAAATAAATGAAATCGGACTAGTAATAACGTCAAAAATCAAAACAAAAAAACGTCAAAACAGCCACATCTGTTGGACAAAATTGACCAAATTATTCGCAGCACATTGACATCCATTTTAAATGTGGCCTTGGACGACCGAGCGTGGCTTCAAGCCACATTACCAATCCGTTTTGGTGGCCTCGGCGTCCGCAAAATTACCAGTATCAGCTTACCGGCGTTCCTGTCCTCTGTCCACAGCACTGAGCAGCTGACCAGGAAAATTTTAGCACCCTGCCTGGTTGACTCCGAAGTGCCGTGCTTGACTGATGCCATGAACGCCTGGACAGTGACATGCCCGGATACAGATCGGCCCGTGAACCCGTCTTCCCAGAGACAGTGGGATGAGCCGCTCTGCAGGTTGGTACGGAATAATCTAATCAATACGTCCACCGATACTGCTGAGCGTGCCCGCTTATTGGCTGTGGGAGAATGGGAGTCGGGCCTCTGGCTTCAGGCACTACCGTCACCCAACATAGGTACTATGTTGTGTGACAATACTTTCCGGCTCGCTACCTGTCTGCGTCTGGGCGCTCCATGCGGGGCTCCGCATCGCTGCCAGTGCGGTGAAGCTGTCGACTGCCTCGGGCACCATGGCCTATCTTGCAGTAAGAGCGCAGGCCGTTTGGCCCGGCACGCCAGCATTAATGACATCATCCGTCGTGCTCTCGTCACCGCCGGGGTGCCAGCTGTTTTAGAACCCAACGGCTTGGCACGCGACGATGGGAAGAGACCAGATGGAATGACCATAATGCCCTGGAAGGTGGGCAGGCCTCTGGTGTGGGACGCAACATGTGTCGACCCTTGCGCCATCCCACCTTCCCTGTACGATGGAATGCGCTGGAGCGGCTGCTGCAAGTGCGGAAAATCTCAAACGGCGAAAATATTCCAATCTCATTGGAACTTACATATTTGAGCCGTTTGGGGTTGAAACATTAGGACCATGGGGTCCGAGTGCCCACTTGGTTTTTCGAGACATAGCCAAGCGGTTGGTCGACTCTTCACGTGACCAGAGGACTGGCCTATTCTTTGGCCAAAGAATCAGCATTGCCATACAACGTGGCAATGCTGCCAGCCTTTTGGGAACTTTTCCCATTGACAGCGATGCGGACGAGTTTTTTGAAGCCCTCTGATTCTTTTTCTCTGTTTTTATAAACTTTATTTACCTGTACATAATGTATTAATTTTAGTATTGAAAAAGGAATTGTAAAATATTTAAATTAAATTACTTTTGAGCTAAAATAAAAAAAAAATAAATAAATAAAAAAAAAATAGAATATGAATTTTCAGAAAATTTGTGGAATCAATGATTCAATGAACTTGAATATTGAAAAGCGACGTCGCCCAGCACTGCAAACTATCACAACGCTGCCCTGTTACGTAAACTAGTTATTTTCCCAAAAAAAAAAAAAATCGGCACACCCAAACCACAAGGTAAGAAGGTGCGTTATTTAAACAGAGTGTTTACTTTTTATGCATATATTAGAATATTAATTTTCTTTGTAAAGTTCAGTTTTTTAAATTTAATATTAAATTTTTCTATACCTACTTCTGTGGTAATTAATTGTGGTTGTGGTGGGCTTGTGGTTTAATAGATTTTATACGTGTGGTTTCTATACTGTATGGGTAAATCACTGACTACCTACAGTGTTGTCTCTCCTTCTCCCTTTAATTCTTACAAAAGTAGTCTGTAAAAGACCGCTTATAGCAAAAAGAACGCTGTTGCATAACAGCGTTCTTTTTGCTAAGCGGTCTTTGTAAAAATTCTACAGTTTTTTGCGTTTGTAGTACGGATTGTAGTAGGTCCACTTATGGTAATTTTCGACATCCACGCGGGCGAATCGGCGAGCTGAAGCTAGTTTTTATATAGAACTATAGAATTCTGATTAAGTAACTCTATATTAAGTACTCGCCCTTTACGGCAACTCGGTTGAAGATAAATTCTTCATACGATTTATTGTAAGTAATTCGGAAATGATGGGCGCTTCACCAATGCATCATTCGGGTCATCTGGCCGACTTTGATCGCTTGATTTACTACTTGTTATTTATTACCAAGTAATTTTAAAACCATGTGAGGAATGCAGGCGCACCTAATACTTAGGAAAAGGTACTTTGGGGAAATAAATGTAGAAGATTAAACAGTATTTTGTCATTATCAGACTATATTTTTCCCACTGCTGGGACACAGACCTCCTCTCAGTGAGAGGGAGTGGGCCATAATCCACCACGCGGGCTCAGTGCGGGTTGGTAGATGTCAAATCTCTTCGATTGTTTTAATTCTAAGACATGCCAGTTTCCTCACGATGTTTTCCTTTACCGTTTTGAGAGCAGTGGTAATGAAATCATTTACCCAAAGTAAAGTGGCTGCCTGGGTTCGATCCCACGACCTACCACTCGTAAGTCGGGGCCGATACCACTGGGTTACCACTACTCTTTGGCTTATGGCTAAATAATAACAGTCGCACGGATCGATCGATCAGGATAAGCTACTCTTGCCGCGATTGGTTCGTAGAAGGGTGACAGTCTATACATACCAAGACTCCTCCTTGCCTCGGAAAGCACGTTAAGCCGTTGGTCCCGGTTGTCATTTGTGGATCTCTGACAGTCGTTACGGGTCGTCAGAAGCCCGAAAGTCTGACAACCAGTCTTACCAAGGGTAATATCGTATTATCCAATAACTGGATTTTGTAGATCAGACAGAAAATCTAGCCATATAAAATACGGTTAGACTAAAAGCTAACCCCAACATAGTTGGAAAACGCTAAGCAGATATGATGACTAAACAATACTTTTATTAGGTTAGTTGGGTAATTATATATCCAAAAAGAAATGGGTAGGTACCAATAATTTTGAGTTCATTACTTATTAATGGGTCGATTCGAATCAGACAGAATTCTCAGAAATAACAATACAATTAACGGACTAAAAGCGGAATAGCCAGAATAGTTTTGCAATTATCAAGAAAAAATTGGCTGCCTGTGAAGTCAGTTTACGGACGATAATTTTACGTGATAACGTCATAAGAAAACATTGATAAAAAATTGCGTCCGAAACCGTAGCCCTGGCATATAGGCAAATGAAGAAACACGGGTGAGCTTTAGTCAGTAAAAGTCTGACACGCCCTCCCGCTCCGCCCAAAGCGAAAGACGTCATTTGATGATTTTTCAAACAAAAAGAAACCCTAAGTATTACCCAGTTTTGCGAGCTACATTAACTCTTGATTTGCAACCGGCATAAAGATTGCTATCAAACATATATTCCCCTCTCAATATAATACCTATACAACACTTATATGTCACTAGGTACGTATGTACACACAGTTTATCAGAGCGTGTCCATTGAGGAGCGTCGGAGCGTGCAGCATTGAGTCAACTGAGTGACCAGACCACCAAGGATGTGGCCTTTGGTTCACGGGGTCATGTTGGTTTTGTAACAGCTGATGTGGGTTTTATGTGCAATGTCGATTTCTGTAAACAGTGTAACAATAAATAGTGTTGTCTGTTTTTAACTTGGATCTTATTTATTATACTTACAATTAATATGCAAGGTATTTCGATTCCTGCCAAGGCCGCGAATTCCTGCCCGGGTCACGGATTTGTTCGAAAGAGATATCGTGGCCCTAGCATATGGGCAACTGAAGGAACACGGGAGGGTTTTAGTCAGTAAAAGGCTGACACGCCCTTCCGCTCCACCCAGAGCGGGAGACGTCATTTGGTGATATCCACCCAGAAAAAAAAACATGAACTCAGCACACGATTCTAGACCCCCAGCATAAAAATTAGTTCGTCGGTCTAAAAAACCAGCTGTTTCATAAAACAGTGCCGTACTTATGCTGTCAAAATGTATGGAACAGTAAATGTATATATATTTTTAATAAACGAAAGTGTCAACGCATGGGGTTCCAAAATCATAGGCTATATCCAAGGTACAAGTCGATGTCCCCGCTCCCTGTATTATTTCGGTTTATTTAACAATATCTGGTTGACCGAGCTTTGCTCGGTATTTTTTGGTAAATTGTGTTTAAAATAATAAGTTTATGTTCAAGTTGATTATCGAT
Organism: Aporophyla lueneburgensis; assembly: GCA_932294355.1. Classification (NCBI taxonomy): domain Eukaryota; kingdom Metazoa; phylum Arthropoda; class Insecta; order Lepidoptera; family Noctuidae; genus Aporophyla; species Aporophyla lueneburgensis. Next base: position 15,173,014 of record OW028759.1, read on the forward strand.
AAAGTTGGTCATTGAAAACCCGAATAAAACGACATTTTATAAAAATGAATCCTAGCTAGATCGATTTATTGCCCCCGAAACCCCCTGTATACTAAATTTCATGAAAATCGTATATATATATATACAAGAATTGCTCGTTTAAAGGTATAAGATTTTAGTCGTAATCTGCTTATTGCGCTACACGCTGATGTCGAGAATCAAGAATCAATCAAGTCTATGGAGTCAAAACCGAATATTCCCTAATTTGACTTTCAACGTCATTTTTGTTATTAGTTAAATTATAATATGCTTATTTAATCTCTTCACGCCACATCCCTAGATCTACAGCTGATCCTGTTCCGTGTGGTCTCGGACGTAAGAATAGCACCACCCCATTTCTTCCCGTGGGTATCATAGAAATCGACTAAGAGTCTTACTAGAGAATGGGCAGCAGCATTCTCTATGCATTTTACCACCATACTGCGATCGCCAACCCGTCTGCCAAGCGTGGCGATTATGGCAAACCATACAAATTGAGAGTGGCCTATGTCCAGCAGTGGCCATCTTTTAGCTGAAACGACGATTATGACTACTGACCCCTATTACAAAGCATAGAAAAAATTAAGTTAAGTCCACCCATTTACCTACTCAGTTCAAGCTGACTCTATACGTGTAGGTTATTTGAAAATGACAGTTGAGATTTAACTCATCGAATGCCGTAATTAGAAACACAATCGAAAGACAATTGCTTATGTCGAACCGACGTAACGTAAGACATTGAAAAGGTTAAAAATAAAACTGAATATATGAACAATTTGATTCGGTACTAAACGAATTCTTTCAAACATACTAAAGGTTATCTATCTATGTATCTAAATTCCATCTCAACGGCACTATATCAGTATTCGTGGCTAGTTTTGTCGGCCGCCCGTGCGTCGCCACTTGAGGTATGGTCTAACGGATCATCCGGATTAGTATTATTAACACGGACTAGTCAACACGTCATACAAAATATTCATAAATCTGTCCGCATTTCTGTCTGTCTGTTTAGCGAATTTCGACTTTAAAGTTTTTGTGATTTCGGTGAGTGCAGGCCTCCCAAATCTTTGATCATGGTTATGTTCGCTCTTTTTAGGTAGGAAATAATTATGTTTGTTTTTAGACCACTATGCCAAAGAGGTGTTTCATCTCTTGACAAACGGAATAGTTATTGTATTTGGCAGGTCCTAACTAAATGCGGTCGTCAGGCTCTTTTATTAGGCACAGACCAAAATAGAGCATTTATTGCACAGAAAAAATGTATTAGAGCAATAAACGGGCTTCGACCTGATGAATCCTGTAGGCCGATATTTAAAAAGCTTGGCTTGTTGCCGCTACCGTCTCTGTACTTATATGAAACATGTATGTTTGTTAGAAAGCATAAGGAATTATTTTGTAATGCAGATGACTTATATCCTCGTAACCGACGTGACCCCCACAGGCTCGTACTGGATCTCCTTCCGAGACTAGCTAAATATAATAAAAGTTGTATATCTATGTGTGTACGTATATACAATAAGATACCAAGTAATCTCAAGATTTTAAATTTGCGATTATTTAAAAATAAACTGCATGAATGGCTGTGTAGTCATAGTTTTTATAGTGTCAAAGAATTCTTAGATTATAAATGTTAAATATGTGTAAATTTGTACGCTTATAACTGTTAAGCAAAACATAAATGCTCTTGTAATATTTTTTTTTACCATCTTTTATACCATGTTTTTTAGCAAATAAATATTATTCTATTCTATTCTATTCTATGAATACCAGGTTTTTTCAGGGGATATAAAGTCGTCCAAATCCGTTCAGCCGTTTTTTGCTTGTTTGGGTAACAAACATCCAAACATACAAACCTTCATAATATAACTAGCAGGACTAGTCGGATCAAGAAAATGTACTGCTACCGATGATTAGTCTGTGACATTTAAAAATATAGTAACGAGAGTTTTTTTTTGGAAAATAAATGGTTGATTCCGATAAGCTTGGATTTTAAAATTGAATGTAAAAGCAACGGATATCGACTGCAATACTAAGTGCAAACCCGCTGAGCTGAAACGTTCCAAGAAAGGGGGACATTTGTAACCCACTAGTCTCGAACCGCGGCGGAGTAGTTACATTACCGGCTGTAAGCGAACTGTGGGGACAAATGTCCCCAATAACGGTAGAGACGATGAGATGAAATGTTGCTTTACATTAGTTAAAGTGTCCTCGTGATGGAACGTCGCAGGAAAGTACTTTAAACGATTGCCATGGAGGTTATGGTTCTGCTCGTCTGTGTGCTGCTGGAAGTAAAGAATAGATCACCCCATTTCTTCCCGTGGGTGTCGTAGAAGACTAAAGGATTTACTAAAGAATTACTAAAGAACTAAAGGATTTACTAAAGAAGGCAGCAGCGTTCTCTATGCATTTTACCAACATACTGCGATTGCTGGCCCGCCTGCCAAGCGTGAGCCAAGATAATGGTAATGAAAGAAGATTTGAAGAGGTATCCCTTAGTAAGACTGGTGGTCAGACTTTCGGTCTTAGGTCTGAGGACCGAAAACGATTGTCAAATATCCACAAATGACAACCCGGACCAATGGCTTAACGTGCTTTCCGAGGCACGGAGGGGTCTTGGTATGTAAAGATAGTCACCCATCTACAGATCAACAGCGGTAAGCGTGGCTTAACCTGATCGGTTGTTATGAATTAGCAACAAGGCATAAGCACCAAATTACCTACGACTGAAATCTTTAAAATATATCTGTTTTTTTTTTTCTAGTAACAATTGTAAGTATACGATGAACAGACACCAGCACGTCAAGCTACCGAACACTGTCAAAATTTCCCAACCAATCTTGAACTTAATTCTTCAGCGATAAAGTTGAAAACCTATTAAAGAAATTTCACAAATTGTAGCTTTGTGTACTGGCATCTGCACCAGTACGAAAATAGTTCAAAGACAGAGTTCGCATCTAATCAATAGATTCACTTGATTGTTTTTCGCAAGCAAAGCCAACTGAAACCTATATACCAAAACAAGCAAAAAGAATACCGTTATTATTGTCCGTTTGGTCAGTGTCGGGTTGAATGATTTGTTTGTCCGGATTTCGCACAAGATTGACTAAGACTTATGTGCTGTTTGCTGACCATATTGAGACGTTGGTCTGTTGAGAGGCTCCATTTAATTATAGAATTTGTTGTTTAGAATTATTGATATACCAATATGATTTTACAGGGTTATTTTAAATTGGCTTATGTTTAACTTACCACCAGATATAGTAACATATAACAGACAAAACTAGTAAATGATCACCAAAAATAAAACAGCATTTCAATGTAAAATTATAACCAAAGTTTTTACATCTTGGTATCCTATTTAAGCAAACTGACTCCAAAAAAAATCATTGTTAACCCAAAAATAGTTAGTGAACACGAAATTATTAAGAGTGTACTACGTGAGTTCGACAAATGGGTGTGCGAATAACACTTGTGCGACAAAACTGTACTGCGACTCACCATAGTTCGAATGCACGCTTATGCGACACACTGAATCTAGTCGTTTCTAGCACTCGCCGGCCGCTGCCGCGGCACAGCTCGCTTGGCTCGCTTGGCTCGTGCATAGGAGGTCACGGTTTTAACCTAACCTAACCTAGTGTACTATGTGAGCTCGAGTGTATCGCACAAGCGTGCATTCGAACTATTGTGAGTCGCAGTACAGTTTTGTCGTACAAGTTATGATTTGGTGATCATTTACTACATTTGGTGTTCGAATACAATTTAAAGAGCAGTCGTGACTAAAATAGCTAGTACTATTGTAATTTTAGACTTTATTTTTCTGGTGTCAAGTATATATTTTTGGTTAAAGAACTAAGGGTATCAAAGCATTTTATGGTGATCATTATATTTAATCCCTTTTAAATTGGCTAGCATAATTCCTCAAACACTATCTATACCAATATTATAAAGCTGAAGAGTTGTTTGGTTGAACGCGGTAATCTCAAGAACTAATGATCCGAATTGAAAAATTATTTTTGTTTTGGATAGCCTATTTATTGAGCAAGGCTATAGGATGCATATAACATCGCGCTACGTTATGGGAGCAAAAATTTGACACGGACGAAGTCGCGGGCAGAAGCTAGTAAAATATAAAATGGTCAACGACCGCCGCTAGTGTTTATACTTGAAGAATGAGATGAGAAAAGCTGTGTGTAAACTATACAAGAAAAACCTTTTTTATTCTGGTATTTCAAGTGACGGGGTTCCGTGTAGTGCCGGACATAAAGGATAGCACCATCCTATTTCTTCCCGTGGGTGTCGTAGACGGCGAGTAAGGGACTTACTAGAGAAAATCTGCAGCGTTATCTGTGCATTTTACCACCATACTGCGATCGCCAACCCGCCTTTCAAGTGTGGTGATTATGGCGAAACCCGATTTAAGTTAGGCCTATGTCCAGCAGTGGACGCTTTTTAACCGACTTCAAAAAAGGAAGAGGTTATCAATTCGACTGTATTTTTTTTAAATTTTTTTTTATGTTTGTTACCTCATAACTTTTGACTGGGTGAACCTATTCTGATGATTATTTTTTTATTTGAAAGCTGGTGCTTCCCGAATGGTCCCATTTTAATTTAGTTTCATTCGGACAATGGGCTCCATGTGGAAACCATATAAGTCTTAAATTTGCATTAAGTATTTGCGCGACAAATGAACGAATACCGTATGTTTGTTACCTCATAACTTTTGACTGGGTGAACCGATTTTGATGATTCTTTTTTTATTTGAAAGCTGGTGCTTCCCAAATGGTTTCATTTTAATTTAGTTCTAGTTGGAGAATGGGGTCCATGTGAAAACCATATAAGTCTTTTATCTCGCGATTAAATTAGTGCGGAGTATTTACCACAACTAAAAAGTTAAAAAAACTTTTTACAAAAAAAACAACCGACTTCCTTAAAAAAAACACTACAAAGTCAAAAATAACTTTAATTTCGCAAGTCGGTGTCTTAGGCTCTGTATTTAAGGTTTTTGCCACTGACTTCCGAAATTAAAGTTATTTTTGACTTTGTACTGTTTTTTTTTAAGGAAGTCGGTTGTTTTTTTGTAAAAAGTTTTTATTTTTTGACTTTTTAGTTGTGGTAGATAATCCGCACTAATCTAATCGCGTTATACGTTCATTTGTCGCGCAAATACGTAATGAAAATTTAAGACTTATATGGTTTTCACATGGACCCCATTCTCCAACTAGAACCAAATTAAAATGAAACCATTTAAGAAGCACCAGCTTTCAAATAAAAAAAGAATCATCAAAATCGGTTCACCCAGTCAAAAGTTATGAGGTAACAAACATACGGTATTCGTTCATTTGTCGCGCAAATACTTAATGGAAATTTAAGATTTATATGGTTTTCACATGGACCCCATTGTCCGAATGAAACCAAATTAAAATGGGACCATTCGGGAAGCACCAGCTTTCAAATAAAAAAATAATCATCAGAATAGGTTCACCCAGTCAAAAGTTATGAGGTAACAAACATTAAAAAAAATAATTAAAAAAAAAATACAGTCGAATTGATAACCTCCTCCTTTTTTTGAAGTCGGTTAAAAATAAAAAACTTTTTACAAAAAAAACAACCGACTTCCTTAAAAAAAACACTACAACGTCAAAAATAACTTTAATTTCGGAAGTCGGTGGCAAAAACCTTAAATACAGAGCCTAAGACACCGACTTTCGAAATTAAAGTTATTTTTGACTTTGTAGTGTTTTTTTAAGGAAGTCGGTTGTTTTATTTGTAAAAAGTTTTTTGAAATTATATTGACGATGTCTTCCTATGAATTCCCCTCCCAACATTTCCACTCGTATCTGCCTTGTACATACCTTTCGTTAGTCGCCTTTTGACTAATATCAAGAAATAATATGAATAACGTAAGACTACACACAAATATATAACATTGTTCCCTCACAGACAGCGGACATACCGATATATTTGATCTTTTTCTCTCTTAGTTATCATTCAAGATATACCGGTATGCTGGAAGTGGCATAGTCGATTTTTTTAGTTGGTACGCAAATCAGTATTTTTTATCTTCTATCAGTATTATCTTATCAACCAATAATGTTTCCACTGCAAGGACACACGCTGACTCTCTTTGAGAGGGATCGGACCGTATTATAACCACGCGGGTTCAGTGCAGGTTGGCACAAAATAAAGCATATATCTAGGTTCGCTCCTACAACCTGCAACTGGTACCACTACTGCTGCTGTAATACACTTAGTCCCATTAAGTCACTCGCACAAAATCTTGCAGTTTTTTTTTTATTTATCTGTTCTTTTAATAAACTATTATAATGACGAGGGACTTTTTTATATGGATGAACAAATAATTAACAGCATCGTCTCACATATGGCACATTTGGCTGTCTGTCGTCATTTACATGTTTATAAACCAACCTTGGTAAATGTAGTAGTGATTAAGTTAGTAACGATTAATGAGGAAACTGACATGTCCTAAAACCAAAAATTCGAAAACATGTGACATCTACCAAACCCAGGGCTGCGTGGTCTACCACGTGGACTCAGTCCAAGTGAGTCTAGAGGGTGTGCAGCTCTCTCGAAGAGAGCACCCCTGTGTCCCAGCAGCTGGAACATTACAGGCTGGGCACTTGAAATGGTTCATTGATTGGTTGCTTGATAAATAATTAAACATAAAATACATTATTTGCGTGCCACTTCCAGACATTCCACTGATCTCAGCCCCATGTGATCACGGAAGCACGCAGCCGGATCTCCGCTCGTTTGTACCGAGGTCGTTGTGCCTTTCTTCTTAGAACAGAAATATATTATTACATGAGCATCAATGTATGTTTTTAAACGGTGTGCAGTGAAGAATTTTCTTGCGTACGGAAGAAGTTGAAGTGCTTTGGTCACAGAACTGATAAAGATGAATTGAATTTGATTTTGCTGAAAAGCCTTATAGAACAATTTCTATAAAAAAAAATTGGAATTCTTTAACCAGAATCTTGTAGCACCGTCGTCGCATCGCACGTGTCTGCGGGAGCCGTAGTGTGATTCCACCTGCGGAATTCAACATTTTCTAACTTTTTCGCAAAATGCTGCGCTGCTTTATTACTCTCATAAGCAGCCTGTAATGTTCCCACAGCTGGGATAAAGGCCTCCTCTCTGTTGGAGGGAATTGGCCAAAATCCACCACGCAGGCCAAGTGCCGCGGTTGGTAGAAGCCACATATCTTCTAATTTTTTATTCTAAGGCATGCCGGTTCCCTCACAATGTTTTGGTTCACCGATTTGAGAGCAGTGGTGATGAAACAATTTTCACAAAGTATAATGCTTGCTCGGGTTCGAACCCACGACCAACATGAGTATAAGTCAGGGCCGTTACCACTGGGCCACCACTGCTCTTATTGCTCTTTGATGTTTCATCATCATCATTTCAGCCGAAAGACGTCCACTGCTGGACATGGGCCTCACCCGTGCACCGCCAATTTGACCGATACAAATTTTGGGGGGATTTGCCATAATCGCCACGCTTGGCAGGCGGGTTGGCGATCGCAGTACGGTGGTAAAATGCATAGAGAACGCTGCTGCCCATTCTTTAGTAAGTCCTTTAGTCGCCGCTTTTTTTTTTTTTTTTGGATGGGAAATCATCAAATGACTTCTCCCGCTCTGGGCGGAGCGGGAGGGCATGTCAAACTTTTACTGACTAAAACCCACCCGTGTTCCTTCAGTTGCCCATGTGCCAGGGTCACGTTATCTCTTTCGAACAATCACGCGACCCCGGTTTAGTCGCCTCCCAGCCAACACAGATTAGCTGAATAAATTTTGCGTAAAAGCAATTCTTTTGACTTTAAGCTGGATAAAGTATTTGTATAACTTCTGTGTAAGCGCTTATACAGATGATATTCAAGCAATTTGGGCACAAAATATCTTGCTTCAATTTGGATAAAATTTGATTAACAGCCACATAGCAGCTGAATAAATGTACAACACACTGAATATCTTCTGCATAAATTCTGATTTTTCTTTAGTCCAGAAATTATACATATTTTATGCAGTTGTTAATTTGTGAGTTCAGATATTCAAATGATATACAAAATTCCGATCTCAGGAGTAGTTTTACAAAGAAATTATGCAAGTAAAAAAAGTATAAATGTATTTTTCAATATGACGAAATAATTTTGTGTTACTTAGTTCAAAAAAATGTACGTCTTCAAAAATTTGGTATTTAAATTGTTTCATACATTTTAAGTATAAGTTTAAGGTAAATTATATAAACGCATGGCACTTTACTGTGAATTATCAATATGATTGTTGTACATTTTTTGAGCGCCTTAAGATAAAGCTATAATTTAAAAGGTAAACAAATGTGAAATAATATTTAAATTAAATTATTTTTACTTTTTATCAAATTTCAGTCCCAGCAAATAATGAGAATCAAATTTTGTATAACTGCTAATGTTTCCTACTCACTAAACAAAGTGTTTCATAAGATAAATGTTGAGGATTTTTATAAAAAGAGGTTATGTCGAACCTTAGTTAATGGCGGACGGCCAATTTGAATAAAAGTGTCTATTTCAGTGATTATTTTGCTTATTTCTGCATAATAGTTCACATACGACTACATATCCAGAAATTATTTGATTTATAGTACAAAGTACAATAATTATACATTTCTCAGAAAAAGGTCTTAAATTACATAATGCAGTATACTCTTATTCAGCTTTTAAGGGTTCTTTTTTATAGAAAATAAATCCATGAATATTTGAGGTCGATGGGACCTATACTAATGTAGGTAGGTAGGACGCACTATTTTCTATTAAGTACTTTTTTTTCTATTACTGCACAGATACTATTTTTTATCTTTTCATACTCTCGTGAACACTTTCTTCTTATTCCTCCCGTTCTCTTTCTTATTTTCCATGAATCATTTACGCTTTTGTTATTATTTTTCTGAGGAGGCATATTGTTGATGAAACATTTATCAGTTTTGTCATAAAATGGTGAAATATCTGGATATAAACATACGATATGTTCACCTATCAGTTATTTGCTGCTTAAGATACCCACATTTTTAACTGATATTGTTTTAAGCTGAACATAAAGACAATTGTACGCTTATAGCGCTATAAGTTAGGTAAAACAAGGAGTTTATTTTCAATTATGCAGAAGTCAGCTGTGTAAAGAAGACAATATCTAAAATATTCAGCATCTGAATAAATTAGTACCATTTCGTACATTATGCAGCTTAAAGAAAATATTTCGTCTAATATTCAGCGTTTTGCTGTTTAACTGCTTTGCTTAAATATGTTATACAGGACAATGCAAAAACTTTAGCTACTGTGCAGATAATAGCTGTTTCAATTAAGTACTTTTATTTGAATATCGCTTGTTTAGCAGATTCTACTATTGATTACTATTCAGCTTAAAAAAAATACCGCGAACTTTATACAGAATTTTAATTTAAGAACTCTCTTATTCAAAATAAAGCCATAACATCAGCTGTAATACAAAAGTAATAAAGCTTGACACTGCTTATTGTGGTATATTTTCGCTACTATCTGGCTTATGTGTTGGCTGGGCTCTTACGACACCCACGGGAAGAAATGGGGTGGTGCTATTCTTTGCGTCCGGCACCACACGGTACACGGCTTTGATGTTTGCTAATGTTTAATTTAACTTACCAAGTACAAGTTACGCTCGATATCCACCTCATTATGATCGACCTCGATCAATAGTTTTTTCCAACTATTTTGAGGTCGGCTTACAATCAAAGCAAATGCAACTGAATACAAGCATTTTTCATAGAGCGATTTTTTTTTTCAGGATGGGAAATCATGAAATGACTTCTCCCGCTCTGGGCGGAGCGGGAGGGCGTGTCAGACTTTTACTGACTAAAATCCACCCGTGTTCCATCAGGTGCCCGTGTGCCGGGGTCACGGTATCTCGCTTGAACAATCTCGCATTCCCGGCAGGCATCGGTCCTAGTAGACCCCTACACTGCTGCTGACATCTCTTTGAGGCGCGCGTGGAACACTGCGCGCCGTCGACCCGAGCTTGGTCCTTACCGGGCGGCGAGCTACCCATTGCTCGCCACCCGCAAGCTCGCGCCTACGGTGGCCGGGAGTCCGCAATCGACTCCCTAGTCATAGACCGACTGCCTATTTGATTTCCACAGCCCAGTTACTAGGTAATACGGTGACCCTTTTTAACCAACTTCAAAATAGGAGGAGGTTCTTAGTTCGACTGTTTTTTTAATGTCTGTTACCTCAGAACTTTCAACTGGGTGAACCGATTTTGATGATTCTTTTTTTATTTGAAAGCTGGTGCTTTCCGTTTGGTCCCATTTAAATTTGGTCTCTAGTTTTGACAGTGGCATCCATGAGAAAACCATATAATTCTTAAAGCATTAAGTATTTGCGCGACAAATGAACGAATAACTCAATATGTAGTAGTGTTATAGGATATAGAGCAGGGTAGATACCATAACTAAAAAGTTAATATTAAAAACTTTTTTTTAGACTGCTTGTCACACTTCAGGCATATACAGATATAGATGACCCGTAAAGGCTGTCAAAGATTCACGAGTTATAACCGGGACTAAAGGAATATAGTGCTTTCAGAGGCACGAAGTGATCTCAGTATATAAGGTGTATCTATTCATACACGAAATATTTTAAGGGGTACACCTGTAGGTGGTAGAGAAGCTATAGAAGCAAAAAGATTTTTTTTTATCTAAGCGTTTTTGAATTTTCGTAATTATTATAATTTTAAAACTACTTGAGACGTTTTGCATAAAACCTTTACTCCAAATTCTATGAATGCCCCGCCTGACGCTGCGAGGGCGGCAACCGGACGGCACGAGCATGGCCGCGGTGTCTCGGGCCGTAAAAAGTAAGAAGGGACCAGTATTTCTTATGCGCGTCAAATAATTTATAAATATTAAATTTTGAAAAAATAAATTTAGAAATAAAATTTTTTCGTTGCTGTAGCTTCTTTACCACCTACAGGTGTACCTCTTAAAATATTTCGTGTATGAATAGATACACCTTATATAAAGATGGTCATCTACCCGCAGCCCAACCGCCGTAAGGCTGTAATCACTTAGCTAGACATTCAATAATACCCACCAACTTGGTTGAGAACTGGATCGCACACACCCAACCTATACGTCAGGCCTAATACACCTTCCCATATAATCATACTTAATACATTTCAACCAAATTCTGCCAAAATAGGGCGCAAGAGTTTTCTCATAATACTAATTAGTTCCCAGAACTTATTAGTTTGAAGTGAAAGTGACTTATTTGACGCCATGTTCACTGAATAGAAAGTTACAGAAGGCCAACTCCACACAATAAGCCAAAACAGGTTCACACACACTTTGACGCGTACGTAAGGCAGTCCCCTACTCATCATCATTACTGCTGAGTATAGACCCCATTCCTTTGGTGTTAGCACCATCCACCTATCTGACTGTTGGTCTGCTAACACTCCTTCCACCATTTTTAGGAAACCATTCAGATTGGACTCTGCTGCATCCTCCACCACTACCTCTAGTCAAGTGTCAAGTTCCATTTCAGACTGATACGAATGTCCTTTTCCCAACTATGTTGGGGTCGGCTTCTAGTTACACTGGATGTGGCTGAATACCAATATTTTACTGGGAGCGACTGCCTATCTGTCCGCCACAAACCAGTTACTAGTTTACACGATACCTCTTGGCAAGACTGGTTGTCAGACTTTCGGGCTTCTGACTGCTCGCAACAACTCTCAAAGAATTCCGAATGACAGCCAATGGTTGAACGAGGTTTCCAGCTTAGGGAGGATTTCAACTATAAAAATGAAGGCACTCAGCGCATTTAAACCGCGTTTAAGAGCTGTAAGTGACATGATTTTTGTGGAATATGAACGCTGACAGCTCTAGAACATAGTGTAGATGTACTGCGGGACGAGCACGGCCTACTGTGATAAGCAAAAACCGTGATAAAATGCGTGACTCAAGCCTATCACAGAAGCCGTGCTCGCCCCGCTGACCACGTTTATTTTCATTAGTGCGATCGGCACTTAGTTGAACTTCTGTATCTTATCTATTTGTTGTCGCTTGACAAACAGCGTTGGTATTACAAGTTTATCCACTTATGAATATTACACGGAGTATTTTACCTACGTAATTTAGGTGTTTGGGATATTTTAGACCAAGGAAGGAAATAAAACGGATTTTCAGTTTAAATTATTTTTAGGTCGTAGGAATAGAATCTTACATTTTGAATCTGTGGGAGTTTAACTGCATTCCGCGGTCATTCTGTGCCCAGGAGAGCAAACAATAATACATTTTCGACTCGATCAACTCGTCAGTCGGGGCCAAGACCACTGGGCCAACACTGGTTCACTTCGTTAAAGGAAAAATAAAATAAAATTTGCAACTGTGATCCTAAGTGCGCAAAAAAAAACACTTTTAGAGCATGTGTGTTGCAAAATTATTTCCCGAACTATGGTCCGATACCATAAAGAAACAATGTTAATAGTGCCAAAAAGGACCTCACCCCAGCATCATTTCAGATAGGAACATAGGATGCACAGATGAGAGATAAGAGATGTCAGCAGTATTGAAGAGGTCCGCTAAGGCCAATGCCTGCCAGGGTAGCAGATTTGTTCGAAAGAGTCACAGGTAACTGAAGGACCATGGGTGGATTTTACTCAGAAAAAGTCTGACACGCCCTCCCGATCCGCCCAGATCGGGAGAAGTCATTTGATGGTTTGCCACCTAAAAATAAAAAAGGGATGCATCACCTGATATCAGCTAACTGCCAACCCGCACTTGGCCCTCAAGATGGTTTACGGCCCACTCCCTCTCAAAGAGAGAGAAGATCTGTATCCCAGCAAGTGGAAACATTGTAGGCTGAATATGTGTACGCTAAGGGTCAACACTTTTTTGACGTCAAAATTACATAAGACAGTCCCCCAAAACGCTCACCCTTCAACTTCAAGTTGTACGCTTAACCTGATTGAATAATATTACACTACCCTTTCAAAAGAGCCATTCCACCAAACAGTTTGCTCAACAAAGCGGATTCTGGCAGATCGCCAGATAGAGGAAAATATCATACATCTCCGAGCTTTTATCCTTAACATCAACAAACTTGAATGGTTTAATTCAGCTTCGGTAAAGGCGACACTAGTTCTGAAAACGGAGATATAAAGGCGACCAATTTTTCTCGGGAACCGATTTTATTAAATATCGGTCAAGTTTAATCAATGCTAGGAGCTTGTGACAATAGCTTAAGCTATGAGTTTAAAAGTGTTGGCCCGTGAATGAGTGACGACTAAGGGACTTCCTAGAGAACAGGCAGCAGCGCTCTCTATGTATTTTACCACCGTCCAACGCCGCCAACCTGCCTGCCAAACGTGCCGATTATTATCCGCCAAATTGGAGGACAACTATGTCCAGCAGTGGACGTCTTTCGACTGAAGATGAAGAAACAAAGTTAACGCACGGATGGTACATATTATTGACAAGACTCAAAATCAACATCACAACTTGTATATCGGTAATACCACGCGATAAAAGATAAAATAACGACTGGAACGTGTTCACAGTTTCCCATTCAACACGGTTAGGATTTCAGCATCCGTTCCTATTCCAGCTTAGAGGAATCCTATCTACTGTAATGCAGCTTTTGAAACCACAGAGGTAAGTTAAAACTATAAGTTTGGATTTCTTGAAAGGAACGAAAATACGGTTTGAAGAAAACGGAATCTATTTGCAATAGAGTAAGGCCCATCGTCCACGATGCTATTTCAATAAATCTGTCTAATCTTTTCTCAACTATATTTGGTCGGCTTTCTGTCTAACCGGATGCAGCTGAATATGGAGCGACTACATATCTGACCTCAACAACCCAGTTACTGGGTAATACCGTGTAAGACTTGGTAAGACTGGTTGTCAGATTTTCGGGCTTCTAACGACCCGTAACGACTGTCAAAGATCCCACAGCTCAGCGTGCTTTACGAGGCAGCACAAGGGGGCCTCGATAAATAATGGGAGGTAAGCCATCTGCAGACCAACCTCGGCAAGCGTAGGCAACCTTCGATCGCGAGCCCTGAGTATGAAGAGTTGAAAAATATCCATATTAATTTCATTAGTTATGTTTAAGTTCTTTGCTATGCTAGACTAGCTCAGAAAAGGTAAGCTTATAGACTCCTAGGATGCGACTGACTTATCTGTCAAATTCTTGATGTAAAAAAAACACATTTCTCAATCTGAGAATCAAGTCAGGACTTATACGGCCATTAAAGCCAAGGAATGGAAAAACCGGGAGCGAACGACCTAGAAGGACATAGTATTTCTTATTGCAAGGTACTCCTTGACCTCGGTATCCAAAGGTCACCCTCCAAGAAACTCCCGGGCAAGCGTAGCTTAACCGGTGGATCGACTCGTGCGGCTTTTGTTTATTATTACAGACCTACATAGTAGTGGTATATTCAAGTTCTATGTAATATGGGACGAGCCTATTGCCATCAACCGGACATAAAATACCACTTCTTCCTGTGGGTGTCGTAAAAGGCGACTAAGGGACTTACTAGAGAATGGGCAGCAGCGCTCTTTATGCACTATAACACCATACTGCGATCGCCAACCCGCCTGCCAAGCGTGGCGATTATGGCAAACCCCCCCAAATTGGGGTAGGCTTATGTCCAGCAGTGGACGTCATACGGCTGAAATGATGACGATGACTGAGAAATTCAAGGTGATAAAAACGAATAACAATCTGGAATCGAAGTTCATGCTCAGAAGAAGCGCTTACGAACGGTAGACCAACGAATTCATAGACATGTCTTTGCCCCGATCGACTATTACAAATTTCATCATCATCATCATTCATCATTTCAGCCGAAAGACGTCCACTGCTGGACTTCGGCCTCCCCCAAGCTCCACCACTTCGACCGGTTTTGTGCTTCCCGCATCCAGCGGATTTCTGCGGCCTGCACAAGTTCATCGGTTCACCTTGTTGGAGGCCTACCAACTCTACGTCTTCCGGTACGCGGTCGCCACTCCAGAAACACTTCATAATATTAATACTAGAAATAAGGACAAACTACGAGTCCCCTTTCACCGGCTTCATAAGGTTCATAATTCTTTTGTTGGTCTTGGTATTACCTTTTATAACAAGCTTCCCTCTGTTTTGCTAGATTTGCAGTTTAATGAGTTTAAAGCTAAAGTAAAATCCAACCTTTGTTAAAAGGCATACTATTCTACCAACGACTACTTAAACGATAAGAATAGCTGGTCGCTGTGATTAACTCAAGACAATGTTTATGTTCTTTCAATCCAGAATTAGCTTTCCTACCGACAGTTTATATGGGTAGTTCATATAATTGTTTTTTTAGTTTTTATTTCACTGATTTTGTTAATTTATTTTTATTTTCTTTTAATTTCATTTATTGTGGACATAATCTACTCATTACAATGATTTTAAATGAGTTGTATTGCAACATGTAGTTAGCTAGCGACCTCGTCAGCTATTCATAATATTCTTGCCTGACCAACCGGCAGCAAGTTCGTCATGCTCCCTTAGATGTCACTGCTTGCGGTAGCGTCGGGGGTCGGGTTACCACCTTCGCTCAAATATGGCGAGGGGGGTAATGGCTGACCTTTGCGTTATGCTCGTGAACGGGTGCTGCTTGTGGTGACTGGTCGTCTTGCTAACCATGGTTTTTGTTATTGTTACTTGTATTAACTGTTATTTTATTTTGGTCCGGAGGTCCTAGTTTAACTAACTTGTAACTTCAACTTAGCTGTATGTATCAATTTGCATCGTTGAATATGTAAGCGGGCACGCCCTTTATGCCTGGAGGCTTTATTTACGTTTTAAGTTCTGTTTACGATGTTGTTTTATTATTTATTTCAGCTTGAGTTTAGTTTTCAGTGTTTTGTTGGTGGTATATTGGCGTGTGCTAGCTGACTTATGGTGAATAATGTATGTTTTGTTTTATAATATTAATTACTTACACAATATTGTATAGAATCAAGTTCTTCTAACTTAACAGACAGCTGTGCTGCTGGGGAGTTTGTGCCGCCACTTCTTCTTCCCAGCTAAAGCACTAGGAAGTGTCAAAGGGCGGGCGTTTTGGAGGGACTGTCTTGTGTAACTTTGACGTTCAAAAAGTGCTGACTCTCAGCCTAGTTTGAATAAATGACTTTTGATTTTGATTTTGACTGTCATCACAAACTTACATAAATTAAACCTGTTAATAAGCTCTTATATGCAAACTTGTGTCGAAATCCTCTTTATCATATAACTATATCTGAAGGCCTTTAGGGACTGATCAGTCCATCTATATTAATAGTGACACTAAAAAGCTTTTTCTTTTGTTTGAACGCGCTAATGTCTAAAAATACTAGGCGGTTTAAATAAAAAAATGTATTTGATAGCCCCATTTTTCAGACTGGCTATAGAAAGAAAGAAAATACGTTTATTTGCGGTTAACATGACCCATAAAAAGTCTAAATACAACAAAAATATTTTTTATAGAAATAAGCTGTGGGAAAACATACGTCACATCCACGCAAAACGACCATCGCTCAGCATAATGCTGCGACCCTATGCGAAACAGAGCCCCAGCGCTAGTTTTCAGTGACAGCTGGCTATTTATCATTACGCTAAGACACTTAGCAGCTACCAAAAAATTCAAAAAGTCAAAAGAGGGGTAAAACAAAAATGGTCGACGTCACCTAAAAAGCAGCCAAGCTCAAATGGGACTGGGCCGGACAGGTTTGCCGTATGTCGGATGCAATATGGGCAAAGATCACCACAACATGGGTCCCCGAAAACGCCATAAGGCATCGCGGTAGACCTAAGCGTAGATGGCGGGATGAACTCGACGCCTACATGAGGGATTGGGCCTTATTGGCTCAGGATAGAGTTGAGTGGAAAAAGGCTGATTATTATTATTATTAAAAGAGGGGTACTATCACGACCAGCACCCTAATTGCGTAACTCCCTAGTAATTAGAATCTGAATCATTTTGAAGCTTATTGCTAATACATTATTTCATATATTCGAAAAAATTGTCTGCATAGCAACGTGAACAACGCCATGAACCCGTTCCATGTTCTGGAACTGTCCAAATCAATGTGATTCCTACTGATAGTGTATTACGCAATTACCCCTTGGGTCATGGGACACCTGCCAGGGTCGCGAGATTTATTCGAAAGCATTACCGTGGCCCTGGCTTATAGGCAACTGAAAGAACACGATTGGGTTTTAGTCAGTAAAAGTCTGAAACCGCTCCGCCCAGAGCGGGAGACATCATTGGATGATTTCTCACACAAAAACCGGCCAAGTGCGAGTCGGACTCGCGCACCGAGGGTTCCGTACAAACCTGTAGGTATCCTCGGTTTATGCATAAGGTTTATGTTTATGACATTAAATGTTTTTTTTTTTATTTTTATATTTGAGTTGATTGAATTAAAGGTAAATTGCGGTATACGATTTATGACGTATTAAAAAAAAACTACTTACTGGATTTCGTTCAAACCAATTTTCGGTGGAAGTTTATATGGTTATGTACATCATTTTTTTTTTTAGTTTTATCATTCTCTTATTTTAGAAGATACGGGGGGGGACACACATTTTACCACTTTGGAAGTGTCTCTCGCGCAAACTATTCAGTTTAGATTAAAATGATGTTAGAAACCTCAATACCATTTTTGAAGACCTATTCATAGATACCCCACACGTATGGGTTTGATGATTTTTTTTTTTTTGAGTTTCAGTTCTAAGTATGGGGAACCCCAAAATTTATTGTTTTTTTTTCTATTTTAGTGTAAAAATCTTAATGCCGTTCAAAGAATACATCTACTTACAAAGTGTCAACAACATAGCTCTAATAGTTTCGGAGAAAAGTGGCTGTGACATACACGGACAGACAGACAGACATGACGAATCTATAAGGGTTCCGTTTTTTGCCATTTGGCAACGGAACCCTAAAAAGGGCCATAGGACACGACGCGGTGGGTTCTAAGTGGATGAAGACGCGGACAGAAGCTAGTATTACATAAACGTAAAGTTGGAGCGGTTAAACTATGTTGACTGAAGAGATTTAGTAGTTAACGGAAGGTAGGGAGAAGTATTATCAGTTGAAGGCTTAAAAGCTTATTTTATTCGGAACCTCCAAATGTTTGTTTTTACGTTCTACCTGACATTAGCTCACCAAAATAGCACAGACTTTAAAACGGTTACAATTTCTTATTATTTGAGAGGTGTAAATATTTTGCACCGTGGCTTTTCCCTTTTATAACTTTAGAGAAATCTTATTTTTGAAGATCAATCAATACATACACGTCTGGGACTTCCTCGTTGGTGTAGTGGTCGCAAGCGCTACTGCTAAGCATGAGGCACTGGGTTCAATTCCCAGGTCAGGCCAACTGTTCATTTCGGTTCAGACCACGCGCGCCTAAAGTGATGTCAGCAACAACTGAAGGGGTCCGCTAAGACCGATGCCTGCCAGGGTCGCGAGATTTATCGAAAGAGTTAGCAACTGAAGGAACACGGGTAGGTTTTAGTCAGTAAACGTCTGACACGATCTGAGCGCAGCGGGAGGGCCGCTGCGCTCAGATCGGAAGACGTCACTTGATGAGTTGCGAAACAGAAAAACAAAAGAAAACCTCTATCCAATCCTTCGGAGAAAGTGGGAAATGTTATGTGTCTCAGCTTATGAAAGAAAGAAAGAAAGAAAGAAAGAAAATTTATTTGTCAAACATGCGTTTACATAAACTGACTAGTCAGGCATGCAAGGTATAAAATTAATATGTTGTGAGCGTCCATGTTTTGCCAATAACGGCGTACAAATTTTGTAGGTGTAGAACTTACATTTCATTTACATTTACTTAGTTATTTTAAATTTCACTACAAAGTACACAAGAAATAAATAATAATTAATGTTAAGATATTATAGTGAAGTACATTATACTCAAAAATAAATTAAATTATGTCCAGTATGTCCAAAAGTCAATTGATTTAAAATTCGCATTATTAAATTGTTATTCTTAACCATATATATTACATGTCGGAATAGAAAAGTCCTTTTCATTCAAAAAATCTAAAACATTGTAATACACTTTATCAACTAAAAAATTTCTCAGTTTATTTTTAAAAAGTGACAAGGGCAGTTCTCTCCAACTTTTAGGCAATTTAATAAATATCCTAGGAGCCATACAGAAAACACTTTTGCGCATGAGGGCTGTTCTCGCAGTCTGAGAGCATATCCTACTGTTATCGCGCCTGTTACGTGGGACTACTTCATCTAGTCGTTTAAATCGGTGTGGATTTATTGTAACAAATACAGATACCTCTAAAATATACAGACATGGCAAAGTAAGCATTTTATGTTTTTTAAAGTAAGGCACGCAACTATCAGTAGGTTTAATTTTAAATATTGAACGAACGCATCTCTTTTGAGCCTTGAACACCATGTCTTTTTCTGTTGAGTTGCCCCAAAAAATGACACCATAGCGTAGATGGGATTCTGCTAAACCATAGTAAGCTGTAAGTAATGCCTCCACACCTACTATAGACGACAATGTGTGCAGGGCATAGGCAGATTTACTGATTTTCTTGCATAAGATTTCAGTATGTGTTTTCCAATTCAGTTTTTTATCAATGTGGAGCCCTAAAAATTTTTTATGAACAATTAGAACCTGAAATAGAAATTTATTGCACCTGAAAATACACCTCCACTACATAAAGTGTATTTATATAAGAGCGATGAAAACTTTCCGAACTGTGTGAACACGCGAGCGTAGATGGAGCATAATCTCATTAAAAATGTATGAATCGGGAACAGAAATGAAGTTGCTCCATGCAGGATTGAGGTGGGTTCAAAATGTATGGATATAAAGGTAGGATAGGAAAAAAATTGTGAAAATAAGGAAATGTACTTGTTTAGTAGGAAAATTGACAGCGTACGTCAAGTTGCCAAGCTATTTCATATAAATGTGATTTCAATAAATAGACAATTTAAGTTAGTAGTCAATTCCCTTGTTGCCAACCCCTCCGCCAAGTAAAGTCATTTCAGCCGTCCAAAGCTGGACATAGGCCTCCCCAAAAAATTGAGGTATTCGCCATAACTGCTACGCTTGGCAGACGGGTTGGCGGTCGCAGTATGGTGGTAAAATACATAGAGAACGCTGCTGCCTATTCTCTTGTAAGTCGCCTCTTACGATAACCACAGAGAAAGCAAAATTTTATTAATGATAAATTCAAAGTATGTCACAGTAAATGCAGAGTTTTTAAGTTGACATTTCACTTTATGACACTTGACACTGTCAAATTGGATTAACAAAACAACATCATATAAAGCTAGTAACAAAAAAAACAATCGCCTGAATTCTGAAAATACTACGAAGTGAGGTTGTAGTATTTTTGGCCATCGCTTTTTTTTTGCAAAAAAATATATGTTTTTATTTTTTGTAACTTTCCTTGAATAATATGCATTTAAATAAGAAGAAGCTCATCCAAATCGGATCAGTAGGTTTTGAGAAAATTAATAACAATCAATTCATTCCATAATTTTATAAAACTATTCCACCTCGAAGGTGAGGGAAGCCTTTCGAGATGGAATAGTTTCATAAATTCACTCCTGGATTACCCTATACAAAAAGAAAATCGAAATCAATCCACAATTGCTGAAGAATTCACGACGGCAAAATACAGTTGAATTCTGAACCTCCTCGAATAGCAGATAGTAGAAATCTCTTTGAATTAGCACAATGAAAAAGGCAAAAAAAGTTTTTTTTATTATATTACAAAATTTCATCCAATCTACAATACTTGAAGTACGGTTAGGTACTGATATCAAGACTGTGCTGATTTTATGTGGAATGCAGCTACTAAAATAAAAGTACCTACTACGGTAACTTAAATCTTTAACTAGCTTCATGGATTGAGGGACTGATTCTCCATTTGCCTATATCACAACGAATAAAAATTAAAAAATCTATCGGGCAGCATAGAAATTGGTGCATTCACCCTACATGACGTCAGCTCGATTAGTGTGAACACTGGAAAATCTAGGCTCAAGCTAGAAGTTTTACTGCACTAGATTATTCTCGTTTTAGGGTTCCGTAGCTGAAGTCAACGGGGCCCTATACTAACCCTAACAGTCCATCTAATAGGTATGTCTATCACAGGGTCATCATCATCATCAGTTCAGGTGAAAGATGTCCACTGCTGGACATAGGCCTCCCCAAAGCACCGCCACTTCGACCGGTGTTGTGGTTCTCGCATCCAGCGGGTTCCTGCAGCCTTCATAAGGTCAAGGGCATTTTTAGAACCGTATTCGTTCGGCAGTTGAAATTTCCTCAGAATAAATACGTGTAACTATGATATGAGTTACCAATATGGCGATTAATATAAAAGTGTCTAGGAAAAAGAGATGTTGCGCTGACCCCAAATAAATTGAAATGAAGGCAGGGGAATGATGAAAACTTGACTGTAACTATTGCCACTGGCAAATAATAATAAGCAGTACAGTACTCGAGGAAAGCCAGTCGGTAAGAAGAAAGCCAGTGCTTTTGAAGCTGGTCTAAATTGGCCATAACTCAGATGCACCTCACCCGGATGAGCTATAATCAGGTAACGTGTGTGTAGTTCAAATCCAAAAGGATTTCCCATACAAGAGACCTCGTTAAAATGCATTTTTTTATGTTTTATTTCACAGACATATATTGTACGGGTCCTTCAGTGCATAAAGCCAACTCGTATGTTGCCATTTTTTTTAACCTACTAAAATTGTTCTGAGAGAGTTAATTTACTAAAAGGGAGTACCCGAACATTTTAGCTGGCTAAACGATAATATGCTGGCTTTGGGAAAAGAATGGAAAACTCCAAGAATATTATGTGCTCCATTTTAGTCGGTTTTACGGCGCATAAAGGCGTATAGGCTATATTGTGTGGAGGCTGGTTAAACCTACGTATTTTTTGCCTTGGGTGTCATTTAACGCTAGATAACTTGAATTTTCACTATGAACATTGTAACTAACACTATGCACTTTGTCAAAAATGGCACAGATAAATAAAATCTGGCGACGCGTGCGTCACATTGCTATCGCAACGAAATGTTGCCACTTTTTAATACTGCTTTTTATTATTTAAGATTTGTACTTCTTTTTACTAATTATTTGCTGCACCGTTCGACGTCACACGTCAGCACCGGCTGTCGCTGAAAACCAGCGCTGAGGCTCTGTCTCGCATAGGGTTCGCAACATTATGCTGAGCGATGGCCATTTTGCGTGGATATGACGCATATTTTCCCCAGCTTTTTTTATATTTTTGTTGTGTTCAGTTTTTCTTTGCGTCATAGACGTATTTTCTTTCTTTCTTTCTATGATAATCTAGACTCCTCTTTCTAAAACCCTGACCATCGCGCATAGCATGTCTACCATAGAAACGGGTTATGTCGACAGTAGAATAGACATAAAACCTAAATGAGGCAAAAGGAGTAGGTATGTAAGGATCATAGCAGGTGGCGTTTCGTAGTTTCTGCCTACCCCAATGGGAAAAAGGCGTGAGGTTATGTATTTGTGTAAGAATAGACAAAATGATAGATAAAGTGTACCTACGACGTGAAACATGACGACCGTTTTTTCTCTACTCAAATGTAGAGAAAAATTGGACGGTTGGATCGGTTAGGTTGGTTGGTTGGTTGGTTGGTGGTTGGTGGTTGGTTGGTGGTTGGTGGTGGTTGGTTGGTTGGTTGTTTGTAAACATTTTGACAGAATTATAATCATAATCCGTATGGCGTCGGACGTAAAGAATAGCATCACCACATTTCCTCCCGTGGGTTTCGTTAGAGCCGAAACCTAACTCATCATAATAATTTCAGCCGAAAGACCTCCACTACTGGACATAGACCTCCCCCAATTAGGGTCGCGGAATTGTTCGAAAGAATTACCGTGGCCCTGGCATAGGCAACTGAAGGAACACGGGTGGGTTTTAGTCAGTAAAAGTCTGACACGCCCTTCCACTCCACGCAAAGCGGAAGATGTCAATTGAAGATTTCCCACCCGCAAAATAAGCCTCCCCCAATTAGCGGAGGGTAAACAAAAAAAAACTAATCTATACTAATATTATAAAGCTCAAGAGTTTGTTTCTTTGATTGAACGCGCTACTCTTAGGAACTACTGGTCCGAATTTAAAAATTCTTTTTGTGTTGGGTAGGCTATTTATCGAGGAAGGCTATACGCTATATAACATTACGCTACAACCAAGTGGAGCGGAGCAGTAATGTAAAATGTTGCAAAAACGGGGAAAACCGCATGGGTAGGCAATTCGACGCAACGGGAAGGGTCGGGGGAACAAGAAATTTAACGCGGACGAAGTCGCAGGCAGAAGCTAGTATTATGTAAAGCTACGCATTTAAACTTGCATCACATGTAGAGAGAATTTTAGCTTTGCTCTACGCGATCTTAAGTTAAAGTTAGAGCAAGTTAGAGTATTCCTTACTTTGCGTAGAGTCGTAGACACACGGTAGAGTTTTGATCGCAGTTTAATCGATGGCTCTACTATGTAAGTTTCAGTAGGAAGTTCTTGAGGTAGTTTCAAAGTACTGGTTACACGTTGATCCTGATGAAAAGTTCTCGTCATTTGTAGTTGACTGTTTATTTGAGACGATTGTAAAATCTTCATTCATCACTCTCCTGCTCGTATCCCAATTTAATTGAGGGCGGCGCAACATGTCTTTTTCTTCCACATTTCTTTCTCTATTAGTCGTTTCACACTACTCTTTCTATCCATATCATCATTCACACAGCCCATCCATCGTTTCTTTTTGTCTTCCCTACTCTTATAGCCATCGAAATTCAAACTCAATACTTTCCTCACGACATTTTCCTCATTCCTCCGTATCACGTGCCCATACCATGATAACTGGTTTCCACACAACAAAGTCTTCATTATCATGAAAATTTAGAGTACAAGTAGAAGTTGAGGAAAGATCTTTTAAATTGTGGACTTACTTTACTCCTGAGATAATGTCTTATGTTTTGCGGCCTTTCTGTCCATACAACGTTTCCCGGATTTAACTACGTGTCACATGATCACAGCACGCAAAACAGTGAAGGAAAACATCGTGAGGAAAGGGCTTATCATAGAACGAAAAATTCAAAAACATATGACATCTACTATTCCGCACTGGGTCCGCGTGATGGATTATGGCCCACTCCCTCTCACAGAGTTTAGGCCTGTATCCCAGCAGTGGGAACAGTATAGGCTCATTATGATGATATGACCTTACCATGACAAATTATTTCCACAAAACTGTGTTTTATTTTATCATGTTCAGACAGTGGTCTCGATTCCCTTGTTCACAAACTAAACTAAATTTAAGTTAAGTGCATCTTTTGTTTGTATTTCATTGTGAAGAGGACAAAAGAAAAATTTTAGATTAGTCCTGTCAAGTTAATCAGCGCCTGTCACTACTCCATACAAGTTTAGACGTGATTAAAAACTTGCCTACTAAAATTACGTCAATTTACGTCAAGCGCTGATTAATTTGACAGGACTAAACTAAAATTTATCTTCTGTCCTTTCCTTAATGAAATAGAAAGAAAAAGATGCACTGAACTTAAATTTAGTTTAGTTTGTGAATAAGGGAATCGGCACCATTGACAACCACCAAATTAAATAAGTTTGACTAGACGTAGTTTTAAACGGGTTGTTTGTTATACCGTGTGGTGCCGGACCGTACCGTGTGGTGCCGGACGTAAAGAATAACACCACCCCATTTCTTCCCGTGGGTGTCGTAAAAGGCGACTAAGGGACTTACTAGAGAATGGGCAGCAGCGTTCTCTATGCATTTTATCACCATACTGCGATCGGCAACCCACCTGCCACGCGTGGCGATTATGGCAAAGCCCTCCAAATTGGGGGAGGCCTAAGTCCAGCAGTGGACGTCTTACGGCTGAAATGATGATGATGATGATGTTTGTTATATACTTTTGATATACCCGCCAAAATAGATACAAGAAACTAATTGTAAAGAAACTATATTAAAATTAGTTGTGATACTCTTAATACCTGTAAAGTTTCGCTTGCTCATTTAATTTGTCCCAGTAACATTTATAACCCATTTACAAGTTGACATAAACACATCTATCTACATGCTCATACTCTGCGAGTTGCACATTAGAAAGTATCACCGCAAGCCATAAAAGATTGACTTTACGTGTCTACCACCAGTATTCGTATTGAAATCACTTCCCAATAACTACCATCCAATAGAAAGGTGCACATCGGGTTTTAATTTATTTCTACTCCGTGAGTATCGAGTAAAAGTGTTAAAAGCTGGAGAAATTGAATGCTAAAGGACTGTTCACACGATGTCTTCATAAGCGCAGAAGACGCGCGTTTACGCAGCTGAGTTAGAAACGCAAAACTTATAAACGGTAAATTATAAATTATTTTATTTGTTTAAGTATGTTTGTTTAAACACTTTTACTCTTCGATATATTTTTCAAATTAAATGAGGTTTCCTATCAGACTACTCTGAGAAGAAAGGCCGAAACAAACTCAGCGGTCATTCTCTTTAGTCCAGACATAATCTTGGTCAGATCATGTAAAGACCGTACGGGTACCTCGGCACATAAACATAGAGTAAGTCCCATAACTTTATGTCAAGGTTTTCGATATAGATACTCAATACATGGGTAAAATACTGACAGCTAATTAAATTTGACCCTCTATTTTTATTTTCGATGGAGTACAAAATATATAAAAAATACTCTGGTCGTAACAAACAATAAAATCTATTCAAAGAAAATGGTAGTGGGACTAGCTGCCAAAGGTTCGGATTGAATGAGAAACTACTTTTGAATTGAGAATTTCTTTAGAAGCACTTTTCATTCCTTCAGAACACTAAATGAAACTGACCTGTCACGCTCGGGTCCGAGAACCTGGATCGGAAATACTCGGGTCCTGTCGGTCACTGACGCTGCATCATGTATAATCGGCACTAATTCGTGTATACTCTGCTGCAGTCGTAAGTTTTCACTTACATTCTTTTTATTATTTACACTTTTCGGAGAGTATGAAGAGCGTTCTGAAAACGCGCGTAAAATGAACATCGTGTGTACAAGCCCTAACCTGAGACGTGGGTGTCGGGCTTTTACTGTCACCTTTAAGACTATGGTTTCCTGCATTTTAATTAGTTTCGCTTTGAATATTGGAAGCCGTAGAGTGCACTGGCAATCTTTAGCGTTCGCATTGGAGAAACTTCATGTAAATATAAATATATATGCAAGCATTCAGTTTCAAACCATAAATTTTTCGCTTCAATATAGTTTTAATATTATTCGTTGGTATATGGGAAAGGTTTCGTGTGGTGCCGGACGTAAAGAATAGCACCATCCCATTTCTTTTCGTAAGAGGCGATTAAGGGACTTACTAGAGAATGGGCAGCAGCGTTCTCTATGCATTATACCACCAAACTGCGATCGCCAACCCGCCTGCCAAGCGTGGCGATTATGGCAAACGTCCCTAAATTGAGGGAAGCCTATGTTCAGCAGTGGACGTCTTACGGCTTAAATGATGAATGATGATGATATTGGCATGGCTAGCTGACATATGACAAATTATTTTATTTACTATTAGTTTCTGACCGCGGCTTCGTCCGCGTGGATGTTGAAAAATATTCCACAGGAACGTACTACCGGCTGTCACTGGG
Source organism: Aporophyla lueneburgensis (assembly GCA_932294355.1). Classification (NCBI taxonomy): domain Eukaryota; kingdom Metazoa; phylum Arthropoda; class Insecta; order Lepidoptera; family Noctuidae; genus Aporophyla; species Aporophyla lueneburgensis. Next base: position 15,199,746 of record OW028759.1, read on the forward strand.
GTCACTGTCACTGTCACTACAAACCAGCGCTGGGGCTCTGTCTCGCATAGGGTCACAGCATTATGCTGAGTGATGGCCGTTTTGCGTGGATATGACGCATATTTTCCCACATCTTATTTTTTTTATTTCTGTATGTTTCTAGTCTTACTGTGCGTCATGTTTGCCGCAAATAAACGTATTTTCTTTCTTTCTTTCTCTTACTACCTATTAAAAGTACCCTATGTGTTAATTCAGGTAAACAATGTATTATCCCACTTCTTGCTTTGTCTTATCCGACCCCGAGAATAAAAAGTTTAACAGAAAATTCAAACCCCATTTCACCCTCTTAGGAATGGAATAAAAAAAAACCCTTTCTTTATGAATACCCAATTACCCACTCTTCACAAAGAAATCACCCTCCAAACATGTCTCTAGGACCAGCGGTTTAGGCTGTGCGTTGATGTATCAGTCAGTCAGTCAGTACTTTGAATTTTATATGTATAGATTCTGCGTCTCGTTATGTTCATTACTTGGCTACTATTGTATAGAATCAAGTTTATGTAACTAAACAGACAGCTGTGCTGCTGGTGAGTTTGTTGCGCCACTTCTTCTTCCAATCTAAACCATCAGAAAGTGGTGAAAGGCGGGCGTTTTCAGGAGATTGTCTATTGTAATTTTGACATTCGAGAAGTGCTGATTCTCAGCCAAATTGAATAAATGACTTTTAATCAGATTTTTTGAAAGCCTGTTAATAAAACATTGGTGAACGAGAATCAATTTCTTTTCTAGTCTACAGAACAAATGTAGTATAGATCTTGAACTCCTCCGTTGGTCTTTTGGTTGCACGCTCAACTGTGGATACTTACATCTTAAGTTCGATTTCCAGGTCGGGCTATGTGTTATTAGCGTATTCCATTAGAACATTCTAAGTAACCCCTTGGAGTGTGGAAGTTAGCAGTGTATACACATAAGGCTGTTAGTCCTGCGCCAGATCTCTCTCGGGTCGTGTCATATTGCTTGCCATCGCATCGGACTATGAGAATGAGGGTGAAAGTTCAGGGTCGCGAGATTTTTCCGAAAGAGTTACTGTGGCCCTGGCGTAGGCAACTGAAGGAACACGGGTGGGTTTTAGTCAGTAATAGTCTGACACGCCCAGAGCGGGAGAGTCATTTGATGATATCCCACCCACAAACAAAAATACATGGAAGAGAAAGTTTACCTGTGTCTGCGCGCACGCTTGTGCACTATAATATCTCCAACGCCGAAGGTCTCCGTTGAGATTGGCCACCATAGCCTAAATACGGTCTCAAGGAACATTTATAGATCGTGCTTTCCTAGTTGCTAGATGAATAAGTTTCAACATGAATGATGTAATTAATTTTTTTAACAATGTTTTGATTGATAATATAGTTTAAAAAACTAAAAAAACACGCTTCCATAGAAAACTGATCAATAAAAATTAAGGTATTTTTTCGTTGATCAGTTTTCTATGGAAGCGTGTTTTTTAAACTATTATTTATTTTCTATTTTTTAGGGTTTCGAATGTTTCGAATTTTGAGACGTATGTCAGCGTAGTTTTATAAGACAGTTTTTTTTGCCGTCCTGGTAACCCTGGCAAGGATAATGGCACAAATTTATGAAATTATTGCATTGTCATCGGTCTTTGACAGGTGTCAAAGTTTGAATGAAATCTGGTCGTTTAAAGTGGGTCAAAATCGCGCTATAAGGAGTCGGTTACAAACAAACATACAAACATACAAATGAAGCTAATATGAAGCGTGTAAAAAGAATGTCCCTGACGTTATTTGCCCATTCTTCTTCGGTGCCTGATGGAAAACTAGCTTCATCTATCTGACTGACCCTTGACACTTCAGAAGTGCCTGTAATTGTTTTACTTAAAACAAATGGTTTGAGTTTGCGATCTATGATTGAAAAAGTAAAAAAAATGGTAAAAGATAAACACAACTGCAGAGTACAGAACCAATATTTTAGACCGAGGTAATTCTAGAAAATAACGAAGATAGAAGATACATTTCCAAGAGGTCAGCTCCTTAGCTAAACTGATATGAATCAAGCGGTTTATTCCACTACAGAACAGGATTAATAAAAAGTTACAGACGCCAGTGTCACAGAGTAACGAAACGTTGTAGAAGCGACACAAATTTATTTGTTTTCTGCATTGTGCCCAAATAGATACAGCACGAAAGAAATGTTTTTGTTTTTACAGCGGTGGCTGTAAAAAAAAAGAATTTTTACTAGCACCCTTAAAAACTTTGAAGACCTTGTTCCAGGTGTACCTACTCCACCTAACAAGCACCGGTACCAACTTCATGAACCCAGCGCGTACCACAAATCTCATTTTTGTACGAGGTCCCTCGTAAGGAGTATGAAGTTATTTTTCTTATGTCTATTTCATCATCATCAGCCTATAATGTTCCCACTGCTGGGACACAGGCCTTCTCTCGGTGAGAAGGAGTGGGCCACAATCCACCACGCGGGCCCAGTGCGGGTTGGTAGATGTCACAAGTCTTCGAATTTTTAGTGCTAAGACATGCCGGTTTCCTCATGTTTTCCTTCACCGTTTTGAGAGCAGTGGCGATGAAATAATTTACACAAAGTAATGCGCCTGCTTGGGTTTGAACTCACGACCTTACTACTCGTAAGTCGCGGCCTTTACCACTGGGCCACCACTGCTCATGTCTATTTACTATCCGTTTACTTATTAAATCTGTTTTTACAGTCTAATTTACAAAAATATTTGCTACCTTACAGCACTATTACTATGGTACGGGTTCCCAAAAGTATCCGTATTTCAAAACTTGGACAGCTAGGTGGTAAAATCTAATCGGGAGCGACAAGCTGCTCCACTTAGCTAGGACATCGGAACCGGGTTTTCTCGGTTCCAAAAAAAACGGAAAATCCCGGATCTGAGGGTCCTTGGAAGAACCGGTTCTCTAAAACAAAGAACCGGTCGTTTCGGTTGTTTCGGTTCTCTCTTAAAATAAATTTAGAAATAATATTATCTCTATAATACGCAATTCCACCCACTAGTGTGGAGCCGGAACGTACATTTTCTTCCGCCGGTATAGTCTGCAATAGACTCCGTTTAAGCGACAAAACTTTAGACGCACTTATTTTTTTTTACGTTCCTTTTATTTAGGAAAGAAGAAACCCAATATGTAATGCTTAATTTAATAATTAATTTTATTGTTTGGTTTTTGTTAAGTCCATATGAAATAACATTTATTTTTTTATTTTTATCATTTATTTACGACTTTTGTGTGCTTTTTTATTTATTTTGAGAGGATTTGTGAAAGTTCCTATTTCTAGCTTGTAAGATTGTTAATTTTTTTAAAGTTTAATTTTTATTATTTCATAGCTATTTTTTGATCTCTGTAGTGTAGTGAATTATAAACAACTGATTGTCAACTGGTAGTGAAAATACTGAATTTTAAAGAACTGATTGTTGCCAAAAATACTTTAACCCTTTATAGGACGGCTCATACAAAGTGGCCAGTAAACTGTACAGTCATTTCAAGGTACCTAGGACCTTGAAGTGGACGGTCGCTTCTTCACTCTTCACTGTTTGCCGTCCTGACGGCTCATATAAAGTGACCAGTAAACTGAACAGTGAAAGAGAGCCAGAGCCATCCTATAAAGGGTGAAACGATGTTTTAATTTGAGTATAATTAAAAAAAAATATAAATATGCTTACCGTTTTGATAGTAGGAATTCTATATAAAAGATAGCCTTGAAAAGCATACCTTTTCAACTTCAATTTATGAAAAAACCCGGAAGAACTAAAAAACCGGATACCTGGTTCCGGCTTGAGTTTAGAACCGAAAGAACCGGTTCCTAAAATAGGGCCGGTTCTCGATGCCCTACACTTAGCTCAAATTTTTGCCGGACCGACCCGAACAACATTTAACGAGAGTAGATGTAATAGAGCTTGCTGATCGCCACGAGCCAAATGAAAGCCAAATATGCAGTAGTAATTGCTTCTTCAAAGCTTTTCACTACCATTCGATACGCTTCCAAACTTCAGTCAGTGTTATCGTAGGAGACGTATACGCTGTTCATAAATCCCAAACCCGAAAATTTAGTCAATTTAAATCAAAAAGACGACCGCTATTCTGCCGACAGCTGTTTGCTTTTATCATCATCATTTCAGCGAAATTACGTCCACTGCTGGACATAGGCCTCCCCCAATTTCAGGGATTGCCATAATCAATCAAAAAAAGGGTTGGCGATCGAAATATGGTGGTAAAATGCACAGAGAACCCTGCTGCCCATTCTCTAGTAAGTCCTTTAGTCGCCTTTTACGACACCCACGGGAAGGGGATGGTACTATTCTTTATAGCACCACACGGAACGTGTTTGCTTTCGGGGGAAGGCAAATCAGGTTATCAAATTGTGTAATTTTCGATACGAAAGCCTGTCGAATGCTTGTGAATAGTTCCTGCCAGGGTCGCGGATTTATTCGAAAGAGTTACGTGGCCTTGGCACAGGTAACTGAAGAAACAGGGTCAGGTTTTTAGACAGTAAAAATCGGACACGCCCTTCCGCTCCACCCAGAGCGGGAGACGTCATTTGATGACTACCCCACCACGAAAAAAAGGGAGTGAATGTCGCATCTAAAAGAGTCTTATTTCCTAGTCCATGCCAGTATTCTTGGCATTATACCAAGGGAAGGTCAAGGGCACAAGCAAACTTTATCTCTCAGACTTTGAGAAGTATACAAGTACATTTTACGAAGTTTTGTCTTAATTAGCATCTTCAGAATTACGTGAGAGTGTTGTTTGCCTGTGTGATCTTGGATTACGAAACTAGATATTTGTCTAGAAAAAGTCTAGAATCTGGCTACTTCGTAAGTGGCACCCATATTTGAAAAATTGTGTGTAAAACTGTTGTCATGGTATGGTCACTTCAAACGGAGGAATGAGGAAAATGTTGTTAGGAAAGTTTTCAGTTAAAAATATATAAAATAAGTAATAGTATTGGAAAATGGTGTCACTCCATATCAAATACTGGTTCTCCGATGCATGCTGTTAACACTGTGGGCCAACCCTAACATAGTTGGGAAAATCACGCAAACGATGTCTTTTGGAAAATTGAGGTTTAACTCGCGATTTACTAACTGCCTGACTTTTTTTTTGTGGGTTTTTTTTTCGACCCGCGCCTGCACCCTAATTCCGAAACGCACTATTTATCAGAATCTGAATGGGATTGAAGATTATTTCTAAACCATTGCGTCATTTGTTCTAAAAAATTGTCGGCTCAGCAACGTAAATAACGCAATGAATGTTGTTTAACTATGAATATGAAACCGATTACTACTGATAGCAAGTTACGCAGTTACCCCTCTGGTTTTTACCGGGCGGCGAGCTACGCATTGCTCGCCGCCCGCGAGCTCGCGCCTGCGGTGACCGGGAGTCCGCTATCGACTCCCGACGCCCAGGGCGTATCCTCCTGCGGTGGCTAGGGACGTGAGGGCGCAGAGACTGCCACTCCCTCACGCGCCCGGCCTTCTCCTACGCGAGCATTACTGCTTCGCAGAAGGAGGTGACGGTTTCCCATGCCCTCTCGCTCCGTACCATGACTCGCACCAGGGCCGGACGCGAGAGGTCGCCGCCGCTGATCGCCTCCACGAGTGGGAAATCATCAAATAACGTCTCCCACTCTAGGTGGACCGGAAGGGCATGTCAGACTTTTACTGACTAAAACTCACCCGCGTTCTTTCAGTTGCCCATATTCCAGGGCCACGGTACCTCTTTCAAACTAATCTCGCGACCCTGGCAGGTTCACTAACTGCCTTGGTTTAAATCTTAATTTGACCCTAGCATTTTTTTAAGCTATTGCATAGCTTCTATCGAGGGCCTTGAGCGCGGGGACCGAATCCAGAAACTCCGTAACGAAAAAAAACCTCACGCTCTCCACTCCGACGGGCACGGAGGTGTGGCTTGAAGGCCGTGCATTGTCTAACGTCGTTTCTTTTCGGCAGTCTTCGACACGGTGTTTGTGTACGTGCAACTAGCCGTATTGTACGACTCTACGAAGCTCGCACGAATCGAGACGAGCTGCTCCGAAATCGGACGAATACATAAGCAGCTGTTTATGAGAAAGTGTATAGGTGTATAGGTATTTATGTACAACAGTGAATAGCTGTACTTGTAAAATTTGTGTATAAAGTGTTTGTATTATTTGTCATCGGTTGCTAGGTAAAAACCCAAAATATTTATCGTCTTGTTATTTGTCATCGGTTACTAGGTAACAAACCAGGCCATAGAGTATTATATTATGGGCATGGAGTACTAGTCCTTTTGTGCGGTGGCAAAACTAGGTACTAAAGTTTACTTACCAAATTTTGCGGTGGCAATCATATGTACTAACCTTTATGCTTTAGTTCCAAATACCAACAAAAATAAGTTTTCCTTAGTGTACGTTTTTTTTTAATATCAAAGAAAAAGAAATACTGCATAAATAAAATAAATAAATAATTATAATTGCATAAGTTGAAACAAAATGCTATGCAATAGCTTTACCGCGGCAGTCCCCGAGTGCCACACGTCTTTTTTTTTTGGTTTTCGTAAAGAATTTCTCAGAAACACTTCTATAACACACATTACTAATGTAAAAGTGTGTTATAGTGGTATTATTGTTTTTGCTCACTAACTACGGTACCTTGAAACTCCCGTAATAACCGTCGGTTCATTCATTTTAATTATAAAAGAGAAAACATCAGGCAACTTTCCCATCACAAGTAAAAGGAAATTCATCCTTTTTTTCTTGGAAGACTGTTTCGCACTGAGAAACATGATAAGTCTTGTACACACTAGAGTAATTTACGATTCTTTTCTCATTTCATTACCTTGTTTTATTTGAAACGTTTTTGATCCAAATTAGAATCATTAAAAAAAAGGATATTTACGTAACATCACGCCTGTGTTCCGCGAAGGGTTAGGCAGAGGTGTACTTATAGAACCACCACCCATCTAGCGCCATTTATATTTAAGTGTCATGAAATTCTCCATAATAAAATGTGCTCTCCTCTCAATAAGGCTATTTTTAGATAAATTAATATTCATATCTCAATCTGCCTAGCCTTTTCCCAACTATATTGGGGTCGGCTTCCAGTCTAACCGGATCCACCTGAATACCAGGATTTTACTTGAACCGCTGTCTACCTGAGCGCCACCACCGAGTTACTTGGTAATAATACCCTTTAGCTAAGTATGGCTGTCAGTCTCTGTCAACTGTTTTGTACTCCTCGTCACGTGTCCCTATAGGTTCATTAGAAAACCAGCGTCAAACAGCATCTGTCTGGCATTAATGCAGAAATGAACCTTTTTGGCGCAGCCGTGAGGGACACACATGTTGTTTTTTTTTTAATTAATTTTTTCCTGTTATTTTATTTTGTGTTTTACGAACTGTGACAAATAAACGGTAGTCTTTCTTTCTTTATTTAATTCTTTCTTTCTTTCTTTCTGACGAACCGTAACGACCGCCAAAGAACCACGAATGACAGCACGGACCAACAGCTGCTGCAGCGTGCTTTTCGAGGCACGGAACAAGAATGTTCGACGCCAGGCCAAGGCCCCGACCATAGGATTTTAATAAGCGCAGTGGAAGCTATGATGGTAGGGCCCTGGAGCAAGAGTGGCGTAGCGAACTGTCCGCAGTGCGCGGAACTGATCAATACAATATTCAAAAGACTCACCTGGTTAAAATACAAGGACCGTCCATCTTTCCAAGACCAAACCAAAGAGAAAAATCAAACTGACAAGTGACAGATGTCAATCCTTTCGGTACACTCCGTTAGGCGCACAGATTAAACAAGTCAAACGGGACGGAACAGAATTGTCTTGGTACGTAAAAACGGCCACCCATCCACGTACCAACCGCGGCAATCGTAGCTTAACCTGATATATCCACCCGTGCGGCTGTTAATACTTTGCCACTAGCCCTCCCATTATAGACATCTCATGTTTGATATAACCTACATGTTCTTCTATTATTTCCATCATCATCATTTCAGCCGAAAGATGCCCACTGCTGGACATAGGCCTCCCTCAATTTAGGGGGTTTGCCATAATCGCCATGCTAGGTAAGCGGGTTGGCGATCGCAGAATGGTGGTAAAATGCTTAGAGAACGCTGCTGCCCATTCTCAAGTCCTTTAGTTGCCTCTTACGACACCCACGGAAAGAAATGGGGTGATGCTATTCTTTAAATCCGGCACCACACGGAACTGATATCAGATATTTCCATATCATCTTGGAAAATCCCAAAGATACAGAATATCTTTCATAAATGCAGAAATATGTACCTGCATATTATATTGTAATGTATGGACCTCCATACATTACAATATAATATGCATTTTAAGAAAACTATTACAACCGTCTCACAAGCAATGCATATACATGGTGATTCTTTCAATTCAAGTTAAATTGTTCATTCTGTGAACTGACCTTTGTTCAAATGGCAGAAAAATCGAGGTCTCGAGAAAACTCTTTTGACATTCAGTTGGTTTTTTCTTTCGTTTTACTTACTTGCTTCGCCTTACATTGCATTCAAGGGAAACGACTGAAAAAAGGAATGAAAACTTCTTAACTTACATACACGTGGGTATTTCTCATGGGTACACTACATAAATACGAAAAACTTTATTCCGACAGTCACAAATACGAATTTCAAAATACCGATTTTCATAATTCCGAATGATTCAAAATTCTGAATGTAACAACTCCGACTTATCATTACTCCTATTTTTATAATTCCTAAATTTCAATATTCCTAACGTTTATAATTACTATTCTCAATATACCGAATTTCAATAGATCTAATAACAAAAAGTCCGACTTAATGATAATTCGAAACATCAAAAATACGAATTCCGATTATTAAAATACCGATTAATACAATTCCGAAATAAAAACGCCTTGTAAAACCGAATAGTATAATTGCTCGTCGGAGAGAAGTATAATATTATGTTTAGTATGATGAGGTCGAATTAAATAACATGCAAGCAAGCACGCAGCATGCAAGCAGGCATGCAGCGTGCAAGCAGACATGCAGCATGCAAGCAAGCATGCAGCAGCCATGCATCGTGCAAGCAGACATGCAGCATGCAAACAAGCATGAAACATGCAAGCAGGCATGCAACATGCAAGCAGGCATGCAACATGCAAACAGGCATTCAGCATGCAAGCAGGCAAGCAGCAAGCAAGCAGGCATGCATCAAGCAAGCATGCAGCAAGCATTGTTTCTGTCACGGCTCCAGCGCTGCAGGGTTTGGGCGGCCCCACGCGTGCTTATCGTCGCAGATGGTCTTAACGCTCACCACCGCAGCTTCGGCTTGGCGGCTCGGCGCGGCGGCGGGCCTTCAAACCACCTGCTCCTCAGCTCGCGGACCACCCTACCCCTCCGCGCCTACGCGGGTTTAAATTACACTCTAGGGGTCGGGCAGACAAGACTACGTGAAGTCGGTTTTGCAGCGATTCGTTTCTGTCACTAAATTTTGTAGCACAACATGTTGACTATTAGTTTATTCGGACCATTGAAATTCGAAATCTTCGAACGTATGAAAATCGGAAAACTAACAAATCGCATTTACGACTTTCGGTAAAATAAATTTCGTGATTTTTAATAATAGACATTATAATTCTTAGGTATTATGAAATTCGGACTTTTGAAAATCGGAACATCGAAATTCGGAATAAAATATTTCGGAGTATTTGGGTGTTCCCATTTCTCATGTATAATTGCTTTGAGAAAGAATATACAAGTTATGACACAAGTCTACTAAACAAAAGCCACTGTTTGTCACTGTATGTTAACGGTAGGTAGGTATATTATAATTTTACGTTACATAATGAGTGAAATTATCATAAGAGAGACAGCTGACCATCATCATAATTTCAGCCGAAAGACGTCCACTGCTGGACGTGGGAGGTGGGAGGTGGTTGCTATAGTCGCCACTCTTGGCATGCGGGGTTGCGAGCGCAGTATGGTTATAAAATGCATAGAGAACGCTGCTGCCCATTCTCTAGTAAGTCCTTTAGTCACCTTTTACGACACCCACGGGCAGAAATGGTAAAGATGACAACAATTTTTGTTTTCTTAGGTCAAGAAATTTTAAATATTCCTACTGGACATAAACTAAGGGGAAAAAGAATAAAGTAAATCCTTCCATAAATAGATTTTTCCCATTTTCGTCCAAAGACCGGTTTACTCAAGGGATGAATAAATTGATCCGAACTAATGACGGCACGACCATCTCATTTATTCTCTATACACCGTGTATACGAGTAATATCTATTCTTTATGATATATATTCTCACAGAAATCTGATATCAGTAATATTTAACGGTAAATATCAGTAATATCAATAACTTTTATTTGTGCTGATCACGGTTTGAATATTAATTTGGATACTCATCATAGAATCTTATTATTCGTATGGTTTCCGTCTGTGCCTTTCATGATTTCTCTCGTTTAAATACGTATGTCTGCGATGTGGGCGACAATAGACCTTTGTAAATCCTTTGTACTACATATAGTATAAAGAACAAATATTAAGCCATTTCTAAATTAGGTAGGTAGGTGTTCCGTGTGATGCGGGACGTCAAGAATAGCACCATCTCATTTCTTCCCGTGGGTCAAAAATTGCCCAGTATATATGCAAAATGTATCTAGGTACTTAATTGGAAAAGTATTCATTGTTTAAAATAGATTCATAACAAACCTATTATTTTAATAAAATAAGTAAAAAATTAAAATGGTTACCTATGGCAGGTTATCCTCAGCAGATAGACAAATACTGTCGTAGATTTTTCTGTACACCTTTTTATGATACACAATTCTGTAATGAGCGTCCAAGCCAAGCGAGCCACTCGGCGCTGGCAGCGGCTTTTTTGCATAAAACACGTTCTGTTCAACACGCTCACAAGCTTTGGGAAATAGGTAAAAAAAAATTGAAACACATAATTCGATAGATTTTGAGCTGTTCTTTCGAATGGTGCTATTTGTTTTTACCAAAATAATTTTCTTTTTAGTGAAAATTGAGTTTCAATTTGAGGTTAGATTGCCTCGACAAAAATACATTTTTCGAGGCAATCCAACCTCAAATTGTTTTGATGTATCTCATAAGGTTTAGGCAGCGTTAACAATATTAGCGTCCAAAAATATGTTTTTTACGACACAATATCAGGTCTTTGAAATTTTCCGGTTTTCTTTACTAAAATATGCATGTATTATACAAATAAACCTTTCAGAGAACATCTGTAAATGATAATGAAAACCGTATAAAATTGTTTGCATGGTTTAAGGGTCGGATACACTGCGAGCGCGAGAGAAAATTAGGTATTGAAGCGCTACTCACACAGCGGTAGGCGCGCGCGCCCCGCTCACTCACACATAGATGTTTACATAGTGTTTCGAGCGGCAGGAACCTTGAAGATAATATTTAAAAAAATAGAAGTGGATATTATGTTGTTCTTTTTATTGCATTTATACTTAGTAAGGAAGGATGGGAGAGGTGGTGGTTATTGCAGTTTTGTATGTAGGCATCAATCAGCTATTATATTATGATTTTCAAAAACAAAGTCAATTAATACGTCTACATCATGATTTTTTTTTCAGAGTGCAAGTGCCCCTTTTTGTTGCCTGAGACTGCGCATGCAATCTAACAAGCCCAAACTAGAGTTGCAAAGGACTCGAGTCTTCGAGTCCTAATTTTAAAGACTGGACTCAATTATGCAGGACTCAATGTGCTCAAAAGGCTCGGAGTCTACAGATAAGCACTTAAGTCTTAAAAAGGACTCAAGTCTTACAAAGAACCAGAGTCTTAAAGAAAAACGCGGAGCATGAAGATGAAACTTGTACCTCATGAGTTGAAAAGACTAGAAAGAAGGCAATAAATTCAAATTAGTGGTTATGATGTAAGTTTCATCATCAACATCATCATTTCAGCCGAAAGATGATGATGATAAGATTGTAACTTTGCGTACAAAAAATCTAACGAGTTATTCGAGTTTTTTTTAATGAAGAGCAAGATTCGAGTTCATTTTAAGACTCAAGTTGTTTTTAAGACTCGAGTCCTTTTTAAAACTGCAGTCCTTTTTTAAGACTCGATTATGTCTCTGGCTCGGCTTGACTCTAGACTCCGAGCCTTTTGAGCACACTGAGTCTTGCATAACTGATTCGAGTCTTTACAATTATGACTCGAAGACTCGAGTCTTTTGCAACACTAGCCCAAACACGATGAGGTTATGTTGTATACTTAAAGTAGTCGACGAAGGGCATGACGGGGTCTGGAAGACCCCGCCGTGCCCTTCGTGGTTATTTTTTCTTAAACCACCCAGAAGTAGGAGCCCCGCGAAGAGGGGCTCCGTCGACATGACCTCCGAAATCACATGACTTTGTCCTCAAATTCGACATTGACCCCAAGGTACTTTGACCTTAAGGTCACTTTTCATGTATTTTGACCTGTTGCTGCTGCTGCTGTTGTTTTGCTCTTGAGAATCGCGAAAATTGACTTTCGGAATTTTGACCTTGGCCTCAAGGTCAATGACCATGAGGTCGAGGTCAGTGAACTTGTGATAATAGCGAAACTTGACTTTCGGAATATTGATCTTGACCTCAAGGTCAAGGTCAGTGACCTTGGGAAATGGTGGGTCTTGACTTTGACATTTTGACTTTGATTTCAAGGTCAATGACCATGAGGTCATGGTCAGTGAGCTTGGGAGAATCGCGGGTCTTGACTTTGGAATTTTGACTTTGGATCAAGGTCTACGACCCCAAGGTCAAGGTCAATGTCCTTGAGGTGTCCCATGGTGTTCCCCCACCCTACTACTCCCACATCCCACCGGGTCCCGAAGGCTTGATTAGGCGATAGATTATGGTGAAATTATTCCAAGTCTTTTTTTCATAGTGCCCCGTTTCGTATCCACTGACCAAAGAGTTTCAATGGCCACCTTCCGACTTCATCATCAGACTCTGGACACCATCTAGATCTCTAGTACTTGTCAAGACAAATCTAACGAGCCCAAACACGACGAGGCTATGTTGTATACTTAAAGAGTTTCTATGACCACCAGTTGGCTTCATCATCAGACCCTGGACACCATCTAAATCTGTAGTACTAGTCAAGACAAATCTAACGAGCCCAAACACGACGAGCCTATGTTGTATACTTAAAGAGTTCCTATGGCCACCGGTTGGCTTCATCATCAGACCCTGGACATTATTCTAGTTCTATAGTACTCGTCAAGGCAAATCTAACGAGCCCAAACACGACGAGGTTATGTTGTATACTTAAAGAGTTTCTATGGCCACCTTCCGACTTCATCATCAGACCCTGGACACCATCTAGATCTATAAGTACTTGTCGAGACAAATCTTACGAGCCCAAACACGACGGGACTATGTGGTGTAGTTAAAAAGAACAATTATGTAGTTAGAGCAAATTATGTCACACTAAGTACTTGAAAATAAGATTACAATTATGAACCGGAAAGACGCAAAAATAATAACAAACAAATAAGAAATGACACAATATACAAAATACCTACGTGCAGAAAGAATCGAGCGTAAAAATCTTAATATTACTTGTATAAATTATTGTTCTGACTCCGCGAGTTCCGACCACTGTGCGGGGGATCTCGTGTACGCACAGGCCACTATTTGCCGCGTATTTTTTTACTAAGAGCGACGTGGTCCCACCTTGAAGACGCTCGGTCGACTGAGTTCTGCGGTTCGAACACTGCCATATATAAAGTAATACGCGTCGCCATAGTAAATTGTATGGAGATTTCGGGCGTCAAAATTGAGAAAGTTTGCGAATTTTTTACGCAAAAGAGAAGTAATATTATAGAAAACTAAAAAATGCATTGGGTTTACTGTTCTTTATTGTTTTTATTTATATATAAATTAAATAGGTGCCTTCTTGTTTTAAGCCTTAAGTTATCAAATTACGGCAGTGCTTTTTACACGTTTTTAGTGATTTTCAATATTTTTTTTAACAATCATCTGCAAGGTTTATCCCCAACATAATTTTTTCATGGTCTAGTAAAACTCTTGAGCTAGCCAGGTGTATTTTTTCGTGGCACTTACTTTAAGTTTACTACATAAACTTATCGAAATCCCATAACACGATTGCCTACTGCTGAGCCTTAAAAGTAAGCGAGGAAACAGGCAGACAAAATAGAGACTTTATACTATTTAGAAATGTGGGGAAAATAAGAGTAGGTTTATTTCCCACTGCTAAGTGGTTATTGCACTTTACTGATCTTAAAACGCATTAAGAACTACATATGTAAAACATTTTACACACAGATGTACATACAGATGAGTAAAAAATGTAGGTCTGTTCGTAGACAGACCTTTGCCAGAGGCTTTGCCATAATCGCCACGCTTGTCACGCGGATTGGCGATCGCAGTATGGTGGTAAAATGCATAGAGAGCGCTGCTGCCCATTCTCTAGTAAGTCCCTTAGTCGCCTCTTACGACACCCACGGGAAGAAATGGGGTGATGCTATTCTTTAAGTTCGTCACCGCACGGACGTAATAAAAATCTGATACTTGAAAAATCGGTTCTTAGTTGATATAAACCAACGAAGTCGCAGCAACAACTTGTTAAGTAAAATATGACATTACGATGTTGGAATCATTATATATTTAACACACATTCGTTTTCAATTTGTACATTCTAATGAACTCACTAGATTGCAAATGGTTTCTATTCCATTACAGTTTTATTGCAATTGAATCTACAATATACATACTACTTACTACACATAATCACTACATATTATAAAACAAAGTCGCTTCCCTCTGTCTGTCCTTATGTTTGCTTAGATCTTTGAAACTACGCAACGGAATTTGATGCGGTTTTTTTTAATAGATAGAATCATTCAAGAGGATGGTTTATACGTAAGGGTCGTGCAGACTAGCGCGACCCACGATCGCAAGCGATTCGGCGATTTATATTCGTAGAACAATTTCTATGAAAAGGCGCGCGACACTTCAACAGGTCACTCATTCATACATTCATTCACTCTCTGATTAATCATAAAATCTCAAAAACTACTGGACCTCAAAGATGAAATTTGTCACATTGATAGATTATGAATAGGAAACGTCGGCTAAGGAAGGATTTTAAGAAGAGCTTAAAGGGGTGAAATAGGGGGTAGAAGTTTGTGTGAAAGCTCGCCAGCTTCGGAGCTAGGTTCTTAAAATTGTTGTGTTCAGGCTGACGATTGAAAATTAATTTATTTCCAACATCCACGCGGGTGAAGTCACGGGCAAAAGCTAGTATATAATAAGGATATATATAATCAGCCTATAATGTGTTCACTGATGAGACATAGGCTCCCTCTCTGTGAGTGAGCCGTAATCCACCACGCGGGCCCACTCCGGGTTGGTAGATGCCACATGTCTTCGAATTTTTGGTTCTATGACAGTCCGGTTTCCTCATGATGTTTTCTGGTGATGAAATCATGCTGGACATAGGCCTGCCCCAAGCACCGCCACTTCGACCTGTTCTGTGCTTCTCGCATCCAACGTATTCCTGCGGCCTTCACCAGGTCATATGATGAAATAATTTACACAAAGTCAGGCTCCGTCAGAGTTCGAACCTACGACCTACAACAGGTAAGTAGCGCCGTTTCCACTGCGCCACCACTGCTCTTCACTTAATTTTTTCAGAGCACAGGCACCTAACTCTCAACACATGCATTATTCTCGCTGCTAACCCAATCCAATCCGTTCAAAAGAAAAATAAACTTGGTCTGATTAAAAACAGGTTTTCTGACCGTGGCAAGACTCGAACCTGCAGTCTTTGGATCCGAAGTCCGATGCCTTATCCATTAGGCCACACGGTCCTTGTAGTTAGGGGTGAAACGAGGTGTTTCTGTTTTAAATAATACTAATGAAACAATTTGTATTTTTGTGTTCGTATATCTTTATGTATTCTTTATAATGTGTTTTGTGTGTTCATAAATAACTAGCTTCTGCCCGCGACTTCATCCGCGTTAAATTTCCTGTTCCCCCGACCTTCCCGTCGCGTCGAATTGCCTACCCGTGCGATTTTCCCCGTTTTAGCAACATTTTTCATTACTGCTCCGCTCCTCTTAATTGTAGCGTGATGTTATATAGCCTATAGCCTTCCTCGATAAATAGGCTACCCAACACAAAAAGAATTTTGCAATTCGGACCGGTAGTTTCTGAGATTAGCGCGTTCAATCAAACAAACAAACAAACAAACTCTTCAGCTTTATAATATTATATAGTATAATATAGTATATATAGATTTCATCACTCTCCTGCCTTTATCCAAATTTACTTGGGGTCATCGCAACATATCTTTTTCTCCCACACTTCTCTATTAGTCGTCACCTCGGGAGTCACCCCCTTTTTATCCATATCAACATTCGCACAGTCCATCCATCGTTTCTTTGGTCTCTCCCAACTCTTATAGCCATCGACATTCCTGCTCAAAACATTCCTCACGACATTTTCCATATTGTGGTCGTACACAATGAAATAAAAATATTAGGGCACCGCTAATTTATTTACTGCGCAATTTATCTGACGTTCAAACTACAGTAAATAAAGAAAAATGCGATAAAAAACGGTGTTACTTAAACTTAAACACTAATCATCATCATCATCATCATCATCATTTGAGCCGAAAGACGTCCACTGCTGGACATAGGCCTCCCCCAAGCTCCCACACTTCGACCGGTTTTGCTTCCTGAAGCCTTCACAAGGTTGACGGTCCTGATAAAATACTGATAACTTAACTTATTAATTTTGCCTTTAGATTTTTAACATTACTATTGAATATTTAAGTCAAAATCACTCCGAAATGAAAAAATGCAATCGATAATTAAAGATAATTATTTAATAACTTGTGAATTAGATACTTCTCAATTATTTCATTCGAAAAGCTTCGTTAGGACGTTGACGTCCTAATAATAAATAATTAAAAAAAAAACTGTAAATTAGTTTAAGTAAACACGTAGAAAAACTCAATTATCAATACGTGAAGCATAAAGGTTGTACCCTTTTTTACGAAAATTATGCGGGCGGAAGAGTATGAAATTTGGCACAGTTAAAATTTATTTGGAAAAGGAGTGCATAAGGCTAATATTTTTATTTATTAATGTTTTTCTATTTAAACGAATTATGATCGAAATTTCAATCACAGAGCGACTACTAGTACAGTTAAATACAAGAGAGAATGAATGAAATAATTATCCACTTGAAATACATAAGATAGAGACGTTTTCACGTAAAAGCCTTTGTGAAACACAAAGGAATATTGTCGCCAATTTCACAAGGACCGTGTGGCCTAATGGATAAGGCGTCGGACTTCGGATCCGAAGACTGCAGGTTCGAGTCCTGTCACGGTCGAAAACCTCTTTTTGTTTCGTTATAACATTTGTTTTGTTAAGCACAATTATCAAACTGGATTTTATGGGTGAAACTAGTTAAGTTAGTCGCAAAACTGCGTTTTTGTTTTATTTATTTGGGTGTACTGAAAAAATACGATATAATAAACGGTACTTTCCATGGGGGTAGGCAGAAACAACAGACCGGTACCTGCTACGATCCTTACATATTCCTTTTGCCTTGTAAACGTTCATACATCAGGTCATACACGCACGCCGGTTGCAAGTACTACACAACTTGATAATTTTAATGATTATAAATCTCGAGAATCATATTTTATTCAACATTCAGCCCTAAACTAATCTGCAAATCGAACAAAATCGTAAGAAAAGTTAAATTCCGCGCACTACGCCTTAAGCCATTTCCTTTATATTGTACTAGCTTCTGCCTGCGACCTCGCCCGTGTTAAGCCGTCTTAGGGATGGAATTTCAAAAAATCCTTTCTTAGTGGATCCCTACTCTTCACAAAGAACGCACCCTCCAAGTTTCATGTCTCTAGGACCAGTGGTTTAGGCTGTGTGTTGATATATCAGTCAGTCAGTGACTCAGGACTTTGAGTTTTATATATATTCTATAATTTATTTCTAGCGTTAGGTAATTCTTCTCATAGGTATAGCCAAGAAAAGCCTAAGCATTAGAATCTTATAAAGAAAAGTCTTATTCGGAAATAGGATTCCTTTTATTCAAAGGCGGGTGGGTGTAGCTCATATACGTAAAGGTTGTCTGCCGAAGTCGACCTTATGTAGCGCAGGCATTAAAATAGCTCTGGTTGTATTCGGACAGTCAAGCGAATTTAGAAGGCCTTCGGAAAAATAGGCACATTGATGTAAACACAAATTCTTGGAAGAAACTTAATAATTTTAATGTTCTATGATTACTTACATAATTCATTCCAGTATCTAGATTTTTATTTGTAGTTTATTTAATAATACCAAAAATACTAACGTTACAACAATCGTTTTGCGTAGAGAAAAAAAATGTACGCTACAATGAAAATAGTATACTTAACATGGTGAAAAACCTATATCTCGACTACAACGCCATACCCCAGATTAGTCATCATCTTCTTATGTATGCCTATGTTTTCCCAGGTCGGCTTCCAGTCTTACCAGTTGCAGCCGAAAACCAGTATTTTACATGGAACGACTGCCTATCTGACCTCTACAACCCACTAACCCAGTTACTGGGTATTACAATACTCCCTGATAATACTGCTCCCAGACTACTGTCAGACTTTCGAGCTTCTGACGACCCGTAACGGCGCTCAAAGATCCAATGACAGCCGGTTTCAACGGCTTAACGTGCTTTCCGAGGCACGATACAGTAAAGGGTTTTTCTGTCATAATTTTCTCAGCAGCTGCCCGGAGTCAGGATTTGTACCCGGTTGACGCCAATATGCTCGCCCCCTATTACATGGGACTTAAACATAACAGGCGAAATGTGAGTGTACTATAGGTATATAAAACCCTACTTATACCTTCGTGAAATACAGATGTAATTTGATCTTTACATAGTATTAAACAAAGTCGCATTTCGTGGCTGTACACTTAAATCATTTATCTTTGCACGGCTTTTTTTTTTTCAGGATGGGAAATCATCAAATGACTTCTCCCGCTCTGGGCGGAGCGGGAGGGCGTGTCAGACTTTTACTGACTAAAACCCACCCGTGTTCCATCAGTTGCCCATGTGCCAGGGTCACGGTATCTCTTTCGAACAATCACGCGACCCCGGCTTGCAACGGGTTTTAATGCTATTTTCATCAATAGACAGAGTGATTTAAGAGGAAGGTTTATATATATGAATAATACGTGGACGAGGCCACTGGCAAAAGCTAGTGTTATATAAAATATTTAAATACACTTTGGTGCAATGCTAAGTAACATAAATCGATATTTTCAACCGACGAAAAAAAACGGAGGAGGTTATCAATTCGACGCGTATATTTTTTTTTTTTTTTTATTTATGACCACGCATAACTTTTTACATAGTGGTCCGATTGTGACAATTCTTCTTCTATTGGAAAGGGTATACTCCCAAGGTGGTTCCATATAAATTTGGAAAACAAAATTGAACCCTAAGGGTCGGAAAACAGGGGATGATTGATTGTTCACTCACTGATTGTAATGTATAACCACGCATAACTTTATACAGAGTAGTCCGATTTTGATAATTCTTCTTGTGTTGCATAGGGTATACCTTGCCAAGTATTATTAGTAAATTAAAGCCACGAAAAAAATATAAAATAAAAACTTTTTAACAAAAAATTAAACCGCCGAAAAACTGAAAAGCATAAAATAATAAACCTTAAAATTTTGAGTCGGCGCTGAAAAATCAATGAACAAGGATTACTCAAAGCGCCGACTCATAATTTTAAGGTTTATTATTTTATGCTTTTCAGTTTTTCGGCGGTTTAATTTTTTGTTAAAAAGTTTTTAAGCTTTCAACAATGCATGGGCGCGCAGTTCCAGTTAGAATCGGTCTATTTCCGCTAAATTATACAATGCCGACTAATATATCGATTTAGTACACGAATAATAAATATCTAATTAATACCTGTGAAGCCTAAACTGAAGAAAACAACTAACTCCCAAAAAAAACTCTACAAAGTGAAAAATAAATTTAAATTCGGAAGGCGGTGTCTTTGGATATTTTAGGCTCGGTTTGCACTCGGTTCTTTTTATTTTTCAAAATTTTAATATTTATTTATATATACATCACAACAAGAACATTTAACAAAAAAAACATACAATGGGCATACATTTTTTTTTTCAATCATTCAAATCAGATCAAATTTAATTATTTTTATTTCACATAAACGAACATGGCCACTTATGAATGGAAAATTGCCTACAGTTTACAAGGCCTGCAATGATAGCCATTTAACGCATTTCTTTTCACTTTTTAGCTATGATACCTACCATACGTCCCGAGTGGTGCCGGACGTACAGAATAGCATCACCCCATTTCTTCCCGTGGGTGTCGTAAAAGGCGACTAAGGGAGTTACTAGAGAATGCGCAGCAGCGTTCTCTATGCATTTTACCACCATTCTGCGATCGCCTTCCCGCCTGCCAAGCGTGGCGATTACGGCAAAGCCCCCCAAATTGGGGGAGACCTATGTCCAGTAGTGGACGTCTTACGGCTGAAATGATGATGATGACCTACCATACACAAATTCGTATTTAACATCACTTGCTAAGCAAAAAAGAGACAGGAAGTTACGTATGCAAATAGTAATTATCTATATAAGGTGTATCTATTCATACACGAAATATTTTAAGGGGTACACTTGTAGGTGGTAAAAAGCTATAGAAGCAAAAAGATAATTTTTATCTAAGCGTTTTTTAATTTTCGTAATTATTATAATTTTAAAACTACTTGAGACGTTTTGCATAAAACCTTTACTCCAAATTCTATGAATGGCCCGCCTGACGCTGCGAGGTCGACGACCGAACGGCACGAGCATGGCCGCGGTGTCTCGGGCCGTAAAAAATAAGAAGGAGCCAGTATTTCTTATGTGCGTCAAATAATTTATAAATAATAAATTTAAAAAAAAACCCTTAGAAAAATTTTTTTTTCGTTGCTATAGCTTCTTTACCACCTACAGATGTACCTCCTAAAATATTTCGTGTATGAATAAATACACCTTATATACTCAATACAAATAAATAAAACTGAAGTGTCTGTTTGTAATTTCAAATTAACAGCTTTTCTCTAAATGCATATGAAAGTAAATACGGTACTTAAACCAAAAAATATTTTTTGTTAACTTTTGATTGTCTGTCTGTCTGTTTGTTCCGGCTAATCTCTGTAATGGCTGGACCGATTTTGGCGGGACTTTTATTGGCAGGTAGCTGATGTATTATGGAGTGTTTTAGGCTACTTTTATTTTAGACAAATTCTTTTATTTTAGAAAAATACCTGAGTTAATTTCCGACATCCACGCGGGCGAAGCCGCGGGCAACAGCTAGTTAAAAGTAAAAACATTCAGAGTACATAAATCTTCAAAATACAATAAGTATTTTTTTTAAGATACCATTTGTCAAAACATAAAACCAACGTAATATAAAAATAACTTCATTGAAATTAACTAGATACTTATTAGTTTAGTTGTCTGCTTGTTGTGACAGCTGGGGCATTAGGGCACTGGGTTCGATCCCCAGGTCGATCCGTGTCGTTGACTCTTTTCATTTAAAATTTCTCAGTAACAGCCCGGCGAACCTTAATTACGTAACAAACTATCAATCAGAACATGAATCATTTTGATTGTTTAGCTAATCCATTGCTTTATTGTTAGAAAAAATTGTCTCGTCTCCAATGTAAATAACGCGATGAATATTGTTGAACCGTCGAAATGGAAGCCATTGCTGCTGTCAGTGTGTTATAAAATTACCCCGTTGTTTCGTGCCCGATTGATAGTAAAAGCTCGCTCCCAGTTACTACAATGAGACTTTTATAAATACCCGATCATTTGAAGTAGTATTCTTTCGAAAACGACGTAGAACAGAAGGCCAATTCTTGTTATAAAGAACGGTCAAAATCTCACCTCAGCGATAATCAAATGTCAAAATGTATGAAAAGTTGAGGTATTTTTGACAGATTGAGACTGAGATCAGACTAAGAACGTTCTTAAAATTACGAGAAGTGCCCCTCAGGTTACGTCACGTTTTAAGTTTTTAACATGACTCAAAGCCTACTTGCAGGTCACAGTATTCTGGTCGCTTAAGTTCCGTACATTAACGAAACAAAGCAAATCGTACCATTCCATTTGAGAGTTTAGAAAAAAAATATAATCAGTGATCTAAGATTTACATTTTAATGCTTGAAATCTACGCAAATACGAATTAAAAAAAATTATAACAAAAAACATTTTTCAAAAATGTTGTCGTTTGTCTGTCTATCTGTCTGTTTGTTTCGGCTAAACTCCGAAACGGCTGCAGCCGTTTAGTGTAGCTCACTAGCAGATAGATAATTTTATAAGGAGTAACATAGTCCCTATTACTGTCCCAGTACCGTGTTCCCACGGGATTATTTCCGCCATCCACGCAGGTGAAGCCGCAGCAAATGCTAGTTTCAAAATAATAATTTTAAGTGTTCTTGTTGTTTGTATTTTTTAACCGACTTCAAAAAAAGGAGGAGGTTATCAATTTGACTGTATTTTTTTTATACTAATGATGAATTTATCTTGAAATTTGAAAACGGAGTAAAAAATATGTACTTGTAAAACGCCTCCAACAAACACGCGCACAACAAATATACACAAAAAAAAGAAACCAAATGCAAAGTAGATCCTTAAAATAAACCGTAACATCTAAGAGATCACCAGTCCCAACAGACAGCGCCTGTTCACGAACATGACCATTCAGCTCAACCATTTTGAAGGGAGCTAATTGATCCAACACACGCGCCACCATTAGCGAGACACTTAAGTGAGCATGACATCTATCAGCCTTCAGGGCACATTCAATACAATTAAAGACATATTACCTGGTAAATGGTTGCTCTATAGTACATAGCACTCACACCTGTGCTATGCAATTATATACTTAATGCAAAGGAGATAGAGCTTATAAAATGCAAAAATCTTCAACAGCTCCTACAGTATTTTCAAGTGTGAATCAATTAATTGTGGTTGTGGAACAGAATTAGCATTGAGCCAGGCATTTTTATCAGCAAGTAGCTTCTGACCGCGGCTTCGCCCGCGTGTAGGGATGTCAAAAAAATCACCATTTTTTTTTTTTTTTTTTTCAGTATTGGAAATCATCAAATGACTTCTCCCGCTCTGGGCGGAGCGGGAGGGCGTGTCAGACTTTTACTGACTAAAACCCACCCGTGTTCCATCAGTTGCCCATGTGCCAGGGTCACGGTATCTCTTTCGAACAATCACGCGACCCCGGCAGGCATCGGTCCTAGTAGACCCCTACTCTCTTAGGGCCTCTTAGGGGTGGAATTTTGAAAAACCCTTTCTTAGTGGATACCTACTCTTCACAAAGAACTCACCCTCCAAATGTCATGTCTCTAGGACCAGCGGTATAGGCTGTGCGTTGATATATCAGTCAGTCAGTCACTCAGGACTTTGAATTTTATATATATAGATATAAACTGAACCTTTTTAGCGCAGCCGTGGAGCACACGTAAATGCTAGTTTTTAACATCGCACTTTTATTTTTTCTCGTCAATTTGTGTTTTTTGTTAATTTATTTTGTGTGCCTTTTGAGCTTGTGCTAAATAAATGTATTTTCTTTCTTTTCTTTTCCTATTCCTATATAATATACTTGCCTGCATAGTAAGCGTTTTATTCACGACTAGCTTTTTCCCGCGACTTCGTCCGCGTGGAGTTCGGTTATATCGTAGCGTAACGTAGCGTAGGCGAGCGCTAAGAAAGGAGGTAGAATTGCACGGACGAAGTCGCGGCCAAAACCTAGTAAACTACAAAACTTCTTGATACACCACAATTTTTGTAAAATAGTTGTTGTTTTCGTAATCAGCGAACCGATAAACCATAAAAACGATACCCATGTTCATTTGTATTTGTCACCCTTTTAGGGGTTGAATTTTGAAAGAGCCTGAAACACTGGTTTACTCATTTATTGATAGGATACTCCTGTGAAGTTTCGAATTAAATAGTTTAACTAATCTTGTTTCCCCAAACAAACTTTCAAGCCCTTTTTCACCCCCTTTGAGGTAGAATTTTCCAAAACCCTAAGACACATAATTGTTTATTTCTAATCGTTAACCTAAAAACAAAGTTTCAGGCTTCAGCTTCAGCTCTAAAAATGACGGAATTCCATACAAAATTTTAACGCCCTTTTCACATCTTTAGGAGGCGAACTTTCAAAAATCCTTTCTTAGCGGATGCCTACGTCATTAAACTACCTGTATGCCAAATTCCAGCGAAATCCGTTCAGTAGTTTCGGCTGTGCGTTGATAGATGAGTCAGTCAGGTTTGCCTTTTACATATATAGATTTGAATTTGGTCTCATTCAATTGAAGTGTGTGGAGAAGTGTTTAATTGTAAATAATAATAATATAATAATAAAACATTTATTTTCAGGTTACATGACCCATAGACATATATACCTTACAAACTAACATACATAGGTATCCTTTTGGGAGGGTTTCGTCAAGGCTGGAATCAAACAGGTGTAAAACAGGTGTGTCTGTGGTTTGGCCCGCGAGGATGTCAAAAAATTTCTCACGAGAACGTGCCACCGGGATTAAAATATCCGATATCTGCGAATGAAAGTGCCGTCAAAATCGGTTCAGCCGTTTCGGACATTTGCCGGATCAAACATACAGAAAACAATGTTTTTTTGTTATAAGTAAGTACGGTTATATACCGAACACGTAAACTTGTTTAGCCTAGGCGATACTAGTACACCTATATACAATTTCATATGCAAGAACCTGTTATTTTGACGTCACACTCTCTTAATCTTTTTTTAATTTGGATTCGTTTATTTGGATGGATTTTGCACATTCCCCCACGAAAGATGCGTCCACTTTAGCGAGTCTGAAACCTGGTTAAACTCATAATAGGTTCCTATTTCCAGTAATATAATCACGTCTTTCACCACCCTTAGTATTCTGGAAGAGAATGCCTAGGCATTAAGTCCGTCTTTGAACCTTTATTGTGCACAAAGATTAATCTGTCTAAGTTTGGATGTTCGTCACTCGATCATGCAAAAACGGCTGCTCAGATTTCGACGAAAATTGGCATACAGATAGTATATAACATGGATTAACACAAAGGATTCTTTTTATCCAGGTAGTGCGGTCCCGTGTGATAATTTCCGTCAAACAAGCGAAGCTGCTGGTAAAACTAGCTAGAAACTGTAGAAATGTAAGCTCAAAATTTCCCGACACTTATGTACCAAGTAGCTTAGCGAAACGCGCGGTGCCATTTTGTTGTCACGTCACTTCCTTGAGAGCCAAGCGTGAGTGTAATTGCATTGCATCTATGAATAATAATTTCTGAGACATAACATTTATAACTGTCTGTGTTTTAGTTGAACATAACTTGCATTTGCTTTGACTTCTGTTGGGTATATATGTGAGCAAAGTTAACTAAAAGTGGCATCAGTGACAGAAAAGTTAAAAGGAAATAATTTTTCTTGGTATGAGCATGTATGCATACATGAGCATGCATGTTCCGTGGTGTCGGACCTAAAGAATAGCAACAACTTATTTCTTGTAAGAGGCCACTTAGGGACTTACTAGAGAATGGGCAGCAGCGTTCCCTATAAATTTTACCACCATATTGCGATCGCCAAACCCGCCTGCAAAGCGTGGCGATCATGGCACATGAAAATATGGATGGATTGCGTGAGGAATGATATAAAAGGTTTGGAGGTATGAGGAACAGGGTGTAAAGTTCACTCAACCTCCGTAAAAAAGGGAGGATCCTTCGACCTCCGGGGCTGTCGAATCTGGTAGGTAACTGCCCGACGATTGATGTCAGGACGTTGTAAATATGCTCGTTGCGCAGTAAACTCTGCTTGCGCGATAATTTCTTTCTCTTTCTTTCGAAAACGTATTCCGGCGACCCCAAGAAACGTGGAACAAGGGCAGCAAGATTGGGCACGCCACTATTGCGGCGGTAAGTCCCCTCTTTGAGGAGTGGATAGAGAGGCGTCACGGCGTCCTCACCTTCCGCCTGACGCAGGTTCTCACCGGGCATGGGTGCTTCGGTGGGTTCCTGTTCAGGATAAAGCGGGAGGATACGTCCGGGTGTTTCCATTGCGAGGGTCGTCTGGAGGACACGGTGGAGCATACGGTGGAGGTGTGCCCTGCCTGGGCGGAGCACCGCCGTGTCCTCGTGGAGGCGATCGGCGGCGGCGACCTCTCGCGTCCGGCCCTGGTGCGAGCCATGGTACGGAGCGAGAGGGAATGGGAAGCCGTCACCTCCTTCTGCGAAGCAGTAATGCTCGCGAAGGAGGAGGCGGGGCGCGTGAGGGAGTGGCAGTCTCTGCGCCCTCACGCCCCTAGCCGCCGCAGGAGGAGACGCCCCGGGCGTCGGGAGTCGATTGCGGACTCCCGGCCACCGTAGGCGCGAGCTTGCGGGTGGCGAGCAATGGGTAGCTCGCCGCCCGGTAAGGACCAGGCTCGGGTCGACGGCGCGCAGTGTTCCACGCGCGCCTCAAAGAGATGTCAGCAGTAGTGTAGGGGTCTGCTAGGACCGATGCCTGCCGGGGTCGCGTGATTGTTCGAAAGAGATACCGTGACCCTGGCACATGGGCAACTGATGGAACACGGGTGGGTTTTAGTCAGTAAAAGTCTGACACGCCCTCCCGCTCCGCCCAGAGCGGGAGAAGTCATTTGATGATTTCCCATACTGAAAAAAAAAAAAAAAAAAAATGGGCAGCAAGATGGTCATGTGTGGAAAATTAATTGGTTATCAAATTATCACACTATAACAGAGCTACAATGATCGTTTAGCACGCGACTTAGGTTGACAGCGTTGTTAGTATTTACGCGATTGTCACAGGCAATTGTTTTGTGAAACACGTAACACAATATCACGCCTTGTTTCCCTGAAGGGTTGGGCAGAGGTGTAACTTTAGTAGGCACACTTACGCGGACGCGTAGATATTGCACGAAAATTTCTCTGTTGACATTTACGCCTTTTGACATTAATAAATAATTTTCGTGCGTTGCGTGGTTAAACATTTTTTATATTTTTTTATATTTAGTGATGGCCAGGTAAACTTCAGGGAAGGATTAGAACATCATCAGGATACACAAAATGGATTAAATACGTCGGTTTCTTAAAGCAAACACACATTATAAACCAAAGCAAAGTCAACAAAATTTATATGGAACCTGGACTGTTTTTTTTAATCTGTCCACAATTGGAAAAGAAATCTGTGAATATACATTTATAAAAATACACAAAGTCGAACATAGAACCTCCTCCATTTTTTAAGTCGTTTAATTAGACTGAGAGACACTCAGGCACGGAATATATGTATGTACATTTATGTATATGTAACTAGCTTTTTTAAGTAAAACATGTGTGTTTTAGTTTTGTTAATAAATTGCCCGTAGAATCATATTTCACGGCCAATTTATTTCGGTAACTAACATCGCTATTTTGTGTATTTAACTATAATAATGGATGTTATTTTGGACATTGAACTACGTAAAATAATTGACGTGAGTGTGTTCATTACGTTGCTTGTTAGCGATTTTAAAGCATTATTATTCCAGATTTCCCGAAAATCAGTAGTGTCTAAAATTAATTTAGCTTTAGAATGTTCACTTTTCATCATCATTATAATAGATCTATCATCCCTAAAATATTCCCACTGTTGGGACACACATGTCTCCGTACCTTGAGAATGAGCGGGTTGGTACATTAAGTATCTATCACGCAATCCCAGTGCGGGTTGGTATATATCACAATGTATTAGTTTTGACTGGCCTGTTAGTCTAGTGGTTAGTGACCCTGACTGCTAAGACTGATGCCGTGGGTTCGATTCCCACCCAGGACAAATGTTTGTGTGATTAGCACAATCATTTGTTCTGCGTCTGGGTGTAATTTATCTATAATATGTATGTATTTAGAAATATATAAGTATGTTTATCAGTTGTCTGGTTACCATAGTACAGGCTCTGCCTAGTTTGTTATCAGACAACGATGTGTTGGTTGTCCAAAGATATTTATTACAATTTTTGGCTCTGGGACATGCCTTTTTGAGAACAGTGGTGATGAAATTATTTACACTAAGAAAAGCGCCTGCCTGGTTTCGAACCCCCGACCCCCAACTAATAAGTCGAGGCCATTATCATTGGGCCACCACTGCTCGTACTGCTCTTCACTACGTCACTTTGTAGTGCCACTTAAAAATTGAGGGCCCTGATTGCAGAATTTTCGGAAAAAAGGGCCATCCGAAAATTACAAAACAAAAGGGTCACATAATTTCATTGCAGGTTTAAATCAGCAATGCCACGATATTTAGATAAAACATGGATACTTATTGCTATCATCGTCATCATCTCCAGTCCAGTCTTACCGTGTGCAGCTAAATTTTAAACGGAGCGACGGTCTGTCTGACCTCCACAACCCAGGTACTGGATAACACGATCATCCTTGGATAGGAGCCTTTTTGGCCTCGCACAGGTCTTATTCTTTTAATTTTAATTTTATATCTTTTACCTTTTTGTTATCCTAAAAGTTTCTATGTTTTGTTTTTTATTGTGTTTATGTCCTGTGCGTGTCTCAAATAAAATATTTTTCTTTCTTTCTTTCTTTCTTTCTTTCTTGGTGAGGCTCGGTGTCAGAGTTTCGGGCTTCTGACGACCCGTAACGACAGCCAAAGAACCACAAATGACAGTTTAAAACTGTTTAAAATTTAATAAAACAGAGTCCAACATATTTTTGAAGACCTGTTAGTACCGGCATTCAGTTAATTTATGGGTTTTGAATTAAACATACGGCCGGCGCCAAAAGAATTCTAAAGATAGTGAACCTGCGGTTTATAATTTAAGATAAAAATATATCTCAAATTGTCTATAAAAATGGACACTGTTATCATAAAATACTTTAATTAAAAGGTTACTTGGCAGACAAGAATAATTAAGATAGTGAATGGTTAAATAATGAAGTAGCTGCCAACATTTGGATCGTACGTAATTTTATAGTTAACTAACTTGTTTTGCGTTCCCATTCTTCCAAGATTCAGGGTTAAATTCATATTTTTTTTGTGGTATTTTGCAAAAAAACTTTAGAAAATTTGAATTAACGGGCTAATAATATGACATTATTAATTTGCTTTCAGTGACAATGCAATTTAATAAGAAAACAACTGAATATGAATATTGTGTCCTAAGGACGAGCTGGATAGGTTCCATCAAAACTGGCAGCAGGACGCGCGGCTTCGCGATAGTTGGAAGAAGTTCAGGCTTTTGTCCAGGAGTGGGACAGTGCAGGCTAGCAAAAAAAAAGTTCTTAATATTTTTGCACACCTCAAATGCAACGTACCACCTTATGAACTTTTTGTAACATCCTCTGAACCTGTGTTATGCAAATAAATGATGATTTGATTTACTTGCGGTTGCTATTATGCTAAAGTTGAACTATCTCCACAGAACGTGTAGGAGAATCAGCTATTCAACGTCATCATCATACTAGCCAGAAGACGTCCATTGCTGGACATGGGTCTCTCCTAAGCTCCGCCACTTCGTTCGCTTCTGTATATCTAGCATCCAACGGAATCCTGCACTCTTCACAAGGTCATCGGTCCACCTCGTTGGAGGCTGTCCAACCCTACGCCGTTCATCTTCTTTATCAGCAAGTAAAAAAAATTGCATCAAAATCGGATTATCCGTTTAAGCCCACTTATGATGTCTCATTAGACAGACATTACTTAGAGACAAAAATACAATAGTCTTTATTTGAATTTTAAATAACGTTCCCTATTTCTCATCAAAGTTTTAAATAAGATTTCGAGACTAATGTCAGTGAAATTATTCACCTTAAAAAAGAAAAAGAAAAACTCAAGAAAAAAATTTGCGAAAAGAAAAATGTTACAGAATGCGTTGTCTCTAAATAAAGGGGTATTAAAACATTCATATCATTGCGACGTACCCCTAGAGAGTGGGTTGACAGCCACTCTGACACTTTTCGATGTAAATAGGTAATTCTTTGAAGAAGGTGAAAAAAACGAAATGTTTAGTTTAAGTTCGCCTTAGTTTGTATCATCTAAATATAAATATGCCCTTTAAAGGTCACACGAGACCGCTAATCTTAGCTTTAGCTAGGCTGAACTCCACCAGGGTTTAACCAAGTTTTTTTCCGACTTTGAAGGTTAAGTCCGAAATTAAACTATTATTTTCCACTTTGTAGTGATTTATTTGGAAGTTAGTTCGTTTTATTTTTTCTATTTTTAGTTGTAGTACCTACTCCACACAATTTGTATACCTTCCCTTGCTGAGTAAATAGCAGTTACAGAAAATAATTATAACATCATCAACATAAACTAAATGGATTTGCTGTTCTGGATCAGATGACGTATCTGCTGCACATGACCAATTTCATAACCCATTGGGATGATGTTTATTATGTTTTGCAGGAGTTCTAGCTGATCAACTGAAGATTACCATTCTCTGTCTTTGCAATTTTCATCAAGACAATTTCAAAAAAACTTGAAAATCACTTGTACCATAAATCACTAACTGCGTCTAGCACTAAACGTTTTTAAAGGATCAAATTAAAGATGGGTACTTTTCCCCCGCTTGAGGTACAAATATCAAAAAGTAATGAAGCAACTTATTTTTTTTTTTCATTGTTCGAACTTTTTTAAGAACTATAATGACTCTACGTCATTTAAGCCTCAATCAAACGGCTGTTATATAATGGTTTTTGGAAATTTTTAAAAACGTACTACTTGTCAACCCTCGCCGGTTGCCAAACGTGGAGATTGTAGCAGACCCCCCAAATTGAGGGCGGTCTGTGTTCGACAGTAGACGTCTTTCGGTTGAAATGATGATACAACGTAATCTAGAGTATTAAGTTAAAAGCATAATACAATGACCAAAACCTATTTCTTTTAAAACTAACACTTATTGTTAAGAAAATCGTGTTGACCCTAGGATTACTAAATGCATTTAAATTTGAGTCTTATGTCCTTGAAATAAGATTAAATTTTCTTTTGGCTGAATCGGCGGGAAGTGGCAAAATACATTATTTCGAAAAAAAATTACCGAATCAAAAATGACTGAAATTAATTCAGTAGTCAATTTGGAACAAACTAATTACATGAATCGCGTCTATTCTGGTATTCCTTCTATAAATTAATTTACGAAAAATTACAAGAATAGCTGATCGTCCTTCGCTGGCCCGGCCGACGCGGTTTATTTACCTCCGTCCATCGAATGACGAATAAAAACAATGTATCTATAATTGGTTTTCGATATCGATATCCAACACTTGGGTTTGCCAGGTAATTTAATTTTCCCCTGTATAAAGGCAAACATAATTATTTTTCTGCTAATCGTTTAAAGAGAATAGAGACAGAACGACAATCTAAATACATTAGAAGCGCGGTAAGAAGCAAATTTGTAGGCATTTGGCAATAGCACATCGCCGCAACAAATAAGGTTCAAAATAGCGCTGCGTTTGATGTTAATTGAATCGAATGACCGCCAAAATAATAGTAATTTTGCAATATTAATTGAATTAGAAAATAAATGCAGGACTCAGTCTAATAACTTTATGGTTTTTCTTTAGTTACCGGATTCATTTTATTATCATTACATAAAGTATGAATTGACGCTCAACATTTTGCTAATTATGCGACGAAAAATATTGATTAAGCTCTGATATACGATACTTTTATGATGATACTAATTCATTACTAAGAAAAAAAAAAAAAAAAGTTTTTTCTTTGAAAATTAGACAATACTTTCACCCCATTTCTTGCCTTGTAATATAAACCAGTACACCTGTGTGCAAAAAACTGAGTGTTTTACTATGTCCTACATTTGGGCAGCATCTTAAAGCTAATCCTATGTAGTTCGCGCCTTAATCACCGAAATGTACACATGCGATGTATTTTTAACAATCTATTTTTAAATTCAAATAGAAACGTTCACGCGTTCAATCGATTTGACCGCTAGAAGGTACAGATGAGAGCACATCAAGGTACCCGAAACTGTCAAATTTCTCCCAATCAACCTTATAATTCTTTAGAGATAAAGTTGAAAATCTATTCAAGAAACTTGATAGATTGTAGGAGCTCGATGTGCTAACGTATGTACAACACTATATCCTTCAAAGTTTGGTTTACTAAAGCGACAAAAAGCGCTGAAGCGCAAATCAGCGCGTCCGATTTTAACGCTCGATACGAAACCAATGAAACATTCAGCGGGTTTCAGCACCTGACTGCCCAAGGCACACAATTTGTGTAGTTTATACACCGTGAAGAGATGGGTAGGCGGGAATAGATTAGGTACTCAATACTCAATACTTTTATTGCATTCCACATGTGTTCTTAGGTGGTAAACTTATAATTAGATCATATGGACCCTGTCGGGCACAGCAAAATAAGTGAGTTAGGAGAGAGGAAGCATTTGTTAATTATGTAGCCTTACTTAGACAACTTCTATTATAATATAAAAATAATGATCAAAGATAAATAATGATTACGGTATTATAATTCTGATAAACATAATATTAAATACAAGATACAAAATATGATTGAGATATGTAATAATAATAAAAATATCTAAAGAGGCTCTCGTTAGGCAGCTGGGTCAAGGGCTTGATTCAGAAAGCGGTACTTCTGGACACGGCTCGCATTGTCAGGAGGGTCCTCTCTCTGGAGCCCTGACCGCTGGTAGCTTGGACCCTGTTCCCGATACCGGTGGACTACTATTTTTTATATTTTTAAATGTTTTTATATGTTTGTGTACTAATATTTAAAAATATAATTTATAAGAGTTTACAAATGAATAAAGGAGATAAAAATAATAAAAATAATAGCACACTGGTGTGTGCTCTAGACTCACAGCTGCCAACATATTTTGACGGCAGCAAAGACCTGGTCGATACCCACTCGATCTTGTACTGTGCAGCTGTAGCGGCTTGTCGTGTAGCTCGTGTTAAGTTTCCTAACAACGAAAGAGCTACACGACCAAAACCAGCCGTACCAGCTTGGCAGTGCAGGATTGAGCGTCGTATCGGTGAGGCTAGAGCACTCATCGGTAAGCTAATCTGCTTCAGGGAGGGCAATACTCGCCCTCGAGTGATACGCTTTGTGAAGCGGGCGTTCTCCGGGACGGATGTTAGTCCTCGAGATTATTTGCCCCGAGTCACAGAGCGCATCGACTTCCTGAAGCAGAAGATCTGTGCATGGGCAAACCGTATTCGTCGGTATCGGCGGAGGGTGGAGCGGTACACCCAGAATTACACATTCCAAAGCGATGCAAGGTGGGTTTACCGAGCTTGGGAGCGACCGGACCAAGGTGTGGCTGACACGCCCCTTCCGGATGATGTCGCCATGTCTTCTTTCTGGCGAAACATCTGGTCGGTGCCTGTCAATCACACCGAAGGTGATTGGACTAGGGAGATCGAGCGAGCGTGCGGTCAAATAACAGAAATGGGGGCAGTTACCATCAGCCCCCAAGATGTCGCTTGTGCAGTCCGTCCGTTGCCTAACTGGAAATCTCCAGGACCGGATGGACTGCACAACTTTTGGATCAAGTGGTTACAAAAGTCGCACGCTCGTTTGGCATCTCAGTTTCAGTCAGCCTTAGAGTCAGGGTCGTTGCCCCAGTTCTTAACAACAGGGATAACCCACCTGCTCCATAAATCAGGTAGTACCGCGGAACTCAAAAATTATAGACCGATCACTTGTCTACCGACGGTCTATAAAGTACTTACATCCATTTTGAGAGCTAAAATTTACAATCGTATTGACACAAACTCGATCTTGTC
The DNA here is from genome assembly GCA_932294355.1 of Aporophyla lueneburgensis. Taxonomy (NCBI): domain Eukaryota; kingdom Metazoa; phylum Arthropoda; class Insecta; order Lepidoptera; family Noctuidae; genus Aporophyla; species Aporophyla lueneburgensis. The sequence goes on from OW028759.1 coordinate 15,233,616, forward strand.
TGTCTCTCAAAATGGATGTAGGAACGGGTCCCGCGGTACTAAGGAGCTGCTCCTTATCGATATGACCATTAGTCAACAGGTTCGTCGTTCCCGAAGGGATCTGTCGACATGCTGGATAGACTATAAGAAGGCCTATGACTCGGTGCCACATACCTGGCTCAAGAGGGTGCTGGAGTTGTACAAAGTAGATACAACGCTGTGCACCTTCTTGATGTCATGTATGGGGCAGTGGAGAACAGTCCTTTGCTATCCAGGATGTCGACATATCCAGAGGAACAGCGAACCGATAAGGATCGAGCGAGGTATATTCCAGGGCGACAGTTTGAGTCCACTTTGGTTCTGCCTAGCCATGAATCCTCTTAGCACACTGCTGGAGGATTCAGGTATAGGCTATCGATTGAGGAGAGGTGGTCAGATTATATCTCACCTCCTCTACATGGATGACCTTAAACTTTTTGCCCCCAACAATTTGCAACTGATGGAGCTACTGAAAGTAACTGAAACCTTCAGTAGCGCCATCAGGATGGAATTTGGTGTGGACAAATGTGCGGTCATGCATGTAAAGCGAGGGGAGATTGTGGAATCCGTGGGAACCCAACTCTCGGATTCCATACACCTAAGATCCCTCTCCTCAATCGAAACATACAAGTATTTGGGTATGTCGGAAGCGTTAGGCATCAACACTGCTGACATGAAACGATCGTTGAGGGAGCGCTTCTTTGGCCGCCTGAATAAAGTATTAAAAATTCTTTTATCAGGCGGAAACAAGGTGCGCGCCTACAACGGTTGGGTCATGCCGGTTTTGATGTACTCTTTCGGCATACTAAAATGGACTCAGACGGAGCTGGACACCCTGCATAGACGGGTCCGCACACTGCTGACCGCTAATCGAATGCATCACCCAAGGTCATCGGTGAAGAGACTGTATATCCCACGGAAGTGCGGAGGTCGAGGTTTCTTGAATGCTAAGACCCTGCACAACCGTGAGGTATGCAGTCTCAGGGAATACTTCCTAGAAGCCGACGTGGGGATGCACCGAGATGTGGTCTCAGTGGACAAGAGTCTCACCCCGCTCTCCTTGGCTAACGAGAACTGGCGCAAACCTAAAGTATTAGATACGGATGACCGCAGGGAGGTATGGCAAAGCAACGAGCTTCACGGACGCTTTTATCGGGTTCTACATGGACCCGATGTAGACTTCTTAGCGTCCGTATCCTGGTTACGATTCGGAAATCTATTTGGAGAAACCGAAGGTTTTGTCTTTGCAATTATGGACGAAGTTATGATGACGAACAACTACCGGAAATATATTGTGAAGGATGGCACGGTTGACCTCTGTCGGGCATGCCACCGTCCGGGGGAATCAATCCGACACATTATTTCTTGCTGTTCTAGTCTGGCTAACGGAGACTACTTGCATAGGCACAACCTTGTAGCCAGGATTATCCACCAGCAACTTGCTCTGAAATACAGTCTTGTGGAATCAGAAGTACCGTACTATAAGTATGTGCCCGATCAGAGCGTCGCACAATGATTATTGATGTAGCAGTCCCGCATGACAACCTGTGGGGTAATTTTGTAATCACTATTATTAGGCTTTTATTTTAACAGTTCGACAACATACATTACGATATTTACGTTGTTGAGGAGACAACGTTTTAGTACATATAAAGCAATGGATTAGACATCTTTTAAAATTATTCAGATTTGGATTGATAGTGTTTTACGCAATTGGAGCTGTTTTATTTGATTTTCATGGAGATTAGAACCTTTAACAAGATCATATTTTTCTATGATTCTACGCATCGTTAGAATAGTATTTTTTCAATTACTATTCCTTGTATGTTTTTCAAAATAAAGATTTTTTTATAACTAACTAGCCCTTGCCCGCGACTATTTCTGCGAAATGAAAAGTAGCCTCTGTTCTTACCCAGGTCATGGTTTATCTGTGTACCAAATTTCATTCAAATCCGTTGAGTCCTCTAAGCGTGAAAGCGTAACAAATAAACTGACTTAGGCATGAGCGATTTCTTTATATCCTACGGCCACGAAAACAGAGACGAAAGTACATAATAAAATGGTATATCTTTCCTGTCTCGTTGGTCTAGTGGTCGCAAGCGCTACTACTGGGCATGAAGTTCGATTCCCAGGTCGGGCAAAGTGTTATAGGGATTTTCTATCTGGAATTTCTCAGTAGCAGCCCGGAGTCTGGATTTGTGTCCGGTTGATAGCATTAGTCTCGCCCCCTATTACATAGGACTCAAAAATAATTGGGGAAATGTGGGTGTACTGTAGGTACACATCTGCCCAACCTTCAGGGAAATTTAATGCTATGTTAAATGTATACGTCGGAACAAGAGGCCGACTGGAGCTGGGTTCTACGCCGTTGAACATTTTACTGGGCGTAGATGAAAAGAAAATTCTTGAAGATATTTATTGATTTTTAGGTTAAATTTGTTCTTGTCAAACGAAACGTTGCGCAATTTCTAGACACTTATTGCCCGCACAATGTCAGAAGGACAAGAGCCACGCCAAGCCGCCTGTAGCTGCTCTTGTCAAGTCGCACAAACGTCAGGCTAGTCTCCGTCGAAGCGCGCCAACTTCACGCTTGCGTTTCGTTGTCAATTGTCATCCCGTACTCATGACTCTTCCGATACATCTATAATTTTGCAGAGCATTTTTAACATCCTAAAACAACCTGTATTACCTACAAACATTAAAAACAAAAATAGCATTCACAAACACGCGTCTCGTTCACAAATCACAACTAATTACACAATATGAAACATTTTATTTACATTAACTTGATTATAATTGCCATTATAATTAGTTATAATATAAATAATTACATTAGCGCTGTAACTGGACACATTACTGTAATAAAACGGAACAGACTCGTGTTTATATTTAGTTGTGAGCAGATATTATTATCGTGTTTACTTTCATTTGTTTATGGTTGTGCTGTTTTTGAGATCAGATTTTAAATATGGATGAATTTTGACTGGTTGACTTTTCCTGTTGGATAAAGAACTCTCAATTCAGATGGGCTGCTGCCCCAAAAGACAAAATCCCTAGCTACGACAATATTTACACATAAACTCTTACCAATTTTACCATAGGTCATCATCTCATCATTTTAACCGAAAGACATCCACGACAGGACATAAACCTCTCCCAAAGCAGGGATATGCCATAAATATCACGCTTGGCAGGCCTATCACAGTGTGCATAAAGAACGCTGCCGCCCGTTCTCTGGTAAGTCCCTTAGTCGCGCTCTACGACACCCGCGGGAAGATACGGGATGTTGCTATTCTTTACGTCCGGCAACACACGGAACCCTAGATTGCCCTTGGCACCATACCTAGAATTACCTATATAATCTCCACTCTGAAATTCGTACCCTGAGCCCCAAGATACAACTGGTTTGGGGGTCACTGGCAATAACTATAAAAGTTGTAACAGAATGGACGTAACTCCTAAAAGTCGTTTTTCCATGATTTACTACTGAATCAATTTCAGACATTTATAATATACCTAGGTATTTAAAAAAAAGAAAATGTAAGTTGCCATACCTACCGACGATTGAGCCAAAGAAATTTCAGTTCTGTTTCAATGTTATACGACGCAATTTTAAATGCTTAAAGAATACTAGGGTCAGTACAAGATTTGAAAAAACCTATACTCCATTTACTATAGCATTAGACAGAAGTTAAAAAAGGCTCTTTTAGGTGCACACTTTGCAATAAAATTACAACAAACATTATTACAGTCAAGATTGATGTGGAGTTAAATATAATCAATTTATATAACAGCTGTCACACTTAATTGTACTTATTTAATCTATCTACCTTCTGAAATTACAAGGCTTTCATTTAATATTGTTTAGATTTTACATTCTATATTGTCGTGTCGATGTTTAAAATCTAAAAGAAGCAGGGGTGAACAGTACCGCCTACCGGGAACGTTTTTTACGTCACTATAATTCTACCAACTCTAAAATGTTACGTATTTCCTTCATAAGTTATGGGAGCACGTGTTTTTTATTTTGTCGGTTTATACTATCAACCATCCGTCTAATTGCGTAAATTTTCTGCAGTTGTCAATTGTATTGTCATTCACTTGGTACTTGTGAATGCTAAGCCTTTTCTCGTTGTTATTGCTGAATTTTCGTGATTTTGTTTATTTACTGTTTTTCTTTTGTTATTTTTTTTTTGTTATCGTTATAATTGTTAGTTTTGTGTTGTTCATTAAGTTGGCAAAACTTTTTCTCTTCTTTAATAGTAATAAATCTCAATTTACGCTTTTGTCTCTAGAAAATGTTTTACTGTTAGTAGTGTATTTTTTTAATCCCATTAAAAACATAAATGTGAAATGAGAGCCAAGTTCAATATTATGATATATGCCTTGGTTGTTGACGTCAACGACAAAAGAAGTGAGATATAAATGGGTGCCAAGTTCAACGGTCAGTCCTGAAATTTATTTATAACTACATAAAATATCATTTATTCTTATAACTTAGGATAATATATTGTAGCCAAAGGTCTGACTTGGCTAGTTCTCATATACGAATTATTATGTTCGATGTCTAGTTTCTACCAGCAAGCCAAATTTTCGGAAAAATAAAATAAGATCCGACAAGTAACAGGTTTAGAACTTGCGAAGGTTATAATATAATTCGTATATGAAAACTAGCCAAGTCAGACCTTTGGCTACAATATATTATCCTAAGTTATAAGAATAAATGATATTTTATGTACTTATAAATAAATTTCATGACTGACCATTGAACTTGGCACCCATTTAGATCTCACTTCTTTTGTCGTTGACGTCAACAACCAAGGCATACATCATAATATTGAACTTGGCTCTCATTTCACATTTATGTTTTTGATGGGATATCATTACTTTTTAACCGACTTCAAAAAAAGGAGGAGGTTTCTCAATTCGACCGTATATATATATATTTTTTTTTATGTGTGTTCACCGATAACTTCGTCGTATATCGACCGATTTTGATGATTCTTTTTTTGTTGGAAAGGAGATATTCCAAGGGTGGTCCCATGATAAGGAAACCAGGATCTGATGATGGCATCCCAGAGAAGTCGAAGGGAACCTTCGAAAATCGTAGTGGCGACTAGTGCGTTTTTTATTTCTTTCATTAATTATCTTAAAGCACTACTATTTAATGAAGGTCTGAAGTTGCTCTGATGATGAAGCCGAAAGACAGTCGAGGGAACTCTTCAACGACTTACAGCAAGTACGCGGTGTTTGGACTTAATTCATTTCTATTGGTGAGAACTTTGCACCCATATGGGCTATAAGTGCCATTACAGGTCTGATGATGGAGACCATAGACAGTTGAGGGAATTCCTCAACGATTTACAGCAGTTCCCTATTGTTGGGGTTACTTTATACGGTTCAAAGTGCCAATTTTATCACTACTATTTAATTAAGGTCCGGAGTTGATCTGATGATGGAGCCGAAAGACAATCGAGGGAACTCCTCAACGATTTACAGCAATTACCTGGTGTTTGAACTTAATTCATTTGTATTGATGAGAAAGCTCCCATAAGGCTTATAAGTACCAAAACAGGTCTGATGATGGAGACCATAGACAGACAGTCAAGGGAATTCCTCAACGATTTACAGCAGTAGTAAAGTATTAAATTTCACCTGGCGATTAGTGGTATAGGAATTAGTGCGGGTAGATACCATAACTAAAAAGTAAAAAATAAAAACTTTTTTACAAAAAAAAAAACCGGCTTCCTCAAAAACACTAGAAAGTGAAAAATAACTTTAATTTCGGAAGTCGGTGGCAAAAAACTCAAATACAGATCCTAAGACACCGACTTCCGAAATGAAAGTTATTTTTCACTTTCTAGTGTTTTTGAGGAAGTCGGTTTTTTTTTTTTGTAAAAAAGTTTTTACTGTACAGACGCCACCAGGTCAAGCTACCCGAAACTGTCAATTTTTCCTAATGAACCTTGAACCTAATGCTCTAGAAATAAAGTCGAAAATCTATCAAAGAAATCTGACAGATTGTAGTAGCTTGATGTGTTGGCGTCTGTACATACATTATTAGTAGGTACTTATTTATAACAAAATTAATACTAAATGGTTTTTGTTATGTGTTCCTAATAGAAAGTGGAAAATTATTATAACATTTACCAGTTTCTGATTTATTCCTTTATATTCACCTAATTACCTATCTGCAAGCCAAATTTGAACTTTCTAGGTCGTCTGGAACTGGGTTAGAGTTTTGATTTATAGTCAGTCAGTGATAAAAATGACGATTTTTGGACGTTAATATCTATAAATAACTGTTTGGGATGTGTTTATGAAATTTGGAGCACATATGTATTTTGCAAGTCTCACTATATGAGCCAAATTTGACACGTTTATGTGAAATAGTTTTTGAGTTAAGAGGGGGTCAAAAGTAGCTCCAAATGGTTCGTGTAATATTACACACGGTGCTGCTCACCAGTTCTGTTACTTGAACTTGGCTTGACACGCTACCGCGTGTCTAGATCCTCTGACATTCTAAATTATTATAGTTGGTTTGTTGAAAACAATGTGATAGTTGTTTTTTCATAAACTGATTGTTACTAAAAATTGTTTCATTTCATGTACCTATCCAAGCCTTGTGACGAGTAGATCGATAGTAAATGCTTTATTGTATGCATGCCATACATTGTTACAAAAAAAGCTCACATTATTTATTTAAATTGTTTGAACTTAACTTGAAATAAAAGGTTTCGTACTCCTGCTTCTGCGAGCCTCTTTTTTCTAATGTTATAATAAACAGAGTATAGCTGTAATAAATGTGTGGTAATATTTTAAGCTACTCACGTCGCCTCAACTCGGTGTTAACCTGTGATCCACTGATCCTGCTTGCTAAAGAATTGCTGATCACCATTAAACCCAAATCACGTCACTTGACTAAAGAATTGCTGATCACCAATAAATCTAAATCAAGTCATATAATCATTTCAGCCGAAAGACGTCCACTGCTGGACATAGGCCTCCGCCAAGCTCCGCCACTTCAACCGGTTTGTGCTTCCCGCATCCAGTGAATTCCTGCAGCCTTCACAAGGTCATCGATTCACCTTGTGGAAGGCCTATGCATATGAAAAGAAAAAAATGGTGATCACAATTAAATCTCATCTCTAAAATCTCAATAAATCATTGTAAACGAGGCACAACGTTCCCACCTTCCCTCTGAAAAATCCTATTGCTTCTCCACTTTTCAATTCAAACTATTTAAGCACCATCCACCATCTTGTTTTTGTAATAGAAACGTCCTAATTCTGAAGTTGTGAACCTGTGACTTGAAACTTACCGGCTGGTTAAGTTATCAAGAGAACTTAAACTTAAGCGCTGAACTTTAGTGCGAAGTTTTAGCGGATATGGGTATTAGGGAAGACATGCTTACTTGGAACTAAATTTCGCAGTTTTGGGTTTACATAGCTTGTGATTTTTCTTCTTATTTGAGGCTAGCTGTGCTCCGCAGTTTCACCCGCGTAAGTCTTAATCCTATGGGATTATCGAAATAAAAAGTATTATTTGTCCTAATCCAGGTCAATAAAAATTTGGCACATGGGTAGACCACCCATGTGCCAAATTTTATCCAAATCCGTTCCGCCGTTTTGGCGTAAAGCGCAACAAACAAACACACAAAACCTTAAGTTTAGATGAAGTATTCTAGCTGGATGTGAAAAGCAAGCAGTGGCGTGCATTGCATATATGCATATAAGCAGTGCCTACCTCGAAAAATCACCATAGGTCTGTCAATTACATTTAAATGTGTGTCTCGAAATTATTAAGAAACTAACTAAATTATCATACCTAAAAGAAGCCCACATTTGTCTGCGTAGACAAGAACAGGCGACCTAATGCTTACTTATACAGTAAAGCAATGCACGCTCTTGCACGCGTAGCATGACCACCATAGAAACGAGGTTTGTCGACGGAAGAATAGACAAAATGGCAGAATGTAGAAAGATTCTTACCGTCTTAAGCACGGCGATTTTAAAACTGAAGAGAGGAAATATTTATATTCTTCAGTCGACAAAATTCTAAGATGTCGAGCATGGCGACAAATTTTTCTCTACTTTTGAGTTGGAGTTTCAGTTGGGGGTACATTTTTTTTACAGGATTATATTAATTATACTCATCAATAGAATACTCTAAGATAGTTAAATCCCACTGTATGACTATTCAATGATAAAGTCCTTAGCGGATCCACTTAATTACATTAGTGACCACTCTCTTGCTATGGACAGAGTAACTGTCTTTGTCTTCATAGAAACCCGACGGGTTGCTCCGTGTTTGGGCCGAAGAGATGTCGAATTGAATAGAAAGAACTTTGTCTATTCTTGGTAGAATAGAGATAGAATTGGTCATGCTACGCATACTGGAAGCTGGACTGATCTATGTGGCCATGCTTCGGGAACCCTATTTATTTATTTACCAATACAGTATAAAACAAAGTCGCTACCTTCTGTCTATCCCATGCTTAGATCTTTAAAACTACGCAACGGATTTTGATGCGGTTTTTTTTAATAAATAGAGTGAATCAGGGGAAGGTTTATACGTATAATACGAGGGCGAAGCCGTTGGCATAAGCTAGTTTATAATAAGCACACCAACAGCATAGTCACTTACTGTGTCTAGATATGCTGGCAGTGAATACTTTTTGTTGAATGAAATTTCTAGCAAGACCTGTGCATTTTTAGAATAAAAAAAGCTCACTCTTCCTTATTTTCCTTTTTTGTTTTTATAATTTCTAACATGACGACATAATAATAAACATCCACTTCTATACAAGATCATTTTTTATCACGGATATCGAGGGATATGCCTTGGAGGCATGGCACGTGCCGCCTCGATACCATCAAATTGATAGTATGTTCGAACGGCGGCTGTACGCATCATTCAGTCGCTTTGCAATTGCGTACAGTGCACTATTGATGCGTAAAAAACAAAAATACAATGTTCACGCAAGTTATACGACATTTTTAACACATTTGTATAGAAATAAAATTTCACATTTTATTTTGTTAGTATAAGATAAATGTCTGTATAAGTTTAATTGAAAATTTTCACGCGCCTTCGATATTTTGTGGTTTTGATATAAAATGTGATTGTGTGAAATAACCAAACAATTGTGTATTCCTAGTATAGAACGAAATTTGCATAATTAACATATTAGTATTGGTTGGGCAGTATTGAATTAAGTTATACCATTATTATATAGGTCTATTACTTTTATAAATAGGTTTGAAGGATAATATTTTTTTGGTTATAAAATATTTACAAAATGGTGTCGGCCTATAGAAGCCCGGTGAGCGTTTATAAATGCTACTTAATGCCGCCAGCCGTATAAATACTCACACGTGTACAATTATTAAGCCAGAGGCCAGAGAGAAGACTTTTGATGAACCACTGTAGTGCCAATGTCTATAAAGTAGTTCTATATGAGTTCACTTGTATACCGGTAGACTTGATGTAGACTGAATTAATGCCATTACTTGAACGGAATTTTGGGGATCTTTGAACAAAACAAACCTATTTCAGAATTTTTGTACAACTTAAATCCGTATGGATATTTAAAAAAATAATTAATTTTTCAATATCCATAGTTTAAAACAGACAAACAAAATAGACAAATGGTTTTACGAATATAGTAAATTGAATGTATATACAGCTTTACACATTACAACGACTCACTTGTATATGAATAAAGAGCTGTTAGCAGCACAACAGAACTCAGTTGATCTTTAAAAATACAAGCCTTACATTGATTCACGTTCATGCTCTTCAGCAGTACTAGGCTTTTACTTACGACTTAAAAGTGCTAATACACAACAAAGGGCACTAAATACAGCACAAAGCCGTTTAACGGATTTACGGTGCATTATAATGATACAAGTTTATGCTATTAACCAGCATTAGGCATTATCTTAATACTTAAAAATGCTATTGTAAACCCTAAGGCACTAAAAACAGCTGAAAGCTGTACAACAGCGTTGTGGTTTTCTGCACTGAAACTATAGGCTTCACAAAAGCATTTTGATATACCATTATCCAACCGTTATACAGTGTAAAGCATCTAAATGGTTTAGAAATGCCAATATAAACCGTCAAGATGCTCGGTGAACTTATATAAGAGTTTATACGGACCATAAGTGTAATATTCGTTTGTTAAAATGCTTTCTGTGTTACTTGGGTATGTTCTCTACTGTATGATACGTAAACATTATGAATAGGATGTTTCATAATTCTAATGCGTTTTTTTTTTTTTTTAGTACCTATTATCTTAATTAATGGTATCAATTTTTTAATCACGCCTAGAGTCTATATTATGTCGGATACATTGAGTAGACAACCTTTGTAAGACGACTAAAATGACACGGTGAATAGAAATACGTTTACGTCATAACTTTATCGTGGCCAGAAATTTAAATCACCTTCATATTATCATCATCACTTCAGCCGAAAGACGTCCACTGCTGGACGTTGGCATCCCCCAAAAGGCGGGGTTTTACCATTATCGCCATGCTTAGCAAGCGGGTTGGCAATCGTAGTATGTTGGTAAAATCCATAGAGAACGCTGCTGCCCATTCTCTGGTAAATCCTTTCGCCTTTCACGACACCCACGGGAAGAAAAGATGTAGCATCTTCTTTGATGAATGAAAAATATGCTATTTTTTACGTCAGCCACCACACACACGCCTTCGTATATTTCCATACATTTCACTTACCAGTGTTATCGTGATGCCGTGGCGTGGATGTCCACGATAATACCGCAACGTTAGAAATTATAACAGCGCACAATGTCATAAATACTACTGAATTAATTACTGTGTGTACTGCCAGACAATATAATTTGACTCTTTACATCTCGTTTCTTTAGTTACCGATGGCAGCGACGGTTCCAAGACGTACTCTTTGTCGTGCCAATGGCAGCCAAAGGAAAACCGCCCTTAAATAAGTGGATTGACAGAACCGTAAGCTGCAATTTCCAAAGAAAAACTACTACAATACTTACTATTCAAGTAACTAGAAACTCAAGTAAAGCATCGAATGTTTAATTCCACAAATGTACTCGATTCCAACGCATGCCATTCATGAGATACAGTGTAGAGGCGCTCGAGCGGGAAATAGAGTCGCAAGAACACCGAGAACACCGAGTACACGGTTACAGAAGTGTAATGTATGTGTTGTGTTGTGTGTAGTGTGTTTATTTACACTTACTTTGGTATTGAATGCTTCTTTGAACGTAAGTTAGTTATTTCAAACTATTGTGAAAATTGGAGTAAGTATCGCTGTTAAATAGACAAGATATCTTTATAACCAGAGTTTATGTCATACATAGATATGTCGGAACAAAAAGCCGATTGGAGCTAGATTCTTCTGCGTGAAAAATTTACTGTGTTGCGGGTGAGAAGAAAAACTCTGAAGAGGATTACTGATTTATTGAAAGTCGCCAATCGAAACGTTGGACAGTTTCTAGACACGTGTTGCCCGCACTATGTCAGATGGCCAAGAGAGCTGCGCCACGTCGCCTGTCATGGGCGTACCCAGGTTCTGGGCGGGGGGGGGGGGGGGCAAAATCAGATTTTTTATAAAAAGTGAAATAAATAAACATGAATTAAAATAGTATATTATGTGTGCTTGGTTTTTTTTTTATTCTTTAAATATACAATATCTATTTTAAAAGTAACTTTCGAGGGTCTTCACGGTCTTCAGGAAAACGGTTTATGACGTCTTTCGTGAAAAAATCGCCCATAGCGTGGCTGTCTTCACCTTTGGGTAAAAAGATTCAGCTACTCAGTTGTTAACTCTGTTATTTCAATACTTTCAAAGTCCTTCTGCTGCTTATTCACGCAAAATGTGCGCCATAATTCGGCTTCAGATGTGATCCCTTCTAATTCATACAATTTAGTTACTTCCTCCACACATTTTTGTAATTTTGGAACTGTAATTTTAATGTATCTGAGTAGGGTGCAACATTGAAAGAGTAAACGCTAGTGAGTGGTCTTTGCCTAATCTCGCCTGTAATGAAGATGATAACGAATCCAAATAGGACACGCATAACGAGCGACAAAAATAATAGTTAAGGGGGTCGCTAGCGCTACAGTAGGCAGCTACCTAATTTGCCCTCTGTTGTTGGCGGCTTGTTGTCTTAGGTCAACGAAGCTCATGGTTCAAAGCAGCAGCAATTTCTTCAGCTAATTTGATAAAACTTTCAATCCCTTCCTCCGCGGAACGCCTTTTTTTGGTGGGAAATCATCAAAAGACGTCTTCCGCTCTGGAGCGGAAGCGGAAGTAAAGCGGAAGGGCGTGTCAGACTTTTACTGACTAAAATCCACACGTATCATCCTTTTTTTTTTTTCAGAGTGGGAAATATTCAAATGACTTCTCCCGCTCTGGGCGGAGCGGGCGGGCGTGTCAGATTTTTACTGACTAAAACCCACCCGTGTTCCATCAGTTGCCCATGTGCCAGGGTCACAGTATCTATTTCGAACAATCACGCGAGCCCGGCAGGCATCGGCCCTAGTAGACCCCTTCACTGCTGCTGACATCTCTTTGAGGCGCGCGTGGAACACTACGCGCCGTTGTACCGAGGTTGGTTCTTACCGGGCGGCGAGCTACCCATTGCTCGCCGCCCGCAAGCTCGCGCCTACGGTGGCCGGGAGTCCGCAATCGACTTCCGACGCCCGGGGCGTCTCCTCCTGCGGCGGCTAGGGACGTGAGGGCGCAGAGACTGCCACTCCCTCACGCGCCCCGCCTGCTCCTTCGCGAGCATTACTGCTTCGCAGAAGGAGGTGACGGCTTCCCATTCCCTCTCGCTCCGTACCATGGCTCGCACCAGGGCCGGACGCGAGAGGTCGCCGCCGCCGATCGCCTCCACGAGGACACGGTGGTGCTCCGCCCAGGCAGGGCACACCTCCACCGTATGCTCCACCGTGTCCTCCAGACGATCCTCGCAATGGAAACACCCGGACGTATTCTCCCGCTTTATCCTGAACAGGAACCAACCGAAGCACCCATGCCCGGTGAGAACCTGCGTCAGGCGGAAGGTGAGGACGCCGTGGCGCCTCTCTATCCACTCCTCAAACACGTATCATCCTTCAGTTGCATATGCCAGGGCCACGGTAATCACTTTCGAACAATTCCGCGACCTTGGCAGGCATCGGTCCCAGCGGACCCCTTCAGGTTTTCTGACATCTCTTTGAGGCGTGCGTGGATCACAACACGCCGTCGACCCAAGCCTGATCCTTACCGGGCAGCGAGCTACCCATAACTCACCGCCCGCAAGCCCGCGCCTAACGGTGGCCGGGAGTATGCAATGGACTCCCGACGCCCGGGGCGTCTCCTTCCGCGGCGGCTAGGAGCGTGAGGGCACATAAATCGCCTCTCCCTTACGCGCTCCGGCTCGCGCTTCGCAGAAGGAGGTGACGGATTCCCATGCCCTCTCGCTCCGTACCATGACCTGCACCTGGGCCGGATGTAAGAGGTCGCCGAGGGTCCGCGGAACGCCTGTGTTCTGCAACTGCAGTGGTTATGGTTTTTATATGTTCTGCACATTTTATTATTGCCAGCGTTTTCGACTTACGACGTAATAAAATAGACGTTATATGTTTGCGACGGGTTGCAGCAGGGAATTGTATTTGTTTACCGACTTCAAAAAAGTAGGTGGTTCTTTGTTCCACTGTATTTTTTTTCTAACCGTTTTTCCGCCAGTTTTAGACCCATTTTTTTATGGATAGGTTATTCAGGGGTTTTTGCGTTAGCTTCGATAGTACAAATTTAATCCACTTTGTTCATCGTGATGAGATTGTAATACTTCCTGTCACTGCTATTGACTTGGCCAGTAATAGTAAACGTTTTTGCAAAAAAGAAACAACTGACTTTAAAAAAAAACACTACAAAGTGCAAAATAACTTTTATTTAGGAAGTAAGGGGCAAAAATCTTAAATACAGATCCAAAGAACTTCCGAAATTAAAGTTATTTTTGCTTGCAGCGCTGCCTGCTAGCGAGTAGGTAGAACGGGCGCGTCGCACGATTTTTTATGTTGTATACTGTATTACAAATAGCAAAAAGTTATTTTCTTAATTTTTATCGACAATAGTAGATAGTAAATAGGGAACTCCAGAGGGGGGCAGCTGCCCCCCCCTGCCCCCCCTGGGTACGCCCATGTCGCCTGTAGCCGCTCTTGACAACTCGCACGACCGTCAGGGTAGACTCTATCGAAGCGCGCCAACTTCACGCTTGCGATTCGTAATCAATTGACATCCTGTATTCATGCCTCTTCCCATAATAGGGGCTGTCCATTAATCACGTGAAGCTCAAATGGGGGGGTTGCTTAAACAATCACTAAATATCACAAGGGTGGAGGGGGGGTGTAGTAATATATCACGTGTATTTATTTTTTCGGCAAACGCGCGATACTAAGCCGAAAAGCGGCGTTATGTGTGTTTATTTTTTCGTCAAACGCGTACAAAATCGAAATCGGCTTGTACTGAACTTTATACACTACTGGAAAAAATAAAGGGATCAAAAATAAAATTCGTAATTTTCGGGCAATTTTCAACAGGCCGTAACTTCGAGAGAAATGGTCGTAAAAGAAATTAAAAAAAGGAAATTGTAGCTTCAAGTGTTTAGTTTTTGAATTAGAACTTTAAAATTTTGTTGAGTCAGCGGTTTTTGAGTAATCTTAGAAAAAACAGTAACAAAAAAAAACAAGTTTTTTTGAGTATTTTGGTTTGGTCTACGGGCGTGGAAACATTTGCTGCTTAACCACTATATGAATCGAATACTTCGTTCATTTAGCTTTAATTTCTTTTTTTAGGAACATGGTACGTCCATTTTCTACCTTTTGTCGCATGCATTTGAAAATGCAACAAAAAAAGGGCTTTTAGTGTTGTTTTGGAAAATCAAGCGCTGTATCGAAAATATTAAGGAAACTAATGATCTTAAGTGTGCCTTTTACAGTTCAATATGTCCACAAAAACCCTACAAAGAGCCAAATTAATCCAGCCAACCCTTTTTTTTGTTACACTCTATCGAATTTTTGAAAAAATTAAAGGATCACGTTTTTCTGCTCCGAAAGCTCATAATCTTAAAAAATTAGAAAAAATAATTTGGGACATCTTTAGGAAATTTAAGAGACCAAAGTCCAATAATTTTTAACGCGTTTCCACCGCTTCACGCCGTGATTCTACTGATCTGCCGTTAATTAAATTAAAAATAAAGTTAATTTCTATTTTTGACATTATATCATTATTACTTTTGACATTTGTATCGGTGTAAATTTACCTAGATTGTATTGTTTTATTTTTTCTTTTATTCTTGATTTGACGACAGTGGGTCCCATTCATTATATACATTCATTTGTTTAATTCTTTTTTAATTTTTGTTTGCATGTTTTTAGTTTTTACTGTAATAATTTCGACAGAATGTAAAAATTGTTCATGACATAAATAAATAAAATAAAATAATACCACTAATTGAATTTCGGAGACTGTTTTTCTATACTTTTCGTGAATCCTTAGCAAATCGCTTAATTAAAAATTTTTTTTCAAAACTAATCACTTACCGGTTTTTTTTTTATTTTTCGTCAAAACTAAAAATTTCTACTTTTTTGTTTTTTAATCATGGTTTGACGACATTTATAGTACGAGGAAGTTGCTCGGTTAGTGACTTTTATTGACGAAGGTTACCGTCAACATGCAGTTGCCATCCAGATGGGTGTAAGTCAATCCGTTGTATCTCAAGCTTATGCCAGATACTGACAGACGAACCAAAACAATGTTTTTTTTTTAATTTAAGCACTATTTGCAATAAAAATGTAGAAAAAGCTCTGATTTTTTAATTCTTATTTTTTAAAGATTATGAGCTTTTCAGAGCAGAAAACGTGATCCTTTATTTTTTTCAAAAAATCGATCGAATGACACAAAAAAACGGCTGGCTGGATTAATTTGGCCCTTTGTAGGGTTTTTATGGACATATTGAACTGTAAAAGGCACACTTAACATTATTGGTTTCCTCAATATTTTCGATACAGCGCTTGATTTTCCAAAACACCACTAAAAGCCGTTTTTTTGTTGCATTTTCAAATTCATGCGATACAAGGAAGAAAATTTTTTTTTTTTCGAAAAATCAATGACTAGTCGTTAAAGGGAATTCATTGAAGTACTTGAACCCAACCTTTAACTTTCTGTGCGATCATTGGTTGCTGACTTATCGATAATCAAAGAAAAAAGGATCCTTTTCCATTTGAAGACAGATATCTCGGTATCATGGTTCCTAAAAAAAGAAATTAAAGCTAAGTGAACGATGTATCCGATTCATATAGTGGATAAACAAAAGAAAAAATTATACGCCGGTAGACCAAAACAAAAAACTAAAATAACTGTATTTTTTTTTGTTGCTGTTTTTTCTAAGATTAATCAAAATCCGCTGACTCAAGAAAATCTTCTAATCTAAAAACTAGACACTTGGAGCTACAATTGTCTTTTTTTAATTTCTTTACAACCATATCTCTTGAAGTTACGGCCTGTTGAAAATTGCCCAAAAATGTCGAATTTTTATTTTTGATCTCTTAATTTTTTACAGTAGTGTAAATATTAAAAAAAAAAATCTTTATAGGTACTAAAAAATACACGTGATATATTGGTAGTCTTAAACCTCACCATGTATCACCAAGGGGGAAGCGGGGTTAAGAAATGACAAAAAAAACATCACGTGATTAATGGACGCCCCCATACGTAATTATAATTTTAGATATCAAATAAATGTCATCATCTGCCTAACTTTTTCCAACTATGTAGGTGTTGCTTTTAGTCTAACCGGATTCAGATGAAAACCAGCATTTTACATGGAGCGACTGCCTTTCTCACAACCCAGTTACTGGTTAAGTCGACACCCTTTGACTCTGCTCTGTATGCATTATGCATTTCAACACGATTGGTCGATACGATTTTCTTAATAGTAACAGTAAAAAAAAGTTCTGGTCATTGTATTATACTTTTAACTCTGTAGTGTAATTGGAGTGAATGAGATCTTGCGTTAATTATATTACATACACGTTGTATAGATAAATAAAATACCTAACGCCGATTAACTCCACAAATTCCTCCCGCATATAATTCTGCTCCGCGCCAGCTGTTACATTTCACACACAATTCGTAATTGACAATTGATTGAGACGCTGTATTATGAAGCTCACAGTCGACAGTTTAATACTCTGGTAAATACACGGCTACACATCAAGCTACATTTCCAGTTTTAGTTGAGCTCGCATTGTGTAGATTTTTCGTGCGATGAGAAGTCAGCTTATACTGGAAATGTATACTGCTTATATGTAAAATGTCGCTTTACCTGTAGCCGTGCGTACATGCCTACTGCATTTTACCAGTAAATACAAAACACAAATTATATGTGTGTGTGTGTGTGTTACTAGAAGGGGAGGAAAGGCGGAACCTTGGTATTGATAGACAATTTGCGTAATTGGGTAATGACTATGTGTAGAACAATCAACCAATCAATAAAAAAATGTGACAAGACGAGGAAAATAATGCCTGTGCTATGCGGCGGGAAATCATCAAATGACATGTTGACGACAGAATTTCATTATTTATTAAACTACTGAATATGCAAATAGGTAACGCATAGGTTTCATTTATTGTAACTGTATTCTTTCGACTTCTTTCTCGCCAAAATATGTATTAATGAAGCCCATTTTGTATTTCGTATACCTATTACTATTTCTGAACAGTGGAATTTTGGAGATAAGAGATACCAGGTGTAAAGTTTTGGGCATGTCAGGAAACGGCCAGGTGTTACCACTGTGTGGTGGACACTGTGGAGCATACGGCAGAGGTGTGACCTGCCTGGGCGGAGCACCGCCGTGTCCTAGTAGAGGCGATCGGCTGCGGCGACCTCTCGCGTCCGGCTCTGTTGCAGGCCTTGATACGGACCATGACGGCATGGGAAGCCGTCACTTCCCTCTGCGAAGAAGGAGGCGGAGCGCGTCAGGGAGAGGCAGTCTACGCACCCTCACGCCCCTAGCCACCGCAGGAGGCTCCAGGCGTCGGGAGTCAATTGCGGACTCCCGGCCATCGCAGGCGTGGGCGGCGAGCAATGGGTAGCTCACCGCTCGGTAAAGACCAGGCCCGGGTCGACGACGGCCTATTGTGTTCCGCGCGCGTAGGGTTGCCAGGCGTCCGGATAAAGCCGGACACAGTCAGGCTTTTTGATTGTGTGTCCGGCCAAATTAGACGATGTCCGGCCTGTCCGGTTTTTGTTAGACTTTTCAAATTTAATCATTTTGCCTTGGTTTCAGCTCCACCCGCCTCACCTTGTATCGCTAGCGCAAGCGAGCGAACTAGCACTGTCCCCGCCTTAATACTACTCAATTTAAAAAGAAAATTAGCTTTTAAAGCTTGTGTCTGCCAATCAGATATATTAATTAGTTTATGTTATGTTACTTATTTATTTTAACGTTATTTCATTAGTGTTTTGTTTAATTTTATTTTAAGATTAAATGATTAAAGATGTCAGACCCTTTTACCCAAATGTCAGGCTAAACTGACGGGTCTGTCCGGCTTTTCAGTTTTAAGACCTGGCATCCCTACGCGCGCGCCTCAAAGAGATGTCAGCATACATTGAAGGGGTCCGCTGGAATCGATGCCTCCCAGGATCGCGGAATTGTTCGAAAGAGTTACTGTGGCCCTGAAGGAACTCGTGTGGGTTTTAGTCAGTAATTAACTGGTATTATCTCGTGGGCGCTTACCCAACGATTGATGTCGGGACGTTGCATATAGTCATGCTAGTTGCAGTTGAAAACTCTGCTTGCGCGATGCAGAATTTTGCGTGACGTCAGTGTTATGCGTAGTTCGCCTGAAATGGTGTAGATGCCGCTACAGAGTTATTGCGTTACAATAAGTATAGGTTTAAAAAAAAATAGTACTGCCCATCTGCCCTCCACAACGCACTTACTGGGTAATGCTGCCCATTCTCTAGTAAGTCTCTTAGTCGCCTTTTACAACACCCATGGGAAGAAATACGACACCCCTTACTAAGACTGGTTGCCAAACTTTCGGGCTTCAGACTCCCCGTATCGACTGCATCGAAGGCCTAAGAATTATAGCCGAGGCCAATATGGAGGCACTCGATATGTAATAAATGGCCACCCATCCATTATTATCAATCCTTGAGTTCTGGCGTCCACACCACCCAATATGATTTATTCCTATAATAAACTCAAGACTATTAAACTTCTGCCAGGGTCGCGGATTTGTTCGAAAGAGTTAACGTGGCCCTGGCACAGGCAACTGAAGGAACACTGGTGGGTTTTTGTCAGTAAAAGTCTGACACGCCCTCCCGCTCCACCCAGAGCGGGAGACGTCATTTGATGATTTCCCGCCCACAAAAAAAACCGGCCTAGTGCGAGTCGGACTCGCGCACGAACGGTTCCTTACATTATATTTAAAAACGGCAAAAAAAATCACGTTTGTTATATGGGAGCCGCCTTAAATATTTATTTTATTCTGTTTTTTAGTATTTGTTGTAATAGCGGATATATTTTTTGGTATAGAAATACACCATCTGTGAAAATTTCAACTGTCTAACTACCATGGTTCATGAGATACAGCATGGTGCCAGACGCACGGACAGCGGAGTCTTATTAATAATGTCCCGTTTTTACCTTTGGGTACGGAACCCTAAAAAAAAGCCTATTAAACTCGCCAGCAAAAAAATAATTAAACGATATTAGGTCCATGTTATTTCTTTGTAATGGATCAATATCAGAGACAAAAAGTTAATCTACATGAAGATTGATGGCTTTCAATCATTGTTGGACAAAAAATTCTAATGCCTATAGAGTATCTATGCCATAGACAGATCCTTTAATGACTGTTTTCTTTCTTTTATACTCGTTTGTTGGGTAATAAAAAGAAGTACTATGAAGGTGTGATAATGATTACCTACCTACTTAGGCAGACTTGTATTTCTTCTAACTGGGAAGGTACTTATATGTTACTAGCTGTGCCCGCGGCTTTACTCACTTGGATGTGAAAATGGACGTGTTACCGAGACAAAAAGTAGCATTAACTATCTGCGAACGAAAGTCGCGTCATAATCTGTCCAGCCGTTTCAAAGATTAGTCGGAACAAACAGACAGACGGCAAAAATGTTAAAAATTCTTTTTTTTTTTGCAAGTAGATACTTACCGTATATACTTTCATATACCTATTTAATGAAAAACTGTTAATTTAAAATTGCAAACAGATTATACAATTTTATTTATTTGTTTAGACGTGTAGATATAGATTTTGTTTTATTCTTTAGTTTACGTACACACGGACGTCCAAATATTGCGACGGGATTTCATCGCGCACTGGATTTTCAACGGTCGGTAAAAAAGAAAATTGTGATGTTGACAGACTTATCAGTAGCAGCAATCCAATAGCAACCTTTATACAAGGAACATAAAGACCACTGTGATTTTGAGAGTAATGCAAAATCAGCTGTAAAATAAAGGCTTCAGGTGCGACGCGCCAGCACGTCGCCGTCGTGTCTACGATATATTTATTTTTATGAAATACAGTTTCGTCGTGATGCTGCGTAGGAGTCCCGTCGCGCCTGTGTGCGGGGGGAGCCCATAACTGTAAAACTACCTATGTATGGGCTGTACCATCACAATCCGGCAATATTTTAGTTTGTCTGTAGATTAACTTAAGTTACGTTTTTTTTTTTGTTATTTTTTAATGTTTAGGTATATTTACGAAAATTTTAATTTTTTTGGGAGAGGCATATTATTTAAAGACCGACCGAAGGTTCGGTTTCGGTTTCGGTTTCGGCCAAAAAAGCTAGTTTCGGCCATGGTTTCGGTTTCGGCCAAATATTGGCCGAACCTTCGGCACTGCCGAAACTAGGTGTTCGTGAATTGTCGCGCATCATTCAACTACCTTCGAGCGAATGAATGTGATTGCCAGTTGAGTTCGCTAGCCGGCGCGATCGTGATGATTTGAGATTACGTGGTTTTTTCGCGCGTATTTGATTAGAGTCTTGTCCTACAGTGGAAAATAAATAGGTTGTAACTTATAATAGAACAGAATTCATTAGATATTTTACTTGGTTCTGTGGAGTTATTCCCTAAAACTTAAACAAAATGAATTTATGTAGAAATTAATGTAACACTTAAAAGATGTGAAGATACCTGTGATGTTTGATTCAAACATTACTATATTTGTTTGTAATTGTTGTTGGATTACATTTTGTACCCGTATTCAAACCACTCCTTACATCACATATTCAACTACCCCCGGTGATTTAACTATTACCGTGAATGACCTTCAGTACTATTAGTCATGTCGCACTTTTCCCCTTTAGTACGCGATGTGCTTAGTCAATTCGGACGCGTAGTACAGTAGTAAGTGAAAGTTTTCTAGTTAAACTTCATTATTTACTTGAATTAATTTTCCTATTAATAATGACTGGCATAGGTATGTTTACCTTACTAGCTTTTATTGTATTTTAATCTATGAGGTATTTTTTATTTGTCATAGACTGATTTCTTTCAGGTTAAAAATGTCACAAAAAGAAAAGAATCCTATTTGGCAATTTTTTGAAAAAAGCATTATCGATACATCTAAGGCTATTTGTAAAATTCTCAATAAAGCATTATCATTGGGAAGTCACGAACCGAAAAAACAACCGCTACACGGAGTTAAACAACATTTATCAAAATTTCATGACGCGGAACACAGACTGGTCTTAAAACGACAATCAGAGGTAGATGAGTTGAAAAACATAGCCAAATTAAAGCGATCAGGCTCGAACATCTCATTGGAACTATTGAACACTGATCGACCGAATTTTGTTCAGTCAACAATCCCAGGCTTGACCACTAAATCTAAAATTGTACAATGGCCTGATGATCATGAAATTACAAAAAGGATTGACAAAGCAATAATTGACCTAATAATTGTAGAAATGGTGCCATATGCTTTAGTGGAAGGCGAAGCATTCCGTAAATAAAGAACTATTTTTGTAAATAAATAATACTTTACTTCTTGCATTTTATTTTTTTACACGTGTTAACTGTCTTATATGCGTAAAAATACAATAGATTTAACATGCTTTAAAAAATCAAATAAGTTTCGGTTTCGGTTTCGGTTTCGGCCGAAACTGGGACTAAGACCGAAGGTTCGGTTTCGGTTTCGGCTGAAAATCTTGTTTCGGTCGGACACTAATATTATTATGTCCAGCCGTGGACGTCTTTTGGCTGAAATGATGATATTTACGATGTTTCGGAATTCCTGATTAAATCGGTAAATGTTTAGTTACTAACATCGTTTACCTGATACAACAAAACAACTGATTGAAGAATGTATTGGTCTTTGTATCTCCATGTTTTCTGACTAATTCATGATTTGTGAAGAAATATGATCACAACCTTCTGTCATGTTGACAAACGCGATGTTCTACTATAGTGTCAAAATTATTTTTTGTATTTGGTCTGTCTCTTGTCATTTGATGATGATTCAGCGGCCTAACGTTCTCCCAACTAGGGTTGCCAGGTCTTAAAACCGAAATGCCGGACAGACCAGCCAGTTTAGCCGGACATTTGGGTTTGGCCGGACGCCCTTAATTTTTCTTAGTGTAACACGACAGTAAAACAAGGATTTTATCATTTACAGTAAAGTCTTCTTAAATTCGAATGAAACAACAATTAAATTAAATGAATCGTTCATCAATATGATTAATTATTCAATATCCCAAAAAAATACTGAATGTCAGACAGGCCGAACACTTCCTAATTCGGCCGGACACGCAACCAAAAAGCCTGACTGTGTCCGGCTTTATCCGGACGCCTAGCAATGCTACTCCCAACGCTGTTGCTGGGTCGGCTTCCAGTCTAACCGGATGCAACTGAATACCAGTAATTTACATGGAGCGACTTCCTCTCTGACCTCCACGACCCAGTTACTGGGTAATACGATACCCCTTGGTAAGACTGGTTGTCAGACTTTCGAACTTCTGATGACCCGTAACAACTGTCAAAGTTCCACGAAAGACAACCAGGACCGACTGCTTAACCTGCTTTCCCATCCACGTACCAAACGCGGCTATCTGACACGATGTTCCCTGGCAGACAGCTGATCTTATAAGGAGCTATGGAGCTAAAGTAACATGGGCCCGGTAGCGGTGAAAACATATTCAATTTCTACTCTGCTTACACCACACGTTTTCCTTTCGAAAGACAGCGCAATGGAATGCTGCTACTTTTATACATTACTAGCTTTTGCCTGCAGCTTCGCCCGCGTGGATGTCGGAAATTAACGCTGGTATTTTTCTGAATTAAAATGTTTTTTCTAAAATAAAAGTAACCTAAGTTACTCTTTGTTACATCAGCTATCTGTCAGTGAAACTCTCGTCGAAATCGGTCCAGCCATTTCAGAGATTAGCCGGAACAAACAGACAAATAGACAGACAGACAGACAATAATTGTAAAAAATGTTGTTTTGGTATATGTACCGTGTATACATCCATATATATAGGTACACTTAGTAAAAAGTGGTTACCTTAATATCACAAACAGACACTCCGATTTTATTTATTTGTATAGATGTATAGATACTCATACTAGAACTCCGCACTTACGAATAAAAACCCACCAATATTATTATATTTTTATTGACTTAGGATCTCCAACAAAAGATGTACACAATACATTGACACATAAATAAAAGGGTAACATCAGGTATAATGTAGGAGTACTCTTGCACTTATAGGAGGCCACGGCATGCACAATAGAGTTAAAAACTATGCTAACACAGTTAAAATATTAATAATAGTTAGAAGGTTCAATGATGAATTTGATCCCATATTGGAAAAAGTTGTTTAATTTTTAAAGGACATTTTTTTTACATTTAGATTTATTTTCTTAAGAGTCCCGCAGACAAGCGCGACGCTCAAACAATTTCTATGAAAACTTCATGGAAATTATTGTACCAGAATTGCGCTGCACCGTCGCACCGTGCCTGTCTGCAGGAGCCTTCAAATTAGATAAAATCTATCAAGCATTTCTTATATTTTTAACAGAGACTTGCAAATGTCTAAATTATGATATCAAAAATTCCTTTACGAACAGTTTACATAAAAGATTAACATTTTGTGTTGCACCTGGCCGGCTGCCGAATACCCGGGTAAACAAAATCGCATAGGTACCTATCCTACCTACGGCGACGAAGAAATCCAGTGCAAGGAAGGGTCAGCGCAGACAGAGAGGAATAATCTTCGCGCGGTCTGGGGCCATTCATTTATTACGTAAGACGATTTAGGGGGGACGGGGGTCGACCATGTCTTAGGTTTTTTTACAAGGGGCTGGGAGAGAGTCTCGATAGTTCTTACGTAAGATAAAAATTAAATGCGCAAAGTTAAAATTATACTTTGAAAAAGCGCGGAAAAACCAATTAAAAAAATTGTTACTTTGAAAAATAAACATTAAAATTGAAACCAAACGTGTATTCATTTTTTCCTTTACATTCTTACGTAATTAATATTAAACAGGGGGGAGGGGGTCGGCCTATTCTTATTTTTTCTTATAATAGGGGGGGGGGTCAAAACCTAGCGAAAATAGTCTTACGTAATAAATGAATGGCCCCTCTCGGGCATTTTCTTTACGGAGCGCGTATGCTCGAGCTTGCGCGCGACCTCGCTAGCCTGCGCGAGGCCGCGAGTAAACTGTTATGGGTTACCACTCTACAGTAAACATGCCAGTTTGTCGCGAAAGTTCGTCAACGATGGTGGACTGGGATATGATTATAATTGTGCTTTTGGCGGAAGGAGACGAAATGGAAGAAGATGTTAATAAAATAAGGCGTCAGAAAGTCAGACGAAGAATATGGGTCGAGGAATGTTGGCAAGAAAGGTGTAGTTTTGGTGAATATAATACACTGTGTACGACTTTGCCATCGAAAGGAGTTTTGTTTTACGATTAGGTACTATAAAATGGATTATGAAAAATTTCGAATGCTTGTGGATATGTTACGTCCATATACATATTCAAAAGAAGACCACTAATTATCGTTCAACCATTTCTGTTGAGGAATGCTTAACCATATGTTTAAGGTAAGTCGGATTAAAAATCTAACCCTACATTTACACAATCGTGTTCGCCATTCGCCTCGTCTCTCGACGAACATTCGACAGCATACATATTCGTAAACGAGTGCCGTCGCGAACTTACTATTCACACATTCATAGGGTGAATTATTTTGTCATTCGCACACGAACATGGAGGACGTGGAAATAATTG
The DNA here is from genome assembly GCA_932294355.1 of Aporophyla lueneburgensis. Lineage (NCBI taxonomy): Eukaryota > Metazoa > Arthropoda > Insecta > Lepidoptera > Noctuidae > Aporophyla > Aporophyla lueneburgensis. The sequence continues at coordinate 15,258,953 of OW028759.1, forward strand.
TGTCTACTCGTCCTGTTGAGTCGGGCGCAAGCTAGTCAACTGAATGCAGCCGAATGTGTAAACAGTAAGTTCGTGTTCGCCATGTGCCCTTTGATTTGCGTCCGAAAAATCGCTCTCAACGCAAATGCTCGAATCGCGAGGCGAAGCACGAGGCGAATAGCGAGCGCACTGCACCCCTAGCCAAGTTGATAATCTGCAATCGTTACCGCTAGTCGCTCAACGTTAAGTCACGTGGTTAGGACAAACGAACAGAAAATTCGTAGCCAAATTCACATCGTTCAAAATGATAGGTAGAATGATTTTTTATCGTTTCTATAATGTTCAACGCTAAATCCTTTGTTATAATGTGTCGTTTTTCTAAAGACATTGTAGAACGAGCGGCCGACTCAGGCGCTTCAACATGGCTACCAACTTATCGTTTTCTACAATTGCTGACACTGAGGCGTTAGCGATTGTAGAACGGTAAACGTTTGTGACTTGGCTAGGGGGGCTGTTTACATAAACGTATTCGTTATTCGCCTCGCCATTCGCCTCGCGATTTGCACGAATGTGTAAATGTAGCATAAAAAATGACGTCCTCCGTCTTTAAACTCAGTGACAACACTGAAAGTACGCGTACGATAGGGGTGCTCGATATATATCGATATTTCAAGTATCGATATTTTTTGCTCGCGATATATCGATTCAACTCGATATTATCGAATCACCTGATATCGATTTATACTATCGATATGTTTCATTCGATATATCGTAAGAAAGTAAAAGCATATTGCATGTCTAGTCATTTTTATTTAATTTATTTTTACGATTGGTAGAAAGAATGGAAAATACCTGAATCCAAAAACGAAACGCTCTGACACGAAATATTACTCTGCGTTAGTAATATTTGCTACAGTTTAGTAGTAAAAACAATATATAATTTGTGGTCGCTGGCTTCTTTGTCAGCGTATGTGTAAAAAATCCTTTAAAATATAGTATAGATTACTATACTATACTTTATAGGATTTATTACACATACGCTGACAAGATTAAGATTGATTACAATTAGGTAGTCTGTTTTGTTTAATACAGTTTACGACATTCATTGTAAAAAAGTCTGCATATCTATACTAACTAATATTATAAAGCTAAAGAGTTTGTTTGTTTGTTTGATTGATTGAACGCGCTAATCTCAGGAACTACTGGTTCGAATTGAAAAATTCTTTTTGTGTTGGGTAGCCTATTTTTTGAGGAAGGCTATAGGCTATATGTAACATTACGCTACAACCAAGAGGAGTGGAGCAGTAATGTAAAATGTTGCAAAAACGGGGAAAATCGCACGGGTATGCGATTCGACGCGACGACGGGAAGGGTCGGGGGAACAAGAAATTTAACGCGGATGAAGTTGCGGGCAGAAGCTAGTTGTTATATAAAAACGATATCAAAGGCTGCCTACTATTTATTTGTATAGAAGAAGCAAGCTGTGGCAATTATGTATGTCATGTTTTGTTTTTATACAGAATATGATTCATACAGTAAGTATCATGTGATTTTAAACACGATGTCAAAGATTACTATTTTAATAATAGAAAATAATAATGGAATAGCTAAAAACTAAATATTGGGAATTTAATACAAAGACTAATAATCATATTAAATTCCCAATAATTAGTTTTTATGCAACTGTGCTCAGAACTTTGATGATTGCTACGCTAACAACGTCGCATTTTTCTTAATTAACAAAATTTTGTTTTGGAGAGATTTGGAGAAAAAAATATTGCGATTTAAGTAAATAAAGTTGATTTGTTTCTTAATCCTAGCTGTTTGTACTCATATTCCTGTTCCCTTTCTAATATCTGTTTTACTATAAACTAGATAAATACAAATTACTTACGATATATCGAAAATATCGATATATTTTTACGATATATCGCAAAGTATCGATACAACATTACGATATATGATATCGAAAAAAATATCGATACATTTTACGCATGAACATCCCTAGCGTACGACGCGGGCCGGGCGCCGAATCGACGCCGCGCGGGGATTCCCGCGTATCTTCGAGGACGCGCGAGCATTTTTTGGCAGGTTCAAACATTAATGCACTTTATTGTAATAATTTTAAAGTTTATTTTCAAGTGCATTAATAAAATGCTCCCCGCTGCGCTCCGTTCTGTCTGCGCTGAGCCGAAAACGGACCAAAAACGTTATAACTTCGCTTGAAATAAATAGAGCTGATCAAAAGTCGATACTTTTGCACTTAGGTAGTCGATATTTTTGTAGTCATAGTTTCAATTGTAGACTACTAACGTTGCAAAATAATTTGTCTCTCGTATAGTTAGATGAGAGTTATGTTGAAATAGGTACAGTCAGTCAGTCAGTCCGTGTGTTGTCGGGCGTAAAGAATAGCATCATCCCATTTCTTCCCGTGGCTGTCGTAGAAGGGACTAAGGGACTTACTAGAGAATGGGCAGCAGCATTTTCTATAAGTACACCAAACTAGGATCGCCAACCCACCTGCCAAGCGTAGCAATTATGGCAAATCCCCCCTTTAGGGACGCTTATATCCAGCAGTGGACGTCTTTCGGCTGAATTAAAAATAAAAAAACCACCCAGAAAACCCACCCACCTAGAAATGATGAAGTACAGTCAGCTACAAAAGATGTACGTGCACATCGACAAGTATTCATTTATTTGTCTACAATTTGTGTTCCATAATACTTACTCTGACATTATGTTAGGGTTCCGTACCCAACTGGCATACCTTCGGTGCGGACGGGATCGTGTCCGTTCGATTGTCACAGGTCTGTATCTTTTCAACTGTAATAGGTAGACACTTCAAGTTTTCACAGAATGCGTAACACTATGACCGCTATCACAACAATTGGATTAAAATTAAAGGGGGCTCCCGTGCAAGAAACGCTTTTTTATCAGCATTTTGAGCTAATCAATGGTAATGATAAATATTGCCAGTAGTACGGTACGTTTTGCTTTGCCGGAACCTATTGAATGCGAGTCCGACTCACACTTGACCGGTTTACAGACTGACTGTACCTTCTAACTTAATACGTAAGTAATAGAAACATGAGTTTATCGTGTCCCTGTTTATACTTGCGATAAGGTAAATGACCCAGAAGTCGTAAGAATAGGTGGGTCATGGGTTCAGACAAACTGGGGTATTTATTAACAACAGCTGGGGCTCCGAGGGACAATAATTATGTTAGAGGTGTGATTCCATATAGTGAATTTATTTGACTGTCTTTTCTTGTGTACTGTTAGCCTGTATCATCCCACTGCTAGGATTTTCCCATTACCTCTCCACATGACTGACCGAGTTCTTTCGATTCAAGACTAATGTGAACCATTGTGTTCTTTTTTATTGTTTCGTGTTGAAAAAAATCAATAAATATTTAATATAAATTCATATTTTTGTCAATGAGTGCCAACAATATTTTATTTCCTTTCGCAACATTTTCTAGAAAAACATCTACTTGGAATATAATTTGTATCGTGTATTCCAAGTAATATTATTAGCAATGTTGCTCGTATGAACAGCGTATATATTATGTCATTTCGCACGAATTTAGTCGCCCGAATTCGGTGAATCAATATTTTTAAATAATATATTATTACCTACCACAAATAAATTATCTTCGTGCGAGCTACTTATTGTAAATAATATAATATTGAAATTGATGATTCGCATGATTGGGGCGAGTAAATCCGTGCGAAGCGGCTAATTAGACGCATAAATATTAGGCACCTATTACAATCCAGAGAAAAAGAAGAAAGAAAATATTTTTTACTGTCAATAATCCCTGCTAACCCTAAACTAAAACAAAATAATACTATGTACAGTGGACAGAAATGTGTGTGCAAAAATTTCCTATGTTACCTATAAATATTTAGGTGTGAGAGTTCGGGTGATCCCTCGTCCTGCCAAAACTACTGGACTGAATATGACAAGGTGTCAATCGATTCACGGGCGAGCGTGACATGGGTAGTGTTTTTAGTTAGAAACGGAATATAAATTAGGTTTGCTTTGCCATTTTATTCAGGATTTCTTTTCTAATTACATAACATACCAAGTTACCAACACGCCTGAATTCTCCGACAGATACCTAGTCTGTATTTAATGTAATAGGGGGCAACACTATTGCCATCAACCGGGCGCAAAACCAGGCCCCAGGTTTTTACTGAGAAATTCTATTTGGAAAAACCCAATAACATTTTACCCGACACGGAAATCTAACTCCTCTTGCTCAGCAGTAGCGCTAGTATTTTCTTATTATAAGTTTATAATTAAAACGTAAACGCAAAGGTAAGGATTGAAAAATGGTAAGTCTAACCTTACCTTAGCTTCGCTAGGAAAAAGTTGGTTTTATAATATTTATTACCTCGCAAAGCTAATTTAAGGGCAGCTACTGAAAATAAAACAGCTATAAAAAACCCCTTTACTTCTAATTTTAAAATCCTTATTAAAATTCATACAACACTTCACTATAATTTTAAAAATTGAATACAAATTCATTCGTTACAAGAATTTAACAGCTTGTATTCATCAGGAAGCCAACAGTTGGTTACACCCTAATTAAAAATTCGAATTTGGAATATCGACAAACGCCGCTCTATTTTTTTTGTTCGACGAGCTTACGCGACGATTTCGCTGCGGCGCGCGTCAGTCGAGCCTCCTCGCTCGTAGTGTACGGATGTGAGAGACCGTCGCGCGCTCGCTCTCCGAAATTACGTCGCTCGTAAAATTGACGATATACAGATGGATTTCAGTGTAATGTTAAACAGTTTGAAGTTTTAGCTCGCAAATGGGGCATTTTTATGGAGTTTGGTGTGTGATTAAAATGTTTTATTGTGGCGGGATTATGTGAAATAAGATTTATCGTATAGTGGTGTGGTTTGTGTTTGACTAGTACGAGAATTCTGGGAATTTTAGTGTCTGTGCAATATATCAGGTTAGTTTGTTTGATTGCTAGTTTTAAGCTGTAGGGCTAGGCAAAGGCATGTAAATGATCTAAACTTACCTGTCAAACTCGTCACATCGGCAGACGGACATAGTCGATCGGTGGTACTGGCCGATAAGAGACGGGAACCAAGATTGTAGGCGTGTTATTTTGTTTATTTAGATACTTACATAGGCATATCTAGCATCCTACATTTGTATAAAAAGATATCCGTTCGATATTTAAAGTCTTCGAAAAAAATATATCTGTGAAATGGAGATCGATCAACGGTGTTTCGAAATTTGAATGTAATTTTCGAACAGAAACGGCTGAGCATTTTGATCAAAAAATTATAATTTCTATCTGTTACTAAGTCTGTTTTCTTGACCTACCTAGGAACTAAACTAGTAAGGTATAAGATATTTCAAAATAATGGTGAAACATCGGAAATAGCTACCTACTTTAACTTCCGTTTATTAATCAAACAAACATTTAAACAATTTGATACCCGCATAGAAGTTGCATTTAATCGTTATTTTATTCAAATGTAATTTGTTTTACAAATGGAATATCGCATCAGATCGCATCTATTTTATAACTAAAATGTAACCTCTTGCTAAACGGGACAGCTGCCATTTTTTGTTTAATATTGTTTTATTATTCCGCAATGAGGCCTACTTAAAATAGTAAAAACACCAGCCTCCATTTTACGAAGAATGTGAGTAGGTTCCTATATAATACTAATTGTATCTCATTAGTAAGTTCTATTCTTGTAGGAAACCAAACCATAAAATCCCTCGTATAATTTCATATCGAGCCATTTTTCCGTTGCCCTACCATCTAATAAACTTACTAAAGGAAGGTCTCATCATAAAATAGCCTATTTTAGTAGGTAAAAGTATCCGATCGTCTAAATAAAAGATATCATTCAAAATTAAATTGTTTTTATTCCAATTACGAATTTATTCATATTAGGAACATAATGATTCGGTCTGTCGACTCTTAAAGCCGAGCCTATCATTTTATAGTATGTTCTAAATTCGAAATAGTGTTTAACAATGGTTCAGATTTAGCGTAGTCGCTTTTCAGCGAAGATTTTATCCTGCTTTTTGAAGTGAGTTGGTACACGAGTAGGCACGTATTCAATTGTATGACACAGACTGCAGGGTTGGAAAGATTTAGCTATTAACTTCCTATGACGATAGCATATTCTTGGTTTTATTGTCATTGTGTAAGCTTCATGCTTGCGGGTATTATGTACTTATGCTATCAACATAATAAAATACTGGCCGATGTAATAAACGAAAACGCCAAGCAGGGTACTGTCTACAGTAGGTACTAGTTTTCTGGAAATCAATTTATTTAATAATTTGCCGAAGGCCCGGTAAGGAGCTAATTTTACTAACGCATCGCGGCAACAAAATAAGGTTCAAAAGAGTGATGTGTTTGACCAATGATGAAAATAATTTTTGAGTTTTAATTAAATAAATACACGGCTCAATGGAATATTTTTAGGTATTTCTTTAGTTGATCGAATTCTCTGTTATAATTACATAAATTATAATAGTTTATGCTCAAAATTTTCATAATTTTTCAAGGAATATTTTTATTTTGAGCTCAGTTTTACGATAGTTTCATCTTGATACTATTTCATTTTTATAAGGAATATTTTTGAATAATTCCTTTCTTCGAACATTTGACAATACACTTATTTTGTTTCTGGCCTGTAATATTTACCAATATGCGTATCTGTGCGACAAAAACTCAGCGCTTTATGGTGTCCTATGTTTGGGTAGCGCCTTAACATTTTGAGGTAGACCACCTCAAAGGTGGTGTGATGATCTGATGACGTTTGCACTGGCCAACACGGCCAGAGATCGCACAAGACAGGAAGGCAGAAAGGAGTCCCCCTTTCTGCTGTGGTCCCTTTGCCCAGCTGTGGATCACAATGTAGGCGTCATCATCATCATCATTTCAGCCAAAAGACGTCCACTGATGGACATAGGCCTCTCCCAATTTAAGGGGTCTGCCATAATCGCCACGCTTGGCGATTGCAGTATGGTGGTAAAATGCATAGAGAACGCTGCTGGCCATTCTCTAGTCCCTTAGTCGCCTATTACTACACCCCTGGGAAATACAAAATGTATAGGTATCTAAAGTTGAACTTTTAATCCTATTCACTAACTTGACAGTTCAATGCAAAATAATGATACCATTCTAAAACTAATAGTGTCGTAGTAGTGAACGATTTCGCATAAAGAATGAATGATAAAAGTTTTAAATTAAATAAAACTTTAAAAAATCGTTTTTAGGTGTGGATTATAAGAATAATTAATAATTTTTAATAATAGTTATTTCCTTTTTTTATTTTCTTCTGATAGAATCAAAACTAAATATAAAAATCATGTCATTTTGCGTATTTTTTTACTATAGTCATTTTATTTCTTCTGACAGCCATAGACTACAAATATATCGATATAGTACACATCTTGTTTTAAAACAAGTTATTAAATTTAAATTACAAACTTTGCATGTAAGTACATTATTTCAAGTTCATTCAATTTCATTCATTCTTGCACCACCTCACTATCTTTTTTTTGTCAAAACCTGGTATCCCTCCAATTGTCAAGTTAATTAATAGGATTTAAAGTCCAACCTTAGGTATACTGCGTCTTATAATATTTTGGCCACCCTAGCTAGCTAGCTACACAAAATAAATGCAAAATTACTGATTCTAGACTTTGATTAGGTTTACAAAAGGGACAAGTTTGTATTTAGGCGTAGGTAGCGAAGGATAAGATCTACCGAGGACGTTGGCACAATACGTAGGTATTTCTGACGTAATTCCTATTTTTAACTAACTTCAGAAAGGAGGATGTTCTCTATTAATGTGTTTTTATTTGTAAATACCTATGTTCCGCGGTAAAAAATATATGTATAGAGAGATAGATTATGTTTCAGGGGTGGTGCCGTAACAATTGTCTTAATTTTGATTGGGTACCTATTTTTGTGTTAAGTTTGATACTACGTTTTTAATTAACTTTGTGTATCTTCATGATGTTAGTTAAATTGTGTAGCAATTAGTGGTATACCTACTAATCAATGTGGGGTAGGTTACTAGGAAACATAACTAAAACGAGAAAAAAAACTTGAGAGAAAAAAGAAAACGGACGACCTAAAAAAAAAAACACTCCAAAGTGACAATGAACTTTAATTACAGAAGTCGGAAGTCGGTGACAAAATATTAAAATACAAATGCAAAGAAAACCGACTTCCGAAATTAAAGTAATTTTTCAGTTCATAGGAATATGAAAAAGGAAATTACAGCAAGTCCTAACTACTAAGTGCTTACTGAGATTTATGCACAAATTATACATTAATTAAACAATATCTTTCAGACAAAATAAATAAAATTATTATGGAATCGTTTATACGTATTTTAAATATGATGACATCATAATCTTTTACCCCGTCGTCGGACGGTATTGAGCTAGAGAGAGGAAGAAGGTTAAGAAGTAAGAGTTTATAAAAAAAAATCCATCTCATACCCAGACCTTAGAGGAAAAATTTCAGAAATGTAAAATGATTTCATTGTTTAAATATTTACGAATTTGATCAGACCCAGTTGTCACAAGGAGTCCATCAAGTGTCTAGCTAGGTAAATAAGTATCCATTTTGACGGAAAAAATTGTTTAATGCAATATTTAGGTGTTTTTCTAATAGGGACCCCTCGCTTTAATACACTATCTTAATTTAGGATAAGGGTCGCTGAATATCGAGTATTTATAATAATTACGCGAAATTCAGCTAAGGCTTTAAGACTGAGATCAACTTTAAATTAAAACGAAACAAACAAACAGCTGTTACCTACTAAAATGTCGTAAAAGGCCGATCGCAGCTGTAATTGGACCGATTTAAGCAAAAATGTTCTGAACCACACAAACCTTATGAATCTTTGATATGTTAAAATATACTTTATTTGGAGTACATAGGTCACAAAAAATCTAAATTCTCGTCAGTGTGGGGTTGTGGTTTGGAACATAATTTTAGTCTACCAAATTAAAATTCAGAGTTAACTAAGTATTACCTGCATACAAGTTGTACTTACCTGTTATTTTTCTTTTGTTTCGAAACAGAAAAATAAGTAGTTCATTTACTCGTATATCGTGGCAAAAATATTAAGCCAATCAGACTTCAATGAATCAGGGTCAGCAAGATCCGCCCCAAGTCTCGTTGCAAAAGGGCCTAAAAGTATCGCGCACCGAAACTTCAACTTTCTGCTTAGCGCGAAGAATTGAAAATCGTACAGTGTGCTTGCGATGTCACTTGCCACTGACCAGTCATTTTATCATTGCTTGTTATTTTATTAGCCTACCTAGGTACATTTTAAAGTTACGCCTTTCGGATATAGTCCTGCAGACCGTATTGCGGTCATGGCAGCCAATGTCAACGGAGACTAGCCATCGGCGAGGAAGATATTATAGTGCACAAGCGTGTGCGCAGACACAGGGACACTCGCTCTTCTCTCACTCTCATAGTCCTATGGGACGGCAATCCGACACGACCGGAGAAAGATCAGGCGCAGGACCTAACGGCCAACTTCGAAACTCCAAAATTCCTAATGGAAAAACCAAATAACACTGCCCGACCTGGGAATACCCGACCTGGAACTCGGGACCCCACGCTCATCAGTCGCGCTTGTGACCATGAGACCCTTTAGACGACGAGCTTTTCGTAGAGCCCATTTCAATACAAACTAACACTAACGATTTCCATAGTCCTTACTGTTTCTCTCCATCTTTTCATCCTAGTGTGGACTATTTAACTTTCCGTTAAGAAAAGTCACACTGTCGAAATTCCAAAAGAATCGCTTCGTTATTTCAACTGTAAAATCGTTCGAAACAAAACATAAATGCCCACTTTAACTAGCTTATGTAAAAGAAAAAAAAAAGTTGTGGTTTGCGGTAAGACACGACGCTATTTTAAAAACGAACAAGAAAAAATTGGCCGTATATTTGCGTCACGTCCAAGCAAGACGGACAGCGCTCAGCATAATGCTGTGACGCCAAAACTAAGTCCTTTCTTACTGAGCTGCCCCATTCCGATTGGTCGTGAAGTTACGTCGCGCTTATGTAGAAGAACCTAAACTTGACGCGACGGAGTATCCGTTTTTGCAAGCCTTTAGGCATTTCCACGCAAATTGAAAAAGTAAAAAGGATTTTAGCATTTTTTTTTTCGATTCCATTCCCTGTCGTTACAATTTCAGAAGTTTTTCGGCCTGAAACAACGAACTCTCTGGAACAGACCTTTCAGTACTTAAAAACAAATAAAGGTTTGCTTCTGACAAGTAGGAACGGGTTTACATAATGTACTAACGTTAGAGGCATATAGGTGTGTTTCTAGACATTCTAGACCAGTTTAACAATTTCAAACTAAAATAACTGTCTCTATGTTTGCTGTTTTTTACGACTAAAGTAGGGAACGGAATTTTATGATGTTTGTCACCGAAGCTTGGGATAGGACCTCACGAAGGTCATCAAAACATTTAGTTATCTACGGTTGTTGCTACGGTCGAATGACATAGTTTCTTTTACGTGATTTCATCTCAATACAATGTACCTACCATATAAAAATATCATTATTATATTTTTGATGACATTTAAATAGTAAACTGGCTGTGATATCTTGCAGACAAGATTACATTACTTTATAATTGTTTTGAGTATTTTTAATACGGCCTACGCAAATGTCCTGCAGATCTGTAAGCGTCTTGTGACGGGTCGTTGAGCCCCCTAAAATAGGGTTGAGCTACACGATGGCTGATACATACATGCAGTTCAAAATTGGAATGGCCCGTTCTTTAAAAGGGCCTTCCAGACATGGCCTTTATTTTTAAACTCACATAAAATTCTAATAATATAATGTGTGGACTTCAAAAGAGACCTCTGAGTTTGTTTCGGCTTCGCTATTAGTATTTTTTTTTGTTGTAAATTTAACAAAACAATAATTCTTTTTTCTGGCTCGTTAATTATTTCAGTGGTGTTCATTTGTATAGTTAATATAATAGAATACTCTATTATTATGTACATACACCGTATATGTATTTTACAGATATAATGCCAAAATGTTTGCATAGGATTACACAAAGGGCGGTAGGGATTTGCTTATTGAAATTAGCACCTTATTGTTTTAATGTTTGCGGACCAATTTATGGTGAATTATGACGTAGACAACCACTTTCGACTAGTTCATCCGTCAAAAGAAGTGGCCTTTTAATTTTTAAAGTGTTGTCATTCATTCAAGAATTATTTTGTAGATCTTAGACAGTCGTTACGGGTCGTCAGAAGTTAGACAACCAGTCATACCAAGGGGTATCGTATTACCTAGTAACTGGATTGTGGAGGTCAGATAGGCAGTCATCAGCATCATTTCAGCCGAAAGAAGTCCACTGTTGGACATAGGCCTTCCCCCAATTCGGGGGGCTTTGCCATAATCGCCACGCTTGGCTGCCGGATTGGCGATCGCAGTATGGTGGTAAAATGCATAGAGAACGCTGCTGCCCATTCTCTAGTAACTCTCTTAGCGGGAAGAAATGGGATGGTGCTGTTCTTTATGTCCGGCGCCACACGGAACAATAGGTAGTCGCTCCATGTAAAATACTGGTACTCAGCTGCATATGGTTAGACTGGAAGCCAACCCCAACATAGTTAGGAAAAAGTTAGGCAGATGATCATTTATTCTAAGTTCGGCCCCGAACTAATCTATAGTCCGCACGTGATATGAAGTAGAAAGATTCGTGCTAAGGGAGTGCAAGGTTCGTAGGCGCGGGCTTGCGGGTGGCGAGCAATGGGTAGCTCGCCGCCCGGAAAGGACCAAGCTCGGGTCGACGGCGCGTAGTGTTCCACGCGCGCCGTAAAAAGATTGTGTCAAGTGTCAAAAGTCAAACTTGACAAGTCAGATGTCACTCCGTTCGGGCGCGTTCCGAAGGCGCATAGAGTAACTAATTTAAACGGGCCGGAACAGCGAGATTTATTCGAAAGAGTTACCGTGGCCCTGGCATATGGGCAACTGAAGGAACACGAGTGGGTTTTAGTCAGTAAAAGTCTGACACGACTTTCCGCTCCACCCAGAGCGGGAGACGTCATTTGATGATTACCCACCTAGAAAAAAAAGAAGTCCGAGGTTCGCACGAACTTCGTACGGATACACGTTAAGTCAACAATAATCCAATTTGCGTGAACCCCGAAACCCGAAATTAATTGCTATTGTCAGTTTTAACGTGATTGATACGACATTTGATGCACAAATTGATCGTCTACCAAATGCAATTGAATCGCTTGACAATAAACACACAAAACATTGACACTTGCAATTGGCAGTTGCAATTGATCGTTTGCTTACTTAATTGACATACATACATAAACTTACGCCTTTTTCCCATGAGGATAGGCAGAAACTACGGAACGCCACCTGCTACAATCCTTTCATACTTCTCTTGCCTCGTTTAGGTTCACACACGCCGGCTGCTAGTACCTACTACGCTGATCTACTTAATTAACGTTGCGCTGTTTTCGATCGTTGCTCAAAATATTGAGCGTCACTTCTTGCGTTTCAGTGCATAGGAGTACCAAAATGACGTGTTCAAATTGAGATCCGCGATGTGTTAGTTCAAACAACCAATTTGCCGAAATTGACGCGAATTTTCGGTGATCGCGTAATAGCGTTTCCGTGATAACTTACTTTTATACGTTTACTAGCTTCTGCTTCGATTATCGCGGACGCAGACGAAGTCGCGGAATAAAAGTAGCATATGACCTTTCTTGGGGTTCAAACTTACCCCGTAACAGATTTCATCAAAATTGGGTCAGTGCTTTGTCGTGAAAGCGTAGCAGACGGACAACAGTTATTTTCGTATTTATAATATTACTATAGAAGTTTAAATTGTTTTTGTTACGTATGTTTCTCTCTTCAGTCTAGTAGTCGTAAGCGCTACTGCTGACAATGAGGTTCTGGGTTCGATTTTCGGGTTGGGCAGTGTTGTTCGGTTTTTTTATCTGGAATTTCTCAGTAGCAGCCCGGAGTCTGGATTTGTGCCCGGTTGATGGCAATAGGCTCGCCCCCTATTACATAAGACTTGAACATAACTAGCGAAACGTACAGACGGGTAGCCGTGGATGTGTAGACATCAAGCTATAGGTTTTCAGTTTAAGCTGACCTCGCTTTGTATAGGCTTTTCGTACAATGAGATGTCAGCTTATACTGGAAATGTATAGCTTGATGTGTAGTCGTGTGTACGTGTACTATAAGTACACCTGAGCTGAGCCTACCTCTTCTGAGAAGACTAGCGTGATGCTATGTGTGTTTTATGTGTATGAGCACCTATCCAAAACAAAAAGTTTCATCGTTAAATTGATTCCACCCTTTCATTTGCCCTCAAAATAACATAAGGTATTACGTTAATAATAGTTGGTTATTTCTCAGAAACTACGAGGGTAGTTATTATAATAATAACTGGCTAAAATTGAACACTCTTTTTATCGAAATCGACTATTAATAAATTTCACACGTCAACTGTAAGGACAAATTATTATGATTGATTTGTGGTCAGTGTTTAGGGATACTATTATTTCCTTTGATTGTACAAGTTATTAAATACAATAATAGTGTGATCCTCAGGACTATCCTACCAGGGTCGCGACATTTGTTCGAAAGAGATACCGTGGCCCTTGCAGATAGGCAACTGTAGGAACACGGGTGGATTTTAGTCAGTAAAAGTCTGACACGCCCTTCCGCTCCACCCTAGAGCGGAAGACGTAATTTGATGATTTCCCACCCACAAAAAAAAAGCAGTAAGTATCAAGACAGTGAATTAAAACCCACCCGTGTTCCTTCAGTTGCCTGTGCCAGGACCACGATAACTTTTTCGAACAAATCCGCGAGAATACGGTGGCCAGAAGTCCGCTATGGACTCCCGACGCCCCGGGGCGTCTCCTGCAGCAAACCGGAATGTCCTAGAACCAAACATTCGAAGACGTGTGACATCTACCATCCCAAACTAGGCGCGTGATGAATTACTGTCTACTCCTTCTAACAGAGATGAGGCCTCTGTCCCAGCAGTGGGAACATTATAGGCTGATAATGCAGTTAATAGAGTGAAGATACGACGGATGGACTATGTTAAAGATGATATGGCTAGGAAGGGGAAGACGACTAACAGAGAAGTATGGAAGAAACGGATATGTTGTCCTGACAGAAAGTAAATTGGGATAAAGGTCGATAATGATGAGGAAAGAATATTACAAATAAATCCGCGTCAGCAATGGCTGAGCGATAGCGCCGTCATCCTCTTGATTTGGTGGTACGATATCCGTAGTGTGTAGGTTTACATTAAAACACGAATGATACAACAAATCAGTTAGTATTTCACTTCAGAATAAATCGGAGTACAATATTAATAAATTTTACACATTATTTTATAAGTTCGGGTAAACAGACAGTTCCGCGTAGACTTCTGCATTCGTTCGATGTCTTCACAAGACTGACTCGTCTTGCAGTCGCTTACCCTCACTCGACTCTGCTCACGCGCCGCTCCCTCTACCGAGCGCTTCACGGCACCTAGGTACTGCAATAATCAATTGAGAGACTATTAACGCTCAACCTTAAACTTTTTTTTAAATTATTTATTTAAACTTTTTAAACTACGACAATTACATCAATAGAAATAGTCCCATGTATGCGATTATGTCCAGTTATAAAAATAAATTGAAAGGGAAATGGATTTTTTGTGCGATGGGCATTAAACCTGATTTTCACTCGGATAAATAAATAAAAAATATGACCGTCTCATGCTCTGGAGTGAGATTTCTTGTCTTGTTGCTAGCACTCGTAATAATTATGGTTGTATTTCCCAAGGAGGCCTATTTTTATCGGGACTCGTTAATCGTCCCTTAGGTAAGGGACGATTAACGAGTCCCGATCCATCCGACCAGTCAACTTGAGTAGTTTATAATTTGTGGATTACTATTCAATTGTGTTAGGCTGGTGATTATCAGCAATGAATACGTGGAATGGGAATAATATTGTGATTAAAACTAAGGAGAACTCCAAGTCTACTTCTTTAAACTGATATTACTAGCTATGCCCGCAGCTTCTTTCATGTGAATGTTTGAAATTATTCCAAACGAACGTGCTGCCGCGACAAAAAGGTAATGCTACTCCGTATAATACGTATTTGGCAGTTAAAGTCTAGTCAAAATCAGTTCAGCCGTTTCGTAGATTAGCCGCAACAAACAAGCAGACAGATAATTTTCTGGATTATACTTTCATATCTCTTCAAAATATCCAAATTGTCTTATTGTATATCTGTGGAAAACGTGGTTGATTTCACATTTGTATAATTTCTGTATCCAATTTTTTTTATTGTAAATCTTAACGTGAAATTGTTTGTTTTCCCGAATAAATAAAATATGCATTCAGTAAAACGTTGTTTTTTTGTAACTTTACTAACAGAATATCTGTTAGTAAAGTTACAAAAAAACGTTTTACTGAATGCATATTTTATTTATGACACCTGGAATCAACGGCTTAAGTCTTCGGTCGGTCTTGTAAGTAAAGATGTTCACCCATCCCCGAACCAACCGTGGGAAGCGTAGCTTAACCTGATCGATCGACATGTGCAGGTGTAATTACTTAACCACAACAACTTCTGGGTTCCAACGCAGTCGGTTTTAAAACTTATCCTCCTATCATTTTTTCACGGATAAACTTGAACATATTTCTTTTAATACATGCATTTCTATTCCACGGATTTTTCCTTCATTTTCCCTTTTACACCACATTTTCCGGTCGGGAGATGTTATCAGCAGGGTCCGGGTCAATTCATAATACTGTTGAATTTATTGAGACCTCCCCTAGGGACCTCATCGATCTGTTTTAGAGATTATTATAAGGAGCTTTTGTAGGTTAAAGAATTTTAACCTGGCTTTTATTATTCGGTTACTGCTTCGTTGGTCTAGTGGTTTCATAATTGAGTACTGAGCGTGGGATTCGCGGGTCCATATTCAATTCCTGTATCGTATGCAGTTCTATGGAATCGAGTCCTTCAAACTGATAAGGGAAGCTTATGACAGTACTTAATGTGATTCTTTGGTGTCCATATCTCACACTTTAATGTTCCCACTGCTGGGACACAGCCTGAGATTCGTAGTCGGAGCTGTAGATTATATAGCCCACTTCTGCGCGGCCTCGGTGCGGGTTAGTAGACTTTACAATATCGAATCGAATTTTTGGTCATGTCAGATTCGTCACGATGTTTTCTACACTGTTTTTCATGAGAGCTATGGTGATGATCGTTAGTCGGGCCGTTACTATGGGGCTACCACTGCTCTCTGGATTCTTAGAAATGCTCTTTTATCATCATTATTTCAGCCATAAGACGTCCACTATTAAACATAGGCCGCCATTAATTTGGAGGGGTTTGTCAACGTCACGCTTAGCAAGCGGATTTGGCCATCGCAGTATGGTTGTAAAATGCATAAAGAACGCTGCTGTCCATTCCCTAGGAAGTCCTTTTAGTCGCCTCTTATGACACTAAATGCTCTTCATATAAATACCCAGTTTGGGTACTAAGAAGTTCTAACCTAGTGATATAATGCCTTTAGTAACAAGGGTTGACGACTGCCTCTACCCACATCAGCGCTAAATGTTACTAATTAAAACCTACAATTATTGATGACGTACCTATTTGACATTTCGATGTTAATGTTAAATGTCATGAACTAAGTATATCACACACTACGTAACTCGGAAGTTTTAATGACTACTTTGGTAATTATAGGTTCTGTAAAACTAATATTGTCATGCCGGCAGAAATTAGTATCATTATCAAGAAGTTCTTGTTTGTTTAAGTAGGGTATTTCATTCTGTCAATACATACATGTTACTTAAAATAAACTCAAATAGCGTTGTTAGCCCTTGTCCTAATTGCACGCAATTACGCGACAATCGCGCGTCTTTTGCCTGAACATAATTATCATAAACTAGCTGTGCCCGCGGCTTCACCCGTGTGGTGTTCGGAAATTATCACACAGGGACGTACTACTCAGACAAAAGTAGCCTATGGTACTCCTCATAACATCAGCTGTCTGCCAGTCAAAATCGTTCCAGCCGTTTCAGAGATTAGCCGAACAAACAGGAAGACAGAAAAAAAATTGATGTCAGTAGGTACCTACCGTATATTCTTGCATATACATTTAGTGAAAAGCTGTTAATTTGAAATTACAAACAGACACTTCAGTTTTCTTTAATTGTATAGATTAGGACAATTGAAACCTGTAGGTCTGATCGCGCGCCGTACCTACCAAATGTTCGTGTTGTATTAGGGCATCATCAAACAAGGTTATAATCGTAACTGTTTTGAAATACACAAATAAACTCTATTTATATCTACTAATATGACCCAATCCGTCAACTTCATACAGACAAATATATTTAGGACCAGTGGAGCAAAATCATTGCATTTAGTTGGCAACACTCAGAGACGGGTTACTGGTGCGGACCAATAGGCGTAGCTTTAGTGGTTAGAACACCTCACACTGTTATACTAACAACTATCTCCAGGCGTTTGAGTTCATTAGTGTTATTCTGGCACGTGTTAAGTAATTGCGCCGATGTAACGCGTGTATTTAAAAAACTAACTTTTATCAGCGAGTTTGCCTGCGTGGAGGTCGAAAATGATCACACGAGAACGTACTTCCGAGATACAAAGTATCCTATGCGTTAATAAAGGTTATAAATCACCTGGGTCCTAATTTCATCCAAATCTGTTGGGCCCTTTTTGCGTGATAGAGTGACAAACATCCAATCCATGTAATCTCATCTTTTTATATGCCCGTGTTTCTGTGACAGAAAAAATATTTATCTTTCTTCCTTTTCTTTAAAAAATCGAAACAAATAAACTTTCACATAATTATAAGATTAGTAGTGCTGTTAGCCGTTGTCCTAACACAACGCGATTACGCGACTCTCGCGCGATATTCGTGCGAATATTTATATAGACTTAGGACATTTGACAGCTGTACGTTTGATAAACATAAACAAAACAAGATTCGTAACTCTATTTATATGGCCTGATCCGTCAACATAGTACAGACATAATGTTTAACTTGCCCACAAGACGACACGAGTAATCATTTGATTCAGTTTGCAAGATGGGTCCGAACCAATAGGCGTAGTGCTAGTGGTTAGAACTCCTTACATCACTTCTTGCAAGTAAATATCTACCGCGGTTTGAGTTCATTAGTGTTACTCAGCGTCAGATATAAGCAAATAAGCAAATAGTCGCGACTTCGCGAGAGATGTGAGACGCGGCGTTTAAGCGTGTGTGCTAAGTTAGAACACATACTTAGCACTTTGCTATACCATCTTACATTCTTTGTCTTAGTGTTTATATTTTTAAATGGATGTACCTATAATCAAAAGGAATACTTCTCTAGTTGTATCATCATCAGTTTAAATCAGGCTATTGATGTTTTGATTTTTGTTACTCAATTACTCAAAAATGGCTGAACGGATTTGTATGAAATTTGGTATACAGATAGTTTATAACCTGGATTAACACAAAGGAGACTTTTAATCCCGTTCATATGTTCCCATTGGGCACGCCACAATTGCGGCGGTAAGTCCCCTCTTTGAGGAGTGGATAGAGAGGCGTCACGGCGTCCTCACCTTCCGCCTGACGCAGGTGCAGGAAGTATGCCCTGCCTAGGCGGAGCACCGCCGTGTCCTCGTGGAGGCGATCGGCGGCGGCGACCTCTCGCGTCCGGCCCTGGTGCGAGCCATGGTACGGAGCGAGAGGGCATGGAAAGCCATCACCTCCTTCTGCGAAGCAGTAATGCTTCGCAGAAGGAGTGGCAGTCTGCGCCCTCACGTCCCTAGCCGCCGCAGGAGGAGACGCCCCGGGCGTCAGGAGTCGATACCTGACTCCCGGCCACCGTAGAGGCGCGAGCTTGCGGGCGGCGAGCATGGGTAGCCCGCCGCCCGGCAAGGACCAAGTACGGGTCACGGCGCGAAGTGTTCCACGCGCGCCTCAAAGAGATGTCAGCAAAACTGAAGGGTCTGATAGGAGCGGTGCCTGTCAGGGTCGCGAGATTGTTCGAAAGAGATACCGTGACCCTGGCACATGGGCAACTGAAGGAACACGGGTGGGTTGTAGTCAGTAAAAGTCTGACATGAAGAGCGGGAGAAGTCGTTTGATGATTTCCCATCCAAAAAAAAAATGTTCCCATCGGGTAATTTCCGACTTCGACGCGGACGAAGCCGTTGGCAAAAACTGGTATCTTATATTTTTGTTTGGTTGATAATGCCTACCTTATTATGTAATGGCTTGGAAAATTACGGCAAGTTTTACGAAACACGAACCGCTCACCTCAATGCCACAGACATGACATGCAAAATATCTATAAAAATATGCCTGAAATAGATATCAAGGTGATATGAACGCTGATACAAAATACCTGCTGAGTAACTAACGTTAGTCTTGTAGGTAAGAAATTGCCCATAATATTAGAAAAGAAAAACTCCATTTAACCCCCTTGATGGTAAAAAAAACCTATTACCTACCTACAAAGCCATTTATTTTTAAAAGAGTAACCAGGAATTATCTTAGAGGTTCTTCTCCATCGGAAACGACGCATTGGAACCGTGCCCCTACCTTCTAACGTTCTATAACTGCCCATGCAGGTTTATGTGAAACTAACTTCTGCCGGCGACTTCGTCCGCGTCAAATTTTTGCTCCCCTGACTCTTCCCGTCGCATCGAATAGCCTGCCAGTTTTCGTCCATTTCTCGTTGCTGCTCCGCTCCTATTGGTCGCAGCGTGATTTTATATAGCCTATAGCCTTCCTCGATAAATGAGCTATCCAACATTTAACATAGTTCCTGAGATTTGTACGTTCAACCAAACAACCTCTTCAGCTTTATAATATTAGTTTAGAGATAGTTTAGTATTTAGATTTGATTACAATTAAAAGAGTTATAGTGAGTCAACCTTAAAAGATAAAGACACATGCTCTCGCGGACTTTTTTTTAGAACTTTTTAAGAGGAACAATTCCGTAATACATGATTGTTGCGTTACTTTAACCGTTTACGCAACGCACGCAACGGAAACTGTCAAAAGGAATAAATTTTTCCCCGTTTTTGCAACATTTTTCATTGATGCTCGGCTCCTTTTAATTGTAGCGTCATGGTATATAGCCTATAGCCTTCCTCGATAAATGGGCTACTCAACACAAAAATAATTTTTCAATTCAAATCAGTAGTTCCTGAGATTAGCGCGTTTAATCAAACAAACAAACAAACTCTTCAGCTTTATAATATTAGTATTAGATAAAATAATTTAAACGAGTAAATAAGCTATTTCAGTCAACACCAACATTATTTACAGAGCTCAAAACGCTCATGAAAGTCAATTGTTGGCTGTAAGCCTAAACTCAATCAGCTCACTACTTCTGTCGAATTCGATTCATTAGTTTAGACCACAGAAGTGACTAAGGGCCTTGTCATACTGTCGGGTTGCGAACGTGATTCCATCGAGCAACGCGATTCCGGTAGAACACATTCCATCTGCTAGGGTCGCGAGATTCATTCTAAAGAGTTACCGTGGCCCTGGCATATAGGCAACTGAAGGAACACGGGGGGGTTTTAGTCAGTAAAAGCCAGACAAGCCCTCCCGGTCTGCCCAGAGCGGGAGGCGTCATTTGATGGTTTCCCACCCACAAAAAAAAATATATTCCATGATGTTTGCACAGATATTGTTCTACTAGTGTTGCGTCGCACCTATACAGGGTATTATAGGGGAGGTCGTGTGCTATCTTTCACCCATAGACCCAATGTTCCTAAGTGTCTCTAAGCACTTAGCGGTCTAATCTAACTCATAGATTAGACCGCTAAGTGTCATTTCTGTTTATATATTAATTCATTTGTAAGAGTTTGAAAGACCATCAAGTATTTTTTGCTATCCATGCTAAGAATGTATGTATTATTTAGAATAATCATACATTAGATAATGCAATAAAATTTATTTGGTGCAAATACAAAAACAAACAAAAAAAGTCGCTTCTCGATTACAGTGACACTTGTGACATGCGGTCTATGGGTGAAAGACAACCTACCCAATCTCCCAAAAAAAATTGTCGGTCCATGCGCTAAATGCCCTGTATACGAGCTTTCACACATGTTGGCAAATCGACAGTGGGATAACCCTCTAACGATGAACAGATACAGTTCCATGCATAAAATCATGCTTTTGATTCTAATCTATAAGCCTTACTACTCGTATTAGTAACGAAGCCACACATGATATTAGTAGGCATTGATACTGGATACAGCAAATGCAGCGTATTTGTGATTTTGCGTAAGTTAGATAATCTCATGACATCGTAGTCTGCTAATTGGAGGATTAGAACTCAACTTATCGGATTCGGTATGACTTCACAGGATTTGACATTTCGTGTGCAGATTAGTGAAAACATTTATTGTCAAACTAAAGTGAATGCAGACCAATTCTATCACAGGTATTACAAGAAAAGATGAAGTGTCGTTTTTATATTCAGGGGTAAATATAAATTCTGGGTCTCTTGTTGAAAACGATAAAACAATTAAAAATAGCTAAACTGGCGATTTAACCTAATGGTTTTATCTCTTGTTTCTATTACTACAGACGGATAGTTCCCCCTATTTTTTAAATAGCTTATGGCTTTAATTGACCTTGTCCATCACCATTTACTTGAAATACTTTTGTACTTTGTTAATTAATTTAATTAGTTCCACATTAAGACTCCCACAAACAGACGCGACGTCAGCGCGATCCGACTCTCGTAGAATAATTTTAGTGTTAACTTCATGGAAATTGTTCTACAAAGGACGCGTCGCGCCTGTCTGAAGAAGCCATTATGCCAAATTGCTCTCTCTGGGTCTGAGTTATTTATATTCTTATAAAATAACTAAATTTGCTTGATTCCCATAATTTGGCGAAAATATCTAAAATATCTTTGCATGTTTTCCTTTTTAAGAAATTATTTAGTACTTAACTACCTTTTTCCAGCGGCTTCGCTCGCGTGTAGGTGGAAAATTATCCAACGGGAACGTACTAATAGGATAGAAATATTTTGTATCTTACGTTTTAATCCAAGTTACAAATAAATAAACTATGTGTGCCAATTTTTATCGAAATCGTTTGGACCTTCCAAACATACAAACAATACACTTTCATCATTATTACGATTGGAATAGTGAACCTAAATTATGACTAATTGTGAGTGCCTTTGCGTTGTCTATATTTATGTAAAACTCACAGAAATAACTGGCAGGATTAATTATATGATTACTATGAAATCCATCTTCCATAAAAAAGCAATATTCCATTTTCAAACAATTTTAGTACGAGTGGATATATCCAACGCTGGTCGTTTGAATAAGTTCCACACGACATGATCAGTGGCGGTACCTTCATATAAGCCCAAAAGCCCGGCATGCCTTACTAAAATGCTCGATAGAGAATCAATATCAAAACCGAACTATTTAAAAGTTCGCGCGCTTAATTCTTATCAAAATAACACAAAGTATCTACCTATGCCACACTACTACACATCGCGATTGTTCGCGCGCAGAGTTTCGCATTTGCAGCATCTAAATATTGCTATCTCGCTTACACGTACCGGCTTTTGCCTGGCTTTCAAATACTATCTCTGTCACTTTCGCACTTATAGCGATGTGCCGTATAACGAGTTAGAACCTTGTGCGTCTAAAAATGGATCAGTATGGAAGAATTAAGCCGTGCATGCGTATGAAGTTGCACGCGTGTGATGCGTGACCTTGTCATCTTGCCAACTCTGCAGTGTTGCCGTTTTAGCGATGTTGTGAGATCTTGGAGATTTTTAACACTAGAAGCGCGGAACATACCGACTGAGGTAAATTTGGATTTAAAAAATGTATATTGCAATTACGTGGTTGAAGTCTCGTTTATATAATAAATATAATAATCATCATATTTCATGAAAAGTCATAAAAAGTTACGATTATATGCATAATAAAATATTAATTAGAGCAGGAAGAAAATCGAAATGGGTCTAATTTGGGACGCCCGCACTTCTAGTGTTAACGAGTTTGGAGACTTTTTTTTAAGATTTAGCAACAATTAAAACTAGCGACTTTTTAAAATAACGAGATTAAATATTCAAGCAATATCTTAAAAATAAAAAAAATTGCGACATCTAGCTAGATTTTTCATATACCTGGCGACTTTTTTTTGCCTAAATGACAACACTGCAACTCTGCGTAAGTAGTTCCCGACACACGAGTGCAACTCACTTCAGTTTGATTTGCTTGAGTGGGAAAAGTTTTGTTATTAAAGTTTTTTGTGTGTTTTCTTAGATTTTCTCAGTGATACAATTGTTTTGGTGACTTACCTACAACAATGGAGGTAATTGTACCTTGTGAGGATTTAAAATGCGTTCAAGTTTTGATTGGCGAAGATAAGGTAAAATCTTTAAACTTTGCTCAGAAAAAACAGTTAATTTCTTTATTAAAACCGACGCCTAATCTGTGTATTTCTCAGACTAGTAAATCACATAAACGAAAATTTAATAGATCAGTGTATAAAACTAGTTGGATTGTTGGCTGTTCGCACACTAATAAGTTGTATTTCGTGTGCTGCATATTTTTTTCCAATACAGATTCCGTTTGGAATAGATCTGGTTATAATGATTTAAATAACATATCTGGCGCCATTAAAAGGCACGCAAATTCCCATAAACACCTGTGTGCAATGGTTTCTTTCGGTAATTTTGGTAAACAACGAATTGAGACATCTATATCACGCCAGTTATCTGAGGAAATGTCAAAATATAACACGCGCGTTGATAACAACCGTAGTGTATTTCAAAGATAAGTTGATATTTTTTGTAATTTAGCACAACAGGAACTTCCTTTAAGAGGACATGATGAGTCCGAAACTTCATTAAATAAAGGCAATTTTTTAGAACTGGTCTCGTTAATTTCAAAATACGATGTCGTTTTAGAAAAGCATATGCAGCATCAGGGAAGCGACAAACCGGCGCCGAGTTATTTATCTATATCAAACAAGTTTATGAGAAAATCGCGATGATACATACGTAGGTACCTACATACTCAGTCATAAACTGAACTTTCTTGTTCTGAAATCGGTTAAAATTTTATTGGGCTTGCCTTATTTTGAGACCCTAGGCACGCCACTGGACATGATGTAATAAGAGTTCGCTTCGTTCGGTCTTTTCGTTCACTCGCCCGCTCAACTGATTCATTCTTTCTTTGAATGGAGTCTGAAATGTTGAATTTTGAATTGTGCATTCGAGAGTCGTTTTGTATAAGGTATTTTAGGCCCGCTACCACCACAAATCAATATTTAGCGCTCGGGGTACACGAAGCTAGTTTTTTAAGCTAATATAGAAAGCTAGTGTTAATAAGCTACTAACTCTGCCTTCTTGTATACAGAACTAGCTTAATTTCGAAACTAGTAAACTACTGTCTCTAGCTAGGATAGTTTAAATAGATAGGGTTCTATGTTTGACCGAGTACCGCTCCCACCACAGGTTTTAGTTTTCTAGCTGTTCTATCGTCGAGTGGAGGATACTTGTACCTACTCATTTCCCCTATGGACTAAGTTACCGCAATGCCACTGACTAAAAATTTACTAGCATCATGAAATGAGCACTAGCTACAAAACGTGGCAGTTACGTAATATGAATTTCTTTAGCCCACAAACAAATTTCGTGCGAGTCGCTTATAGAAAATAATATATTATTTAAATGGCATGATTCGCCCATTTCGGGCGACTTAATTCGTGCGAGTCGACTAATAAGCCAAAATCTGTAGTACGTGTCTTTAGCAGGAAAATCAAATATCGAGCTAGTCGCTTCCTTGGCATCCGTGGGTCAGGTGCCTAAGATGGTCCACAAATAATATTATAATAGGGACTACCACAATTTTCTTAGGCCGTGGCTACGTACGACGTAGGACGCGACTTAATTGAAAGATCATCCTTTGTTTTATTAGAATGTCTTACAATCATTTTCCTGAGAAAATTCATATTATTCGTGTTTTCTCGTTCGTCCTATTGCCGTTGTTCCATTGGTGGGACGAACGAACATTTAATTATTACTATTAAATTGTTTGCTATTTATTCGTCCTAATGATATGACGAATGGGAATAATTTTTTACTTTATTTTCATTTCCCATTCGTCCCAATAAATAGTAAAAATTTAGTTTTTTGAATGATGAAAAACATTTATTTATCCTTAATAAATTATTTTCTATAAATAAAACAAAGTCGGGTTAGTTACACCATTTATAACTCGAGCACGGCTGGACCAATTTTAATGACCTTTGGGTTGTTTTATTTGTCCCCGAATAGCAGAATAACTATTAAAACATAGGAATCAATTAAAGTATATTGTAAAATGTTCGTTCATCCCATCAGTGAGACGACAGTAGTGGGACGAACGGGAATACATAATATTTATTATCACATTCATATAAAATGTTTTTCATTATGATAAGATAATATTAATAGCACAAGTTTTGTGAGTATTTCCGCCTTCAAAAATAGATTTTGTTATTAAAATATAACGTAGCTAGATAATTTTGTACATATTTCTCTCGTTGTAAGAAGTTTTTGATTAATTTGTAACTTTATTAAGTAGATTCAGCTGTTGTTCTTCATCTGAAAATATTAATATAATTTAAAAACTTAATATTAAAATGTACAAGGATATTAAAAAAACTGGCCAAGTGCGAGTTGGACTCGCGCACCGAGGGTTCCGTACAAACCTGTAGGTATTCTCGGTTTATGCATAAGGTTTATGTTTATGAAATTAAATGTTTTTTTTTTAAATTTTTATATTTGAGTTGATTGAATGAAAGGTAAATTGCGGTTTACGATTTATGACGTATTAAAAAAAAAACTAATTACTAGATCTCGTTCAAACCAATTTTCGGTGGAAGTTTACATGGTGTACAAGTACATGTACATCATATATTTTTTTTAGTTTTATCATTCTCCTATTTTAGAAGTTACGGACCCCTTCCGTAACTTCTAAAATAAGAGAATGATAAACCTGGGGGGGGGGGGGGACACATTTTACCACTTTGGAAGTGTCTCTCGCGCAAACTATTCAGTTTAGAAAAAAATGATATTAGAAACCTCAATACCATTTTTGCAGATCTATTCATAGATACCCCACACATATGGGTTTGATATTTTTTTTTTGAGTTTCTTTTCTAATTATGGGCAACCTCAAAATGTATTGTTTTTTTCTGTTTTAGTGTGAAAATCTTAATGCGGTTCACAGAATACATCTTCTTACCGAGTTTCAACAGCATAGCTGTTATAGTTTCGGAAAAAAGTGAGTGTGACATACGGACGGACAGACAGACAGACATGACGAATCTATAAGGGTTCCGTTTTTTCCATTTGGCAACGGAACCCTAAAAAGGAATGTGGGCGTGTTGTAAGGTAGGTACACCTCTGTCAAACCCTTCGCAGAAACGAGGCGTGATGTTATGTAACACAAGGTATTCCTTTTGAAATCCTATAACTCTATTTTAATGAGACCATGTAAAAAAAGTTCGACGACACGAATATTTATGTAAAACACCCGTACATGAAATATGATCACGACGCATTTTCTTAGCTTCAACATTTAATTATTGGTTGGAATGAAAATTTTGTACTCGTTCTTATCAATATTATTCACATGCACGATTAATTAATTAAACAATATATTAATATAGATTAATCTATACTTATAATATTATAAAGCTGAAGAGTTTGTTTGTTTGTTTGATTGAACGCGCTAATCTCAGGAACTACGGGTCCGAATTGAAAAATCCTTTTTGTGTTGGGTAGCCTATTTATTGAGGGAGGCTATAGGCTATATAACATCGCGCTACAACTAAGAGGAGCGGAGCAGTAATGAAAAATGTTGCGAAAACGGGGAAAATTTATTCCTTTTGAGAGTTTCCGTTGCGTGCGCTGCGTAAACGGTTATTGTAACGCAAAAATCATGTATGACGGAATTGTTCCTTTTAAAAATTTCTAAAAAAAAGTCCGCGAGAGCATATGTCTATCTTTTAAGGTTGACTCACTATAACTCAAAAGGAGCGAGCAGCAACGAAAAGTGGACGAAAACTAGCAGGCAAGTCGATGCGACGGGAAGGGTCAGGGGAGCAAAAATTTGACGCGGACGAAGTCGCGGGCAGAAGCTAGTTAAACTATATAATACTTAACAAGGTAAAGGTACTTTAAAATGTACTTTACACGCACGCTGGTTACCAGTACCACGCACGTGACCCTTCTGGAAAACATCACTAATAAGGTCAATATTATGTTCTTCTAGGGCCCTTCCGTCCTGAATTCACACACGTGTTCAAAAAAAAATACAATTTGTAAAAAAAAAACATTGGATTATTTGACATGGTCTCATTAAAACGCTAGAGTTAAGTATGGGATATTATTTTTTTAATAAAAATTTATGCACAAGTAAAAAAAAAATATACTGCACAAAGGCAAGATTTAATGCCTGAGGCATTTTCTACCAACCAACTTTTTTTTTTGGGTTGGAAATCATCAAATGACGGTTCCCGCTCTGGGTGTAGCGGAAGGGCGTGTCAGACTTTTACTGACTGAAACGCACCCGTGTTTCTTCAGTTGCCCATGTGCCAGGGTCACGGTTTCTCTTTCGAACGAATCTCGCGACCCTGGCAGACCAGTCAACCTTAGGATATCAATAGGAAGGAACATGTTCTTTATCAGCATTTGACATTTGGCCACATTTGAAAGCACTGCCGCCGCCGCCTGACTGACAGGACATTTAAGATAATGCTTCATTATTAAATTAATTAACTGGCATCTACTTGTGTGGGCATCCATTCATTGTATTGATATTGCCTCGTAAAATCTAAATTCTATTCCTAAACTTATTATAAAGAGGTAAAGTTTGTGAGTTTGTTTGTAGGAAGTAATCTCTGGAACTACCAGTCGAATTTGAATAAATCTTTTTGTATTTGATAAGCCAATTCTTGAGGCAGGTTATATGCTATTTAACATCACGCTACGACACTTAGGAGCCGAGCAAAATTAAAAAAAAAGTTTGAAAGAACGCAGTGTTTAAACGCAGTAAAAGCGCAGCGGGTGATTGGGTATCAAGGCGACCGGTTCGGGGCTAAAATTTCACTCAAAGTCGCGGGCAGAAGCTAGTAAGTAATAAATCAAGGTTTGCAGGTCAATGTTAGATGGTATATTGAACAAAATATGTATCGTGACCGTTACAAGGATGTTCTTACAGAATTTTAATATGTAATTAAAATAATCAATACAAGCCCCTACGTTAATTGAATCCCATTGCATGACTATTGCCTGACACGGACCTGCAAATCACAAAAAACGTAAGATCATTGCAATTTCTTAAATAAGCTTTCACTTAAGTTATCATCATCATGTTCCAGTTCTTATCCCAATTTATTTGAACGAATTTGTATGAAATTTGGCACATGGGTAGGCCCATGTCCTGAATAAGGACATGGGACACATTTTATCCCGATATTCCCATGGGATCGAGACTTCTGCGGGTCTAACCGCGGGGCATAACTACTAATTGATAAAATAAAGTCTTTGTTATTCGATATTTTATTATTTTCTCGTATCGCCACATGTTTCTCATGTTCTTTGACGAGACTTAAAGAAATACAAGCACGACGCAAAAATTAAAACAAAGAAATTCAACCCTCAAATATTACACGGAACAACAAAAACCTTTTATAATTTTAACATCCAAAAGTCCACAATTTTACTGCCATTAACATTGGCCTCCGGTTATGGAATCCTACAAATCAACCCTCCTTATCCTAAAAAGTCAACCCCTTTGAAACAAAAGGTGTCGACAAGACCCCGCGCTCCACTAAAACCTTCAACCCGGAGAGGCTATTTTTCATCCCACGACTTTTTTGGCCACTGTACAGACTAACGAAGCAGAAGTACAAACCCAAAGAATTTAATTCAATTACACCAATTACGGACCCCAAAATCCGCTGCTTATTTGTAACGTCCTTGCAAACGTGAGATAATAGGTTCATATGGGGGAGAACCGGCAAGAAATTCCATGGACACTCTTTTACAAAAAAATTGGCAAAAGATTTAACAGCGGCGCGAACCTTTAGGGGCTGTCTCCACGAGCGAGAGAATCGCGGCGATAATATCGTCGTGCCACGTATTTCTATACACTCTCTATGAACGCGTCTCCACACGGCGATGTTATCGCGGCGATGCGACGAGTGGCAATGTGCGCGCGTAACGTCGTCGTATCGCCGCGGTATCGTCGCTACTGGTGCCGCGCACGCCGCGCGCTCGCCGCAGAACGTGGCGCTCTTGCAGCGAGTGCGCGGCGGGCGTGCTGTCCAACGCAGCGTCATTTCAGCGTTGCCTCTCGCCAAGCATCGACAAGCTTTTTAAACAATATAAGTACAATGTTTGACATTGAAAAGTTTATTATTGAAGTAAGAGAGAGACCTGCCCTTTACGATGTCCAGTTGCCCGAGTATCGGAACAGTGAAATTAAATTAAATTAGACACTACTTATTTCGCTTTCGTCTGGCACCTAACTGAACTCTTTCAAGAAAACTACTGTACAACGCCTCGTCGCGAAAACACGGTGATTCCGTTACGAGTCGTCGCGGGCATGCGGCAATTCCGTTACCAGTCGCGACGATACGCTGGCGGAATAATCGCTCGTTCGTGGAGATGACCCGACGATAGAAGCGCGGATCCGTCGCGATTCTCTCGCTCGTGGAGATGGTCCCTTAGCTGTAGAAAGGATGCTGTGTGATATGACTGATCGACTATCTCCGTAGAGGTATCGTGTCACCGTGCAACTGTATTGTGGAGGTCAGACAGGCAGTTGCTGCATGTGAAATACTGGTATCACCTGCATTCGGTTAGACTGGAAGCCAACGTCAATATAGTTCGAAAAAGGCTAGCCGATGGTGAAAGCTGAATACTGCTTTCTGTCATAAAAACTAACGTCTATTAGGAATGGGCTGGCTCGGAGTAATTAATACTTCAGCATTTTCTGTTGTGTACAAAAATTACAACAGCAACGGTGTTCCGCAGTGTGCCATTGTATTGGTGTTAATCTGTCACTCACTAATGACTAGAATAGACAACTTGTATCCTTGAAAAGGACGTGCCGAAATTATTGTTAGGCGTAGCTTCCGTCATTTCTTTGTTGCAGCTGCGGACTGCGTTTTTAAACATAAAACTGTATTTTAAAAACTGTCTGCGCCAAATCTGATATCAAATCAAATCACATTATTTTTATTTCACAAAAACCTACATGGGCACTTATGAAACGTCAGAAACAGCAGTCGCGGATATCAGTCTTTCCATTCTACCTAAAACAAATTCATTCTTTCATTTACTGCCTGCCAAAACCGTTAGGTCTAGAAGCGTGAAACGTTACAGAACTCTTCCATAATAGCGAAAGTAGCCAATAAGGTGAAATTTAAAAAATTAATCCCCTAAATAAATAATAAAGATCAACGGTTGTACGGAACTTTGTAATTTCTTACCGATGGGAACACGGCATATAATTCATTAAAAAAAAAACCTATTTCAACGATTTAATAAAAACCAATCAACTGCACCTGTACACTCAATAAAACAAACATGATCACTCTCTCTGACTTCGTATCCACAGCCGGCTCGAATCACATGCACGAACTATCTGATGCTGTACTAATATTTGTACTGTAGCTTGAATCGGGCCCTCGACGTTAACGGTGTACCTTGTAGGCCGACGCCCCCCTTCACATGTATGTAGGTCGGGAATCTTTGAAATACTGCATGGTTTGTTAAATTGAGGTGATCGGTTTTAAAGTAAAGCTCAGTTTTTGTAACAATTGACAGTATAGGTTCATGGTGGATAGTAAATTCCAATTTTGAAAAAAAAAATTGAGTTAATTTTTCCGTGTCAAATTATTTCGTCAACATTAAAAGTTGAAGGGTTATTGGACTTGTAAATTCATAGATTAAGCGCTAGTGTGAATAAAGCAGATTTCTTTTTTACCTCCCAGAAATAAAAATGGGTTGTTGAAAACTTTTGAATATTTAAGAGCAAAATGATGTCTTGTAAAGCAATGTCATTTGCTGCAACTGTGATTTTCCTGGAACTGCCATTTGTAATTTTAAAAACTTTTTTTTAAGGGTTTAAATCTGGACAAATATTGCTATACCCGCATCGTTGAATATCCTAAAAAGTTATTCCTATTAAATTTTTTATCGTTTTTAACAGCACGCTTCAAAGATAAAACTTACTGGCACTTCTGCATCAATTCTCCATTACGTATGTCTGTTCCTAAATGATAAAAACTCGGGTTTTGTTGTTCAAGACGAATATCATCCGCAGATTGACTTCATAGCCACCGTTTTGGGGACATGTGATAAGGCTAGAGCAAATGACTTGTTCTGAATGTTCTTCTTTTGTTAACGGGAAATCGGCTTTAGTTATTATTTTTTGTGGTTTCGTTTGTTTCTTGAATAATAGATCTTAACATCTTCTATACCTACCTACATACATTACTCAAAATTTAAGTATCTATTTGTAATGTCAAAATAAAATCTTTTTATAACATGCATATGAAAGTACATACGCGGTTCAAATAAAAAAAATGTGTCCCGCTGTTTGGTCGGGCTCATCTCCGAAACAGCTGGACCGAATTTGTTGGGACTTTCGCGGGCACATAGCTGACGTATCGGAAAATATCTTATTTTTATTCGATGCTCACTTTTTTTGATAACTGAACATCTTTTTACCGCATCCGCTATATTCAAGTTGCGTAGCGATTTTAGGAATGGAAAATCTGAAACTTATTATTTGAGGATTTTGGTTTTGCTGAATACATGCCATGAAAATCTTATTAATAACCAATAGTTAAAGGCGACTGCCCCTTAATTCCAATATCTAGTTTCCGACTAATAAAAACAAAAATTCTACAATATTACAATATTATCATATATTATTTTATTATTATTTATCTTACAATATTTTTACTTAATTTAAAAGCTAAGTCTTAAATAAAAAAATATGTACGTGTAGTATATTAAAAAAATAAAGAATCCTTGAGCATCATAAAATTCGTCTGCATCGTTGTCAACACGAACGGTGCCCAAAAGGCTGGCAGCATTGCCACGTTGTATGACAATGCTGATTCTTTTGCCAAAAAATAGGCCAGCCCTCTGATCACGTGAAGAGTCGACCAACCGCTTGGCAATGTCTCGGAATACTAGTTTCCGTAAATAAAAGATAAAATTTCCATAATGCAGGTGCAAATAGCCACATTTCAGAAGTTTTAATACAACGAAAACTGAATTCAAATCCTTTTAAAACTTCTTCCATGAAATATTTCTAATAATGTCCGCCTACAAAAGTGTTCCACTTTGACCCAGTTAAGGAAATACGTTAAAAATAATAACTTTTTTGTTAAACTGGCCCTGAGGACGGCGGAATGTGTCAATTTTGATTTAAGAAATTGTAACTTTGAACTAAGTTATTATGGCCCTCATTATGCGATGGGGACAGCGTAATTCAGTTTGGGGACTCTTAAAATCAGTTTGGGGGACTCTTAGAATGAAGGCTTTTGTTTTCATTTTTAAGGAAAAGTGTGTCAAATGACACTGAAGAAGGGATGACTAGGTATTCTTTCATATTTATTTAAGGACAACCAACGCTTACACCATAATACATGTTATAAAGACTTATATTCTTATATATTATATAGTGTAGCCTTAATTAAAGATGCCACGGTATACATTACTTACTAACTTGACGTACAACATCCACGCTTTTGCCTTCTTCACTTACAAAAAGGAAAAAATCAGCCAACTGCGTGTGACCACGCACCGTTAAGAGTTCCGTAATTTGGATGAATTGAATCCAAGAGCAAACGTAACATTGTCATCCGTGATTGTCATTGAAAAACATCTTATATAAATATTTTCGCCCCTATATCGATGTATATGTAAGTCACAGACAATTCTCTCATTCATTTGCAATCGCAAAAAAAAATGTTTGATAAAACTACAAATGAACAAATATCGGACGTTTTATTTTACTTGAACTGTGAGACCTTGCTTCTTGCCAAATTTCATAATTCAAGGTCAAAGAACAGTAACTTGTAGGTTTTCATTTACTTGCGAGTGAGCAAAATATACAACATAAATGACTTTATTTTTTATTGCGTGTTTTAGAAGCTTGATTTTTCCAGAGCTTCAATGGACTTTAGACACATTTGCATATTAAATTCAACATGATGCCTCGTGTTCCTGATAAAAAGGCCTTGACTGACAAACAGACGGATAATGACGTATCTTATAAAGGTTCTTTTTTTCCGTTCATCATCATCATTTCAGCCGAAAGACATCCACTGCTGGACATAGGCCTCAAACCCCCAATTTGGGGGTTTGCCATAATCACCACTCCTGGGAGGCGGATTGGCGATTGCAGTATAGTAGTAAAATACTTAGAGAATGCTTCTGCCCATTCTTTAGTTAAGTCCCTAAGTCGACTCATGCGAAACCCACGGGAAGAAAGATTTTTTTTGCTTTAGAAGGACGGAACCCTAAAAACTATATCAGAAAGACAAACACTTTTCCTTGTATCAATTGTCCGACTTTATGCGCGCACTGGTTTATTTGGGGGATATAGAAAATGGAGGGCAAAAGAATTACAATGTCAGGAAATTAATTTTGGTAACATTAGCACTTTGGTTCACTTACAAGCATTAATGGTTTTGTTTTCCTCAACCGGGTGCAATAATGTTTAGAGGCCAAGTAACGTCCGGACTGGTGTTAGGGGGGAAATAATGTTATTATCGGGGGCATGTGTTTTCTTGTTCGATTCTTCTTAAAATTGGACTTGGGGGCTTTGCAGATGGTGCATTGGTTGGCTATGATTATCTGGGATCCTTTGTTTTCCTTAATACAAGGGATCTCGCAGCTTGAAATTCTCCTTAACTGTTCGCGCGGGTCCACATATGCCACTCATTATGATAATTGTATTCGGCTTATTTGTCAATTCGGGCGAGTAAATTCTTGCGAACCGACACTTTGAATTAATATGTTATTTTCTATAGACGACCTACACGATGTTAATTTATTTGTGAGAGACTCGACAACTTCAGAAATACGTATTTGCACGATCTGCATACTTTGCACTTTATTGCATGTAATAGCAGTGGCCTTTTCTCATTACTTTATTGCATCAGAATTGCTACAAGTAACCCTTTTCTTTGTGTGGGAAACATCAAATAACGTTTACCGGCAGAGGGGCGTGTCAGACCTTTACTGACAAAAACCCACCCGTATTCCTTCAGTTGCCTGTGCCAGAGCCACGGTAACCCTTTCAAACAAATCCGCGACCCTGACAGGCATCGGCCCTAGCGTCCCCTTCAATACCTAGGGCCCTTTCAACCCAGTAACTGAGTTGTCGAGGCAGTCGCTCCATGAAAAGTACTGGTACACTTACCTAAGGCTAGAACCCGACCCAGACGTAGGAAAATGCTAGGCAGATGCTGACCAGTAGAAATAGAACCTTCGTATTTTCTACCACTTGTAGAGGTCCGACGGCAGTTACTACGTCAAAATACTGATAGTCCCCCATCCCCAAACCTGTTTAGTTAGTAGCTGACCCCAATAAAAATTCTTACTTAGCAAAAGGCGAAGAGTGCCGAGTTGCCGACTGCTCGATCCAATTCAAACTTTATCCGGTAAAAAAAATATCGAAATGCGAAAGTAAAGGACGGTCGGCGGAGTGGTATTTGCACTTCAGTGAGTCAGTCTGACTTGACAGTTTATATTGACGGTTTTTGATAGAGATGAGTGTTGAAATAATAGCTTCGTTTATTTGAAGGAAGTTAGAAATAAACGAATTAAAAATTATTTAAGGAACATAACGAATTTTTGTCTGATAAGTTTATGGCCAACTTATTTGGGGACCGGCCAGAGATACTGCCTGAACCCCAAATAAATTGGGATGAAGGGCAAGAAAATAGTGATGATTCCGATTGACAGGCTTCTCAATTATGAATTTAACTGCGCCGATGACAAAGTGCCTCAGACATACATTTATTTGGAAAATCATCGCATGAGGAAGCTATTTTATTTGTGATTTCTCCTTGTAGATAGCATAGCTAGATTCAGCTTTCTGACTGAGTGACTGACCGAGTTCATGACAGTTCAAAAGTCCTTGTAATTGAATAAATTCTTTGATTTTTTGTTTTTATGGCAAGATCATCTAGTATAGTTATCAATATTTTGTTGGTATGTTGGCGTGGGCTAGCTAACATATCGAAAAATAAAATGTTTTGAACAGACCGCTGCTGAGGAGTTTGTTGCGTCTCTTCTCTTCCCAGCTAAAGCACTAGGAAGTAGTGAACGGCGAGCGATTTTGGGGAAGGTCTTATGTAATTTTGACGTTCTAAAATCGAAAATGAGTTTGATATTGATCATCATAATAAAATACCGTTTACACATCCGTCACTACCTATATACAGGTACCTTTAAAAAAGCAGGTGAGCCGTGTTTTGTAATTAGCAAGCTCAAATAAGATACTATTTCTCACAGTTTGATAGCCTTGTTTGCATGTTCCTTCGTTGCGCTTGTAAAACTTACTATGCAGTTACTTTTAACTTGAAACACTAAGCATTTAAACTGTTAATGTTAATTCGGTTCTGCTTGCGAATGTCAATTAATTAGCTTTTATGGGCAGCGAGCGGTTGTGAGAAAATTGTTTCTATAGTAATTTGATTTCTCTAGTTTAGATAGGCCACCCAGTTTATGGTTATTAACCTACTATTAACGTCTTATAATGAGTGTGGGGATTGGTGATGTGACGGATATCCGCGGATGTCCGAGGTAGAAGAAAGATCCGTATCCGTTACCTTTTTGGCGAATCTTCTACCTTATTGCTTGTCGATACAGAGATGAAATTCTTTCTATGTTAGGTGATACAGCAATGAAAAACTACTCACTTCCATTCAATAATTGTTTATCAAATATTTAGTGGCTAAATTATAAAGAAAACAAAAGAAAGACTCGCACAATGCTAGTCGATACATGTCTGGTCAAGAAAAGCATCAAATTACGTCTCTCGCTCTAGGGCGGAGCGGGAGGGAAGTGTCCGACTTTTACTGACTAAAACCCACCCGTGTTCCTTCAGTTGCCCATGTGCCAGGGTCACAGTCTCTCTTTCGAACGATCTCGCGACCCTGGCAGGGGAAACTATGACTCTTGATTTTATTTTGACATTTCTTATCAGGGGTCCTCAGATTAGACATGTCGTTGTCGACTCCATATAGCTTTTGTTTTTTTTTTGTAATATGACGTTTCAAAGTGATTCCATAAATCCTTTTCACAAAATAAACAATTTCATTTCATTTTATATGTGGCTTCGGGAATCCTTTGTTAAATCACGTATTGACATGTATATCTGTGATTGGTTATATTATGATTATTTCAGCCAACGAGTACAATACAACAATTGAATTGATTATATTTGTCAGTAGATAGGAAGCAGTGTTAAAGTCAGTTCAATAGGCATTTTTGAACGTCAACATTTACAAACAAGTAGAATTGATCCAGTTGCCCCTTCTAAAATGATCTTTCGTATGGAGAATGGGCAAAAACATCACCCCTACTGTTTGCTAATATTTTTTTTTTTTTTAATTATATGTGAAAAGTATCATCATCATCATCATTACGGCCGAGAAACGTCCACTGCTGGACATAGGCCTCTCCCAAAAGGAGGGTTTTACCATAATCTCCACGCTTGGCAGGCGGGTTGGCGATCGCAGTATGGTGGTAAAATGCATAGAGAACGCTGCTGCCCATCCTCTAGTAAGTCCCTCAGTCGCCTTCTACGACACCCACAGGAGAAAATGAGACGGTTCTTTTTTATATCTAAAAAAAAAAACAATATCACAATAGATAAAAAATAATTCAAAATGAGTCATATAAATCAGTATTGTGCTCACATATTACAAATATTGTAAAAGTAAGTATTGCTTTTTGTAGAGGGGGTATGCTGCCTATCTTGAGATTTTTGTGGTTTTACCTTCAAATTTAAAAATAACCCACACCCACTCATTCTCGCCTAATTTGATGAAAAACAAATAGTACTTAATTATAACTTTTCTTTTCCCTTCTTTTCTAATGATTCTTTTGTTCGTGAACAACGTTGTGTCTACGAAATCTATTTAAAATAAATTATTTGACTTTTGTTTTGACGGGATGTCGTGAGAGCCAATTTGTATAATTAAATTCTCTTTCAAAAAATAATTGGGGGCTTATTTCCCTCACATTTTTACTACTGTTTTGAAACGACCAATTTCCGGGTTGTTGTAACGTTTCAAGAACTAACAAAGGCTTTTCATAGAAAAAAACATTTAGTAAAAAGTAGCAAATAATGGGGAAAAAGCGCGGGGTGCTTGATTAAAAAATGCCTCAAAAAGCGTGTTTTTCAGATCTTTAAACTATTATTTATTTACTACTTTTAGTTTGGCTAGCTCCGAAAGCGTGATTTTCGTTTTTGTGTTTTGCTATTCTGGTCGTCCTGGCCAGGGCAATGGCACAAATTTATAAAATTGTTGTATTGTCATCGGTCATTGATAAGTGTACACAGTTTCAAATTAATCCGTAATTTTAAAGGGGGTTAAAATCACGTTCAAAGTTTCCGTCACATAAATAGATACCAAGCTAATAAAAGCGTCTATAAAAAAACAAAAAATTTGCTGGTCACGATTGTTAAAATTCCGCGACCATTGTAAAAACATACGTAGTCGTGTTTGTCCGTCAGACTGACAGACGGGCTTGTCAGTCTGTCTGTCAGTTGTCGGAAGTTGTTGCAGGATTTGACAGATATAGGTTATGTTTTTACTAGGTTTGTTCTAATTGGAGACTTTGGTGATGCAATTTTGTGATTAATGGTGAGGACCATTATTTTTTTGAATATTTTAATCATTTGTGTCTTTTGGAAGAATTTATAGGAAAATTATTAAAGCGCTCTTCCTCTATTCTACTTAAAGTTTAAAATGTTGCTGTGCCCGACAGGGTCCATAATTGTTTCTTATATTAATATCCACCACCTGTATATACGTTAAATGCAATAAAAATTG
The DNA here is from genome assembly GCA_932294355.1 of Aporophyla lueneburgensis. Taxonomy (NCBI): domain Eukaryota; kingdom Metazoa; phylum Arthropoda; class Insecta; order Lepidoptera; family Noctuidae; genus Aporophyla; species Aporophyla lueneburgensis. The sequence continues at coordinate 15,297,146 of OW028759.1, forward strand.
AGATTTGGAATATTGCAACGTTCCAGTGTTCCGATATTAATTACCCGACTACGGTGAAGACAAATGGAGGGTTATGACTTTAACCGGTATGTATGTACATATGTTCATATTATATCCCCTTATAACTTCTGAACTACTTATTATTATTTGACAAATGAGGTATCTGAAAGCAATCTAGGGTGCTTATAAGAATATATTCTTGTTCCATACTTTTTGCGGGTTATTTTTCAGTAAGTAAGTTATAGTTTTTTAACTACATGATTTGGGCTAGGGTGCCGATAAAATGACAGTCACTTAGGAATTCCAAACGTAATTTTTGGGCGACAGATGCAATAAATCAAACTTAGGACACCTCCTACGTTACCTTAATTCAGATGTACAAAGGGTATTGCTTGACATAAGCGAATAAGGGCAAGTATAAGAAAATATAGGCCATTTGCAATTCTAACTTTGATCGCCAGAAATAAAATTATTTAAACCGCAATTTTTTTTTGACAGGCCTGTTGGTCTAGTGGTTAGTGACCCTGACTGCTATGCCGGAGGTCGTGGGTTCGATTCCCACCCAGGACAAATGTTTGTGTGATGAGCACGATCATTTGTTCTGTGTCTGGGTGTAATTTATCTATAATATGTATGTATTTAGAAATATATAAGTATGTTTACAGTTGTCTAGTACCCATAACCCAAGCTCTGCTTAGCTTGGGACTAGATGGCGTTGTGTGATAGTTGTGGAATATTATTATTATATTATTATTATTATAATTTACATAGTTTAAAAAGATTGACTACATCGCATAAGTAATCAGCCTACAATGTTCCCACTGTTGAAACACAGGTCTCCTCTTCGAGAGGGATGTAATCCACCACGCGGGCCCAGTGCGGGTTGGTAGATGTCATATGTCTTCGAATTTTTGGTTCTAGGACATGCTGGTTTCCTCACGATGTTTTCCTTCACCGTTTTGAGAGCAATTGCTATTACAAAATTCAATTTAATCTTAGATAATAACAAAGTTATTTACTTACCGTTTTTTTAAACATTTGCGTGTCTATAACAGTTAAAATAAAAAGCCTTAATTTGTAAAACGCAAAATTAAGTAGCAACTCATTATATCGGTCGTTAGCTCCCGGTTTAACGATGAGCGTAATTTCGGACATAACGGCAGTTTTGTAAACCGCCTATATTCGACTGTATCTACCCTCGGGTTCAAAACTTTCCGATAACGAACCGAAGCGATTATAATTCACTGATGTGTTTAAAGCAATTAATATTTTAGCATGGCAATGATTAGCAATTCGTAATGTGTAAAAGCAATTTAAATTGGATATGTACAGTAGAATCCGGTTATAACGACGGTGAAGGGACCGGTGATATTACGTCGTACTAACCGGAAGTCGTACTAAAGGAAATGACAATTTTTGATTTTGATTCAAATTACATTATATGTAAACATACCTACATAATGTATTTAATAATAATTACGTAACCAAGAGAAAAAAAAAACATTTGAATCTAAATATTTATTTATTTCACAAAATGTACATAAAATATATGTATACTTAATAATAATGACACTTTTTTCTTCAAGAGAAACTTTTTCGTTTTGTAGAAGCCATTCTTGTACACGAAATCACGCATCACCCGCAAATTAACGCAGTAAACTAAACAATAGAATTCAATAGCAACGTAAAGAATAGCACCACCCTATTTCTGCTCGTGGGTGTCGTAAGAGGCGACTAAGGGACTTACTAGAGAATGGGCAGCAGCGTTCGCTATTTATCTTACCACCACACTGCGATCGCCAACCCGCCAAGCGTGGCGATTATGGAACCCCCCCCCCCCCCCCCTATATGTCCAGCAGTGGACGTCTTATGGCTGAAATGATGATGATGACCAGTATTTTACATGGAGCGACAGCCTATCTGACCTCCAAAACCTAGTTACTGATTACCCCTTGGTAAGACTCTGACGGTAACGACTGTCTGAGATCCACGAATGACAGCCGGGACCAACGGCTTCACGTGCTTTCCGTGGCACGGGGTCTTGGTATGTAAAGATGGCCACCCATCCACATACCAACCGCGGCAAGCGAAGCGTAACCTGGTCGATCGACATATGCGGCTATTATTACTTAGCGACAAGCCCCATACGCAAAATTTCAAGTTGGTAAACATTGATTTTCTTACTTACCTATATGTAAGCACACAAGTGCGTGCGCAGACACAAGGGCACTCTTCCCTCACTCTTAAGAGTCCGATGAGACGGCAATCCGACACGCGCCGAGAGAGATCAGGCGTAGGACCAGCGGCTTAACATACGCATCGAGGCACGTAGGACCAGACCGCCAACATCCAAACTTCGGGCTGTTATTAAGAACTTCTTAATGGTAAAACGCAATAACACTGCCCGACTTGGGAGCGAACCTAGGACACCACGATCAGTAGTCGCACTTGCGACCACGAGACCAACGGGGTAGTTGCTTGTGCACTATAATATCTCCCGCACCGATGGTTTGTCTCCGTTAACACGTTGAGTGCCAAACACACATTGATGGTTAATCCCGTATGGCTACAGATAGAGCGCATACAAAATTGTTAGTAGCAAGCACGCGATATCGCGTGATCGGCCATATTATGCAGAGCCGACGAATCACGCGATATCGCGTGATCAGCACTCAACGTGTTAAGATTGCCTTGAAGAATGTAAATGTAAATAAGTAAAATGATTCCTTTCTTTTTGAACCCGAGTAACTCGGACAGTTTTTGTTATCATCTGCTCCTACCCTTTCCGGGGAAGCCGTGATGTTATTATTACCCAACCGGTATGTTAGAAATTGGGCTTTCGGATAAAAGACTGATAAATAAACTTTCGCTCGAATGGTATGCTCGGTTATTTTTAACCGACTAACAAAGGGAAGGGTACGGTATTTAGAGTTTATCCGTTTATTGTGTTTGTAATGTAACAGACATTCATTGTGATGAAAGGATTTTTACTGGTTTTGATTCGTCGCGACTCGCGTTTCATGAATTTTTGTCTATGATTCTGCTGTATGTACCATAGCAGATAGCGTTCTAGAGTTTATTTCTACCCCTATGGGAAAAGACGTGAGTTTTTGTATGTATGTATGATAGCTTCTGCAAGCGACTTCGTCCGCATTAATTTTCTTGTTCCCCTAATCTTTCCCGTCGCGTCGAATCGCCTACCCGTGCGATTTTCCCCGTTTTTTTCATTACTGCGCCGCTCTTCTTGGTTGTAGCGTGATATTATATACCCTAATAGCCTTTCTCGATAAATAGGCTACCCAACACAAAAAAAAAAAACAATTCGGACCAGTAGTTCCTGAGATAAGCGCGTTCAATCAATCAAACAAACAAATAAACTCTTCAGCTTTATAATATTAGTATAGATTCTGCTGTTTATGATCACTCCGTTGGCTCTATCATAATTACGAAACTCAACATCACGTCTTGTACTTCATGAAGGGTTAGCTTAAGGAGTACCTATCCCCTGCCAGGGTCGCGAGATTCGTTCGAAAGAGTTACCGTGACCCTGGCACATGGGCAACTGAAGGAACACGGGTGGGTTTTAGTCAGTAAAAGTCTGACACGCCCTCCCGCTCCACCCAGAGCGGGAGAAGTCATTTGATGATTTCTAATCCAAAAAAAAAAGGTGTACCTATCAGTGGCGACGGGTCAATAGAAGCCGATTCCCATCGGCCTCATCATCTGCCTAGCCTCTTCCCAACTATGTTGGGGTCGGCTTCCAGTCTAACCGGATGCAGCTGAGTACCAGTATTTTATATGGAGCGACTGCCTATCTGACCTCCACAACCCAGTTACTGGGTATATAATACGTAACCGCTTGGTAAAACTGGTTGTCAGACTTTCGGGCTTCTGACGACCCTTAACGACTATCTAAGATCTACGAAAGACAGCCGGGACCAACGGCTTAACATGCTTTCTGAGGCACGGAAGGGTCTTGGTATGTAAAGATGGTCACCTATCCACGGGCCAACCGCAGCAACCGTAGCTCAACGATTCACTATTCATTATTTCAAATTACGTTCTTTCGGTACTTTTTATTATTTGGTACTAGCTGACCCAGCGAACTTCGTACCGCCTCAGAATCAATAAATGTTGTGTTAACTTATCAGATCCCACCAACAAAAAGCAAACAGCACCAAGTACCATATGCCCATGTTAGAGCAAGTTATGACAAACTGGTACTTTCAAGACATAAAGCGTTTTCTAGCTATCAAACACCCATGTTAGGTGACTTTGTATTCTTAAATAAGTGTTCTTAAATTTTCTAATTTCCGCGCATTTTTTTAATTTTTTTCTTTTGTAAGAACCTTCTCCTGACAATAACAAACATAACAAAAAAAAAAGTGAAATCGGTCCAGCCGTTCAGCCGTGATGGCGTGACCAAGGGAAATAGGGATTCATTTTTATATATTATAGATTTATACGATATCAACAATCTGTTTCTTATGTATGTTTTTTATTGACTTCGCTATTGATATCATTTAACCTAAGTTTACCTATGTCTTGAATAACTTCAAACGAATATTTTGTATCATCATCATCATTTCAGCCGGAAGACGTCCACTGCTGGACATAGGCCTCCGTCACTTCGACTGGTTTTGTGCTCCTCGCATTCAGCTTCTACGGCAGTCACAAGGTCTTCAGTCCACCATGAGGGAAGCCTTCCAACTTTACGTCTTTCAGTCCGTGGTCGCCACTTCAAAACCTTTCGGCCATCTGCATATTTCGTATAGGGAAAGAATATGCCCATATATAGATTCTTTAACAAGACAACATTTTCTCTCGTGGCATGTTAAATATGTGTTTTGCAAAGCCGGTGCTTTTTTATGTCAACGTAAACGTTGCCGTTAAACAGAAAATTTCGTCAAAAAATTAAGTCCCTCGATTTGCATAATTTACTGAATGCCATGCAGATGTCACAGTCATTACAGAGCCTAAAAAAAAGGAATGTAAATAATTTGATTAGCACTTGCCTAAAAAATGCTGAGTGGAAAAAATTGTCAGTCCCATGATTTGCGGACATCCTTGAAAATGTAAAAAAAAAACAACTTGTCATATTAGCATGTCGGTGACGCTGTCACATCGGATGACGGTGACGCACACACATAAGTTTTGTGCTACCAAAATTCGCTCAACACAGCTAAAGAAGTTTGCACTTCAAATTTTAATATATTAAGTACTTAATAATATTAATTAGGACAAAAAACACGAAACTTACCCCAGGTAGTAGCGTACGCAATATTTTTGCGCACTGGACTTTGTGCTTTAGGAATTAGAGCCGAGTATTCAGAATGCAATCAAGCGCAACCCAGGAGTCAATAAAACTCGAAAAGTTAGATTTTTGGAATTCCAACTCTCGGTACTAGGCAGAGCGTTGAAAATAGAATGCATGGTTAAAAAACGCCCGTACGTTATACTAAAAAACATATTAATAATGCATACCTTTTTTATTTTCAAAAAGTTTTGCCTATCGAACACCCGGTACTTTATTGCATGATAAATATTTTGTATTTTTTTTTTGCAAAAAAATATAAAAAAATTACAACACAATATTCACACATTTCAAGCAACACAGTATTCCAATGTTTGCTTCCAAGACACACTAACAGGTTTCTTATCAAAACATCTGCCTGCGTTTCCTGTCAGTTATCTCAACATCCTTCACATAACACGTCAAAGGAATCTGTTCTTTAATCCCTAATCTTAACAACGTTAATCGCCTGACTTAATAAGCCTGTGTTTACGTTGGGCGCGTACGCGGGTAAACAGTTTGATTCGCTTTCTTCAGTGGAGGGAGATTTTAAATCTAATTGTGTGTGTTATAAAGTTATGGTGTGATATTACATCATCATTAGTCTATAGCAGTCCACTGCTGGACATGGGCCTCTCCAAGTGCACGCTATTCAACTCGATTCCCGACAAGTCTTATCCAATTGCTATCAGCCACCATGCGAAGATCGTCGCTCCACCTTGCCTGAGGGCGATACACGGTTTGGTGATTCCAGTTTTTAACCGATTTCAAAAAGGAGGAGGTTATCAATTCGGATGTTTATATATATATATTTTTTTATGTATGTTCGGCCATAACTCCGTCATATATAAACGGATTTGCAAAATTCTTTTTTTGTTCGAAAGGGGTTTATTCCGAAATGGTCCCATATAAATTTCATATAGATCTGATGATGAGGTCCTGGAGACAGACACCGGAACTCTTTGAAAATGACAGCAGTTCAACCGCGATTTCTGCTATCGCATAAATATGCATTGTTTGTTTGGAATTAGTGCGGGGTAAATACCATAACTAAAAATTTAAAAATATAAACTTTTTTACAAAAAAAAAAAAAAACAACCGACTTGCTTAAAAACTTAACTTGTCAAAAATGTAGGGAAAATTTAGGTAATTTTGACAGATTGAGACTGTGAACATTTTTAAAATACGTACATTGCCCCTCATGGGTTTACTACAGACAAAAAACGTTTTTTTACAAAAAAAAAAAAAAACAACCGACTTCCTTAAAAACACTACAAAGTGAAAAATAACTTTAATTTCGGAAGTTGGTGGCAAAAACCTTAAATACAAATCCTAAGACACGTTTTTGACATTTGAGCGACGCCGAGATGAGACTGCGACTAGATTCTAAAAGTTTTGAAATATGAGAATTGGCCTTTCGGTATTCATAATTACAGGAAATCGTTGCTAGCCAGAATCTTATAATATTTCAGCATAATTTCGGCCACTCATTTTGAGCGGCGAGAACGATACTTTCGCCTGTCGCGTATCCTTTGTCGCCATATACATCTACCCACAAAAGGGAAAGGTATTCTTTATTTACGAGCAAGTCAATTATGCGTGGGATTTGAAAATTGAACCGTGGGTTGTAACATTTTCTTTTAACTCTGTGAGGTTGGCTGCAAATTAATTTGGGCAATTTAACGAAATGATTGTCGCGGTTTGGGTGAGCAGCCTTTATTATTTGTGACCTTTTTTATTGTTTCGCTTATGATTTCCATGCTTGCCATGTTTTGATGTTCTACTAGGGATAGGACAAATGTGTTGGACATTTTAGTGTTGAAGACAGCCGGATTTATGAGTTTCATAACTAGCTAACACTACAGTACACTCACTACTATATTATTTAATTGTCAAAATAAATGGTTTTCCCACTGCTACCAGTGGAAAAACCATTTATTTTGACAATTAAATAATATTCATTGCTTTATTTACGTTGTTGAGGAGACAATTTTTTCGAACATATGAAGCAATGTATATTGTTTAGTTGTCAAAATAAATGGTTTTCCCACTGCTACTGTTAGCTAGTTATGAAACCCATAAACCCGGCTGTCTTCAACACTAAAATGTCCAACACATTTGTCCTATCCCTAGTAGCAATATCTTTTAAACCGATTTTGACTGATAGTGTGGTACACAATTAGTGTACCTACTGCTCTACTTGTTCACGCTATTGCCGAGCTCAAGGTTCTGGGTTCGATTCCTGGGTCGGGTAGTATTATTGAGTTTTTCCATCCGGAATTTCTCAGTAGCAGCCCAGTTTATAGCAATACGTTCGGCCCCTATAACATAAACATACATAATCACCCTGTAACGTTCTGTAACGTTCCCACTGGTGGGAGATCTCCTAACCGTGGGAATGGATCGTAAACGACCTCGCGTGGTGCTATTCTTTGAAAAAAAATGCTATACTTTTGATCAACAAGTGCAGTAGCCGTTAACTCAATACATTTTTCAAAATGACTGCATATTGTCCCACATAACTCTGAATTCCACTGTATTGTGTCTATAATTCTGTCATCCATAGCTCCATTCATGCAACCTAATCAAAATAGTTTGTATGTCATCAATGGTCAAGGTATAATGGACCAAAGTCATCTATTGTGTATAGGAGTTATGACTATTGTATACCAAACTATTGAATGTATTTGAATAAAAAAATGTAAGGTGGGATTGGTTCTACCTGCCCAATAATATTTGTGGTCGAAATAATTGAATTCTAAAAGGTGTATAGTTTGAAAGCGTTGTTATTACCTGCACGCGTTGTAGATTACATGGAGTTATATTTGGATGATATTGGGACTTTGAAGGTAGGTCAAATCATATTAGTAGTAAAAAAAATATGGCGTCATTTTTTATGTGGAAGTTATTTCGTTAATATTCTTATGGTCTATGGACTGGTCCTGCGCCTGAGATCTCTCCAGTCGTGTCGGATTGCCGTCCCATCGAACTATGAGAGTGAGGGAAGAGTGAGTGCTCCTGTGTCTGCGCACACACTTGAGCACTATAATATCTCCCGCGCCGATGGCTAGTCTCCGTCGAAATTGGCCGCCATGCCCGAAATACAGTCTGGAAGACTAAATATCATCCACTGTCCAAAATATTGCTTTACATAATCTACAATGATGCGCAATGTTTTTTCAACAACTTGGATTAGCCTAATCCCAAACAACTTGGATTAGCTTCCTTTCAGTTTCATAAAATTTAAAGAACTTGCAACTGAAATTCAAACAGTTCTGTTCACAAGAACTGAAAGTCGGAATAAGAGCTGAAATAAAATATTATATCATTAGTATGCACGGCGACAAATCAAGTTAAACATCTCCAGTATAAGCTGACATCTCATTCTATGGAAAGCCTATACAATGCGAGGTCTGATAAAACTGGAAATCTATAGCTTGAAATGTTGCCGTGTGTACATTATCTTAACAGTTTAAACTGTACCCGCTCCGCTCATGTCTATGCAAAGGTCCTTAGTAATCCTAGTTCTAACTACGCGAGCTAAGACGTCAAACGGCTATAGACCATTAAACCAGTTCACTTTAAACTTTATACCCGTAACATTAAAGTTTACATTCGCTTTTACGACTTCTATCTATGTTACAGTAAAATTGATACTTCATTCGTGACATTACAGTAGAGGTTCAGAAGGCTAATTCTTGAAATACTCCAAAAAACACTAAGTAGCATAGTCATCCCTAAATTTTGTTCAATTCTGGAACGGCTCAACTTTACAACGATTTATAAACTCGCTATAATACACCGAATCATAACCAACATTGACTCTCCGTTATGTCTAATTTGAAAAACAAGAAGAAAACAAACAACTAAAAAAACAGTACAAACTGAAAAATTGCGTCCTTCGGATCCTCCATCTGAAAAACAATTACGAAAATCGTCCCAGTTATAACAAAAAAATCGGTGCAAATAATAATAATTATGAAATAAAAAACTGGCGAATAACCTTCTTTGCAGTTGGTTAAAAATACTTGTTTTAAGAAGTTGCTAAGACAAATAAAACGGCAAATTAAATTAAGTTGCGTGTGAGAATTCGGCCGTTACTATGTGTTCTTTCGCCTACGTATCTGACCTCCACAACCCAGTTACTGATAACACGATACCATTTGGTAAGACTGGTTGTCAGACTTTCTGGCTTCAGACGGCCCATCAATGACGACTGACAAAAATCTACGAATGACAGCCGGGACCAACGGTTTAACACGTTGAGTGCCAAACACAGATTTATGGTAAATCCGATATGGCCACAAATTAAGTGCGCATACAAAATTGTTAGTAGCAAGCACGCGATATAGCGTGATCGGCCATATTATGCAGAGCCGACAAATCACGCGGTATCGCGTGATCGGCACTCAACGTGTTAACGTGATTTCCAAGGCACGGAGGGGTCTTGGTATAAAAGATGATCATCCATTCACGGACCAACCCTGACTAGCGAGGTTTAACATGATAGGTCGGACCTTGCGAACTTTAAATATAACAATAAACATTGTGTTTGTGTAAACATTTGTAGTCCTTCAAATCTCTTTCAATATGGCTTTGACCTTCTGTAACTATTTGTTTAGTTACACTAATATCAATAAAGTTGAATATGTGTAATTCTTTAAGCACAAGTGTTGGGCCTTATCGATAGCTTTTATCGATAAATTCTATCGATAACAGAATCGCACGGATTCCATGCGAATAATCTATAGCGGCATGGCGCTTCCATTTTTTTTTTTTTGATGAATTTATGATACAAACGAATTCAGGTTATGGAATGCGAGATAAAATATTTCAGTTATTCATTTATTTAATTGGTTTTGCAACACTGTCTGTAATTGATGAGTGGAAGTGCAATCAAAATCCTGAATTTAAATATTTTTTGTTGAGTTTTTTTTTTGTATATCAACCGCACCGTGTGATGCTGGAAGTAATGAATAGCACCATCTCATTTCATCCCGTGGTTGTCGTAGAAGGCGACTAACTGATCACTAGAGAATGCGCAGCAGGGTTCTCTGTGCATTTTACCACCATACTGCGATCGCTAACCCGCATTCCCTCTATACATCTATACAAATAAATAAAATTGGAGTGTCTGTTTGTAATATTAACACTTTTTACTAAGTGTACATGGATGTATACACGGTACATATACCAAAACAACATTTTTTACAATTTTCGTCTGTCTGTCTGTTTGTTCCGGCTAATCTCTGAAATGGCTGGACCGATTTTGACGGGACTTTCACTGGCAGATAGCTGATGTAACAAGGAGTAACTTAGGCTACTTTTATTTTAGAAAAATACCTGCGTTAATTTCCAACATCCACGCGGGCGAAGTCGCGGGCAAAACCTAGTCGTCAATATAATCAAAAAAAATCAATCAGTGAGATGAAATGAACTAAGAGGAAGTCTATTAAATCCCATCGAATAAATCGCGAACTTAGAAGTGTAAATTCGATTTTAGAAGTGGTACGGAAAATTGCTCTGAGACCAATCCCTGTAATTAATAAAACAAAAAAACTTTCAGAATCTAGTCCCAATCTCTTCTTAGCGACAATCAACGACAAAAACTATGAAAAAAAAATAGGGGATGGCAATGGATACTCCTAGTATTTTTGACAGATTTAGACTGAGATAAAAATGTGAGCGTTCTTAAATACGAGAATTGGTCTTCAGATTGATGTTAAGTTTCTGAATTATTTAATGTAGTAAAATGTGATTGACTTGTCGATTTCTCTATCGACAATAGGTACCGAGCCAGCTATTTACAGAAATAAACAACTTTGTGCGTAAATTAGATCTTTTTAAAATTGCAGCAGAACTTTAAGGATCTCGACTCAAAGAAAAAAGAAATTGGCTACGGGCACTACTGTTTCGTGGTATAGATATAGAGAAAAAGTTTTTGTCCCATTTTTTGCTTAAGACGGCGATTTTGTGTACTTTAAAGATATAAACGGACTAACATCGTCTTGTAGCAAAAAAAAAAATGTTTTTTTTTACATCTCATATATCTGAAAAACTTTACGTGATAACAAAAGCCAACAGTATATTCTTTCAAACAAACAATTTTCAAAAGGTCAATTTTGCATACCTGTGTAATTATTGGTACAATAGTAATCGTGTTTTAACATATCAATAGCGGACAGCTATAGCTATAACATCGATGACAGATATTGCGTTTCCCACACTTCAATCCTGAGGAACAGTAATCAGCTGATAAAATTCATAGTTTCACTGCTAACTTGCATCTAGTACCCAATCAAGGTAATCTAAGTTACTCTGGCAGGTTTACTTAACGTTTACTCTATGCATACTTAAGTAATATTATATACGCGAAAGTAACTTCGTCTGTCTGTTTGTTACCGTTTCATGCTTTAACGACTTAACGGATTTCGATAAAATTTGTCACTCAGGTAGATCAAGGTCTAGGTTAGGACATAAGATAAGTACTTTTAATTTTGTAGTACGTCCTCGTAGGATAAATTCTGACCTCTCTGCGGGCAATAGCTTGATTCATATAAACCTACCTTCACGAAGTCACGTCGTGCATACGTAGAACAGCCTAAACTTGACGCGAAGGAATATAAGTTATTCAAGGCTTTAGGCCCGCGTGGTAGATTACGCCCCACTCCCTCTCACATAAAGAAGGCCTGTGTCCCAGCAGTGGGAACATTATAGGCTGATGATGAAGGCATTAGACATTTCGACACAAATTTAACCCGACCATTGAAGCATTATCTCTTGGTACAGTTTTGAACGTACGCGTACCAGAAGATATAGCGATGGAAGGCCTTTCACAAGGTGGACCGATGACCTTGTGAAGACCGCAGCTATCCGCTGGATGCGGAAAGCACACTCGCAGAACCGCTCGAAGTGGCGATACTTGTAAGAAAAAAAATATATAATGAAAAAAAAAGTACCCACATAACGTAGCCAAAAGCCTCGTACTCAACAAACTATAGTTCGTCAATTTTGTTCATTGCTTGATGTTAGGCCCGGGGTTCAAAGACAATATACGTTGCGTAAATGTTACGACACTGGCAAATGACATGAACGAAAATGGTAACCCTGGCAAGGATAATTCGGTCGTCGATCAGTCTACAAAGTTTAAATGAAATCTGACCATTTGAAGTGGGTCAGAATCAAGTCCAGAGTAGTCGGTTTCAAGCATAGTTACTTACTTACAAGCATACATACAAACAAACATTACAGGTGAAGGCAATAAAAGCGTGTAAATATCTTGGGGAGGCCTGTCTCTAGCATTGGACTTTTACCGTCTGAAATGATCACTACGTGTACCCTTTTTTTTTTTTTTCAGGATGGGAAATCGTCAAATGACTTCTCCCGCTCTGGGCGGAGCGGGAGGGCGTGTCAGACTTTTACTGACTAAAACCCACCCGTGTTCCATCAGTTGCCCATGTGCCAGGGTCACGGTATCTCTTTCGAACAATCACGCGACCCCGGCAGGCATCGGTCCTAGTAGACCCCTACACTGCTGCTGACATCTCTTTGAGGCGCGCGTGGAACACTACGCGCCGTCGACCCGAGCCTGGTCCTTACTGGGCGGCGAGCTACCCATTGCTCGCCACCCGCAAGCTCGCGCCTACGGTGGCCGGGAGTCCGCTATTGACTCCCGACGCCCGGGGCGTCTCCTCCTGCGGCGGCTAGGGACGTGAGGGCGCAGTGACTGCCACTCCCTCACGCGCCCCGCCTCCTCCTTCGCAAGCATTACTGCTTCGCAGAAGGTGACGGCTTCCCATTCCCTCTCGCTCCGTACCATGGCTCGCACCAGGGCCGGACGCGAGAGGTCGCCGCCGCCGATCGCCTCCACGAGGACACGGCGTTGCTCCGCCCAGGCAGGGCACACCTCCACCGTATGCTCCACCGTGTCCTCCAGACGATCCTCGCAATGGATGTACCCTGTGGATTAATTTCCGAAAACCACGGCAGCGAAACCGCAAGCAAAAGCTAGTATCTCTATATCTTAAGTTACTTTACCGTGGTGTTTGCCTACTGCATGTAAGTTCTAAGTTTTTATTAGTGGTTTACATACCATTACATGGAACGCGAACATCTTAGTTGTTTGTGGTATTGGCAGAGATCCAAGTTGGGGTTGACTTGAGTGGTAAATCTGATGTTGACATAAATATTGTTACAGCTTTTATTGTAAGAGAAGCTTAGCTTTGAATACTTTCTTTTTTTTTGTAGAAATCTTGCCCTGATCTGAGAGGCAATTCTTGTAATTTTAAGAACGTTCATAGTCGGATCTCAGTTTCGATCTGTCAAAAATACCTCGAGTTTCCGTACATTTTTGACAAGTTTTTGACATTTGAGTGTCGCCGAGATGAGACTGCAACTACATTTTGAACATTTCCAACTACGAAAATTTGTTATACTTAAACATCATCAGCCCAAATGCCCAATATGAGCTTATTAGTCGATTCGCACAAAGTTAATCGGCCTGAATCGGGTAAATGGACACTTTTAAATCATGCATTAATTTCAATAAACAATTTGCACGAAATTAAGGAGGGATATTGACGCGCGAACTGAATCCATGGATTCAGTAAGTACATGATTTTGAACCCATCTGCGTTGAAATTTTTCGTCGGTTATTTAAAAAAAAATGAAGTTTCACACATTTTGACCGTGTAGTGCCGGACGTAAAGAATAGCATCACCCCATTTCCTCCCGTTGGTGTCGTATAAGGCGACGAAGGGACTTACTAGAGAATGGATAGCAGCGTTCTCTATGCATTGTACCACGATACTGCGATCGCCAACCCGCCTGCCAAGCGTGGCGATTATGGCAAACCCTCCAACTCCATATTGGTGTCCAGCTGTAGATATCTTTCGGCTGAAGTGATGATGATGATGATGATGACCTTTACACCGAGTAGGTATTGCACTTTTCTATGCAACAGCTGATTTTTATTTTGATAACCAACGAATAATTTCTCCGCTATTAGAATGACGTCCAAATGTTTTTGCCCTTTCCTACCTACCACCTCCACGTGAAAATGCTATGTTGTTATTTCCACCTTCCGTGCAGACCGCCTAGTCCAAACACCACTAATTATAATAAAGAAACCGTGTGTTTGTTTATGTATCCCTTATTCTCAGAAACGACTGTGTTAGAAATGTTATTCTTTGCTGACAGTCACGCGACTTTGACGTGTTGTTTTAACACCATTTATTTTCACTAATTAGTGGTTGCGAGCGCTACTTCTGAGCATGAGGTTTTGGCTTAGAGCATTTAACTTATGCTCTAAGGGTTCTGGGGTTCATTCTCAGGTTGGGCAGTGTTATTGAGTTTTTCCAGTAGCAGCCCGGAGACTGTATTTTTGCCCGGTTCAACATAAGTCCTACATCGCCCAAGCATATTTTACCGCGCAACGAGCATCAATACAACGTCCTGACATTTTTTTTTTGTATGACATCTCGCAGATCAACCTATGAAATTCCGGCAGCTTAACTGGACTTGCCTGTGGCTACCTTAATAAATTAAGGCTTCCAGCCCAGGGCTAAAAAACTTAAAACCAGAGCGACTACTCGCTAGGGGCACCACCTGTGGGGTACGAACCTTGGCTTACGGCATTGCTGGTAGCCAGGGACGGGCTGAATCGGAATGACTTGCTCCTCATGAGTTAGTTAAAAAAAATACTCTATTCCACTGCCAAAGATAGCGAATACTGAAACCTACTCAGCTTACTGTTGAGTACCAGATTAAAATTGGAACTGTATCGGTCAATTTTACGTAAAATGTTGAATTTGTATGTAGAGTACATACAAATTCAACATTTTACGTAAAATTGACCGATACAGTAATAAGAACGCCTCTGCTTTTTCTTTCGAGAAATACAGGCGCGATGTTGTTATATACTTATATATGTTATAGTCAAACCACGAAGCTCCGGCGCTCCTAGGTTTGACTAGTCAATCCTCGGTCTGACTTGCAGGCTTATTCAAACCCCAAACATATGAATTTTTTCGGCCTCTGACTAAAGAATTTTCGTCAAACCTAGAAGTTCCAAACTTTTCTATCAAACGTCGAAAGTAAAATAATCTGTTTTGGGCTTTACCTAGTCGATCCTAGTAGCAAGTTATTTTTTTTTTTTAATTATTAAACAATTTATTAATTTGAATTTATTTTCAGGGTTTGCCCGAAGGCTTTGGTCAAACCTAGGATAAACCAGTCATTCCGAAAAGAGACTGCATTTCGACCTTTGACTATGACATGTGTCCGTATTTATGCAAAATGGAACCACACGACAAATTTAGTTTTTTTACTTTTTTTGAATAATACTAATTTAAAAGTGGTCTAAATTATTATACAAAAAAAAACACATGATTTTTCCCTTGGAAACAAGGTATACTAAAAGCAGAATGGAACCAACAGCAACAATAAATCTATACTAATATTATAAAGCTGAAGAGTTTGTTTGTTTGTTTGATTGAACGCGCTAATCTCAGGAACTGGTCCGAATTGAAAAATTCTTTTTTTGTTAGGTAGCCTATTTATCGAGGGAGGCTATAGGCTATATAACATTACGCTACAACTAAGAGGAGCGGAGCAGTAATGAAAAATGTTGCAAAAACGGGGAAAATGTATTCCTTTTGAGAGTTTACGTTGCGTGCAACGCAAAAATCATGTATGACGGAATTGTTCCTTTTAAAAAGTTCTAAAAAAAGTCCGCGAGAGCATATGTCTATCTTTTAAGGTTGACTCACTATAACTCAAAAGGAGCGAGCAGCAACGAAAAGTGGACGAAAACTAGCAGGCAAATCGATGCGACGGGAAGGGTCAGGGGACAAAAATTTGACGCGGACGAAGTCGCGGGCAGAAGCTAGTATTACATATAAAGCAAAACCGAACCACAGCACAACGGGACTCGATTGTTCAAACAAATAAACGATATTACTACGATGTCATTTTATACAAAATGGAACCAAGTTACATAGTTTCATTGATATCAGTATATCCCTGGGTTGTGGTGTGGTTCTTTTTTTTTGTATGAGAAAACCGATCAATTAGTAAATGTTGAAAGGACCCACATGCACATTTTCTTAATTATCTAGTACGTTTAAGAGTATTAAGAGCAAATTTATATACGCATACTTAAATAAGTAATTTATCAATAAATTTAAATAAAATAAATAGTAATTATACTTGATCTAACAGAGCTGCACATGTTTTTGTAAATCCTTTGATATCTTAGGAGTGCGTTTTTGCTGGGTGGTTCCTTTTTGCATAAATACGCGGACATGTTAGAAATGTTATTCTGAGTTGACAGTCACACGGTAGCAATGTCAATTAGAAAAGTGTGGTGTTTTTGGCTTGTCATCTTGCGTTATTAGTCTATATGAACATGAAGGTCTTAATTAAGAGTACGAAGGTGTGTCTCAATTGATTGGTAGTGTTTTAAAATAGAGATCGTGTGTCTATTTACTAACGAGTTTCAAATTGATATAATATGACTTTTTGCTAATGTTACAAAATAGAAGCTAACGGTGCGGTTTGAAAGAAGATGTAGTGATAAAAATTTAAAAGAGTATGCTAATTGCTTGGATGGTTTGGTCATGTTGAGAGGCTGAATGAAGTGCGGCTAACAAAAGGTGTTTACAAGGTAGGTGTAACTAGACATGCCGAAAGGGGACGCCCTAGAAGAACATATAGTGACCTTATTGGTGATGTTCTTCAGAAGGGTCAAGTGCGTAGTACTGGTAACCGGCGTGCGTGTATGACCAGATGTATGAATTTAAACGAGGCAAATGGAATATGTTAGAATCGTAGCAAGTGGCGTTCTGTAGTTTCTGCCTACTCTCATAGGAAAAACGCGTGTGTTTATGTATGTATGTATAAGCTAATAATATGTATTATGTACTCACTTACATATTAAGATACAAAAACGGCCTCCCCGTTTCAATCATAGCGACATTAATAAATTCGTCCGCATCGCTGTCAACAGGAAAAGTGCCCAAACGGCTGGCAGCTTTGCCACGTTGTATGGCACCATGCTGGATCTCTGGACAAAAAATTGGCCAACTCTCTGGTCACGTGAACAGTTGACCAACCGTTTGTTGATGTCTCCAAAACCCAAGGGAGCCTGCCAGGATCGCGAGATTGTTCGAAAGAGACACCGTGACCCTGGCACTAAGGCAACTGAAGGAACACGGGTGGGTTTTCAACCGACGAAAAAAAACGGAGGAGGTTCTCAATTCGACGCGTATATTTTTTTTAATGTATGACCACGCATTATTTTTTACATAGTGGTCCGATTGTGACAATTCTTCTTCTATTGGAAAGGATATACTCCCAAGGTGGTCCCATATAAATTTGAAAAAGAAAATCGAACCCTAAGGGTCGGAAAACAGGGGATGATTGATTGTTCACTCACTGATTGTAATGTATAAACACGCATAACTTTATACAGAGTAGTCCGATTTTGATAATTCTTTTTTTGTTGGATAGGGTATACCTTGCCAAGTATTATTAGTACATTAAAGTCACAAAAAATTATAAAATAAATCTTTTTAACAAAAAATTAAACCGCCGAAAAAACTGAAAAGCATAAAATAATAATAATAAATGTCTTTGGACAACCAACACATCGTTGTCTGATCCCAAACTAGGCAGAGCCTGTACTATGGTAACCAGACAACTGATAAACATATTTATATATTTCTAAATACATACATATTATAGATAAATTACACCCAGACTGATTGTGCTCATCACACAAACATTTGTCCTGGGTGGGAATCGAACCCACGACCTCAGCCTTACCAGTCAGGGTCACTAACCACTAGACTAACAGGCCAGTCAAATAATAATAAACCTTAAAATTTTGAGTCGGCGCTGAAAAATCAATGAACAAAGATCACTCAAAGCGCCGACTCATAATTTTAAGGTTTATTATTTTATGCTTTTCAGTTTTTTCGGCGGTTTAATTTTTTGTTAAAAAGTTTTTTAGTCAGTAAAAGTCTGACACCCTACCGCTCCGCCCAGAGCGGGAGAAGTCATTTGATGATTTCCCATCCAAAAAAAAGCACTTGGATGCCATGGTCTTAGGTCCTACCCTTAACAAATCGAACATATATGATTCAGTATGAGTTAAAAAAAAAATAAGGTTTCAGACTTGATCCATTTACCAGGTTAAGAAGCCGACGATTTTTTTCCGATTTCGCTGATTACGTGATTTATAGACGTGTTTTTATTAAAGTTAAAATACTATATTTCTATAACTTTACTGCAAAAAATTAAATGTATCTAATGATTGAGCTCTTTATTTATTTTTGTCAAGGATTATAATGCGAGGGTTAGGTTGTTTTGAAAAGATAATTTGTAAAATTTCGTATACGCATATTGCAAGGGCTTGGATCAAGGTGGCCCTGGAAATAGTGTTGCAAAGGACTCGAGTCTTCGAGTCTTAATTTTAGAGACTCGGCTCAATTATGCACGACTCAGTGTGCTCAAAAGGCTCGGAGACTAGAGTCAAGCCAAGCCCGAGTCATTCCAAAAAAGAACTCGAGTCTTAAAAGGACTCGAGTCTTAAAATGGACTCGAGTCTTAAAGAAAAACTCGTAACATGAAGATGAGACTTATAGTTCATCATTCGAAAAAACTCTTATAACTCGTCAGATTTTTTTTGTATTATAACCACTCATTTGAACTTATCACCTTCTATTCGAGTCTTTTCGAATGATGAGCTACAAGTCTCATCTTCTAAGACTCGAGTGCTTGACTCTAGACTTGGAGCCTTTCGAGCACACTGAGTCTTGCATAATTGAGTCGAGTCTTAAAAATTACGACTCGAGGACTCGAATCCTTTGCAACACTACCTGGAAAAGGATGGCTGGAGGGATATTTGGAGGCTCAGAAGTGCTTCAGTTTAGGCTATTAAAAAAAATACGGCCTCTAAAACCCAACCCACGATAAATCACGAATATGAAAATCTAGAACAGAAACCTAGAATTATAATTTGTAATAGTGCACTAAGCTTCTAAGATTAACTTATAAACCTGTGTTTGACTACGATTAAGATTTGCCATTCTTACTCAACAATTTGGCTTTATCTAGACATAAAATCTAGAACTTAACGTTCTGCGACCACGCTTTGGGTTGTAATTACACGGTCTCGAATTTGATTCTTAATTGTTTCAAAACAAAGTGCAATTTACAACGAAGCTCAAGTAACCGAGGATTTTTTCCGTTATAAAGAGTTTTCGTTTTTTGGAGTGAAGAGAAACAATCAAATCCAACTCCACCTGCAGAATATATTCCTTGTTTTTACCCGACTACTAAGCAAAAAGGCGGGTTATGATTTTGAACAGTATGTATGTATCTTCATCTGTTTCCTCATAAATCCTAAACGTCTTAGCATAATTTGACAAATGTGGTATCGTTGTAAGCTTCTTGATGGTCCGCTGGGTCTGTGACGTCACATTAAATTTATAATGAATTACAAAACAAAACATTGCAAAATGGCATAAAACCACGGTTTTCAGATGAGAATATTTTATTGTTTCACACTTTTTAGAGCGTGATCTATTTCATTTGAGAGTAACATGAAGATTCGAATGACGTTATCACGACGCACGCTATTTCGAAAATCTTTACGAGTGGTAAAAGGCGGTACGCCAGTTCGAAAACACATTGAGTCGATAACCGCTACATCGAATGACATTATCGCGAACACGCTGATTCGTAGAGTCATTCTAATCTTCATATCGCTCCCATTTCAGTAGTGTCCGTGTAGTTTCTGTATATGCTTTTGAATGGGCAAATAGATTCATTTTTGTAACAGACTCCTTAATTAACACTTTTAAAAAATCCTTTAAATGGGAAATAAGTACTTTGAGTATGAGTAAGGCTGGTTGTCCGACTTTAGCGCTTCTGACTAGTAACCTACAATTTTAAACCTTTAAAAAAATATAAAACAATGTGGGATTACCGATGACAAAATGTTACCGATACTTCTTTTGACTGTTAATGTAACATAAACTTTATAGTATTCACACTCACGCGTTTTCACCTTATTTAGAGGAATCGGATATCACTAAAATATTACGAAACCATTATATTATCGTAAACCTTATGTTTGGAAAAGAATTGCGTGAGTTGAAATATGCCCGTGGGTGTCGTAAGAGGCGACTTAGGGACTTACTAGAGAATGGGCAGCAGCGTTCCCTATGCATTATACCACCACCCTGCGATCGCCAACCCGCCTGCCGAGCGAGGCGATTACGGTAAATCCCTCGAATTGGAAAAGGCATATGTCCAGCAGTGGACGTTTATCGGCTGAAATGATGATGATGATGAAATCTAGTCGCAGTCTCATCTCGGCGACAAACAAATGTCAAAAACTTGTCCAAAATGTATGTATTTTGACAGATCGAGAAATTCATGACCCTTTGCTTTAAGTTTCTACTATTTTTAACTAATTTCCCTATAAATCTTAATTTGTTTCGCAAGGGTTCAAAAAATGGGCCCTGAATCCAGATGCACATGACTGAGATTGCCCCTCTGTTACGGTGAAATATTTATAAGTACCTGTTTTGAAATGTATTTGCATACCTATACGTACCATGTTTCTGGTGAATAATTTACCTTGACTTTTGACTTTGCCCTTAAATTGAAGACGCCTGAAGGGCAAACTGAACGCGTAGGCAGCTAACGCAACAAAGATTAAGTAACTAGTAACTTAAGTAGATTTGAGATTACATTAATCCTCAAAGTATTATGAACCTCACCGCGTACACATTTGTGTTTCAATTTGAACTGTGTACATAGCCGCTGTAAAAGAAGCTTAAATTGGTTTGTGATTCTAAAAATGAAAAAAATAGCCATATGACAAAAGAAAAAAAAAGAACGTTAAAAATTTAAAATTGGAATTTCGACACTACAAATTGCCATTCACAGGTTCGTTTTCTAATCCAGTTGTATATGTACATTTCCATCAGTTAGGTTTGGAACACACTAAAGTAACGAACATAGCACTCAGATCAGTGTCTACCAACCTTGTTGACTGCCTAATCTTACCATGACACGAGCTTTAACTCCTGCCGACAGGAGACACGTCTGGTACGTACGAGATGCTGCAATAATCCTTTAATCGCGTCATCAGAAGGGAGTCACTTACTGTACATTTCGAATATGACGTCATTCCTCAGTACGCTATGAAAGCTTCTCTACTGACGACTCTCATTTGCCAGTACGCCACGAAAGATGCTCCGCGTCACGTTCAGTGTTTTACAGTTGAGAAATGTTTTGTTGTTGCATTTTCATGAAAAGTGCAAAATGTGTTTGTATTTAAATTAGCTGTGGCTCCGGATGAATGGTATACTTTATACTGTTCTATATTTTAAACAAAGTGACTAAAAAAAATGAAACGCCTTTGCTAAAAACCAAATTGAAAAGTCTTTCCTACAAGCTTTTTTTTTTCTGGATGGGAAATCATCAAATGACTTTTCCCGCTCTGGGCGGAGCGGGAGGGCATGTCAGACTTTTACTGACTAAAACCCACCCGTGTTCCTTCAGTTGCCCATGTGCCAGGGTTACGGTATCTCTTTCGAACAATCACGCGACCCCGGCAGGTTCCTACAAGCTTCAAAGCTGTGTCGTTTTTCTTTTGATTATTTTTCTTCGAATTCTTCATGAGTACAGCTTGGCAAAAAAGAGTCTGGAAAAAATGAGGGCGCCTGCTTAGCAGTTATGGCCATCCTGTATACTAGGACTAAAAGTGATAAGATACGTGTGTGTCCACAAACACGAGATCCGGAAATTCTCATCAGTCAAGATTTCAAGACTTGATAGGCACACAGTCTTTTACTTTCATTGTCACAGTCTTTTATTTAGTAGATTTAAAAAATAATTAAATTACACTCAGGGATTGCCGATTGAACCCGATACACAAGACATAATGTTCAGCAATCGCATTTGCGGCCACCATCTAGGGTATTCACAACCATTCGTTGGTTGGTATGCCTGTATCAAATTTGACATGAATGATACTGAACGAATCCTGTTAATGCTGACAGTTTATAGTCGACAAGAAGGCGACTTACAGCTACTTACTGTCGGAAACTAATCAGAAGTCAGAGAGTACCCATAACATGTCGCATACGAAAGGTACGGGCAATATCGAATAAACTTGAACAGTTGACTAATGAAGGCGTCAGGTATGTCTATGTTGG
The DNA here is from genome assembly GCA_932294355.1 of Aporophyla lueneburgensis. Classification (NCBI taxonomy): domain Eukaryota; kingdom Metazoa; phylum Arthropoda; class Insecta; order Lepidoptera; family Noctuidae; genus Aporophyla; species Aporophyla lueneburgensis. Next base: position 15,319,673 of record OW028759.1, read on the forward strand.
TTACATAACATTATCACTATTCACATGACAATGAAAATGAAATAACACGCTATAATTTAGATTTTATTTGAAAAGAAACACGTGACATAACATCGTTCGTGTATTCCTTTTCGGTGCTATGATAGATTTTTTCCAGTAACACTGATGTGACAGTTTTACTTTTCTTATTTATGAAATCTAAATAGTGTAAAAATCTTTCTTAGACGTTTACGGCTCCCATTACAACCCGTCTCCTCAAACTATAGGTAATATATTACGTAGAATAGGCACCTGAAAAATAATAAATATAAATTATACTATTTTTTACTGTGGCATGCGATAATAGCATTAACAAAAATAAATACTTGCCTGTTTCTTTAGTATTGAACTTTTTGTCTAATTGCACACAGATCAAAATCGTCTAATTCTTTCTTCCACCAACTGTTCTGGTGTTTATCCAGGTGTAGGAAAAATTCTTAATTTTTTTCATTTTCATTAACAATTTCTCTAATTGTACTGTGAGATTTACCTTGAAAAAAATATAAAGACAGCCATATTAATTCCATGTACATTTTTCAATTTCAAGTATCAAACATCAAGAGTCAACGTTCACGCGATTTGTCAAACTAGAAAACATAACCTCAATAATCTATTAGTAAATAAAACAATAAAATGGCTTGAAACTTATAATACCGATAAAACTTAATATTAGAAAGGAAAAACAATGACTGGTATTGACTAAAAGATAAATTTCTTGGATAAATACCTGTCGTGTCGGCAGTTCTTTCGACAACATTGTCAATCGGAGACAAAATTTGTTTCGCTTCTGATTCCGCCAAATTTCTTGGCGAAAAATTGGTATATCACAGCTCACACCACTACACGCAAGAACTAGATAAAAAAAACCAAGTCACAGCTCTATACATGGACATGACAAAAGCGTTTGATTATGTTGATCATGAACTTCTTTTGCAAAAACTGGAAATATACGGAGTTCGGGGTAAAGCACTACAAATAATCAAATCATATCTATGTAACCGAATACAGTTCACTGAAATAACACAGTTATGTCCATTTACAAAGAGAGAGATTAAGTATACATCGAGTCCTAGATTTGTAAAATATGGTGTACCTCAAGGGTCAATACTGGGACCACTACTGTTTCTCATTTACATAAACGATTTACCTAATGCTATTCAGCAACCTATGGTTTTATTTGCAGATGACAGTACGGTTCTTTTCACAAATAATAAAAACAAAAATCATGAACAAGAAATAAATGATTCCTTATCTAAATTAATAAATTGGCTTCAAATAAATAATTTACAAATTAATCTCACAAAAACACATTACATGAACTTTAAAAATAGAAACGCAACATCTATTCCTTTAAGTATTGCATACAATAATGAAACAGTAGCTGAAGTAGCAAATACAAAATTTTTAGGAATCCATATAGATTCGAATATGTCATGGAAAACACATGTAAATAGTGTATGTACCAGATTGAATCAATTTTCTTACGCTCTATACATGCTTAAAAAAGTATCCAACCAGACCGCGCTTCTTACTGCTTACCATGCGTATGTGGGATCCACTCTGTCGTATGGGTTACTATATTGGGGAAACTCGACTGATAAAGAAATTGCGTTCAAAGCCCAAAAAAAGTGTATTAGGTCTATATGTGGGTTACGCCAAACGGATTCATGTAAACCACATTTCGTAAATCTCAAGATTTTAACACTTCCTGCTCTATTTATCTACCTGGCCTCAATGTTAGTTAAATCAAACATTACAAGCTATGATACGTTAAGGAGCAGAAGACTTAAACATACCCTAAGAGATAAAACGTCCCACACTAGAGCGTACAGTAATAGTGTTTTCTGTATGAGCACAAAGATTTATAACAAGCTACCTATGGACATTAAGATTATAAATTCAATTATTATTTTTAAAGGAATGCTGAAAATTTTCTTAATTAAAAAGGCCTATTACTCAATAGCAGAATTTCTTGAGGAAAAATAATTCTGTTCAATAAAGTACCTCACTAAAGTGAATATAATTCAGTAAAATATTTTTAAAAGGATTATGATAATTAATATTAAATGATTACAATACTGTGACATATTTGAATTAATGAATAATGATAATTTTTAAATCAGGTAACTCATGACATGTGTATTTTCATTTAGGTATGACTTTAATAATTTATAATTAATATGATGTAAATGATAAAATTATATAATGTAATTAAAACGATGTCCTATATGAAATTTAATATTTATAACTTTTTTCTATTTAATTAATTAATGTAAATAATGCATGTTCAACTGTTACTGTTAAAATTATAAGCATATATGCATGATGAAATTGCAATGCCCTAACAGGGCCACTATGTTCTAAGAACTGATATCCTCGTTAAGAACTTTATTTATATACACATAGTAAGCAATAAAGAATTTGAATTTGAACTACTCCTTATTGTTTTATTCATTTTGTATATGTACAAAAGCATTAATAATTGATAGCTAATTAGAAATAAGTAAAATACAACTGGGAACATAACACAATGACAGATTAGCTACTTGTTGATGATAAACAAAGTAGTGTTGCCACCAAAAATATATTTTAGTTCCAATGGTTACCACGACAGACTCTTTTTTGCCAAGCTATACCACCTCTGACATTTTTCAACCACTTTTCAACCTTATTACGGATGTTAAAAGTGATACACCGGTATCATCCGCGTTTGGGTACGTGTCCAACAATTTCCTCATCATCATCAGTGATGATCATCATTTCAGCAGAAAGACTTGCAATGCTGGACATAGCCTCCACCAAGCACCGCCACTTCGACCAACCATTTAATACATCAAAATTCAAAAGATTTATCCATATTTCATGATCCTTAGCCAATTTGCACTAATTACAAGAAACTGTGAAAGTTATATTTATCTCCGCTTCAAACTAAGAAATCTAAATGATTTGCCTAAAGAAACATTATTCCGTCTAAAAACTTTTCGGAGATATAATAATCAGGTAAAGTGGCCTACGAAAATTCTAGTTAGAATAATCAGAAAGTCTGAAACTTTATTCTTCTGTGAGAAGTTTATTATGAGAATCGTGGCATACATTGTATAAACTTGAAAATGCCGAGCGGTTCGTCTTTAGATACGGTTCACCGCAATTCTGTGGCAGCAAAACCAGTATAAGCTGATATCTTATTCTATTGATGCTCCGTACTACGTAAGACCACGTTCCCAAGGGACGTAAAAATATCGCGGCGTTATTTTATCGCGCACTGTGGTAACTTACGTAGTTAAACTGAGCGTTAAGAATCCAATAGAGTGCATCCTATCCTAACGTGTTCCAAAAACAAACAGCGGTAGAAATTATAGACCATCACCTGCTACGATTTTTTTTTTTTAAGGATGGGAGAAATCATCAAATGACTTCTCCCGCTCTGGGCGGAGCGGGAGGGCGTGTCAGACTTACTGACTAAAACCCACCCGTGTTCCATCAGTTGCCCATGTGCCAGGGTCACGGTATCTCTTTCGAACAATCACGCGACCCCGGCAGGCATCGGTCCTAGTAGACCCATACACCTGCTACGATCCTTTCATCATTTTGTTCGTCGTTTACCATACATATAGACATACACGCGCGCCGGTTGCAAGAACTACGCATCTCACTGTTCTGAACCACATCACCCATAAGGCCACTATATGTCCTTGCAGGCATCGCCTCGGGCCGAGTGCTTGAAGTAGCACATAAACAAAAATCACAGAGAGGAGGCCTCCAGCACAGGCCTCCGTTCTGTGAGAGGAAGTGGGCTGTAATCTACCACGCATGCCCAGTGCGGGTTGGTGAATGATATCAGATATCTTAGGTTTTTTAGGGTTCCGTTGCCAAATGGCAAAAAACGGAACCCTTATAGATTCGTCATGTCTGTCTGTCTGTCTGTCCGTCCGTCCGTATGTCACAGCCACTTTTCTCCGAAACTATAAGAGCTATGCTGTTGAAACTTGGTAAGTAGATGTATTCTGTGAACCGCATTAAGATTTTTACACTTAAATAGAAAAAAAAACAATAAATTTTGGGGTTCCCCATACTTAGAACAGAAACTCAAAAAAATTTTTTTCATCAAACCCGTACGTGTGGGGTAATTATGAATAGATCTTTAAAAATGGTATTGAGGTTTCTAACATCATTTTTTTCTAAACTGAATAGTTTGCGCGATAGACACTTCCAAAGTGGTAAAATGTGTAGCCCCCCCGCCCCCCCGTAACTTCTAAAATAAGAGAATGATAAAATTAAAATATATATGATGTAGGTACAGTACCATGTCAACTACCACCAAAAATTGGTTTGAACGAGATCTAGTAAGTAGTTTTTTTTTTATACGTCATAAATCGTAAACCGCAGTTTACCTTTCATTCAATCAACTCAAATATAAAAATGAAAACATTTAATTTCATAAACATAAACCTTATGCATAAACCGAGGATACCTACAGGTTTGTACGGAACCCTCGGTGCGCGAGTCCGACTCGCACTTGGCCGGTTTTTGTTTTTAGAACATTCCGGTTTCTTCACCGTTTTGAGAACAGTGATGATGGATTAATACATAAAGTGCTAAACTCTTATCCAGCAACAGCCACCCTATGAAGATCGTCGCTCCGTCTAACCTGAGCTCGTCCTACCCTACGTTTGCCGATTCGCGGTCTCCACTCAAGAACACGTTTATCTCAAAAGTTATCAGTTCTACGGGTTATTTGGCCGGCCCATTGCCACTTACGCTTGCTATATCGACAACATTGGTTCTCTGCCGGATCACAGACAAACTCCAAGCATAGCTTGTCCCATAGCTCGCTGAGCGACCATGAATTTATGGAAAAGCCGTACTGTTAGTGTCCAAATTTCGGCTCCGTAACTCATAAAATGTCTCAGTGATTGAAAAACAAGTCCTTGGTTTGAAATTATTCATCTGTTCTCAACACTCAACTCGGGTATCAAACCTAAGTCCTCATTACTCTTAGGCCACAAAACCAATTTAATGTCGCTCCTTTTATTTAGCTAATAAACGTTTGTCTTCAAAATTATTCATCAGACAAAGTGGTCCACAGAATGCCTCCTACAAAATGTGGAAGAATTTGTCAAGTAAATTGTAGTTATTTAGAGAATACTCGTAAAAAGTGAGGAGGCTTCTAGAAATGTGATGATTGTTATAGCCTGTGTAACAGACCAGCTTTAAGGCTTAGTAGTGAGAGTATTATGAATGTGAAGAACGTAAATATGGGTTCAGATGAAGTGACACTTTGCAGGCGTAGATCTCTGTCAGTCTTTACGGGGAGACGCCTGACAGCCAGACAACTTAACCCCCTTACTTGACCCGGGCAACTCTTTTACGGTGAGGGCAAATCTAACGATTTAAATCTTTGACCTGCGACGTACATATGTTACACAATACAATGAATCGTGATTCATTTGGATAGTTCATCCACGTTCATTGCTTTATTTATGTTGATGAGCAGACGCATTTTTGAAACCTGTGAAGCAGTGGATAAGGAATATCCTACAAAACGCAATTTGTATGTGGTGTAGGTCTATTATTTGATGTCCCGCTTGCTTATCCTGGTGCCATCATCTTCAGCAGCCTATAATATTCTTACTGCTGGGACACAGGCCTCCACTCGGCGAGAGGGAGTGGGCCATAATTCACTACGCAGGCCTAATGCGGGTTGGTAGATATCACATGTCTTAGAATTTTAGGTTATAAGATATGCCGGTTTTCTCATGATGTTTTCCTTCACCGTTTTGAGAGCAGTGGTGATGGAATAATTAACACAAAGTATAGTGACTGCTTGGGTTCGAACCCACGACCTACAACTCGTTAGTCGTGGCCGTTACCACTGGGCCACCACTGCTCATCATACCATTGAATATTCTATAGTAAATACGTAAATATTGACCCTATTTAAAGTGAGGCCTATTACGAAGTACCTAAATCGTTAATATTAATATCCGAAGTCCAACAGAATAAAATTAATATTGATAAACAAGTTTCAAACAAGTTCATTAATAATTCTGCTTGGGACCCTTTGTTTATTTCGATGCAATTACCGGAAAGTTTGGTATTCTATGTGAACCAATAAGTCAATTTTGAATGATAAGTAACTTTTGTATAAAATTTATTGGGAGTTGCTCTAGAGTTTAGATCATAAATATGGATACTTACTAAAATAAAGAATTAAAATCATCAATTTATCGGGTGTTATCTTCTCGTGGATGTCGTAGAAGGCGACTAAAAAGGACTTACTAGAGAATGGGCAACACGCATCCCAAGCGTTGCGATTAGTGCAAACCTCCCCAATTGGGGGATGCCTATGTCCCGATAGATAGATAAAAAAAACCTGTTCGGGTCACTGAATAGTTGACTTATTTCGTCGACTTACATTTCCATCTTTTTCTCAATATGGCGTTTAGTTGTTGCCATATTTAATTTTGATAACTGTCATATATCTTTTGTGACACTCATAAAATTAAAAATATCTGGATGACCGAGCTTCGCTCGGTATTTTTTGGTAAATTGTGTTTAAAATAATAAGTTTATGTTCAAGTTGATTATCGATAAAGTTGGTCATTGAAAACACGAATAAAACGACATTTTATAAAAATGAATCTTAGCTAGATCGATTTATCGCCCCCGAAACCCCCTGTATACTAAATTTCACGAAAATCGTTGGAGCAGTTTCCGAGATTCAGATTATATATAATATATACAAGAATTGCTCGTTTAAAGGTATAAGATAAGATTAAAATAAATCAATTGACGTAAGAATCGTCAAAGTCAGCCCAAAGTACGGATTTCGTGCTTAGGGAGTAGATCACCTGAGTATGAGACATCAGGTGGAACGGTGACCTTGTGAAGGCTGCAGGAAAGTCCTGGATAACCTATGTCCTTATTCGTGGATGTTTTTCGGTACGGAATGATAATAAAATAGGTAGAGATGGTCTTATTAATATCAGTACAAATTTTCACTTATTAAAAAGTTCGATCAATTCATCATCTGCTTAGCCTTTTCCTTACTATGTTGGGGTCGGCTTCAGTCTAACCAGATGCAGCTTAGTACCAGTACTTTACATGCAGCGCTTGCCTATCTGACCTCCACAACCCAGTTACTGGTTAATACATTTCCCGTGGTAAATCTGAATGTCTGACTTTCGGGCTTCTGACGACCCGTGACGACACTGGCACTGTCAAACATCGGCTTTATGTGCTTTCCGAGGCACGGAGGAGTCTTGCTATGTAAAGATGGTCACCCATCCACGGACAAACCTCAGCACGTGTAGCTTAACCTAATCAGTCGATCCGTGCCGCAGTTATTACTTACCCACGAGCAAATAATTTAATCAAATACTGTAACAATATAACATATCAGATATGATCTGTAATATGCTATCATAGTCATCTCCAATAACATTTAATTAAGGATTGATATCGTATTGAGAGAACCCAGCTCCCCCCTCCTTAATCAAATATTGACTAATTGCTATTAGGATCATAACTTCAATGAACTATGGAATGTATCTAAGTCATACTTTGAAACCGTTAGCATTAATTTATGTATCTTAATTAAAATTTATTGCAGTTTATAATCGTAACAGTGGTAATTAAAGTCAGTAGGTACAATGGATGACACGTGAGCTCGACAAATGAATGTGCGAATAACACTTGTGCGACAAAACTGTACTGCGACTCACAATAGTTCGAATGTGCGACACACTCGAGCTCATACTCACACTAGGTTAGGTTAGATTTAAACTGTGACCTCCTTCGCACGAGCCGAGCGAGCGAAGCGAGCGGTGCCGCGGCAGCGGCCGGCGAGTGCTAGAAATGACTATATTGAGAACTATGGTGAGTCGCAGTACAGTTTTGTCGCACAAGTGTTATTCGCACATCCATTTGTCGAGCTCACATAGTACACTCGGTACAAGGGCATTAAAATATCGCAGCGGGATTTTATCGTGCAATGGATTTTTGTACAGAATAGCACCATCCTGTTTCTTCCCGTTAGCGTCGCTGGAGGCGACTAAGGGACATACTCGAAAAGAGAATGGGCAGCAGCGTTCTCTGTGTTCATTTTACTACCATTAAGAGAAGCCTATGTCCAGCAGTGGACGTCTTTCGCCTAAAATTATCATGGTGATGATTGTGGACGTGGACAGGTGTGTGACTAAAATCGGGACTACCGCCGCCATATTGTCCGGCCTATAATGTTCTCACTTCTGGGACACAGGCCTCCTTAAAATGTTTACCAGCACCCTTGTTAATGTCCTTCAGGCGCCAAGCGATCCATTTCCATACTCTACTTTTATGCCGTTGTCAAATAAAAAATGGCGATTTTATCTCACGTTTATTTTTTTATTTTTCACGCTGATCTGTAACTTCTGTGATCTGTCTAATCAATTATCCGATTTTTATATCTACATCGATATAAAAGAACATCACTATTTTATCGACCTTTACAAACAACACTATCGTTAGCCCAGATGCGATATGTAATAGAATTTTTACGGTTACATCAGTTTTACAACTAGTTGCAACAATACAATTTGAGGGTAGTCGTAAAAAATAAATGTTTGTGATTGAATCATAGCGTAAAAAAGAATATTTTTGACCAAAATGGCGTCAATATGTCTTGGTGTTAGTGGTGGAATTGTTTACGAGTATTGGTTAATTGTTTGTTAGCCAAACCGGATGAAGCCGAATACCAGTCTTTTATATGGAGCGACTGCCTATCTGACGTCCACAACCCAGTTACTGGGTAATACAATACCTCTTGGTTAGACACTGTCAGACTTTCAAGCTTCTGATGACTCGTTAACGACTGTCAAAAATCCGCGAATGGTATGGTATGTTTTAAAGATTGTCACCCATCGAAGAACTAACCGAGGCAAGTATAGCTTGACTTACTTACACTACTTATCCCAAGCCTCACGAAAACGCTGCATACCAGTATTTTACATGGACCGCCTATCTGACCTCCACAACCGGGTTACTGGGTAATACAATACCCCGTTGGTAAGACTGACTGTCAGACTTTCAGGCTTCTGATGACCCGTAACGACTGTCAAAGATCGCGAATGGTTTGGTTTCTAAAGATAGTCACCCATCGACGGACCTACCGCGGCAAGCATAGCTTAACTTATTTAACTAATCTTATATCTTTAAACGAGCAATTCTTGTGTATATGTATATATATATATATAATCTGAATCTCGGAAACGGCTCCAACGATTTTCATGAAATTTAGTATACAGGGGGTTTCGGGGGCGATAAATCGATCTAGCTAGGATTCATTTTTATAAAATGTCGTTTTATTCGTGTTTTCAATGACTAACTTTATCGATAATAAACTTGAACATAAACTTATTATTTTAAACACAATTTACCAAAAAAATACCGAGCAAAGCTCGATCATCCAGATATTAATATTATGTTACCAGCCGTTTGTGCCCCATCGTAGAGCAAAAGCGTCCCTTAGCTCCTTCTACTTATCTACATCTGTTTGTTGCCAATGCTTAGGAAAAAAAATAGAAATGGTCTTCGTTATCATGCTCGTGTTTTGGGGGGGGGGGGGGGGAGTGTTGTTAGTTAGGCCCATAACTTTCCGGCATGCAATAAGTGTGGCCAGCCAAGTTCCATTTGAGAGGAAACCGCCAAATTCGCCTGCGAAATTCAAATTTAACGTATTTGAAATTTGCTATAGTTGTGTCGGGCATAATATGATTCGCGAAATAACCAATACCATCCTCTAAGTTCATTTAATCCCAATGAATTACTAAGTATTTCATAAAATATTCATAAATGGCTTTACGTGAAAGGTGATGGCCAAGTATTGATGGTTTTAATGATTACGTAACAAACATAAAATTGGGCAGAGCTGTACCTACCCACATTTTGCCAGTTATGTTTTAGGTCCCATGTAATAGGGGGCGAGCCTATTGCGATCAACCGGGCATAGATCCAGACTCCTGGCTGCTACTGAGAACTTCCAGATAGAAAGACCCAATAACACTTTGCCCGACCTGGGAATTTAACCCGGGCCCTCATGCTGAACAGTAGCGCTTGCGACCACGAGGCGAAAGAGGCATTCAGGAGGACAGCAGGAGATGCTTATGATCCTGTAAATACATACTTATTATTGTAGCGAATCATTAAGTCAGCTTTTGTACCTGTTTTGTGTTACAAATAATCATATTTATTCAACATACAACATGAGACTGTCTTGCAAAAAACGTAAGAAAATTTGCAATTCCCTTACTCTGGCGTTTGGAACCCGTGTGACATATATAAAAAATTCGAGTTTTAAAACGCAATATCGAATTCCATATACTCCACTAATAAATTCAATCAATTTCCCAGTACCTAATAAATAATAAAAAATTGTACAAACGCTAGCACATCAAGCTACCCGAAACTGACAAATTCTGCCAATCAACCTTGAACCTAATGCTTTAGCGATAAAGTTGAAAATCTATTAAATAAATTTGACAGATTGTAGTAGCTTGATGTGCTGGCGTCTGTACATTCAATACTCTAGCATACAATTCTCAGTATCCAGTTTCCGTAGCTGAAATCCGCATAAAGCCAACGGTGAGTACTTCCCAACTCCAAGAGGAATTGATAGTAAATATTTAATATTGATTCTCTACACAGAATGGTTGGCTGACATTTATTTTACTTGGGTTTTATTTATAAAACATACATCTTTACTGTTTTTAATTTGTCATATGAAATTTTAACGGCTTAATTCATTTGTTTATTTCTTAATTGAAGAAGCAAGTTCGGAAAAACGCAAATACGTCGCGCTAGGATTTCATTGCTGCGCTTGATTTTCAACTCTTGGTGTTGAGCAGAGCGTTGTTGTATAACAAAGTGCATCCCAGTGCTTCGAAAAAACGAAAAAAAACAGTGCTGGCGCCTAACAGAACTTTAAAATTCCAGTGCGCGTTGCAATCTCGCCACGATATTTTTACGTTCGTCCTAACGTGGACTTAGAAGTGAACTTAGATATATTTTGACGAATAGGTGGAAAACTTGATCATCGTGGTGTCATTATGTGTCTTTCCCAAGAAAATCCAGCCGTTCGACAACCCTGCAAGAAAAAAAAACCGGTCCATAATACCTACTTTAATTTAAATACTCAGAGTACAAATTAAAAAAAAACTTCTCCAACAGCTTGCACTTGCACGAACAGAAAATATTTAAGATTTAACTATTATAACACGACGTCACTCTCAAAACATAACGGTAAGTTCGCGCTTCTCATTCATGTCCGTTTTTTGCGACAAAGACAGTTTTTTTTTATCTCCATAATCTTAGAAAACTTGTAGCTTCTAAAGCTCGTTTAATCTATTTTAAAATCCTTTCTTACATGTTATTTCTTCTTAAAAAAATTCAACTTTATGATAGTGTACTAACAAACTACAGACAAAGTCATAAAATTACATAACATTCGGCGCACTGATCAGCCTTTTTTCCAAATACACGTATTTGCTTACCATTTTCGGGAACTAAATATATATTTTGGAAGCTAAATTGCGAAAGCAGAATTATAATATTTTTAGAAAAGAAAACTAAATTTATATCTTTTTTGCAATACGATAACCAACTCCCTATCTTAGAGCTGATTAAACGCAAAAGTGTATATTCTTCTCACTGCAACATAGCACATGCACCACACGTCATGCCATTAGTCCACGTCAGCGACAACTGAGCGCGGAGCAGAGTGAGCAGCTATGCCCGACCAATTTGTCACTACTTATGCACTAACGCAATTTACCTACCCGCCTGCAGCACGGACAGAATTCACATCTACCCACAGACCTGAATTTTATATGAATTGTATTGTTACGAGATGAAGAAGTTATATTGTAGAATTTTGTTTGTTACGTTCGTTTGAATGTACATTTTTCAGTAATTCAAATTCAAATTCAAATAATTTATTTCAGACATGCGTCCATAGTGTTAGTATACAAGATAACTTAAATACTATTGTTAGTAAACATGAAAATGAATTAATTAAGTAAGTGTTAGTAATAATAAAAATTAATTAAAAACGCTAATTGGTGTGGATTCTCACCCAGTGGCGTAGCAGAGGGGAGTCCCACCGATCTGAAAACACGCTCAGGAGACTGTTGGTGGCATCTTTACTTTTAATGAGCAACTCTACCCATAGTTACTGTGTTTATAATTTCTCTTGGTTACTAAAAATTGGATGCCGCCATTAAATATAGTATAGATCGCAGTAAAGTGATAAAATGCATAGAGAACGCTGCTGCCCACTCTCTAGTAAGTCCCATAGTCGCCTTTTACGACACCTGCGGGAAGAAGGTGATGCTATTTTTTACGTGTGACACCACACGGACGGCCGATTTTTCTATTATTGCTTTTATATTTAATGGCGGCATCCAATTTTTAGTAAACAAGAGAAATTATAAACACAGAAATTGAAAAATGTATACATTTTTCAGTAATACTTTGGCATCTTTACTTTTAATGAGCAACTTTACCCATAGTTACTGTGTTTCTAGCTAGACTAGCTTTTGCCAGCGGCTTCACCCGCGTGGAGGTCGGAAGTTATCCCGCGGGAACATACTACCAGGATAAAAAGTAGCATATGTCCTTTCTCAGGCTGTAAACTATCTGTGTACCAAATTTCATTTAAATCGGTTCAGTAGTTTTAGCAGGAAAGCGAGACAGACAGACAGACAGACAGACCGACAGACCGACAGACCGACAGACAGACAGAGTTACTTTTGCATTTATAATATTGGTTTGGAGTATGGAAGTATGGATGGATTAAACCTAGTATAGACTCTTCAGCATTGCTAACCGAAGGATGAAGGAAGGGCTTGTGGCTAAGTAATAACAGCCGTACGGGTTAATCATTCAGGTTAAGCTACGCTTGCCGCGGTTGCTCTGTAGATGGGTGACCATCCTTACATACCAAGACCCTTCCGTGCCTCGGAAGGGTGTCTTTTGTAGATCTTAGACAGTCGTTACGGGTCGTCAGAAGCCCGAAAGTCTGACCAGTCTTACCGAGGGGTATCGTATTACCCAGTAATTGGGTTGTGGAGGTCAGATAGGCAGTCGCTCCATGTAAAATACTGGTACTCAGCTGCGTTCGGTTAGACTGGAATCCGACCCCAATATAGTTGGGAAAAGGTTAGGCAGATGATAACTGCTTACCAAAGGATCCTCTATGTTCCAGTAAATTCACATATTTGTTTTAGACCTTAGCAACCGAGAAATCTTTATCTAAAGGTTCTCGTTAACAACAGAAACCCAATTAAAACAGAAGAAAGAAAATCTATTAATTCTTAGTGCGCTAACAAAAGTGTTACCCAATATCCTGAACACAGAACAGTTACTCCATCACTGCTTAAGACAGATTACCTTACATTCATCCTTCTATCTAAAACTCCGGTTTGTTTACCTACAGAAATCGTAACAAACAAACGGGCCGAGTTACCCGCCCGTCAAACGCTTCGGACCTATTGTGACGTATTTGACAGCATTCTGACGTCATCGACGCCATTTTAATCAAGAGCGAATGGTTTTGTGTAGCAAGTTAAATTACTCAATAATTTAATTTCCACAATGGTAGTAAATGGCCTTTAATTTGGGCGTGTCTTTGTGGTGCAAGGGATGAGTTAGAGCGATTTTAGTGTTTTTTGTCGAATTTGTCTTTTGTCAGTGAAAAATAAATAATAGTTTTGAGGTATTCTTAATTGATATCAAGCACCTCACGATTTTTATTATACATTATTTTCTACTTTTTAGTTTGGTTTTCTATGAAAGCGTGTTTTTAAACTACATATTATTTATTTTATTTTTTTTTAGTTCGGCTAGCTACAAAGTGTGTTTTCGTTTTTTTTACTATCCTGGTGATCCTGGCTAGGATAATGGCACAGATTATTTTAATGTAATCGGTGCTTGATAAGCGTGCAACGTTTCAAATTAATCCGACGTTTTGAAGAGGGTGAAATTCACGTTCAAAAATCCCGTCACATAAATGTATATACTGTAATAAAATAGGGTACCCTTGCTCTAAACCAACTTATTGAATACCTAATATATTTAACATCAAAGCAGAAACTTATGGATGGGTACCCAAATGCATCTAATCGTCACTACTAGATTATCTCAAACTATAAACGGACTTATAGGTATTACAGGGTAAGGAAAATAACACGTAACACATTGTATCATTTAAAGGTACACCTAGGGTTTCACTAAATAAAGCACAGAAAGACAAGACTATATATTTATTTCAATTAGGCTTGTCAGTAATTCATCAGAAAGCTAGTTGTCCGTTCCAAAACTAGGTCTTCATGGAGAAGAAGGACAAGAAACTCCATGGAAACAGTATTAAAGTATTATATCAACTTACTTCTTACATTGCCATAAACTATTATTATCTCAAATACATTTCATTCTATCTCTTGGACCATTGTCCAAGAGATCTCAGAATAGTATCAACACAATCACAATAGCTAGGCAAAGAAAGAGTATGAATATTCTATTTTATATGATTTAAAACATTATCAATATCGGCAAAAATATAAAAGGTACAACAACATTTTCATAATAAGCAATAAGTGTTACATAATATCAAATTACTTAATATTTAAGATAGTAACAGAACTTACGTCCGTCTTCGATGCTGGCCCCGAGCGAATAGGCCGAGTGCCACCCCGTGTTCTCCACCGTTGTCTCAGAACCTCGTTATTTCAAAACTAGTGTTGCCAGAATTATCCATCAAAAGTCCCAATAATCGACTAAGACAACATTACAATTTAGTATATTATTTTAAAACCTAACACTCGACCATCCTGACATCGTGCATGTCCTCATGCACGCATACAAATTAGCATTTATAACCTAACACTTGGCAAGTAAGGGTGACAGCATCGAATACGGCTTACAATTATTTACACATTACATCCAACACTTACAACTTAAGCACTGTTTGCGAACCATCCCAGAATATACAATAGAAACAAACGAGTAAGCACAAAAATAAAAGACATTTAAGAGTCCCACATAACATGATGGTGGTAAACGAGGAGGGTTCCCCACATTAAAAAAAATAAAATCAGGACATTAATAAAATGTCTACGTTATTCCTATGTCACGATGGCTGTGAACAGGCCTTTTCACAAGCAATAAATATATACATAAATATATTGTCTAAGTTATTCCTTAGTCACGGTGGATGTGAACCATAATCACAAGCCGTTTGCGACATCAGGTAGTTGTGTCTAAGTCATTCTTTAGTCACAGCGGATGAGAACATCTATCACAAGCCGTTGTGACGTCAGGTACTTGTGTCTAAGTCATTCCTTAGTCACAACGAATGAGAACATCTATCACAAAACGTTGCGACATCAGGTACTTGTGTCTAAGTCATTCCTTAGTCACAGCGGATGAGAACATCTATCACAAGCCGCTGCGACATCAGGTACTTGTGTCTAAGTCATTCCTTAGTCACAGCGGATGAGAACATCTATCACAAGCCGCTGCGACATCAGGTACTTGTGTCTAAGTCATTCCTTAGTCACAGCGGATGAGAACATCTATCACAAGCCGCTGCGACATCAGGTACTTGTGTCTAAGTCATTCCTTAGTCACAGCGGATGAGAACATCTATCACAAGCCGTTGTGACGTCAGGTACTTGTGTCTAAGTCATTCCTTAGTCACAACGAATGAGAACATCTATCACAAAACGTTGCGACATCAGGTACTTGTGTCTAAGTCATTCCTTAGTCACAGCGGATGAGAACATCTATCACAAGCCGCTGCGACATCAGGTACTTGTGTCTAAGTCATTCCTTAGTCACAGCGGATGAGAACATCTATCACAAGCCGCTGCGACATCAGGTACTTGTGTCTAAGTCATTCCTTAGTCACAGCGGATGAGAACATCTATCACAAACCGCTGCGACATCAGGTACTTGTGTCTAAGTCATTCCTTAGTCACAGCGGATGTGAACATCAATCACAAGCCGTTGCGACGTCAGGTACTTGTGAACTTTCCCCCTCACAAACCATAGTGACATTAAATACTTGTGACTTGTGAACCTTCCTTCTCACAAGCAATAAATTCACCAGTTAAATATCTAAGTTATTCCTAAGTCAAGATGATTGTGAACCTTCCTTCTCACAAACCATGGGGACATTAGGTACTTGTGAATCTTCCTTCACACAAGCAATAGATAAAAGATAGTAATTGTTTAAAATCAAAACATTTATATATTCAAGGATGGTTTCAAAACCAATATAGGGGGTATTAATCACAGCTCAAATCATTCACCGTAAACAAAAATGAATAGGTTAGAGGTTAAATCATTTAACTAATCTGATCTAATTCTACGAAATACAATTGTACGAACAATTATCCATATTAACTTCATTAGTTCTCAAACGATTTTCATTTATCTACACACCCAGTAAGTTCTTTTTATTATAATTGTGACAAACAATAGATAGCACTATAGCTTTTAGCAACAAACTTACCAAATTAAACATAAGTAGGATGTCAAAAATTACCGTTATGATAATGTTGTAACATTTCCGTAAAACAAATAATAAATCTGTAATCGTAGTGTCTACCTTAATCGATACTGATAATTTCAACTATGTAACCAATATAATATGTGGAAACAGACTTCAAATAATGTGTTTAATTGTGCCCTTACAAACAAAGTAAAGCCTAGCGTAAGGTGAAAATAGTTTGCAAACGAGATTCTTGTAATTTAATAAGATATTTAAAAAATAAATGTTTTTTTATTCATAATCAGATAATTTTCTTTATATATTTAAACTATCAATGTCCACATCATTAGTTTGTAAACGGGATTACAAACATACCACCACCACCTACTTATAAATATTAATTTAAATTGAACAAAACGTGCTTTTTCTTTTTAGGGTACCTTTCTAACTATATGATATTCAAGTGTATGTTTTTTTTTTGACTAACCTTATATTATCAGACATGCTATACATACTATGTTTGTTTGTCGAGATTAACTTCAGACATGAAATTTATTTGACATTTGGCATTCTATCAACAATTTAGACCTCACATTTTTATGAACCTGTATTTTTTTTTACCTCTGTGTATTGCATTGTATAATTTCGATTTTTCTTTAACTTAGGTAACCAATCTTTTAATTTTTTTTTAAAATATATAAAATTTTCTTGTGTATAATAATGAATATAAATAATATTTTGCATGCCTAGATCGGTATGACATAATTAACTGCGCATCTACTCAACATCTTAAAATGTATTTACTTCTTTGTTCTGCAATAAATTCATTGAATTGAATACGCATGAGTTATTAAATAAAGTTTAGTTTAAAACATCGATAATAATCGTATCTAGTTTTTGTTAAACAATTTTTATTTTAATAATACTTTTTATTCATAAAAGACGGCGATTAGTTTTGCATTTAGACTATATATGTGTTTACTTTTGTGATTGTGACCAATATAACATTCCTTTTCTATTACTATTTAGTGACGGCCTAAATTATTGATGAAAATGGGAAGAAACAATAAACCAAAACTGTACAGTGCCTGCAAGGTTAAGAGTACCTGCACAGGGCAATTAATTAATTAATTAATTTTTAAGGAATTCAATACCGATAAGATGCTTAATGCGTAATGCATTACCAGCAAAAATCTATTCTCGCTTTGTAAAGTAATATGGAGTAAGCACCCTATTTTCTAGAGAAGAACGTCTGTTTTACCCCAAAAACTTATAATAATCGTTCATTTAGAAATAGATTAAAATATATGATAAGTTTTTGAGTTTGAAGCCCGTCAACAATATATCAGAATGTCAGGTACTGTCACTATAAATTCCAAAGCACAGCGAAGGAATGGAGTAGCATTAGAATTGTGCAAAGGTGAGGTTTTACCCGACAGCGGCCCAAAGGAAGGCAACGATCCAGCAGGCCATGTGCGTATATGCATGTTCATCTGTTTCCCATAACTTCTTACCTACTCGTCGTATTTGGGCAAGCAAAATATCCTTAGAGGCGTCCTGTAATTCCACGGGCTATAATCCCATAAACGCCAAAATGGCAGTTTATAGCGGATATTAAACTTTATTGAAAACATACATTTTATTTTAATTTAATATAATTTCCATTCGTAAAAGATTTTATGAAAGGTCAAAAGAATGGTGTTTGGCTGTTTTCAATAATACTAAACATACTTCTAGAGTGTTATGAAGACTGATTAGCAAATTATTTGTATCAAACTCCATTTGCTGCCTTCTCTCAATTATGCCTAGCTCCAAAATAACGTAATGAAATATTAAGCAAAAAAAAGGAACAGATATACATACAAACACAGGCCCATAAACACATTGCCCTCCGCAGATGGGCAAAATTCAAATAAAAAGAAAAGTATAATCTAGAAGTAGTCGTAAAATAACGGCAATAACATCCGTTTTGCTAACCGCAGTCACACGTAATTACTAAAATATGTATATGTCAAGTAATTTTGGCATTCATCATATAGATTGCCATATGAAATCGACCTTGAAGGAAATGTGTATCAGTCTCTTATATACCAATGTCCATTCCATTTTTATACATCTAGAAGATTAATTCCTTACATTTCTTTATTTCATGTTGTAAACAATTAGTACATATTTAAGTTGCCCATTAAATATTTAATATTATTTGCCTACTTCATAGTTTGCCGTGTGCAAAAATTTCATAGACCTAGATAAATTAACGTCTCTCAGCACGGATATGTTTCTTAAATATGTTTCCGTTTTTATCTTGCACTTTTATTTTGACAGTTACAGCAAAATTATTCATTACGACTATTATTACTATTGGGCTTCGTAGATAGATATTAAAACGGTCAAAAGAACCAAATTTGCGTTATTATAGAACTCGAAAGGTTCAAAAACTATAAATATATACCTATATCTATAAACATGTTCTTTCTTTTGACCATGTCCTACAAGAATTGACCATAGGATTGTTCAAAAGGAAAGGTACTCGTAAATTAATGTTGCGTTTCGCTCCAACTAAATAGTCTACAGTTAAAACTCTCATACCCTGTTGTAACCAACCCTTGTAGTTTCTGTCTGATAATATATATAACCGTTATTTCGTCCCAGTCGTAGACAGTGGCACATTTATTGACCTGTTTAAACTTACCAATACCAAGGCGTTGACAGAGGGTCAACATTATATAAAATATTCTTGTGGTTATTACTACGGTAACTGAAATTCTGTATCGGAGATGTCACTGCTTACGGCTGAGACTTAATATTGAATAAAGAGCTCATGAATGTTAAACCGTTCCATGTACATTGTATTAACATACCTATAAGAACAATACTAAACAAGTCTATTCGCACACAAATACGTCAAGTACACAATCGATCGCGAGTGCGAACAGTCAATGGTGAGAGCAATTATCTTTGCGGAAGTGCAACAATATAACAAGCTACCTAAAGATGTAAAGAACGCAAACTCGTTTGATGTTTTCAAAACGAAGTTAAAATATCACATTCTTTAAGATCCAACACTACCGTAAATATACTTGCCCTACTGCTGCGTTGCTTTATAGTGGCACCGGATTGAATAATCTTTTTTTTTTTTTTGCGGGTGCATCGAAAAGTTTGAAATGTTTGTATTCGCTGATGTGATTTGTGTACGAAATGATTTAATACTGTGTATTTAAATGATTTGACAGAAACAAAAACAATACCTGCTTAGTTTAAGTGTCAAAGTTTGCGAATATTTTAAGTTTTGGAACAATTGTTCTCAAGTAAGTGACATTTTTATATAAATTCTTTTTGATAAGTAAATTTCTTTAACCATGAAATACTGACAAAATGTATAAATTTCATCGTATCTTTAGAAGTGAAACCTGTATTTTCTGACCGTTTATTCCTTCGTGTCCGCGGTGCGTTATCGACGGCATCATGTTCTTCACGAGACCTTTGGGGCTGCGTTCACGACGTAAGCTCTGTCTCGCGCCCACAACCGCTCCAGTTCGTTGTCATTCGACACGCGGCGACTGTCGTGTTCAGCACTAGCCAGAGAAGTAGCCCGCCGCCCGTGGCTGCGTTCCCGGCTCAGCTCGTTGTACAGAGCGCGTAGCCGGTTGTGATGATAACCCAGCTCATGCCCGGACACGGTCACGTCACCGCTTCCGACTCACAGCGTGCATATGACCACGGCTGCGGCGGGTCATCGCAACGCGGTCCCGCGGGGTAGGCACGTAGCATCGTTGTTCTGAAACTTGTAAGCGGAGGCGCTGTAACTACTCAATTTTACACGTTATAAATTAAACTTACATTAAGAGCGATAAATGCTTAAATGTACAATTGAAAATTCTCCAAAAACGAGGCGTCTTAGCTCACAAATTACACCATTTTAGGCCCCTTTACACAAAAATAAGTGACGGTAGGCACTGTCTGTAGTATTTTCAAAATGACTATTGATAATAACCTAAATTAAATCACAAAATTACCCAGCCCCACACATTGAGGTTCTATGAACTATTGTTAAGATATTGACCTGTTATTATATAACTAAGCAACAAGCAGGCTCTTGCCACTTCTGAAATATGTAATAAAATAGGGTACCCTTGCTCTAAACCAACTTATTGAATACCTAATATATTTAACATCAAAGCAGAAACTTATGGATGGGTACCCAAATGCATCTAATCGTCACTACTAGATTATCTCAAACTATAAACGGACTTATAGGGTAAGGAAAATAACACGTAACACATTGTATCATTTAAAGGTACACCTAGGGTTTCACTAAATAAAGCACAGAAAGACAAGACTATATATTTATTTCAATTAGGCTTGTCAGTAATTCATCAGAAAGCTAGTTGTCCGTTCCAAAACTAGGTCTTCATGGAGAAGAAGGACAAGAAACTCCATGGAAACAGTATTAAAGTATTATATCAACTTACTTCTTACATTGCCATAAACTATTATTATCTCAAATACATTTCATTCTATCTCTTGGACCATTGTCCAAGAGATCTCAGAATAGTATCAACACAATCACAATAGCTAGGCAAAGAAAGAGTATGAATATTCTATTTTATATGATTTAAAACATTATCAATATCGGCAAAAATATAAAAGGTACAACAACATTTTCATAATAAGCAATAAGTGTTACATAATATCAAATTACTTAATATTTAAGATAGTAACAGAACTTACGTCCGTCTTCGATGCTGGCCCCGAGCGAATAGGCCGAGTGCCACCCCGTGTTCTCCACCGTTGTCTCAGAACCTCGTTATTTCAAAACTAGTGTTGCCAGAATTATCCATCAAAAGTCCCAATAATCGACTAAGACAACATTACAATTTAGTATATTATTTTAAAACCTAACAATACCAAGGTAATAAAAGCGGGTTATATTGTCATCGGTCCTTAATTAGTGTGCAAAGTTTCAAAAGGATGAAAATCACGTTGAAAGATTCCGTCACATTACCAACGTCTTAAAAAACGAGCGAGCCTTACAGTAGTCGCATATAATGTGTCATCTTGACTGACATCTAACTTGTCACCTTGGGAATAAGCAACATTGTACGAAGCTGTCAGAAAATGGGTTGGTGACCATCTGACGGCGAACTATACCCACTGTGCGTGCTCTTTGGTCAAATAAAATAGTGCGCGCTTCCTCGGCATCCTGTTACACACTGCCGTCCCTTTTCACGAAACCACTTCCGTAGATTGAGCAGGAATGCGATGCGGGAAGATGTTATACATCAAAAATTTTCATTTTAACGGTATACGGTGCGATCAACCTTCCTTTCTGATATCAAATTCGACTTGGTAACTTAATTAATAGTGTAGTCATTTGTAGACAGTTAAAATTTAATTACAGAGTGTATTGCGCATAGACCAACAATTTTTTCGGTAGATTGGGTGGGCCATATGCCATCTTTCTCCCATAGACCCCATTTTTTTTATTTCTTATTGAAAATTACCTAAATGATCATCTTTAAAACGACATATTTTTGAAATGAAAACTTCTTTAGCGCCGTTGTGATTTGAAAGTCTATGAAACGAAAAAGCGGACAGTAAAAAGAGACAGACACATAACAACGTCATTCTGTTTTGTGTCTCGCTCTAACACTTTGGGTAGTGAAAATCCTTAAGTGGTGCTCCTTGAGAAAGTTTACTTTTCTGTTTGACGTTTTTCGAGCAGGCTTTTTGGACATTTGACTTTTTTACATTCGTCTCATTATTTGAAGCCAAAATTTTTGAAGGTTTCACTTCTACCACGTGTGAATTGCATACATGTTTTTTTAGTTTGTGTTTGTATTTGCACCAAGTAAATTTTATTGCATTCTCTTAATGTATGATTATTGATTATGCTATACAAAACATACATTCTTAACATAGATACCAAAAAATGCTTGACGAGCTTTCAAACTCTTAAAATTGAATTAATCTATGAAAAACAGCGACACTTAGAGGTCTAAATATATGAGTGGCACTTATTAGGACAGGGGGTCTATTGGTGAAACATAGTACATGACTCACCAAATCCCCTTAAAAAATTTGTCGGTCCATGCGCCAAACATTCTGTCTATAGTCCCTATTACGCATTGTTTTGAGATTAATAAAAAATAACATCGTAAAAAATAACATTGAAGGGAAAAGAACTCGAAAATTAAACATTTCTGAAGAGCATGTTTTCAAATTGACAATGAAAAACAAACAATTCTCAACTTAATTTTTTAACACAAACAGGATGTTGTCACAACAAAAACATGTTGTTATGTGATTAAATTAAAAAGTAGACGAATAATTTTCTTTGTTACAAAAATACAAGAGGAACTCAAAAACAACAGAACGTTTCATCACGTCAATTCTTCCCCGAGGGGTCTGGCAGAGGTGTAGGTATATAAAAGTCACACCCACATTTCGCCAGTTATATCAAAGCCTAAGTAACAATTGGCGAGCCTATTACCATGCACAACTGGGCACAAATGTACAATACGGGGCTGCTATTGAGAAATTACTTACGACCACTAGACCTACGGGGAAACTCAAAAACAATAGCCCATCTTGTATATCGTAGAATATTTATTGCCTATCAAAAAAAGCTAAAGTAATTTAGGCTGAGAAAATTTTTGATCGTCAAAATTACATAAGACAGTCCTCCAAAACGCCCACACTTCGCCACTTCCTAGTGCTTTAGCTGGGAAGATGTGGCGCAAACTCCCCACAGCAGCATAGCTGTTTGGTCAGTATAGAAGAAGTTTATGAAAAAAACTACAATACAAAAATCTGCATTGTCAGCAACAAGTCTTCTTCATTTGTGAAGTAACTACAGTAACTTTTTAATGTTTCTTTTGTTCTCAAGATAGAGTGAACTATAAAAGAATTTTTCTTCAGAACGACCTGTTGCTAAGAGACTTAGCAATGTAAGTCTTTCAATAGTATGGCTCTTATTGAAGGTATTTCTGAAGGATGATGTTATCGGTTTTTAGCTTAACCAGAAGCGTCACCGTTATTATTATTCTCATTGTGTGAGGAATAGAAAGACGTTTCACATAATTCTAGACCAGTTGAAAAATTTAGTTGATTTTCGAAGCACTTGACTATGTTAAGTATTTCATCACCACTGCTCTCAAAACGGTGAAGGATAACATCGTGAGGAAACCGGCAAGTTCTAGAAACAAAAAATCGAAGACTTGTAATACAGCAGTACCAGTGTTAGGTCCAGAGATAACATACAAGCTTGCAAACAAACTGACCTCGTCACTTGCCAAATATCTTGACACAGGTTTCTACTGGGAATTTCCTAATAGCAAAACCCAAAGTCACTGCCCGCTTCTTTCCTTGCTTTCAAAACCATACGCTCAATAAGTAGTAGCTGCGTTTGCAATCAATCATTTAAGATTTTAAATCACTATAACATACAAACCTGTCTTACTATTGTGGCAAAGCCCCCTAAATTGGGGCAGACCTATGTCTCAGTCTATCATATTATCTTACTGCTAAAAGGATGATGAAAATGAAGGAACAGATGAACACACACACATACGTACGGGTCAAAAGCATAACCATCTATTTTGCCACGCCGTAGTCGGCTGAAAGTAGCTGCGGATTATTCTTTCACATTTCAACACAATTTCTCAAAACTGATTATCATTTCGTAGAGAAAAATCTTACTCTTTCCTTCCGGAGTATATTGCATCTTGTAGTTTTCTTATTGCCCGTCGTTGCGAGCGCTTTTATGCACTCTCGGGCTGGCTTGCAGTGATTATCCGGTAAAAAGTTTCATACAAATGCATTTTAAAACGTTATTCGAGCAATTTCTTTCTAGAGTTATGCTTGTTTGGTTATATGGCAAGAACTAATTAGGTTTGCTTTTAAGGAATGGAAAGTATACTTCACTAGTTTTCGTTTCAAACTAATATTTTAAAAGCTTACTTAAAAATGTGCTTGGGTTTGAAACATTTTTCATAATTGGGAAAGTATTTACATAAGATAATTGTTGTTTTCTTCAACGTTACGATATTTTATAAAAATGAATCCTAGCTAGATCGATTTATCGCCCCCAAAACCCCCTGTATACTAAATTTCATGAAAATCGTTAGAGCCGTTTCCGAGATTCAGAATATATGTATGTAGATATATATATATACAAGAATTGCTCGTTTAAAGATATAAGATATTTTATTTTAAAACATTAAATGGTCGTACCAGAAGTAAGTGTTACAAAACATAATCTAAGATGAAGAACGACTATTAAATATGTTACTTAAATGCAAAAATCTCGAAAATAAAAAGAAAAACAGTATACCACACATTTCCCACCGCTCAATTCGCCAACGTGCATCAACCAAAACATAGAAAACCGTAACTATTTTCAGCTACATAGACCACCATTATCCCTCCATTTTCGTCTATCCCATAAGCCATGGGCCCACTCACCATTACTTGGGGCCCCACCATAAAAAAGGGACAAGTTAACGCTTACCTGGACAGTAAGCATGAGTCGTGAGCTCTTAAATGGACCATGGGGAGGTTCCTAAAGTAACTCTTTTGAAGGTTAAGCAGTCGGTTTTTGGTAGTACATTTAGTTGGTATTATTTTTGTTGTAGATTCGAAATGGGTGTGGTCTTTGATGTGAAATATG
This sequence comes from Aporophyla lueneburgensis, assembly GCA_932294355.1. Taxonomy (NCBI): domain Eukaryota; kingdom Metazoa; phylum Arthropoda; class Insecta; order Lepidoptera; family Noctuidae; genus Aporophyla; species Aporophyla lueneburgensis. The sequence goes on from OW028759.1 coordinate 15,344,890, forward strand.
TTCTGTAGACGTTGAACTCATATTTTAAACTAGCTTCTGCCCGCGACTTCGTCCGCGTAAATTTTTGCTCCCCTGACCCTTCATTTTACGTTGATGCTCCGCTCCTTTTGATCGTAGCGTGATGTTATATAGCCTATAGCCATCCTCAATAAATAGGCTACTCAAGATAAAAATATTTTTTCAATTCCGATCGGTAGTTCCTGAAGTTACCGCGTTAAACCAAACAAACTCTTCAGCTTTATAATATTAGTATAGATACACTCGTCGTGGTTCGCTCAAGTTAAGCTATACTTGCCGCGGTTGTTCCGTGGATGGGTCTATACTTACATACCAAGATCCCTCCGTCCCGCCGTTCGTCCCGGGTGTCCTTCGTGGAACAGGCGTCAGCTAGTCTTTCCAAAGGGTATCGTAGTACTCATTAACTGGGTTGTGGAGGTCAGATAGACAGAAGCTCTATGTAAAATACTGGTAATCAAGTGCATCCGGTTAGACTGGACTGAAAACAGACTTTAATATAGTTGAGAAAAGGCTAACCAAAATATGATCGTTTACGCTTAGCATTTTGAGAATTATGCGAAGACAAAAAAAATTTTGAGCTCTCGTTTACGATTGTTTCAACATGATACGTACTATTTTCTTTAATTAAATATTTTTGAGTTAGTATTTTCTTTTTTTTTTTTGTAATGTGTGTCAATTCGCCTAACAGTTCGACAAAAAAAAAAAATGTGTTATACGGTGTCCTAAGTTTTGCGCCGTCGTAAATAAATACTGTTTCAATCCATGAAATCATAAAATACTACACACTTTGTAATTGTTTTAACTTCTAACAATAAAAAAAAATACTTATTGTTGAATTTTGTTTTTGCCACTTCGTTTAAAAAAGAAACCTTAAAAAGACGTATCCACGTTTTAATGTAACGTACGCTTTATCAAAAATATTAAACCATCCACATGAAGGAAGGAAAAAGGAGTAATAATTTATGACAAGCATCCCTAAAAAGGATCCAATATTTACCCATGATGTTGACAGTCAAATATTGACTGATGAACGGAAGAACGAATTCACGAACGACCGATTGATTGAATGAGTTTCTTTATTTATTTAACGTTGCTTGTTCGAATGAAATGAAGTAAACTTTGTTAATAAATTAATAAAATTATAATAATATCAGCGGAAGGCAGAGCAGTGGTGGCTCAGTGGTAACGGCCGCAACTTATGAGGTCGTGAGTTCGAAACCAAGCAGGCGCTTTACTTAGTGTAAATTATTTCATCATCACTGATCTCAAAACGGTGAAGGAAAACATTGTGAGGAAAGGCATGTCTGCATGCCGCGTGCATGGTTTTAACCAAGTGACAATTCGACATCTGCCAACCCGCACTTGGCCGGCGTGGTGGATTATGGCCCACTCCCTCTCACCGAGAAGAGACCTGTGTCCCAGCTGTGGGAACATAATACCATTAATGACAGCCGGGACCACTGGCTTAACGTGCTTTCCGAGGCACGGAGGGTTCTTGGTGTGTGAAGATGGTCAGCCTTCCAAGGAGCGGCTGTTATTACTCATTCCTATAGACTGACCTGTTAGTCTAGTGGTTAGTGACCCTGACTGCTAAGACTGAGGTCGTGGGTTCGATTCCCACCCCGGACATATATTTGTGTGATGAGCACGATCATTTGTTCTGTGTCTGGGTGTAAATGATCTATAATATGTATGTAATTAGAAATGTATAAGTATGTTTATCAGTTGTCTGGTTGCCATATTACAGGCTCTGCCTGGTTTGGGATCAGATAACGGTGTGTTGGTTGCCCTAAGATTTTTTTTTTGTTATTCCTAGTAATTACAGTCAGTACCCTGCATTACCTGACCCCTTCTGCACAGAAGAAATGAGGAAGAGGGGTCAGGTAATGCAGGGTACCGACTGTACCTATAAATTTAAAAAAGTCACCATGCCAGTGGATTAAAATTTCTAAATTATTATAATGCTACTTTTTATTTGTTTTCAGGTAATGTCAACAAGATTTTGCGTTCGTGCCAAAAAGAACTCATACGAAGATAACTCATGACTTCTCATGATATAAAGATGAGCTCTTCAGCACGATTGATGGGGGAGCTGATTGCACTAAAGGGTTGAGGTATCGTAAAACTAAATCTATTAGGTGTCAAAATATACCCACGAACGTATTTTCTTAGAATGTTTTCTGAGAAGAAAACAAGAGAGAAGAAAGAATAAGAGAATAAGAGATTTTTTTTTTGGTGGGATGTCATCAAATGACGTCGCCCGCTCTAGGGTGGAGCGGAAGGGCGTGTCAGACTTTTACTGACTAAAACCCACCCGTGTTCCTTCAGTTGCCCATATGCCAGGGCCACGGTAACTCTTTCGAACGAACCTCGCGACCCTGGCAGGCATCGGTCCTAGCAGACCCCAGGCGCGCGTGGAACACAACGCGCCGTCGACCCGAGCCTGGTCCATACCGGGCGGCGAGCTACCCATTGCTCGCCGCCTACGATGGCCTAGAGTCCGCTATCGAATATGCATAAGAGCTTCAAGTACAATACTATTCCATAATCTGCCTATAATGTGGCCACTGCTCGGACATAGGCATCCTCTTAGTGTGATGTGCTGGGCCGTAATACATTACGCGGGCCCTGTGCGAGTTGCTGAATGTCACATGCCCTCGGATTTTTAGTATTAACTAAATCCATTAAATACCAAAATTCAACATGTCAATTCCAAATCATAAATAATAATAATCATCAATAATTGGTTAACTAAGACTTAGTTAATTTCTGTATATATATATATACTTACAATTAGAATTTAAAAAATAAGCGGTGACAACAGGTTTTTGGTATTATTCCTGTTGTCGCACAAGTATGTTCGGTGGTAGAAATATAAACCAGTTCGGAAGCTGAGTACCGATGAAGGCTAACTGGGATGGTGTTCAAGTAAACTACCGCTGCCTCCGATAACTTAGACGAATTAGCAATGAGAAAAATTAAATATTGAGATTCCAACACAATGCAGAGCGACTGAGTCCCAGCGCGTCCAAAAAACTCGCCGAGATTTTAACGTCTGTGTTGTAAACGGGATAAACGTCACAGTTAACAATGTGTAGATACAACAGAAAAATACCTTGGACTTGTCCAAGGTCACCTTTGTCACCTTTGTGACCTCGAGACTAATTATAGCTATCTCCCTCATCATTTCAGCCCAAAGACGTCCACTACTGGAAATAAGCCTCCCCCGAGTTTTGGGGTTTGCCATAATCGCCACGCTTGGCAGGCGGGTTGGCGATCGCAGTATGGTGGTACAATGTATAGAGAACGCTGCTGCCTATTCTCTCGTAAGTCCCTTAGTCGCCTCTTACGACACCCACGTAAAGAAATGGGGTGGTGTTATTCTTTATGTCCGGCACCACACGGTACCCAGCTCTCTCCGTATCTCCTGAACATTAGATCTATTGATTTCATTCAGCTGACATGTGTTCCGTCCGTGTACCATGTTATTGACATTCTTGTGAGATATGTCGCCTTTTGAAGTGGGTCCGACTAATAGGCATTTAATTTGAAAGGGTACTGTAATTAATTTTGATGGAAGGGGCAAGTCCTATCGTTGGGTTAAATGTATTTTGATGTGATTCGCAATAGCTTGTCAAGGATTTTTTTTTTTGTAACTCTGTGTTTCCCCGCTGCTAGGCACGTTGGAAAGCCGACTCCAATAATTATTTTCTTAGCTTTTTCCCACCTATGTTGCCGCCTTCCAGTCTTACCAGGTTACCAGCACCCCTAGCCAAGTTGATAATCTGCAATCGTTAACGCTAGTCGAAAACTAATCAAATGTATGGGAATGAAATCATCTCAACATTAAGTCACGTGTTTAGAACAAACGAATAGAAAATTCGTAGCCAAGTTCACATCGTTCAAAATGATAGAATGAATTGTTATCGTTTTTACAATGTTCAACGCTACATCCTTTGTTATAATGTCGTTTTTCTAAAGACATTGTAGAACGAGCGGCCGTGCGGCCGAGCGGCGCGTGCGTCAACATGGCTACCAACTTATCGTTTTCTACAATTGCTGACACCGACGCGTTACCGACTGGAGAACGGAATTCGACAAGAAACGGTTGTAACTTGGCTAGGGGGCCAGTATTTAACAAAAAAAAAAAACGTTAGAAAATTTAAATTTTTCCGGCTACTTTGGAACTTTTATCGTAAACTATAGAACGCTGCTGTCCATCTTCCAGTGAAACCTTTAGATTCCTTTTATGCGAAGACATAGAGTGGTGCTATTCTTTGAGCTACAATATCTATCCTAAAGAAATTAGCTACCCATCAGGGACCGATCACGTCAACTTGTAGTAAGATTTACTTGGCCTTGTCTTATCTATGACGTAATGCCGTGATAAGCCGCCATTTACTTGTCGCATGCCATCAGTTCGTTTGCCTAACATGACTGATGGTATTAATAAGTTAAACCTGTAAATATGTACTTAAAATTGATTAACAAGAAAATACCGTGGTTATGATTCGTTCAGATTTGTTGTAACTGAATTTGTAGTAGAGAACTTTAAGCCTATGGCAAATCATTCCTGTAAAACTTAGGCAAAATGAAACTAAATAAGTTTTTGGATTAGTAACTATTTACCTAGCGGAGTTTAAAAGTCGTTAAGTAATATCAAAATCTTTTTTGCAAAAAGAAACAACAGACTCCCAGAAGTGAAAATTTGCTCTAAATATGTTTTTTTTGCCACCGACTTCCGAAATTCAAGTCATTTTTCACATAGTAGTGATTATTTTTTTTGTAAAATGTTTTTATTTTTCAATTTTTATTTATGGTAAATAAATAATTATAGGAGTCCTCAGGAGTCCCATATCAATATAATTTATACGGGACCCTTGAAGCATACTCTATCTACTAAAAAAATTATCATCCACAAATGCCGGAGAAATTGAAGACCTCTTGCCTTTTGCATTCGGGTAACAAAAGTGACAACGTGACAATACAAAAGAAAAACAATTTATTCACGACAAAAGACGTACAATTTGATAATGAAAAAGTTTAGTACAAAAATGCAACAGTTTACTAAGCCATCAAAATGAGTTTAATAATCCCAAACACCGAGTTAATAATCCAACTCCGTCCCTACCAATCCTTTCATTTAATATTACCACCGTTTCCTGGAAAGCTACATCATTCATCAAGTAATGCAGTCAAAGATGAAATGCACCCGATAATTCTTATTCCATTACCTTTTCCAAATGAAATATATTAAAACCGCCACGTCTAAGGCTGCCTTTCCATCGTACACGTCGAAGGTAGCTCAGCTGTAAGCTAGGGTAAAGCTTAGCTACGACAATTTCCCCTTTAGGTACTTACAAACGTTCAAACGTCCAAGCAGTCAGTACACAATATAATTCACGGGTACTTCTCATGGCGGTAGATTTTACAGAACGCCACCTATCTAGACACAAATTTCTCGCCACGCCGCTTAGCTCATCTCTAGTGGAAAGGCAGCCTAGCGTCCGTTGGGTAGCTAAAGTAGTATTTTATTTTATCGAATGCCCCTTTTGCGTGCATAGTCCTCATTTAGACGTTTTACTACGAATCGTGGATGTTGTTATGCAATATGAGATAGAATCAAAAGGTTTTTTTTTATGAGGATATTGTTTCATACGAAAAAATATAATGAATTTATGTACTTATATAGTTTCGGTTTCAGTTATTTTTGGTAGCAGATTTTCAGGTATAGTAATAATTAAAAGAGACATTTATATCAGGTACTCACCACATAATACAGATTAAAAAAAAACATTATAGAATTAAATCATCAATACAAAAACCAATGAATAAAACATCAACATACAAATTCGTCATCATCATCATTTCAGCCGAAAGACGTCCACTGTTGGACATAGGCCTCCCCCAAGCTCCGCCACTTCGCCCGGTTTTGTGCTTCACGCATCCAGTGGATTCCCGCGGCCTTCACAAGGTGAGATACAAATTTGATGAATCAAAATCAAAATTCATAATCAACTCATATTCATCGTTAGTAGGATCATAGTCAGTGTTTGTCACAGCAGTGTCGCACATAAGGAGAGTTCAACCTAATAAAATGACAGTATGTGAATTCATTATTTTTCCACTTTCATTTTTGGGGTGGCGTTTAGTTCTTAATTTATTTTACTTTTATTTAAAAAATGATTCGACCTTTACGACGATAAATGCCAGACTGATAGCCCAGGAGGCGCCAGACAAACTACAATATTGTTTCTAACGAAAGCTCTTTTAATACCAAGTTTTACAGCCCCTTATCCAATCCCGAACCAATAAAAAACAGACATCAATACAATTACAAATGAAACGTGAAATAATAAGACTTCCTGTTTATTAAGCCAAATAACGATATTGGACATAAAGAAAATAAAATACACAACATTATATTTTCTTTTTCCTCCCCTTAGTTTGTTCAAAGAGCAATGTAACTATTACTTACCGAAATGACGGTAGTTATTTCCTCAAGAAACGGAGCCGCTTGCCAAAGATATTTCACTTATATTTCAGGCATTCAATTGCTTATGTAAGCACATCTTTTAAACAATAAGCTTATAAATAATAAACAAAAGTTGCTGATATTGCTTTTCTTGAGCAATTCAATTAAGAGAAAACTGTTTGATATTTGGATCCCAATGTTGCTGTTTCTGAAGTTCAAGAAAATATTTTGGCGTTGTTTTTTTTTTGGATATTTGTTTATTTTAACATTTTTGTCTTTCGCTGTATCTTCGTTATATGTCTGCATGTTTTTATTTTCTTTTCTGTATTTTGTATAATGTCAAGAGTTCACCGGCATTATTGTAATGGTGCTTTTACTCGAAATTTTACAGCTGATTAAGCGTCGTTCTAATAAATTGATGTTCATAATTAGATACACTTATTATAAACTAATTACAGAAAATCATCCAACCAAGACTTTAAAGAAGAATTAATGAGATTTTTTTTTCAAGAATGTAATTAACCTTTAGGTAAGGTAAATCATAATTAAGGATCCTCAAAAAGGACTAAATTTCAACATTATCAGAGGTACCTAAAGTTCACTACGCCAAATAATTTGACTCGAAACCTCAACCTTTAATGTTAGATACTATAAATTAAATTCTTGTCTCAGTTTAATAGTAAATCGCAGTTTGGATTTAATTTACTGCTTCATTCTAACATGCAGCTGGAATCTTGTTAGTTGCGTGCGCGACAAAGGTACCGACTAATCAATGAATATATTAAATGTTTACTAATATTATTAATGACTAGTTTTGGTTTCGGATGTTTGGATGTCGGAACTCCTCCCACGGGAACGTGCGGTACAAAGTAGCTTATATATTTCCCCTGGAAGCCATTTTGTTTTGAGAACGACATAATTATTCAATCTCTCAGGCTGCTTAACCGGCCTTGCCTGTGGCTACCATAATAAATTAAGGCCTTCAGCCAGGGCTTAAAAACTTAAAACTAGAACGACTACTCGCTCAGGGCACCCCCTGTGGGGTACGGACCTCGGCTTAGGTCATCGCTGGTAGAGGGACCTGGATGCCATACTTCGTTGCCAAATTTTATCGTAATCTGTTCAGTGGTTTAGTTGCGAAAGTTATCTTACGGACAGAGTTACTTTCGAATTTATATTATAAGTATGGACGGATGTACATATAAGTACTCATTATTTTTACAGGCTTTATATTAGCTTCACTTGTATGTTTGTTTGTTTGTAGCCGACTTCTTATAGCGCGATTTTGACCCACTTTAAACGACCAGATCTCATTCAAACTTTGCACATCTGTCAAAGACCGATGACAATAGTATAATATCATAAATTTGTGCCATTATCCTTGCCAGGGTTACCAGGACAGCAAAAAACTGTCTTTGAAAACTACGCTGACATACGTCTCAAAATTCGAAAAACCCTAAAAAATAGAAAATAAATAATAGTTTAAAAAAGAACTAAAAAACACGCTTCCATAGAAAACCAAACTAAAAAGTAGAAAATAATTGAAAAAAAGCGTGGGGTGCTTGATATCAATAAAAAAATACCTTAAAAAGCACCCCACGCTTTTTTCCATTATTTTCTACTTTTTAGTTTGGTTTTCTATGGAAGCGTGTTTTTTTAGTTTTTTTTTTAACTATTATTTTTCTGATTATAATTTATTATTGTAAACCGATACATGATAGAAAATTACTATTTATTGAATGAACGCTTAATATGATTTTAACGTAAAAATTAAAAAAGTTCTCATATAAACTGAAATTCTTTATTTTTTAATCGATATCTGACCTACATAGTCTAATAATTTATTGGAATAGGTGACCAAATACGTATAAGGAAATTATAACTTACTATTTATGTTTTTAATGAGCGCGATTTATTAATTGTAGATACTGTGTAGTTGGTGTAGTTAGTATATTTGATATAGGTAGTGTATAGTTGATGTGAATGTTGACCCAGATTTCTGGCTGTTTGGATATTCTTAATTTTGTCCGTGTGCCGGACGTAAGGAATAGCACTATCCCATTTCTTCCCGTGGGTGTCGTAAGAGGCGACTAAGGGACTTACTAGATGGGCACGCCACAATTGCGGCGGTAAGTCCCCTCTTTGAGGAGTGGATAGAGAGGCGTCACGGCGTCCTCACCTTCCGCCTGACGCAGGTTCTCACCGGGCATGGGTGCTTCGGTGGGTTCCTGTTCAGGATAAAGCGGGAGGATACGTCCGGGTGTTTCCATTGCGAGGATCGTCTGGAGGACACGGTGGAGCATACGGTGGAGGTGTGCCCTGCCTGGGCGGAGCACCGCCGTGTCCTCGTGGAGGCGATCGGTGGCGGTGACCTCTCGCGTCCAACCCTGGTGCGAGCCATGGTACGGAGCGAGAGGGAATGGGAAGCCGTCACCTCCTTCTGCGAAGCAGTAATGCTCGCGAAGGAGGAGGCGGGGCGCGTGACGGAGTGGCAGTCTCTGCGCCCTCACGTCCCTAGCCGCCGCAGGAGGAGACGCCCCGGGCATCGGGAGTCAATAGCGGACTCCCGGCCACCGTAGGCGCGAGCTTGCGGGTGGCGAGCAATGGGTAGCTCGCCGCCCGGTAAGGACCAAGCTCGGGTCGACGGCGCGCAGTGTTCCACGCGCGCCTCAAAGAGATGTCAGCAGCAGTGTAGGGGTCTACTAGGACCGATGCCTGCCGGGGTCGCGTGATTGTTCGAAAGAGATACCGTGACCCTGGCACATGGGCAACTGATGGAACACGGGTGGGTTTTAGTCAGTAAAAGTCTGACACGCCCTCCCGCTCCGCCCAGAGCGGGAGAAGTCATTTGATGATTTCCCATCCTGAAAAAAAAAAGAAAAAAAAAGGGACTTACTAGAGAATGGGTAGCAGCGTTCTATATGCATTTTACCACCATACTGCGATCGCCAACTCGCTTGCCAGGCGTGGCGATTATGGCAAACCGTCCCAAATTGAGGGAGGTCTATGTGGACAGATGTGGACGTGTTTCAGTTGAGATGATAATGATGATGATGATGATTAAGTTTGTTGTTCAAACACACGAAAGAAGCTAAACAGCTGATTTCAATGAAAGGCAGACAGGTCCTGCCAAGATCGCGAGATTTGTTCGAAAGAGTTATCGTGGTCCTGGCGTATAGGTAATTGAAGGAACACGGGTGGGTTTTAGTCAGTAAAACTCGGACATGCCCTACAGCTCCGCCCAGAGCGGGAGACGTCATTTGACGATTTCCCAACCAAAACAAAAGGCAGACAGGTAGATAAGTTAAAGATTAGCACATTTAATACTATATTTATTTGTTGTGTTATTGCTAGTAGATAGGTAGGTACTGATACCTATGAAATTGTGAAGTTTTGCTAGTAAATTCAATTATTCTCTGTAGGTATGATCATGAGCCCATAAACAACTCGGACCCGACAACTGACGAAGATGCACGAGTACTACCGAAATTCGAATTCCGAATGACCTGTCGCGTCCTGGTACCTATAGTTTGTTCCAAAAGTATGTAATGAAAATGTAAACAAACGCTGTTCAAGTTAAATTACTACTTAATCACACACTTAAGGCAATTATGAACACAGTTATCTGTATTAAAAAGTTTTCAACTTTATATCCATCTTACCACTTTTCCAACACTTATTTGCGCAACATTTTTAAAATGGTAATCGAATAATCTTGGACGTAAATTGAGGTTATGCAAATAAAATTGGTTAAGGAATAACAGCCGCACAGTCAGGTTAATCTACTTTTGCCGCAGTCGGTCCGTTGATGGGTGGTAATCTATACATGTATACAAATAAATAAAATTGGAGTGTCTGTTTGTAATATTAAGATAACCACTTTTTACTAAGTGTATATGGATGTATACACGGTACATATACCAAAACAACATTTTTTACAATTTTTGTCTGTCTGTCTGTCTGTCTGTTTGTTCCGGCCAATCTCTGAAATGTCTGGACCGATTTTGACGGGACTTTCACTGGCAGATAGCTGATGTAACAAGGAGTAACTTAGGCTACTTTTATTTTAGAAAAAATCTTTTATTTTAGAAAAATACCTGAGTTAATTTCCGACATCCACGCGGGCGAAGCCACGGGTAAAAGCTAGTCTATACTAATATTATAAAGCTCAGGAGTTTGTATGATTGTTTGAACGCGCTATTCTCAGGAACTACTGGTCCGAATTGAAAAATATTTTAGTGCTGGGTAGCTCATTTATCGAGGAAGGCTATAGGCTATATAACATCACGCTACAACCAAGAGGAGCAGAGCAGTAATGAAAAATGTTGCAAAAACGGGGAAAATCGCATGGGTAGGCGATTCGACGCGACGGGTAGGGTCGGGGGAACAAGAAATTTAACGCAGACGAAGTGGCGGGCAGAAGTTAGTATTACTTATCGAGACACCTCCTTGCCACGGAAAACACGTTAAGTCGTTGATCCCGGCTGTCATCCATGAATCTTTGACAGTCGTTACGGGTTGTTAAATGCTTGAAAGTCTGACAACCAGTCTTACCAAGGATATAAGAGTTACCCAATGACTGGGTTATAGAGGTCAGATAGGTAGTTCCTCTACGTAAAAACTGATATTCACACTGGCAACAGATGCCAAAAATTGTCGAGAAAAGGCTGTGCAGATGATGACAATTAAAATGATCAGTCAAATGAGTTGTCATTTCATCTTTATGGTGATTTAAAATTAGAATTTCGTGTGTGTGTGTTGTAATTTAGTGTTACAATTATCAAATCAATACATTCAAATTGTAAGTAGCACAATGAATTTGCATCCTTTTTTTTTTTTTTTTTCAGGATCGGAAATCATCAAATGACTTCTCCCGCTCTGGGCGGAGCGGGAGGGCGTGTCAGACTTTTACTGACTAAAACCCACCCGTGTTCCATCAGTTGCCCATGTGCCAGGGTCACGGTATCTCTTTCGAACAATCACGCGACGAATTTGCATCCTTAAGTAGTAGATTCTTTTATACTTTGTGAATGTGAGAACGTTGTAGGCCTTGTATACCTACTGTAGACAATTTTCTATTTTATTAAGTACCTAGTACTTGTTTACAAGCCTACACTGTCCTTCCATACCTATGAACATTTTAATTTGAAACCATTGTAAGAACTAATTATTTTTTAAAAGAGTAACCATGGAGTTTCTTGTCGGGTCTTTTCCATATAGGGTTGCCAGGCGTCCGGATAAAGCCGGACACAGTCAGGCTTTTTGATTGTGTGTCCGGCCAAATTAGACGGTGTCAGGCCTGTCCGGTTTTTGTTAGGCTTTTCAAATTTGATCATTTTGCTTTGGTTTCAGCTCCACCCACCGCACCTTGTATCGCTAGCGCAAGCGAGTGAACTAGCACTGTCCCCGACTTATTACTACTCAATTTAAAAAGAAAATTAGCTTTTAAAGCATGTGTCTGCCAATCAGAAATATTAATTCGTTTATGTTACTTATTTATTTTAACGTTAATCCATTAGTGTTTTGTTTAATTTTGTTTTAAGATTAAATAATTAAAGATGTCAGACCTTTTTACCCAAATGTCCGGCTAAACTGACGGGTCTGTCCGGCTTTTCGGTTTTAAGACCTGGCAACCCTATTTCCATAGGAAGCGAGCAATTGGAACCGTGCACCGTGTTTCTGACGTTTCATAAGTCTATTAAGTCTATGTGAAATAAAAATGTTTTGATTTAAATTTTTTGACGTTTTCTGACCTATTTATTGACATTTTTATAGAATACATAATTTTAGGAACAGGTTATAGTTTCCTCCATTCATCTATACTATCTATACTAATATTATAAAGCTGAAGAGTTTGTTTGTTTGTTTGTTTGATTGAACGCGCTAATCTCAGGAACTACTGGTCTGAATTGAAAAATTCTTTTTGTGTTGGGTAGCCTATTTATCGAGGGAGGCTATAGGCTGTGTAACATCACGCTACAACTAAGAGGAGCGGAGCAGTAAAGAAAAATGTTGCAAAAACGGGGAAAATTTATTCCTTTTGAGAGTTTCCGTTGCGTGCGCTGCGTAAACGGTTAAAGTAACGGAAAAATCATGTATTACGGAATTGTTCCTTTTAAAAAGTTCTAAGAAAAAGTCCACGAGAGCATCTATCTTTTAAGGTTGACTCACTAAAACTCAAAAGGAGCGAGCAGCAACGAAAAATGGACGAAAACTAGCAGGCAAATCGATGCGACGGGAAGGGTCAGGGGAGAAAAAATTCGACGCGGACGAAGTCGTGGGCAGAAGCTAGTAATATTATAAAGCTGAAGAGTTTGTTTGTTTGTTTGATTGAACGCGCTAATCTCAGGAACTACTGGTCCGAATTGAAAAATTCTTTTTTTTATTGGGGAGCCTATTTATCGAGGAAGGCTATAGGCTATATAACATCACGCTACAACCAAGAGGAGCGGAGCAGTAATGAAAAATGTTGCAAAAACGGGGTAAATCGCACGGGTAGGCGATTCGACGCGACGGGAAGGGTCGGGGGAACAAGAAATTTAACGCGGACGAAGTCGCGGGCAGAAGCTAGTAAAACCATAAACCTTTATTATGTACATTTAAATCGTACCTACAGAATGCATTAAGCAATATTAAATACAATAATATGTAAATTTCCAAGGATTCCTATAGGCTATCCGTCTAGTTGTCCTAGTATTCACACTATTGCCTAGGCAGGTGGCTAGATAACTCAAGGGCTTTAATTAATCAACAAGTACAAGCAACGCTGTTATCTAAGGATAAAACATGTATAAATTATTGTCTTAGTTGCGACCTGTAGGTGGTATAAATAGAATTTAGTGTTTTAATATTAGCATAACGCATAAACATTATAAAATAATAGTCCTACAGACCGTATTTTGGCTATGGCGACCAGTCTTAAGGGCTCGGCGACGGTCAATCTGTCCATACAAACGTAATACCAAAATCATTTGCAATTGGAGCATATTTCCACCATTTTAAGATGATATTCGGCTTTAGACAGTATTTATCTAGGTTATGGTGACGTTTTTTTTTAAAAAAAACTGTGCTAAAACGAAGTTTGAGCGAATTGCATTTCGCACATTTTTACAACATAAATGACATGTTTTCTTTTTGTTTTTTCTGCATTAAAAACAACAATATCTGTAATAATGTTTTATCCATAACACAGCTTATATTATCAAGATACTAAAACACGAAAACCAATTTAAAAATCATTAAGTTTTCATTCATCATTTTTGGTATTACGGAACACAGCCAAATTATCATACATTTTCAATAGCTAATAGTGCTATCGCGTCTCACAAAAATGTCAATGTGTGCACGGTTGCGTACGGCTTGCGGTGGGTGTGTTGTGTATCGCTCGGACATAGATTCACACTAACGCAACATGCATTTTGGGTAGCGGGAAGTTCACTCGGGATGTTTGTTGTCAGTGCGAGACGATTGCCTTACGGTGCGGAGCATACTTTTATTTGTTTTTCAATTGTATTGTGATATTTCTGACAATATTATTGACCTATGCTATGAACTTGGATTTTGATTTTTCTTGTGACTTGGTATCGAGTACTCTACATTCTGACGAACTTTGCTTTGTTTACGGACCTGGATTTATTGTTTACGATTCGGTTTGGCTGCCAACATGGACTCCGAACGTTGGGATGTGTCTCACAGATATTATAAGTTACCTGCCTAATATTTTCTTGGCTACTAATTCATCATCATTCATTCATCATCATCATTTCAACCGTAAGACGTCCACTGCTGGACTTAGGCCTCCCCCAATTTGGGGGGCTTTGCCATAATCGCCACGATTGGCAGGCGGGTTGGCGATCGCAGTATGGTGGTAAAATGCATCGAGAACGCTGCTGCCCATTCCCTAGTAAGTCCCTTAGTCGCCTTTTACGACACCCACGGGAAGAAACGGGGTGGTGTTATTCTTTACGTCCGGCACCACACGGTACAAATTGTTTACTTACACTATTTTAACCTCGGCCCAATAAAATAAAGATTTTTTTGTGGTCCGAGTTAGTAGTAAGTATACCTAACTAAGTACCTATATCTAATATATAAATTTCTCGTGTCACAGTTTTCGTTGCCATACTCCTCCGAAACGGCTTGGCCGATTTTGATGAAATTTTTTGTGCTTATCCGGTATCTATGAGAAACGGCCAACATCTATTTTTCATCCCCCTAAATGTTAGGGGTAGTCCACCCCTAAATTTTTATTTTTATTTTTTAGACAAAATTTTTAATTTCTATTTTTTTATGATACAACATACAAAAATACATACATCTTTAAATTTTCACTTTTTTTCACCCGGCAAAGCAACGTTTGCTGGGTCAGCTAGTCTATTTATATAAAAATCTATGCCACTTTTCGTTGTAACTGAACCTCCTAAACGGCTGGACCGATTTGAATGAACTTTTTTGTATGTGTTTGGGTGGCACCCTGGATGGTTTAGATTAACTATTGGACCCGGTAGGTGGTGCTGCTATCGAGTTCTAGGAAACAGGACAACGTCTGTACGGTCAGCTAGTTTTGTATAAGTGTATTTACATACCTATCTAGGTAGATATGTAGGGACGGAACAAACAAAGCTTTATAGGTAGGTACCTATCAACTTTTATTTCTTCCCTTTCTTTTCTCATGTCACCGACCGGGCGTAGGTAATTATCTCAAGGACTGTTCTCAGACTTAGTTTGCTTTTCCACCAGAGAAGGAAGGAAGGATGCGTTTGATATTCACCAATCATATTCATTGGCTCCCATAGGTAGGACAGTTGGAGACGGGTTCAACTAAGCTCTGTTTTTACATGGAAGGGTGCGTGTTATGGATGGAAGCTATGGATGCGCGAGTGGTGTAGTTATGTGCAGAGTTCATACAGTAGGAGCGCGTTTGTCACCGAAAGTAAACATACCGCCATCAGTGTCTCCATATGTAAATCGAGAGTTACAGTGTTGCAAGGGTGAAAATACCGTGTTTCTAGACAAAATTACGGTGAACCTGCTAAAATTGTACCGCGTAAATTACCGTGTAATTTTTCAAAGAAAAAAACAACATTGTGAATCAAATAAAGTCTTGAATATATTTGCTTTTTTAATTATTAACCATAATCACATTAGCCGTATGCCAGATGACCGCTGGGCAAAGGTTTGCATACAATGGGTGCCTGAAGATGGACGACGCCACCGCGGTCGGCCCAGAAAGCGGTGGCGAGACGACCTAGATGCGTACCGCGACGACAATATAGTAAAAAGTTTACGTGTACCATCGACACGAAAGAAGAAGAAGACCGCGACGACTGGTTTGAGGTGGCGCGGGACAAGAGTTCCTGAGAAATTGGGGGAGGCCTTTGCCCAGCAGTGGCTAAACAAAAAAAAAAAAAATTAACTAAGAAGATAACAACTTGAAATTGAAACTGTTTACTACGTATTTGTAACGCGTCGTAATCGTAACTCGAATAAAAGACAACGTAGTAAATTTTACGTCATTCACCCATCATAAGGACGAGAATAGATTGCGTGGAGATAAAAGACACTCTCAATATCTACAACTTCTAGATATTGAGGGATTTCCCTAAAATTCTCGGCAATGAAGGAGCAGTGCTGCCATTAAAAAAATTGTTAAGTTGACTGACTGAGATTCGTTTTACGCAGTACATGATGAAATATTTACAACAACGTAATTTATACTGGCAGTACAGTGAATTACGGTGATATATGACACGGTAATACATTATTACCTTGACGGTAGAATAATACCAGATTACGGTGCATCTACGGTAATTACCGTGTACATGGAGACATTGCGCCATCGTGAAGGCACAAAGTTATTTTATACCTCGCCATGCCCCTACTAGCGAAGCATCGCATACCTATACAGAGAGTCAGCTGTACATCGACGCGCAAACTGTTACCAATTACCATAGATCACTTCAAGATTCTAAATCCATCTGTGATCCGGTTATTAAAAAAATGAGCAACCCATATAGTGGTCGAATATGATGTGTAAGATCCGACCTCTTCCTTGGTAAGGGACCGTTCAAGTATTACGTAAGCACATTTATTACAATTTTTATAAATAAGGTTTACAGTTTTCGTGATCACTAAACACATGACATGGGCTATTTAGTAAATCTTGTTTTAAACTATTAATTTTTTGGGTCGTGGTCATATTTGGAAGTTTCGTCGTATAATCGACGGCCCCTTTTATAGCTTTTCTCAAAATATTCACATCCAGGGTTTTTCTTAGTTTTATTGGGACCAAACCCAATTTATTTTCTGTCTTTTTAACGAGATTTTTTTAATTTTGAGCAATAATTTCGTAGCAAATGATTGCTACATTCAATTTTTTTAATGGTAGTGCAGTGTCCGTACGGCAAAGATTCGTTGAGAGCGCTAGTAACGCTACTATCACCATCACCGATCATCGTTTTATATCGTAATTGATGCATTTCAATGCTACATTTGAATCCCTCTACAATGCCATCTGCTTCCATAGCCGTCGAGCTTTTCGACCAATTTTTAAAGCAACGGTGAACTTTCGGATCTGTATTTTTATTTTTAGCTAAAGCACATACGCAACAATATGCATTCCTGATGCCCTAAAATAAGATTTTTTTAGTTTCAAAACCGATTATGCACGATACTCTAGATAAAGAGTTATAATTAGTCCTATACGATCGTTTAGCCCATAAACCGTCTACTACAACTGTAATATAAGGAATGCCGTCAGGATCCAAATTACCATTAGCAATGGCAATTTTTTTTTTCTTCTACACCGGCTTGGTGCATACTTTATTATATCGCCAAAAAACACTACAAAGTGAAAAATAACTTTAATTTCGGAAGTCAGTGATTTTTATTTTATAAGGTTTTTTCGTCAGGGGAGTAACGTGTAAGAACATTACAAATAAATTTTACTTAAAAGTCCTTGTTTTTTACTTATCCTCTTTTATATCTGCACATCGCGTAAATATGTAGAAACTATTGGAATATTTGTCTGTTACTAATATTTTGCGTAACACTCTTAGTGACATTTATTCATTATAGCTTCTGCCCGCGACTTCGTCCCCGTTCAATTTCTTGTTTCCCCGAAATGTTGCAAAAAACGGCGAAAATCGCCTACCCATGCGCTTTTTCTCCGTTTTTGCAACATTTTTCATTACTGCTCCGCTCCTCTTGGTTGTAGCGTGATGTTATATAGCCTATAACCTTCCTCGATAAGTAGGCTACCCAACACAAAAAGATTTTTTCAATTCGGACCAGTAGATCCTGGGATTAACGCGTTCAAACAAACAAACAAACTCTTCAGCTTTATAATATTATATAGTATATAGATTTATAAGTAGTTAAGTTTGCCGGCGGCTTCGCCCGCGTGGAGGCTGGAAAATGCATCTAAAACTTCCTCATAAAACACTCTATCTATTGGTGAAAACCGCATGAAAATCTGTTCAACATTTTTTGAGGTCTTCGCAAGTAGACAGACAGACGCGGCGGGGAACTTTGTTGTATATTATGTAGTGATAACATTTTTTTAAATTGGTAAAAAGAATACATATTTACGTAAATATGACAGAAAAAGCCTTCGTTTTTTAAAGTTGAGACCACTCCTGTGATGTGATTTGATTTGATTTGACTCCAAAGGGAATGAACAAACATAAATAGGCTTAAAATAAATGAAGGCAATAATAATAAACATCCCTATCATTTATATTTACGCAGCGTGCGTGTGACAATTTTTGCGCCGTGTGCCGCCGCCATCAACTGTTCATTTTCTGCCTAACGGCCGAAGGCTCGCTGCGCTGCCGTTCACTATTTGGCGCGGTAACGATACATTGCGTATTATGAGGTAATAAAACTAATCGGGTTATTGGACTCACAACGTTCATGTATTTATTTATTGAAGAACACAAACAGTATAATTATACATTGGTTTATAAGTACCAAGTTAGGAAAGGTATGTAAGCCCTAGATCTCGGGATATTGTAATAATTTGAGATATGGACATTGTAAAGAAAATTCCACAAAACGCATTACTAGTCTGTACATTTACTAACGATTCCCCAAAGCAGTCAACAAAAATAAAGCAAATAACGAACATACCTAATTACAAGTAAATAAAAATGCGTCGAGTCGTTATGAATAAAGGGTAGGTACTATTACTCACTCACACACGGCTGCACACCGCGTCAGCATTGGCCTTCTATTGTCAAACAGAGATAGCAATATTCCGATCGAGTTTTGCCCTTGTCGTCGGCTCGTGGTTGCGAGTTTAGGGCGCCGCGTTCTTAACACTCTTACTAGAGAATGGGCAGCAGCGTTTTCTCTATGCATTTTACCACCATACTGCGATCGCCAGCCCACCTGCGAAGCGTGGCAATTATGGCAAAGTTATGTGAAGTAAATTGTGGGAGGCCTATGTCCAACAGTGGACGTCTTAGGGATGAAAGAGGATAACCAGTCTGTCAGTGCGGAAATTGTAAACAGAAAACGTACCTGTGTAAGCCAATTTGTAGTGCCTTCCATATGAACGTGACTATCATAATTATTTTTTCAAATCTAACTAGGAGTTCCAACGCGTTCTAACAAACAAACTCTTCAGCTTTATTTTAGTACTAGCTTTTGCCAGCAGCTTTGCCTGCGTATTATACATATAAACCCTTTTTTTTTTTCAGGATGGAAAATCATCAAATGACTTCTCCCGCTCTGGGCGGAGCGGGAGGGCGTGTCAGACTTTTACTGACTAAAACCCACCCGTGTTCCATCAGTTGCCCATGTGCCAGGGTCACGGTATCTCTTTCGAACAATCACGCGACCCCGGCAGGCATCGGTCCTAGTAGACCCCTACACTGCTGCTGACATCTCTTTGAGGCGCGCGTGGAACACTACGCGCCGTCGACCCGAGCCTGGTCCTTACCGGGCGGTGAGCTACCCATTGCTCGCCACCCGCAAGCTCGCGCCTACGGTGGCCGGGAGTCCGCTATCGACTCCCGATGCCCGGGGCGTCTCCTCCTGCGGCGGCTAGGGACGTGAGGGTGCAGAGACTGCCACTCCCTCACGCGCCCCGCCTCCTCCTTCGCGAGCATTACTGCTTCGCAGAAGGAGGTGACGGCTTCCCATTCCCTCTCGCTCCGTACCATGGCTCGTACCAGGGCCGGACGCGAGAGGTCGCCGCCGCCGATCGCCTCCACGAGGACACGGCGGTGCTCCGCCCAGGCAGGGCACACCTCCACCGTATGCTCCACCGTGTCCTCCAGACGATCCTTGCAATGGAAACACCCGGACGTATCCTCCCGCTTTATCCTGAACAGGAACCCACCGAAGCACCCATGCCCGGTGAGAACCTGCGTCAGGCGGAAGGTGAGGACGCCGTGACGCCTCTCTATCCACTCCTCAAACAGGGGACTTACCGCCGCAATTGTGGCGTGCCCAACATATAAACCTTCCGCTTGAATCACTCTGTCTATTGATGAAAACCACATTAAAATCCGTTGCGTAGTTTAAAACATCTAAGCGTACAAACAAAATGTGACATTGTTTTATACTATGTAAAGAAGATAAGAAAAGTATAGATTGGCCAGTCTTTGCAATTATCTTCTCTGTTTCCAAACATAGATTCATGTTTCCCAAACCGAAATGGATTCCAATTCTAAAGCTATCTTCAAATCTATGTATTTAGTCCACTTAATATTACGTTACAACCCAAAATTCAATTCAAATTCATAATTGCTACCTGAACATTTATCGCACACAGATCAGCGTTCATTCCCAGCTTACTGCCTACCACTAACCTGCCTCCATGAGGTTATCAGATTAATTAGCCTTTCGATCCGATACCCGGGCTGTATTTCCGCAATCCTTGCAGTAATACGCAAGCTCTAGCATTTGCATCACATTTGCTAGCGTCGAGCTCATTTTCAGCTTAATTTTGACTGGCTCATCGGTATGCGTGACTTCTGTATTTCGTGATGGATTTGACACATTGTAGTTTGTTGTTTCTAAGATTATGATGATGATGATGATGATGATGGTGACGAAAATCGAAATGAAAACTTATCAGATACTACGTAATTGCGTAATTTGGTATCAGTAGAAATCGCTTTCATTTTGATAGTTAAACAACATTCATTGCGTTATTTACGTTGTTAAGCCGACAGTTTATTCGAACAAATGACGCAATGGGCTAGAAATAATCTTCAATACGATTCAGATTCTGATTGATAGTGCGTTACGAAATTAGGGTTGCGGTTTCTTTTAAGATTTATTTTCCAACGAAAATTAACTCTTTCAATACTTATTTAACCAGTCAATTACCGTAATTACAGACACAATTAAAAACCATTGTGTCTGATACCAAATGTGGTATCTCAGGGACTTAGAGGTTAACTAAAAAAACTATTCAAATGATTAATTACTATTAAAATTAAAATTTAATAGACAGATATGAACAGTCTTATATTTATCAAAAAGATCAATAAGAAAAAAAAATTGGATTTTGGAACCGAGTCAATTTGGCAGAAATTACAATTTTTAAAGACTTTAAAAATGGAAACTTCTTCTACCTAATTGACTCGGTTCCATATTCGAATTAATAACAAACATGGAACCGAGTCAATTCCATATTTAAATTGTGAAAATGTCATCGCAAGCTGAAGCATTTACATGGTAATTGTTAATAAAACGGGAGTCAGGTGTTGTAGGCGGGGGTGACGGTGTTCCCTTGACGAAAGAGTGAAATTAAACCAGTCAGAATGTCGTAATAATTGAGTATATTTGGCACACATAAAATTACACAGAAATCACTAAAAATGGTTGTAAAAGAGTACACAGCACACAATATAAAATACAGTCAGAATAAGCAGTACACATGATTAAATCCTAGCTATATTACACTTGAAGACTGGCTAACTAGATATAGGGTACATCGCGACTAAGCAGTGGACAGCGGAGCCACTTACTTCACAAACACTACGTGGTAACTTGATGATTCATGTGAACTTGTAACAATACTAACTATAGCTTGTTTTATTGAGCTTCGCCTACATTCCACCCCCTGTAACAGGGTTCAACCGACTTACAATTCTTGGTCTGTGGGAAGCACAATAATCTTCGCTACGGGTCGACGTAGGACCCCATTTACAGTCTTAACATCTACTACACGGATAATACCATCGTGTCCATGATACACAGCTTTGATGAGACCTTTGGTCCACGCACTTCGCGGTCTATTATTGTCCACAATCACTACTACGTCACTGATACGTACGTTCGGCACATTGTTTAACCACTTTTCCCGACGTTGGAGCGTAGGCAGGTACTCTCGCAGCCAGCGCCGCCAGAACATGTCGGCGAGCGCGTTCACGCGCCGCCACTGCCGGCGAGAGTCGATGTCTTCGGCGTCGCTCGATGCAAACGGAGTACTCCCGGACGCAGTGCCCAGGAGTAGATGGTTCGGCGTCAGGACCACGGGCTGGTCGTGGTCGTCGTTCACGTAGCTCAGTGGCCGGCTGTTTACGATCAGCTCGGCTTCGGTGAGGAGGGTGTAGAGGACCTCCTCACGAGGGGCACGCTCCTTGAGCGTACTGCGAAGTGCGTTCTTCACGGATCTCACCAGGCGCTCCCAGCAGCCACCCATGTGTGGGGCCGCCGGGGGATTGAAGTGCCATTCGATGCCACGGTGAATGGCCTCGGCCCTTATCTGACCTTGGTTGAGGTCTTTCAGGGCTGCTCGAAGCTCGGTATTGGCCCCGATGAAGTTGGTACCCTGGTCAGAGTACAGATGTGCTGGTTGCCCGCGGCGCGCTATGAGGCGCCGCAAGGCTAGTATGGCGGAGTCGGCGCTTAGGGAAGCGGCCAACTCAAGGTGGACGGCGCGTGTAGTGAGGCAGGTGAATAGGACACCCCACCTCTTCTCGCGCCGTCGCCCGATTGCGACCTCCATCGGGCCGAAGTAGTCCACCCCCACTCGCACAAAGGCTCGTCTGGATGGTTCCAGCCTTGCGAGCGGCAGGTCACCCATCTTCGGTGGCGCGGGCTTGGCTCGGCAGACGCGACAGAGTTGGCAGTTGGCAACCACTGTCTTCACTGAGGTTCTGATTTTAGTGACCCAGTATTTTTCCCGTAGATTGTTGACGACGGTCTCGTGGTTGGCGTGCAGAGCCATCGCATGGTAATGAGCGATTAGCTTTCTTGTCAGAGGATGGCGGCCCTCCAGGATAATAGGGTGCCGCTCGCCAAACGTGAGCACCTCACAGGCACTCAGGCGCCCTCTCACTCGTAGCAACCCGTCGTCGGCTAGCATGGGGTCGAGAGCCTTGATGCTGCTGCTGCTGGGAACGGGCAGGCCTTTAAGGATGGTGGCCCGCTCGCTTTGAAAGCTTTCTTCTTGACACAGCCTCAACAGGCTGTTGTGAGCATCTTCTAGGTCTCGCTGACACAGCTCCGTAGTCGACCGACGTTTACGACATCGGCCGCTGAAGATGAGCACGCGCGCCATGACACGCTGAATGCGCGTCCACGATGAGTAGCGCTCGTACTCTAGGAGTGGTGCCGCCGGTGCTGCCGCGGCGTGGACCCGCTGGATGCGCTCAAGGTCCGCTTCCGACGCCTCAGCCTCGGGACACGCAGGCCACAGCTCCTGTGGGTTACATAGAAACGAGGGGCCCGAGAGCCACTCCGCGTGGTCATCGGGCCAACACAACCTGGTGGCCTTATCAGCTGGGTTATCCTGTGAAGGTACCCAGCGCCAGTTGCCTCTGTCTGACAGCCTATCTATTTCGGCTAGTCTGTGCGAGACGAATCGTTGAAATTCCTGTGCATCGGAGTTTATCCATTTTAATACAGTCTTGCTGTCGGTCCAAAGGAATTTCTTTTCGATTCGTATACCTAACTCTTTGTGGGCAGTGTCTGCTATACGACAGGCTAACACGGCTGCTTGTAACTCTAGCCTGGGAATGGATACTACTTTTTGTGGAGCTACTCGCGCTTTCCCTAGTAACATAACCGATTCCCTCTTTCCTTCAGAGTTAGAGCCCACTAGGTATACTACTGCGGCGTAAGCAAGCTCGCTGGCGTCCCCGAACGCGTGTAATTCTAAATTATCGAGTTTTAACCCGTACCACCGCGGTATTTTTAATTCGTTTAAGCGGTATAAATTATGGAGCCAATTAAACCATACTTTGGCGTCCTTTTCTTTTAAGGGTTCGTCCCATTGTATTCCCGACTTCCATATTCGTTGCATTAATATGCGTGATTGAATTACACACGGGTATAGGAAACCTAGCGGGTCGTAAATCGACATTATCATACTAAGAAATTGTCTTTTAGTGGGCACTAAGCTACCATTTATAATTTCCGGTGGTAGTCTCTTAAATGACAGATCAAAACCTAACTCGTCGTCTTTAGGTGACCATATTAAACCTAGGGTCCTCTCTACTGAGCCTGTTCCCTTCTCAAGGGCTACCTTATCAGGCATTTCTATTTTCAGCCTTTCCCTTAGCTCCGATGAGTTAGTGACCCACCCCCGGATAATGAATCCACCGGATGCATGTATTCGTGTCACTTCCTCTATTAACGTGTTAGCCTTCTCCTCGGTCCAAGCACTATCTAGATAGTCGTCCATATAGTGCCTAGATTTGATGGCTTCCACAGCTTCGGGATAAACATCAATGAAATCATCGGCATTTTTGTTGAGTATATATATTGCCGTAGTAGGGGACGAGGCTGCACCAAATATCATGGAATTCATCGCGTATGTATCTGGTTCTTTATGGTGATCCGCGCCTCTCCATAAAAATAATTGCGCGCCTTGATCTTCTGCCCTTATTTTTACTCGTAAGAACATATCAGCGATATCCCCTGAAAACGCGACGGGGCCTATCCTGAACTTAATTAAAATACCTAGCAAAGAATTCAGTAAGTCAGGTCCGGTTAGCAGATTATCATTTAAACACGTCCCATGAGACGTAGCGGCTGCGTCGAACACGAGACGTAGCTTGCCCGGTTTGTTCGGGTTAACGACTCCGAAATGCGGTAAGTACCAAACCGGCGAGCTGTCTATGTTACCGTCTACTTTACGCGCGTAACCTTCGTCTACTAACCTACCTATCTGAGCTGAATATTGCTCAGCGAAACTAGTGTCTTTACGCATACGTTTCTCTATGCCGTACAGCCTTTGCCTGGCCTGATTATAATTATCAGGTAACTGAATATTGTCATGTTTCCATAACAAACCGACCTCCCATTGTGACTGGTCAGGGATACGATGGCTAGTGCTGTCTAACACGGCTAATGCCCTTTCGACATCTTTATGTTTACGTAAATTCTCTGAAATACCTATCGCTTCTAGCTCAAACTGTGATTTAACTAGATTATGTAAATCAGGAAGGGAAACGGTCATGCAACTAACACATTCTTTACTATTATTATTGTTATTAATATTAAATGGTCCATGTATGACCCAACCTAACTTAGTGAGTGAGGCAACTGGCTTACCGGATTTTCCTTGGCGGATGTCCTGACTGACGAGCAGCTCCCAGTTGTCCTGTCCGAGAAGCAGCAGCGGTTTGGCTCCCCTCATCTCTACGCAACCCAAGTCGCGTAGGTGCGCGTTGTCGTCGATCACTGTGGCGGACACTGTTTGCGTTGGTAGGTTAATGTCCACTATTGTCCGACACGTAATGTTATGGCACTGACCGTTAGGTCCTTTTACGCGCACTTGTACCACTCGCGACGTTGAGTCTGTTACTCCGTAGCCACCCGCGGTTTTTAAGGAGAGAGGAACACATGGGCCCACTAAGTCTGTGGCGAGCGAGCTGTCGATGAGTGACACGGTCGCACCATCGTCCAGTAGTGCGTAACACTGATTATCGTCACTGTTTCCATCGCTGACCGTTACTGGCATAATTTTCAGTAATGCCGTAGCTCGCCACTCGCCTATATTTGTGACGCTTTCCGTCTTACTTTCTGGCGGCGTAGCCACCTTTTCTTTCGGCTGCTTATCCGCGTGTAACAGCAGGTGATGTCCGAACCCGCACTTCTTGCATCTACTCGCACGGCAGAACCTCTTGGGATGTTTACTCACGAGACATTTGAAGCATGTGTTCTTCTCCTTTATCGTGTCCCAACGCTGTTGAACGGTAAGCTTTTTGAACTGGTCACACTCTTCTATGTTGTGCTTTCGTTGACATATAACGCATTCTTCAGGAGCGGCAGACTCGTCGCTCTGCGTGTTCACTCGTTGCGTCAACGGAGGCCTGCTCGCGGCGTTGGCTGGCCGGGACTGACCGGCGCCGCCATACTTCTGCTGTTGCTTGGCAGGGGGCTTCGATGGACCGGGCTCAAACATACTCGCCTGAGTGTAGTACGACGTTGAGCGTGTCAAGTGTATCAGAAAATGTGATAATATTTCTAGATTTGGAGACACTCTTAGGTCCACCCCCTGTGTGTTGTCCAGGCCCATTGCGAAGTCACCGTATTGCGCGCGCTGTACAGGGGTCAGCTTGCTCAGCAGGTCACTCACCAGCTGTGGATTATTTATATATCCATCCGCACGAATATTTTTGAGTAACGAAACACAATTTCGGACCGTTGACGAGAATTTCCTTAGTTCGCGTCCACTTTCCGTTACTCTAGGTAATTCTTTGACCTTTTGTATGGCGTACTGTAGCACTAGGGTCGGGTGACCGTACTCATCCTCTAGCGCGCGCATTATCTCGGACGGATCAGTTGACGATCGTAGTAAGTCCTCTACTGATACCTTTGCGTCGCCTTGTAACGAGGTTTTTAATCGTGCTAAGTTTTCGTGCGCCTTGAAATTGTATAATTGTGATGTTTCCCAGTACATGTTCCGATATGATATCCAGTCGGCTGGGTCACCTTTGAAATAGGGCAATTCATATGCCTGTCTTGGTACCGGTCGTGGTGGTCGTGCCATGTTCGTGATAGCCTCTGCCAGTCTGTCTATCTTACGGTCTCTGTCCCCTGACGATTCTCTCCGCCTTTCTCTTTCATCCGCTCCGTACTGCATCTGCCGCCGTGTATCCGACTCGAGTGTGGCTACTCGAGGTACACTTGCGACCGGAGTGGTAAAGGCGGTATAACGGCTGGGTAACTGGAACCTTACTCCATCTGACGTTACTGGCATGTACCTGGACGTAATTGGTGCCGTTATGTTAGGTAACGGTACAGACGCGGATGTCCTAGGTACTCGGGACTGGTCTAGATCACACGGCACTGACGACCCACGGTGGTTATTCACAAGATTCACCCTACTTACGGTTTGTTCACGGGGGTCAGATGTTTCACGGGGCGCAGCCATTTCAATAGGTGCGCCTGACACAGCCGGCGTCCCCAATACTTCTATCAATTGGGGGACTTGGGGCGTGGTTTTCACCCACTCTTCGACGCGCTGTGTCGTACTCACATCTGACTGTGAATCATCGCTTTCAGCGGCCGCCTCTATCTCAGCTATTTCCGCTTCCATCCTTTTCTTGACGAGGTTTTCCTTGTCTTTGACCAGGTTCTCTTTCAACTGCACTAATTCGCGCTCCGCTTCGTACTCGATCCGTTTTTTAAGGTAATCGACGCTCCTGTGGCTATTTCTTGACGATATTTTGCTGCGCGGCGAGGTGTGGCGACCCTTGGGCGCTGCCTGCCCCCCGTGCGCTCTCTCTGACGTCAATTTACTGTGGTCAATTAATCGGCCACCGGTGAGCGGAATATTGCGAGCGGACGTCGATGCCAATGTCGGTGCTACGGACGGAGAACCTGGAGCCCTTTCGGATGGTAAGCCTGAGTCAGAGACGATGTCCTCTGCTTGTCGCGTACCCATTTCTTCCGCCAGTCTTCGTAACTTGCTGCGTGTGGTGATTTCACTTCTGTGACTCATGATTCTGACTGGTTCACTCTATTCTAATTGAACCTGATCCGGCTCGCAAGGACCAAAATGTTAATAAAACGGGAGTCAGGTGTTGTAGGCGGGGGTGACGGTGTTCCCTTGACGAAAGAGTGAAATTAAACCAGTCAGAATGTCGTAATAATTGAGTATATTTGGCACACATAAAATTACACAGAAATCACTAAAAATGGTTGTAAAAGAGTACACAGCACACAATATAAAATACAGTCAGAATAAGCAGTACACATGATTAAATCCTAGCTATATTACACTTGAAGACTGGCTAACTAGATATAGGGTACATCGCGACTAAGCAGTGGACAGCGGAGCCACTTACTTCACAAACACTACGTGGTAACTTGATGATTCATGTGAACTTGTAACAATACTAACTATAGCTTGTTTTATTGAGCTTCGCCTACAGTAATATTTGTTTTTACATGTTTGTAAACTACTCGTATAATGCAAATAGATAATTTTGAATGTTCCACTACACATTGCACGAACGGTGCTATTTTGAGGATAAATACTGATTGAACTTCGAACTGTTAATAACAGTTTTATTACAGAAAAACCGCAAACCAAACATAATAAAATGTAAACTGCTTTCTATAAAAGAAAATAATGAACCACAATCCTATTTTGTAATATACAATAGATACCTAATACTCATTACTTTTTGATTTCCAAACAACAATATCAAGGCTCTCGTAGACAGGCGTGACACATTGCTATGAGAACTCCATAGAAATTTCGCCGCCACTAGAGCCGTGTGGCGCCGGTCTGCGAGAGCTCGGTTCACGGCTGCCATTATTTTGTAAAGCTTTTAGTTTTTCCATAAATATAAATCTCAATGAGTAGATCAGATACCGCTACCAAAGTAAAATTTTCTCGGCAATCTTCTCAAAATAGACCGCGTGTAGTAAACGGGTTCAGAGGTGCCTGTGGGATACGGATTGATTTGCAGTCTATAATAAGTTGAGTAAAAACTATTAATAAGTTCAATTACTTACGATATATAGCCGGTACTATTGCCACAGTATAGGTAGTGACAGAAGGCTGTCTCCGCTCAACGTGCGAAAACGTACGGATACATAGACATGCTTCACTCTTTGAGTTCTCTACTCAAAACGTACCAACAGAACCCTATTTTTAAGCCTCCACTGTCTGATCATCCGTATGTCTGCCAGCACACTGTGTCTCATGAACCGAAGTAAATAGCCAGTTGAAACGTTCACGGTGTGTGTATTTTTAGTGTCGATTTAACAGCAAATAATTAAAATTGAAAAGGTCTCCAGCCAATTAAAGTATTTTTCTTAAATATGTAGTGTTAAATATTAAGCCATTTATGTTTTTGTTTTTTTTTTCACGAGCTCGCAACACTGATAAAATTATACACGAACATTTATTCTGTTATTCGGCAGGCTAATGAAAAAAGAGTGCCGAAATCTAACAGTAGGATCGGATCACTACTGACTAATTCATTTCACTTTACTTTGTGTATGATTTTCATCACCACTGCTCTCAAAACAGTGAAAGAAAACATCGTGAGTGATGTACTAGAACCATAAATTCGAAGACATGTGACATTCACCACCAACCCGCACTGGGCTCGCGTGTTGGCGTATGGCCTCTCACAACCAGAAAAAATAGCAAATCGATCTCTCTCTCTCTCTTACTGTCTTTGTCTCACTCTCACTCTCTCTCTTATTTTTTGTTGCTCTCATAGAGAGGAGGCCGGACTCCTAGCTGTGCGAACATTATAGGCGGATTGTGTACGTGCGTGTCTGTGGTACTTGCGCGTCTATTGTATAAGTGCCCCTGTTTTCGTCCGTTACATAGAGTCGGCCTTCTGTACGTATTTTGTGCTCTGGTACCCACTTGTAAAAACAGACAAACAAACTTTATTAGCTGTACATAGCCGGTACTACTGGTATTTGTGTATGAACTGGTTACAAGGTTATTTGTTTCAAGATGATTTCCTTTACTAAACACGGGAATGCTGCTAAACCTGCACTGTGTGATCAGTGCAGAAAAAGCCTTTACTTTGTATTTACGCGTATAATATCACGCCTGTAATCCCTACAGGATTGGGCAGAAGTGTACGGTACATCCACATTTCACCAGTTCACCTTGTATTATATTTGTCTAGGAAAATTAAACTGTGGAAGCTTTTCGAACAGGTCGTTATTTAGACGATTTTATCCACAAACCGTAATGTATTTTACACAAAAAAAAAAAAAAAACTGTTGAGGATACCAAACATATTCCTAATTTCAGTAATAACATCTGGTTGAAAACATTTTTTTATAATCTTAAGACTATTTTCGCTTGTACAGACGCCAGTACATCGAGCTACTACAATCTGTTAAATTTCTTTAATAGGTTTTCAACTTTATCGCTAAAGCATTAGGTTAAAGGTTGATTGGGGGAATTTGACAATTTCGGGTACCTAGATTCTGTGCGTCTGTACGTTAAAATATCGCGGCCGGATTTAATCACGCAATTGATTTTAAACTCTCGGTGTACTTACATCGTGAGTTTTAAATCCCGTGCTCGAATCCCGAGCTTTGATAACCAGAGTCGAAAATTCATACTGTTGTATTTTCAATTCTCGGCAATAAGCAGTTCGTTTCAGATTTCAGTGCACGAAAAATCCCGATATTTTGACGTCTCTGGCCGAACGTGGACTAAGTCAATATTATTTTATTTTTATTTATTTTTTGGAGCTAAAACATGTTGAAGTATACAAATAAAACGTATTAGCTATTGTAACACGGACAATAACTTTCAGACCAGGGAAGCGAAACATTTTCTTGGAATCATTTTATTCAAAACCGAATTTAATATCTACCGCCATTTCTTATGCTTAGCACGCATAAAAAATTCCGGTTTCCCTATTAAAGTATAAATGCGGTGGGTTTTATGGGCCCATAATATATATTTTTCATCATATGATTTGCATTAGAGATTTTGAATAATTTTATGGAGAATGTGCTTCAGTTATTAAAGGGATAGATTGCTAAGTTTTTTAGGAATAACGATATGTGTCTTTGGATTACCATCGTGGCCTGTGGTGACATGGTGTTTCCCTACCAAACCCATTCGTTCCACCTGCTGAAAATCTCGCACCTGGACACGAGTTGGCTTGGCTTTCCTGTAAGTCTTTAAATAGACTCTGGACTCAGGTAGGCCGGAGTAAAGAAAACCTGTTCAGGTGGAGATTCACAGATGACTCCGCCCTGGAGTGTAAATGTGGTGCTGTCCCACAAACAATGCGGCACTTGATATCTTGTCCAGCATGTCCTGTTGTTTGCACGTTACAGGAGTTGATGGACGCCACTGAAAACGCTAAGCTAGTAGCCAAATTCTGGGCTAACTGTATTTAGATTGCTATCGACACGCTAAGAAGAATCATGTGGCTTTGCAGAAACTATTAGCTCTTATTAGTAAAACTTTAATGGAAATAAATCTTCAGTTCAAAGAACCTTTAGACTGAGAAGTCTTTGGAGAAAGCATCCAATTATGTGGTTCTAGAATTTAGAGTTGAATTTGCAACCAAATGAAATGGATGAAAGACTAAGATTGAAACATTCTAATTTGTTTAAGCTAAAACATTTGAACACTGCTCTCGAAGACATAAAAAAATGCCTATATCTATATCTCTTCTCGCCTTACTGTTCAGAAAGAGATTGCAGTATTTAACCAACTTTGAAAAGAAGGAGTTTCTCAATTCGTCTTTATTTTTTTATTGGTGTTATGTTCCGCGATATCTCCAGCAATTATGGATGATATCGTTTTGGTTTTTAATTAATAGGTAATGTCTCAGGGGAACCCTAAAAATGATATGGGACCAATATCATTTTTAGGGTTCCGTTGCCAAATGGCAAAAAACGGAACCCTTATAGATTCGTCATGTCTGTCTGTCTGTCCGTATGTCACAGCCATTTTATTCCGAAACTATAAGAGCTATGCTGTTGATACTTGGTAAGTAGATGTATTCTGTGAACCGCATTAAGATTTTCACACTAAAATAGAAAAAAAACAATAAATTTTGGGGTTCCCCATACATAGAACTGAAACTCAAAAATGATTTTTTTCATCAAACCCATACGTGTGGGGTATCTATGAATAGGTCTTCAAAAATGGTAATGAGGTTTCTATTATCATTTTTTTGTAAACTGAATAGTTTGCGCGAGAGACACTTCCAAAGTGCTAAAATGTGTCCCCCCCCCCCCCGTAACTTCTAAAATAAGAGAATGATAAAACTAAAAAAAATATATGATGTAAATTACCATGTAAACTACCACCGAAAATTGGTTTGAACGAGATCGAGTGGGTAGTTTTTTTTTAAAACGTCAGAAATCGTAAACCGCAATTTACCTTACATTCAATCAACAGAAATATAAAAATTAAAAAAAAAAAATATTTTTAAACCGAGAATACCTACAGGTTTGTACGGAAACCTCGGTGCGCGAGTCCGACTCGCACTTGGCCGGTTTTTTTTATTAACTTTGCTTGGGTAGTTTTTGCGTTAGCGTCGGTAATACGTATTAAATCCACTTTGTGTATCTTGACGATGTTCTAATACTTTCTATCACTATTCTTTACATAGCTACGTATTAACTAAATACTGAAAAATTAAAATCTAGCAAACGACTTTAACGTAAGTAGTGCTAGTTGAAGTCGGGTGCTCTTTCTAGCCTATATATTGTGTGCCTTTTAGTCTGTACTAAATATATGTATTTTTCTTTCTTTCTTTTTGACGTGACAACGTCTTATAAATTGGTTTGCCGGGTGACACTTCAAGAAACTGCGTTACGCTCCGCTCACGTTATGCGCTCACAATGAGAGCGAGTGAGAGGCACGCGTCCCTTCCACTCGGGCATGGTTAGCCCGCCTAAGAGCGAGAGAGACAGACACTATACGAATGAATATTCACATTAAAATTATTTTACCACTCAAAGTCGTTGTCACGTAAAACTTTCGCCCGTATACCGACTTTACAGGCAACCAATTTTTTTATAATATTTATATTTTACCTTAATTATGGTACGTACGGCGACAAATCAAGCTATGCATTTCCAGTATAAGCTGACTTCTCACTGTACGAAATATTTGTATAGTGAGAGCTCAGCTAAAACTGGAAATGTGTAGCCTGATGTGTAGCCTCACACACACACAATTCATAAACCACCACTAAAAAATGTACACTCCTCATTTTCAAAGTGAAACGTAACTTTAAATTGGGAAAACAGTGGCAAAAACAAAAATACAGATCCAAAGTCACCGACTTCCGAAATTTAAGCTTTTTATTTACGTTAATGCAAAAAGAAGTCTACGTCACGAACATACAATACTTTACCATAGCATAGTCCGACTTCTAGTACCCAATGTCCAACTTTTCCCTCATTCCTGACTTATAATTTGCACCAGAAAATTACCAGAGGCCACACTTCAAGTTTTCTTTCAAAGTTCAACGCTGAAGAACCGTTAAACTAAAGAAAGTTGGGATTAAATCTCTTTCAGTTGGTCAGAAAGAAACGGAACGTAGAAACTGTTTGAATGTTGATACTTTTTGGTTCCGTATACAGTGACCGTTGGTGGAGGAAGTTTCAGCCCATTGAAGAGTTAGTTGATTGTGAAAGAGTTTTCCTGTGGGTACGAAGTACCAATGTACGGTAGCTTAGGAGTTTTTACTTAAGACGACTGAGGAGCAGGGTGTAAAGTTAATTTAACCTCCGCAGAACAGGGAAGAATCTCCGACTAGAGGGGTGTCGTGTCTAGTGGGCAACTGCCCGACAATTTTTTTTGGAGTGTCATCTCTCACGTCAACCTATGAGGTTGTCGGCTGTTTAACTGGACTTGCCTGTGACTACCTAAATAAATTAAGTCCTCCAGCCAGGGCTTCAAAAGATAAAACTAGAGCGACTGTTCGCTAAGGAGACACTCTTTGGGGCACGGACCTCGGCTTAGAGCATCGCTGGTAAAGGGCAGCAAAGGACGGGCTGGATCGAAATGAAGGTCGGCCGCCACGTCACGGCCTCAAAAATATCTGAACCGGTGACCAAAAGTGGAACTAACGAGATCACTGAGCGATATTGAAAACGTTAGGTACTTATTTAGCATGCGCTTCGGCTTCAAAATATTACCTTGAATCTATGAACTCCCTGCTAACCTTCAATATGCTTATATGAGTCACACAACATACAAGGGGGTCAAAACACGCGATATTTCGAACCAGTCAACAACACCCTTTGAGCTGACGCTTAATTAAACAAATTAAACTTACACAAAGACATAAAAGGGGTATTGAAAGAGATTTGTTAAGGCCGAAAACAACGGTATTATTGTAAGCCCTTTGTATGGTTTTGCTGGGAAAAACTGCAGTTAAATTGACTTTATGTACGTGGTCGCTCACAATGGGCCTCATTAGAATGCTGAAAGTCACCTAAAGGACAATGGAGGGGACAACGCTTGGAGTTTCCCTTCGCGATCGAATCAGAAAGATCAGTAGGAGAACCAAGCCCGACATAACCGACATAGCCCGAAGAATTGCCAAACTTAAGTGGCATTGGGCCAGGGCACTTTGCATGGGGTCGAAATGTTCTGTAGTGGTGACCATTGGCCGCGAACCAAAGACGTAAAGTTGTAAGGCTTCTCACAAGGTGGACCGATGACCTTGTCAAGGTCCCAGGAATCCGATGGATGCGGGAAGCACAGATCCCATCTAAGTAGCGGAACTCGAGGGAAGACTATATCCAGTTGTAGACGTCATTCGGTTGAAATGACGATGATGATGGAGTGGAATACGTAGAGTTGGAAGGCCTCCCATAAGGTGGACGTGAAGGCCGCAAGAATCCGATGGATGCGAGAAGCACAGACCCTATCAAAGTGGCGGAGCCTGAGGGGGATATCTTTTGGCTGAAATGATTGACCTTCTGGTCTCGTATGTATCTCATGCCAAGTAAAGAACATTGTAACAGTAATACTCAGAACCCAATATACTAAGATACAGACTCCGTATAATACAGCAACTAAACCCAGAGAACCAATTCATACCGACTTAGTTAATGTGGCCTGCGATTTATCGCGCGGATTCAATAAGACGCTCTATATAAAATGGTAATAAAACCTTCAGGGTTTATCTCTGAAGAATTACGGGTAGTTGAAGATTTCGGTTATCCGGGTAGTAATAAGGTGGCTTGCAAATGGGGTGTTTATATTTTGGAGTGTAATTTCTGGGAGAGCGTATTGGTGTTTTGTTTTATTTATGGTTTTAAAGGAACTGGAACACTTGGGAGTTCGTTTTTCTTTTATATCTGATAGAACTTTTAAGGATATTTGTTTCGTGTGATGCCGGATGTAAATAATAGCACCATTCCTTTTCATCCCGTGGGTGTCGTTAAAGCCAACGAAGGGACTTCCTAGAGAATAGGCAGCAGCTATCTCGTTCGTGTCGTTCCTTCATACTGCGGTCGTTAAGCCGCCAGCCATGTATGGCGATTATGGCAAATATCCCTCTTTGAGGGAAGCCTATGTTCAGCGGTGGACGTCTTTCGGCTGAAATGATGACATCATTATCATCTGCCTAGCCTTTTCCTATCATGGCGTTGGCTTCTAGTCTTACCAGTATTTCACATGGAACGACTGCCTGTCTGGCAACCCACTTTCTGGATAATAATATACCCCTTGATAAAGACAGGTAACTTTCGGGGCTTTTGACGACCCGTAACAACTGCCAAATTGATGCCTGCTTGGCTGAAGAAAATACTATTACCAACAAAAAATTTCAGGACGCCAATTTTGGTAATTAAAAACGTTCAAAATCTAGTCGCAGTCTCACCTCGGCGACAATCAAATGTCAAAAATGTATGAAAAGTCGAGTTGCGTATTTCTGACAGGTTGAGACTGAGATCAGACGGAACGTTCTTAAAATTACGGGGATTGCCCACAGAATACATAACCAGCGTATAACGTTCCCACTGCTGGGGCACAAGCCTCCCATCGGTGAGAGAGAGTGGGCCATAATCTACCACGCGGGCCCAGTGCGTGTTGCTAGATGTCACATGTCTTCGAAATTTTGGTTCTAGGACATACCGGTTTCCTTACGATCCTTTCCTTCAACTTTTTGAGAGCAGTGGTGATAAAATTATTTACACAAAGAAAAGCGCCTGCCTGGGTTTAAACCCATAACTTCTCGTAAGTCTGGGCCGATGCCACTGGGCCACCACTGCTCTATTTGAGCAGGAATTGCCTCTCAGGTCATATCACAACTTTTACTGACCTCTTTATCTCCAGTACAGCTGCACGATAAACTTGATAATTAATTTCAAAATCCATAAAATTAATTACAGCTACAAGCTCAACCTCTTTAAAGAAACTGTTGGTGTTTTAATAAACACTTATAAACACTCAATAAAAACAATTAGGACTTACCGTACATTCCCACTAATTAATACACGATGGAATCTTACTTTCAGACCGATTTTGACGCTTAATCTCTAGTGTTAAGGTTGAAAATTGAACTGCGTAGTCAGGCAAATTAAAATGTTCGCACTTGAAGTAAGAACTCCCATTGTTTCCTAGTGTTAACTTTAATAACTGGGTAACAGAAGTAAATTGCACTTTCATTTTGGTTATTAAAACATGTAGTAGTTGAAAAGCGTTTTGTTTTGATGCTCAGGGATTACTTGGGCTGAAGACTTGTAATGTTTTTGAGAGTTTTTAATTTTTTTGTTAATTTTTGGAAGGTATTAGTGATGGCTCGAATACGAATTAATGGCCGAATATTCGGTCAAAAATATACCGAACCGAATATTCGGCAGAATTTGGCGCGCCTCATGGTATATCTCAAAATTACGCGTATGTGATGACCTTGCTACCCCTGGACGGTCCAGATTATTAACAAAAATAACTTTCCTTATGTTAAACTTAAAAGGGTGCACTTTTACTTATAATTGCACTACTTCTATTCTATTTATGCTTATAGACTTTATGAAACAAAACACGTGAATGTGTAGGAATGTTCGGTAAACCTGCCGAATATCGAACATAAAATGAATATTCGCTCCATCCCTAAAAGATCCTCTTTGGTTTTTGTAGTTTTCAAACAGGTTGAAATATTGTTTTTATAATATATTAATATCTGGATGACCGAGCTTTGCTCGGTATTTTTTGGTAAATTGTGTTTAAAATAATAAGTTTATCTTCAAGTTGATTATCGATAAAGTTGATCATTGAAAACACGAATAAAACGACATTTTATAAAAATTAATCCTAGCTAGATCGATTTATCGCCCCCGAAACCCCCTGTATACTAAATTTCATGAAAATCGTTGGAGCCGTTTCCGAGATTCAGATTATATATATATATACAAGAATTGCTCGTTTAAAGGTATAAGATAAGATAAGATAGAAGCGACCTGCCCCAGCTTCAAACGGGTCCACTTCCTTTTGCTGTGGCGACATGTCACTGCCAACAAAAATTTCAGTGCTACATATGTTAAAGAATGTTCCAAAAATATAGGATCGTCAGGATTTACTCCGTTATATTACAACATCATGTGGGCAGAAGAGGGTTTCATGCAATGAAAACACTTGATATCTACAGTGCTTTTATCAAAAAACACAAAATTAGAGTCTATCCAATAACTGAGCACAACGAACCGAGTAAAGTTCCGCGACGGCTTAACTCCGATACAATCCAACACTGACCACTTTTTTTACTTTTTTAGTCCTAGCCCAGAGCTCTGAGTAATTTTTTTTACATCCCCAACTTAATTTCGATTTTGGTAAAGTTCTTAAAACATAAATGATAACTTAGCACCGTACTAAGTTGGGTTGGCTAGGTAGATGACAATGTGAGAATTCAGCACCCATTTCCTGACTAATCCTCTCGTATAAACCAACAATTTCCAATGCCCAATCCAAACAATAAAAGAAAATAATTAAAAGCCAAGAAAATAAATGGACCAGCTCGCCAAAGACTCCATACAAAAAGCCGTTAAACTAAATTAACTTCGTCCAAAGGCGACGGAAAAAGATTAATTGTGTAACGAGCGGACTCCTTAAGAAATCAATAAGTATTTTTCTCCCCGAAGTTGAGGGAAGTTCCTGGAGAATATTCAGCATACTTAACTAAATGAACTGCCGGTACGACGCCTGCATTATTACAACACTGTTGTTTCCAACTTCGCTTAGAATAAATTCAATTACGCTGGAACTTCTTTGTAAAGGTCTTAAGGATCATCTGCTTAGCCTTTTAGAAAACCTCTGTTTAGACTGGAAGTCGCTGAGTACTAGCATTTTATATGGAGCGATTATCTATCTATCTATATTAATTATTTACATATTATTGTATACAATCAAGTTCTTCTAACTTAACAGACATCTGTGCTGCTGGGGAGTTTGTTGCGTCACTTCTTCTTCCCAGCTAAAGCACTAGGAAGTGGTGAAGGGCGGGCGTTTTGGGGAACTGTCTTATGTAACTTTGACGTTCAAAAAGTGCTGACTCTCAGCCTAGTTTGAATAAATGACAATTGTTTTTTTTTTATTTATCTGAACCCAGAATCCAGTTACTGGGTAGTAGATACTCCTTAGTAAGACTTTCGTCCTTTCACTATCAAGCCTTTATCCAATTGTGTTGGGGTCAGCTTCCAGTCTAACTGGATGAAACTGGTTGTCTGACTGCCTATCTGACTCCCACAATCCAATAGCAGGGTAAAACATACTCCTTGGTAAGACTTTCGTGCTTCAGACGGCCGTAACGACTGTCTGATAAATGACAGCCAAGATAACGCGCTTTCCGAGGCACGGAGGGGTCTTGGTATGTTGAGATGGTCACCCATCTACGATCCAACCGTGGCAAGCGTAGCTTAACCTGATCAATACTGATACAGGGTTGTTGTTTCCAAGTTCGCTTAGAATAAATTCAATTATGCTGAAACTTCTTGGTCTTAAGGCTGCGTGGGTAGATTACGGAAAGTATTTCGGAAACCTGTTAGTGTTTACAATCTTATTAGACCGTAAAATAGGTCACTGACTTAATTTCGAGCGATATTTGACAAACTTTAGAGAGCGTATTGCTGTCGCTTTAATACTCCTTTAAGTGAATGAGACAACATGAGTTTTAAAGGCGCTTGCGATAGTGTGTAAGCACTCGGAATAAAACAACGTATATGCCAAAATGACTTGCCGTCTTTTGTTAATATTATTACGACCTCAAACTGTTTTTCTTAAATTTGCATACGATTACTTTGTATGGAGTATTTTTTTTTGTGTCGATTATATTTCATTGTATTGGGCATTTCATTGTGTTTAGGACATGTAGTCAAAAAACACATCAAAATGTTCAATCCATTTTCCATATACTTAAAGGTACAATGTCAAAAACAAGCAACATTTTTTCCATATAAAAATATCACCATAACTTGCCGCAATAAGTGGAAAGAAATGAACTAATAGAATGTGAAATAGAACCCATATCAATTGATATTGCAAGAATTCAAACCACAAACCGTATATTACGATTGCTTGGAATATTTCCGCGTTAAGTCTTACTTACTTATTTATATTTAAAACAAGCTTTTGCCAGCGGCTTCGCCCGCGTTTTATACGTATAAACCTTCCTCTGGAATCACTCTATCTATTAAAAAAACCGCATCAAAATCCGTTGCGTAGTTTAAAGATCTAAGCATACATAGGGACAGACAGAGGGAAGCGACTTTGTTTTATACCATGTAGTGATACTGGTCCCCTTGTGGCAATCAATATAAACAAAGCATTAACAAATCAAATTTTAAGCTTTCCAGAATTTTCATGTCCTGCATTTTGTGACTGTCAACCTGGCAACTGTTTTAAGAGCACTACTGGTCCAGTGGTAATGTCCGAGACTAAAGAGCTGAAGATTCAAACTCAGATAGCCGTTTTACTTTGTATTAATTATTTCATCACAACTGTTGAAACAAATGCTAAAGAGCGTTATCAGACAGGCTTCTTTATGACCTTGCATCACTCTGCGTTCGGTTGTGGTTACAAAATCGCGCTTTTCAATGAATGCTGATGATGCTGCAACGATTGGGTTTGTGTAAGACCCATGTTTTCGTCCTAATTTATGAAAAATTGAGCATAAATTCGTGTTCCACAGATTCCAAGGCCTCACTATTTCGCTGCAACTGGCATATGAATGTCTGAGGTGTTTAGAGCTCAGTCGCTGTATGAAGCTTCAGAAATTAAATCGCTACATGGTCAAAGTAGCGTATCTGTTACCGTTTTTCGACATTCACCCGACATCATATATCTAAACACTCCTTAGCGCCGCGATTTGAAAATCGAAGTGTGTTTTTTCGACGCGCTGAGATGCATTGGATTCTAAATCCTCGGTTCAGCATCGAAAGTTGAAAATTCAGTACAAGAAAAAATCTTGTCAATATATTTTTACATTTTATACGTGACCATGTAAACAAATGCTGTATAAAAAGTCCTGTGCAAAGGAAGTTGGGACGAAGTTCGAAGACATGTTTGCTTAGGCCTGTTGCTGCTGTTGCCAGCATAATCTGGGTGATCAGCGACATGTTTTGACATGTTTGGGGATCTTATGGTCTGTGGTGAATCTTGTAGTATGTGTGTTGAGGATGACAAAAAACAAGCATCGTGTTTTGACACAAATTTCTTGTATCGTATGGCCCCAATCTATAATTGAATAAACACAAGCGACTTCCAAAAAAAATACACGAAAGTGAAAAATAACTGGTTTCGGAAGTCGGTGTCTTTGGTTTAGTATGTTCGTATATTTGTCACCAATTTCAGAAATTAAAGTGTTTTTTTATTTTGTAGTGCATTTTTTTTAAAATCCCTATTTTAAACGAACTTTTATTTATCACATTTTGGATACCTCATCACTTCTGCCGAATGACTATTAGACTTAGCCTTTCCCGATAGGGGGGGGGGGGGGGGGGAGGTTGCCATAATCTCCCCGCTTAGCAGGCGGGTTGGCCATCGTAGTATGGTAGTAAATTTACATAGAACGCTAGTTAGTGGCCATTCACTTTTAAATCATTTAGTGGCCTTTTACGACACCCACGGGAAGAAATGGGATAGTGCTATTATATACGTCTGGAACCACACGGAACACCCCACATTAATTATGATACTCACCCCACACTAATTCGTATACCCTTTTTGTTTTTTTTTTTTTTTTTGGATGGGAAATCATCAAATGACTTCTCCCGCTCTGGGCGGAGCGGGAGGGCATGTCAGACTTTTACTGACTAAAACCCACCCGTGTTCCTTCAATTGCCCATGTGCCAGGGTCACGGTATCTCTTTCGAACAATCACGCGACCCCGGCAGGCATCGGTCCTAGCAGACCCCTTCAGTTTTGCTGACATCTCTTTGAGGCGCGCGTGGAACACTACGCGCCGTCGACCCGAGCTTGGTCCTTACCGGGCGGCGAGCTAATTCGTATACCCTTACTTTCTAAGTAAATAATACTGTTAGGAAATTACTATAACATCATCAACATAAAATAAGTGAAAAACAAAAGTAATATTGAAGCGAACTCAAAAACTACTAAACAGAACTTGACCAAATGTATATGGGACCACACGGCAGGTATAAAATTTAAAAATAAAATTGCATACATTAAACAAAAATACAACCAAACTGAGAACCTCCTCCTTTTTGTTGTAGGTTAAAAATGTACCTAACTGAATCATTCAAGCATGCTTGAAATTAATTCAATAATCTGTTTTGAATAAAATAACTGTAGGATTATTTTATTTTGTTACTTATAGATGAGAATAACCTGCCGTGGGGAAGATAAGCCAGTCATCAAGTTGTAAATAGAAAAATAATTGGTAAAAACGTAATTACCAACTTGTTGTTTGACCAAGTTTTTCCTTCGCACCGAAATTACCATGTTAAAGGGAGAACAGAAAGAAAGTAAATTAACGAATTGCGTGATCCAAAAACCCCGTCTCTACCTATCAACATGTTTTTATTTAATTATTACGTTAAATAAAAACCTTTTAAAAATTCAATTTAATTTTTAATAAAGTAATTACCCCATGTTTACTTTATTCCCGGGAAAACAAAGCGGGAGAACCGAAACTTTTCGCGCGGCCTCATCCTGCGTCGTCCCGTCCCTATCACACGGGATAAAATTACATGCTATTGATGAAACTTTTTCAATTTATTTGACGTCAAGCACTTTAGTTTTAATTACTTCTTCGACTAGTTAAATGTCAAAGAATGGCGGAAAAAGAAAGTGCTGACGGAAGATACCCAAATGGGTACATTGTATTCTAATTAATCGGCCTCAAGCGAATTAATTGAATCGAACCGGGGACTAATTCAAAGAATAATTGTCAAGATGTCTTTTTATAATTTAGAAGGTACATTTGCGATCTAAAACGGACATTTTTGAAGACCAGCGAACTGTCCTTTTAATTAAATTAATGGCTTTAATTTTTAATTAAAGTTCTGTAGCAAGTGAATTAGATAGAATTTCACGGGAAGCGGAATTCGAACGATCCGGGAGAGGCGAGCGTGTAAGAACGGCGTAAGGTTTTCTGAAATGACTTTTTAAGAGCACTTTCGAGTGAATGAACCATTATGTAGTTGGTATGTTCTAAGGATGGTTTTTGATTTAGCAGTTTTGTATCTATTTTGAGTATTATGGACAGTAGTTTTAGAGTTCTCATTTGAGTACGAATTACTTGAATGAAGAAGTTAATTAAAATACAGTAATGTTAATAATTGCATAGATACGTACATAAACACACGCCTTTTTCCCATGGGGGTAGGCAGAAACTACAGAACGCTACCTGCTATGATCCTTACACTCCTTTTGCCTCGTTTAAGTTCATACATCTGGTCAAACACACACGCCGGTTACCAATACTACGCACCTGACCCTTCTGAAGAACATCACAAATAAAGTCACTATATGTTCCCTTAGGGCGTCCCCTTACTGCTGATCAATAAACGTTCAAATTATGACTAGAACAACCAATTAATTTATGTTTTAGGCGTCGCAAAATAACTAGTTACATTATTTGACCCAAAAATGACACTTTCACACAAGCTAAAACGTTCAGCGATTTCAATCAGCACTCACCAATCTTGAAACTGTGGCTCACTACAAACACAAAAACAAGAAACTTACACTCAATTCCTCAGCGACCGTCCAACGTCCAAAGATTTTAAATTCCACCCTTACCAGCAAATGACATGCTAATGTATGCGCCCCAAGTGAATGGCGGTAGGAAACAGGGCTCATTCTACATATGCATGCGATTTCCTGATTTATATCCGACACAATCTACAAAGGCTTTCCGTTAATAGGAAGAGTTTTTAGGGTTAAATCGATAGGGTGTGGCAGACATGGTGGTTTTCGGGACCGGGATTTAAGGCGGCCTCAAACGGGTACGCCTTGTCCCGGAACGTGTCGCGTCACTATTCTGTACTTGTTAAAGTTGTTCCTGTTTGAAAACTTTACGACGGTGGGTAGGGACGGGTGTTCCTTTCTGGATTATGTCTTAAATGTCCCTGTTTCAAAGTGGCCCTTTTCCTCATGTTATTATTAGTTTTGTTTATTAATGTTACATAAACCTCACGCCTTTTTCCCATGTGGGTTATGCAGAAACTACACAACGCCACTTGCTACGATACTTACTTACACAAATATTCCTTATGCCTCGTTCAGGTTCATATATCTGGTCATACAAGCACGCCGGTTGCAAATACTACGGACCTGATCTATTAATGTTCTTACATATTAAATACACACATACATATATAAAACCACGCCTTTCTCCCGTGGGGGTAGACAGAAACTTCAGAACGCCACCTGCTGTGATCTTAAATATTATATGCATGTTTAATTATTCTTACAAAACCATTCAAAAGCATTTAAAAATATATAAATCTATGGCCCATTGGCAATACAAACAGTTTGAAGCTGCCAGTGATCAGGGCTCTAGAAAACGGAGCCTACTGACTATGTGTGCCGTGTCCAGGAGTACTGCTTTCTGAAACAACCCATTGATCCAGCCGCGAAATGAGAGCTTCCTGAGGCGTTGGTCGAGGCTCTCCGCTATTAGGTCAGTTACAATTATCGGTACAATGATTGCAGAGTCTACGTCCCACATGTCGACAATCTCTTGTACTAAGTCAAGATACTTGTTTTGACACGAGATCCTCGTCATAAGGGACAGCGATATCATCAATTATTGCACTTTCTCACAATTAATAGACACATCGGTAAGCAATTTAACTCCTAACTTATTATTTTACGTCATAGATTACGTTGTAACGAAGAATACTGACCATTTGCATTTTTATCCGACTATGACGAAGCAAAAAGAAGGTTGTGATGTATGTATGCACGGTCATTTGTTCGCTCATATCTTCTAAACTACTTCTCACACATCAAAATAAGCTCGTAGTAGTAAAACTAAAAACTCTACTACTGAAAAATCAGGCTCTAAAAGTATGAAACAAGTAAATATTCTTATCTGAAACCCGTGGTCTCTTAGAGAGGCCTGTATTTCAGCAGCAAGAACATTATCGGCCAGTTATGAATCATTCAAATCATCAATACAATCCTCTAAGTTCATATAATCCCATTTAATTACTATTTCACGAAATATTCTCAAGAAAATTTTGCGGGCTACCATAGGACTCCACAGCTTAAACATTGCTTAAATTCTTACTTCGTTTTACATCTACATCA
This sequence comes from Aporophyla lueneburgensis, assembly GCA_932294355.1. Classification (NCBI taxonomy): domain Eukaryota; kingdom Metazoa; phylum Arthropoda; class Insecta; order Lepidoptera; family Noctuidae; genus Aporophyla; species Aporophyla lueneburgensis. Next base: position 15,389,043 of record OW028759.1, read on the forward strand.
GTATGCAGGTCTTGGCTTTATGAAAATATTATTTTACACGATCATGCTTATCTCGATCAATGCTTGGCATTCGTGGTGTCATTGCGGTGAGCTTTCGTGAGGCATTCTCAAGCTAATATTTATCGATTTATTGAAAGACTGAATCTGTCGATTGAATTTGTGGACATATCTTTTATAATATCTTTAGGGCTTGTGGCGAAGTTATATCAGCTGCACTGGTCTATCGGTCAGGTTAAGCTACGCTGGCCGTGGTACGTCAGTGGATGGATGACCATCTTTACATACCAAGATCCCTCCGTGCTTCAGAAAGCACGTTAAACCGTTGGTCCCGGTTGTCACTCGTAGGGCTTTGACAATTGTTGCAGGTCGTACGAAAAGCCCGAAAATCTCCCTACCAGTCTTACCAATGGGTATCGTGTTACCCAGTAACTGGGTCGTGGAAGTCAGATAGGCAGCCACTTCATGTAAAATACTGGTTCTCTGTTGCATCCGGTTAGACTGGAAGATGACCCCAACAACCGAAGCTGATCTTTAATAATGTAAATAACGTGTAAGTATTCGGTCTATCAATTATGTTACGGTTTTATCAATACTTGCAAACTTTGAGGTTCTCGCAGGAAGATCGGAATATTAGCTACTATTCATCCTCTTGAAGCTCTTTTGTCTTTCACGACCATCTTCGCTAGTGATATCACTTGACCATAATGTTCCCAATGCTGGGACATATGTCTCTGTGCGAGGGAAAGGGCTTTATATAATCCATGACGCGGGCCTGTTGCGGGTTGGTAGATGTCACATGCCTTTGAAATTTTTGGTTCTAAGAGCTCCTTATCCTCACGATTTTTTTTTGTATGGATAATCATCAAATGACGTCTCCCGCTCTTGGGTGGAGTGGGAGGGCATGTCAGACTTTTACTGATTAAAACCCACCCGTGTTCCTTCAGTTGCCCATGTGCTAAGATCACGGTGTTTCTTTCGAACAATCTCGCGACCCTGAAAGTAAATTGCCCGTCTGGAGTCGAACTTGGCTCCAACTTACGGTTACGAGTTGTAGATCACGCCTACAACTCGTCTGACAGGGCCGATACCACCACTGCTTGCACGCTTTTGCCTTCCGCGGCACATAAAATGAATATAAAGGTGGCTTTACTTACAACTAATCCTTAATCAAGAAATTAATCCAAATTCCTCTCCTTTATCAGATGCCCATAATTAGATCCAACACCACGTATCTACAAAGTATGGCGGCCATAATAATTTTATGGGATGTCATAATTGAGCCACCGCACACCGGTGTGAGTTGTAAACCTCGGGATCCTTTTTATGGGATTTTATGGGCTCTCATTAAGGCTTACCACAAAAAATGTGGTTTTATTTATGATAGTTATGGTTTTGCTTCATTTTTTTTTATTGTGTGTAGGTTTATATATAATATCCTCTATGGTTTAATTAGGAATGTGGCCCTTATGTGTGGTGTTTGTTTTGTTTTACCGGAAATGTTTTATATTGTATTCAAGTGTGGTTAATCCGATTCTTTTGTTGATTTTCAAGACGCAATTACATTTTCTACTCGGTACTGCTTCGATTGCCTCGTTGCTCCATTGGTCGCAAGCGCTACAGTTGACCATGAGGTACTTGGTTCAATTCCATGGTCAGGCTTTGTTATTCTGCCGGGGTCGCGAGATTGTTCCAAAGAAATACCGTGACCCAGGCACATGGTGTTTGTTTTGTTTTACCGGAAATGTTTTATATTGTATTCAAGTGTGGTTAATCCGATTCTTTTGTTGATTTTCAAGACGCAATTACATTTTCTACTCAGTACTGCTTCGATTGCCTCGTTGCTCCATTGGTCGCAAGCGCTACAGTTGACCATGAGGTACTTGGTTCAATTCCATGGTCAGGCTTTATTATTCTGCCGGGGTCGCGAGATTGTTCCAAAGAAATACCGTGACCCAGGCACATGGGCAACTGAAGGAACACGGGTGGGTTTTAGTCAGTAAAAGTCTGACACGCCCTTCCACTCCACCCAGAGCGGGAGAAGTCATTTGATGATTTGATTTCCCATCCAAAAAAAAAAGGCTTTGTTGTTGGCTATTTTTCGTCGGATATTTCACAGTGCATAGCCCGGAGTCTGGATCCTGATTAATAACAATAGACCTATTGTAATAAATTACATGGGACTTAAACATAACTGGTGAAATGTGGGTTTACTTCAGTTACACCTCTGTCTGACCCTTCAGATAGTACAGGCGTGATGTTGCCATTTGTTATGTTGTATAGTAAGGTAGTTAGGATTTTAGTTTGGTACCTAGCGTACCGGCCTAAGTGGCTGAGCTTGGGGGAGGCCTATGTCCAGCAGTGGACGTCTTTTGGCTGTAATTTATATGATGATGACCTTGTGTAAATACTTAAATAGTGAACTGTTCACTCCTTATCCGTATAGTATAAAACAAAGTCGCATTTTGTGTACGCTTAGATCTATTAAACTATGCAACTGATTTTAAAGCGGTTTTCATTAATAGACAGAGTGATTCAAGAAGAAGGTTAATATGTATAATTCACGGGCGAAGCCGCTGGCAAAAACATGTATAATATAAATTAAAATTTTAATATCTATACAATAACTAAAGTCATCATCTTTCTAAGGCCATCATCCTTATTCCAATTTATTTGTGGCCGTCGCAACTTGTCTTTTTCTTCCACACTTCTCTATTAGTCGTCATCTGAGAAGTCACCTCCTTGCTATCCATGTCATAATTCACACAGTCCATCCATCGTTTCTTTGGTCTCTTCTCCTCCTCTTATAGCCATCGACATTCATACTCAATACTTTCCTTACATATTGAACTAAAGTAACAACTATGAAATACCAGAAAAATAAAACTATTTCCCTGTACCTAAACTGAATAAAAGAAAACGGGTTTGCTGTAGAATTTTGGCGTGACAACGAACGAAACAGACAGATAGACATTCAAACCGACTTCCCGTTTATATTTCTGTGTTTCTACTCTTTTTAAGATCCTTGGAAATACGCCAAGAAAAATATGAAATTGTTTAGATAACTGTGTTCCGAAACAAAGATGACTAACGTCCTTCAAAAAGCTGCTAAGCTGACGTGGGCCTGAGCTGGCCACATCTGCCCTTTACCGAAAGAACTGTAGGCCACAATAACCACTAATTGGGGCTCTGGTGGGTCGATTCGAACACACGATCAGTGGTCTTTGCCCAGCAGTGGTCTTTGCAACATTAGTAGGGAGAGAACCTGGCCGGGAGAGCGTGACGACCTCCATTATCTCGGCTAAAGGTAGCAGGAGAACACCGTGTGGTTTTAGTCAGTAAGTGCCTGTCAGACCCCTCCATCCACCCCAGGGTAGAGGACATCTATGAGAATTTCCACTCAACAAAAAAATAACCTGACTGGCCTGTTAGTCTAGTGGTTAGTGACCCTGACTGCAAAGACTGAGGTCGTGGGTTCGATTCCCACTCAGGACAAATCTTTGTGTGATGAGCACAATCATTTGTTCTGTGTCTGGGTGTAATTTATCTATAATATGTATGTATTTAGAAATATATAAGTATATTTATCAGTTGTCTGTTTACCATAGTACAGGCTCTGCCTAGTTTGGGATCAGATAACGGTGTGTTGGTTGTCCTGAGACAAAAAAAAAAAATGGAGAGAACAAACCGGTTTTCTAACTACCCTCCATTTGTTCGAATTACTTAAGAAGTCTTGTCAAATATTTTAATACGAGTTCATAACGACTTGTATACGGCTCGAAGGTAAGCAGAATCTGTGGAGTAGTTTTTATTGTGCTCATTAAGAAAGGTATGTTTGTTAATTACACGATAATTATAAGCCATCGCATAGCAGACTTGTGTCTTCTTATCTAGATATACATTATGTTCCACAAATATGTAGGCTAAATATACAGGTTGATCCGATGACATAGGTAGCAAAATGTGTAGGTATTACATAGCCTGCAAACTAGAACCTTGAATTCTCCAGCATATGATTCTAGACTCCCTAATGCGCAAATCCCAATGGCTTTGAAATTTTTCGTCGATTATAAAACAAATCTACTGTTACATACAAATGTGAAATCGAACCTACGCGGTCAAATGTATGACAAGGTTATTTTTTTTAATAACCAATGAAACATTTCGACGTAGGGGGTTTGTGAATTGATATTCATACTATCATGTAACTACACATTTCGCTAGCTATGTCATTTAACAGCCCGTCGTAAACAGGAGGCAAAATTACGCTTCCAACTAAGAATATCCTACAACATTGCCTAACCCAGTGACCTGCCATTGCCTAACCCCCCTGTCCCGTGTGGTGCCGGACGTAAAGAATAGCACCATCCATTTCTTCCCGTGGGTGTCGTAAGAGGCGACTAAGGGACTTACTAGAGAATGGGCAGCAGCGTTCTCTATGCATTTAACCACCATACTACGATCGCCAACCCACCTGCCAAGCGTGGCGATTATGGCAAATCCCCCCTAACTGGGGGAGGCTTATGTCCAGCAGTGGACGTCTTTCGGCTGAAATGATTGCCTAATCCAGGACCCGATGATCTGCAGTCGGGCAGCACCAGGTATTTTTGACGCACTAATGTAGTAATTGCTATAACAAAACATGATCCTTTTCAGAATCAGCTGAATCCGGTTAAACTGGAGTTAGACCCCAACATGGTTGGGAAAAGTCTGGGCAGATGAACGATCTATGTAATTTCATATTTTTTTATTGTTGTGGCCTTATAGTTGGCCACGTGATAGCAGTGGTAGCCCAGTGGTAACGGCCGCGACTTATGAACGTTCCCTTGTGTATTTTATTTTTTCAGTACTGCTCTGAAAACGATGATGAAAAATATCGTGAGGAAATGTCATAGAACTATAAATTCGAAGACATGTGAGATCTACCAAACCGCGTTGGGCCCGCGTGGTGGATTATGGCCCAATCCCTCAACCGGGAGAAGGCCTGTATCCCAGCAGTGGGAACATTATAGGCTGATGATGATTACTGCTTATTCTACTGCTAGAAAACTATCTCTCTTCATAAAACATCTTAAAAACTCACTTTTATACGCAGAAATTATTAACAAATACTTAACCCTCTAATATTCATACAACAACACCTCAACGAGCACTTTCAAAAAAGTGTACTTAATACAAATAGACATGATCATTTGAATAAGGTACGGCTATAGGCCCAACATTTCCGCTCTAAGTGAGCATCGCTTACTTAAAAAACTCTTGCCAATTAGCTTAGGTGCTTAATAGCTGTAATTTGGGGTATATTGAAGTGTTTCCGAAAACTTGGGGAGGTTACTTCGTGTTGGTTTATAAATATTTGTTTTTAAATGTGGGTAAGTTAGTGATAAAAGCTTTTATTGATTCCTTACAATAAAAGTAGATACGTTATTAATAAATACACGTTCAAATACAAATGATAACAAAATTATACATTATTGTTTACTTAATTACTACGAATTAAGGCTGAGGAATGATGTGATAAGACAACGGTGCGGTTTAAAAGTAGATGGAGTGACAAACATTTAAAATAGAGCTTATAAATTATATTGTTATCATAAATCATGTAGTTCCAGCGGGACGATATTATTGCGGCCTTTGCAGTTATGTAAAATGCCCTCTGATCCTCACATCAACAGCCAAAATAAACGGAAATTCATAAAAAACATGCAAACATCACAACTCATCATTCAGTCCCGCCATTGCAGAAACTTCTTAATCCACATACCACAAGCTCTACCAACACCAATACAAGGAAACCGCTTGAATATAAACAGTAACACCATAGAATGACTTTCATTTATAAAAGTGCGTAAGACGGCACCCCCTAATGGCCTGCACTGTCATAAGTAATGGTACCCATAGCTTGAACCCCTTGGCAATATTTTTGGCTCACTTGACATTTACAACGCTCGCATTATAAGCTGTATTAAGTTGGTTTTACGTTCGAAGTAATAGAGGAATATTTTTTATGGAAATGTATTCTTTTAAACCCCATTTCTTCCCGTGGGTGTCGTAAAATCGTCATTTGTGACTTATTGGGTTTTTCCTATACTGTTCTCTTGCACTTACAAACACGTACCGTGTCGTGCCGGACGTAAAGAATAGCACCACCCCATTTCTTCCCGTGGGTGTCGTAAGAGGTGACTAAGGGATTTACTAGAGAATGGGTAGCAGCGTTCTCCATGCATTTTACCACTATACTGCGGTCGCCAACCCGCCTGCCAAGCGTGGCGATTATGGCACATCCCCCCCAAAACGGGTGAGGCTTATGTCCGGTACTGGACGTTTTTTGGCTGAAAAAAAAAAAACTTACAGACTAAAGATCCAATAAAATCAATAAATCTGCCTGACCTTTTCTCGGCTTCCAGTCTAACCGGATACAGCTGCATACCAGTATTTTTAACCGACGAAAAAAAAAGGAGGAGGTTATCAATTCGACGCGTATTTTTTTTTTTTTTTTATGTATGACCACGCATAACTTTGTACATGGTAGGACGATTGTGATAATTCTTTTTTTATTGGAAAGGGTATACTCCCAAGGTGGTCCCATATAAATTTGGAAAACAAAATCGAACCCTAAGGGTCGGAAAACAGGGGATGATTGATTGTTCACTCACTGATTGTAATGTATAACCACACATAACTTTATACAGAGTAGTCCGATTTTGATAATTCTTTTTTTATTGGATGGGGTAAACCTTGCCAAGTATTATTAGTACATTCAAGCCACAAAAAATATTAAATAAAAACTTTTTAACAAAAAATTAAACCGCCGAAAAAACTGAAAAGCATAAAATAATAAACCTTAAAATTTTGAGTCGGCGCTGAAAAATCAATGAACAAAGATCACTCAAAGCGCCGACTCATAATTTTAAGGTTTATTATTTTATGCTTTTCAGTTTTTTCGGCGGTTTAATTTTTTGTTAAAAAGTTTTACATAGAGCGACTGTCAATCTGACTCCCACAACCTAGTCAATGAATAATACCATACCATTTGGGTAACACTGGTTGTCACTCTTTCGAGCTTTGGACGACCCGTAACGACTGTCGAAAATCCACTAATAACAAAAAACTTTTTAACCGCATATTTTTCTATAAAACAGGTGATTTTTGTTTTTGATGTCCGACGGAAAAAAAATACGCTGGGGTTCCAGAACCTTGTCTTGAGTACATGGTTCAGTTTGTGCCCCTGAAATCCTGTGTTATCTCTCACAAAATCCATCTATCATTACATAGGTCTTCGTTTATCTTTCCTTTCACTTACGCATAAAACTAATCTCATATTTTTCTTTCTTTTACAGGTCAGTATCCCATTAATTACAATCTTCGACTGGAACCGCCTTTTCAACCACAAAGACTTGACCAACTGTTCTACCTAAATCCAGGTTAGTATCTTACATAATCAGTTTATAATGTTTCCATTGCTGTGACATAGACCTGCTCTTTGTGTGATAGAGTGAGCCGTAATCCACGCCGGCGCAGTGCAGGTTGGCAGATATCACATGTCTCCAAATGTTTTGGTCCTAGGACATACCGGTGACACTGACAGTTTGGCTGGTCCACAAATTCAAGATCACTCAGCGCTCTATGGAACGGGCTATGCTTGAAGTTCCTTTGAAGGATAAAATGAGAGATGAAATTAACCGGAAAAGAACTGGGATTATTGACGTAGCTTGCAGAGTAAGCACACTAACTGGCAATGGGCTGGCCATGGTTGTCGATGGACCGATGGTTAGTGGAGCAGACGACTCCTGGAGAGGGGACCGCGTATCGGCAAGCATGGTGAATGACGACCCTCAGGTAAACAGACCAACGAGCTAAAAAAAGTGGCTGTGACGGACTGGGCGTAGAAGGCGGAGGATATGGTGTTGTAGCGTAGCCTGAGAGACGCCTATGACCAATAGTGGACTATGGTAACCTGAGTTGATTTGATTTGACATGCCGGTTTCCTTATTTTCCGTCACCATTGGGTTATCAAGATCAATATTAAGTTACTTTCGGAACAACCTTGACCTTTCGTTGTTAATTACTGTAGAATGTAATTTCGCGGTCGGCGGGACTTAACGAACTTCTTTTATTTATTTTTTTTTACTTCGTCACTTGGAAATGGCTTCCTTTGAACCTTGATTTTTGCAGAAGTTATTACTCGTGCTGTTATTTTGATCGGTTTTTGTTAGTCGCAAATTTTTGTTTTTAATGACTTTGGGATTAAATGGACTTAAAGAGTTGTGTTACCGATTTTAATGAGTATAATTCTATAATGACTTGTTCAGACAAGCGCGACGCGCCATTTGTAGGACAATTTCGATGAAGTTTTCATAGAAATTGATCTATGCGCCTGTGTATGAGAGCCTTAACGCCAGATTTGTTATAGCTGCCAATCTTATTATAATGTAATGAACAAACAACCTGAAATAGACCTGCAAATTGGAAAAACTTGAGGCATTTTGATTTTGAGGGCTACATTGACGCCTACCTACACCTTAAGCCGTGATTATTACGTGTCAGTTATTTACTTCATCTTTTTTGTTTAACTAGGTTTGATGAGTTAAATATCTGAAGATTTTAGTAGATGATTGAGCATGTATTCAGAATTACTCAACATCTTTCGGCTTCAAACAGTCACGAGTCAATAAAAGAGTACCTACTTGGACAGTCCATTGGTTTACCATAGTGATTGGAATATCATACACATTGACATTTGTGAGTAAAGGCGGACAAATCAAAATGTAATCACAAGTCATTTATTCAAATTAGACTGCGGGTCAGCACATTTCGAACCTCAAAAATTACATAAGTCAGTCCCCCAAAACGCATTCCCTTCACTACTTCCTAGTACTTTAGCTGGGAACACCAAAATCCCACTAAGAAAAAGTTGCTACTTTGAAAAAGAAAATTATAAACATAACTACTAACTACACAAAGCATACAGAAGCCTAGAATAATAATTGGCGTGAATTTCTTGCACGTCATAACAAACTAAACGAAAATAATTTAACCGTTTAATATCGTAGCGTAATCCGCATTTTTGCAGCCCGTAATAGGGTTGCCGGCATGCCTTAATAAGCTACGCCACCTCCATGGCTAAACCATGAGATAGGCATGTTTCAGAAGGCCCTTGGACACCATACCATGGTCCTTAACAGAGTTATGTGTTGGTTAGGAATCAGTGACATTATTTGCCAATTAGGTCAAGTTTAGTAAAGCTTTTATAGTGAGAAGTGGTATTCTACACTGATGTAAATTATTTTTGAGTACCTAATAGGTAAAGAAAATACTTTTATTCGCGGCGAACGTGACGCAAAGAAAGAAGACAAACACAAAAAAGAATCAGCATCATCATCAAATCTATCATAATTTCAGCCGTACTGCCTCTGCTGGAGATATGTCTTCCCCAATTTGGTGTTTGCCATAATCGCCACGCTTGGCGGGCGGGTTGGCGATCGCGAAATAAAGAACAGTAATGCGAATAAGAGCGAGGCTACTGTCAATTGGCTTCGAAATGTACAAAACGCAAGCACGCGTATCGTGGATCGCATTATCGTCTATCATCATCTGCGTAGCCATATCATATAAGTTCGGTTCAGCTTCCAGTCTAACTGGATACAGCTGAATACATTGAGTTACTGCCCATCTGCCCTTCACAACCCAGTTACTGGATATTATCAGGTGAAATAATGGCGAAACCAGCACCTACCAAACGATGAACTGCTAGACTTCCTCGTGCTCCTATTACTCCCTTGTACCCACCTCCTCGTAGAACAGTACTGGGCTCTGGCTCTATCGTTCCTCGACTTTGTAAACTGTTAAACAGCTACAGCGACCTAGTTGATGTGCATTTTGACTCATTTGGCAAGTTCCACAGAGCGACAGTCAGCAATGTGTAGATTTATTTCATATACTTTGAATATTATTTTTGTTTTATTTTTATTATTTTGTTTTAATCTAAATTAAGTTTTAATTTTCTTTTGGTTTTTATGTCTCTTAAATGTAATTTAATTTTATAGCTTATTATAAATTTGTATCATAGTTCTTACTTTTATGGGGCATGGGGTGCTAACCTATAATATAATAAACTGTAATACTAACCTTAGTTAATAGAAAAATATTGTTATATTGTATGAGTATATACAGTTGTTGGTTGGCCAAAATAAATAAATAAATGAAATGGTTTGATAAGATCCAATCACATGGTTCCATCAAAAATACTCATCATCTTTGTCCCATGTTACTTGGGCTCGTCGCATCATATTGTATTCTTCCACTCTCCCCAGTCAACCATTCATTGACAAGCAGTCAACAGTTCATTGACATGTAAAAGTGTTTGTACAAACCTACTTACAGAAATAAAATCATTTATCATTTAACCGTCATGCTCTCATTCACTCCCTTCTCTTTCATAAGATTCTACACACAGTACCTAATCTTACCGGTAACAAAATCAAAGAGGATATTGTCTCCCTCTACCACCACAGCTATGATTTTGCTCCAAGTCAGCCTTCTGCCGACTCCTGTGCACCCAATTGCTTAACGGCCTACAAAGCACGAAGCTCCGGGCCGTAATTGGTGTAATAATATTCCTGTTACGTAGAGATCTGGGTAATAAATTCTCATAGAATCATCTTGGATACTACTCGTAGTACCCATTAATGTCTGGGAGGTACATTGTGGTCTTATGACTGCAGTTTGAGTTCTCGTTGAGTATTTATATGGTTTTAAATAAGAGAAGTAGGTTCAGGATGTGGATCATCATCATCATCATCATTTAATTGTTTTTTATTTGTTTGTTGTTTGACTTTTGAATTCCAACCTACTTAAAATTTTCTGCTTTTTCGAATGCGCTTACTCATGGCTCTACGATATCCATTTTCACGATATGACAATAAACAAAAAAGTTATGTCCATTTTTCTACAATTTCGAACTTTAAACCGCTCTCCTGAACAATTTGGTTTTTGTCGCTTATACCCCCCTATTACGTTTTAACCGTCGATATGACATCTACCAACCCGTTTCAGGCCCTACGTGTTGGATCGCGCCCTCGCACTGTACGTACACGACTTAAGTAAATTTATTTGAGTCTAAGAATTCAATTAGTTGATTCTCAAACAAAGACAAATATCTTATCAAATTTCTTGATGAAGGCGAGAAGACTCTATTGGAAAGCAGTGTCTTTGTTTTATGAAACAATTTCTGTATCTAAGACAGGGTAGGTAGAAACCACTGGAGCGTTATCGCGATGTTTGTCGAATAATGTTGAAAATTGTCGGAACAGAATTTTCTTTGTGAAGTAGTTTACAGTTTGGGAAATAGGAAATCTAAGTAGGTATATGAGGCGTTTCACGTCAACTCTCCTAGCTCGGCCCGCAAGCGCCAAAACATCTACTTTTCAGCTCACGATTACAACAGCAAAATGAACTCATAAAAAATTTTGAAAATACGTTTCCGCTGTATTTTTTCCTCAGCTTTCCGATTCAATCATTCATTTAAAAAAAAAATTGATAGACTAGATCGAAAGAGCAGCTTTTTTACATCGAAATAGCTATTTTCCAGAGTGGAGTTTTTTGTTTTTGAGAGTAATACTGTGAGGAACAGCAGGTACCGCGCCGCGCGTCGGCGGCATACTAACGAATATAATTTTAATACACTAATAAAAGTTTATTGAAATTATATTTATCAATTTCTACAATAAATCCTTTATACATATAAAACATTCTATAATACCTTTAACTATCCAAATCACATCTTACGTCTGTCTCGTTTACGAGACTTAGCTGCCGACGCACGGCGCGGTACCTACTGTACTAAGTCACCGTATTACACTCAAAAAAAAAAAAAACTCCTCTCTGGAAAATAGCTATTTCGATGTAAAAAAGCTGCTCTTCCCATCTAGACTATATATTTTTTTTATTAAAAATGCAGTTTTTGAGATATAACTTGTTTTATATTTTTTGAGGTTAGGAACTCTTTTTTTTAAAACGGTTGGTTGGATCGGAAAGCTGAGGAAAAAATACAGCGGAAACGTATTTTCAAAATTTTTTATGAGTTCATTTTACTATTGTAATCGTGAGCTGAAAAGTAGATGTTTTGGCGCTCGCGCGCTGAGCTAGGAGAGTTGACGTGAAACGCCTCATATACGAAATTATTTTGTTTTCTATAAAAGCGTGTTTTTTAAACTATTATTTACTAGCTTTTGCCAGCGGTTTTGCCCGCGTGGAGGTCGGAAAATATCCCGCGGGAACGTACTACCGGGATAAATAGTAGCCTATGTGTTAATCCAGGTTATAAACTAACTGTATTCCAAATTTCATCCAAATCCGTTCAGTAGTTTTTGCGTGAAAGAGTAACAAACATCCACACATCCATACATCCATACATACAAACTTTCGCATTTATAATATTAGTAGGATTTGGCTACAGAACATGCCGGTTTCATAACGATATTTTCCATTACCGTTTTGAGACATTAGTGGCAAACCATTCCACACAGCTCGAGGCATGCGTAGCGAACCAATCGCGACGCATGCCCCGCGATGTGAACGCGCCTTAATACTTCGAAGTTAGGCCATCGTTTATGTTAATACGTCAAAGTGGAACCGACTCAAAGGAGGCCTGGGCCTGGGATCAAACTATCAAAGGCCATTTATACGAGGCCACGACTTAGAAAAGCCTTTATGAAGTTCGGAAGTTATGTTCTTACTTGACATTCATCTGAGTGTATGAAATGGTCTGACGTTATCAAGTTTGTTTTGTACTTGCCTGTGCCTGGGGCTACCCTGTGGTTCTAACTTCTAATGGTATGTGATTCTATGTTTATTTATTTACTTAAACAGGATAAAATTTTAAAATTTTGCCATAAAAAAATCTGATGTCTCATAGAAAAATACCAATGCTGTCAGAATGTATGGAACAGCATTTTTTTAAATACTCTACGAAAATTTTCTAAAAAAATGCACAGGAAAAAAAATATTTAACACTACGAAACATACAGTGATTTTGAAGGCCGTGTGTGAGTAAAGGAAAATAAATTATGAAGAGTATGAGCCGAGAGAGAGAGTATGAGTGTATGAGTATGAGTATGAGTATGAGTATGATACTCTTTGCCATAATCGCCACGCTTGGCAGGCGGTTAGCGATCGCAGTATGGTGGTAAAATGAATAGAGAACACTGCTGCCCATTTTCTAGTAAGTCACTTAGTCACGTCATACGACACCCACGGGAAGAAATGGGGTGTTTCTATTCTTTACGTCCGTCACTTCACGGAGGATCCGTCCTGTTGAATAATGTTGAAGATTCATTTGGGATTTTATCATATTCGTAACTCGTAAGTATGACTTATCGTACTCTTTGGATAATCATTTGGGCCACCTTCTAGTTCCATCGCTAGCACTTCGCAAGTCCACAAACTCTTATTTTCTACCACAAGGCCCTAATCCAGGCCACGGCCCAACATATAACAAATGGGGGACTATTATCGTAAAGTACGACTTAACCTCAAAACATACATCATAAATGTAACAAAACAACTATTTTAGAGTTCTCTGTTCTGCTCCCAAAACTATGGAATAAACCGACATTTTCCGGGTTATAAATAACTGATTTCATTTGCACATAGAGTTTCGACTTTTAGATTTATGTTTACGAGATTATAATGTGTTTATTTTGCTGTTGTACCGTGTGGTGCCGGACGTATAGAATAGCACTACCCCATTTCTTCCCGTGGGTGTCGTAAAAGGCGACTAAGGGACTTACTAGAGAATAGATAGCAGCGTTCTCTACGCATTTCAACAACATTCTGCGATCGCCAACCCGCCTGCCAAGCGTGGCGATTATGGCAAACCCCCCCAAAAGATGAATCGGTCCAAGTGGCGGTTCTTCGGGGAGGCCTAAGTCCAGCAGTGGACGTCTTGCGGCTGAAATGATGATGATGATTTTGCTATTTGAGTTGTTGTTTTTGGTTTTCAAACTCAGACTCATAGCATTTATTTCAAGCAATTACAGGCACTTTTTAACCGATTTCAAAAAAAGGAGGAGGTTATCAATTCGACTGTATTTTTTTTAAATTTATTTTTTTATTAATTTTTTTAATGTTTGTTACCTCATATCTTTTGACTGGGTGAACCGATTTTGATGATTCTTTTGTTTGAAAGCTGGTGCTTCCCGAATGGTCCCATTTTAATTTGGTTTCATTTGGACAATGGGGTCCATGTGAAAACCATATAAGTCTTAAATTTGCATTACGTATTTCCGCAACAAATGAACCAATAACGCGATTAGATTAGTGCGGAGTATCTACCACAACTAAAAAGTTAAAAAAGAAAAGATTTTAACAAAAAAAAAACAACCGACTTCCTTAACAAAAAACCCTACTAAGTCAAAAATAACTTTAATTTCGGAAGTCGGTGGCAAAAACCTTAAATACAGAGCCTAAGACACCGACTTTCGAAATTAAAGTTATTTTTGACTTTGTAGTGTTTTTTTTAAGGAAGTCGGTTGTTTTTTTTGTAAAAAGTTTTTTGAATTATCAAGTAGCGGTGAGTCAGAAAAGTGAAGCTAGGTGCCCGTAGCAAAGCGTAGGTACATATGGAGAAGGGGCAAGAACCTCCATGGACACTTTTTTTCTCTTTTATGTACATAAAATATCTCGCCTTGTTTCCCCGAAGGGTTGGGCAGAGGTGTACCTATAGTTCACCCACATTTCGCCTGTTATGTTTAAGTCCCATGTAATAGGGGGCGAGCCTATTGCCATCAACCGGGCACAAATCCAGACTCCGGGCTACTACTCAAAAATTCCAGATGGAAAAACCCAATAACACTCGAATTGAACCCAGGACCTCGAGCTCAGCAGTAGCGCTAGCTACCACTAGACCAACGAGGCAGTCGGTCTTTTTATTAAGCATATTTATTTTACTGGTAACCGGCGTGTGTGTATGACCAGATGTATGTACTTAACCCTTCTTTGCATGATTTTTTCTTTATTGGTGAAATAAATCAAGGTGATGTAACTCATGTTCAAAATTAATGGAAAAATGGTTAAAAAAATCTTATTGTATATTTATAGTATAAATTTAGCAAAAAACAATATGATGGAAATTTCCATCATCATGCAAAGTTAGATCATTAGCTTAGTACTACGTCTTCCAACTAAGTAAAATAAGCTTTGATTTCCTTCTCATCTAGGGGTTACTAGAATAATAACAAATAATAAAGAATGAGTAAATATTTTTTCCCATACATTAGGAGATAAGTAACTGCATAGTGATGTAAAATTCCATCATTGTGGTATTTTTTAAATTAAACGCAAACTTTTCCAGAAATTGAGCTAAAAATAACAGAAACACATGTTACAAACCATTCTTCTACCCATTTCCACTTTTTTAGCAATAGAAACTCAAATATAATAAAACAAAATTATAAACGAAATCATACGTTTATTGCAACTACAACAAACAGCGGAATGACAACTTCAAGCTCGTTTGACTGATAGTGACAATTGCTTATTCTTGACAGCTACGTTTTTTTTAATGCAATGAACATTAAAAAGGTATCCAGACACATAAACTTAAAGTGAACTTGTTCTTTTATAAAATTTTTGGGCATTCAATGTTATGATGGAAATTTCCACCATCATGCAAAGAAGGGTTAAACGAGGCAAAGGGAGTATGCAAGTTTATGTATGTATGTATATATATGTTTACAATTCAGTTCGAAAGCAGGCTAGTTTGTACTTTAGGCACCAGCCTCATCACTAGTTGCCTAAATCCGCCCCGGTAGGAATGCTGTATCCAATAGCAGGAATAGTTCCACCAGAAGTTCGCTGCTGCTGACTATAAAGTCCAGGGTTTGATTACCAGGGCGGGCAAAGTGTTATTGGGTTTTTGTATCTGGAATTCTTCAGTAGCATCCCCGACTCTGAATTTTTGACCGGTTGAACCGGACAAAAAGGATTTTATGTGAGGCTAAAAAAGCAAGGCCATGTTTGGAACAGCCTTTTGAAAAAGAGCCATTGCAACTTTGGAAATAAATAACCTCCACTATGTAGTCTTGCCATTTAGTACAGTGTTGTTTTATTTGGGTCATTAATGTGCATAGCTAATTTGGGCCACCTGTGGTCTTAAGTGCAGCTAAGTGCTTGAAACTTAGGACCGACAATGTAGGGTAGATCAAATTAATCTATGTTATGCTGTTAAATTTCACATTTCTTTCCGTAAGAGGCGATACTACGAAGGCGACTCGGTGATGTCGCAAGCCCGTTATCTGTGGCGGCTGGACCTGGCTCGCACGAAGCGGGCGGGCGGGATCATCACCTGGACAGTCCGATCGCTATGTCCAATGCTGGTCATAGGCCTCCCTCGATTTGGGGGGGGGGGGGGGGGTGCCATCATCTCCACTATTGGCAAGCGGGTTGGCAATCGCAGTATGGTGGTAAATCACTATAAAACCATATGAAATGCATAACAGTGGAAAATAAGCTAGCTTATTTAAGCTTTATTTAATAAACAGAATATTTAATCTTAACGCGTTCGTTTAAATCGCTAATTCTATCAACCACATTAAGATTAGCATATTATAATAACTCCAATAAAATATTCCTCTAAGCAAAACAATTTAAACATCGAACACCTCATATTTAAATTCCAATATGG
This sequence comes from Aporophyla lueneburgensis, assembly GCA_932294355.1. Lineage (NCBI taxonomy): Eukaryota > Metazoa > Arthropoda > Insecta > Lepidoptera > Noctuidae > Aporophyla > Aporophyla lueneburgensis. The sequence continues at coordinate 15,405,724 of OW028759.1, forward strand.
CGGCGCACTAATTCTAAGGCCATGTTTCCTGTTGCTAGCTGCAAATTGCTAGCACCAACCGTCCATTTCGCTGATTGGCCGATACAGGCAGTGTATGAAATCACAGAGGTACTACATCCGAACTCCTAACTAGATGTTCTAAGAAAACTGAAGACGAACAAGCAACTGTTAGCCAAGGGCTACAAACATTTTATGGAATTGACAAAGATATTTTCTTCTGTCACATTTGTTTTTTGAAAAATAGAGTTTTTAGTATGAGAAATTTTGTTTTATATATTGTTTGTTGGTTCAACATTTAAAATCATCATTCTACTGCCCCAATTTGTTTCGTGTTAGCGCAACATTTCTTGTTATTTTTTATACTTCTCTATTAATTGTCATCGTGGTTCTACAATAGACAGTACCTATGAAACTCAAAGAAATAACAATAACAAGCCGGAAAACGAATATAAAATCAGAAACTGTGATTAAAATGCAAACAGGGCCTGAGCTCAGCTGTCAGATGACAACACTAGGTGTACATTGTTCGAAAGAGATACCGTGACCCTGGCACATGGGCAACTGAAGGAACACGGGTGGGTTTTAGTCAGTAAAATTCTGACATGCCCTCCCGCTCCGCCCAGAGCGGGAGAAGTCATTTGATGATTTCCCATCAAAAAAATAAAAATAAAAGGTGTACACAATGTTACACAGCTCTATAATCAGTTTTAGAGCTGTATAAGAATAGTATTAGCTGTTCCCGAAAAATATATTTAAAGTAACTCAGTAACTATATCATGCATGACACATGAAACAAAACAATACGTTTTTCTTGTAAAACATAGCTGGCCTCGTGTTCTATTGAACGTCTAGGTACTATACTAGACATGTTCAAGTTCAAAATATTAGTACCCTGGCGTGCAGTCGAGTGTAAATTATGAATTAGTTACTATTTGATTTTAAATATAGTTTAGTTCACCATAAATTTAATAGGCTTCGTAATTAGATTTTGATCATAAAAGTAAAAGTTCTAGAGGCCCTCAAAATAGGTCGACCTTTAAACTTACAATAGTTTAGAGATGAAACAATTTAGTTAAAAGGTCAATTGTTGCCCCAGAACTAACATGAACAATTTTGTTCAACAAAATTACAACTTCTAAGTGGGTATATGTAAGACATTATTCTCAAAAGTTTGTTATATAAATGGTTGTAGGTAGATTTGAATTACCTACATAGGTATTCATAAGGCTGAAATAAAAAATACATTTTGTCTTTATTTCATCTCTCTCTGTTTATCTTGTTATGCTACGCTTGCCGTGGCTTTTTTGTGGATGGATGACCCATCTTTACATACCAAGATCTCTCCGTGCTTCGGAAAGCATATTAATCAGTTGTAGATCTTGTTACAAGGTGGTCAGTTGATCGAAAGTCTGACAACCAATGTTACCTGTAGAGTATTGTATTACTTAGTAACTAGGTTGTGGACGTCAGATAGGGGTAGGCTGGAAGCCGACCCCAAATAGTTGAAAAATAGTTAGGAACATTGATTGTTTTATCGAATGTCTTTTCTGTAGAAGTAGTTTATATAGCTCAGGCAGTGGTATAAATAATAGCCAGTTAGTAATGTGGAGAGGGGCTGATCGACTAGGTCAGGGGTTCCCAACCTTTTTTTGTCTACTGCCCACTTTAAGAATAAATTATTTTTTAACGCCCCCCTTTTTAAACATACTTAAAAACCGCTAAGTACTTATAACTGATTATTGAAACGCAAATTTATAGTATTCGGACAGAGTATCTTTTATTGAAAAATAAAACAAACATAATCAATTCTTATATAAAAACTAATGTGAAGGTTGAATCTGATGCTGTTCAATAAGTTTGTTGATATCAGGTTCCAATTGACTCAAAAACAGCCGCAAGTCGCCACGTTCGGTAACACGCAAACGATTTCTCTTTTTAGTAAGCAGCGTTGCCACAGCACTAAATCCACGTTCACACAAATATGACGATGGGAATGCTATCAAAAATCGTTGAACAATTGACCACAATCCAGGGTACATTTGCGGGATCGGTTTTTGTAGCCAAAATTCTTGATATCCATTTTCGAACTTGATTTTTATTTCTTCGTTTGTTGTCAATTCTATAAGTTCTTCTTCCAGCTGAGGTGACATTGCTGTGTTGACATTTGAAAACGGATCCAACACCCAGTCTGGTATTTCCAAGTTTAAAATGTCCTGGTATCGTTCGGTGAAGTCAATGTGGAGGTTTTCCAAATGTTGGCAGTAGGCAAACAAGTCGTCGTTACTGCAGTATACTGATAAATTCGGAAAATTGTGAAACTCACGTCTGCCCATATTCTTTTTGTGCAGAAACAGTTTGGCTGCGAAAGCAGCAACGACATTTTTTGTTTTAATTAAATTTAGTTCATCGCCTTGCAGTTGGAGGTTCATGTCGTTGAACATTTTATACAGGTCTGTCATGTAAGCTATATCATTCTTTGATGTTATGAGCTTGTTGCGCAGTTCTGTATCTTTAGTTTCCAAGAACTCTATCATAGAGTCAAACAGGTTGTAAAATCGAATAAGACAATTGCCTCTTGATAGCCACCGAACTTCAGTATGAAGCAACAAACGGTTGAAATCTTCGTCATTAGTAACACAAAGCTGATGAAATAATCTATCATTCAAAGAGCTGCTACGGATTTTATTGACTGCTTTGATGACATATTGCAGTGATTGAAATAGTCGTTCACTTAAGTTTCTAGCAACCAAATGTTGTCTATGAATAACGCAATGTATAGCAAGGACATCTGGAATTTTATTCTTTAAGTATGCTATGAAGCCTTTATGGCGCCCTGTCATAGCCGGAGCGCCATCCGTAGCAACTGATATAATATTTTTCAAAGGAATCTCTTTCTCTTCACAAAACTTTCCCAATGTATTGAATATGGTTTCGCCTTTTGTATCTGTCTCCAAATTTCTGGCAAACAATAGTTCTTCACGTATTTTCTCATCTCACGTAAGATAGCAACAACCACCGGTGTGGGCGCTCTCATTGAGGCTGCGCCCAGCGCGCCGGCTGAGTGCAGCCCAGAGGGTCATGGCCATCCGGCTAATCCGAGGATACCGCACGATTTCGTGCGAGGTGGCGAGCCTCCTTGCCGGAGTGCCGCCATGGGATCTGGAGGCAAAGGTCCTCGCGCACATGTGGGAGTGGCGCGAGGAGGCGAAACGCCGGGGCGAAACTCCGCTGCCGCGACAAATCGCGGCACGGCGGACAGAGCTCCGGTGTGATCTCATGGCGACATGGCGGGTACGATTGTCGCAACCCAGTGCTGCGCACGCCACAATTGCGGCGGTAAGTCCACTCTTTGAGGAGTGGATAGAGAGGCGTCACGGCGTCCTCACCTTCCGCCTGACGCAGGTTCTCACCGGACATGGGTGCTTCGGTGGGTTCCTGTTCAGGATAAAGCGGGAGGATACGTCCGGGTGTTTCCATTGCGAGGATCGTCTGGAGGACACGGTGGAGCATACGGTGGAGGTGTGCCCTGCCTGGGCGCAGCACCGCCGTGTCCTCGTGGAGGCGATCGGCGGCGGCGACCTCTCGCGTCCGGCCCTGGTGCGAGCCATGGTACGGAGCGAGAGGGAATGGGAAGCCGTCACCTCCTTCTGCGAAGCAGTAATGCTCGCGAGGAGGCGGGGCGCGTGAGGGAGTGGCAGTCTCTGCGCCCTCACGTCCCTAGCCGCCGCAGGAGGAGACGCCCCGGGCGTCGGGAGTCGATTGCGGACTCCCGGCCACCGTAGGCGCGAGCTTGCGGGTGGCGAGCAATGGGTAGCTCACCGCCCGGTAAGGACCAGTCTCGGGTCGACGGCGCGTAGTGTTCCACGCGCGCCTCAAAGAGATGTCAGCAGCAGAAGGGGTCTACTAGGACCGATGCCTGCCGGGGTCGCGTGATTGTTCGAAAGAGATACCGTGACCCTGGCACATGGGCAACTGATGGAACACGGGTGGGTTTTAGTCAGTAAAAGTCTGACACGCCCTCCCACTCCGCCCAGAGCGGGAGAAGTCATTTGATGATTTACCATCCAGAAAAGAAAAAAAAAAAAAAGAGCAACAACGCTTCATTAGTTGGTAAAGTGGACTCATCGAGCTGAATTGAGAATTGACTAGTCCTCAGATGATTGCACAATGATTCTACAATGTTTTCAGCCATTTCATCAATTCGTCTTTGCACAGAATTATTACTCAAAGGAATTTTTCGGATAATATCTGCGGCCAGTTTATGAAGCACAGTAGTTATTACTTCCTTTATTGCTGGCAAAATTAACTCTTCTCCGATGTTGTGTGGTTTGCCTTTTTGAGCAATTAACAAAGAGATATTGTACGAAGCTCGAAGTCCGTCGTCATCTTGCTTAGCAGCCGCCGAAAATAGTTTTGATACACTTGGCTGAGTATTATGCTTCTTCTCTAGGTCTTGAAAATATGCTACATTCTTTTCTGTCTTATCTGGATGCATTTTATTCAAATGATCTTGCAGTCTTGAAGGCTTCATTGCTTCGTTCGAAAGACACAAAGGCGACGACGGGTTTGTGGGATTTTCAATAAATCCGAATTTAATATATTCCGTATTGCCGTCTCTTCTTTTTTACTTCCGACATTGTTTTGTTTTAAGAAATACGTAAGTGTTGAAATCAAGTACTGCTTATCTATTATGCGCGAAACCGCAAATGAAAATAAAATAAATTTACGTCGTTTATATAGGATTGCATAAAGGCTCCTACACACAGTGCCGGCGGCAATGCCGCCGGGTTTACGCCGAGCGGCTATGCCACCAGCAATAAAAGCCGCCCCGGCAGCTTTGAATGCCGCCGGGTGCACGGCGGCTTGGCCGGCGGATTGCCCGGCGGCCCTGCCGCCGGCACTGTGTGTAGGAGCCTTTAGCAGCACGCACCAACAGGAATAAGACAAACGTGCATAAACTCGTTTATCTCATTCGACGCCCAATCGTACTCGACAAGCAAGAACAAGTATTATAGAACCAGCCGATTGGTATAGGAATGTACAATTCGGATTATTTAACAAAAACTTGTTAAAACATGATTGCCCGCGGTCTTTTATATCGAACCGAGTTTGAGCTATATCTTAATTAATATTAGTTGATGTTCACAAGATGTAGTCGAGAGTCGAGAGCTCAGTCGGTGTCTAAGAGTCTTCCTAGCTAGGTAGATGAAATTATAAATCGACCCCAAAGCCCTACACAATGCCCCCTTTTTTTTCTGGGTCTCTTACCGCCCCCCTTTAGGCCTGCAGCGCCCACAAGGGGGCGTTATCGCCCACGTTGGGAAAGACTGGTCTAGGTTGAATAGGAAGCTTGTTTTAGTCTCACCGCTCGTACAGACTACTTTATTGCATTCGTCAAAGCTGTTATTAAAATAAAGTTCAACACACACAAACATACATACATACAATCACGCCTTTTTCCCATGGGGGTAGGCAGAAACCACGGAACGCCACCTGCTACGATCTCTACACACTCCTTTTGCCTCGTTTAGGTTCATACAATTGGTCATACACACACGCCGGTTGCGAGTACTACGCACCAGACCTTTCTGAAGAACATCACCAATAAGGTCACTATATGTCCTCCTAGGGCGTCCCCTCCCGGTGTTTCCACTGACATCTGCCTTGTAAATACCTTTTGTGACCCTTCCTTCATTCATCCTCTCAACATGACCAAACCATCTGATCATACTTTTTTCAATTTTTGTTAATAAAGTTCAAGAATTCCGAAAAAAAAAAACATTCTGAAAAAAAAATGACATATCCTTAAAAAGGTTTGTCAGCCCTGTTCAAACACCATTGGGTGCCATAAAGTAACTTTATTTACGCGCCGTGTTTGTAGAAAATAGTAAACAGAACAAATTCAATAGTAATTGGTATGAGAACTGTTTGAAATCCGAGGAACAAAAGTATCGACTTACCGAAATAAATAGAAGAAGCCTGAAATGGTGGAACAAATTGGAACTAGCGTTGGATTTCATGATTGTGTAAAGGATAGCACTTTAAGTTTGTTTTTTATGTGAGAGCAAAAACCGGAGGTGTGCGTCTAAACTTATAAGTGCCAGCTTAAACTGTTCGTCTTGCATCCGCGTTTTGTTACTATGACTGGGCTGGGGCTACTAGGGCTGTCCATTAATCACGTCAGGCTTGAAAGGGGGGGAGGAGTCCATAAAAAATCACGAAATATCACAAAGGGGGAGGGAGGGTGTTTTTTTAATTAGATAAAATTTATAACTGTATTAAAAAAAAAAAAAAACAATAAAATAGATTCTTTGTGGGAACCATAGATATCCAGAGATATGCCTTCATTGCGGAATAGTAAGGAGTCCTAGTGTCGCCACTTATCTCCCACCCAAAAAATTACAACATTAACAAATAGTGTACTGACGACACACATTTAAAATTTGAACACGCACACAAAGAAGAAAGCAGCTACACTAAATCAATTTCTAATAGCACACATGCATAGAATGGGCGGGGCATTCACTTGTAAATACTTCCTATTTACGAACATCCAATGCACACGCATGCAATTAGGGAGTCGAAAGCGATGGTCGATTATTTTTATCGATATTTAATTTTAGCACATTCTTGTATTATAATAACTTCGTTTAATTTCCTTTAGATATTTTTTTTTACCTTTCCGAAAATATAGTTAACTTTACTAAAATAAAATGGGCATATTTAAAAAAAATTGTATTATCGGTTAAAAGGGAGTGCTCTCTGTTACTTATCATGCTGTATAAATAAATAAAATAAATAATATATTACTTAACCTTAAAAAAAAACACAAATGCCTACCTACATTCAGGTTTGGTTTAATTCAGTTAGGCTAATGTTATACTCATATTCAAACTCGATCGCGTTAAGACATATTTCTAATGGAATTAAAATAGCGCCATCTAGCAAACTATTTTAAATGCTGACAGGATCGAATTCGGACGATTGTGGTCTTCACGGTGTTTCCACTTCCAGCGGAGAAAAGTGCAATATACAAATGCAAAGCCGCGAAACCACTCTCAGTTTGCGCACTCACTGTTTACGTCGTTCGTGAGTGTGGAGCGGGTATAATAAAGAGTAGGCTTGCTTGAGTCCTAGCAGTGGGAACTGTTATAATAAAAATAAGGAAATACAAAATAAAAATCAAATAAAATTATTTATTGTCCAGTAAAATGTAAATATGGAGAATCATTAATTTGAATTTGTAGATTTGACTAAATAGCGACGGACCGCGAATTCTCTAATTTAAACTTCGAATCTTGGCTGCTCGGCTTTATGATTGACTAAGATGGGCGTGCGATTTAGTGATCAATAAAATAATATTACGCAAAATATATTTTTATTTTCAACAATATTTAACCATTGCAATCTTCAATACTAATCTTACTCGCTCAATAATATTGCGTAATATTATTAATCGTCTATGGCCCACCTTACGAAACCGCCAAATAGACAGATGAAAAAAGAAGAATATTTTTGCATATCGAAAACCAATTATTGTATTTTTTTTTACCAAATATAAGTAGTTCGATGAAATATAATATTTATTTATCATAATACTTATCATATTGTACTTAAAAACTGTTAATTTGTGAAAATCTTTAGGTATAATATTACTTTAGTTTTTACACTTCACGAATAACTATATTGGAATTATAATGTCTTAATTTGGTTTAAACAACATTTAATTAATAAGTAATTTAACTCTTTTACTATACAAGTAATACGAGGATATCCATTGAGTTCTGTAAAAAAATATTCAACAGCAATAATATGCATATCGATAAAATCAGCCGCACGCAAACGATTGCACCACTCTACATATAAAACGTTCGTTTCGTTCGGGAAGATTCGGGCTAGTTCGGGTTAGTTCGAGTCGCTCCGGACGTAAGTTAGTAAATCATTTAAAAATTGATTTAAAATATAAAACAGTGACTTAATTGTTTACTAACCGGTGGTAGGACACGCCATTTGTCTTCAGGTTGATAGTATTTGACCTATTTTTACAAATAATTACTGCACAACTCGGCATTTTGGTTTTTTACGCACCAATAGTGCACTGTACGCAATCGCAAAGCGACTGAATGATGCGTACCGCGGCACTCGAACATAAGACCAATTTTATAATATCGAGGCGGCACGTGCCACGCCCCCAAGGCATATCCCTCGATATCCGTGGTGGGAACTAAAAATAAATGTGATATAGGGGGAGGGGGGTAGTCTTAAACCTCACCATGTATCAGCAAGGGGGAGGGGGGGTTCAAAAATGCTAAATAAAACATCACGTGATTAATGGACGGCCCCTAGACGCAGAGCTGTCGTTTACGTCGACGTGTCGTCACTGTAACTTGACGCGACGCTATCGGATGCATTTGCGACTAGTCGTTACGACATAGCTAGGTCTTTCGTGTATGAAGCGATCAATTTTTTCGAGCTATCGAGATGGTCGTGTTGTTCATGTTGTTGAGAGGTGGTTCCTATAATCTGACTTCCCTTTATTTTACCTTACTGCGAACGTGGAGCCACTGTTTAGTGACAATTAGCTTTTTTTTTACTTGCACCTTAACTTAACCTTACCGTCAATTTTCTTTTGTACCTGATTACAATCGGCTCGACTCCTATTTCATGAGACTTAACTGACGAAATGTGGGTATACTATCAATAGGTACACATCTGCCTAACCCTTTGTGGTAAATAGGCGTGATTTTTTAAATGTTATGTTTATTTTCCTAACATAACTTGTTAACAATTTTGGTAATAATTTGCTATCAGCTAACAGAACTGTTAATGGGATTCGGGATTCACATTTCCACGAATTTAGGCGCGCTGCCTATTTACCTAAATATTTCGACAAAATTCGTAATACTGATGTTTGAATGCTTTTAGATCCTTGTTGAGTAGTAGCCATTGACGGTTGGGTAAAATAATGATGTCGAACATGTAGAGAAATGTCCTAATTACGTCATCGTACTGTGAAATTATTTGTAAAAAGAGTGAATACAATGGGCTATGTTTTAGTAGAATATTTACTGGATTTCTTAAGCAAAAAAAATTAGTACATGTTTTGTACAGTCTGTGCTCTACATTATCTGACCCTCCCGGTATGAACGACGCTCACATAGAAGTGCTAAGTCCCGCCCCATTTAAATAAATCATCTTGTTAAGCCATTTTGGTCATTATCTTGTTAGCGTTAAGATTGAATTGCGTATTAACAAGTAATATGTTTGTGTTTACACGGCTACTACCTAATCGTTAATTTTGCTTATTCTCAACAAGTTACTGTGGCTTCGCGGTTCGATGCTGGATTGACGATGCATGGTGTGTGAGTTCGAAATCACACTCCACCTGTTAACAATTTCTTTTTTAAATTGTTTTCATTTTATGATTTCTACCATATTTCTTGCATTATTACAGAACTGGTGATATGATTTTCACCTAACGAACATATCTTTCAAACAAGTGGGTAAATAAAGAAATCTTTATGTCCACAGAACTTATAATTACCAAGGAAGTAAAATATATTGACTTCGTGGGGTAGATTGAAGTAAGTTGTTTTAAGTGACACAGGTCAATCTACGCCTAATAGCAGTGACAAAGCAAAACATTGGTAAAACGTTTGACGTAAATCGTGAAAAGTAACATTAGACATGTCTTTATTGATTTTGTTATGTGTAAACAAAGCGTCATGTCGCAATCTACTGATTATACTAGACATAAAATAATAATTATGTTTACATGAGCAAAATGGTGAAATCAAAGAGATTGTTCGTAGTGTTAATATATCGGTAAGTGTTTTAATTTTTAATTTTACTCTTTGAAATTGACCTTTATAATTTGTTATAGCCTAGTAATCTTGTATTTTGCTATTATTCCATTACACCCACTCCCTACAAGTTAGCTGCACGTTTCCAAAATTGTTAATAAGTTTTTTTCTTTTGTTTCAAACGAATACAGTCAGGTTATGGTTAAGACTTTATGGAAATACTGAAAAATCTTCAGTGCAATCGTCCAGGAGCAAATCCCATGATGTATATCGTATAGTCACGAATCCGAACGCCACCAAACTACTTATTGTTGCAAGCCATATGCAATGTCCATTGATGCCTATTCGCTTAGCTGCAATTAAACATAATATTTCTTACTACCTTGTCTAACCATCGGTAGAATGACCCTGGGCTACTGCAGCACATGAGAGGAAAAGATTTGTGCTGGAACATGGTGCATACGTAGCCGCTTATAGCAAGTTATTGGAGATGATGCGTCACGCCGCCACTCACTTATCTACATAAGTATTTTTAAACATATTAAGTAAGTGAATGCTCAATTCAATGAATGCTAAACCATTACAATGTTACAATTTCTGTGGTGATGTTATTGTTATAAATGGAAATCCATTTTTCTGTTTAAATAACATGTTGATTCACCACATACTTATACCTATAAAACTGTAAAACATTTCACAAATTACTTAATCACAGTTAATGAACTGTTTGTTGAACAATAACTAGCTTACCGATGAGTCCTCATCATAACATATATCGTTGTTAATAATATATGTAAGAGAAGAAAGTGTTGTGGTTATTTCATTGATATTGTTTTATATAACTTATTAAGTAAATAGTTAAGTTTGAATGTGCTACTATAAAATATATATTAATTTTGAAACTATGATATTATTTACTTATAGTATATAGTATATTTTAATTAATAAAGATTATCATTTTTTTGCAATGATTTTGTTTCATTCCTTTACAAACTACCCATTGAAAAACACATTTAAAGACTTCGTTCCTTAGAGAAAAGTAAAAAAATATAAAAATAAATAAAAGACAAAAGTAAAAAATATAAAAATAAACAAACCATTACGAACAAAAAGTAGTCTATAGGTTATGCTGGTTTTGAACCCAGACAACAATTTGTTTAATGACCACGAGAGCAAATGAACTCTTACTATTCTGTCTTCAAATTAGCTGTTAGTTGTGAGCTGGACGCAATATTCTATAGAATTTGAACCATATACTAGGTATCATTAAGTTCAATATCGCAAAATCACAAGCAGTTATTAAAATGTGTCACAGAATACTAAGCGTATACAGCAAATTGTGATGTTGTTGACGCGCGATTTTTTTGTTAATCCACCCTCACCTTGGTTGTTTTAAGTAGTCTTATTGCATTTTGATACTCAACCTTTTAATCCTCTCAACCTTAACGACAGTAGGATAATAATTAAAATCGCTTGACAACATGATTTATCAAAATACCCAAAGGAGTTTCCAATCCGCGATAAGGATCAAATTCGCTATTATTCAAGGAAGTTTTACCCACTTGTTTAAAAGATATGTTCGTTAGGCGAAATCATATCAGAAGTTCTATAATAATGCAAGAAATATGGCAGAAATCATAAATGAAAACAATTAAAAAAAGAAATTGTTAACAGGTGGAGTGTGATTTGAACTTACGCACCGTTCATCGTCAATCTAGCATCAAACCGCGAAGCCACAGTAACTTGTTGAGAATATTACTTGTTAATACGCAACTCAATCTTAACGCTAACAAGATAATGACCAAAATGGCTTAACAAGATGATTTATTTAAATGGGGCGGGACTTAGCACTTCGATGTGAGCGTGGCACAGTGTTTTATGAAGACCATTTTTCGGACATTGCTTTTTTATATAAAAAACTGATAGTTTAAGTTATTTGAATGCAATATTTCGTGTCCCCATTTCACCAGTATGTTTAGTTTTTGAGATAGAATTTTTTGAAAATCGTCTTTTTTTCAACCGGGTATTTAGAAAAAAAATCATATCTCTGAAACTAAATATGATACGCAATTGTGACCTTAGAAACATCGACGGCGTTTTTTATTTTGCATATTTTATAGTAAAAATAAATCTCAGAACTTCATTAGATTCAGACTTATACGAGGTTTTTTGTTTTTCGTTTTTATTTTTTTTCTCGGTAATTCCATCGTATTTGGAAAAGTTATTTATACCAAAATTATGCCCTTTATCTTCCCTACATACCACAAAAATAACACATCCTAATTGCGTGGAATCTAGAAGTTATTCCAAATTAAATGTTTTTGCTAGGGTTGTCACTTTCGAATCTGAATTTTGATGACTCAATTTTTATTTAATGGGACGTATTGGTTATTAAAATTTCGACTATTAAACTTAGGAACTTTGTTATATCCAGACTTATAAAAGGTTTTTAGTTTTTATCAATTTTGTTCTCGATAATTCCGTATTATTGGGATAAGTTATTTATACTGAAACTAGCACTTTGCCAGCAACTTCATTCGCGCTTGTTTGTATAAAAACTTTAACACCCTTTAAAACTGTATTTTGACGGTAGTTTTGAAAAACGAATAACGGGCCGATTCTGTTGTCACAAAATTCTCTAAACTAAACTAAAAATCTCTTAAATTTGGTTCATCCCTGTCAACCGACGATTTCCTATTCTGAAATAAACTAAAGTGACACAACTTAACTATATTTTAGTTTGACAGCACTAAGATTGCACTGAATTATTAGTTTAGTGAAAATGTCAATTTTGCTATTCTGAGTTTGCTGGTTTTCACCAAAAATTTTTACTATAATAATTTATTTTAACTAAATCTGACTATTTTTAATCGCGATTAAAAAGGTGTGCAATAAAACTAGTGATCATGAACTAAAATTCACACTAACGCCTCGCCTTCACGTGCAAAGACAGTACTGTATTTTTTGTTTTCCTTTTCTTTTGCTTACGTCTCGAAAATGGCGTGTCCTATCGCAAAAATAATGACATTTTCGACCCCCTATGTGATACCCCTGCACATATAAATCTCAACATGGGGGTAATATATTTTTATATTTTTAAAACAAAAAGTGAAAAATACCATATAGAACACGTCCAGGCTGCCCTATTGCGTGCGCCTTCGTCTATCAAAAAATTCATTGCGTAGCGCACACAACTAACACGTTGCGAAGCCAAAAGAAAAAAAAAATACCACGTTAAGTCACGATTGTCAACTTCGATTTTCATCATCATCATCATCATTTCAGCCGTAAGACGTCCACTGCTGGACTTAGGCCTCCCCCAATTTGGGGGGCTTTGCCATAATCGCCACGCTTGGCAGGTGGGTTGGCTATCGCAGTAGGGTGGTAAAATGCAACTTTGATTTTAGTTGTGTCAAAATAATTTTTAAATTTAGAGATTTTTTTCTTCCAGAATAGCGTTACAATTCTCATAGCCAAAAGTAAGGAATTTTAGAGATAGTTTAGTTCGGTGTACCTTCAATCTTTATTTTGATAAGAATTTGTGCTAACAATAAGTTTTAAGTTTTTTAACCTAAGAAATAAGATTCCTCCATACAATCTTTAACAACCCCTAAATTGTTCTATCGGAGGTAGTTCTGAAAATCAAAAATGACATTAAACTGTAAATGTGCCCTGCCCACTGCCTGTTAAGTTTGGCGATTCTTCTGATTGTGTGGATAACTTTGGTTTAAATATAGAGATAACTTCAGATCCGGATATGAACTAATATAATATGATTGCGTGACAACCCTAACGACGTAGAATACGGATCAAACTTAAAAATGTTGTGGTTTCTAGATTCCACGCAATTAGGATGTGTTATTTTTATGGTATGTAGGGAAGATAAAGGGCATAATTTTAGTATAAATAACTTTTCCAAATACGACAGAATTACCGAGAAAAAAAATAAAAACGAAAAACGAAAAACCTCGTATAAGTCTGAATCTAACGAAGGTCCGAGATTTATTTGTACTCTGAAATATGCAGCATAAAAAACGCCGTCGATGATTCTAAGGTCACGATTGCGTATCATATTTAGTTTCAGAGATATGATTTTTTTTCTAAATGGATGGTTGAAAAAAAGACGATTTTCAAAAAATTATATCTCAAAAACTAAACATACTAGTAAAACGGGGATACGAAATATTGCATTGAAATGACTTAAACTACCAGTTTTTAATATAAAAAAGCAATGTCCGAAAAATCGTCTTCATAAAACACTGTGCGTGGTTCATACCGAGAGCGTCAGATAATGTAGGGCACAGACTGTACATGTCTGCCTTATTTCAATAGAACCAGACACATAAAGACCGACACTTAATTACATCAAAATACAATAAATAGTTAAATAAAAGGCGCCTCCTGGCACAGGCATCTATATGCTTAAAAGGAGACGCCACCAACTGTTTAATGTACAACGTGTTATAATAGACATAACACATTTTTGATGTTTTTTTTTTATTTTGATAAAAAATAAATTAAATGAATGACAACACGATTTGACAGTTTTCCCTACTCATGACATATTTTTGCATGGTCGAAAAATTTAAATTTTTACTTGTTTTGACTGATCAACTACTTTCTGAGGGGCCTGTATTACGTTCACGGAATTAAATAGACCCCTTGCTCTGTGGTCATTTTAATATATTCCCACAGTGAACACAGGCGGTATACAACAAAGTAAACAGTTCTAACGTATATATTTTTCAAAAATTATACGTAGTGAGATTTTTATGTTTTAGAACAAAGTTATTATTAAATTCACAGCTGGAAAGCTCTGCACGACATTTAGTAGCTTGTCACAATAAAATTAAGTAACAGAAGTATTGAAGCCCGTTCTTGCCCATTCTTCTCCAAACGAAACTACCGTTCGGAAAGTGCGACTAGAATCAATTCTATTTTAATGTAAATGTTGACGTTCAAATGTGCCTTTTATGTGCCTATTTGAAATGCTCTGACTGCAGTTGTTAAAATTTAAACTTACAACTCTATTGTGCATGCTGTGGTCTTCTAATGAAGGAGTACACCTATTTAATACCTGATGTTCCCCTTTCTTTGTGGTAGGTATGTATTGTATATATCTTTTGTTGAAAATCCTAAATCAATAAATAAACTAACTAAACAAGTTTACCGGGTGAAATTTCCACTGCTTTTGTGATTGCTCCTCAGTGGTATTTCTCTAGATTCGAGATACATCTGCCAACAAATTGATTTGCAGTTAGGTTACACATAATGTGTTCTAAATCTAAAAGATGCCCAGAAGACTGGCAACAATGTCACGATGAATGCTAATTCCTTGGTCAAAGAAGAGTCGGCGACAAGTTTATTGGATTCCATGTTTCGAAAAAAAAAAGACCTTGAATTTATTTAAATAGATGTATTATAGTTGATTTTGGTACAAGTTCTACGCGTTCCATCTAATCGCTTTACATTGCACAAAGTGAACCTTCTGTACTCTACTCCATAGTGCGAGCAATTATATATTCCTCCGTTTAATGGCTCCGATGAGTTTTATACGACACGGGTACGCAATAACCACATTATGCTGTTTAGTTTATTGCGTGTAATAATGCCGTCATTATCGTTTAACAGTTAAATTAATAATTGGAGTTATATGGAAATGAATGCACGCAAAACTTTTGATGCCGACTGTCATTTTCGTAGGTGTTTGATACTCGCTACGGGTCGTCAGGAGTCTACGATGGAACGAGCATGCCCAGAAGATGATTATTCACTTTGTTTTGAAAGCAAACGGGTAGAAAAAAGCTGGCAGGGAGTAAATCATTGCAGATTCATGAGACACTTCGAATTTTAAAACTGTATATCTATCTATGGTATACAAATATATGTATCTATAGATTTTGCTATTTTTCGAAAGGTGTAGAATATTTTTCTTGCCCTATTTAAGTATCTACTTATCTACCGTTTTATTCCTTCATATACTCCTGCTTTTTCCCATCGGGGTAGGCAGAAACTGCATAACGGAAACTGCTACGATTCTTATACACTCCTTTAGAATCTAAAGGAGTGTAGGAAATTAGATTTATTGCTCTACGAAAAAAAAAGCGAGGGGTGCCTAATATCAATAAAAAAATACCTTAAAAAGCACCAGGCACCCCACGCTTTTTTTTTCCATTATTTTCTACTTTTTAGTTTGGTTTTCTGCGTTTTTTAGTTTTTTTTAAACTAGTATTTATTTTCTATTTTCAGGGTGTTTCGAATTTTGAGCCGTATGTCAGCGTAGTTTGTGACGTATGTCAGCGTAGTTTTCGAAGATGGTTTTTTTGCTGTCCAGGTAACCCTGGCAAGGATAATGGCACAAATTTATGATATTATTGCATTGTCATCCGTCTTTGACAGGTGTGCAAAGTTTGAATGAAATCTGGTCGTTTAAAGTGGGTCAAAATCGCGCTATAAGGAGTCGGTTACAAACAAACATACTAACATACAAACATACAAGTGAAACTAATATAAAGCGTGTAAAAAGAACTATACGCGTGAACATATGTTAAGGCGAGGTTGCAGTACTTTTTAACTTTTTCAAACCTCTGTAAATCGTGCAAAATGACAATATTCCGTAAAAACAAAAATAGTTTAGGAAAATTGAACATATTGTCCAGGGTTGTGTGAAGATAGAAACGTGAATTAAAACAATTGACTCGATAAAAAAAAATCATAAAGATAACACTAAATCACTATTTTAAACGTGTGCCTTGAAGAGATTCCATCATCAAACCATGTAAAATTTATACCAAAAGATAGGGCTTATTGTTTTTAAGGGTTTGGTGAGAACACATTTTATAATTTCCTTATATTTTTTTTCTACGAAACAAATTTACACGAAATCTAGCAGTGCAAGCGCTCGTAACGACCGGCCAGTGCACGCCGAGACGTCTTCGAGGTTGGACGCACGCCGTTTGTTCCACAGACTTCCCCCCGCTTGCGCTTTGTAATAGATAAACAATTTAATAAAAACTTGTGTTGGTTTGTAACAAAAATGGGTAGTAAAAAGAATAAAAGGATATTCAGAAAGTTGAAAACTAAGGTATATCGAAAATTCGTACTTGAGTCGTACCTACGTAATTTCTAATAATTTACTGTAAATAAATAATTAAGTAGATAATGTACTTATTTACGGTAAATAATTTCGTTTGATAACGTTCAGTTCCAAACATTATTTACCTACAATCATTGCTTAGACGCGCCACAATATAAAAAAGTACAGTAGGTAAAGATTTACTGAACAGATTGAATTTGTTCAAAATATTTTTATGGTTGCTCAATAACTTTAAATATCGTATAGTAAAATAATTGATATTAAAAAATCTAGGTAATTATACCGAGATTTTTCAAAATCAATTATTATACTATACGATATAAATAAACGTCGTTTCACATCATTAAAATTATTTAACGACGTAAAATGTATCAGATTACATGAAGTTTATTTTGCAGCGCTTCAATGGGAACAAAAAAGCCATGGGTAGTTGTCACTCCTTAGATAAATTTGAATGCAATATGCGAAAGTCCCACATAAGTACTTTAAGTTTATTACTTGTGGTTCGCCTAGAACTGAGACCTCACAATGCATGTTCCGATTTTTCCATCTTTGCATAGTTACTAAAAGTGTATGACGTCAAAAAACAAAACATAATTTACACATGTACAAAAACATTACAACAGTTACAGTTTCAATTAATCTTCGTTTTGTTTGACGAGTGGTTGAGTCAAATACAATTTTTAAGTTTGAATCTGAGCATAATCGGTCGCAGGGGTAACGATCTAAGAGGGGATCGAAAAAATGAATATAAGAAAGTATAATGTTCGAGTGAGTCAAAAGAAAGGCCTTCTTTTGTAATAAGTTAACGAAGTAATCAACGAAATACATTTGCAACTTCCAGCGCCATCTAGTCACATGGTCTCTGTTCAGAACGAACTACTAGTCATAGTGAGTTCACCATAATTTAATAGATACATTCTCTCGTACTATGTTACGTATTATAAGTAAATAACGAATGTATCTGTATTTTGATATATTTTAAATGAACAAGGAAATATTCAACACACGATATTGCATAATATAGTCCCAGACATTAAAGTTTCCCATACACTTTCTGTGACTATGTGTTGTGATAATGCGTTTCTTTAGTAGGTTGTTTACTAATAAAGTTATCGTTATTATAATAGACCAGCCGACCTACCCCAATTCGCAAGGGTTATTCTCGGTAATATATCCCACATAATCATATTTATTTATTTATTTATTTATTTATATATGCTTTATTGTACACCAGAAAATTAATTACAACAAAAAACATTTCACAATAAAAACATACAATGGGCGGCCTTATCGCTTTCTGCGATCTCTTCCAGGCAACCTTGGAATGGACAGTGATTGCGTGGACATAAAAATGGGGTTGTCACTGGTGCAAATACAATTTACTTTAATAAATACATATAATAATCATATATATCCTATATAATAGATACTTATATACATACATAAGTACTATATATATATATATATATATATATATATATATATATATATATATATATATATATATATATATATATATATCAGAAGATGAAAGACAAGTACAGATAATCTCAGCTACGTGAACAAGATCACAACAACAAGTAATGCTCCTTAACGAGTTTCTTAAATATAGATAAAGATTGCGCGCGTTTTATTTGAACTGGCAATGCATTCCACAAACGAGCAGCCTGAACAGAAAAGGATTTGTCAAAGAATGTTGTAGAATGCATTGGCATTTTAAGCTTTAAGTTATCTGATGACCTCAAGAACTTTGTGTGGGAGTCACAAAGATACTGAAAACGATTCTTAAGATAGAGAGGGGTGTAAGGGGAAAAGAGCACATTATATAAAAGGGAAAGAATATGGGCATTCCGGCGAAGGCGAATTGGTAACCACTTGAGTTTCACACGAAATTCGGAGACATGGTCATATTTGCGCAAACCGAATATAAACCTTATACAGACATTTTGAAGCCGCTCAAGTTTATCGAGTTGGTCCTGGGTAAGGTCAAGATAGCTGGCATCAGCATAATCAAGGATGGGTAAAAGAAGTGATTGTGCAAGCGCAATCTTGGTGGCAGTCGGCAGAAAATTACGCAGTCTCTTCAAAGATGCAGCGGATGCAAATAGCTTGCGACTAACTTCCTGTAGCTGGGCAGTCCAAGTGAAGTTCTTATCGATGAAAATCCCCAAGTTTTTAACTTTTTCGCTGAAAGGAATAACAGAATTGTCAAAGTAAACTTGGGGAAGAGCCGTCCAGTCTATCCTTGAGACCGTCCTAGAACTGCCAACCACAATGATCTGCGTCTTTATGGGGTTGACCATGAGTCCATACCTCTTGCTCCAACCACATATACGGGCTAGATCGCGATTAATCACTAATATAGCCTCGGACAAATTTCCAAGAGGAGCTCGAGAGTAGATTTGTAAATCATCTGCATAAAGGTGGTAGGAAGAAATTAGTTCGTCGGAGATAGAGTTAATAAAAACTGCGAAAAGTAAAGGAGATAGAACGCCACCCTGTGGTACACCGGCGGAAGTATTACTCCAAGAAGACAAAGTCTCTCCGATGCAAATACGTTGCCGACGACCGAACAGGTAACTACGAAACCAGTCAATAACCGATGGAGATACATTAAGAGAGCATAGAATGCCAAGCAAAACATCGAAATCAACGGTATTAAAAGCATTGCTAAAATCAAGCAAAGCTAAGACCGTTAGATTACCGTTTTCCATGGCTGACCTTATATCATCCGTAATATTTAGAAGCGCTGTGGTGGTGCTATGTCCAGGACGGAAGCCAGATTGGAAAGGGTTGAGGAGATTATTTTTGGAGAGGAAAGTGCTTAATTGATCGTGGATTAACCGTTCAAGGACTTTGGATAAAAATGGTAAGACGGATATTGGACGATATTCAGAAAAGGATGAGGGATTACACTTTTTAGGTAATGGAATTATTTGAGCATCCTTCCATGAACATGGAAAGACACCACTAGATGCTGAAAAATTTAGGATATGACAGATGACGGGAAGGATAACATCCAGCACAGGAACCAACATATTACGACTGATACAGTCACTCCCAACTGCATTGGAAGTAATTGATAGTATGCTCTTCTTAACATCACATGCGGAAAATTGACCAAAAACAAATGGAGAAAAACTGGGAGTCGGAAGAGAAGAAAGATAATTTAGTGTATTACATTTTATTGTCCTATCAAAATCGGACGAAGCAGTAAAATGATTATTCATTGCATCAATGTCTAAATCTTTTGGGATTGTCTCTTGTTGGGTTTTACCGACCCCCAATGACCTAAGAAATTTCCAAACTTTGGATGCGTCCCCATTTTGGACAGAAGTATGAATGTGATGGCGATTGGCATTCCTACACACCCTATTGCAGTGACTACGGATTGAGACATAGCTTTCCCTATTAGCGTCATTCGGTCTACGTTTAAACTTAGACTTTGCCGTCACTTTTTTGTGCATTATTTTTTTAATCTCATCTGTGAGCCACGGCGCCGGCAAATGTCTAACCTTTACTGCTCGAACAGGTGCGTGATGATCATATAACTCTATAAGTTTAGCCGCAAAAATGTTAACTTGCTCATCGACGGATGTAGAAGCAAATAGGGCAGACCAATCTATATTGTTGGCATCCTTGCAGAGATCGTCAACATTCATACCACCAAAATTACGCTGCATGAGAATCTTGGCTTTTGCCTTTGGTGGGCGAATTTTGTATGATAGGAAGATCAGGTCATGATATGAAAAGGCATCAGCTGAGCATTGGCCATGCTTAGCGACGCGATCCGAAGATGAAACCAAGATCAAGTCAAGAAGTGAAGGAGTAGAGTTAGGAAAATGGTGAGTTGCACTCAGCGGAAGAATGGAAAGGTTACTGGAAACCGAAATATTATTCAGAGAAGAAGAGCGATGGTCTTTTTTCAGAAGACAAGTATTAAAGTCACCCATGATTATACTATGACTGTAAGAAGGGATAAGCATTTCAAGTAGATTTTCAAAAGATGAAAAGAAATTAATACGTAATGAGGGACAGTAGTAGACACCAAGAAGTAATTTTGAATGGTGTAGTTCAACCTCAAGAAAGAGATGTTCACCAGCATTTGATGGAGGTGGCTGCGCTGACACATTTATAACTGCGAAGGGAATATGTGAACGGAGATAAATGGCAACACCACCACCAGCACCAACTGACCGGTCATTTCTTATAAGCTGGAAGCCAGGAAGAGAGTAACTAGTTGAAGGGAGACAAGGTTTAAGCCATGACTCGGAAATAAGAATAGCATGAATATTTTTACAGTCAAAGCTTGCCAGCATATCGTGGAAATGAGCCGGAATACTCTGAGCATTAATATGTATAACGTTAAAATTCTTGGGAACATCAGAAAACTGCGCTGTAAGAGTGTCTGCTAGAGAAGGAACACTTACAAAACTGTCGTCGCTACTTGGTAAAGAGAAAAAACTATTACTATCACTGCTTTCATCAATAGACATAAATATTAACTAATATGATAAAATAATATAAATATAAAATATCAAAACCTAAAAAAAAACCTTGTTAAAGGTTATTCAAATATTAAGTCCACCTGCCGGTGGCGTTAATAATAGCTGAATTAAAGTTAGTATGCAGTCCGGGTAACAAAAATAAAAAATAAATTGCTTAACAATAAAACACTAAAAGATAAAAGTAAATAAAAACAAAACATTTGACAACAAATCCAAAACCTGCCAGTCTCATTCTGCCTTTACACCATTACGTAAAACGGAACGCACCATTACGTGTTTGAATTGACACATGAGTGACACTGACAGTGTCAACATTGTGAAATTAGTGTGACAGTTTTAGAAAATGTCAAGTGAGGACTTAGAACTAATAAAACTGACGAAGTTTGATAAATAATAAACGGAAGGTATAAACAAGAAACACAATATTACCCGGACTTCGAAGAAAACAGTCACAAAACATCACTTTTTTAAAGCAGCAGAACGCTTCAATCTTGCGGTCTTAGCAGCAGCGACCGGGACAGAGATTGGCACAGCCGGTACTGATGCAGCCGATTCTGGTTCACTCTGCTCGGGCTCACTGGAATTCGGCGCAATCCTGTCCAAATCAGCGAGAGACTCAACCCGATGCCGCGTATCATTGGGACCAAGCACGTACACGCAGCCAGCCTTAGTCCAGCTCTTAGTGACACCACATCGTTCCCTCGCAGCCAGGAAAACATCATGCCGCCCCTTTGTCAGGAACTCGGACATAGTGACGCCTGTTGCCTTTAATTTGGCTTTGGAAAACCAAATCTTATCTCGGACCGCAAGACTGCCCACCTTGAACAGTATAGGTCTGGTTTTATTTGCAAACGCTCGTCCCATCCTGTGACATCGGCTGATGTCCGCAACTGTGAAGTCACTCAACTGCAATTTACTACACATCACCTCTGCAATCACCTTGGCGGTGTCCTCCTTCTGTTCCTCATCAACACCATGTAACAGCAAGATCTTCCTTCGTCCGCGCATCTCAATTTGGTCGACACTCCGAGCTAGTAGCTCCACTTGTTGCTGTATGCTGTTAAGAGCCTGGGTGATGAATGTCCGGAACATTGTAAACTCCGCAGCCAGGCTTGAAGTTGTGACAGGTGATGGAGGGGCCTTCTGTAGTTCAACTTCAAATGCAGACATTTTTGTGTGAAACAACTCCTTTAATTCACTTAGAGTGCTTGCTAGTGAATCCATTGTGATAATGATGTTAGAAAAGTGATGTGGATTTTAAGAGAAATTGTGATGAGATAACGCTACACCAGCAGGTATTAACTATGAACTTTAATAAAATTGCATAAATAGTTATTAATTATGTTTCTATTAAAAAATATTTAATTTTAATTAAGAGCAAATTTTTCTTAGTGTGACTCTTACAACTACCCACAAGCCAAAAACATTTATCATAAATATTTCTCTAAACATTCCTCTTGGAATAATCGATTGAATGGTAAAAATTCGAATAAAATCTGTTTGAGATTTACATTATTATGTATTTTGTGTATAATACTTTATAATTATCGATTTATTATAGAAGCCACTAAATGTAAGCAAATAAAATTATTATATTACTGCCATTTTTTCAGCGATCTGAGTTTTTAATATTTTTGATATATTAAATTCGCTTGTTTTAGGACCGATGGAGACGATTCTTTGTTTGTTGAGGTAAAAAATAACAACGCAGATGAAAAAAGTGTTGCTTGTAGGCGAACTATAGACGCAAATTATTTCTTACGTCAATTGCAAGAGAAAGTATAGCACAACGCGTTGTTTGAATATAAAAAAGGCTATTTTAAAGGCTATTTTCGAAAGAAAATTTGGGCTCATGGCAAAATTCAAGCTTCAATCCAACATGTGCCAAGAAATTGTGTCAGTCAGTTCAGAAAATGTTGCTGATACTGAAGAGAAAAAGTCTTTGGACTCAAACATAGAGGCTACGACTGGCACCATAGCTACAGGCATCGGGCATTCCTAGTTCTAAAAACTGTTGTTTGCAATCGACATTCCCATTTTCTCCACCCATGCGCTACAAACAAAGTTTAAGAAATTAATAAAAGAAGAATACAAAAAAAATCTCTAACGTCAATTTAAAGGAACCCAATATACCTTACCTTCTGCATTTACGCTGCATTGTGGCATGTTGAAACGCTTGCATCGGCTAGCTGCCGGGCGCTCGCTCGCTGCGTCTATACGTTCGATAATACCTATTATGCGGGGGGTGAGGAAGCGTTTTCATGCCTACACACCGCACTACAAGCCGGCCTTAAGGAATAACTTTAAAAGTATAAAATACTGTTTAAGAAGGTTTTATTAAAACATCTCGTGACTCTTAATTAAGTACATAATGTTCCAACCTCATAAAGTAACGATATAAATTATTTAATTTTATAGTTTACCGTGTCTGTTTTACATTTATACTTGGTTTAATCGTAAAACAAGAACTATAAATTAGACGAATTAGGTAATAATTACTATATTTAAGTGATTTAGTAATTTATGAGTTTGATTTACTGGCAAATGTTTGTTTAGTAGTGAACGTATCATGTCTTTGAATATCTTGTTCTAGCCGAATTCCTTGGGATATTTTTCTTCATTATATTTACAGTTTCACCGCGGTCTACCTTGATGGTCCTCCAGATTGTAATTCGGTCATGGCGGCCAATCTCAACGGAGACTAGACATCAGCGCGGGAGATATTATAGTGCACAAGTATGTGCGCAGACACAGGGGCACTCACTCTTCCCTTACTCTCGTAGTCCGATGGGACGGCAATCCGACACGACCGGAGAGAAATCAGGCGCAGGACCAACGCACTATGGAAAATATAGGTCGGTATCGGATCAAAAATCTGTAACTTCATGAATTTTTGTTGTATCGTGATGAAATTTGGCACAAATATGCAGCAAGGTTCGGAGATTCGAACGATGTGTAGTTTATAGGGTTTTCTTGTATATCTATGTATGTTTTTTTGCATAGAATGAAAAAAATGGGAAAAAATCACGAAAAAAATAGTTAAAAATTTATTTCAAGTGGAATACAAGTTTATAATGACTAAAAAGATTAAACCATGGTTAATTACAACAAGCAAAGTAAACAAAATATATATATATGAAAAAAAAAATACTAAATTAAAATCATATTACTAATAGGTACATCCTATACTCTGGCTTCAGGAAATGATGTAGCTAGGTACAAATATAAGTAATAACTAAATATAAATATTATTTTTAACTTATACCACTTCAGGATCAGGGTCAGTAAATGTGGGTTCACTTTCAGGTGCCACGTTTAAAAGACTTAGTGCCTCTTCTTCAAGTTCTTTCACATTTCTTACGTACGGTTTTCTCAAACTTGTTATATATGGATCTGACGTGTATAAAAGCGTTTTAAAGACATCTTCATTTGTAGCAGATCGGGAACATTTTCTGGCATGATGAAGTCGTATGTTTCTGTAGTCTTTGTTGCGAGACTCTTGTGCGTCTTCCGATAGCTGTCCAATAGGAAGCACCGCAAAATGTTTGATAACGTTTTGCCCGTGTATGAGTATTTTATGAACGGAGGATGGCATATAATACCAATCGTAATTACTTACATAGATTCTTGCAGTTTCTATTGCATATTCCCCAAATTTTTCAGGGTCGATCATCATTCCAGAAGAAAGAACTTGCAAGATAATGTATAGGCGTTTAATCAATGCCTCATCTACACCTGTTATTTCCGATGAGCAAGTGCTATTATAGAAGAATCTTTGTGCGGTATTGCCATCGTTCGTATTCCCGCTAACTTGCCGAGGTTTGTCGACGATTAATCCCAACTCCTCCCTGAAACGTTTTTGAACAACTTCTTTCTTTTCTTTTTTTAATCTCTTATTTTCCTCAGTTGAAGCAGACCAATTCTTAAACGAAAGATTATAGGAAATATGCAATATCATTTCCATGCAGCGAATCCAGGCGTGTAAGGTGGACAATCCGTATTGGTAGGCGTTTTCGTTTTCGGGTCTGGCAGTTACTTTCGATAGGTCATTCATTAGCCGTGGAGTAGCCCCACATATCGTGCATGTGGAACCAGATGGAGTATCTGTAAGGACCTGAGCCACCTTTCCATCGATCATCGTTAGAAATAGTTCATGCTTCACATTTACTACAACACCATCTTTGTTTATAAGTGATGCTTGTGCAGCCCTAATTTGTTTTTTAATATCATCAACAACTGCCTTGGTTTTTTCTGGAGTTTCCTTACAAAACTCAATAGAAATGGGTCTGCAAAAACGGACAGATGAAGGTACCGGATTTTGCCAAACAACGGATCCCGATTGCACATCAACTAATCTGATGGGGACTAATGAAGTGATGAACAAATTGGCATCTGAAATTGTTTCTGACTCTTCTGCAAGTATTTGCTTGTATTGGCTTTGACCAGATGAACCATCACATCCCCATTTAGAATAAAGGATCAATGTTCTATGTTGTTTTTGGAAAACAGAATCGATTTTTAAAATTCTAGCAGCAGTATGATCCAATAAATCTTGTATATTAATCACTTTAGCATAAGCATTCGTGATTTCGATTGTAGAAGATGGTGGATAACAGGATCTTTTTATTTCTTGTATTTTGTAGTAAGGCGGGAATATACAACACTTTCGTTCGTTGGTTAAGTTTTTCAGGTACATATATTGTGCTTTTGTTAGATCTAAATCTATAAAAGCACTCAATGCTTCCGTATCGGAAAGAATCTTCATCTGGTCTGAGTCGTTCCACTTAATTGAGATATCTAATTTCTTTTGAGTGTCAGCGGTTCTTAATTCTTCGACAAGATGAGCTTCTGTGTACTCACGTAAAGCCCGTAGTCCCTGCAGATAGGCGTTTTTTATATGCTCGAAGCCATAGTCTTGGAGTAGAAGAGTGTTTTTCCTCTTCTTGGTAGATTCTGAGGAGTCTCCATAAGCCACGCATGCTCGTCCTCGTTGGCCAGATGTTGATGGCGTAGAATATTGTTCAGAATCCGGTAAATTTAACGAATACCTTGAGTCCAACCAAGTACAATACTTCTGTAAAAATGTTTCTTTTTTCCGAGATGCCAGGGCCCAGCGTTTGTTGAAAATAGGAAGAATGTGCCTTTGTATGTCACTAATTATAAAACACAAGTTGTTTTCAGAAACATTCAGCTTTTCCACTAAAACTTTGGATAATGATTCCATGGTCTTGCCGCCCTCTATATAGGGGATTATGAAGTCTCGTTTGGTACAGCTGAAGGAAGACATTTTAACACTTCACAATCTGCAGAAATAATAGGCGTAGATGAGATTTGCTTCACTTGAAGTTACACTGATGTAGATGGTTCGAATAGTTTTTGCTTCCCTTTAAATACTCATTTTACAATATCGAATTGGTACCTACATCATTATTATCTTGTAATTTCCCACGCAAACCGAGTGCAAATTTGATAAGGTCCCTTTGTTATCACGAAATAATGAAGAAAATATCCAAAAAGTTCTATATTGTTCATGTGAATGGTGTCAGTGGTAAACCGCAAAAGATACTAATTTTCGGGTTCTGACTTTTATCAGTTTTTTTCTCATATCTTCTAAAACCGCAAATATCCGCAGCTGATTTTTTTTGCATTCTATTTATGAATAGTTAGACTACTAGTCAACGCAAAAAGTAGCGCTTGGGCAAACGTGGGTAATACTGAAAACCTTCGACGAAAAAACATACAAGTGAAAAAAAAGGTATGTCACTTTTTAAGTAATTACTGAAATATTTTTCTTTACTTTTAAAATCATTAAGCTGTATCGCAAAAAACATAAAATAACCTTTCTAAAAATGTATAATACTGCATATCTGTACCAAGTATTTTTTTCACAATATGGTATTGAAACATGTATACGCAAAGACTTGAGTTTGGCACTTCTGTTTTCTATGTATTTCTATCTAAGAAAAAAAAAATAATTTCGCGTATTAAGAAAAAAAATCGTAATGAATATTATAATTTGACTATTAGAAAACCTAAAAGAATAGCCATATTAGCCAAATTATGATATTCGTAAAAAGCATTTTTGATATGCGCTTGTTCTACCATTTTCCATAGTGCAACGCCTTAACGTGCGCACCGAGGCACGAGGTATCACACAACCAACTTCCAAACTACAGCTGTTAATAAGAAATTCCTAATGGAAAAACCCAATATCACTGCCCGACCTCTGGGAATCAGAACCCCTACCACGCTCAGCCGTCGCGCAAAAAAAGATGTTGCTTAAAACAGATGGGTTTGGAAAAAGAGGCCTTTTCCCAGCTGTGGGACACAATGGTAGTTAAAACAAAATATGTATAGCGGTGGTGATGGAACAATTGCTTGTCTAGGTCCGAACCCAGGACTTAAAATTCACAAGCTGAAACCATTACTAATAAACCACCACGGCATAAATGAAACCATCTCATATCTTAGGACAACCAACACAACGTTATGTGATCCCAAACTAGGCAGAGCCTGTACTATGGCAACCAGACAACTGATAAACATACGTATATTTTTAAATGCATACATATTATAGACTGGCTTCTGCCCGCGACTTCGTCCGCGTTAAATTTCTTGTTCCCTCGACCCTTCCCGTCGCGTGGAATCGCTTAACCGTGCGATTTTCTCCGTTTTTGCAACATTTTTCATTACTGCTCCGCTCCTCTTAATTGTAGCGTGATGTTATATAATCTATAGCCTTCTTTGATAAATAGGCTACCCAACACAAAAATAATTTTTTAATTCGGACCTGTAGTTCCTGAGATTAGCGCGTTCAATCAAACAAACATACAAACAAACAAACTCTTCAGCTTTATAATATTATAGCTTCTGCCCGCGACTTCGTCCGCGTCAAAGTTTTGCTCCCCTGACCCTTCCCGTCGCATCGATTTGCCTGCTAGTTTTCGTCCATTTTTCGTTGCTGCTCGCTCCTTTTGAGTTATAGTGAGTCAACCTTAAAAGATAGACATATGCTCTCGCGGACTTTTTTTTAGAACTTTTTAAGAGGAACAATTCCGTGATACATTATTTTTGCGTTACTTTAACCGTTTACGCAGCGCACGCAACGGAAACTCTTAAAAGGAATACATTTTCCCCGTTTTTGCAACATTTTTCATTACTGCTCCGCTCCTCTTAGTTGTAGCGTGATGTTATATAGCCTATAGCCTCCCACGATAAATAGGCTACCCAACACAAAAATATTTTTTCAATTCGGACCCGTAGTTCCTGAGATTAGCGCGTTCAATCAAACAAACAAACAAACAAACAAACAAACTCTTCAGCTTTATAATATTAAGTATAGATAGTATAGATAAACCTTACAAGATCATAACTCTTAATTTATCATACAAAAAACTAAAATATCTTATCTTCTCGCGTTAATTAAGTTCTAATTGATAGTGCAATATTAATTACTCTCAACACGTAACTTCAAAGAAAATTGATTCAATTCCATTGGACGCTAAATGGAGTCTAGACACTGCATTAAAACGTTAGAGAAACGACTTCTATGTGAAACGGGGGTCGGCAGAACTAGTGTTAGAAGCGTATTTCTTTATTTTGTCGGTGGGGAATCATCTAATAAGTTCTCCCGCTCTGGGTGGAGCGGAAGGGCGTGTCAGACTTTTACTGACTAAAACCCACCCGTGTTCCTTCAGTTGCCTATGCTAGGGCCGGGTGTGTAATGTTTGGCATAAAAACAAATGCTCTTATTTCACTTGAACTAACGTTCATATGACATAATTTTCATATGACATAATATCAAATGACATAAATTCATATGACCTAATGTTTCATATCATATTATTATATTATTATTATTATAATATTCATTTAACATAATAACATTTAGTATAACGTTCATTTTATATAATTTTCAATATGTATAATATTCTTTTAATATAACGTTCATTTGACCTAATATTCTTTTGACCTAAAATTCATGTTTAATGGGCACAGTTCTAGCCTAACTCAAATGGCACTTAACCAAACCTTAAAATATTCTATGCATGGTCGAGGGTGGGCTTGGTCGACGGAGCCCCGCTTTGCGGGGTGCCCTAAAGTCCAGATTGCATCCAGTTTCTCCTGGTAACAATAGTTGAGGGTGGCAGGTGTATAGGGTATAAAGTGAAGAAAAAAAAATTTAATACAATATTTATTTAATCATAACATAAATATTACATCTTATTTCAGTTTTAAATTAGAGGCCAAAGCCCGTAGGAATTCAATTTCAGTATATTCCTGATTATGAATATTATAGTAAATTAATAATATGCTAAATGAATATTATGTGAAATGTGCATTATAGGAAATGTTCATTATGTCATATGAAATTAGGTAAAATGAAATTATATCCACAATTCATTATGTCAACTGATCTTTATGTTACACAAAATTATGTTAACTGAAATTATGTCAAATGAACGTTACATATTTTGTTATTATGTCAATCGTTACACACCCGCTAGGGCCACGGTAACTCTGTCGAACAAATTTCGCGACTAGAGAATGGGCAGCAGCGTTCTCTATGCATTTTATCACCATACTATGATTGCCAACCCGCCTGCCAAACGTGGCGGTTATGGCGAAGGCCCATGCCCAGCAGTGGACGTCTTTGGGCCGAAATAATGATGATTATGATGAGGATTTAAATCATGTGCCAATTTAGCGAGTGGCTCGTGGCTAAATAATAACAGCCGCATGGATTGATCGAAGGTTAAGCTACCTCTGCCGCGGTCAGTTCGTCGATGGGTGACCATCTGTTGCATATCAAGAACTCTCTCTCTCCAAAAACCACGTTAACACCTTTTTTTCTGGGTGTGAAATCATCAACTGGCGGACCAGTCTTACTAAGAAGTATCGTTTTATCCGGTTACTATGTCGTAGAGATCATATACACGGTAGTTCTATGCAAAAGGCCATAAACTAAAGTTATACAAAACCTGAAACTTGTCCTAAGTTCTTTATCTTGTCATGGCTACCGGCGCTCTCAATAACTGTCTCCTACAAAGTTGCTAGTTGCAAGCTAGCTTACTGCTAATTAAATGATACAATGTTTTTACGAACATACCGACGTAAACTGCGGCAATTTATGTCAGGAATTTGAAATTAAAGTATCCTTGTAGTACCTTGAGGCCTAGCTTACACTGCCGTGCGTTTTTTTTTTTTTAAATTGAATTGAAAATATTTATTTCAGACTAAGAACAAAGTAACATATACAAGTCCATATAATGTTATTAGTATACATATACTCATATACTTAGAGCTATTTTAGTCAAATTTAAAATTATGATTATCTAGGGATGTTTCATAAACTGTTCGGAAAAATCGTTTTTTTTTCGTTGTAACTTGTAACCCTGTCTCGTTGATATAGTTTGACTGGTCTGTTAGTCTAGTGGTTAGTGACCCTGACTGCTAAGAGTGAGGTCGTGGGTTCGATTCCCATCCAGGACAAATGTTTGTGTGATGAGCACGATCATTTGTTCTGTGTCTGGGTGCGCTTTATCTATAATAGGCATGTATTTAGAAATATGTACGTTTATCAGTACCGTGTGGTGCCGGAACCCTCGGTGCGCGAGTACGACTCGCACTTGGCCGGTTTTTTCTGGTATTGTTCGTCAAATTGCTGAGCAGAGCAATTAACTTTAAACTTCATTTGAGTTCACTTTAATAGGCATGTATTTAGAAATATGTATGTTTATCAGTACGGGTTCCCTCTATCTGGCAGAAACTTGATGCTCCGAATTTTATTTGGCATAACACACTTGGCATAATCTTATTTAAACGAGTATTTGTAAGGCATAAAAAATGTTGAGCATAGTCATTGTTTGGCCGAATGTTTATATTGTTACGTAGATCGTAAAGTCTAGAAACATCACGCTAATTCCATCTAAGGACGGGGCAGTGTTAGAAACTACTGGAAATGACACGCTAACGCCATCTGTTATTGAGTAGCAAGTACTACACGCAATTGTACGTAGACGCTACTGCCATCTATTGTTGAATAGTGGGATTAAACAGTTCAATGGAAGTTACTAGAAGCTTCTACGCTGTGGCGGTGTCGAATGTTCGAGAATGTTGTGCTCGGGATATAAATAGCGGATTGTCGGGCCGACGAGCAGTTCGATTTCGGAAGCGAGCGAATACGATTCGAGTGATACAGTACAAGCTAAACAAGTGATTCCAAGTGACGTTTCTTGTAGTTGCGATATTTGTGTTTATTTAATTAAACTGTGTTGTGTGTTTTGGTAAATTGGTTTAAATTAATTTATCCCGAACCCCAGCTCGTAACATTTGGTGTCAGAAGTAAGGGATAAATTATGCCAGTTTTACCGAAGGAGGATACGGAAGGTATCCGTACCAGGAGTCAGCGCCAGCAGGAGGTGGATCAGAGGCGGTTTGAAGGAACTTCTAGACAGACACCTGGGGGTAATCAGCCGACGACGGAGCCAGTCTCCCAAGCGTCTGGTGTTCCTACAGCATCACCAGCCATGGATCTTTGCGCTAATGGCGATGCTGCAGGAGCAGGCCCGCCGACAGGAAGAACAGGCCCGCCGACAGGAAGAACAGGCCCGCCGCCTACAGGAACAGCTGCAGCAGGACAAAGAGGAGCAAGCTCGCCGGCAGGAAGAACAGGCCCGTCGACAGGAAGAACAGGCCCGCCGCCTACAGGAACAGCTGCAGCTGGACAAAGAGGAGCAAGCTCGCCGACAGGAAGAACAGGCCCGCCAACAGGAAGAACAGGCCCGCCGACAGGAAGAACAGACCCGCCGCCTGCAAGAACAGCTTCAGCGTGATAAAGAGGAGCAGGTTCTCCTTTTGAAAGATCTATACGCGACATTTGGCAAAGAGATCAAAGCCATGAAGGAGAAGGTTCAGCTACACGAAAATCGTATCTCCGAGGTCGAAATTCAGGTGGCTGATATAAAAAAAGCGTTGGAAAATCTGAAGACTGGAGATGGGACTGTGGCTTCTGTAGTTGCTGTACCTTCCGCGCGTGGATTTAAAGTGCCAACCTTCGATGGAACATCTTCCTGGTCGGCATACAAAATCCAGTTTGAAGCCGTTATGGATGCAAATGGTTGGACAAAAGGGCAGGCCATGACCGCGCTTACTTTGGCCCTTCGCGACCAGGCTTTAACCGTTTTAGAGGCTCTTGGCAAAAATGTTACCTACGAGCAGCTGGTTGAGGCGTTAGAATCCAGATACGGTGACGCACACCTAGAGCACGTATTTCGCGCCCAGTTGAGGGATCGTGTGCAGCGCAGTGGTGAAAATCTGCAGCAGTGGGCCCTAGAAATTGAAAAGTTGGTCCGAAAGGCGTATCGGTCTGCGCCTGCACTCATCGAAGGGACTTTGACTCAAGTATTTATAGATGGCATACGGGATCTGGAAGTAAGAGCTGCTGTGAGACTTGGGCACCATGAGAAGCTGAAGGACGCCTTGGCCCACGCGTTGGAGGTGGAAGCAGTGAGGCATGATCATCGAGCCCATCGCTTCAGAGAGGTTGTGGAGTCACCTGCTTGTGACCGTATTAGGTACAGCCCTAGATGTTACACTTGTGGAGAAAAGGGCCACCTCCGGTCAAATTGCCCGAAGCGAAACACTGCCAGCGAAAATCACACCCAGGTTAGAAGGGTGTCCGATATCACAGCGCAGCATCAAGAGAAATTAGTAAGTGATAAGTGTGCAGGGCGAGTATTGGTTGGTGTTAATAGAGCCCCAAGGATTTCGATGTCACAGGCCAATGACGGCATATCCCACGGTAACGCGGACGCTTTATAAAGAAGACCTTGTCCTGAAGACTGTAAGCATTGTGTCAGGCAAGAAGCTAAGGAAACAGTACCTGTCAGGATGTTAAGAACGGACCTTAGTGACGAGTGGAAGGAAACCCTACGGCATGCCCAGCAGAGTGACACAGATATTAGGCCAATTCTCGAGTGGATTAAAGCTAATGCCCCCAAACCCAAATGGTGTGATGTTGCAGCGATGAGTACCACCACAAAAAGTTATTGGGCACAGTGGGAGAGCTTGGTGATCCAGGATGGTGTCTTGTGCCGAAAATGGGAAAATGCTCGAGGGAATAGCTGTCACCTGCAAATGGTAGTCCCAAAAACGAAGGTACCAGATGTTCTACGGCTCTACCACAATGGTTCTTCAGGTGGTCATATGGGAGTAAGAAGGACTCTGTTAAAGATCCGAGAAAGATTTTACTGGATCCATTGTCGAGAGGATGTGGAGGACTGGTGTCGCAGATGCACCAGTTGTGCAGCGGTAAAAGGACCACACACACGCAGCAGGGGTGCATTGAAAGTGTACAACGTAGGTGCCCCCTGGGAACGAATAGCATTAGATGTCGCTGGGCCATTCCCCGAAAGTGAAAGTGGAAATAAATATTTCATGGTTGTCATGGATTATTTCACCAAGTGGCCGGAAGTCTTCGCCATCCCTAATCAAGAAGCTTCAACAGTCGCTGATAAATTAGTGCACGAAGTCTTCTGTCGGTTTGGGGTGCCCTTGGAAATCCACAGCGATCAAGGAAGAAATTTTGAGTCTCAAGTGTTTCAGGAAACATGTCGGGTTATGGGTACTCACAAAACCAGAACCACTTCATACCACCCACAATCTGACGGAATGGTGGAGAGATTTAATCAGACGTTGGAAAGATATCTGGCAAAAGTTGTAGCAAGTAGACAAAAGGATTGGGATAAGCACATACAACCGTTTCTTCTGTCATACCGAAGTGCAGTTCACGAGAGTACAACTGTGACGCCAGCCTTCGCGAACTTTGGAAGGGAGTTAAGGTTACCAGCTGATCTAATAACCGGCATTCCCCCTGATTCACCACGGAGTATAACAGATTATGCAAATGATCTGCGCAACAAGATGAATGACGTATATGAGCATGTCAGAGAATCAGGCCAACAGATGTCCGAGAGAATGAAAACTCGTTATGATCGGAAGATGAACAATACTGGCTTCGACGAAGGTTCGCTAGTGTGGTTGCATAACCCAGTGCGCAGCAAAGGAAAGTTCCCTAAACTGCAGGCAAAATGGGACGGGCCGTACCGAATTGTGACCAAGATCAACGACGTCACTTACCGAATACAAAAGGGTATGCGAACTGCACCTAAAATTGTCCATGTAGATCGATTGGCACGATACTACGGGAATAATGATGCTCGGGACGAGCATGTCTAAGGAGGGGGCAGTGTTACGTAGATCGTAAAGTCTAGAAACATCACGCTAATTCCATCTAAGGACGGGGCAGTGTTAGAAACTACTGGAAATGACACGCTAACGCCATCTGTTATTGAGTAGCAAGTACTACACGCAATTGTACGTAGACGCTACTGCCATCTATTGTTGAATAGTGGGATTAAACAGTTCAATGGAAGTTACTAGAAGCTTCTACGCTGTGGCGGTGTCGAATGTTCGAGAATGTTGTGCTCGGGATATAAATAGCGGATTGTCGGGCCGACGAGCAGTTCGATTTCGGAAGCGAGCGAATACGATTCGAGTGATACAGTACAAGCTAAACAAGTGATTCCAAGTGACGTTTCTTGTAGTTGCGATATTTGTGTTTTTTTTTAATTAAACTGTGTTGTGTGTTTTGGTAAATTGGTTTAAATTAATTTATCCCGAACCCCAGCTCGTAACAATATGCTCGACTTAACGCTGGCATACTTTTAAGATGGCAGAATTTTATTTCGCATAAATACCTTTGGCAGACTTAAAATTCCGCATAATTTCGTTTAGCATAACATTTCTAGTAAAACAATAATATGGTTATATTTGACATTCAGTAACACTATAGGCAAATTTTTGACGCTGTACTACTGTGGAGAGGGTTGGCTGGCGGGATGGTGATGGCCAGGATCAGAACGTAGGTGTAATGAGTAAAGAATACTTCTTCAGGACTCTCTTCATTATTTTCTTAATACTTCTTAACTGCTGGATATGAAACGAATTATCACAGTTTGCTCTGTTTTTATAGAATTTTCCCTATTATTTTTAATTAATTATGACAGTTCAAAATGTCATAATTATAACCATGCCAACCAAGCCTGTACAATCTATGACCAGCCTATACAATCGTGAGGTATACAACCTTTTGAGGAGTGGATAGAGAGGCGCCACGGCGTCCTCACCTTCCGCCTGACGCAGGTTCTCACCGGGCATGGGTGCTTTGGTGGGTTCCTGTTCAGGATAAAGCGGGAGGATACGTCCGGGTGTTTCCATTGCGAGGATCGTCTCGAGGACACGGTGGAGCATACGGTGGAGGTGTGCCCTGCCTGGGCGGGGCACCGCCGTGTCCTCGTGGAGGCGATCGGCGGCGGCGACCTCTCGCGTCCGGCCCTGGTGCGAGCCATGGTACGGAGCGAGAGGGAATGGGAAGCCGTCACCTCCTTCTGCGAAGCAGTAATGCTCGCGAAGGAGGAGGCGGGGCGCGTGAGGGAGTGGCAGTCTCTGCGCCCTCATGCCCCTAGCCGCCGCAGGAGGAGACGCCCCGGGCGTCGGGAGTCAATT
The DNA here is from genome assembly GCA_932294355.1 of Aporophyla lueneburgensis. NCBI lineage: Eukaryota > Metazoa > Arthropoda > Insecta > Lepidoptera > Noctuidae > Aporophyla > Aporophyla lueneburgensis. The sequence continues at coordinate 15,441,702 of OW028759.1, forward strand.
GCGGACTCCCGGCCACCGTAGGCGCGAGCTTGCGGGTGGCGAGCAATGGGTGGCTCGCCGCCCGGTAAGGACCAGGCTCGGGTCGACGGCGCGCAGTGTTCCACGCGCGCCTCAAAGAGATGTCAGCAGCAGTGTAGGGGTCTACTAGGACCGATGCCTGCCGGGGTCGCGTGATTGTTCGAAAGAGATACCGTGACCCTGGCACATGGGCAACTGATGGAACACGGGTGGGTTTTAGTCAGTAAAAGTCTGACACGCCCTCCCGCTCCGCCCAGAGCGGGAGAAGTCATTTGATGATTTCCCATCCTGAAAAAAAAAAAAAAAAAAAGGTATACAACCTCTACAGTTTGCATACGACACTAAGTTTTGTATGGGAAACTGACTAATGCCATACTTGACACTCCCCATAAAACCACAAAAAATATTTCTTAAAAATCTAAACTAAATTCCTACCGTCGCTAAAACAAATAATATTAAAGACAAATATTCTCGATATGATCATAGATTTTAAATATGAAATAGGTTATATATCCCTAAAATTAATTTATTACCTATGGTTATACTTGACATTCAGTAAGACTATAGACACAAAATCAGGGCGTACCAACTTAGGGGTTTACCCACATTTAAGGGGTAAATAAGAGGATTGGCATTTTTAGGGGCGTTCCATTTTTAGGAGTATTCTTATGGATTTTTTGCCATCTTATATTTCTCATTGTGTTTTTGATTACAATAAAAGTATTAGCGACTTCTGGTACGGTTCCTCGATACTAAGAATGCAGAGTGAATGATTAACAAATGTCGCGCAATAAATATAGACAAATATTACTACTGTGTGCCGGTCTATGATTACTGAACATTCGTTGGTTATTTTCATTATAATTTTTTAGCGGATTTTTTTAGTAATTGTGGCAATTTTAGGGGTTTTTAACTTAAGCTTTAGGGGTAAATATTTCAGGGTGTTGGTAACACTGCACAAAATAATAAAGACAGATTTGGACCATAAACAAAAGAATATCTATGTATGTGTGTATTAGATACACGGTAATGAACAGTAGTGTGTGTAACGTGTTATTTATTGAAAATAATATATTAGAACGCATAATTTTAAAAAAATATTAGCATTCGTCACTTCTTCTCTGTATAAACTATAAGTGTGCGAAATTTCATACTCCGCCGTCCGCCCAATTTTCGTAAAAAGGGATCCAAAGTTTTCGCTTCACGTATTAATATATAGATAGTGGTCGAAAACTTGATTACTGAGCCAGAGGTCTTGAGTTCGATCCCCAGACCAAGCAGAGATATTGTTTTTTGTTTTTTTATTAGGATTACCTTATTCGCAGGCCGAAATCTGAATTTCAGTTGACGGGAATAGGCTTGTAACCTATTATTGCGCTGGTTTATATGTTGGTGTGTCGCTCTTCTGCTTATCTCTTTAGAGAACACAGGCGTGATGTAATGTGTTGTCTTCTTAAGCAAAATATATACACTTTACAGAGTTTGCAGTCGCAAAGTAAACGTCTAGAATTTGATTCATTACAATACAAATGTTAGCACAACTAAAATAAATGTAGTGCCAGACTAGTAGACTAGACTAAAACCAGATAAATGTTCTATTCGTGAGAGCCTTGTGATGTTCCATTTGAAATATTACATGCAATCTCTCGTCTAAGCAATGATTAAATACCCGTTTCATGAATATTTTAATAAACTTTAGAAGTAATAGTACGTACTATTACTTATAAAGTCTGAGAGATATTATAATCAGTTGCTCTCAGGGTGGCAGGGACATTGACCCCCGACTTATTGTCATGGATTCCGTACATGATTCTGAACCTGCCTTGAATTTTTTTGTCGTTTGTTAATACTTAATAGCTGTACCCTACATATTGACTGACGTATTACACTTTTTTATAAAACAACTGATTTGGTTTTGGTCATAACTGACGAAAAAAAACGTAAGTTTTTGGTTCAGCTTTAAGTCAGTCTTCAATCACGAACCGAATTCAAGGTTTCAATTTTCACATTGATGGCCCTGCCGCCCCGTTTGTATATTTTATAATCATAGACAATTAATTAAAAGTGATTTCTTTCTTTTCTTTTTTTTTGTGGGTGGGAAATCATCAAACGGCGTCTCCCGCTCTGGGCGGAGCGGGAGGGCGTGTCAGACTTTTAATGACTTAAACCCACCCGTGTTCCTTCAATTGCCTATATGCCAGGGTCACGGTATCTCTTTGAAAGCAAAGCTCTTGGCAAGCAACGGTCCTAGCATGGTCCTAGCAGACCCCTTCAATACTGCTGACATCACTTAGAGGCGCGCGTGGAAAACAACACGCCGTAGACCCGAGTTTGGCCCTAATCGCCCGCAAGCCCGCGCCTGGTGGCCAAACCTCATTCGGGAGCCCGCTATTGACTCCCAAATGGGGTTTGGCCTGTCCTTGACCTCGATCACGCCTGATAGAAAACGATAGATGAAATCTATTATGAAACGAGCGTACCCAGAAGATGTCTGTCCATTTTTGCTTTAAAGACGGACACTAATTACATAGACTTATTTCAGAAATCAAGTGTTATGTTTCACGTCGACCCTGGCATAGGCAACACGGGTGGGTTTTAGTCAGTAAAAGTCTGACACGCCCTTCTGCTTCACCCAGAGCAGGAGATGTCATTTAATTATTACCCAACCAAAAGAAAAACGTGCTACTTATGTTTCACAATGTATGCCGCAATTAACCTTTAGAAAGTCTAGTCATGATTCCTTAAGGTACCATTCCACTAGCATTACTAAAAACCCAGCCATTTTTATTCCTGCTCACTAACAAGAGGTTTAAGATGAACTATAATAAACCATTTCTAAGAAGGATAACTTGCGTTTAAGTTGGTTTTGTTTGCTCTGGCACTATGATTCGCTCGCAAGCTTGATTCTTAAGTAATTGGGCGAATGAGCACAAAAACTTTGGACTTAAGCGCTGTTTAAATGATGCAGGTAAATTTGTGCATGCGGCTTTTGAGGATTCTGCATTTTGATATATTATTTGTATTAGAGATGTGGTAATTATGTAATATCGTTTGTTGTTACTTTACTCTTTATAACCTTAATACAATATACAAACGAACAGTAAAATACATATATTATGTACAAGTATATAAAGGAAAAAAGGAAAGAGCTCACTGGACATCAAAGAACTCGTCTGCATCGTTGTCAGTGGGAAAAGTACCCAAAAAGCTGGCAGCGTTGCACGTACGATGGCAATGCTGATTCTTTGACCTAAAAGTAGACCTGCCCTCTGGCCACGTGAACAGTCGACCAACCGGTAAAGGGTGTGGTTAAATGACGTTACGCGTCAGTCAGTAGCCCAAAACTCTGACAAGTAGTCTCATCAAGGAGAAGATACTTCTTTTTCTTTTTTTTTCTGGATGGGAAATCATCAAATGACTCGGCGTGTCAGACTTTTACTGACTAAAACCCACCCGTGTTCCATCAGTTGCCCGTGTGCCCGGGTCACGGTATCTCGCTTGAACAATCTCGCGACCACGGCAGGCATCGGTCCTAGTAGACCCCTTCACTGCCGCTGACATCTCTTTGAGGCGCGCGTGGAACACTACGCGCCGTCGACCCGAGCCTGGTCCTTACCGGGCGGCGAGCTACCCATGCTCGCCACCCGTAAGCTCGCGCCTACGGGGGCCGGGAGTCCGCTATCGACTCCCGACGCCTGGGGCGTCTCCTCCTGCGGCGGCTAAGGACGTGAGGGCGCAGAGACTGCCACTCCCTCACGCGCCGCAACTCCTCCTTCGCGAGCATTAGTGCTTCGCAGAAGGAGGTGACGGCTTCCCATGCCCTCTCGCTCCGTACCATGGCTCGCACCAGGGCCGGACGCGAGAGCTCGCCGCCGCGAGAAGATACTCCTTGAGGAAACTGCTTGTCAGACTTGTAGGCTCAGTAACTTGGTTGTGGAGGTCAGATAGGCAGTTGCTCCAAGTAAAATACTGGTATTCAGATAAATCCAGTTAGGTTGGATACCGTCCTCAAAATAGATGGGAAAGGGGTAGGCAGATAATTTTGTGAGTGTTAAATAAGAAGTGAAAGTATCAAGAATTAAGGTAGGTTTTTTTTTATTAGTTTGGCAGTTATCCGGTGGCCGCATAACAATATTCAGACGGATAAAAATACATATACGAGTCACAAGTTTGGTATATAATATACTACGACACAGAACAGGACACTCACCCATAATAATTGACCAGACATTTGTGCCTTTCTCATATCAATTTTTAATTTGACAAGAGCTCGCCACAATATTCTTAAATGCCAGTGTGTAAACTTAATACAGCCTTATCGTGAATATAACAAAACACGTTTCAATACATGTGGCGAAATGTCTCAAAACATGTATCTTAACTTGTCTCTTGCGAACAAGACTTTAAGCTTTCACATCAATTTCTATTACTGCGAGTCTTAGATAATTGTAACGCGACGATCAAATCTTGATACTTGAACTTCAAAATTGAAAGACTTAAGACTAGAACGATTAATCACTTCATTGTTTTCAACGACTCGGTATTTATTAAAATTGTTGTTGATTAATGGGAGCGCTTTGACATCGTGAGCTTATCTTTAACCGTTTACTGAATGGAAATAAAAAGAAAAACAAGGTTTTTTTCCCTCTTCTGTACGTTGGAAAAGGGTGGAATTCTTCCTTATGGAATGTGTTTACTTCCATCAGATACCTGTAATGTAACACCGAGTTTGCGTTGCGTATATAAACAATGTCTCATTTTCGTGTGGGTTTATCGCATCCAGAGTCAGAATTATTAGTTATTGTAGAATCTTGTTCATTCTGTATTAGAGCTGAATATAGCAGGTACGCTTCACTTTCAACTGTTTCCCGCCATTCGTTATGATTTACAGTAGACATTACTGACAGCTACCTCACTACTGTCATGCATGAGATAGTTTTTAAATAGCTATTAAATTTATTTCAATAGATTTAAATTAATTAAAAAACAAAATTATAACTTAAATTCACTAAATCTACAAATCAAAATATATCGTCAAATTAAATAGCAACTACATATATGGCGAGTAAACATCCAATAATTATCCATGTGTCCTACATATTCGCTCGTGCGAATGTGTTCTTACTTTGAATACATGTCAAAATTACAAAACCAGCTGCAAAAATTCACAATTCGAATTATGAATGTTCACCCATCGTGTTCGTTTGACATTCATTGTCCTTATTTGTTTGTGTGAGTTACCGTCCAAACATGTAACGTTACATTTTTAAAATAACCGTTAAGGGGCGTTTTCACTGAACGAACGAACGTGTTTGCATTGTGATTGGATTCAATGCGATTTGCGAGTGAATGCTCGCTTGCACACTAAGTGAGAACAATAATTATTTTAGTTTTTTTTTCAGAGTAAAAGCGTGAAAACAAAAACAAGGATATTATTTTCACTATACCTCAATTTCCCTTGTATATTAAATAAAACAGGTTTTCATAAATATCACGCGCGTTTACTTTTAAAATTTAATAAAAAAGAAATTTTTGCCTTAAATTCCTGTAAGGCTTTTAGATTTGAATACCTACCATTTTATACATATTGGATATGAGCATATTTTATTATATGAAATATTTTGCTCCTGCAAAACAATTTTTTATCGACACTACGAAACGTTTGTTTAAAGATTTACTATCTATCTATACACTACGTTACACTTACGTGTTTATTCCTAACATTAAATTCTTTTGCGACCATGTGGCGTGTAAAGCTCATATTTTGTATTGAAATTAATAAAAATAAATCGAATTGAACGAGTAAATTCTTTATTCGTTAGTTTGATAGAAGTGGAATTTCTCCTATATTTAAGTCCATACTCGCTGAGTTCTTACAAAACCTCTTCATTGTTTGGTTACAGCGTTCAGTGACAGGCCGCCGGCGGCTACTCTCCACACTTTACTTTCGCGAATTATCACTACGCTATTTTTACTGTCGACGTATGTCGTTTTATCCTATAAAGGCTCCGTTCGAGTACGAAAGTAATCGAAAGACCCCATATTTTAATTTTTTTAAGGGCACATTTCAACAATGAACCTGACATTGACAGCTCTTAAACTCGGTTAAGAGGTGTTAAACGCGTTCAGTTTCATTGGTGGAAGCCCTTAATTTCTTAAACTTGAAAGAAGTGAAATTTCTCGTACATTTAAGTCCACACTCCAAAAGGTTATTTCGAAAGCTCTTATTTGTTTGATTACAGTGATCAGTGACCGGCCCGGCGGCTACTCTCCACACGTTCTGTTAGCTTCCCCGAATTATCACTTCGCTGTTTTTATTGTTCGTTTGTACGGACGGTTATAGAATTTATGATATTTCGGAACTAATTGTTTAATTGTTTGAGTGATTTATGAGATAATTTAGCTATTAATAAGGTTTTTTTATGGAATAGTAGTTCAATCTGAAATACTTCAATATGAATAATATAGTGACCTTATTGGTGATGTTCTTCAGAAGGGTCGTAAAGATGCGTAGTATTGGTAATCGACGTGCGTGTATGACCTTAAACAAGGCAAAAGGAGAATGTACGGATCGTAGCAGGTAGCTGTAGTTTCTGTCTACCCCCGCACAGTGGAACGAATGTATGGGAGCGGTTGGACGTAGACATGTCCGAAAAATAAGAGTAAAATTATGACAAACTAATGATGCCATCTTATTCGATTACTTAATGCCTTCATAAATTGTGGTGATGAATTTCTTCATAACTCCCATATTTCGGGAGTAATTTGAGAAAATGTGAAATTTTACTATGAAAATGAGTGTATCGAGCTCTCTCCCTCCTGATTCCGGGCTTGTTTCAAGTAGCGGTCTCTAATATCGTAATGCTATTACTAAGAGCTATATTTAATACTAAGACACATAGTGCGCCAAATGTGCACTTTCTGGGATAAAAGGAAATGAAAATTTAAAAAAAAAAAACGTTTTTTCCCCATTTGTATTTACTTTAAACCGCAGACAGACTTATTAAGAGGTCTATAAATATATTATATATATACAGAAATATATATTAACAAAAATATTCACAAGAACTGATGAGAGTATGACTTTTAAGTAAGTTGATAATAAATTACCTAATTTCATTAAAAGTACAATAAATAATTAAGATGTAAGCTCTAATTTACTAAGTTACACATTTTAAAACAATAACATCATTTAATTATCTTCGTCATCATCATCATCATCAATTAATTCAAATTCAGAATCGATGTCCGCTAAATCATTTATGTTAACAAATTCGATATCACTTTTCTCAGAATCCGTAAGCTCATAAAATTCCTTAAAAGAAGATTTTTTTACAAACTTATTTCCTTTTGGACGGATACTTGTAACAAGTGGATCAGAAGACAGTAAAAGATTGTGCATAATATCTTCATTGCATGAGATACTGCTATGCTTTCGAGAATGCCCCTCTCTATATTTTCTAAAATCTTTATTTCTAGCCTCAGATGCCTCTTCGGATAGAAAACCAATGGGCACAATTGACATGTTCTGAACTATGTCTGGCCCATGCATTAAAATTTTATGAAGTGAAGAAGGCATATAATACCATGGGTATAACTCCACGTAAAGCTTAGCAGTATCAAAGCAGAACTCTCGGAATTTAGTTACGTTGATCTTCTCTCCTGATGAAATACACTGCAAGATCACACAGATTTTTCTTAAAAGCATAGCATCTATTCCGGTCAGTTCAGCAGATTTAGTGTAGTTTTCAAAAAATCTCCTTGCCGAGTTGCCATTGTTGGTGGATCCACTGCCTTGTTTCACAACATCGAGAAGTAAGCCCGTTTCTCTTCTTACAGCCTCTTGAACTCTTTTCTTCCTGTCATCAACTTGCCTTTTTGCTATATCACCCCTTACTTGCCATGATTTTATGTCTAATTTGTAGGAAATGTGTAATAAGCATTCCATTGAGCGAATCCAAGCGTGAAGGGTGCTTAAGCTATATTTATACATGTCCTCGTTTGCGTGTTTATCTTTGATTAACTCTAAATTATTCATTTCTTTAGGACAAGCCTTGCATATGTCACACACTGAAGCTGCTGTATTGGATATAATGGAATGAATTTTACCATCAATCATTGTCAACAGCAGTTGGTGTTTGACACTAATTCCATCAGTGATGGTGGATGGAGTTAAGGCTTCAATCTCTGCTTCGATTTCAGCCATCTCTCTCTGCACATTTTCTTTGGTTTCCTTTATAAACTTAAACAATATTGGCCGGCAAAATGAAGTGGAAGATGGTCGCTCGTTTTCCCAAATTGTTACACCTTTTGAGACGAGCCGCAGTGGTACAAGACTAATCATAAAATTACTAGCAAGATCGATTTGCTCATCTTCACTCGTCCTTTGATGATAAATGCTTTGGCTAGATGATCCGTCAAAACCCCATTTGCTGGTCAATACGAGCTGTTGATTGGGATCAACAGGGGTTTCTAACGACCTAATAAGTCTTCTTGAGGTTAAATCCATCAAGGCTTGTAATTTGATTTTTGCAGAGCTCTCTGTAACTGTGAGATCTTCTTTGGCCGGATAGCACTTAATTTTTTCTTTAACCAACATGTAGTAACTCGGGTATTGAAGAGCTCCTTCTTGAGTGTTGAAATCCCGAAGAGTGTTATAGCGCCATTTCGATAAGTTCATCGATACATAAAGAGCCAATGCCTTCAAAGGGGATATTTCCCGTACCTGAATTGATTTACCTTCAATGAAGGCTTTGATTTTTGAGGCCTCTTCTGGATTCTCCGTCAAGTATTTCATAACATAAGCTGTATCGCTTTGTCCTGCCTTTTGAAGCGCCCTTTCGGCCGAAAACATAATTTCAGCGCTGCTACTGCTGCATGAAAGACTATCTTCAGTGCGTCTTCTTTTTTGCCGGTTACTAAGGTCCTCAAAAGATTTACGAGGACTAGGATGTGTACAAGTTGAAGCATCAGATTTAGCAGGAGAAATTATGGGCTCGATGACGTCACTTATATTTTCTGTAGAAGGTTCCATATTTTCATTCTGTAATTCCGGCCATTGAATTGCAGCCTGTAGCCAAATCTCATGTTTCTTCCGAAACTTATCTGTGCTTCTTCCAGACTGTGTCCATTTTGCATAAATGCGGTAGCAAAATCGACGACACCAGTCTTTTAAACTTGTTTCAGCACTTTCACATAACTGAACACAACTGTTATCTTTTAAAACACTGAACAAATAGTTAAAGTCGCGTAAATCTTTATGTGCGCGTGCGCATAAAGCAACGTGAATATCAAGATTTGTATTAAAATTTGGAAAATACATTGCGAGATTAGCTTGGATACAACGAGGTGTAAATCAACACTGATTTTAAAGTTACTAATAGTGACCTATTTATATAAAATCCAGGTATCCCAGGTATCCTTTGTTAAATATTGCAAGGTAATTAGTTATTGTGATAATTAGTAAATGATGCATGCTAAATTAGTGTATTAAGAGCCATTTAGTAATTAAATAATAGCAATGTTCTTATCAGTAATCATTAGTGCATCAGTTTTATATGTAAACCTTAAGTCCCTAATTATATATCCTAATTAGCTTATATCTTCTCTAATTGGCTGCTCAGAAATGTTATTGTAATAAGGTAAACCTTTAGAAAAACGGTTTTAATCAACAAAATAAACAAAAAATAAAAAAATTGTGTTATAAAATAAACATCACTCTTTATCCCAGAAAGTGCACATTTGGCGCACTATGTGTCTTAGTATTAAATATAGCTCTTAGTATTAGCATTATGATATTAGAGACCGCTACTTGAAACAAGCCCGGAATCAGGAGGGAGAGAGCTCGATACACTCATTTTCATAGTAAAATTTCACATTTTCTCAAATTACTCCCGAAATATGGGAGTTATGAAGAAATTCATCACCACAAGTTATGAAGGCATTAAGTAATCGAATAAGATGGCATCATTAGTTTGGCATAATTTTACTCTTTTTTTTCGGACATGTCTACGTCCAACCGCTCCCATACATTCGTTCCACTGTGCCCCGTGGGTAAAAGGCATGAGTTTATGTATGTATGTATGTCATACAAGCAAACGACCAGCAAACAAGAAACTGACAGCTTATAGACATTATGTATGGCAAGAACATGACATGCAGCGCCCACCTTAAATAAATTATGATAAAAGCACATTGAATAACGCAGAATAGAAATCCTGCAAATAAAAAGACGTTCACTGCTAGACATAGGCTGCGGATGCGTCCAAAGATAAATTTAAAAAAAAAATTGTGGTCACCTTATTAAAAAAATAAATCCCAAATTTATTTTTCTGACGCTACATACCCAATAATTTTAAAATCATCCTGTCTGTCTGCGTGTCTGATTGGCTGCGTCGAAAGCCACTTATTTACCGATCCACGATTTTCGGTATGCAATCATCTTCACCTTTTTGATTCGTTTGTATCTTGTAATTACGTTCTTGACAAGCGGTGGCAACATTGACAGATAAGGGGCTGTCCATTAATCACGTGAGGCTCGAAGGGGGGGGGAGGGGTCCGTAAAAAATCACGAAATATCACAAGGGGGGTGTAGTAATATATCACGTGTATTTATTTTTTCGGCAAACGTGCGTTACTGAGCCGAAAGCGGCGTTACGTGTATTTATTTTTTCGTCAAACGCGTACAAAATCGAAAGCGGCTTGTAGTGAACTTTATACACTACTGGAAAAAATAAAGGGATCATAAATAAAATTCGAAATTTTTGGGCAATTTTTAACAGGCCGTAACTTCAAGAGAAATGGTCGTAAAAGAAATTAAAAAAAAAGGAAATTGTAGCTTCAAGTATCTAGTTTTTGGATTAGAACTTTAAAATTTTGTTGAGTCAGCAGTTTTTGAGTAATCTTAGAAAAAAACAGCAACAAAAAAATCTTTTTTTTTTTGAGTTTTTTGTTTTGGTCTACAGGCGTGTTTTTTTTGCTTCACCACTATATGAATCGAATACTTCGTTCATTTAGTTTTAATTTCTTTTTTTAGGAACTTTGATACGTCCACTTATCGCCGAGATATCTGTCTTCAAATGGAAAAGGAGCCTTTTTATTTGATTCTCGATATGTCAGCAACCAATGAACGCACAGAAACTTAAAGGTGGGTTTCAAGAACGTCAATGAATTCCATTTAACAACTAGCCAACAGTCTTTAACCTCACCATGTATCATTAAGGGGGAGGGAGGGTTAAAAAATGCCAAAAAAAAACATCACGTGCTTAATGGACGCCCCCTAAGGGGGAAGCGCCGAGGTAGACCGCGATATTAAATTTTTGTTACGGTTTTTTTTTTGCTATCTGTAGGTCAGTCTCAGGCTGTAATGTTGGTCTAAATATGATCCGCGACCGTAGCACTAAAGATATAAACATTAAAATCATCAATACAGCTCTCGAAGTTAATTTAATCCCTTTAAAATAGTTTCGTGAAAGAGTAATTGAAAGGGATTGAATGAACTTAGAGGACTGTATTTACTTAATTACTCATATAAATCGTAATAGAGATTACGTAAGGATCGTAGCAGGTGGCTTTGTGCAGTTTCTGGCTAACTCCATGGGACAAAGGCGTGAGTTTATGTGTGAATGTGTGTGTATAATTCGTGACGTATTTTCTATCTATCTAGGAGTTTATTTTTTGCGATTTACCGTTACAATTTTAGGCGGGATCTTTGCTTGCTTCCAAAATCATTCTTCACAGACAGAGTTACACCACAGAAAATGCAACCATAATGCAATTTGCTAATCAATAAATCAAATTCGATTTTTGTCAGGGGCATACTTGCTTGTATTTTGTTGCACTAATGTCAGTTTGACAGATGACGTAAGTGAACAGCTATACGTCAGACGGTCTTATTACAAAATGAGGTTTTTCTTTCAAAAGCCTTTTTTTTTTTAAAGAACTCTTCAGGTATCTGAAGCACAGTTCTTTTATAAAACTAACAAATTAGTCCGATCTCTTAGGTTGTAATTTTTGGATTTAGGTCTGCAAAAAGTTCGAAATACAAAAACACTTCATTTGACCTCGGGTTAAAGTAACATAATGTTTTGTAATAATACAGGATGAGTTTAATTTCCTTACAAATTAACCTCTTTTCATAGCAACTATGTAGTCCTAATAGGTAGACTCTGAGCTAACATCAAAGGACAGCCTATTAATATAAATTACCATCCCAAAATTACTCTCAAACATAATAATAATTCAAATCTTCATAAACCCAAGCGCAGACAGCCTAATTCCCGTCCCTAATTCAAATCTCAAGTTAATTTGGCGTAAAACCTAATCAATTCCTAATTGCTGACACATAATAGATAAAGACAGAAGGTTTGCTCCATACAATGAGGGACTTGTGGCTTAATAATAACATCCGCATAGTTCGATCGAAAGTTAAGCTACGGTTGCCGAGGTCAGTTTGTAGATGGGTACTATCCATTAAATCCTTGGAAAGCGCCTTAAGCCGTTGGTCCTAGTTGTCATATGAAGACGTTTAAGAATCCCAAAAGTCAGACGACCAGTCTCACAAAGGGGCTTGTAACAGAGATTTGGCAGTCACTCCAGGTTAGATACTGGTATTTAACTACGTTCGATAAGTCCGGAAGCCGATCTCGACATTAGCTTCGGCTCCATATAACGAGCGAAAGTGAGTGCAATCGCACTCGCGATCGCTGCCCGCACACACACAAACACCTATGTGTGCGTGCTTTTTTCGCTCGTTGCATGAACCCAAACTTCTGCACCTATATATTCTGTGTTACTATTCAACTATGTTATGCCAATCCGAATTTATATAACAATTAGACTAATTTACTGAAGGTTATGCCCGACATGAGCTAGTAATAATTAATTTAATTTGTCGTATGTAGTTCTGGATGCTTCAGACGACCTGACGTGCATAATCTGTCGCTGCGTTTCGTTGTCTTGTCAATTGTCAAGTCGTGTTGCGCTTTGGGAGTTGTTTGATTAATCTGTATGTCTAATGTGTTTGACAGCGATTTAGTTGGGATTTAGTCATTTGCGAGGTAGTAAGGAGATGTAGGTACCTACCTTATTTAGTGTCTGCATTCAACATGCTTTTATTTCAAATGTATCTACATTGCAAAAAAGCATGAAATTTTTATGAAATATTTAAAATAAAGCCTCCTACAAACCGGCGCGACGCGGCAGCGCGACGCGCCACTCGTAAAACAATTTTTATGTGAACTTCTTGGAAATTGTTCTACAAGAATCGCGTCGCGCTGTCGCGTCGCGCCGGTCTGAATAAGCCTTAAGTTTTCGGGCTTTAAATTTCAGTCGACGTAGAAGAATATCGTTCGCCTTTAACAAAATATTAATCTGTTATGGCACTTCACATCGCAATTAGGTATTCGCGTTTTTCACTGTGTTTTAAACTGTGGGTAAATGTATAGTGTAGAAGTCCGAATAAATGAAACACACCGTCCACACAACTGCCTCTAGAATTAAATTGTCGTGAATTTGCAATCCTTTGATATGTGACCAAAACCTGACAATTCGGTAAATACGAGTATTCGTGTAATTGCGTATTCGTTTTATTGCTGAAAATAGGCAAATACAGGCGGATAGAGTACCTACACATCGTTCGGTAGGACAAATAAGACGAATACACGGACATGAATAGTGATGCGAAGTACGACCATCAGGAAGAAACGAAAATTATATTTATTCACAAACAATAAGATATTCAACATACGTACTCTGAAAAAAAAAAAAAAACACAATATTTTTATCTCACATAAACCTACATCCCGGGCACTTACAAAAAGGTAAGTAGCTAGATGCACGCTGCGAATTTGTTGATCCTATGGAGAAAATCCGGCAAGAAACTAGGTTATTCTTTTTGAAAAATAAAAGAAAAATATCCTCAAGTTTCTCTTTCTTTTTTAACCGACTTCAAAAAAAGGAGGAGGTTATCAATTCGACGCGTATATTTTTTATTTTTTTTATTTTTTTTATGTATGATCACGCATAACTTTTTATATAGTGGTCCGATTGACAATTCTTTTTCTATTGGAAAGGGTATACTCCCAAGGTGGTCCCATATAAATTTGGAAAATAAAATCGAACCCTAAGGGTCGGAAAACAGGGGATGATTGATTGTTCACTCACTGATTGTAATGTATAAACACGCATAACTTTATACAGAGTAGTCCGATTTTGATAATTCTTTTTGTGTTGGATAGGGTATACCTTGCCCAGTATTATTAGTACATTAAAGCCACAAAAAAGAAAAAATAAAAACTTTTTAACAAAAAATTAAACCGCCGAAAAACTGAAAAGCATAAAATAATAAACCTTAAAATTTTGAGTCGGCGCTGAAAAATCAATGAACAAGGATCACTCAAAGCGCCGACTCATAATTTTAAGGTTTATTATTTTATGCTTTTCAGTTTTTCGGCGGTTTAATTTTTTGTTAAAAAGTTTTTTATTTGAAAGCTGGTGCTTCTCGAATGGTCCCATTTGGTATGGTCTAATTTGGTTTTATTTGGACAATGGGGTCTATGTGAAAACCATATAAGTCTTAAATTTCTGCCAGGGTCGCGTGCTCTGCCAGGGTCGCGTGATTGTTCGAAAGAGATACCGTGACCCTGGCACATGGGCAACTGATGGAACACGGGTGGGTTTTCGTCAGTAAAAGTCTGACACGCCCTCCCGCTCTGCCCAGAGCGGGAGAAGTCATTTGATGATTTCCCAACCTGAGAAAAAAAAAAAAGTCTTAAATTTGCATTACGTATTTGCGGGACAAATGAACGAATAACGCGATTAGATTAGTGCGGAATATCTACCACAACTAAAAAGTTAAAAAATAAAAACTTTTTACAAAAAAAAACAACCGGCTTCCTTGTTTTTTTTTGTAAAAAGATTTTTATTAACTTATACAAGACAGACTAGTAATTGAAACACAGGAACCTTCTTCAATAATACCAATCCTTGTCATACAATTCGCCAAAATTCGAAGCTCATCAATTGAACATGAGAATTCCGAAACCGACAGGAATTCTGACGGCTCCCGGAAACGGTGTGATTAATTAAATTTCACATGACGTCACATCTGTGACGTAGGCAACTGGGTTTAAATACGTTTAACGCGTTCGCAATGTTTTGCCCTAATGGTGTTAAGAGTTCATGTTTGGAGAATTATTGACTTAATGCGGAGTTACTGGGTTTCACTGTTTTTGTTAATTAATTTGTCATTTACTGCTGTTGACGGGAAATAAAGCGGATTATTTATTTACTTGCTTTTGTCGACGGCTTCGCCCGCGTGTGTCTTGAAAACTGGCCGACTTCAACAAACAACTGGAATAAGAAGTATCCTGCGTGTTATTCCAGGTTATAAACTGTCTGTGTGCCAAATTTCATTCAAATCCGTTCAGCCATTTCTGCGTGAGGTGACTTGCTTTACATAATGTAAATTATTTCATCACTACTGCTCTCAAAACGTTGACGGAAAATATTGTGAGGATATCGAAATCTCCTAATTCGAAGACATGTGACTTCTACCAAGCTGCACTGGGCCCGCGTGGTTGATTACGGCCACTCCCTGTCACAAATAGGAGGCCTGTGTACCACCAGTGGGAAGATTACAACATTATGCTAAGTGAAATATCGTAATAAAAGCAACGTATTACAGTTCCGATCTAGTATGTGGAGCATCAATGGCATGTACCGTTTCGTATGGACTGATCAATCTATTTGTCTAACAAAGTGATTGCTTTGTCAAAATCACCGCTGTATCTGTCTATAGATACCTTTACTTTACGGCAACCAAAAACAACATGTAATTTTGAACCCTTTGCTGTAAGACCGTAAAGTCCAAAATCACAGCACACTATCTACAAGTTATTTCCAATAATTGTTCGTAATGAATAACCGTGTCGCGCTTGAAATAAGGTCAAAAAAGGCGATCGCTCACCTTTTTAACAAATTCTCGCCCAATAATTGTGCAGTCAGCCATATCAAGCATTTCTTTTTTTTAGAGTTTAATTTTGCTCGCGGGCGTATTTTACCTTTCTGACACTTCCTTGTCAGAAGGTACTGCACCTTTATTAAAATATGGGTAAAATGGACATACAGTAGTCTTAAAAGTGATTATTTTTGTTGTTTTAAAAGTTAATAACTAGGCGGGTGGGAGGCAAAGGGTTATTTTGTTTTTAAAAAAGTAAATGAGGGCGTAACTTAAGTACCTGGGAAGCTACTTATGTTTTCTACTTTGCTGTTTCTTGCTTGCCTGAGGCGATGTCTGTGTATATGATGGAGTCGCGTTATGTCCGGTACTCGTAAAGTTGTTTATGACCCTATTGCATTTAGTAGATGCATTTTTTTCGACTCGCACGGGCGAATCGTCGTACTAAATAAATCAATATTTTCTATAGTCGACTCGCACAAAGTTCATTTTTTGTGGCCGAATCGACAATTCCTGAAATACGTATTAGGCAGTTGGCACGGTTTGTATTTAATGCACTTACCAATATTTGGACGCCACAAAACCCAAACATGGTGGGTCTATTTTATAATACCTATATGTTTGTGTAACCTGTATGCTTTGTATTATAGTATGTAAACCCATATTTCTACAAATCTTTTTCTGGAATTTTGCACTACAGAGCGATATTTAATTCTTCATTAGAATAAGTAATATTGACAACATAACATAATCTTTTTCCACATTTCGCCTGTTATTTTGAAGTCCCACGTAATAGGGGGCTAGCCAATAACACTTTGCCCGACCTGGAAATTGAAATCAGGACCTCGTCCTCAGCAGTAGCGCTTGTAACTACTATACTAACGAAGCAGTCTGAATATATTGACAAATCAACTAACACAGGACTGCTGTCAAAACGGTGAAGGAAAACATCGTGAGGGAACTTGCATCTCCAAGAACCAAAAATTCAAAGACATGTGACATCTACCAAGCCGCACTGGACCCCGTGGTGGATAACTACGCTCGCCCTCTCACAGAGAGGAGGCCTGTTGTCCAGCCGTGGGAACATTAAAGCCTGATTATGCTTTTTTTTTTCTTTTTTTTTTCAGGATGCGAAATCATCAAATGACTTCTCCCGCTCTGGGCGGAGCGGGAGGGCGTGTCAGACTTTTACTGACTAAAACCCACCCGTGTTCCATCAGTTGCCCATGTGCCAGGGTCACGGTATCTCATTCGAACAATCACGCGACCCCGGCAGGCATCGGTCCTAGTAGACCCCTACACTGCGCGCCGTCGACCCGAGCTTGGTACTTACCGGGCGGCGAGCTACCCATTGCTCGCCACCCGCAAGCTCGCGCCTACGGTGGCCGGGAGTCCGCTATCGACTCCCGACGCCCGGGGCGTCTCCTCCTGCGGCGGCTACGGACGTGAGGGCGCAGAGACTGCCACTCCCTCACCCGCCCCGCCTCCTCCTTCGCGAGCATTACTGCTTCGCAGAAGGAGGTGACGGCTTCCCATTCCCTCTCGCTCCGTACCATGGCTCGCACCAGGGCCGGACGCGAGAGGTCGCCGCCGCCGATCGCGTCCACGAGGACACGGCGGTGCTCCGCCCAGGCAGGGCACACCTCCACCGTATGCTCCACCGTGTCCTCTAGACGATCCTCGCAATGGAAACACCCGGACGTATCCTCCCGCTTTATCCTGAACAGGAACCCACCGAAGCACCCATGCCCGGTGAGAACCTCAGGCGGAAGGTGAGGACGCCGTGACGCCTCTCTATCCTCTCCTCAAAGAGGGGACTTACCGCCGCAATTGTGGCGTGCCCAGCCTGATTATGCTTATGCAATCAAAACAGAAAAACATTTGATAGCTTTTTGAGATGTTGCCAACTTTCAAAATGCATTGGCTTAACATTTTTATCTTACCCAACTTTTCTTCTATTTCCAGGTACGATCCAATAAGCTCGCTGAGTGGATCTTGTCTTCGGAATCCGGATAAAGGTTGCCCGTGTTAACCCTTCCGATTTACCTCGAAAACCCTTCGTTACCGCGGCGTTTGTTTGCGAGGTAAGGGTTAGGGTTCTGTGTGTACTTTTACGTCAAAGGTACCTACAATTTGGTAATTCCTTATACAAGGTGTAATAGAATAAATGCAAGACCTGAAAGTAGTTTGTTTCTAATTAACCACTGAATCGATTTTTTTTAACTTTTAGTGTGGGTATTTTTTTTTTCAAATAATATATATAATTTAAATATCTTAGGACAACCAACACACCGTGATCCCAAACTAGGCAGAGCTTGTACTATGGTAACCAGACAACTGATAAACGTACTTAAATATTTCTAAATACATACATATTATAGATAAATTACACCCAGTCATAGAACAAATGATTGTGCTCATCACACAAAAATTTGTCCTGGGTGGGAATCGAACCCACGACCTCAGTCTTTGCAGTCAGGGTCACTAACCACTAGACTAACAGGCCAGTCTAAATTATAATATGTTGTGCCGATCGAGTCAAAACAAATTCAATTTTATTTCAAGACAGTTAATTTTAAATGCTAAAGTAATGATAGAGTCAACGAGTTTTTGTAACAGTTCGCTTCAAAAAAAAAGTTCATTGTATTATACTTCTAACTCAAAAAACTCTATGATATCGGCCCCGACTTACGAGTTGCAAGGTTGTAAGTTCGAACTCATGCAGGCGCTTTACATTGTGTTAATAATTGCATTACTACTCCTGTCAAAACGGTGAAGGAAAACATCGTCAGGAAACCGGCATGTCTTAGAACCAACAATTCAGGCGCGCTTGGTAGATCCTCTAAAACAGAACTGCTCTTTAAACAATGAAGGAAAATATCGTGAGTGACATGTTCTAGAACCAAAAATTCGATGATATGGGACATCTACCAACCCGCACTAAGTCCACGTGGTAGATTGTTACCTACTCTCCCTCTCACAAAGGAGGTTGCCTTTTACGACACCCACGGGAAGACATGGTGCTATTCTTTACGCCCAGCATCACACGGCCTAAGTTGACACGCAAGTAGGTTGATGACCCTGAATTTGAAATTGATCCTTTTTTTTACGAATCTCAGATTTTTTTTTACAAAATGACAGACAAAAAACAGAACAATAAATATTACTTAAATCTAATGAACAGAAGCAGTTATTCAGTTGACAGTTCTGAAGTATTTGGCATCGGCACGAAATACTGCGGCGCGTCGAAAGGCCACAACTTGACTTTACTGTCAACGTTAAGTAGATGAGTTTGTTGGCAAGTCAACTGGCTCTCCAATTAATCTTAGTAAGTAGACTGAGATATCTAGATACACAGTCTTAGAAATGAAAAAAAAAACGACTTTTAAATAATGTATTATTTTCTGCAAACAGACAATTCGCACGAAGTTAATTTATCTGTGGGCGAATCTACAACTCCAGAAATATAGATTAGGCAATAAAAGCGTGAATTAATCTGTTTCGGGTGAGTAAATTCGTGCGAATCGACTAATAAGCCAAAACTGCTTATCCAAAAATATAGATAAAACATAAGATTGATAAAAAAAATGGGTGAATCGACAACTCCAGAAATAAGTTTTAGGCAATGGGCATGTATTGAATGATATTCAATAAAGTTTCTCTTCACAAAGTAAGATTTTTTTTCCTAATTGGCAATTGTCTTAAAAGTATTTCAATTGTCTTAAAGTTGCCTAAAAATGTATGAACTTCGTGCGGAAAGTGTCGATTCGCCCGTTTTGAGCGAGTAAATTCATGCGAATTGACAAATAAACCTAAAAAGGTACGTAAATAAAAAAATACATAAAAAATACTTCTCGGGATAAAAACCGATGCTACAAAAAAAAATTTTTTTATATAACATTTTTTAGTCTCGGATATGTACAGACAGGGGATTTTTTTTTAAGCAAATAAATAAACCGTACGGCAATTTGCCGTGTTATAGTTTTTTCATACAACTCTCAAAAAAATTACATTGAAATTATATATTTAACTAGCTTTTGCCCGCAGCTTCGCCCGCGTGGATGTAGGAAATTTACGCAGGTATTTTTCTAAAATAAAAGTAGCCCAAGTTACTCCTTATTACATCAGCTACCTGCCAATAAAAGTCCCGTCAAAATTGGTCCAGCCATTTCAGAGATTAGCCGGAACAAACAGACAGACAGACAGACAAAAGTTTAAAAAAATGATTTTTTGGTGTAAGTACCGTATTTACTTTCATATGCATTTTGTGAAAAGCTGTTAATTTTAAATTACAAACAGACGTTCAGTTTTATTTATTTGTATAGATGACCGTATATTCATCATGATTTGAATATACGGTCAAATTAAGTTGATAGTCAGTTTGCTCAATACTTAAATTCCCTGAGTTTAAATTTGTAAGCTATTTGAGCTAAAGACGTAATTTTAATAATTTAGTGCAGTTTGCCAGTGCTCACTGAAGCTGATGCTCACGGAATGAGGATCAGCGACGATTTTAGTTAAATATGTAGAATTACAGTCATACCTAAACCAATTATTTTAGTGAAAGAATTATTAAAACTGGACCAAAAATGACGAAGTTAGAGCGGTTTTAATTTTGCATTTTCAAAAACGCCCGCCAATACGCACAATTTGTTGATGACGTCATTTTCCACGTTCGCGTCCGCGGCACCGCCACGCACGTTCTTTCTGCCTTTAGTTACGTGACTCGCAGAACATTTAAACGAATAATGTCTTCATAAAATATTGTATCGTGCCACGATGCGAAAATACAAGTGTTGCTACACCGGACAAATTGTTATTTTGTGTCCCAAAATACCCAAAAAATAGAAAGAAGTGGTGTACTTTCATGAGGAGCGACGCCCCATGTCCCCTTAACTAAAAGTACTTTATACTGCATTTCAACAATTTTGACTATAATAATTTATTTTAACTAAATCTATTTTTAATCGCGATAAAAAGTTGTGGATTAAAACTAGTAGTTATGAACTAAAATTCACACCAACGAACGCCTCGCCTTCACGTGCTTTAAACAGTACTGTATTTTTGTTTTCCTTTTCTTTTGCTTATATCTCGAAAATGGCGTTTCCTATCGCAAAAATAATGAAATTTTCGACCCCCTTTGTAACCCCCTCACATGTAAATTTCAACACGTGGGTAATATTTATTTTTTATTTTTCGAAGAAAATGTGAAAATTCCATATAAAACCCGTCCATTGCGCGCGCCTCGCGCCTTGCCTTCACGTGCCTCGCCTTCATGTGCAAAAACAGTACTGTATTTTTGTTTTCCTTTTCTTTTGCTTTTATCTCGAAATTGGCGTTTCCTATCGCAAAAATAATGAAATTTTCGACCCCCTTTGTAATCCCCTCACATGTAAATCTCAACACGTGGGTAATATTTATTTTTTATTTTTCGAAGAAAATGTGAAAATCTATACTAATATTATAAAGCTGAAGAGTTTGTTTGTTTGTTTGTTTGTTTGATTGAACGCGCTAATCTCAGGAACTACTGGTCCGAATTGAAAAATTATTTTTGTGTTGGGTAGCCTATTTATCGAGGGAGGCTATAGGCTATATAACATCACGCTATAACTAAGAGGAGCGGAACAGTAATGAAAAATGTTGCAAAAACGGGGAAAATTTATTCGTTTTGAGAGTTTCCGTTGCGTGCGCTGCGTAAACGGTTAAAGTAACGTAAAAATCATGTATGACGGAATTGTTTCTTTTAAAAAGTTCTAAAAAAAAGTCCGCGAGAGCATATGTCTATCTTATAAGGTTGACTCACTGTAACTAAAAAGGAGCGAGCAGGCAAATCGATGCGACGGGAAGGGTCAGGGGAGCAAAAATTTGGCGCGGACGAAGTCGCGGGCAGAAGCTAGTTCCATATAAAACCCGTCCATTGCGCGCGCCTCGCGCCTTGCCTTCACGTGCCTCGCCTTCATGTGCAAAAACAGTACTGTATTTTTGTTTTCCTTTTCTTTTGCTTGTATCTCGAAAATGGCGTTTCCTATCGCAAAAATAATGAAATTTTCGACCCCCTTTGTAACCCCCTCACATATAAATTTCAAAACGTGGGTAATATTTTTTTTTTTTTTTTTTCTAAGAAAATGTGAAAAATTCCATATAAAACACGTCCATTGCGCGCGCCTTGGTCTTTTAAAAAAATCATTGCGTAGCACACCCAAGTAAAAGCTGAAGAGTTGTACGTTTAGTGTTGCATAGCCCATTTATCGAGGAAGGCTATAGACTATATATTATATAAGGTCACGCAAAGACCCTTAGGAGCCGAGCACAAAGAAAGACGTCACGCATACAAAGACCTCGCACGGGCAGGCGATTCGATGCGACGGGATGGGTTGGGGGAGCAGGAAATTTTACGCGGACGAAGTCGCGGGCAGAAGCTAGTAAGAAATATTATTTAAAATAGGTAGAGAGGTGCCTACACATTGTGGAAACACGAAAAAGGTACCTACCTGCCAAATCAAAACATTCTAAAACGTAGTACCTACCTGTGCACTGGAATAGTTTTCTTTTTTACTTTTCAACCATAAACGAATCAATCTTCGCGAGATTGTCCGACTTGGCCTTGGGTAAATCCGACTTCCATGTTTCCTATCTACCAATATCATAAAACATAAATAAACAAGAAACAACGATTAAACTCCGCAAATCATAACAAAGCAGTGCGGCGCGTGGCGGGCGATCGAGCCTCGTGACGTCATCAGCAGTTTCGCGCGCGCGGCGTGCGTTTTAAAACTCCCTTTTTTTAAAGTTTAATAACTTCGTAATTTCTCGATGGATTTGAGTGATTCAAAAAGAAATGAACTCAGATATTTATATTGTATTCGATGTAGTATTCAAAATTGCTATATCCTTTTGTCGAATTGATCCTCATTCAATTAGTAAGGCAAAAAAGTTCTTTTATAAGGTGACAAGGCAGAGTGTTGAAAGAATATTCTTTCTTGAATACCGATCTATGTTACGGTCGACTTGTAGTCTAACCGGATGCAGCTCAATACCAGAATTTTACATGGAGCGACTGACTGTCTGACCTTTACAACCCAGTTACTAGATAACACGATACCTTTTGGCTATTTCTTGCTCCTGACGACCCGTAACTAGTGTTGCAAAGGACTCGAGTCCTCGAGTCGTAATTTTAAAGACTCGACTCAATTATGCAAGACTCAGTGTGCTCAAAACGCTCGGAGTCTAGAGTCAAGCCGAGTCCGCACCATTTTCAAGCCACTCGAGTCTTAAAAAGAACTCGAGTCTTAAAAAAGGACTCGAGTCTTAAAATGAATTCGAGTCTATGAATATTGACTCGTCAGATTATTTGTACGCATAATTACATCATAACCACTCATGAGAACTTATCATTCTTCTATTCGAGCCTTTTCGGATGAAGTTTCATCTTCATGCTCCAAGTTTTTCCTTAAGACTCGAGTCCTTTTTTGAGTCGAGTCCTCTTTAAGACTCGAGTCCTTTTTAAGACTCGAGTGCTTGACTCTAGACTTCGAGCCTATTGAGCACACTGAGTCTGGCATAATTGACTCGAGTCTTTAAAATTACGACTTGAGGACTCGAGTCCTTTGCAACACTACCCGTAACGACTGTCGAAGATACACCAATGACTGTTTTAAAGAAAGAAATAATTTTACGTATTCAAAATAGAACATCTTAAAAAAGAACACTATTCCTTAGTCAGCTGTAGACACAGAACTTCATTCACTACAATAACCCTTCTACTACTTCCAATTTAACCCTTACACTAAGCATCTAAAAACCGGTATATTTTTATCCCTACGTCAGCGAGGATTACCGATTATTTAAGCACCGGAAAACGTAAGAAGCCATCTTCTGTGTAGATAGGGAATTTTCTTTTGAAAAAAAAAAATATTTGGATACAAAATATACTGAGAAGGAAAAAACCTTCGAGAACTATCGAAAAAAGGGTTAGGATAAGGCTGGTTTACAATGCATGAAAGATTTGGTGAATATTTTTTTAAGAAAGAAAAATTGTTTATTCTGTACACATACGACGCAAGTAGATCATCATCATTATTTCAGCTGTAATACGTTCACTGCTGGACGTGGTCTCCCACAATTTGAGGCCCGTTGCCACAATCGCCACGCTTGGCAAGTGGGATGGCGATCGCAGTACGGTGCTAAAATGAATAGAGAACGCTGCTGCCCATTCTCTTGGAAGTCCCTTAGTCGTCACTTACGACACTCACGGGAAGATATGGGATGGTGGTATTCTTTATGTCCAGCACCACACGGACTTGTATAACCGGCTGTAGCCGGACTATACATTTCCAGTTTTAGATGACCTCGTATAGTATAGGCTTTTCATGAAATGAGCGATCAACTTATTACTGGAAATGCATAGCTTGGTCTGTAGCCGTGCGCACAAGTAGTGAAATAAACAAAAAATATAAACACTGATCCAAAGTAGCTAAAAGCCCAGTATTCCGCAAATAAAAGACATAAAAACAGAAAGAGGAATTAACAATTGTATTTCTTTTGTTTTGAATTCTATTAAATATTTTATTGAATTTTTTTGTAGGGGTTACTTTATTATTTTTTGGAAAAAAGTAGCGCAAAGTCACGCATAATCAGCCTTTATTAATGTTCCCACTGCTGGGCCAAGGGTCTCCTCTCTTTGCGAGGGAGTGGAGTGTTATCCAGTACGCTGGCCCAGTATAGGTGGGTAGATGTCAGTATTCGAATTTTTGGTTCTAGGATATGCCAATTTCCTCACGATGTTTTCCTACACCATTTTGAGAGCAGTGGTGATGATATAATTTTTACAAATTAAAACGCCTGTTTAGGTTTGACCCTAAAACCTGGTAGGTACACATACATTCGTACATACATTCGTAAATCGGGGCCATTACCATCGGCTACCATTACTTCTGGCGCCAAGTATCAACAAATTTAAAACGATATTTAATCTAATTTTCATGTGTTTGAAACTTTAAAGGCATATCTAATTTGGTATTCAAAGTTGCAGAATGTTGTTAGTATAAGTAGTTATTATACAATAATATCCCTCCCATTTTTTTTTTGGATGGTAAATCATCAAATGACTTCTCCCGCTTCGGGCGGAGCGGGAGGGCGTGTCATACTTTTACTGACTAAAACCCACCCGTGTTCCTTCAGTTACCCATATGCCAGGGCCACGTTATCTCGTTTGACCAATCTCGCGACCCTGGCAGGCATCGGTCCTAGCAGACCCCTTCAGTATTGCTGACATCTCTTTGAGGCGCGCGGGGAACACTACGCGCCGTCGACATGACCTGGTCCTTACCTGGCGGCGAGCTATCCATTGCGCGTCATCCCATCAGTTAGATTCGTAAACCATGGGTCTATTTTCCAGTTTTAAAACTTTTTTTATCGTATATTCCATGATGGACTTCCGTACCAGCCCCACCTTCCATCTGGGAAGATTGGAGGGTTATCTCAGACGCCGAGGTACCCCACTGTTCCGTGACCGTTGACCATGTGTCGGAGGCCCGGGAGATACTTGTACAGTACCTTCGACAGCCCGACTAGTATCAACCCGTGGGCTCCACCACTAGTTGCGGCCGATTCCACGATCACAATCCTCCCATTTAGGCGCGCATACTGCGTACAAAAAAACATCTCTCTAGGGATACATTGTCTGTTCGTGTGGTGCCGGACGAATGGCACTATGCTATTTCTTCGCGTGTGTGTCGTAAAAGACGACTAAGGGACTGGCCTGGATAATGGGCAGCAGCGTTCTCTATGCATTTTACCACCACACTGCCATCGCCAATCCGCCTGCCAAGCGTGGTGATTTTCGCAAATTCCCCCAAATCGTCGGCGACTTATGTCCAGCAGTGGACGTCTTTCGGCCGAAATGATGAGGATGCAAAACACTAAATCAACCTCACACAAACTCCAAACCCTTTTATGCCCACACCTTTACCTTGAACAAAACTTGGGATTCAACCCACGACTATTTCAAATCGCAAATGATATATATATTCGCGCGTCCACCGAGTTATAATTCCCAAAACGCTCGTATCGCAACACTTTAGTCGTATAATATTCTTTATGAGCACCTACGACAGATGTGTGGTGCGATTCATAAGCGGTAGCGATTTTGAATATTGTGAATATTGAAGAGCTGACTGGTGAAGTGAACTAAAGGCTATGCTCTTTTGTATTGATCTATAGCTACTCTTAATTGCATTGAGGAAACTCGAGGGTAGCTCGCAATATCCAATTTCTCTTACGGTTTTTGTAATATGCAGGTCAGTGCCAGATTGCATAATATAAAACAAAGTAGCTCCTTCTGTTTGCACGCTTAGATGTTTTAAACTACGCAACTGATTTTAATGCAGTTTTCAGCAATAGATTGAGTGATTCAAGAGATAGGTTTATAAATGTATAATACGCGGGAGAAGACGCTGGCAAAAGCTAGTTATAAAATAAGTACGAAAATTTCAGGGGCTGTTCTGTGATTTTCTTCACCTTAATACTTGTATGCAACGACCAGCAAAGCTTTTCCAGAAATACGATATGCAGGTAAGAATTTCACAACTATCAGTGCAGAAGAAAACCAACTGTTCCCGTCTAAAGCAGATTCTAAAAATCCTGGATAAAAAATAAAAACAATAATAAATGCACACTATCTGAAAAAAAGATTTAACGTTTCTCCAATTCATCAAGTATGTGTTTTGCTAAATTTTACCATTTATTGCAGTATGTATTTTATCGGCGAGATACCTTGTTGTGAATAACACTAACAGTAATAACGACTTTCATTTAGAGAGCTCAACAACATTCATTGCGTTTTAGTGTATTATTTTATGGTAGAGAAAATTATTACAATACAGAAAATATTAAGCATTTGATGGAGCGCAGATTTTTTTTCAAATCATGCAAGTAACACAGTGGGCGAGGACCTTTGCCTCCAGATCCCATGGTGGCACTCCGGCAAGGAGGCAAGGAGGCCTCGCACGAGACCGTGCGGTATCCCCGGACTAGCCAGATGGCCATGACCCTCTGGGCCGCACTCAACCGGCGCGCTGGGCGCAGCCTAAGATAGGGCGCCCACACCGGTGCCCCGTAAAGGGCCATGAACCGCACGACCCCCGTGTGGAGCCTCCGGCAGGAGGCGTTTGGACCCCCAGATTGGGCAGGAGCCGCTTTAAGGCAGCCCCAGCCCGCTCCAGTCTGAGAGCCAAACGTCGAAAGATGGCGACGCTTGGGCCAGGCTTTTGACCCTCAGTAGACGTATTTTGGCTTAAATTCTAATGACCCTACTAGAGGGTGTCGTACCGTCGTCAGATAAGCAGGCGCTCAATGTAAAGAACTGGTATTCAGGTGCATCCAGTTAGACTGGAAGCTGACTCCAAGTTGGGGAAAATGCTAGGCAGTGATTACCTGTGATTAGTGTTTTAAACTCTTCTTGTTATTAAAACACAAATCTAAATCGTATTTTACTTCTAGTAGATTGTTAAAAACTGTTCCACCAGTATTTAATTCGTCTAACGTCTTTACAGTTTTTTTTTAAATTTAATATACATGTTGAATACTACATCTCAATTTGGAACTTAACGAGCGAGTCGTACGATGCTTGAATGTAACTAAAGAAAATGAGGTTTTAATATTAGATCCCATTAATGTACTGAATTATGTACCGTAACGAGGTTCTGATGGTTACTCCGTTTTGTTTTTAGAATATTGTTACGCAGATCTAGTAATAAAAAGAAGGCGTTGGCTGTTTTTCTTAAGTTTTTGATTGAAGGTTTATTATTTATGATAATACTTAGTGTCAGCTGGGGAGCTACCTATCATAAAATAAACATTCAGATTAAAGCCGTGATTAATATACTAAGCAGTGCGCACTTTAGTTCAGCGTTTTTCTATCACTGCCGCTTATGTGTCTGTTACTTTAGACAATTCAGTCAGACTAATGTAGTCGAATTGTATGGTAGAAAACTACGTTCTGCGGCCTTCACAAGGTCATTAGTCTACCTTATGGGAGGTCTTCCAACTCGACGTCTTCCAGCACGTGGTCGCCACTCCAGAACGATTTGGCCTCATCGGCCATCTGTTCTGCCATCAATATGTCCAGTCCACTGCCACTAAAGTTTGGCAATTTCTTCGGATTATGTCGCTTAATTGTCTGCTAATTAAACAACACACTCATGTGCCCGCTACCTCTTTAAACTTAACCCACATTATTCCACTAGAAAAAGTTATCCTGTACAAGTACTTTTTCGAATTGAATTTCTTTCTTATAATCTCTTTCCGTAACCAGTAATAAAATAGTTGAATTGTTGCAGTCCGGGATGATATTTTTCTGAATGATGATATAATGATGATGGATGATAAAACGTTCAACATACACATATAAGTAGCCTATAATGCGCCTACTGCTGGGTCGAAGGCCCTCCTCTCTGTGAGAGATAGTGGGCCGTAATCCGCCACACGGGCCCTCTACGGGTTGGTAGATGTCACATGTCTTCGAATTTTGTGTACTAGGACATGCCGATTTCCTCACGCGCTTCACTTCAAAGTGCCTGTCGTCGTTAGAACCTAGGACATACAACTGGTAAGTCGTTATTCCACTGGGCCACTATTGCTCTATCGCTACTAATCGTATTTAGATATATTTTATTTAAGAATTTTGTTTTCGTCATTTGTCTCCGGAACCGTACAAATGCATGTCCAAAGAATGGAGCCTGCGAGTCGCTTGCATGCTATTGTGATCCATCCATAGGCATACGCAGTCTTCGCATGAGGGGTAGGTAGAAACTTCACCTGTTACGATCCTTATATATACTGCTTTTTCTTCATTTACGTCCATACATCTTGTCATAAAGGCAAGGCGGTAATTGCATACTTTTGTGCAAGTTATCTTCAGTATGGCAGATATTTTCTCTTAACCGGTCAATTACCGTAACTACAGACACAATAAAAAAAACGATTGTTTACATACCAAATGTGGTATCTCAGGGACTTAGAGGTTAACCTTCAAATAGTCAGTTGGCCCTCTATTCACTCCTTACTTCAGCCTTACTACCTACTTTAAGGATCTACATCGCCACTGAAGTCACACAATCCTGCATCGCGCACGCAGAGTTTACAACGTCCCGTCCCGGCAACAATCGTAGGGCAGTTGCCCACCAGACACGACACTCTTGACCGGTCGGAGAATCCTCCCTTTTCTATGGAGGTGGAGTGAACTTTACACCCTGTTTATCATGCCTCTGTAATATCTACAAGATTTTAATCTGAGGTCAACGACCTAGTGTTTATATCTCACTAACGTAGTTTGACATCGCGACGCATAATTATTCTGTTCAGTTCATCGGAAGGCGAAAAAATAAATACTTAGAAAGCTAGCTAAGTTCAAGTCGGACTTGATCCCTACGGGTTCCGTTATCCCGTACAGATCGAATAATACCCAGCTTATAGTCTATCGAAGTGACAAACTTTATCCAAATCCGTTCAGCCGTTTTAGAGTGAAAGCGTAACACACAAATTTACTTTCACATTAATTTTATTAGTTAGGATTAGGGTCATAATATAGACCACAGTAACTCTTCTTCTGTGTAAATTTCGTCTGGCTATTAAACTATTAAAGGGCTATTTCTTCCATGTGACGTACAAATGGATAGACAGACAGACGGCATGCTTTAGTAATTGGGTCCCGTTGCTACTATTTTGGGCCTTATCAATTACACTAGCAGTTTACGAGCGTCTTCAGAGCGCGATCATGTCGCGGCTGCACAGCAAAGACGCCGCGCGCCTACCGATTACGCAACATTTTCGACGCCTATTCGTGGCCAGTTTATGACGTACAATACACTCAGTAACGGTTCTATCCGAGGCGATCTCGTTGCGCGTCCGCGACGTATTCGCTGCTCACTTGCTCCGCTTTGAAGACGCTCGTGAACCATTAGTGTGATACTGCCCTTAGGTCTCTTTTTGAAGGCGTACTTCATTACCAGAGCCCGTGTCATCGCATGAGATATTTCCAGTTTTTGGGCACCAAAATTAAAAAAAAAGCGTTCTTTCTATGATACGAAGTCAATGTTTAGTACATTGGCTTCATCTAAACATATTGGCACCATCTTCCGAAAGTGTTTCTCAGACAAAATATATTTCCTACCCACATCGTTTTATAATGTTATAAACGCGTCCCGTTTCTAACAATTTTCTATTCAAACCTTAAGCGGGTTCCCGAGATTTTTCTCAACATTTCCTGAATGTGGGTACAAAGCATAAAATCTTTACATGTCAACAACCGTTGTTTATGTCGGGCACCGTAGATCGAAAGTAAATGGGATTCCCATCAATCATTCACGTTTAAATGAATTCCCATCAATAGGACATTTTCTGTTTGTGAATATTTTAACTTTTTTGTGTTGTATTCTACCCTTTTTATGTTGAATTCTGGACGTCTGAGTGGCGTATGTTTTACGTCGGGTTTATTAAAATGGATTTGAATAAATAAAACGCTGTCTCGGAGCAGTTACAATCGGAAAACACACGTAACATCATGCCTGTCACCCCCGAAGGGTTAGGCAGAAGCATACCTATATCATTTCAGCCGTAATACGTCCACTGCTGGACATGAACTCCCCCAATTTGGGGGGCTTTGCCTTAATCGCCACGCTTGGCAGGCGGATTGGCGATCGCAGTATGGTGGTAAAATGCATAGAGAACGTTGCTGCCCATTCTCTAGTAAGTCCCGTAGTCGCCTCTTACGACACCCACGGGAAGAAATGGAGTGATGCTATTCTTTACGTCCGGCACCACACGGTACTCGTATCGAAAACGTGCGAGTATAACAGTGCATACCGGCATTTAAAAACACTTCGTCGTCTTACTCCTACTTTCTATGACCGCGCCTTCTACGAAAGTTGGCGTTTTAGCCTGTTGGGTGTAAGCAGCAGTGTAAGTTCCGTTGTTTTGGCGAAGTTTTGGGAAGGTCTCCGGTAGTGACTTAGGTTTTGACTTCTATTTAGCGTGTTTAAAGCAAGAGTCACCCTAAAATTTGGCTACGTGATTGGTACTTTCAGCAGCGTCCATTATCTCCTGTAGCATGCAGACAGCAAGACACGCTAGAAACAATATTATGGATCCTTACGTTTGTGGGACAGCGCCGTATTTACACTCCAGGGCTGAGGTCATCTGTGAATATAACCAGCTGAGCAGGTTTTCTTTGCTTCGGGCTACCTGAGTCCGAAGTCTACTTAAATACTTCCAGGTTATCAAAAAAAAAACGATGGATGGACTGTGTGAAAGATGATATGAATAGAAAGGGTTCACTACCGAGATAATGACTAATAGAGAATGTATGGAAGAAAATGACATGTTGCGCCGACCACAAATAAATTTAAAAAGGACGGGAGAATGATGATAAAGCCAAGCAACTCATATCCAGGTGCGAGGCCTTTGACAATTTGCGGCGGCGACCTTTCACGTCCGGCCCTGGTGCGAGCCATGGTACGGAGCGAGAGGGCATGGGAAGCCGTCACCTCCTTCTGCGAAGCAGTAATGCTCGCAAAGGAGGAGGCGGGGCGCGTGAGGGAGTGGCAGACTCTGCGCCCTCGCGTCTCTAGCCGCCGCAGGAGGAGACGCCCCGGGCGTCGGGAGTCGATTGCGGACTCCCGGTCACCGTAGGCGCAAGCTTGCGGGCGGCGAGCAATGGGTAGCTCGTCGGTAAGGACCAAGATCGGGTCTAGGGCGCGTAGTGTTCCACGCGCGCCTCAAAGAGATGTCAGCAGCAGTGAAGGGGTCTACTAGGACCGATGCCTGCCGGGGTCGCGTGATTGTTCGAAAGAGATACCGTGACCCTGGCACATGGGCAACTGATGGAACACGGGTGGGTTTTAGTCAGTAAAAGTCCGACACGCCCTCCCGCTCCGCCCAGAGCGGGAGAAGTCATTTGATGATTTCCCATCCAGAAAAAAAAAGGCCTTTCACAATTTATGATATTGATGATGATTATGATTCTGGTAGGAACATTGCGGGATGCGGTATTCAACTAGAAATTTGAAAGAAAATAAAAATAATGTCTTTTCGCATCAACATTTAAAATTTGCGAGACAGTCGACTGAAACCTGCATTTTAATATTAAATTTTCAGATCATGTATGCAGACGGCTTTCAGACCGAGCTTCAAGAGAATTTATGTTCTTAATTTGGTACCTTTCTATCTGTGGAACGTATTTTATGACTATGCGCAAGCAAAAATGTCGGTTTGAACTAGAATTGAGAAAAGATTAGTTTAGTGGGTATGTACTTTGTTAGTTGCTATTTGGAACTATTTATGCTTGTCTCACAGACCAAAGTCGAAGAATTAGGTCGCACATACAATCATTAATAATAACTTTGTTTATACCTACCATACCATAAACGACACACAGCCCGACTTTACGATTTTACCCACTGCTGGGCATAAACTTCTCTTTCCTTGTGCCTACGCTCCTTTGCCAGCCTTACCCAAGTTCTTTCTGCGACGGCAACAATGTCGTCCGCCTCTCGCCGCTGGACGACCGACACTTCGTCTTCCAATATTTGGAGGCCACTCACTCACTGTCTTACTCCAGCCATCACTGCACCTAGCCAGGTGTCCTACCCAGCTCCGTTTGAGTTCCATAATTCCTTTTCTAATATCGAAAACCTTCGTACGTCTTCAGATATCGACATTATACATACTATGCATGGATTCTGAAATTCAAGCTATTTGCTTGGCCGTAGGTAATTTCTTTCAGACAGAAAGAAACTACTCCACGCTACATGTTACCATCTTTTTTTTTTGGATGAGAAATTATCAAATGACTTCTCCCGCTCTAGGCGGAGTGGGAGGGCGTGTCAGACTTTTACTGACTAAAACCCACCCGTGTTCCTTCAGTTGCCCATGTGCCAGGGTCACGGTGTCTCTTTCGAACAATCTCGCGACCCTGGCAGACATGTTACCATCTTTACAAACTCATTTGCTTCATCCTCGTTCATACATCACAAGGGCAATTCTTGTGCTTTTGGTTTTAGGACATTCGGTTTACTCACGATGATTTCCTTCACCGTTTGGCGAGCAGTGATTATGAAATTAAATACATCAAGAAAACTACCTGCCTGAATTCAAAGTCATGACCTAAATCTCGTACATCTGGCCCGATAACAACTTTGTTTTATTAATTAAACAGGAGCCGAGTAAAGAGAAAAAAAGTTAGATAGAACACTTAGTGAAAACGAAGAAATACCGCAGGCAGGGTGGGTGGGTCGAGGGCAGTAGGAATTTTCGGGCGGAAGAAATCGCAGGCAAAAGCTACTATCCAACACAAACTCAGAGAGAAAATACTACAGAAAAGTCGTTAAAATGAACTCTATTATCAAAACTTAGGGTGCCTTTTCCGATATCAACATCACAGGGTGGTCTAATCCCACACCACGTTCAACATAGTAATGTCAATTGTCGTCTTTATGAAGGCCCTCACATATTATGAGCTATTAACAGGTTCAACGTTATCACTTCACATCAAAACGATAAGTTATGTGTGGACATACGCTTAAGTTATCCGTAACTTGCTAACTTGCTTGGTTGCAAGTAATTCATGAAAAATACTTTCATGTAAACCATATGACGTTCTGTGTGGTGCCGGCCGTAAATAATAGCACCACCCCATTTCTTCCCGTGGGTGTCGAAAGAGGCGAATAAGGGACTTACTAGAGAATGGGCAGCAGCGTTCTCTATGCATTTTAACTGCATACTGCGATCGCCAACTCGCCTGCCAAGTGTGGCGATTATAGAAAATCCTGTGTGCAGCATTGGACGTATTTTGGCTGAAATGATGAAACCATATGAAGCAGCAGAGCAGCGGTGGCCCAGTAGTAATAGCCGCCACATACGAGTTGTAGATCGTAGGTTCAAGCCCAGACACGCGCTTCAGTTTGTATAAATTATTTCGACATCACTGCTCTCAAAATGGTGAAGGAAAACATCGTGGGGAACCGACATGTCCTAAAACCAAAAATTCGAATTCATGTGAAGTGAGCTACACGATTAGTGACATATGCGTGCACTGACTAGACAGCTCCACTCAATCTGTGTGGTTCTTTCCTCAAAAGACCATTTCAGACACCAATCTACATAGTCTTTACAAGATGTGACCAGGATTATGTGTGGACTTTAAAAAAAACCGTGACCTCTGAGTTTGTTTCGGCCTTTCTTTTCAGAGTAGAGAAGATTAGAAACTCTTACCTCATCTAGCTTACAAAACTATAATTGACTAGCTGTACCCTGCCACGCTTTACTGTGGCACATTGTGATTGATTGGTTGAGAAATGAGAAACAAAACAAAGAATACATTTAATTAAGTTTTTATTTAAGTTTCATTTTGCAATACTTGTATATTTAATTCAGATTGTATAATGATCAGAATCAGATGCAATTTTTTTTTGTAAATAAACAATTTAATTGGGAACGAATATTGTTTCTCATGTGACTGCGCCATTACTATTGCGGTTGTCAGCGAGTGTTTTCCTAGCTTCCGGCAGATGGCGTGGTCGCGGTCACGGATATTGACTGATGCAAAAAATAGATAAAAGCAATCCTTGATGCGGATTATACATCATGCTAAAATTTCAGCTCGATCGGTGCAGAACTTTTGAGTTTTTGAAGCGTACACAAACCAACATAACATTTTTATATATTGTTACGTATCTGCTTAGTGAAAGAAATGGATAAGGCAGATCTGATACAATTTATTAAATGAAAAAGAGTAAACTGTCAGAGTAGAACGCTTCAAGAGGGCTTCAGAGTAGACCGGCTTCAGAAGAACGCTTCAAGAGGGATTCAGAGTAGACCGGCTTCAGAAGAACGCTTCAAGAGGGCTTCAGAGTAGACCGGCTTCAGTAGAACGCTTCAAGAGGGCTTCAGAGTAGACCGGCTTCAGAGTTCAGAGTAGACGGGCTTCAGAGTGTGAACGCTTCAGAGTAGACGGGCTTCAGAGTAGTTTCCCCAGAGTGCGGGTGCTTCAGAGTAGTTTCCCAGAGTGTGGGCGCTTGAGAGTAGTTTCCCAGAGTGCGGGCGCTTGAGAGTAGTTTCCCTGAGTGCGGGCGCTTCAGAGTAGTTTCCGAGAGTCTACAGTCTTCCAGAGTGTACGGCCTCCAGAGTGTGGTCCTCTAGAGTGTGTAAAGAATTTTATAAATATAATTTTAAGTTAAGTTATTTAGTAAACAATCGTAATAATTAATAAAATCAAATAGCTAGACATATTGATAAAAATAATTTAAAATTATATAAACCAAAAAGTAGCCATTCATAGACTAAGCAGAACAGTAACTGACAGTTGACAATTTGGCGTGTCACAACATGAAAATTTGAGTTAATATTTATTTCAGCTATTTTAAGTTAATAAATCGTATTTAGATCGATTTGTTGAGTGTAGACATATAAATAAAATAAAATAAGTAAAGCATGAAGTGTAAACATAGAAACAAATAAAGAGGATGATAAAGAATCCTGAATTAAAGTGTAAGTATAGGATGAACACTATATTTCCCCAACGACCCCGAGAAAATTTTTGGCCTAGAACAAAAATTTTGCTAGTTAAAGTATTACAGCATTCACAAAACTTTCAAAACTCATTCAAACACACCGACATCTTACGAAGTTAGGTCAGGTAGGATTCACATTCAATGATCACTATTCAACCTGATAAATCAATAACTTTAAGGCTTATTTTAGGAGTTGTAATCCGCTCGCGTCTAAAACCACAAATGAGATGAAATAGAAAGATTTTAACAAAGGCTTATTTTTAACGGAGTTGTCATCCGCTCCTAATCAACTTTTAGTTGATATTTAGACTTTTAGAGTCATTAGTTAACATGGGCTTATTTTTATGGAGTTGTTATCCGCTCCAATCAACTTTTAGGAGTCGATAGGTTGACTTTTAGAGTCATTAGTTAACATGGGCTTATTTTTATGGAGTTGTTATCCGCTCCAATCAACTTTTAGGAGTCGATAGAAAGAAACAAGTTAGACAAACTAACTTGTAGAAAAAGAAAAGATATAAAGAAAGATTTAAAAAAAAAATGGTGGTTTAAGAACCGATGAATGAATTAAAAAAATAAATAGAGTTTTAATTAATCGAAAAGAACTCTATTATAGAGGAAGGATAAAAGAAAGGGATGAGTTATGAGTATAATGTAAGGAAAGAATTTATTTTATAATTAAATCAATTATATTTTAAAATCCTTAACATGCCATTTAGCTTGGTTGCCTTGTTGATCTTCTAGTATATATACTAATGGGGATAGCTTTTGCAAAACAGTGGACTTCACATATTTTGGCGCTAGTTTTGCGCTGAAATAAGTACCAGCCTGACTATTTACATAGTTTTTACGCCAAACTGTATCTCCTACGTTATATTCTTTAAAGGTATGACTTTCATTGTAACGGGAAGAGTTACGAGCATGAGCAATATGCAGAGCTGTCTGAACCTTATCGAAAGTTGCAGACAATAAACTTATGTTAGTAGCATAGATGTCCCGAGGTAAGAAAACGATTTCATCAAGATTATTAGTTGGTGTATAAAGTGAGCCAGAAGTGACCGTTTCTCGTCCGAAGAGCAAAAAATTAGGAGAGAAACCAGTGGTTACATTAGTTGTGCTGTTCATAGCATATTGGACTTTAGGAAGGTGGATGTCCCAAGATCTATGGTCATCACCAACCAAAGATGACAAAGCTGTGATTATAGTACGATTATATCTTTCAGTGGGATTAACTTGAGGGCAATAGTGAGGAGAAAAAAATATGTATGGTATGTTATATCTGCCCAGAAAGTTATAGAATTCATGGGATTGGAATTGTGATCCATTGTCCATAATAATGGTTTGAGGTACTCCATGAACTAGAAAAACAAAATTTTCTAAGTTAGAGATGATGTTAGCACTAGTAGCCCGTTTTAAAGGAAAGATCAGGGAATATTTAGAAAAATAACAATTAACCACTAGGATAAATTGATTTCTACGTCTAGTCATAGGTAGAGGACCCATTAGGTCCAAAGAAATTGTTTGAAAGGGCCTGGAACAAATTTTTGGTTTACCCATAAGGCCAAAGGGAGAGTGATTTGCGTGTTTGTAAGTTAAGCAACTATCACAGGTAGAAATTATTTTAGCGATATCTTTAAACATGGCTGGCCAGTAATATAAAAGTGATAATTTTTTATAAGTTTTAAAGATTCCTAGATGAGGCTGACCTGGATACCCATGATTATCTTTAACAAGGGTTTCTCGTAGATTAGGATGAGGAACTTCTTTCCATGCGAAATCTTCAGTTAACGCGTGGGGAGATTGAGTATAGCGAAATAATTTATTTTCACGAATAGTATAATTGGGATATTGATCAGGATTGTTACGACATTCTAAAAGTAGTTTGTTATAGTGTTCTAATGTTGGAGATATAGGTTGGGAATCAACTGAGACAGGATTAATGCCATATGATGTAGAGTTACGAGAGAGTAAATCAGGGACTAAATTTTCTTTACCCCTTTTGTGTTTTAGAATAAAATTAAAGGATGACAACCTAAGAGCCCACCGCGCGAGTCTACCAGATGGATTGGATAATTTCAGAAACCATTTAAGTGCTGCGTGGTCTGTATAAACAGTGAATTGCTTACCATTATCGATATAACAACGCCAATGTTCTAAAGCTGAAATTACTGCAAGAGTTTCTCTTTCAGTAGTTGAGTAATTTCGTTCGTTTTTATTAAGAGATTTGCTCATATACGCTATGACTACTTCTTTGTCGTCTTTTATTTGTGTTAACATACCACCAATGGCAAAGTTAGAAGCATCGCAATGTACAGAGAAAGGGAGATCGTAGTCGGGACAAGCTAGTATAGGAGTGGTAACAAGAGCTTCTTTTAGTTTATTAAAAGCCAGAGTAGCATCTTTATCCCAAATGAATTTAGGGGCGTTTTTACCGGAAGAAGTTAATTTATTAAGTGGAGTTGCAATTGCGCTGAAGTTGGGAATAAAACGTCGAAACCAACTACAAGTTCCAATAAATTTTCTTACTTCTTTACGAGAAGTGGGAGTAGGGAATTCGAGTATTGCTTTAATTTTAGCTGGATCTGATCGTAAACCGTACTCATCTACAATGTACCCTAAGTATTTAAGTTCATTTTTAAAGAATTGACTTTTATCGAAGTTAATAGTTAATCCAGCAAACGTTAATTTCTCAAGAACTTTAACTAGATAAGAGATATGCTCTTCAAATGATTCAGAGATGATTATTATATCATCAAGGTAACAAAAGACCTTATTGTCAAATTCAGGAGTAAAAAGCATGTCCATAAGTCTTTGCTGAGTAGCTGGAGCATTAGTTAAACCAAAGGGCATGATAACAAAGCGATACATGCCGCGACCAGGGACATAAAAAGCTGTTTTATCTTTATCCGATTCTTCTTTTAAAGGAATTTCCCAAAATGCTTTAGCAATATCGATGCTTGAAAGAAATTTAGCGTTTTTAAGGTTATCTAAAATTTCATTAACAAACGGAAGATTGTACGCGTCTCTACGAGTAACTGAATTTAGTTTACGGCTGTCAACACAGAATCGCCATTCACCATTCTTTTTAGGTGTAATGATAACTGGAGAAAGCCAAGGACTTTCGCACTTTTCAATAACACCCCATTTTAACATTTTATCGACTTCTATAATGAGAGCTTTTTGCTTTTCAGGAGAAAGACGATAACATCGTTGTTTAATTGGAGGGGTGTCACCTGTATCAATATGATGACTAATTAGATGAGTGCGACCCAGTGCTTCTTTACTTTCGAAAGATATAGCTTTAAATCGTTTAATCATATCATCAGCAATAGTTTTTTGCTCTAAAGAGAGATGATTATAAGGAAGTATTTGTTGAGTAGTTTCAGTGACTACTGAACATTTAGTATTTGCTTTAAAAGCCGAAGAAAGTATGTGTGGAATAAGGTTAAACTTTTTCCAAAAGTCGACTCCTAAAATAATTGAAGGAGATATATTAGGGAATACGAAGGCTTGGATTAGATGAGTTTGATTATTGTATCTAATCGGAATATTAATTGAGCCAAGGGATTTACTTTTATGTTTACTGGCAGTAGTAATCGTCA
The DNA here is from genome assembly GCA_932294355.1 of Aporophyla lueneburgensis. Classification (NCBI taxonomy): domain Eukaryota; kingdom Metazoa; phylum Arthropoda; class Insecta; order Lepidoptera; family Noctuidae; genus Aporophyla; species Aporophyla lueneburgensis. The sequence continues at coordinate 15,480,842 of OW028759.1, forward strand.
TTGAAAAAGACTTGGATAACGTGAAGCCTAATTTTAAAATTTCTAGGTGAGAGTTATTACCAAGTATTGTAATAGAACTACCGCTATCTAGTAAGCCGGAAAATAATTTGTCATTGATAGAAATATCAATAAAAGGACGATTAAAATCTTTTTCATTATCGTATAGTGAAGTTATTTTATAACAATGAAAGAAATTTTTTATAGTTTTTAACCAATCATGCCAGTCTGATTGATTAAAGTTTTTATTACCCAAGTCGTTGTTTAGTTTTTTGAATTGTTAGTTTTATTACAGTTAGGACAATCAGTAGATTTAACACCTTTTAAACCACATCTAAAACAAATAATTAATGTACGAGGTTGAGAACAATTAGTTAGTGTATGACCATTAGTGCGGCACCGTACGCAAAAAGCATTATAATTAACTTTATTAATTGTATTAACTTTATTGTTAAAATTTGTTCTAGTAGGGAACGCGTTAGAAGTTGAGGGTTTTGATGTTAAGTTACTAGATTTATAGTTAAATTCAACAGTTAAAGGATTATTAGTAGTTTGAGGTTCTTTAAAACGTTTTTCTTTGTCCAAAAATTCTTCATATTTTTGACAACATGAAATGAGCGCATGAATAGAATTAATATTATTATTCGCAATGTAAGGTGAATAGCAAGGTCGAAGGTTACGAATAATAATTTGGAGCTTTTTAGTTTCCATTAGTTTTTCTGAAAGTCTGGAAAACATGCCAGATAATATGGAAACAAAAATAACAATAGATTCATCTTTGCCTTGAGTTCGATTATTGATGGCTTCTAATAATTTATGGTCATAGTCAAAACCACCAAAGTCTGTAATCAAAGCTTCGCAAAGATCACTCCATGACGACAAAGAGTCACGTTTAAAACGATACCAATGTAAAGCGTTATCAGTTAATAATTCAAACGCATGATCTAATAATTTGTCCTGAGAAATATTCCTAGAAATACTAAATTCCTGAATTTTCTGGATAAAGGAACGCGGACACGAGTTTCCGTCGTATTTTATTCGTTTTAATTCGTTAAGGGAATGATTAGGAATAGAGTTAGGTTGAGACTGAATGTCGGGAAGCATAGTATGAAACATTGTTACATTGGGGCTATTAGGAGTCAAAGAAGGAGGGATTTCTATAGGTTGAGAGTTAATGTCATTGGAAACGGTTGTTAAAGAATTAAATTTTGATTCTAAGGTTAGAAATCTTTCTTTAGTTTGAGATAAACGATTTACCTCTGAGGGATCTGAATCAATATCAATCCTCTCAAGTCGAAAATAAACATGATTAATAAAGGTTTTAATTTTTTTATTTAATCTTTGGTTGCCCTGTTCTAACGATTGTATTTTTGATTCGATATAATTTAGAGTAGTGGTAAGTTCGTCTAAATCAGTTTTAACCTCCAATATCGAGTCTAAAATATCTTCAGAAGGAGTACGAGGTGCGAGTTGAAGAATTTGTTTTTTAAGATGTATTACTGTATCTTCTGGTTCCTCTAATCTTATTTTGATTTCATATTCAAGCTCAGCTTTGTTTAAAAGTTCAAAGAAAATAATTCTATCCATGGTTAAGAAATTAATGTTGAAAGAGGAAAAATGAAAATTGCTGAATGCAATTGATGACTAAGAAAAGTGTTAGAGAAAAGTCAAATGTTAGAAGGGACTCGAAGAGAGTGTTCAGGACTCAACTCAAGTGTTAGGACTCAAAAAACGTACACTAAGGAAAACTTATTTTTGGTGGTAAAATTTGGAACTACAGCATAAAGGTTAGTACATATGAAAGTAAACTTTAGTACCTAGTTTTGCCACAGTACAAAAGGACTAGTACTCCATGCCCATAAAACTCTATGGCCTGGTTTGTTACCTAGCAACCGATGACAAATACAAGACGATAAATATTTTGGGTTTTTACCTAGGAACCGATGACAAATATTATGAGAGCCTACGTATTTTGGTATGATTCCCAGATGATGAATGTATAAATATATTATATAAATGTATAGTAAGATAGTGAAGTATTTGTAATAGGAGTTATGTAGATGTGTAGGTTTGTAAAAACGTCCACAGGATATTCTCCTGTTTCTGTCGTGAAGTGTCTCAGTCCCCTAACTTGGTAGTGACCACAAGGGTTTTAAAAACACGCCAAGCGAAAACTGAGTACGATTACCAGTGGGTAAACGCAGTGGTGTGCAAGTGTGTGGGATGCAGTGTAATGATGTATTGGTAGAGAGTTATGTGTAGGAGGAAACGTCTACGGGATATTCTCCAATAGAACGTCGTAGAGTAAGCCAAACCCCAACTTGTAAGTGACCACGAATGGTTTTAAGAACACTCACAAGCGAAGAATGGATGCCAATTACCATTGGGTAAAGGTATGTCTGTGGGGATGTAGTATTAGATGATGTTCAGTATGAAGTATGTTGAGTAGGATGTAGGAGTCAGTTGAGTAGGTTGTAGGAGTCAGGAGAGCTGAAAAAAATAAAAATAAGTTAGTTATGTCAAATAGGGAGTCCAAAAGGAAATGCTAGTGTTAGTTTTTTTAGAATTTTGAAAAAAAAAGTGGGTTCGTGTCTATTTGGGCGCCAAACTGTTACGTATCTGCTTAGTGAAAGAAATGGATAAGGCAGATCTGATACAATTTATTAAATGAAAAAGAGTAAACTGTCAGAGTAGAACGCTTCAAGAGGGCTTCAGAGTAGACCGGCTTCAGAAGAACGCTTCAAGAGGGATTCAGAGTAGACCGGCTTCAGAAGAACGCTTCAAGAGGGCTTCAGAGTAGACCGGCTTCAGTAGAACGCTTCAAGAGGGCTTCAGAGTAGACCGGCTTCAGAGTTCAGAGTAGACGGGCTTCAGAGTAGACGGGCTTCAGAGTGTGAACGCTTCAGAGTAGACGGGCTTCAGAGTAGTTTCCCCAGAGTGCGGGTGCTTCAGAGTAGTTTCCCAGAGTGTGGGCGCTTGAGAGTAGTTTCCCAGAGTGCGGGCGCTTGAGAGTAGTTTCCCAGAGTGCGGGCGCTTCAGAGTAGTTTCCGAGAGTCTACAGTCTTCCAGAGTGTACGGCCTCCAGAGTGTGGTCCTCTAGAGTGTGTAAAGAATTTTATAAATATAATTTTAAGTTAAGTTATTTAGTAAACAATCGTAATAATTAATAAAATCAAATAGCTAGACATATTGATAAAAATAATTTAAAATTATATAAACCAAAAAGTAGCCATTCATAGACTAAGCAGAACAGTAACTGACAGTTGACAATTTGGCGTGTCACAACATGAAAATTTGAGTTAATATTTATTTCAGCTATTTTAAGTTAATAAATCGTATTTAGATCGATTTGTTGAGTGTAGACATATAAATAAAATAAAATAAGTAAAGCATGAAGTGTAAACATAGAAACAAATAAAGAGGATGATAAAGAATCCTGAATTAAAGTGTAAGTATAGGATGAACACTATAATATAGACTTGTAAAAGTGTTTGTACAAACCTACTTACAGAAATAAAATCACCGCGTAGTCGATTAGGGTCCACTCCCTCTCGCCCTGAGGTGGCCTGTAATCCAGCAGTTGGGAACATTATACATATACTGGTCATGTATGCATGTTTAGTTGAAATCACGAAATCTTACTAAAAGTTCCTCTCATTTAAAATATCAGTTAGTCTGTATTACGTAAGTCACTCCAGTTTGTCCCTTTTGACGGGAATTCTCCCGGAAACACGACGAATTACACGGAAGAGGAAGTCACCTTCCGACAACTTCCGCGCATCCATCACTCGGAGGAACAGGACTGACTGAACTGAGGACTCACTTAGTCAGAAATGATGGACTTCCTTACAAATAGAATTCATGATAATTCGCGCAGAAATTTAAACGAGTTGGCCTTATGTAATTTAATTTAATATAAGCTTAGTTCATTTCAAGTGTCTGTTATCGAAAATAAGCAGAAATGTTAAAAACGAAAAAGAAGTGTCAAGTCATATAATTTTTAATGCAGACTCCGAGGTTCTAAGATATTTTTTTTTTAACCGTTTATAGGACGGCTCATACAAAGTGGCCAGTAAACTAGACAATCACTTCAAGGTACCCAGGACCTTGAAGTGTACAGTCACTTCTTCACTCTCCTTTATAGGACGGCTCATACAAAGTGGCCAGTAAACTGGACAGTCACTTCAAGGTACCTAGGTCCTTGAAGTGGACGGTCACTTCTTCACTCTCCTTTATAGGACGGCTCATACAAAGTGGCTAGTAACCTGGACAGTGTACAGTCACTTCAAGGTACCCAGGACCTTGAAGTGAACGGTCACTTCTTCACTCTCCTTTATAGGACGGCTCATACAAAGTGGCCCGTAAACTGGACAGTCACTTCAAGGTACCTAGGACCTTGAAGTGAACGGTCACTTCTTCACTCTCCTTTATAGGACGGCTCATACAAAGTGGCCAGTAAACTGGACAGTCACTTCAAGGTACCTAGGACCTTGAAGTGAACGGTCACTTCTTCACTCTCCTTTATAGGACGGCTCATACAAAGTGGCCACTAAACTGGACAGTCACTTCAAGGTACCTAGGACCTTGAAGTGGACGATCACTTCTTCACTGTTCAGTTTACTGGGCACTTTGTATGAACCGTCCTATGAAGGGTTAATCTCTAGTAAAAATCTAAAATTTTCTCTCCGTTTCTTCCCTGAAAAAATAGTTCAAATGCCAGTTGATCGTCAGACATGGTCTCAATTAATACCCTATGGATATGATATAAATAGGAACATGATGTTTAAAGCTAATCATTCAATGAACTTGGAAACGTTGAATTGATGATTTGAATGATTACACCTAATTGATGGCTGCTGCGGTGAACAAATGCAGTTACTCCCACAAATACGTGGAGTTTAATGTAAGACTTATACAACATTAATTTTTGTTTATGCGAAACCCGAAACACGGGTCTAATATTTTTATGTAAAGAATCTATGAAAAAAATTTCAAAACTGTATCATTAATAATCACAAAGTTATAAGCTTGATAAGTTACCTGGCTGTCCACGCAAAAACATATGCAGATCACCACAAACAGCTAGTGTACGTACCATCTCCGTGTTATGGACGTTTGAATACGAGAAAGACATGATAAATTTAAAATCGAAACAAAACACTAAGGCCCGCGACTTGGAAGCGTAATTAAATATTTTTGGTACAAAATATAACATGGTGTAAAAATTATTGGAATCGATTCAGTTACTGATTCTGAACAAACTATATTCAGGTTTCGCATATACTAAAAATAATCTTGTATAGTAGACAAGGTTTGAGCAAGTTTTGGTGATAAGAATGTCAGAACTCACAGATAAAACCTACTTTACCATTTAACAATACATGCAAACAGGTGCTAGACCACTTTTCTGTATTGCTCTTAGCTCGGACATATGCCCTGAAGACCGATATCTCAAGGAATCCCGGTATACCTGTCAGTTTTAGTACATCTAGATCTAGGGTACCTATCCAGGCACTCAGTTTTATTGAACAAAAGGAACAGGCAAAGATGGGACCATATTAAATTGGCTCAACAATACGATTTTCCAAAAATAATTCCATTTGTATTATTGTATTGTACGAACAAACAAAGTAAACAATGTTCGTAAATAGAAAAAGGGTTTTTTGATGAAAAGGTCTGGCCACTTCTCAGTTGTGTTACAAAGTAGGGAAGATCAGAAGGTCCACTTGTACAAACCTACTTACTTACAGAAATAAAATCATTTATCATTATCATTTATCCCTAGCACATGGGCAACTAAAGGAACACGGGTGGGTTTTAGTCAGTAAAAGTCTGACATGCCCTCCCGCTCCGCCCGAAGCAGGAGAAGTCATTTGATAATTTCCCATCCAAAACAAAAAAAAAAGTGTCTGTACCAAAAAATATTTTTTTTTTAACATTTGTAGGTCTGTCTGTCTATTTGTTCCGGCTAATCTCTGAAATAGCTGGACCGATTTTGATGGGACTTCTATTGGCAGGTAGTAGTGTTAATAAGGAGTTACTTAGACAACTTTTATTTTAGAAAAAAAAAATACCTGCGTTAATTTCCAACATCCACGCGGGCGAAGCCGCGGGCAAAAGCTAGTTTGACATAAGCATAAAAGTAACTCATCATCTGCCTAGCCTTCCTGTTGGGGTCAGCTTCCAGTCTAAAAGCATTTAGTTGTGGGTTTGATTCCCAGGCCGGACAACGTGTTATGGGCTTTTTCTCTCTGGAATTTCTCAGTAGCAGCCCGGAGTCTGGCTTTGTAGCCGGTTGATCGCAATAGGCTCGCTCCCTATTACATGGGACTTAAACTTATGGTGGGTGTAACTTAGCTCAACCCTTTTTTTGTGTGTGGTAAATGACTTCTCCCGCTCTGGGCGGAGCGGGAGGGCGTGTCAGACTTTTACTGACTAAAACCCGCCCGTATTCCTTCAGTTGTCCATGTGCCGGGCCACGGTATCTTTTTCGAACAAATCTCGCGACCCTGGCAGCAGCCCCACCCTTCGGAGGGAGAATAAAGCTTATTGTTCTCTTATAATAATTTAGCTTGTAAGAAACAAATGTTGCAAAGTATGGTTTTACCAGAGTTTTGAATAGAAGTAAATTGCACCAACATTGCATCCACATTGTTCCGACTTTGTTTCAAAGTTTGACATTGACGGGCAGAACTTCCTTTGCATACAGTATGTTCTATGGCTGTCAGGAGCGCATAAGGCCTTGTCCACACTTGTATGTACACTATATGTTTAGTAGACTGTACATTTGTAGACTATTTTCTATTAAGTACCTGGTACTTGTTGAGAGGCTTACACTGTCCTCCCGTACCAATTAACACTGTAATCTGAAACCATTGTAAAAGCCAATTCTTTTTAAAAGATGGATGGAGTTTCTTGTCGGCTCTTCTTCATAGGAATCAACCAATTGGAGCCGTGCATCTAGCTTTTGATGTTTCATAATCGCCCATGTAGGTTTATGTGAAATATTTTGATTTTGGGTACACAAAATGACACATGTTCGCGTATCATTCTGCGTCCACCGTAGTGATAATGATACCAAAGGTGCCAAGAAATGGAGAACTGATACACCAACAAACTTTTTGACAAAAAATTAAACCGCCGAATAAACTGAAAAGCATAAAATAATAAACCTTAAAATTATGAGTCGGCGCTTTGAGTGATCTTTGTTCATTGATTATTCAGCGCCGACTCAAAATTTTAAGGTTTATTATTTTATGCTTTTCAGTTTTTCGGCGGTTTAATTTTTTGTCAAAAAGTTTTTATTTTATAATTTTTTGTGACTTTAGTGTACTCATAATACTTGGCAAGGTATACCCTATCCAACAAAAAAAGAATTATCAATATCGGACTACTCTGTATAAAGTTATGCGTGGTCATACATAAAAAAAAAACATTAAAAAAATTAAATATACGCGTCGAATTGAGAACCTCCTCCGTTTTTTTTCGTCGGTTGAAAATGATACAAGTATGGACCAATCTTAAAGGCTCGTATTCACTACGCAACAACTGCCGCGCAACGCGTGACGCTCAACATGTTCGGTAAAGTTGCACAGAAACACGTGACGTTGCCTGCTGTCGCACAACATGATGCGCAACAAACAACATTACTACACAAAAGGGCGTCGTTGCTGTTCCACATGTTGAGCATCATCATTTCAGAGACGTTCACTGTTGGACAGAGGACACCTCCCCAAAGGGAGTCTGCCATAATCGCCACGTTTAGCAGGCGGTTTCGCGATCGCAGTATCGTGGTAAAACGCATAGCGAACGACTGCTGCCCATTCTGTAGTTGGTCCTTTAGTCGCCTTTTATGATACCCACAGGAAGAAATGGGATGGTGTTATCGTTTACGTTCGGCACCACACGGAATTTGCGTAACATATCGCGCGTCAAATGTTGCCTAGTGGATATGAGACTTAATAATTGCCAGTTTCCTGATTTTTCGACTCCTGGTATTATTATATACAAGATTATTTTTAGTATATGCGAAACCTGAATATAGTTTGTTCAGAATCAGTAACTGAATCGATTCCAATAATTTTTACACCACCACCATCACCATGTTATATTTTGTCCCAAAAATATTTAATTACGCTTAAAAGTTGGTATCCGCAATTATATGTTTGCACATAGGTCACGACAGTTCATAGCTTTTTAGGCGGCGTGGGCGCACAGCGGGACGGCGACGGCGGGGCGCCCTCCGCTAGATGCATATGTTTTTGCGTGGAAAACTAGGTAACTTAACAAGCTTATAACTTTGTGATTATTAATGATACAGTTTTGAAATTTTTTTCATAGATTCTTTACATAAAAATACTAGACCCGTGTTTCGGGTTTCGCATAAATAAAAATTAATGTTGTATAAACAACCAACTATTAGAAACACTGCAGTGTATGCATCAGTAGGAGGCCGAAAAACCCAACGTTGTCTCCAAATTTCGCTGCAATAAAAAGGTTTACTAGGATTGAACCTTCTGTACTTTCATGTTTATCAGTAGTGACGTGGGTAGTAACGGCAGACAAAGATATATTTTATTCATTACTTAATATTTCACTTATTTTTATGTAGGGTTAAGACTAAGGGGAAATACGAGTATGTCATTCGGCAGAAAGAGTTTTAGTACAGTTCTCGACCGTATTTACTTATTGCATTAGATACATATTACATGTGGCTTGTAGTGGTAAAGGAAAAGGGACTTTATTTGTGAAATAGAATTGAATTAGAAATGGGTTAAAAGGAACATATTTGAGCTATTACTTCAGTGAAAGATAACATCATCATCATCATCAATTCAGCCGAAAGACTCCCCAAAAATGGGGGAGAGGGCTGCCATAATCGTTACGTTTGGTATTAGAGTTGGCGATCGCAGTATGATTGTAAAATGCATAGAGAACGCTGCTGCCCATTCTCTAGTAAGTCCCTTAGCCGCCTTTTACGACACCCACGGGAAGATGTGGAATGGTGTTTTTCTTTACGTCCTGCACCACACGGATAATATTATGAGGTAATCGGCATGTTCTACAAACAAAAATTCGGAGATTTGTGACATATTCACCAACTCACACTGGACCCGCGTGGTGAATTGCCCATTCCCTTTTGACTACTCACACTTATTCAGCTCTTCGGATGCGTACGCGTCTCCATACAAAATCGTTGTTTTCTATGGGCAAAAGCTAGATTAAGCTGAATTGAGCTGAATAAGTGTGAGTAGTCTTTTAAAGAGAGGAGGCTTGACTCCCAACAGTAGGTAGGTAATTTAATTTTTTTTTTTTTTTTGTAAAGACTACAAATAAAATTGTATTAGAGTCTTTACAAATGACCCGTTGATATTAAGAAATAAAGTAAAAGCTATTATTCGTTTAAAAATGGGGCGTCGGGCGTAATTGAAAAACGAATTTTTGGTTATCGAAATAGAGCCTATAAAAGAAATATAGTCTGACATAATTGTCAAAGTTTTCAACGAGTGTCAGATATTATATTCATCCAGTCAAAACAACCCCACAACTAATCCATTTTTTGTCTTACAAGCAAAAAATACTTTTTCAATAATAACTTAAACCAATTTATTTTTATGTCACAGCTAATTATACTCCATTTTTTGTCCGAAATGTCCGCCATATTTTTAGACGAAAAAAAAAACTGGTAGCTATTAACCTAGAACTTGAAAATGGAAGGGTCGGCGAAAATAAGTTTCTAGTTAAGAAAATAGACCTCTTGTCTGAGGGAGGGATAGATGGAAATATTTACTGTTATTCCAATAGTTTTCTGTTTAGATTTTCTCGTGGAAATAACTAGATTGTAATTTTAGGTTGTTGAGATACTACGTAAGGTTTTTTTACCGCTTTGATCTAGAGATTGCAAACGCTTATGCTGAGCATGAAGTCCTGGGTTCGTTTCCCAGGTCTAGCAAAGGAAGAAAATTGAGTTTTACCATCAGGGATTTTCCACTAGTAGTCCGGAGACTGAATTTGTGCCGGTTAATTGTAACAGGTTCGCGTCCTATTACATGGAACTTAAACATAACTGGCGAAATGCGGGTGTATCGTACGTACACCTCTGCCCAGCCCTTCGGGGAAACAAGTCGTGAAGTTACTTTTTTTTTATGATACGTTACGCATATATCGAAGTACGAACTAAGGAGTAGAGTTAGTCGTTATCAGATCAAAAGCAATCCGTTTTTCATAAAACTAAGCCGCTTACTGTTTTTAGTTGTTTTGATTTAGTCTTTAACAATTAAGTAACTCAGTAATTTGCCTCTAAAGATATTTCGGTGACTTTCAACAATACAAAATATCTATTGAATTATCTATATTCCCACTTCTGGGACGGAGTGGGCCATAGACAAAAACGCGTGCCTACCGTGGGTTGGTAAATGTCATCGTATTTTTGGTTCTAGGACATCCCGATTTCCTCATATTTTCCTTTACTGTCTTAAGAGCAGTGATGAACATATAATGTAAAAAAATATTCAGAAAGTAAAGCGCCAGCCTGGGTTCAAACGCACTCGTAAGTAGGGGTCAAATTTCAACAATGAAATCTTCAAACACATCAAAATACCTTTCTGCTATTCATTTTATCAAAAGCAGTAAAAAAGGTGACATTTATCCTAAAATTTCGAGACCCCTGTCATCCCTCGCTTTTGGTTATATTTTGAAACTGAATGTTACCCTACGAACCCTCATACTTTAAATACGATATTAAGTGTTAGTGTCTAGATTTTTTGTAGGTTATTCCTACTGTTAATTTATAAACTGTCTTGTGTGGTGCCGGACGTAAAGAATAGCATCACCCCATTTCTTCCCGTGGGTGTCATAAAAGGCGACTAAGGGACTTACTAGAGAATGGGCGTTCTCTATGCATTTTACCACCATACTGCGATCGTCAACCCACCTGCCAAGCGTGGCGATTATGGCAAAACCTCCCAAATTGGGGGAGGCCTATGTCCAGTAGTGGACGTCTTACGACTGTAATGATGATTCCTACTGAATTGGACTAGAAAGCTCTTTTTTTTTGTGGGTGGGAAATCATCAAATAACTTCTCCCGCTCTTGGGCGGAGTTGGAGGGCGTGTGAGACTTTTACTGACTAAAACCCACCCGTGTTCCTTCAGATGCTCATGTGCCAGGGCCACGGTATATCTTTCGAACAAATCTCGCGTCCCTGGCAGGCATCGGTCGACTGGAAACCTCTAAGATTATTATTGAAATTGTGTATGTTTTTTTAAACAATCCATTTATCATCATCGTTTCAGCCGAAAAACATCCACTGCTGGACATAGGCCTCCCCCAAGCACCGCCACTTTGACTGGTTCTGTGCTTCTCGCATCCAACGGATTCCCGCGGCCTTCACAAGGACATTGGTCCACCTAGTGGGAGACCATCCAACGCTACGTCTTCCGATACGCGATGACAGTCCAGAACCTGTTGGCCCTATTGGACAAGTGTTCTGCGATTTACGTTCGTTAGTTCCACTAAACGATTCAATATCCTTTTGAAACCTTTTATTTTAATACAAGCCAGTGTAGCCGTAAGGCTTTCCCATCGGTAAAAATGAAAAAGTTCCGTACAAATTTCCAATCTCTTTTGAATTTTTAAAAATCCTTTGTTCTTGCTCATCGTCGTCGTGTAAGGAATTTTAGAGCAAAATTGCATGGTTCAAGTTCCTGTGGTTTAGGGCGTGAGTTGTCCGTCAGTAAATGAATTAGACGATTATGGTTTCCGAACCAAGAATTTGAAGGTAAGAACATTACTTAAGGTAAAAGCTCATAAAATTCATATTTCTCCATCCAAAAAAAACTACATTACTAAGTTCTGATTTTCGGTAGCTACATTGACAATTTCTCAACTTCAAATTCTCGTTCGAGAAACCGGGTACAAGTCTGTGTATCACGTAATCGAATACTTAATAACGATATATAATCCTATTTCTAGTAACTCGTCATTAGAAATTCACGTTGCTTGGGATTTGTCAACGTTGATTCGATCATAGGCCCTAGCATGAACGCGCGACTCAATCTGAGTTGTATGATTTTTAATTCGATGGCCTCTCGATGGGCTTTTTTTTGTGGATGGGAAATCATCAAATGACACCTCCCACTCTGGTTGGGGCGGAAGGGCGTGTCATACTTTTACTGACTAAAACCTACCCGTGTTCGGCGTGGAACACAAGGCGCCGCCGTCGAGACAGGCCTGGTCCTTACCAATTAGGTAATTCGATGGGCTAAGGTCAATGTCTATATGACAGTCGTTTGGTTACCTTTATGATGTTAGTGTCTTTCAAAGTTTTGAATAAAGGTAGAATGATGAATTATATTTTTTTTCTAATACTCTCCGATATCGATATCCAATACGTGTGTAAAATATTGACAGCTAATTAATTTTGACCCTGTATTTAATACAACTCTAAAATTACCAACCCATCTTGAGCGTGATGATCAATGCTTGTGTCTTCTTTGTATGAGAAGGGGCTTTGGCGTTTATTGAGACAGTAATAGGCTGGTCGGACAAAGTGTTATTGGGTTTTTCATTAGACATTTCTTAGTAACAGCCCGGAGTTTGTAAGTTGGAGGTGTGATACCCACGTGCCTCGGAAAGCACGTTACACCGTTGGTTCGACGTCTATCCTTTCTCCAATCGTGTCGGATTGCCGTCCAATTGGACTATGAGAGTGAGGGAAGAGTGAGTGCTCCCGTGTCTGCGCACACACTTGAGCACTATAATATATCCCGCGCCGATGGCTAGTCTCCGTTGAGATTGACCGCCGTGGTCGAAATACGGTCTGAGGGACTATATAATAAGCTGGTATCATTTAATCCGCGCGTTCGAGCTAGGCCTACAGAGTCTAGAGCGTTGAGTGGGTGTTATCCTTTAAGTCATATTCATACGAACCTTTCTTGATTTCGTAGGCAGATCACTTTCGTATCATAATAGCCTCAAGGTACTCTATATTTAGAAGGAGATTTCCAGTATCTGTTTTCATTAAATGATTTTATTTCTGAAAGTAGGTTTGTACCTTTACACGTCAGTCTTATTAAAAAATACTAGATAAGGTCGGTTTTTCTCATCTAAGTACTCCGAGAAGAAAGGCCGAAAAGAATTCAGATGTGACAGTCTTTTTTAAAGTCCTAACCAGATCATGTGAAGACCTTTTAGATTGGTCACTGAAATGGTATTTTCAGGAAAGTCCTACACAGATTGAGTGGACATATCCAGTCAGTGCATGCTTTTGTCAGTAGTCATGCAGAACATAAAGAGATCAACGATTCTGATCGTTGATCGAGATTTGCTCACATCACACTCACAGTGTCAGCAAATATCCCAAGAAAATGACAAGAAGTACAGTAACGCAGCCGCTACAAGCCAGAAAAAAAAAGTAATCTCGCTCCCTTAAGAACCTCAACATGTGGATTGGTCTCTGAAATGGTCTTTTGAGGCTTTCCTCAACCTCAACCCACGATAATTGAGTGGACCTGTCAATAAACCCCACCGCGATCCGTGTGAAAGTCAACTAAAATGCAGTTCACCCTTTCATTACTCGCTGCGCAAAAAAAAAGACTTATCGAACAAATCTTAAATGTCCCATGATCTATTTACCCAAGCTTTTCCAAAACGTATTAATATGTTGTTCTACCCTCCTCCACTTAAAACGTCCGCCACGCGCGTAAAACCGCGTACATTCATAAATCCGTGAATTCTTTCGAAACGTTTCCGGAATAATTCATACAAAAAGTTCTTTCCAAGTGCGTTCTGGAGTGCTAACGTTGCTTGTAATGCACTTAATAAAGTACCGGATCAGTGTTGTGACACTTTTAGTGGCAAAGAAGCTATCTCAAGTGCCTTTTGGATCGGATGAGAGTTAAGATAGGGATGGTGGCCATTGTGTAAGGACATTTTTCGCTGGACAATTCTTCGGATAGTGTCTTTAGATTTTCTTTCATTGTGCTGTGTTGATCTTGAAAGGGTTTTAGGTCATAAATTGTGGTATCAGAGGTCGGTTCTTCCTCAAGTTGCTGGACAAAAGAATTGAACCCATGTTACTCCTTTTATATTAAAAGATCTTAAGTTCAGTGATGAGGTAAAGAACAAACGCGAGAGATGCGCTCAAACTAGTTCTGACACCTAAATAAAAATACTCAGATCATAATCTGAGAGCTATGGATGAAAGATGATCACAACTAAATACAAATTGGTATCCAAAATACAAAAATTAAACGAAGGTTTGACCATTTATAAGATGGAGTGACGACATCGTACAAATAGCCGAAATATTATGGTCAAGACGGGCAGAAGAAACAAGACTATGGTACAGATCATAAACTGTAAAATTATCTGAAAATTTTTTCAGTGTGATGATCTGTACCACATTCTTAATTATGTTACCACTTGTAATGATTTTATACCTTACATGTGGTTATCTTAGCATTGTATTGTGTATTTAATACAAGGTTCTCGTATTGCTAGGTGTAAGGGCCGCGTTAGCGGGTGAAAGCCTACTGCAAACCGTTTCCGATGGCTTGCCTCTTCTGCGCATCTTTGCCATAATTTTCATCACTTCATCTTTGAAATGGTCTACATTTTAATCGCGAAAATATTACACCCTTTAACCACACCATTCTGATACACGTTGCGTAACATCCAGCCAACTATATTTGCAACGGGGCTCGCGGTTAAAATATCGGATTTCTAGTTACAGTCACGTCTGAAGCTTGGTCGCTTTTTCTGACTCTGACAGCACCGAACTTTTTCAGGTCATATTGTTGTAGGAACTATACGAATATGAAATTTCCGGTTATAGAAATTAAAAAGAGATCTTGAAGAAATATGTGGGTGTAATTTTGTGTGGGTGTACTTATATGTAGGTGCACCTCTGCCTTACCCATCGGATATAACTGGCGTGATGTTCTGTGTGTTATGTTTCTAAGTTATTACAAAATACTGGCTGCCATCAAATATTTACAAATTATTAATCATTCTTTTTTTCCTCACCTCTACTCAGTTGGGAAAAGGCTTGGCAGATTTTAAAGCATTGCACTTCAGAAATTAGTCTTAAACTTTCAGCCCACCAACAATTTACCAATTACTTATTTTGTTTAAAAAATTAAACCCTCAATTTCATAGCTCCGATATCAATAAACATTCTCTCCAAAACCAACCATTTCCAATATCCCTAATCATCTAAATTTCTTCCTAAAATGAACATCCGAGCATCCAGGCACTTAACCGGAACCACGCTGAACATCTAATATCACTAACAGTTCGCTAAAGTTTAAACCACGTTCAATGTAGGGCCCTATCTTAACATCTTCTGAACGTAAACTGCGAAATCAGATTTAATCTGAACTTGTATAGGTATGGGTATTGTGTTTGTTCGGTATGTTGTACACTGGATGCTAGTAAGTGATAAATGATTTTATTTCTGTAAGTAGGTTAGTATAAACAATTTTGCACGTCAATAATATTTTTGAAAACTAGATGAGGTCGGCGTTTCCTAACTGACAACGCTGAGAAGAAAGGCCGAAACAAACTCAGAGGCCCGGTCTAAAGGCCAGACATAATCTTGGTCACATCTTGGGAAGACCATGTAGGTATATGAGTGAAATGGTCTTTTGAGGGAAGAACCACACAGATTGAGTTGACCTGTCCAGTCGGTGCAGGCATTTGTCACTAATGGTAACGCCTGCCAGGGTCGCGAGATTTGTTCGGAAGAGATACCGTGGCCCTGGCACATGGGCAACTGAAGGAACATGGGTGGATTTTAGTCAGTAAAAGTCTGACACGCCCTTCCGCTTCACCCAAGACCGGGAGACGTCATTTGATGATATCACACCCACTAAAAAAAAGTACTTCAACAGCAGTAGATGTTATTCGAATATTCTTCGGGTTATATGATATAGGTGCATGTTGCGAGTGATTATCTATGGCACTGAAATGTTGTCGCTCAAAATGAGCCTTATTAGAAGGCTGAAAGAACCTAAACGGCAATTGAGAGGATGATGCATGCAGGTGATCCACGAGATTAAATCAGAAATAAACATAACAAAGCTGATACAGTCTGAAGTAATGTCAAACTTACATAAGTAGCAGTGCGCAGAGCACATTGCTCAGCAGAACAGATGGCCGATGGGGCCGAAATGACTGCGTCCTAGATGACGTAGACGTATCGTTGAAAAGGCAAGGTGGACCGATGACTTGGTAAAGGCTGCAGAAATCCGTTAGATGCAAGAAGCACAGAACTTGTCGAAGTGGCGGTGCTCCGGTTTCTGTAGCTAGTAAAAGTATATCTACCACTGGATAACAGGGGTCCTAAGTATGGCACACCAGCCTGATAAATTATATGACTGGCTTAACTTGGGATGCAAGTTATCTTGTAGCCATAACTAATGTACTTATGCTGTGTACACGGCCAATTGATTAGTTTTCTTGTTTTGTATATTGTTTTGAAATTATATTTGATAAAGCAGCTATATAAATATGATTTTAATTGTGGGAAGAATATGGAAGGCCAGTTCGGGTATTTAGAAAAAGTCAGACTAACGATGTCAAAAAAATAGTTAAATACTGAAAAGATTAGGTTT
Organism: Aporophyla lueneburgensis; assembly: GCA_932294355.1. Taxonomy (NCBI): domain Eukaryota; kingdom Metazoa; phylum Arthropoda; class Insecta; order Lepidoptera; family Noctuidae; genus Aporophyla; species Aporophyla lueneburgensis. The sequence continues at coordinate 15,497,454 of OW028759.1, forward strand.
TAAGTGTTGCCACTGAGATTGGATGGGAAAGTTCTTAAAAATATGAGAACTGTCCCTTTGTTCTCTTTAGCTTAGCAATAAACCATATTATATCATACAGGGCCAATTTAAATTAGCTGGCAATGCTAAATCCCACTAGTTTGGTATCGATCAGCTGTTTTTGTGATTTTTCGTGGAACAGATATTTTTTACGAATTTCCGAAAACCGTAACTGTTGTTTAGTTCCTTAATGTACAGTGACAGTGGCATTTAAAGTCAATCAAAGTTTGAAAGATGAAGAAAAACTTGTTTTTTTGGTTTGTTAGTCCATTCGTTTTAGATATCAATACCCAATCATGAACATCATCAGCAGCCTATAAAGTTCCCACTGCTGGGACACAGGCCTCCTCTCGGTAAGAGGACACCCAACGGTGGAATACCCAACACGTGGGCAAAGTATTGCCAGCTAATTTAGTTTGACCCTATTTACAATTTCCCAGTACTCTGACCGAACAGATTTGAATATAATATTTTTTATTTTCAATACATTTTCTGCTGCCCTACGTGGTAGATAGACTATTCACAATTTTATTTAAAGTAATTTTAAAGTTTAAAGTTTCTTGAATATAATAAAAAAGTGGCCAAGTGCGAGTCGGACTCATACACGAAAGGTTCTGTTCCACCGTAGGTACTACATGTGACAAAAAAATATATATTAAATAATTATTCTTTGTTGTTTTAACGGTCATAGTAAGTTCACACTATGTAAAAATTAGGTCCAAAATATACTCCTGTGGCAGACGGACAATTCAGCCTTAGTAATAAGGACCTAAGTGATTATTTATTGTTGACCGCTAACGGTAATAGTACCTAGTACATATCAGTATCATCATCATCATTTCAGCCGAAAGACGTCCACTGCTGGACATAGGCCTCCCCCAAGCCCCGCCACTTCGACTGGTTTTGAGCTTCCCGCATCCAGCGGATTCCTGCGGCCTTCGCAAGGTCATACTAGTACACACTAGGTGAAAATTTGAAACGTCAACAACGGTTCAAAAGATACGGTCGTGTGACAGACGAACAGACGGTTAGTACAGCTTTAGTAATAAGGTCCTTTTGGCATAAAAAGGCTGCCAAACACCTTTTGGATACGGAACCCTAAAACGAAACAGTTTCTATTTGCATTCGAAATTGGTAAGCCTAGTTTCGGACCATCCATGCGATATCATATTTTGTATTCTTTTAAGAAATATATTTTATTTATATGTGTTTTGTTTCTGATTCATATTATTTTTTATGTGTTTTATAAAAATGTCTTGTATTTAATTTTGCTTTTATATCAAAAGTTTTTCATATTGATAGTTATTGATCCCTATAGTTTCACTTCGTATTTCGTCAAGGAAATTAATTGTTTAGTTAATTTATCAACATTCTTTGACAGTTTTCTGAAACGGCTATAACACAGCAAAATGACAAGTGAGATGTCGAGTTGCTTAAAAAATAATTATTTTTTAAGCAACAAGCAAGCAATAACAATAAGCAACAACAATAATTATTTACAAGCCAGGTAAATGATAATTTCCCTGGCTTGTAAATTAAACCCTTCAATAGAGAAGAGTACTTACCTTCTTTTTTTGTAGTTGGGAAATGTATCCTATGACGTCTCCCGCTCTGGGTGGAGCGCAAAGGCGTGTCGTGTTACTGCCTAAAAGTCACCCGTGTTCCTTCAGTTGCCTATATGCCAGGGCCACGGTAACTCTTTCGAAAAAATCTCGCGACCCTGCCAAATTACTACATACCTAACCACTGTTTATATAACCTACTTATCTCACTAATACAAATAAATGGAATCAAATTAAATTCCACGTAATGTTTACCCGAAAATAATGTTTTCTACCTTCGTAGTTTCTTACTTCAATATTTATTTAGGAACTAGGGTTCAATCAAAACGGCGTGGGTACGAAGTTTGGAAGACAAGGGCTGGAAACGGATGAAAAACCATAAATACGTGTATTTTTGCTCGATGTGTAGGAGTTTTTAGTAGGAGAAAAAATTCGAGTATATAGAGTGTTGTGAATATTATCGTATTTGTAGTTTTTGGTAGATCTATGAATGTTCCGGTGTACCGAAGACCGTAAAAAGGAGGCGGGGACAGACTGGCTGTGGAAGGCGGAGGATACAGCTTTGATTCCGGATCCTACATGAGTCAGAGGTTTGATCTTTATTTAAGAACTCGTTCAAGCGTTTGAACTTAACTGGACCATCTCATCTTGCAATTAATTATTTATTTCAGTTCTCTGTGGAACTCTACGAAATGCCGTATTAAAATTCGTGTCGTTCTCGAACAAGGTTAGTCATTCGCCACAGATTGTACTAAACTCTAACCTAAACAGTTGGTTTAATATATTGTTTAATCATGTTAATTAAGTCTCAAAACTCTCGTTATTTCTGAGACCAACAAAATTAGTCTCGAGTCTCGAAAATACTCAAAAAACGAGTGAGAAGCTCGCGAAATTTTCGAGACCAAGATTCCCGGTATGAATGCCTTCATGCCAATATACCAACAAACAAAATGAAAATGTTGTTCATACTTACGAACCGACGATTATACAAAACAAACCATTTCCCACATCATTATTCTTGTTTTAATTTAGTGAAAATACATGCTAATTAGTAGGTTTGCGTCGCATTGTGGTTTTACCAGTACATATACATTTTGTATGTCATTTGGTGAATGATTGTTTTAAACAGCTGAAATAGATTTAATTCAATGCGCTGTGACTACTGATTTCCATAATTTCTATCTATGGATCGGATGTTATGTTTGTAATGCTAATAAACTCTGTTCCAGAAGTATTTGATGAAAATGTAAACAAATATTGTAGACATAATATGGTTGGATAATGTGGTGATATTTGAATTTAATGATTTCAGCCAAAAGATGTCCATTGCTGGACATAGGCCTCCCCCGATCTAGAGAGCTTTGCCATTAACGCCACATTTGGCAGGCGGGCTGGCGACCGCAGTATGGTGGTAAAATGCATAGAAAACGCTACTGCCAATTTTCGAGTAAGTCCTTTAGTCGCCTTATACGTCACCCACGGGCAGTAATGGGCCGCTGCTATTCTTTACGTCCAGCAACACGCGGAACATATAAAGTTGTAGCCTTCTATATACTTATAAATGTGTTGTTCAGTTAGTAATTGCGGAAGAAATAAGTCTGAACGAGTTTTATTTGCTACATTTTCATCTAAAACTTTTTGAACTGGTATATGTACCCATAATGCTCCAGTAAGTTTGCAGCGTGTAAGCAAGTATGCTGAGAATACTTATAACTTCCTAAATCAAATTTGGTTATCGAGATTTTGCCACCTAATTAATTGCTAACAGCGGTTGTCCTAGGATCTTTTCATTACCAATAAATACTGCATTTGGAATATAGTTTCCCAACATGTAACAACCATGTGTTTTTGGAAAATTAACGTTAACTAGCACACTAAGGCTTCAGTTTGTGTTTCTACTAAAGAAATAATTCATGACTTCTTGTAAAACACTAGACATTTTGATATTAATTTTATACACACTATGGACATTAAGTTTACATTTGTTTAAGTGGTATTAAAATCCATTTGACCAAGAATTTTAAAATAGAAAAACGTGTTCTGATGAAAATTCCCCAGTTTTTAAACCCTGTATAGAACAACATATTTTATCACAGAAAAAAGCTATCGGTTTTAAGCCAACGAAGCTGGCACAGACTTTTAATATTTTCCACCACATTTTTATAGTCACGTTCTCCTGGCACACAAAGTCGCTCACTTTACATTCTTTCTTTCTTTTCTTTTTATTACCACCCTTTCAAAGTTATGAGTCTAGTTATAACTGCAAATGATATTGAAAGATATCCGTCTGGCTCGAATAGCTTAATTTCCGCTGTAGCTCGAGCTGGGCTATTAAATAGCTTGTTATTTGGACTTATGACTGTGGGGGAGTTGAGATCTTGTTAGAGTTTCAGTGAAATACATTTTAGTAGGAAAATTACTTGGTGGGCTACACTGTAATTTGCATGAAATTGTAAATTATTAGGTAATGCCTTGTAACTTATTGAATTATTTGAAAAACTTAAGATTTTAATTAATTAAAAAACAAAGTTAGGTAATTAGGTACTTTCTTTTTGATAATATAATATTAAAGATTATTGGCAAAACTTAATTTTGTACTTTGCATATACATATATTTAGCTTCTATAATGTATTTACGATTGCTGAAAATATATTACTTGAAAACATGACATAATATCACGCATTGTCTTTCCGAGGGATTGGGCAGAGGTGTACTTGTAAGTAATAGGCCACATTTTGCCAGTTATGTCAATTGATTTAAAATGAATAAGTACTGTAAGTGATATAAGCCATCTCTCTGGACTTGTAGCCCAGCTAACTTGTATCTGCCTAGCGTTTTCCAAACTTTGTTGACGTTAGCTGAGTACCAGTATTTTATATGGGCTGATGGCCTATCTCATTTCCACAACCTAGATACTCGATGATACTCGTTGGTAAGACCGGTTGTCAGACTTTCAGGCTTCTGACAGCCTGTAACGACTGTGTAAGTTTCACGGATGACAGACGGGGCCAAACCCATGAACGGACCAACCGCGGCAAGCGTATTTTAAACTGATGAATTTCAACCTTTACAAATAAAAGCAACATGATAGTCTATATTTTTTAGAAAAGTGGTACTATTAGACATGGGTCAACAATTTATTTGAAAATATTTGTTTTAGAAACTACACTTTTGACATAAAATTATGTGAAAACAGATTGCGTCATTGTTTTCAGTTGCAAAACTTTTAGATTTACGACTACTATCAAAATATGCAGGACGTACCAAAATATTATTAATATTTATTGCATTCGTTTCGCTGAATGTTTTCGCTTTTGGCATTTGAAATGTTTTGTAAAATTTTCATGTTTACGGTTTTATTCGATTGGGGGGCTTGTGGCTAAGTAATAACAGTTGCACGGGTCGATCGTTCAGGTTAAGCTACGTTTGCTGCGGTTGGTGCTGAATGGGTGACCATCTTTACATATCACGGCACGTTTAGCCGTAGGTCATCATCATCATTTCAGCCGAAAGACGTCCACTGTTGGACATAGCCCTCCCCCAAGCTCCGCCACTTCGACCGGTTTTGTGCTTCCCGCATCCAGCGGATTCCTGCGGCCTTGACAAGGTCATCGGTCCACCTTGTGGGAGACTTTCCAACTCTACGTCTTTCGGTACGCGGTCGCCACTCCAGAACCTTTCGGCCCCATCAAGCATCTGTTCTGCGAGCAATGTGCCCTGCCCACTGCCACTTCAGTTTAGCAATTCTTCGGGCTATGTCGGTTACCTTGGTTCTCCTACGGATCTCTTCATTTCTGATTCCATTGCGTAGGGCAAATCCAAGCATAGCTCTCTCCATCGCCCTGTGGGTGACTTTCAGCCTTCGTCGTCAGAAGCCCAAACGTTTGTTATCCTTTTTCACCAAGTATCTGGGTTGTGGAGCTCAGGTAGGTACTCGCTCTATGTAAAATTCTGGTATTCAGCTCCATACTACATATACCACATATTGGAAGCGGACCATACATATTTGGGAAAAGGCTACGCAGATAATATAATAATAATATAATATTCCACAACTATCACACAACGCCATCTAGTCCCAAGCTAAGCAGAGCTTGTGTTATGGGTACTAGACAACTGATAAACATACTTATATATTTCTAAATACATACATATTATAGATAAATTACACCCAGACACAGAACAAATGATCGTGCTCATCACACAAACATTTGTCCTGGGTGGGAATCGAACCCACGACCTCCGGCATAGCAGTCAGGGTCACTAACCACTAGACCAACAGGCAATGATGTGTTAACTCAATTGCTCATTTCGGTATTACCCGATTAGTTTAAGACTTAAATGAAACCTGTATTCATGAATACTTGGTTAGATAGTGTGACGAGGCCAGAAATGACACTCAATTGTAGGCCTATATAAAGGCCTTACTGTTCGTCTTTAGACTCTAGTTAGTCGTTAAAAGTATCTAATACTTAGCTTTGATATTTGTTACTTGAAAACTTAGGTAACCGAAATTCTGATTTGAAATCACTTTAAAGATGTTTTTCATTTAGTAATGGAGATTAATTTTATGACCTTTATTTTTATCAATGTTTTTAAAATTACAATTTAATCATGTTCTACATAGAATAATTCTTGGAACCTTCACGATGAATATGTTACTAATTCAGTTTAGTGAGTGATTTTGTTGGAAATCAAATTTATTTATTGAACATCGTTTGTTTACACTTTTATCAGATACTTTTTGAACAGACTTTGATGATTAATTTTATGACCTTTATTTTTATCAATGTTTTTAAAATTACAATTTAATCATGTTCTACATAGAATAATTCTTGGAACCTTCACGATGAATATGTTACTAATTCAGTTTAGTGAGTGATTTTGTTGGAAATCAAATTTATTTATTGAACATCGTTTGTTTACACTTTTATCAGATACTTTTTGAACAGACTATTTAAATACACAAACATAATTGAATTATGATGAACTTTTCATTCTTATTAAATATATCAGTCCTTGTAAGAACTAAGTAAATACCTATCAGAATCGTATATTCTAAGTAACTATCATCCAATTCTAAGAAGAGCAATGTATTGACTATGCAATAAGCTCAATTTTAGCTAAAATCCAACGTCATTTTCTAAAATATCATCTCAGTTACTATCCTATTGAAAAGCAACCACTGAACCATAAAATAATCCCTCGAACAATAGACCACAATCGTTCACTCCAACACACGCTTCGGACATCAAAATATCCTGTTTCCGTCAGTTTAATGTACCGACGTGTTCCGAATCATAAACAGCTGCTACACATTTATTTGATTTCCAGACCAAAGAATAAATCTATGTAGCAATACACGTTTGACGTTTTAATTACAACCTTATCTTCGTTACACAAGGTTGAAATTCGTTCGAGCGTTGTTTTTATTGACAGTCGCAATTTCTCATTTATTTTCATTATTGTTCTTTTCATTTTGTGCATAGCGTCATTGGAGGCGCTTGTTTCCGCGACTGTACCACGGAACGCGAAATGTACAATTATTTTTCTGTTGTTAATATTTGTGTCTTTGATTGTACTTGTATTTGTTCGAGGAAAGAGGGTATTTTTATTTTTGCAATGGTGATAGTGTTTTTAATGGTATTTTTTATTTAATTTGTGTTAGCTATTCGTCATTGGTACCTATACTCAAATCATTATTTATTTTTGATAGTTTTAATATGATTTTGGCAACGAAATTGTGATGAGTTTCTGATGTTTTCAGTAACAGTAATACGTCATACTGTAGATACCTATGCAATGTTGCCAGCAAAACACGTGAAGCAAAAACTTTGTATCCCTCTTTGTGAAAATTCCGAGGACGTAGGTGCATGAAAATTAACACAGTTAAAATTTATATGGAGAAGGAGTGCTCAAAGCTAATATTTTTCATTATTGTTGAATAAAATTTTAAAGATTTATGGTTGAATTTCGACAACTGGGCAACCACTAGTAATTTTAAATGCATTTTTTTGCTAATTTTGATTTCGTCGTCTATTCGAATTTTGAAAATCGTTCATTCTGTAGGGTTGCGATTTTTTTTAAAGCCTCATATACTTCAGACAACATTTGATGCGTGACATGTTCCACAACATGTGGACGGGCAACGGGGAACATTTATTTAGTACCGTTGTTTGTTACGTGAGGAGTTTCAAAAAAATGGTACAACTGGTAAAAATATGACTTTAAAATATAACTTCATGGTAGGGACTGTTGATGAACTACATTTAAAAGTTTATCATCTCTAATTTAATAAAATTACTATTTCTCTTAAATGAAAATACTATTTTAGGAAAAAAATAGGCATTAAGATAGTAAGGTGTTTATTAGGTGTCAGTTTTGTTACCACAAATAAGGTCAAATAAAAAAAAAAAACTATGATGAATTCTGCCACTCCAATGATTTTTTTGGATAAATACAGTTATTTTGTATTGCTAGATGAATCAATAAGGAAAATGAAGTACTCAAATACTTAAAAAATACCACTTTTTTACGGTTTTGTTACCATAGGTTCCAAAACAACATTTGTTTTTCATGCTGTCGATGTAAAATGGGCAAAAAAACACCAACGACACAACCAAAAAACGCCCGTTATTTATTACTTTGATAGAAAACCCAAAATATTTGTAAAAGTGTAGTAATTTATGAGAAAATACGATAAACTCTTTAAAAAATTTGGGGACACAATTGTAAAGCACGGTTCACATAACCTCAAGGCGAATGAGACATTGCAATTAGTTTTTTTTAATCATTTATTACTTAAAAATATACTTTGTTCTAAATTAACATGTAGGAGATCCGTAAGTACTTACTTCTAATTTTTCAACATTGATTATAAACGCGGTCTTCTTTGGGCGTTTTTATAAAGAACCGACGCAATCTTCACCTTTGGTCATTTATTGAAGAGTTCCATTATCTATCTCTGAAGATCTTCAGCGGATCTTCAGCAATTTTAAATAATACCACTTCAGGAAAGCATTCTTAAAAAAAAAAACATTAAAATCGGTCCCCAAATGGCGAAAACATAGCTGAAAATTAATGAAGTAACAGTTGAATTTGGGGCAATCCTTTTTATTGAAGTCAGTCAAAAAAATCTTAACACGATTATTCAAACTTTTCACTTCTTAAAGAGAATAATCATCTCAGATTCAAATGCCATGTCTGCCAAGCTTTATGCTGTCGATTTTGTTACTTTGTCGGTCAGTCTATATGTTACCATACTTTTAGTAACAAAACTGAAGTAACACAATGTGTCTACCTTCAATTCAAAAAAATATATTAGCAGCACAGTTTCTCGGTAAGTTAAACAGCATACACCAAGTTATTCATTTAAAACATAGTATTTCTTTAGAAAATACATTCAAGTAAAAAATGTGTGGTAAAGTTGTGATTGTAATATAACAAACCTGGACACGATTTTCTCTCCAGTTCAGCCAGCCGCATAAACTCACTCACATCACCGAAAAAATGACACTGAGGTTTTTTTATTTAATTACCGATTTAATGTAAGCCATGTGGGTGGCCTTTGCGAAACATAAAACTATTTTGGTAGAATACTTTTAAAGAAAATGAAATAACAGAACCGACATGTCCAGAAGTAACAATTTTCGGGGACAACATTTAGGCGCGATTTTAAATAGATTAAAGTTATTTTAAGCTATATATAGAACACTTAGCAAAAAGAACAAGGTTCATTTTTTATAAAAAATAACAAATCATGTCAAGGTGTTTAAGAAAAAATTCAGTAATATTCAATCTAAAATGTTACAGTACACTGGGGACATACGAAAATTAAGGGCTCCGGTTTAGTAAAAAATTTTACATAAATTGAATTTTCATTTAATCATATCAAATTTAAACTAAAACCCAAGTACAAAAGTTGAATAACCAGATAAGTAACAAGTCAACTTATAATAATGCTCCGAATTTCGGTAAAAAAAATATGAACTTGAGGGACATGCCAAAATGACCATTGTACCATTTTTTTGAAACTCCTCACGTGTCATGTTGCGTGACAGCTGGCAACGTCACCCAATGTTGTGCGACGTCACCGAACATGTTGAGCTATACGTGATGCGCTTTAGGTTTTATGTACTCCATGTTAAACGTCATCTCATCATTTCAGCCAAAAGACGACCACTGCCGAACATAGGCCTTTGCCAAAATCGTGACGCTTGGCAGGCGGGTTGGCGATCGCAGTATGGTGGTAAAATGCATAGAGAACGCTGCTGCCCATTCTATAGTAAGTCCCTTAGTCGCCTTCTACGACACCCACAGGAAGAAATTTAATGGTGCTATTATTTACGTCCGGCACCACACTTACTAAACGTGCTTCATACCAAGTCCTTTTAACTGTTAACAAGCATCTAATTACCTAAACAGAAGTAGCTACCTATTTACCTCATCAGCATGCCCCTTGTGTCGCCCCTACTTTTTTTCTTTTCTTTCCTTATTTAATAAGGCGGCCATTTTTTTTTGTCCCCCTTGAATTTGGTGTAACGCGCAAGTTGGTTGGAGATAACGAGAATTAACTGTGTATTTTGTGTTTGAAGAATTTAAGTGGTAATGAGTACTTTCTGTGGTTACTTATTTCCCCTTACTAAACTTGTTTACCCTCAGATTAGACTATCTCGTGAAGGCCTCGTTGGTTTGGTAGTCGCAAGCGCTACTGCTGAGCATGATGTCATGGGTTCGATTCTCAGGTCGGGCAAAATGTAATTGAGTTTTACTATCAGCATGCGTAGCATGACCATCATAGAAAGAACTTTGTCTATTCTTGGTAGAATAGAGATAGAACTAGGTATCTGCTACGCCAGCATAAAACGGTACAAATCTTTCTACAATCTTTAATTCTGGTCTTTAATCTTTCTACAATCTTTAATTCTGTCTTTAATATTTCTACAATCTGTAATTTTGTCTATTCTGCCCTCGACAAAAACCCTTGCTACGGTGGTCATGCTACGCGTGCTGGAGTTTCTCAATAGAATTAGAATTTGGAATTTATTACTTCCAATGTAAATGTTACATTGTGTACTTAATATTATGTATTAATCAAAATTTGTAGGTACTTAAAATAAGTTTACAAAACATACATTGTCAAAAATTGCATAATCATTTTGTACGCAAGAACGGTGCGTAGCAGCCTGGAGGACTAGATTTGTGCCTGGTTGACGGCAATAGACTCGCCCCCTATTACATGGCACTTGCGAAATTTGGGTGTACTATAGGTACAACTCTGCCCAACCTTTCTGGGACCTGCCGGGGTCGCGTGATAGTTCGAAAGAGATACCGTGACCCTGGCACATGGGCAACTGATGGAACACGGGTGGGTTTTAGTCAGTAAAAGTCTGACACGCCCTCCCGCTCCGCCCAGAGCGGGAGAAGTCATTTGATGATTTCCCATCCTGAAAAAAAAAAAAAAAAACCTTTCTGGGACACAAGGCGTTGTTTACCTTCAGATTAGTCTAAATTTGTAAACACGTTATTTTTACATAAAAATTAATAAACGCCCCTGTTTTCGAACCAAGCTAAGTTAAAACTGACTTGGCGAGGTATTTTAAAGAAATATCTAATATAAACTTGGTTAGGAAAAGCTTTAAAGAAGCAACGTAATACGGTAGGTAATTGGTAGTCTAGACGCCATTTTCTCCCTGTCGTTTCTAGTCTAATGCGGAGATCTATAAACGTTACATAGCATCGCCGCGCAACTGTCGAACTACCTACAAGTTTAATAAAGATACAGGGACATGTCGAAGCCAAAGCATGTGCACATTACAAACAAATAAAGCCCCGTATTCAAGTCAGTAAAAAACAGTTTAACAATATTGTCCATTGCTTGTTGATGTCAGAGCTAAGGACCAAAGACGATACAAATGGCTGTTATGACACTACCTCGGGTTATTTAAAAACGTAGCTTAAGTTAACTAATGGTTAGCATCTGGTTACCAACATAGTTTTGATGTTAATGTATCTTTCAACTTTAGGCAGCGTTTATAAATAAGAGGCTAGTTATTTATAAGTTTATAACTGACGTTGCGAGTTATGAATTATGTATATTGCTTTCCATCTTGTTTAATAGATTATATATTATGTATCTATATATTTAGCGTGATAACAGTAATTGATAGTCTAGACTAAATATTCTCTCTCTTTTCTCAACCAAGATCCTTACAAAAACTGAGCGAAAAAGTTAAAAGTTGTTCATTTTTTTCTAAATTCAATCAGCCTGTTTCCCGTCGCGCGCCGCCCGTTTCGCTTGATTTCCTTGACAGGGGACTGCCATTTTAAATATATTTCTGTCGAATACCAATGTTTAGAGGTTCCGTCAAAATAATGTTATATTGTTTTTGGACTTAAACTTGGAAAAAATGAAATAGTAATAATAATTGAAGACGCTCGTAATTAGTTCAACAATTCCGTGAAATCTGAAGCCGAGTTGATAAATTGTATTTATTTTTGTAAATTCCTTTTCATAATAATAAAAACGAATTTGTAATATATGTATTTGTAAATATGTAAAAAACACTTATAGAAAAATAAACTGGATGAGGGTGGTGTTCCCTAACCGTCTACCTAGTTTTTTTTTTTACTTAGAGGTCACAGACGGTTTTTCAGTAATTTCTCCAACTATATGCGGTTTAGCCTCTAGTCTAACCGGGATGCAGTTGATTACCAATATTTTACATGGAGCAACTGCCTATCTGACCTCCACTACCCAGTTACTGGGTAGCACGATTATACGTTGGTTGTTAGAATTTTGGCTTTGTGACTACCAGTAACGTTTGTCAAAGATTTATGAATGGCAGCCGGGACCAATCACTTAGCGTGCTTTCCGAGGTACGTAGAGGTCTCGGGATGGTCACCCATTCAAAAATCGACTGCAGTAACTGTAGTTTATTTCACCTACGACATTTTGAGGTGACGAGTTCCTCCTCCAGAAATAGCTTCTATATGTTAAAAATTCTTGGAAGTCGTGTTCAAATCTGAATCAATGTTTTTACAAGGTGGATTGACAAAGAATTATAAATCATTTTATCCTCCTGGTGCCAATGTATTTATTATTTAAAGAAATATCAAAGGAAATGTCAAATGCCTGTTTTATTCGTCGTTTCAATTTTATTTCTTTCTTTCTAATTTGTCCCGTAAGAACGTCAATAATTCTTCAAAACATTTTGCGACATCGTCAGCGTGTTCTTTTGTCGATACAAAAATCCAGAACTAGGTTCTGCCCGCGATTACAACCGCGTGTTTTATTTTTGTTTTTACACAAAATATATCCTATAGCTCATATGGGATTGGGCGGGTCATATCAGCCGCATGCAGAATGACCGCTGGTCTCTACATAGTGGGTGCCTGAAGTTGGACGACGATGCCGCGGTCGACCCAAAAAGCGGTAGCGAGATGACCTAGTCGACTGGTACTGCGAGAGCTGGTTCATGCTGGCGCGGGAAAAAAGATCCTGGAAGGAATTCGGGGAGGTGGTTACTTACAAAAAGAAAAAAACCGGCCAAGTGCGAGTCGGACTCGCGCACCGAGGGTTCCGTACAAACCTGTAGGTATTCTCGGTTTATGCATAAGGTTTATGTTTATGAAAATAAATGTTTTTATTTTTTATTTTTATATTTCAGCTGATTGAATGAAAGGTAAATTGCGGTTTACGATTTATGATGTTTTAAAAAAAAAACTACTTTCTCGATCTTGTTCAAACCAATTTTCGGTGGTAGTTTACATGGTAATGTACATCATATATTTTTTGTAGTTTTATCATTCTCTTACTTTAGAAGTTACTGGGGGGTGGGACACATTTTACCACTTTGGAAGTGTCTCTCGCGCAAACTATTCAGTTCAGAAAAAAATTATATTAGAAACCTCAGTACCATTTTTGAAGACCTATTCATAAATACCCCACACGTGTGGGTTTGATCAAAAAAAAATTTTTGAGTTTCAGTTCTATGTATGGGGAACCCCAAAATTTAATGTTTTTTTTTCTATTTTAGTGTGACAATCTTAATGCAGTTCACAGAATACATCTACTTACCAAGTTTCAACAGCATAGCTCTTATAGTTTCGGAAAAAAGTGGCTGTGACATACGGACGGACAGACAGACAGACAGACAGACAGACAGATATGACGAATCTATAAGGGTTCCGTTTTTTGCCATTTAGCAACGGAACCCTAAAAACCAATGAAACTTGGCAAAATTGAAGCTTCCTTCCATAGGGAAAGAATTTTTGGAAACGGGGCTCGGCCAACTGTGGCAGGCTTGAGTTACACATTTTTATCTCAGTTTGGGAACCGTGATGAAATGCGTGACTGCCACCGAGACCGTGCTCCCCCACACAGTAGTTCTGTTTGGTTTATTTGACAGCAGTATTTTTAAACACACTTTAATTACGATTAAAGTGTTCTGTATTAAAAACTTTCGTAAGTATTGTAATTCTAATTCGTTGTGCATTACTTTAGGTGAGAACGTCTAGGTCTACCGCGAAAAACAAAATTCTCTAAAATTCTTGAAAAAAAAAAGACGTCATTCATGTGACGCATCTCTGGGGTAACAGTTTGTATGAAGTTTTCACGCAAACTGTTCTCCCAGAGAGATACTCGTACGTCGCGTTTCTCCACGGAAGCCCCAAAAAAATCTATTAAAATCATCAGTACCGTCAATCACTAAGATTCTATTGGCCTAGATTATAATTTCGCTCATAGATATTCCTAGCACCCATATACGTGCTTAACTTTAAGGTCTTACTCGCCACATAACATTCAATTACTCCGGCTAGCCCAAAACTAGTCAAAAAAACCCTATAAAGTTAACATAAGTAAACCAAGTTTTACCCATAAAATAGATAAAAGAAACTCCAAACTCCACAAGAACAAACCAAAAACACAATTTACTAAAGTCTAGACCTAACACAGTATAATATTCTGTTCCACTTTGTTTTTAGGGTTACGTAACCGTTTTTCGTATGGTCGGTACCATACGGAAAACGGACGTAAAGAATAGCCCCATCCTATTTCTTCCCGTGGGTATCGTAAGAGGCGATTATGGGACTTACTATACGCAGCAGCGTTCTCTGTGTTATGGACCAAGTGAGAAATTGAGCATTATACATAATGCCCGGTCATTATGAAAAATGCCCAATATGAGAATGCAATTTGATAATAATTAATCAATTAATCAAATTGACCGGGCATTATACATATTGTCCATCACCTTTTGGGCAGAGTAATACAAATATATTTAATGGCATAGAATTAAAGCGGCAGTTCAATATTTGAGTTATGGTAGGTAAAAAAAATAAAAACTCATGTTTGCAAACTAGTTTAGCAGTAAAAACTGAGCAGTAAACTAAATAAAAATGAGTCCTAAAATAATTTAAACGGGCAGTTCAATAAATACTGAGCCGTGGAATAGTTGAACTGGGCGGTTAGGCGCGTATAGTTAACAAATCGTAATTGGTTAGTAATAAATTTTATTTTAAGCAGTTCTATAAACTATGAGGCATGCAAGCAAGCATGCAATATGCAGCAGGCATGATTTCTGTCTGTGTGATTTGTGTCAGCTTCGGCTCGCTGGCCGGCTTCGCCGCCCAGCCTCAGCCGCGGTGGCGAGCGTCAAAACCACCTGCTCCTCAGCTCGCGGGCCGCCTCGCCCCTCCGCGCCTACGCGGTTTTAAATTACACTCTAGGGGTAGGGCAGACAAGACTACGTGCAGTCGGTTTTGCAGCGATTCGTTTCTGTCACTAAATGCAGCACAACATATTGAATTTATAAGACAATACTTGTAAAAATTAAACAGTTGTAAAAATTAATTCCCATATTTAATTACTATTTTTTATTGTTATTGTCATTTAACTTAAAATAAACTAAATATTAAACCATTTAAATAATTAGACTTATTATTTGGATTAATTATCAAGAACTTCTACGTCAAGAATTCACTAATTTTTGCATTTAAAACTTAAGGAAAGTCATAATGGCGGTCTCTGATGGGTCAAAGCGTGCCACGCCATGCGTGCCTCCCTCCCTGCCCTCACACCGCGTCATATTTAGCTTTATTATCAAATTGCCCAATTATCAAGTAGCAATATAATAATGACCGTGCAATGTGATAAATAATGAAGTTAAAATAGTATTAATCACTTTGCCCGATAGAGCTAGACATTATTCATAATGCTCATACATTATGTATAATGCCCGCATTAATCACCTGGTCCATAACATCTATACATCTTGTCATCTTATTGCGATCGCCAACCCGCCTGCCAAGCGG
Organism: Aporophyla lueneburgensis; assembly: GCA_932294355.1. Lineage (NCBI taxonomy): Eukaryota > Metazoa > Arthropoda > Insecta > Lepidoptera > Noctuidae > Aporophyla > Aporophyla lueneburgensis. The sequence goes on from OW028759.1 coordinate 15,513,372, forward strand.
GGCGATTATGGTAACCCCTCCAAATTGGGGAAGGCCTATCTCCAGTAGTAGACGCTTTTCGGCGATGATGATGATGATGTACCAAAGGATGGCAACAGACGCTATTAACAAAGCTCCGCTGTCCGTCCGTCTGTCACAGGGTTGTTTCTTTTGAACCTTTGAAAGGTACTCACTTGAAATCTTTACAGAGTGTGTACTACTATAGCTATTACCTACAACAACAAATTATGAAAAATAAATAAAATTACAAAGGAGTCCACATAGAAGCGTTTTTTTAATTCGACATCATCGTTTGCTTAGCCTTTTTCCAAATATGTAGGGATCGTGTTCCAGTCTAACCAGATGCAGCAAAATACCAGTATTTTACTTGGAGCAACTGCCTGTTTGACGTTCAGAACCTTGTTATTTGGTAATGCAATACCCCTTGGTAAGACTGGTTGTCAGACATTCGGGCTTCTGACGACCCGTAACGATTGTCAAGGATCCACGAATCGAACGATAACCGGGACCAATGTCTTACGTGCATTCCGATTGCGAATCACGGAGGGGTGTTGGTATGTAAATATAGTCACCCATCCACGGACCTACCGCGACAAGCGTAACTTAACCTGGTCGATCGAACCGTACCGACAGTAACTTACTTAGCCATAAGCCCGTACTGAACTTAAATTTTAAATAATATGCACTGTTAAATATTGTATGATGGTACACAACACTTCGTGTCCGAGCCCGACTCGCACTTAGCCGTTTTCTCTTTACCAAATAACTTAGACTCACATAAAAACACTAAGCCTTAGTGTTTACAGAATGTCCAGCACTATTTTCGGCCTCCAAACCGGCCTTAGAATTCAGACGAGCCATTTTCGGCCAGGCCGACCTCATTTGAAATGTCAGACGGTTTAAAATAAAGGTGTGCGGCTTACTGAAGGTGAGACCTGACATCAAGTGAAGTAAATAGAAGGTTCAATTTGGAAAATGTCTAAAGCCCAACGTTCTTTTATGAAGAAAAGTTAGAAAACTTTTATGGTTGTCTTTTGATTGTAGTATTAAGTAACAAAAACTATTTTAATTCGAGTCTTATAGAAGTGTGTGCCAAAATAACGTTTTTTTTTTTGGGTGGGACATCATCAAAAGACTTCTCCCGCTCTGGGTGAAGCGGGAGGGCGTATCAGACTTTTAGGCTGACCCCACATTAGGCGTGCGCGATCCTCGGGTGTGTGAGTAGCGCGAGCGTCGCGCGCGGGTCGCGAGCGCGCTGCGTGAGCGTCGCGTTTAGCTGCCTTGCGGCGCGCACGCGGCGCTCGAGTCGCGTTCTTACCCCTTCGCCCGCTACTGTTTCGGTCAGTCACATGGTGGGCAGTGTTGTGTTGACACACCTTAAAAATAGAGTCACCGAGTGAAATTAAAATCGAAAGCTTCTGTATGGACGATTCTGTATTTCTAATACAGAATCGTCCTGCGATATGGGACAGGACTACAAAGGAGTATATTGATCGTATTGCAAAAAAAAAAAGGTGTGGGAAGAAATCAGCACTTTATAAAAGACTAGCTTCTGCCCGCGACTTCCTCTGCGTAAATGTCGTTTATCGCGGACGCAGACCAACTCACGAAATAAAAAGTAGCCTATGTCCTTTCTCAGGCTCTAAACTATCTGAGTACCAAATTTCATTTAAATCGGTTCAGTAGTTTTAGCAGGAAAGCGAGACAGGCAGACAGACAGACAGAGTTACTTTGCATTTATAATATTAGTGTGGATAGTGTGGATTTTGAAACGAAAATTGTCCAAATTGTGACTGACTTGACTGAAGGGGGTTAAACGCCAAGGCGAGCGCCGCGTGCGCGCCGCGCGCTCGCTGCACACACGTCACACGGCGGCAACACGCGACGCTCACGCAGCGCGCTCGCGACGCGCGCGCAGCGCTCGCGCTACTCACACGCCCGAGGATCGCGCACGCTTGATGTGGGAGAGGCCTTACCGACTAAAACCCACCCATGCACCTTCAGTTGACTGAGCCCGAAGTACCTTGAAGTACATGTATCTTTGACCACCCCTTCAATGAAAACTGTGGTAATACAATAATAGATGAAGATAATACATGTTAACATGTATGGAATTTTGCAAGCAGCAAAAAATAATACATGTATGAAAATTTGTGTGACTGAGAAGCGCATGTGGCTACGTAATAACAGCCGAACGAATTAGTAAATCTGGTTAAACTCCGCTTGGCTCGGTTGGTTCGTGGATAGGAGACCATCTTACCATACCGAGACCCTTCCGTGCATCGGAAAGCACGTTAGACCGTTGGTTCTGGTTGTCATTGGTGGATCTTCGACAGTCGTTACGAGTCGTCAGAAACCGGAAAGTCTGACAACCAGCCTTACTCCAAAGGCTATCCGGTAACTGGGTTGTGGAGCAGTGTGACCATTTGTGGCAGGATCCTGCCCTTCTCGCAAGTTTAGCACTTTATTTTAATATCTGGCAGGATCGGTTAACATTTTTCTAATCTGGCAGTAGGCAGACTAGAAATATTTTGGCACAATTTTGGCATTTAACAGAATTTGGCAGTTTTCTTGCTTTTAAGTCAGACAAGATCTTTGAAGTTGGTCACACTGTTGTGGAGGTCAGATATACGTAAGCAGTCGCTCCATGTAACATTTTGGTATTCAGCTGCATCTATCTGGTTAGACTCTAAGCTAATCCCAACATATTTGGAAAACGGCTTGGCAGAGGTTTTTCGTGATTATTTTAACATACATTTTATAAACGGTTTTTGTGCACAAAGTTCTGGACTTAAGGTCGTTTCACCACTTAAATGCCAACATTTATATGTATAAAGGCTTAGGTTTATACTTAGCAAACTAAAATGTCGACACCTTTTACCTAAATGCCTGGCAAGGCTAGCTGAATTCATTAATCAAATTCTTTAGGTCTAAAAATTTCAGGAAATTGCTTCGCCTTTTTTCGAGTAAAGGGTAATTTTTCTGTTATATTTTATTATGAAAATTATGTTTCACAAAGAGTTTGCTTAATGTTGTTTCGGTATGAATTATGATTTTATTTGGAGTCAGGTTTGAAAGGACTAACCTTTTGTATAGAAGCTAATGGCAAATAACGATCACCGGTCATCAAATGACGTCTTAAGGCGTGACAGACTTTTACTGACTGAAACTCACTCGTGTTCCTTCAGTTGCCTGTGCCAGAGCTACGGTAACTCTTTCGAACAAATCCGCGGACCTCTTCAGTTTTTGCTGACATCTCTTTAAGGCGCGCGTGGAACACACGCGCCGTCGACCTGAGCCTGGTCCTTACCGGACAGCGAGCTACCCATTGCTCGTCGCCCGCAAGCTCGCGCCTACGGTGGTCGGGAGTCCGCTATCGACTCCCGACGCCCGGGGCGTCCAAGGAGACGCCCCGGGCGGCTAGGGACGTGAGAGCGCAGAGACTGCCACTAACATGCGCCCCGCCTCCTCCTTCGCGAGCATTACTGCTTCGCAGGAGGTGACGGCTTCCCATGCCCTCTCGCTCCGTACCATGGCTCGCACCAGGGCCGGACGTGAGAAGCCGCCATCGATCGCCCCACGAGGACACGGCCATGCTCCGCCCAGGCAGGGCACACCTGCACCATATGCTCCACCGTGTCCTCCAGGCGATCCACGCAATGGAAACACCCGGGCGTTTCCTCCCACTTTATCCTGAACAGGAACCCCCAAAGCACCCATGCCCGGTGTGGACCTGCCTTAGGCGGAAGGTGAGGATGCTGTGGCGCCTCTCTATCCACTCCTCAAAGAGGGGACTTACCGCCGCAATGGTGGCGTGCCCAGGCTGTATGCCTACCGTGGTGATTGGATTTGGAAGTTCCAAGACATTAAAACAACACACTTCGGAAATCTTGATTGGTGTTGTCGAAATCTTTATTTGTTTATGATACTTCCATTTTGAATAGAAACTCCACATCATCAATATAAGTCGAAGACTCTGCTATGTATACTTTCTTTTTATTTTACTTTTTTCTTGTCTCAAGTATCAACTTCTTATATTTCGTGACGAGCTCGTGGCTAAATAATAACAGACACACAGTTCGTAGATGGGTGACCATCAGTTATACAGCGAGATCCTTCGTTGTTTCGAAAGCCCGATCGGGCTTTCGAAACAACGAAGGATCTCGCTGTATAACTGATGGTTAAAGCCGGGACGATCGTCCCGGCTTTAAAAATAAAATAAAATAAAATAAGTTTAATTCAAGTCACATGACTCATATTCAGACAAATACATACTAAAAGGATACAGACAGGATAACAAACACAGACAAAAAGAAAGAAGAACACTTACAACATAGAAACATGTTTGCTGCAACATTGCCGGACATATGGACAATCCACTCTGTCGGCGATCATCGCTAGGACGGTGTTGGGGCTGCCCCGCACTCTGCGCACCAGAGACGCGCACCGCTTGCGCATCGTCGCGTGAAAACATTCGGTGCGCGCATCCGCGAGCATGCCCCAGGCGCTGCAGTGGCGGGGCAGCCCCAACATCACCCTGAACGCGTTATTGAACTGGACGCGGAGGGCGCTGTAAGACGCACGAGTATACTTTTCCCACAGGCTTTCGTTCGCAGCTATCTTTTACAGTCGTTAGTAGTCTGAAAACCAATCTTACCAAGGTATCGTATTATCTAGTAACTGGGTTTGTGGGGGTCAGACAGGCAGTTGCTCCATGTAACTTACTGGTATTCAGCTGCATCTGGTTAGACTGGAAGCTGACATCAACATAGTTGGAATAAGGCAGATTTCTTGATCACTTTCTCAACCGCATAAAAGGCAACCATTTTTTCCAACCACCATATCGTTTCCAACAAAATAAATACGTACTATATCGTTCACGGAGGCCGTATTTAATCACGTTATTGTTTAAACTTTTTGATTAAATAGCTTCGGGGCCTCAGCCATTTAATTGAATATTAAAAGCTTTAAAATTTTCATGCTTCCACCGGTGTACGTGGAGATAAAAAATCTTTCGTACGAAATGTTTTACGATTCTTTTTAGAATTTTTCGTGTATACTTTTTATGTAAGTGTTCTTTGTGTTGTATTATTGGTGTTATGGTGAGAACTTCTGCTTTCGGGGGATTCAATTATTTTTTATTATAATATTCGCACGTGAAATAAATGAGAGAATATTATATTTTAATTTTAGCATCGATTGGGAAACAAAGGCGAAAGTCGTCCAAAATCAAAAAAAATCAAAAGTCATTTATTCAAACTAGGCTGAGAGTCAGCACTTTTTGAACGTCAAAGTTACAAAAGACAGTCCCCCCAAAACGCCCGCCCTTCGACACTTCCTAGTGCTAGCTGGGAAGAAGAAGTGGCGGAACAAACTCCCCAGCAGCACAGCTGTCTGTTAAGTTAGAAGAACTTGATTCTATACAATTGCAAGGAGGTAACATTACGAGACACAAAATATTACATTAAATGATTTGCCTTATGTCAGCTAGCCAACCCAATATTCCAAGAAATAAACTGAAATCTATACTCAATCAAAAGCAAAAAATATTTTTATAAAGTAAATAAAAGTACCAAATAAAAGCCTCCTGGCATAAAGGGCGTGACAGCTTACATATGCAATGCTGAATCACGTTCACATAGCTGTTGTCCTATACAAAATTGAATAGGCTCCACGCAAAGTCAGACTTTCTCAATAATTACGCGTGTACTAGGTGTGTTGCCGGACGTAAAGAATAGCACCATCCCATTTCTTCCCGTGGGTGTCGTAAGAGGCGACTAAGGGACTTACTAGAGAATGGGCAGCAGCGATCTCTATGCATTTTACCACTATACTGCGATCGCCAACCCGCCTGCCTAGAATGGCGACTATGGCAAACCCCGCAAATTGGGGGAGGCCTATGTCCAGCAGTGGACGTCTTTCGGCTGAAATGATGATGATAATGTGTGTTGGACTGCTTCGTTGGTCTAGTGGTCGCAAGCGCTGCTGAGCATGAGTTTTTTCGAAGCGTGAGGGTCTAATTTCCAGGTCGCCCAGCGTTATTAGATTTTTCTTTCTGGAATCTCTCAGTAGCAGTCCATAGTTTGGATTTATGCCTGGTTGATGTCAATAGGCTCGCTCTCTAAGTATTCTGTAGGACTTAAAACAAATTTGGCGACATGATGGTGTATGTACTATAGGGACACCCATAGATATCCATGGGTACACCTCTGCCCAACTTTTCGGGGAAACAAGTCGTGATGTGACGTTGTGTTCAACAGAGGGGTAATTGCGGAACTTTTTATCGGTAGGAATTGGTTTAAAATTCATAGTTAAACAACATTCATTGCGTTATTTACGTTGCTGAGCCACAATTTATTCGAACAAATGACGCAATGGTTTAGAAATAATCTTCAATCCCATTCAGATTCTGATAAATTGTGTGTTTCGCAATTAGGGTGCAGGGTAAAAGGAAATAAATTTAAATACCTTGATAACTTGCCACTTTTGATGTTTGTATGTCGGTACATTACTTAACCAATCGCATAAAATACGTCATGGTCTCTGACTAAACCATTGTTAAAAAAACATACATATTTAAAAAAATCCTACTTGTTTTGTATTCTCCTTTAATCTTAATAATATCTTTCTAAAATCCTTACAAAAATACGGCTCGCAAACAGGCTAACCACAAACCTCAAGCCTTTTAGTACAAGAAAATTTATTCCGAAGCTCACAGTATAATCTTAGAGTAAACGAGAGAATCTTCGCCTCTAAAACCAGGAGATTAGGGCAAATTTTAAACAGTCCACGCTTCTTGAATATTGTCATTCCTATGTTTAGTTTATCGCTCTGCGTGAAAGGCGTCAGATTATCTTGGAACGGTCCGAGGGATGGGGGTAGTGGTGATGAGAATTTAAGTCTGTGTTTCGGAGGTGGGAATAAAGCCTAAGGTTTGTGCGGTCTATTTTGTCCACAGTCTTTACTGGGTTAGGGGGCATCATGTTTTTAGTGGAGGTCATATATCAGCAGTGTTATTCTGTAAATATCTCACCGTGAAAACTTGAGTGAAGTGAGGTGAGCTTGACGGGAACTGTCAATAGTGGCAATCATTGCCATCAAGTGAAATGTCAACTCACTTAGAGCTCACTTCACCGACGTGTTCACGGTGATATTTTTACAGAATAGACTGGCTGCTTCTGGTATACGTGCTTGATCATTTATCATCTCACAGATGCGCTCCACTACAGGCGTTTCAGTGTTCCATTTTTTATTACGTTGATAATGTATATGATGGTATAAAACCTATTTTAGCTTAGTCCATTCTTTTCATTATAACGTCTGATTTAGCCCAGGTCCTTCGAGCCGGATACACACATGTTAAGCTAGACTTAAATTTCGCGGTCTATTTTCTTTCTTTCCAATATGGTAGCGGTGCAAATTATTCAGTTTTCTCCGGGTGCATATTTAGTATCATCCCACATAAGAAGGCTACTTTAATGCACCCCATGACGTCACCTTGTTTGGTAATAGCACCAAACTGTGGCACCCAATTCCGGCCACTGAGAATGTTGATTATGACAATTTCCGCAACGGGTTTTAGGTATTCATTGTTAAGTTTATTTGAAGGTTTGTGTTCATCAAGGTTTACTCATTTGTATGTATTGTGTGACTAAGAGAGGCGGTGGACCCATTTGTCTGTTATTACTTAGCCACAAATTATAAAAGGCGCACAGGTAAATAAATCAGGTAAAATTTCGCTTACCGCGGCAGATCTGTGGATTGGCGATCATCTTTACATACCAAGACCCCTTTGTGTCTCAGAAAGCACGTTAACCCGCCCAGCTGTCATTACGGGTCGTCAGCAGCTCGAAAGTCCGTTTACAGGTAAAACATACAGTACCTATGAAAGTTGATTCTCAATATTAATCCTAACATAGTATCATACCTAACATTTCATATAGATACCATTAGGGTTTTCTCCTTAACTGACAGACCGACTACCCTTTCATTGCTAGCACAATAGCGCGTAACATTTTATGATACGAGTGCTTAGGTACCTAGCTTCGGCGCAAAAGTGTTCTAGAATTGCTAAGTACCCTCACAATACGCTTTTAAACACGTCGTTGTGAACGTATAGGGTTTAGGGCAGTAATAGACGTGAATGGTTTAAAACTAATTGGTTTTCAACAGCCTTTGTGTATGTGGTATTAGCAGGACCCTTGAGTTTGAATAAATATTCTGGTGTTTTTTGGTTGAATTAATCCTTTCTATTTTCCTAATTATTTATACTACTTGTGCCTCGAAGTTTCACCTGCATAACTCTTGACCCCGTAAGAATATCGCTATAAAAAGTATCTTGTATCTTAATCCAGACCATGGTCTATCCATGTTCCAAATTTTATTTAAATCCGCTTAGCCGCTTTAGCGAAAGCGTAAAAATCAAACGTAAAAAAACAAAAATCTCTTATATAAAGAGAAAATACTTTTTTTTGTACAGTTGGGTATATTAGTTTAGATTTAAAACCAAAATACTTTGACAGCGAAAGCCATGTTGTAGTCATTACAGCTTTGTTTTCCTTCACTGTTTTGTAAGCAGTGGTGATGAAATAACACCAAATTAAGTGCCTGCCTTTACTTTGTGTGGGAAATCATTAAATGACTTTTTCCTCTTTGGGCGGAACGGGAGAGCGTGTCAGACTTTTACTGACTAAAACCACCCATCCGTGTTCTTTCAGTTGCCTGCGCCAAGCCTGGGCCAAGTGCCTGCCTGGGTTCGAACTCACGACTTGTAACTCGGGGCCGATACCACTGAGCCACTAATGGTCATCTTAGATTAAGCATATAATATACTCGCACCATTGTATCCACCCTTTCACATTCAAACATATGATTACTTACGAAAATCTATAGAGTTTTATAGGAAAAGGTTTTTGTTACGTCTAAATGCCCTTTGACCGTTAAAGCTAAGCCGACTTTTGAGAAGAAAGGTATTTATGCCTGTGAATGAGATGAAAGGGAGGGATTTTACGCCATTTTCTCCGCAGTTACTGTTACTAACAATTGTTATGGGGTAGATAATGGGGCATGGCATTAATGGCTTAGTGGGGAATGTTTGGCTTTTCGATTTAGGGTTTGTTGGTTTGATTTCTGTTTGGGAAAATATATTTATTGACATAACGAGTGGGAGTCCGATCAAAGACAACTTGTTGTTTTTGGTCTGAGGCTGTTAATATGGCGCCCTGCCTCAAATGTAAGAGCTTAATTAATACATTTCAAAAATAAATTAATTGTTAGCAAACCCCAAAATAATCTTTATCTATACTATATATTATATGTATATAGGTACTATATATAATATTATAAAGCTGAAGAGTTTGTTTGTTTGATTGAACGCGCTAATATCAGGAACTACTGGTCTGAATTGAAAAATTCTTTTTGTGTTGGGTAGCCTATTTATCGAGGGAGGCTATAGGCTATATAACACCACGCTACAACTAAGAGGAGCGGAGCAGTAATGAAAAATGTTGCAAAAACGGGGAAAATTTATTCCTTTTGAGAGTTTCCGTTGCGTGCGCTGCGTAAACGGTTAAAGTAACGCAAAAATCATGTATGACGGAATTGTTCTTTTTAAAAAGTTCAAAAAAAAAGTCCGCGAGAGCAATGTCTATCTTTTAAGGTTGACTCACTATAACTCAAAAGGAGCGAGCAGCAACGAAAAATGGACGAAAACTAGCAGGTAAATCGATGCGACGGGAAGGGTCAGGGGAGCAAAAATTTGACGCGAACGAAGTCGCGGGCAGAAGCTAGTATAGTATAAAACAAAGTCGCATTTCGTGTCTGTACTTTAGATCTTTTAACTACGCTTTCGGATTTTAATGCGATTTTCTGCTTAGATGCTTCAAGAAGATGGTTTATATGTACGAGTATAATACGCGGGCGTTACCGCTGGCAAAGGCTAGTTTAGATATAAAGTAATTTCAAAAATTAAAACTACACTACTGAAAAATCACGCTTCAAAAAGTATGAAACATGACAATATGCTCATCTGAAACCCGTGCTGTTGTATGCCACCTACCCTAAGAAAACAATAAATTCCAACAGTAATAAGCGATCATAAGCTTTAGGGCAAATTGGCATACGAGGAGAGCAGTGGTGGCCCAGTGGTAACGACCGCGACTTACGAGTAGGTCGGGAGTTCGAACCCAAGCAGGCGCTTTACTTTGTGTAAATTATTTCATCACCACGCTTCTCAAAACGGTGAAGGAAAACATCGTGAGGAAACCGGCATGTCTTAGAACCAAAAATTCGAAGACATATGACATCTACCAACCCGCACTGGGCCCGCATGGTGGCCCGCTCCCTCTCACCGAGAGGAGGCCTGTGTCCCAGCAGTGGGAAAGTTTTAGGCTGCTGATGTGTTTGTGTGTGTGTGTGCATACGACCACGGCTTTCAGATGAAAATATTTTTCTTGTTTCACATTTTTAGAGCGCGATTTTTCAGCAGTCGGGTTTTAGTTTTTTAACTTACGTACGAGCTTAAACGATACACGCTTTTATGTAGGAAAAAGTGAAAAACTATTACTAAAGTTACATAAAGGGAAATTATGAATTCCCTACCCGCGTTTTAGCTGTATATTACAAGCAAGGATTTTTTTGTGTGAATATAATTTTAGTAAGAAAAGAAAAATGGTTGGGTTGTGAAACTTACAGCTCATGTAAATATATGTGTTGGTAGGTATAATAAAATTTTGGTAAAAAAGAAAAATGGTTAGGTTGTGAAACTTACAGCCTATGTAGGTAGGTTTAAGAAACTATTTTTGTTACGTTGTACTCTCCCAATTGCTGAAATTCTAACAAGAGGTAATCTCAGGTGAGAACCTTCCTACCTTCCTACTGAAGTCGATTAAAATGAATTCATTTGGGAGGTTCTCAATACGTCTGTACGTATGTTTTTTTTTCCGAGATATCTCCGGCAATTGTGAGTTGATTTCGAAAATTCTCTCTTTTATGAATAAGTTATGTGTCAGGAGTCGTCTGGTATTAATTTTATTAACTTCACATATGGTTTTTGCGTTAACTTCGATAGTACGATTTAAATCCGCTTCGTTACTCTTGATGATGTCCTAAAACTTTCAGTCACTGTTGTTTGCGTAGTTAATGTTACACAAATTGGTGCAAAATAACTAAATGACGAAAAATTAACCACATTTGTCAAAGGTAAAATCATTCGACTTCCGAAGTTTTTTATTTATCTGGATTAAATTGTAACTAAGGTCGTGAAAAGCGATAACTGAAAAAATAGAATACTGTAGTTGGTTAATTATTTCATCATCAAGTTCGTTTTGTAGTTCGGCTTATAATTTACTAGCTTCTGCCCGCGACTTCGTCCGCGTTAAATTTCTTGTTCCTCCTACCCTTCCCGTCGCGTCGAATCGGCTACCCGTGCGATTTTCCCCGTTTTTGCAACATTTTTCTTTACTGCTCCGCTCCTCTTAGTTGTAGCGTAATGTTATATAACCTTACGCCTTCCTCGATAAATAGGCTACCCAACACAAAAATAATTTTTCAATTCGGACCAGTTCCTGAGATTAGCGCGTTCAATCAAACAAACAGACAAACAAATAAACTCTTCAGCTTTATAATATTGGTATAGATTTCATCATCAACCACAGTCTGACTTCACCCACTGCTGGGCCATAGGTCTCACTTTTCTTGTGCCAATCCTCACGCTCCTGTGCCACATCCAGATTTTGCCCGCGATGGCAACAAAATTATTTATTAAACGGTAAATCCCCAGGCCCATTTTATTCATGATTTGTAGGTCACTGAATAAGTTATTACAAACTAAAGGTATTTGGAGCTAGTGAGCCATTTTGGCTATCGTGGTTAGGTTGCTAGGGTCCGCAAAAGGACCACAATGCCTACTAGGCATCTATAGGCAAGTTAAACTTGACCATTCAACTACACATTTTATTACCAACTGCTGCACAACATTGAAATTCAAGAAAACCAGTAACATAAAATTAAACTGATGAAAAATTAGATTGAAAATCAAAAAAAAAAACCTTTTAGTTAAACTAAGCTTGTTTCGTCCCGTGACAACAGACGGACCGACCAACCGACCGTACTACCGTTTGACTTGTTTAATCTGTGTGCCTACGCATCATAATGTGTAACGGAGTGACAACTGTCACTTGTCAGTTTTGATTTTGACACTTGGTTTTGGTCTTTGAAAGATGGACGGTCGTTGTAATTTGCCTTGCGACCCTTTGTTGTAATTAATCTTCTTGAATCGATCGTTTGTGGACAATTTGTCGTGATCCAATTGTTTTGTGTGTAAATAACCCCTTTTGACGAAATAGAACGGGTTTTATTTTGGTATTTGATTGAAATAGTTTGATGTGATAGTGATCCATTGGGACCGCATGCTGAGAAAATCTCTAGCGTATTGTAGCGGCCTGATATCCTGGAATACTTACAGCTTCACTACACAAAACAATATACACTCATTTACATACATAAATCCAGGTAGGCTCCAGAACCAGTTTTCGTCAACCAGGTGAGTGATTGAATATTTGTATTAATCAGCTCCGCGCACGGCAGACAGTTCGTAACCACTCTTGTAGCCAAGGCCCACCATCATGCGTCCACTGCGCTAATAAAATCATATGGCCAGGGCCTTGGCCTGTCGTCGAACAAAGCTCCTAAATTAATGTAAATGAGTAATTTTAAAACAATTTCGTGTGTTTTCGTGTGGTCGAAGGGCGGGCGTTTTGGGGGGACTGTCTTTTGTAACTTTGACGTTCAAAAAGTGCTGACTCTCAGCCTAGTTTGAATAAATGACTTTTGATATTTTTTTTTGATTTTGACGTAAAGAATAGCACTATCTCATTGGATCAGGGGGTGTCGTAAGAGGTGATTTAGACAATTACTAGGGAATGGGCAGCAGCGTTCCCTATGCATTTTACCACCATACTGCGATGGCCAACCCGCCTCTTATCACCGTAGCGATTATGCCAAACCACTCCAAATTGGCGCTTGGCGGGAGGCCTGTACCAGTGGACGTCTTTCGGCTGAAAAATAACGCGTCGCCTTGAAAACATCCAAATTTTTTCGTCGTTTAATAATATGGAATATCACTTGAAAATATTAAAACAACTAACGTCAATAAATTTGACACTAAGACCTAACATAGAAAAACCTAGCAAAGTGAAATCAAATATCAAGTACTTTTGCTCAAAATGCTTTCACGAAATAAAAGATTCTGTTTATTAAAATCTTTTAGTCGAATGTGGAACAGATTTTTTTCTTTATTTATCCATTTTCTGTCTATAGACTCTTTGTATCAAATATTTATCTAATGTAATGGAAATTTCTTCTTGTATTTGTGTAAGTTAAATAGGAGCCATTTCTCTTCGTGAACGTTGATTTGATGAATTTTCTAGTATGTGTTTCTTCGGGATCCTATTACTGAGGCTCTGCTGTCCGCCCGTCACTCACAAGGGTGTACATTTTGAAACGTAGAAGTTAGACACTTTAATTTCCACAGAGTGTGTGCTACTATGACCACTATAGCAAGAAATAATATAAATATATTAAAGGAGCCAAGAAACGTCTGTTTCAGCGTCGTCGCATGATTGGGTTTAATATTATACAGTGTTGATACGGAACCCTCAGTGAACGAGTGTTTTAAGACTGAAACGATTATGTAACAGCCTCAATTGTTTCACTGCAAAACAGAAGTCTCACCACAGTGACGTAACGGCCATTGATCACCGCATCATCATCAGCCTATTTCGTTCCCACTGCTGTGACTCAGGTGAGAGAGAGTGGACCGTAATCTACCATGCGGGCCCAGTGCGTACTGGTAGATGTCACATGTCTTCGAATGATTGGTTCTAGGACATGCCGGTTTCCTCACGGTGTTTTCCTTCACCGTTTTGAGAGCAGTGGTGATGAAATTATTTACACGAAGCAAAGCGCCTGCCTGAGTTTGAACCCACGACCTACATCTCGTAAGTCGGAACCGATACCACTGGGCCACCACTGCTGTCGCCACTGTGGCCACTATAGTAAGAAATAATATTTTAAAAAAATTAAAAGAGCCATGTAACGTTTTTTTTTTTCGCCGTTTCTTGCGCGATTGGGTCAAACATTGTACGATGGTGGCAACGGAACTTTTAATGTGCAAGTTCGACCCGCACCAAGCCGCATTTTTAGGACTGTAATATTTATGTAAAAATCTGAAATTATTGCTCTGCAAAATTGAAGTCTCACCGAAGTGACGTAAACCACATACTCCACACTTTCTCTCTCTTTGTAAACTAATAGGTGTCGCTTCTACGTTTCTATCTAAATCTGTGGCTGCAAATTAATAATTACATAAATGGCGTCACGCCTTTTTTCCCGCGAAGATATAGGTAGAGGTGTTCCTATAGTATCCCCACATTTCGCCAGTTACGTTGGGCCAGGGCCAGGCCAGGGCCTTGATTGTCACTAATAATTATGACACTTAAAACTAAGTTATGCGGCCTACCCAAATGTCCTTTCTTTGGTATTGTTCATCGAATCGTTGAGCTTCTTTACTTCTGAGTTGAGCTGTACGATTAGTGACAAATGCGTGCACTGACTGGACAGTTCTACTCAATTTGTGTGGTTCATTCCTCTAAAGACTATTTCAGACAGCTACCTACACATGATCTGACCTAGATTAAGTCAGGTGTTTAAAAGGGATTGTGACTTGTGAGGTTGTTTAGGCCTTTCTTCTTATTAGTTAGGAAACGCCGACCTCATCTAGTTTAAAAATGTATGATCGACGTGTAAAATGTTTGTTCCAACGTACTAAAGAATTAAAATAATGTATCATTAACTTATATGTCAGGTCTCCCACCCGCCACCTTATCTATGAGTTTAGTTACGTTGCTTTTAGTATATTAGTGAGTACTTGTAGTATGTTTTCAATAAACATACAAAAAATTCCCCCTGGACTTGCCTGCTCGTACAGCATAAAAACCATCGCTTAGTGTAACAAAGTGCTATATAATATAGACTATTCGTGACGCAAGCTCTTCAGGGAAAACCTGACATTTAATTAATTTCGAATATTTCACGTGACACAGAAACATCTAATTTCGTTGTTTACTATTAAAGAAACAAAATACAGCTCTATTTTGTCCCCACTTACTGCTCATACTAATTTGAACTTAATGGCTCTCGACATACGAGTAAAATTGCTGTTTTTGGGGCCAACTATAGCTAAATCACAACTAGATTTTACTCTTATTTCCCAGGCGGGTACAATTTCTACTGCTGGAGAAACAATGGGTTCTTGGAAGCACCGAATTTGAATATGGAAAGCAATTTTTGTTAGGTACCTTTTATTTTGAGACGGTATGAGATTGTTTTTGTGGTCCTTCTGACTTGATTCTGTGCTTAACCGTCCAATCTACTTTGCCATAGCTTTGCATGAGTGAACCGAGGTTCCGAAAGTCGGAGCAGGCTGGTAGAAGCGAGCCATCAAACGCTATGTGTTCAGAACTGGAGAGACCGCCGAAATCGCAGGAAGTAGTCGTATATTAAGTTTTGGTTTGAAAATCTATAAAAATAAATAAAATTGAAGTGTTTGTTTGTAATTTCAAATTAACAGCTTTTCAGTAAATACATATAAAATTATACTTGAACTTGGCTTGACACGCTACCGCGTGTCTAGATATAGGGTACTTACATCAAAAAACTATTTTTAAAATTTATGTCTGTCTGTTTGTTCCGACTAATCCCTGAAACGGCTGGACCAATTTTGACGGGACTTTCACTCGCAGATAACTAATGTTATAAGGAGTAACATAGGCTTTTCCCTGGTCTCACGTCCATTTTGACATACACGCGCGCGAAGCCGCGGGCACAGCTAGTAAAACATAAAATTAAAAACTGCCGGAAACTGGTTACTCCTCGTATCAAGCATAAACATCCACCACTGTCGCATATTTAACTAACTTTATTACATTTTTATTCCGCCAGGAGTCGCCTCTTTGTATCGTTCATAATTTATTACTTACCAGAATTAATTTTCTGTCACATTTCAGTTTGTGTTCGAGTTTTTGTTTATTAATTTTATAAAGCTGTTAGTTATATTTATTAAATACGCTCTGTTGCTCATAAAAGGATTGAGTTATTTCTCATCTGAATACTCTTAGTGAAAATGTTTTAGCTATGTTTAAACAGCATCACTTAATTACTTTTTAATTTTGCTGAGAAACCATTTAATTTGTATTTACTATACAGGCTGGTAGGGACATTGCCGAACAACTTGTTTCCATGGACTGGAAAAGATGCTAGAAGGTGTATTATGTGCTGAAACTTAACCGTTGGTGCGTCGATTTCTCTGTCACCTTATATATATTTATATATAATTCTTAAACCTGCGTTGAAATGTATCTGATGCTATTTAAAAAGTGCTGTTCCATACATTTTGACCGCGTAGGAAATGCACATTTGTATAAAACATCAGTTTAAAAAAAAAAACAACAATTTCTACGCTAGAAGGTGTATTATGTGCTGAAACTTAACCGTTGGTGCGTCGATTTCTCTGTCACCCTATATATATTTATGATACGAAGTACATTTGTGAGTTTGTGTTTTCGGGGTAATTTATTGTTCTTCAAAACTACTGATCCCATTCCAAAAATTGTTTCACAATCAGAAGTTACAGTATTTCCGAGTATCATATGACTTATTTTATTTTAAAACCAAGAAATTTAACGCGGACAAAGCCGCAAACAGCAACTAGTATTAACTTAAATATAAAATCAGTTCGTTTTACCACCAGATGACACGACATTATTCTTTTAACAGAAAAGATGAGTCAAAGAATTCAAGAGAAAGAGATCAATATGAACTTTTGAGTCCTTTCTTCAGCCTGACATCTGTGCTGAAGCGAAAACGTTATCAGGAATCTTCAATTGTGATTGAAGTCTTTCGTTTGACATTAGAAAAGATTGCATTTGACATTTTAAAGACGTCAAATACGTTGTGAATGAACCTTTCGTTCATTGATGCGTTGTTTTTGGGGAGATTGGTGTTAGATACTAGGTATAAATGCGATTTTGCTCACGAACATTTGAGATGAAAATTTGTCACTGAACGATAATTCTTTTTTTTTTCGTGCACATGCTAGTTTTATCTAGGTACACTAATATTAGAAAAGGTAACCTGTGTGGTTAAGTATGTAGGGTTTTTTTTCCTTAAATGAATGAACACGGTACAATACGACGACTCTCATCGAAAAGTGTCCGATTTGTGTCACCTCAACTGGCACCGCCAGTGTGGCCAGTGAAATAAATTATTTCTCCCGATTTTATTTAACCACGTAAGGCCCAAACTAAGTTTCCCAAGGAACAATATCGTCTAACATGGTTCCGGTTAGGAACAACTTAAGTATCTGAGTAGGTACTCTTATTTAGAAAGGAATTTAATACACTACTTGAATTTCGTGTTTATTAAAAATACATTGGGCGTTAAGGAGGAGATTTGGTTTTTAAGTCTGGGCCGAAATGCTGCATGTCACTTTGCCCAATACGTTGTACGTTGGGCCTTTTTTTTGGATGGGAAATAATCAAATGGCGTCTCCCACTCTTAGGCAGAGCGTGTCAGACTTTTACCGACTAAAATCCACCTGTGTTCCTTCAGTTGCCCATATGCCAGGGCCACGGTAACTCTTTCGGATGAATCTCGAAACCCTGGCAGGCATCGGTCCTAGCAGACCCCTTCAGTATTGCTGACATCACTGAGAGGCGCGCGTGGAACACTACGCACCGCCGACCCGAGCGTGGTCCTTACCGGGCGGTGACCTACCCATTGATCGCCACCCGCGAGCTCGCGCCTACGGTGGCCGGGAGTCCGCTATCGACTCCCGACGCCCGGGGCATCTCCTCCTGCGGCGGCTAGGGACGTGAGGGTGCAGTGACTGCCACTCCTTCACGCGCCCTGCCTCCTCCTTCGCGAGCATTACTGCTTCGCAGAAGAAGGTGACGGCTTCCCATGCCCTCTCGCTCCGTACCATGGCTCGCACCAGGGCCGGACGCGAGAGGTCGCCGCCGCCGATCGCCTCCACGAGGACTCGGCGGTGCTCCGCCCAGGCAGGGCATACCTCCACCGTATGCTCCACCATGTCCTCCAGACGATCCTCGCAATGGAAACACCCGGGCGTTTCCTCCCGCTTTATTCTGAACAGGAACCCACCGAAGCACCCATGCCCGGTGAGAACCTGCGTCAGGCGGAAGGTGAGGACGCCGTGGCGCCTCTCTATCCACTCCTCAAAGAGGGGACTTACCGCCGCAATTGTGACGTGCCCAGCGCTGGGTTTCGACAGTCGTACCCGCCATGTCGCCATGAGATCGCACCGGAGTACTGTCCGCCGTGCCGCGATTTGTCGCGGCAGCGGAGTTTCGCCCCGGCGTTTCACCCCACGCGCCACTCCCACATGTGCGCGAAGACCTTTGCCTCCAGGTCTCATGGCGGCACTCCGGCAAGGAGGCTCGCCGCCTTGCACGAGACCGTGCGGTATCCCCGCCGAGGGCGCCCACACCGGTGCCCCGTAGAGGGCCATGGACCGCACGACCCACGTGTAGAGCCTCCGGCAGGAGGCGTTTGGCCCCCCAGATTGGGCAGGAGTCGCTTTAAGGCAGCCCCAGCCCGCTGCAGTCTGGGAGCCAAACGTCGGAATGGCCACGAAGTTCCACCAGCTGTCGAGGACAAGTCCCGGGTACTTCATCGTCGACTCGACGGCGATGTGAATCCCTCCTACCGTGAGTTGGGAACCCGCAGATGGCGTGTTCTGAGGGCCTTAGGAGGTTAAATACGCATTTGCGCCGTTAGTATGGCCGGAACAAAAATTGAAAACCGTAGATCGATTTGATAACATTTTAAAGCGTGTAGTTTGAGTTAAATGAATAAATCTCTTAATAACTGATAACTTAATATTGCTTCCGCGTACAATAACTCAACACATAAACTCAAACTTAGGTTAAACAAGCAAATCTTTGTTATGTATCCTTCAGTCTTCGAGATCCTATCCGATTAATCCCCGGTAAAGAACAAGTTGCAAACTCTATTCCCCGGCCTTATTTTTCTTTAAATTAAATTGCAAACAGGTCTCTGCTTGTCTTCAATATCACAAAAAAATATCTGCAGAAGTACCAAATATTTTGAACTTTGGAATTATCTGCATGGGTATCGTGTTACCCAGTAAGTTGGTTGTGAATGCCAGACAGGCTGGTATCAGCTGCATCTGGTTAGACAGGAATTTGACTCCAATATAGTTTGGAAAAGGCTAGGTATATGATGATAACGATTGAAAGCATCTGGTAAAGAAAATTATCACTGGACGCTGTGTTCCAAAATATTTATTTAATGTGTACAGTCGCCAGCACAAAAACCTACTACAATCTGTCAAATTTCTTTAATAGGTTTTCAACTTTATTACTATGGTATTCAAGTAAGGTTCAAGATTGATTGGGAAAAATTGACAGTTTCAGATAGCTTGATGTGCTGGCGTCTGTACCATGATGCTTTTTTATTACGCATCTCATAAGACGTTTGTTTGCAAATGGGCTGAAAGATAATGTTATTGTTGCAATTTTTTGCAACACTCAAAGAAACGGGTATCGCAATGTCCTTGTCTTCCTTAAGTTAGGAGAAAGATCTGCCAGTCTCTTCAAAAAAATCTCACTGTGAAAGAAGTCAGCTGTCAATCTGTCATTTCACCTGATGTGAGGGATTAAAATTATTGACAGCTACCTTCTTCTAAATTCACGGTGAGATTTTTACAGAATAAGTAGCCTAGCTAATTGGTGATGTTCTTCAGAAAGGTCAGCTGCGTAGTACTCGCAACCGGCGTGCGTGTAAGACCAGTGGTCCTTAGTGTGAGTTTTTTTTAATTATCTCGATCTAACGAGTGCGTTTTTGCGCTCCGATTGGCCCTGGTTTGGTGAAGGACCAATCGGAGTGCCGAACGTGGTTAATGCGGGCCGCTGATGTATGAATGTAATAGAGCCGAAAGCTGTATTGTAAGGATAGTAGCAGGAAGCGTTCTGTAATTTCTGCCTACTGCTATTGGAACAAGGAGGGAGTTTATCTATGTGTAGAAAGATTACTTTTGGTAGCCGTGACAGTTACTAGCCAGTATTAGGTATTATTGTTGATTGGGCCTTCTGCCATTTTCTTTGTCATTTTCCTCAGGTTTATATTACTTTAAATTATAACACTGTTGTTTTGAGAAGTTGTAATTACCTATTGCGTATCGTACTTTCTCTTGTTTGTTTTTTTTCGTAGTTTTATATTTTGTGCTGTCATTTTCGTGGGCCTTGTTTTGTATTAAAAGAAAATTTCGAGACGGTATGTTGGTAGAACTAATTAAAAGTGGGTCTGAAGTTTGAAGTTCTTTACTTTGTAATTTGGGAAGAATTTTAAAGGAATGAGTGGAAATTTTCATAGTGGGTAGGTAGTAGTAATGTGAATATTTCTGTGTTAACCACGGTCGGAAAATTGGTCGGCAATTGTGTCTGTTTTGGTATTATTTTATTTTCATAGTGTGTGTTGTATCGGTTAACGTCATTACGTTAACGTCGGCTGTCGCTAAAACCCAGTTCTCGAGCTCTGCTTCTTTTTCAGACTGACTATAACACGAATAACTTTAACTCGGCAGTCGGTGGCAAAAAAAATAAATATAGATTCAAAGACACCGACTTCCGAAATTAAAATTATTTTTCACTTTTTGGAAGTCGGTTGTTTTTTGTATTTTTTGCAAAAAAGTTTTTATTTTTACCTTTTAGCTCTGGTATCTACTCCGTACTACTTCGTATACCACTACTGGCCAGGTCAATAGCAGTGACAGGGAGTATTGGAATATTATCACGATAAACAAAGTGGATTAATTACATATTATCGAAGCTGAACGCAAATCTACCAAAGCAAAGTCTATAAAATGTATAATATAGTATCACTTCTGAAGCATCACCCATCCATAAAATAAAATAAAAATAATCAATCCCCAGGTGGCGGAGAAATCAGTGAATATACATAAAAAAAACAGTAGAACACAGACCCTCCTCCTTTTTTGAAGTCGGTTAAAAAAGGACATAGAGTGGCAATTTATCGTTATTATTTCATTACTTGACTCTAAAATTAACACACCGGGCTACCTTTCAGTCAACATTCTCAAGCAGTTAAATTGGTACCTGTAATATGAAGGCAGATATACAGTCCGACATACCTTTGCAGCTTAATGATATCAATGCAGAAACGACGCAGAAAAGCGTAGATATTCAAAATTTATTGCATTTACCCTTTACAAAAGACGATGTCTCAGGAATTTATTGAGAACCTGGTTAAACTATACGTAAAACAATTTTATGTAAAATGAAGTTGGCGAAGTTTTATGAATAAGGTATTTTGTTGTCTAGTACGGGCTTTCTACGGTATGGATATATTTAAAGTTTCCTTGGGTATGGAGATGTGTGTAGAGACAGGACGGAACGCCTTAGAGCAGGGGTGGCCAACTTGATTTGACATAAGATAACTGTTCACTAACGAAACGATGCGATCTACCAATTACATACTTTTTGAAATTTTGAATGAAACAGCATAGTTTAGTACACAATCATGTCTGACTGGCCTGTTAGTCTAGTGGTTAGTGACCCTGACTACTAAGACTGAGGTCGTGGGTTCGATTCCCACCCAGGACAAATCTTTGTGTGATGAGCACAATCATTTGTTCTGTGTCTGGGTGTAATTTATCTATAATATGTATGTATTTAGAAATATATAAGTATGTTCATCAGTTGTCTGGTTACCATAGTACAGGCTCTGCCTAGTTTGGGATCAGACAACGATGTGTTGGTTGTCCTAAGATATTTATTATTTATTTTATGTAGTATTTTTTATTGACCAGTCTTAGGAGTTTCTTTTCATATCACATGCGAGATTGTTTCCATAAATTTACTTAATGCTTTGGAATGGAAGTCTGAGTTGATGATGTTTAATCAACATATATAGTTCCTATATATTAATGTGAGCATTGCGTCTGAGCATCTTCCACTAGTTTAAAAAGTCCCTTAAAGAATGTCTTATCCAATGTTTCATACATACGTCTGTCAAGCGAGAACGGTGTTTATTTTTTGTTTGTTTAAAGTAGGAAAATGCTGACTCACATAAATATGTTGAACCAAAACACGAATGAAGTTGTTCAACACATTTCTTCAAATTTTGGTTTTTTTTCGTTGGAAACCAATGCCCAGAAATCTTGACCTGAGGATGACCTTGCTTTTAGAAACATGTCGCAGCGCAGAGTAATAAATTCGTTTTGTAACATCATGTGCTCCATTTGAAATATATCTGCAAATTTTGTAGCCAATTCATAGATATCACTATGATCAATGGAATCATTAAATGGATAACTGATGAATTGGACCAAATTCTAAATTTTTCTGAAATCACTAAAGCGAATTTCGAAGTCTGCTATCACTGCCCTAATTTCTGTCGTGTACTTCTCAGAAATGAAATTGTTGGTAGGATGTTTTTCCATATAATCCTTGATGTTTAAAAATTGTTCAATTTTTTTTCTTCTCTATGTCAACTATCATAGACGCTGTTGAGTTTGAAATGCTGCAATAGAACTCATCATTTCTGTTAATGTTTTATTCTTGCCTTGTAAGTAGATTCAGATTGAATGTACTCAGTTTTCCAGTAAAATCGGCCAAGAAAGCTAAATCTAATTGCCAGTCTAAATCACGCAATTGCCGCTCATCACCCCTTTCATCAAGAAATTTTATTATTTCGTCCAATAGATCAAGAAATCTTTGCAAAACCTTGCTTCGACTCAACCACCTTACGTCAATGTGCAATGCCAATTCTGGTTTCTTCTCATCTAATTGCTGTTTAAAGAGCCGCCTTTGGAGGGATTTTCCCTTTATGGAATTTACAATTTTACGTTGTACGTTGCGCAGTCTGGTCTATTTATTTATATTTTTCGCCTTGCCACGATCGACTGGACTTATAGTCGCGATCGACCGGTTGGCCACCCCTGCCTTAGAGGGACATATTATTGTGACCTTATTGGTGATGGTCTTCAGAAAGGTCAGGTGCGTAGTACTCGCAATCGACGTGCGTCTATAACCTGAGGGTGGTCTATAAACTTGTTATTATTTTAAGACTCTTAGCTTATAGGTGCAATTATGTAAATATTATCTAACTTGGTATACTTATGTTTCATCCTGAATGTTACTTTAACGAATTAACTGAATACATAAATTTAATTTAAATATTGGAATAATTAATTATCCACGATCTTTTCATTTTCATATAATTTCCATGAAATAACATCCTCCACTTCCATTATTTAATACACTAGCAACATGCATATACCGACAACGCTTCTCGGAATACATTAAACATAAAATAATCCACGAAAAAGGCCAACGAATTGGAAAAAATCAACGCACAATATTATTTTCCACGTTAAAATGCAGCAACGTAATCCTGTGAAATGTAATTAAAGTTAAAGCCAAGGTTATATTTGCACAACATTATTAATGTTGGATAAATTCTGAGTTTCACAAAATTAATTGAAAAAATTATTTATTTTCTCTTGACCAATTTAATTTAATCCGCGCAAAAATACGGCACTCATATTAGTCATATTTATGTAATACTAGCTTTTGCCAGCGGCTTCGCCCGCGTGGAGGTCGGAAATTATCCCGCGGGAACATACTACCGGGATAAAAAGTAGCCTATGTCCTTTCTCAGGCTCTAAACTATCTGTGTACCAAATTTCATTTAAATCGGTTCAGTAGTTTTAGCAGGAAAGCGAGACAGACAGACAGACAGACAGAGTTACTTTCGCATTTATAATATTAGTGTGGAAGTGTGGATTAGTGTGGATGACTAATATGAGTAGTACTGTATTTTGACAGCAAAATGATTTCTATAATTATTAATTACTAGCTTCTGCCCGCGACTTCGTCTGCGTAAATGTCGGTTATCGCGGACGCAGACAAAGTCACGGAATAAAAAGTAGCCTATATTCTTTCTCAGGCTCTAAACTATCTGTGTACCAAATTTCATTTAAATCGGTTCAGTCGTTTTAGCAGGAAAGCGAGACAGACAGACAGACAAAGTTACTTTTGCATTTATAATATATATAGAAAGAAAGAAAAGAAAGAAAATACGTTTATTTGCGGTAAATAAGACGCAAAAACAAACTGAACACAACAAAAATATAAAAAATAGCTGGGGAAAATATGCGTCAAATCCACGCAAAACCGCCATCGCTCAGCATAATACTGCGACTCTATGCGAGACAGAGCCCCAGCGCTGGTTTTCAGCGACAGCCGGCGCTGACGTGAGACGTCGGACGGTGCAGTAAATCATAATTAAAAGAAGTAACAATACTAAATCTTAAATAATAAATAACACAATATTAAAAGGCAAATAAAGAGCGAAATACAATTTAATTTTTCTATAGTGTGGATAGTGTGGATAGTGTGGATAGTGTGGATAGTGTGGATAGTGTGGATAGTGTGGATAGTGTGGATATAGTGTGGATAGTGTGGATATGCCAGCAACAAACATTTCCTTACATGATCAGCCTAAAATCTTCCCCCTACTGTGACTCAGGCCTTGTTCTCTTCAAGAGGGTTTGGGCTGTATACCAACCACGCGGACCCAGTGCGGGTTGGTAGATGTCACATGTCTTCGAATGTTTGGTTCTAGGACATGTCGGTCTCCTCACGATGATTTTCTTCACCGTTTTGAGAGTAGTGGTGATGTAATTATTTAAATAAAGTAAAACTCCTTTCTGTGACCTTATGACCTAAAACTAGTAGATTAAGGCCGTACCCACTAGGGCCACCAAGTTTTGCAGTAGTATTTTGCTGACCAGCCTATTAGTCTAGTGGTTAGTGACCCTGACTACTAAGACTGAGGTCGTGGGTTTGATTCCCACCCAGGACAAATCTTGTGTGATGAGCACAATCATTTGTTCTGTGTCTGGGTGTAATTTATCTATAGTATGTATGTATTTAGTAATATTTATGTATATTTATCAGTTGTCTGGTTACCATAGTACAGGCTCTGCCTAGTTTGGGATCAGATAACAGTGTCTTGGTTGTCCTAAGATATCCTTTATTCCATTTTGACATAAGTCTTAGCAAGTGGCGCCTCTTCTATGGGTCGAAAAAATATAAAATTACTGTATTTCTGTAAGTAGATTTGTAAAAACACTTTTACACCTCAATCATATTTTTTTAAACTAGATGAGGTTCGTATTGATCGAACTTAAGGCCTTCGATATTTAAATCTGTGCACGCTGATCGGATCTTGCTTAATTCCGGTGCGAATAGAAAGGATCGTTCCGTCTCTCACTCTAGGGAGTGTTAAAGACTTATCTAACGATATCCCTTTCAGCGTCTATTCTTGTATAAATGTTCTGTTATCACGCTTTTTAACGTAGTTCGTGTTGTTTATACATTGATAAAAACATCATTTTACTTGCCCAGACTGTACCACTGTTGGGAAAATGGAATTATGTCGGACGTATAAACTTTTTATAATAATACTTTAGTCGTGAAGAATAGCACCATTCCATTTCTTCCCGTGGGTGTAGAAAAGGCGACTAAGGGACTTACTAGAGAATTGGCAGCAGCGTTCTCTTTGCATTTTACCACCGTACTGCGATGGCCAACCCACCTGCCAAGCGTGGCGATTATGGCAAAGCCCACCAAGTTGGGGGAGGCCTATGTCCAGCCGTGGACTTCTATCGACTGAATTGATGAATGATGATGATGACGATGACACATCACGTTTTATTAGAATTGTGGTTATTTGTAATACAATTTTTATTATTTTGTTTTCAGGTAAGCAGGCAAGCAAAATTTTGGACGTTGAACTTTTGATTCTGCATCCAGGTACAAAATTTTTAATATTCAACTTGAGCTTTTCGTCAGATTTATAACTTAAGCAAATATTTGCTATGTCATTTGCCCAACTATCGGCGAAGGCTTTCAGTCTTACCGGACGCAGCTAAATACCAATATTTTACATGGAGCGCTTGACTATCCAACTTCCACAGCTCAGTTACTGGGTAATACGGTAAGACTGGTTGTCAGACTTTCGGGCTTCTGATGACCCGTAACGATTGCCAAAGATCCACGCATTACAGCCGGGGCCAACGGCTTAACGTGCTTTCCGAGGGGTCTGGTATGTAAAAATGGCCATCCACGGACCAACCGTGGCAAGCGTAGCCTGACCTGATCCCCTACACATTTGCTGTGTCCAAGGTCTGTAGTAAAAATATTTTTTATTGAAAAGCTTTTCAATAAAAAACAAAAAATATTTCATCGAAACCGTATCGCGTTTCATTTTACACGTTCCAAATGAAATTCGAATTTGGAACGCGCAAAACGCCGCCATTATGAAATTTTACAAGATCTGTTTTCCAATTTGTAATCGACTTTTTATTGTTGAAAAAAAAAAAAATAATCGAATCGAATTTTTATTCATATAGGAAATAATTACGATTGTTTGTAAGCACATGTGCTGATGGCTTTGAATGTGTGGGAAAACGGTTTTTCGTAATCAGAAGGGGTAAAAAAGGTCGTCAAAAGTGGTTGCATTTGCATACGCAGTAGCGGGACGATAAATCAATTTACAAATACTATCGCAGTTGTTAGTTGTTTCTATACAAATAATAAAGTACTAACGAAGAATTCTTGTCTGTCTGGTTGTATGTTCCGGGTTGGCGCAAAAACGGCTGAACGGTTCGATGAAATTGGGCAGATGGATAGCTCATAACCGGGATTAACACATAGTGTACTATAAGTCCCGATGTTAACTTCCCGTAGGATGTTTTCTGACATCCACATGGGCAACGCCGCAGGCAAAAGGTAGTTTAAAATACGCATTCTAAACATATTATAGTAAGCGCAATTTGCTAGCTTAAAAATAATAATCTTTAAATCATTTTAAGCCTGTATTTTTTTTTTTGTGAGAACTAGGTAGGAATCTTTCATAGATCTTCTTCGGTCGTTACGGGTCGTCAAAAGCTTGAAAGACTCACCAGTCTTACCAAGGAGTACAGTACTACCCAGTACCTCAATTGTGGAGTTCAGAGAGGTACTCGGTTGCTTCCGGTTAGACTGGAACCCGACCCCAAGATAGTTGAGAAAAGGCTAGACAGATGATGGTGATGATGAAGTATGGCAGAAGAAGGTATGTTGCGCTGACTCCAAAAGCATTGGGAGAAGTGCAGGATGAGTTATTTTGTTCATAATAAAAATCTTTCGAACACATTGTTACACATGTCAAAGCACTTTTTCGACTCTGGAAAAAAATTACATAAAGGAACTTGTGTCTCAATCGATATAAGGCAATCACAGATTAATATTTAAAATCTAGATTACCATAGAATAACCTATTACCCTAATCAAAACCCCTACCGTTCTGTTGAACCTTCCGCTAACCCCAAAACCTATAGATAAACCGTTCAAACGTGCGGTTAAGTTCAGAAACAGCTTCGTTTGCAGTTCTGCGGTCAAACTGATTGGGTAGTTTAGTAAATTCTTAGGTTCCTGCCATAGTATAATATAGGTTTGGGCCTATGTCGTAACCTTCATTGTTCTTGTGGTTAGAAATGAGACCTTCTTGCTTCGGGCTAAGCTTATAAGAAGTCACGTTTATGTGTTTCTGTTTATATTGGAATCGAATATAACAGCTTAAATTGATTATCAGTGAACATGTTGAATACTCAATGCTTTAATTGCATTCCATATGTAGGTAAACTTATAATTAGATCATGTAGACCCTTTTTTTGTGGGTGGCAAATCTTCAAATGCCGTCTCCTCTGACGAGCGGGAGGATGTGTAAGACTTTTGCTTACTAAAACCCACCCGTGTCCTTTCAGTTGCCTGTGCCAAGGCCACGGTAACTCTTTCGAACAAATCACGCCACCCTGGCAGAGCATATGGAGGGTCCATATGCTCTGCGAGAACATTACAGGGTGATTATGCTTATGCTACGTAATATTAGATCTTTTTTTTTCGTATGAAGAAGATTGGGAAAGAAACTGCATCGTTACTCTTTTAAAAAGTTTATACAATATTTTAAATACATTCATTAAATAATTATATATTGTGAAAAGGCTGCATAACGAATAAAATTACTGTACCATAGAAGGTAAAAAGAGTTAAAAACATGGAGCATGTATGAATTAATTATATGACAGAGAGCTGTCAGAAAACATCAGGATCGAAAAAAAAATATTCCAGCACTTTAACTTAGGTACTAATAACGAAGGCTGAGCATTTTGAGCACCTTGGGAGCCTTTAAGTACTGAGTCGTAAAAACTAATCTATCTATGTTAGACCACATGGCAACTAAAATAGGTCTACCAAAGTCGTAACCACGAAATTGATAGGCACAGAAGGCCAGGTCCATAGTAGACAAACAGACGCACACACACAAAAATCGTCCAGTCTGTCCTAACCACCTTTCTGAGGTCGTCAGTCCATTTAGCTGGGGGGGTCCCACACTACGCTTGCCGATACGCAGTTTCACCTCAGGACTCGTCTGCTTCATCGGCGATTGGTCCTTCGACAAACATGGCCAGCCCACTGCCACTTCAGCCTGCTTACTCTGCAAGCTATGTAGGTAATTCCAGTTATTTTCCAGATAACATCGTTTCTGATTTTATCCTTCAGCGAAACTCCTAGTATAGCCCGGTCCATCCTGCCAGGGTTGCGAGATTGTTCAAATAAGATACCGTGGTCCTGGCATATGTGTAACTGAAGGAACACGGGTGGGTTTTAGTCAGTAAAAGTCTGAGCCGCTCCGCCCAGAGTGGGAGATGTCATTTGATGATTTCCCATCCAAAAAAAAAGCCCGGTTCATAGCGAGCGAGCGACCATAAATTTGTGGATCACCCCAACTGTCAGTGTCCACGTTTCGGCACCGTGTGTTATGACGGGCAGAACGCACGTAAAATGTACTTGACAAAATTAGTTAACCTTTTGTACCTCTCTTTTTCGCTGTTACTAAGTTTCCGCCTTTGGCACTAGCGTGATGCTTCGCTGTAAGAGATGCGTATCAGCTTAATCGTTGATCAAAGCACCTTTTTATGGTGTCCGCTGGTGAAAACGATGGTTTATTAGCACGAATGACTAGAGGATGTATCCGGTGAACTGGTGCTGGTATGCGTGACTTTCGTTCTTATCCGAGGCGTTAAAAAGGTGAAAGATAATCCGCGAGTTTTTGAATAATTAGTGGTATAGAATTTATTCTAGAAACACAAAATTGGTGCCCAGATTGCCTAAACAAGTTGCAATCACTTTTCAGAGTTTCGTATCCCTACAGCACTTTTCAATAGGACTGACATAACCAGAGCCCGTACATTTTTGACATTTCCATCATTTTTATCGCCTATAGTCAACTTGTCAAGGTCTGCAGCGCTATAATTGTGCACTGGATCCTACTGAGATACTGGTAGCATTGGTGTCGACGAAGAATCAAGTATCAAGCGACAAGTAACTTCACAGTTGGAACGTATCTCCATGCATTTTACCACCATACTGCGATCGCAACCCGCCTGCCAAGCGTGGCGAATATTGCAAACCCCCCAAATTGCGGGAGGCTTATGTCCACCAGTTGATGTCTTTCGGCTGAAACGATGAAACTGGCCACCACTAGATCCCGTGAAAACGCGACTCGTGGCTGGTGGACTACGTAGGGGATTGAGGGAAGACTTGGATGTCTTCCTTGAGCAATGACAAAAAGTAGCTGAGAATCGGGCACTATGCTTTACGAAGTAATTCATGTTTGGTGGAAGAAGGGTGTAAAGTTCATACAACCTTCGGCGAAAAGGGACGAGACGGGTGTCGTCTGGAGGACAACAGCCCAAGCATTGATGTCGGGATGTTGTAAACTCTACTTGCGCGATGCAGGATTTTTCGTGACGTCAGTGTGATGCGAAGTTCACACATGGCGGTGTAGATACCGCTACAAGTGCTTATAAAATAACAGAATCTATCGCCATGAAGCTCCTGTTTGTTATGAAAATGTTGCTAAATATAAAACAGGAATAATATATACCTATCTCTTTAATATTTAGTGCCAAGGTAGCAGGTTGGTTCTCACAAATATTCCGAGAGGAATTAATGAAGTAGCCAGAAAGGAGTGCTTTATTTTAATGATTTCCCAGAGTATGTTTTCCTTTCAGTGTGAATATACTTCATGCTGTAATTTTTAACAGTGTCCAGATGAGGAAAGAATATTCCAGCCGTGGTTCCGGTTGTAATTTATTGATCTTTGTCACTCGTTACGGGTGGCCAGAAGCCCGAAAGTCGGACAGCCAGACTTACCAAGGGGTATCGTGGTACCTAGGAACTAGGTGGTGGAGTTCGGATAGGCAGTCGCTCTAAGTAACGTGCTGGTTCAGCTGCAGCCGGTTAGACGGAAAACCGTCACCAACGTAGGGAAATGGCTGGGTAGATGAGATGATTCTTACTTAACCAAAGCCAAGTTACTTTAAATTAATTTAAAACTACCATTTTCTAAATGGTGGTTTTTCGCAATCCCATACATCATGTAAAAATCCAATGAAAAACTATTCAGAAATCGCTTATCGCTTCTCTCAACAATTCACAACATTCTCACGTCCACTCGCCTCAACAGCGCACGTGACAATGGCGCAATGCGATACCTGGATGACGTCACTGCGTACCCGCCAACGATTATTGAAATTTTGTTGCCTACCCACCAATAAAATGTTTTGTAATACCCTTTAATGTTGCCATAAACTTTTGTATAAAGGATCATAAACTCTATTTTTTATTGTTTTTAGGTCAAACGTGATTTTATCTTTCTGATAAGTGCGTAAGTCTGCCTGGGCTTGAAATAGGTCTTTATCTAGATAGTAACTAAAATGGGAGCTATAAATGTGCCTATTTTTCAGTGCTTCAAATTGATTGGTTGTTTTATGGCCTTTTTTTTTTTTTTTTTTTTTTTTTTTTTTTTTTTTCAGGATGGGAAATCATCAAATGACTTCTCCCGCTCTGGGCGGAGCGGGAGGGCGTGTCAGACTTTTACTGACTAAAACCCACCCGTGTTCCATCAGTTGCCCATGTGCCAGGGTCACGGTATCTCTTTCGAACAATCACGCGACCCCGGCAGGCATCGGTCCTAGTAGACCCCTACACCGCTGCTGACATCTCTTTGAGGCGCGCGTGGAACACTGCGCGCCGTCGACCCGAGCCTGGTCCTTACCGGGCGGCGAGCTACCCATTGCTCGCCACCCGCAAGCGCCTACGGTGGCCGGGAGTCCGCTATTGACTCCCGACGCCCGGGGCGTCTCCTCCTGCGGCGGCTAGGAACGTGAGGGCGCAGAGACTGCCACTCCCTCACGCGCCCCGCCTCCTCCTTCGCGAGCATTACTGCTTCGCAGAAGGAGGTGACGGCTTCCCATTCCCTCTCGCTCCGTACCATGGCTCGCACCAGGGTCGGACGCGAGAGGTCGCCGCCGCCGATCGCCTCCACGATGTTTTATGGCCTTAGATACTGAACACGTCTTCAGACCCAATAGGTATATGGCATGGTCTAAAAAAAAAAAAAAAAAACAACGTCTTGTTTATGTCACTATCCAGTTGCCAACTATTGCAATAGAACACGTAATGATGGAAACATTTTCAGTCATCATTCTGTAAAATAAAGACAAGAAAACATTTATAACCGTTTTGTTTTTCTAGTAAAACGAAACAATAAAATTTAAACGTATACCAACGTAATTGGTCATTAAAACCTCATTGTTTTATCGGATTCGCACAGATACTCAAGGTGGTTCGGGAGCTATTAACTGCCCTGTTGGTTTCGTGGTCGCAAGCACGACTGTTGAGCGTGGGGTCCCGCATTCTTTAGGAATTTCTTAGTTCCAAGAGTTGGAAGTTGGCTGTGTGATACCGCCGTGCCTCGGAAAGCACGTAAAGCCGTTGGTACTGCGCCTGATCTCTTTCCGGTCGTGTCGGATTGACGTCTCATCGGAATATGAGCGTGAGGGAAGAGTAAAATCCCCTGTCTGCGCACGTGGGTCCTGGGAATCGAACCCAGGGCCTCATGCTCAGCAATAGCGCATACAACTACTAGACCAAAGAGGCAGTCTAAAAAAGTAGTTGGTAGTTTTCTGGATTTGAGCCTACAATCTCGTCCATGGGAAGTTGAGACCATAACCCAGTGGCTAGTAGTTATATGCGCTACTGCTGAGCATGAGGCCCTGGGTTCGATTCCCAGGACCCACGTGCGCAGACACAGGGGATTTCACTCTTCCCTCACGCTCATATTCCGATGAGACTTTTTTATTTGATCAAATCTCGTGATGGCTCAGTGCCATCACGAGATTTGATCAAATAAAGAAGTAAACCAAATAAAGGTAGTACTTGACATATTTATAATGAACGACATAAAAAGTAATGCTCAAACACACTCAGGTAAGCAATAACTAATTAAAAGTTAGAACGATAAAGTATTTCTGTAAGTATCAGAAAATATAAATCTAGATAAGGTTCCATTTATTTTCGCATTTTCTACGAGAACGGAGAAAACTTTGACAATCAGTGGGTGGAAAGGATTCATTTCTATATTTTCTTTTAAAACTCGATAAAAATAAAATATTGGATGATATTCAATATTAATTTCATTTATAATTAATTTCATTTCTTGATATTTGATTACTAATTTAAAAGACAAGTCTTAAAGAAAAAAGTAACATGGATTATATAAAAAGTAAAGAATCATAGAGCATCATAAAATTCATCTGGAAAGTGCCCAAAAGGCTGGCTGCATTGACATGTTGTATGGCAATGCAAATCTCAAAAACGGTGAAGGAAAACATCGTGAGGAAACCGGCATGTCTGAGTACCAAAAATTCGAAGACATGTGACATCTACCAACCCGCACTGGGCCCGCGTGGTGGATTATTGCCCACTCCCTCTCACCGAGAGGAGGCCTGTGTCCCAGCAGTGGGAACAGTATAGGCTGATGATGATGATGATGATGGCAATGCTGAGTCATTGGTAAAAAAAAAACAATATAATAAACAACCGACTTCCTTAAAAAAACACTACAAGTCGGTTGTTATTTTTAAAACTTTTTAGTTATGGTATAAACCCCGCCAACCCGCACTGGGCCCGCGTGGTGGATTATGGCCCACTCCCTCTCACCGACAGGCCTGTGTCCCAGCAGTGGGAACATTATAGGCTGATGATGATGATGATGATGATGATAAACCCCACCCTAATGTAATCGCGTTATTCGTCCATTTGTCGCGCACAAAGTTAATGCAAATTTAAGACTTATACGGTTTTCTTATGGATGCCATTGTTAGAACTGGACCAAATTGAAATGGGACCACACGGGAAGCACCAGCTTTCTAATAAAAAAAATCATCAAAATCGGTTCACCCAGTCAAGAGTTATGAGCCAACAAACATATATATATTTTTTAAATACAGTCGAATTGAGAACCTCCTCCTTTTTTTGAAGTCAGTTAAAAAATAGGCCAACCCTTTGGTCACGTGAAGAGTCGATCAGCCGCTAGGCAATGTCATGGAATACTATGTGGGCACTCTACACACACGGACACCCTAGAGTTTCAACCTCAAAAGGCTTGACCATTATGATTAGCAGATAATATTTTGATCCATCATTTTAGCCAAAAGACGTCCACTGCTGGATATAGTCCCACTGAATTAGGGGGGTAATTTACCGTAATCGCCAAGCCTGGCAGGCGGGTTGGCGATCGATATAAGGTGGTAAAATGCATACAGAACGCTGCTACCAATTCTAGTAAGTGCACCACACGGGACCTATTTAGTGTTTACACTACTGTATCTATATTTTGATTACTTATGTTTGTTTTCGATGTAGTAAAATTGATTTTCAGCTGCATCTATTCCGCTTCCGTTTTTCAATATTCGCACATTATAGTTCGATATCAATGGAAAAAGTTAGTTAGTATGAATAAATTGCATAGAATGAAATATTTCCGTAGTTCTATTAACTGCTAAACTGCAGTTTTCAGTGTCTGAAAAGGCTTGCATGTGCGATTTCACCTTTGAGTTTTGCTGTTGTGGAACAAGCCACAAACTTAAAGCGGTTATTATGTATGATAGTTTGCTTACACCCAGTAAAGACGACAAATATTTTGAAGTAAGAATTTTATTTAACATCAAAATTCTCATCAGACTCCAAAAGAAGCAGCATTAAAACTAGACGAGGTCGGTGTTTCCTATCTGACTACTCCGGGAAGGAACGCCGAAACATAATGACAAAAACAGATGTAACAGTGTCTTTTAAAGTCCATACATAATCTTGGTGAGTTCATGTAAATCATGGATTGGTGTCTGAAATAGTCTGTTGAGGAGTTACGAGTTGGTTGAGTTTACCTGTCCAGTCATTGCATGCGTTTATCAGTAATCATGCAGCATAACTCAGAACTTAAGGAGCTCAATGATTTGACGATCAAAACAAAAGAAAGGACATTTGGGTAAGCCGCATGAATTAATTCAAACTGAATGACAAAAAATATATGGCAAAATTGTAATCAGTCGTTAAGAACTTTAGTTCTTATTAATACAGGGAAAGTGTCGTGCTGGACATAAAGAATAGCACCATCCCATTTCTTCCCACGGGTGTCGTAAGAGGCTAATTAGGGAGTTCCTAGAGAATAGGCAGCAGCGATCTTTATGCTGTTTACCACCATACTGCGATTGCGAAACCAGCGTCAGGCACTAGTTATCTGGCTTTTTTGCTGAACTGGGCCTTTTTGGCGCAGCCGTGAGGCACACTATAATGCTAGTTTCTGACATCTGTCAGAAACGTCGTCGTCGTCGTCGTCGTCGTCGTCATCTGTCTGTCTGTGTGTTTCTGTCTGTCATCTGTTTCTGTTTCTGTTTCTTTTTTATTTTATTTTTTACTTTTTCCTGCTGTATAGCTGCTATGTGCCTTTCAACTGTGCTAAATAAATGTATTTTTAACCTACTTCAAAAAGGAGGAGGTTATCAATTCGGATGTTTATATTTTTTTTTTTTTTTATGTATGTTCGGCCATAGCTCCGTCATTTATAAACGGATTGGCAAAATTCTTTTTTTGTTCGAAAGGGGTTTATTCCGAAATGGTCCCATATTAATTTCATATTAGTCTTGTGTAGTTCACGAACGAACTAGGTCGTAAGAGCGCTCCCTTAGATGAACTACGCGAACTAGTTCGCTCATTTCCCGATCCGATAGTTCGTTAGTTCATCAGTTCGCGACTGAATGAGCGAGGATGGCGTCAACCGAACTAATACACGGGACAAAATACAAAAAGGTTTTTGTTATCACATAACTAGTTATCTAATGCAACAATAAACCTTGGTATTTTTTAGAATCATGATCATTTTATGAATTATCATTCAAAGGTTTTTGCTGTTTTTAGAGTCCAAAAATTGTAGGTAAAAGTAAAACATTCCATAATCTTGTCACATGCAGTACGAGCAAAATCTAAACGAGCGAACGATCTGCCTCTCTTTGATTCGAGCTGGGAGCGGATGAACTAGAAGAGTGGATGAACTACAAGAGCGGATGAACTAGAAGAGTGGATGAACTAGAAGAGCGGATGAACTAGAAGAGCGGATGAACTAGAAGAGCGAACTAGTCCGTTAAGGAGCGGTGAACTAAACTGAGCGATCTCAGTCGCGAACTACTATGCCCAAGCCTATTTCATATAGATCTGATGATGAGTTCTGGAGACAGACACCGGAACTCTTTAAAAAATGACAGCAAATCAACCGCGATTTATGCTATCGCATAAATATGCATTGTTTGTTTGGAATTAGTGCGGGGTAGATACCATAACTAAAAATGTAAAAATAAAAACTTTTTTACAAAAAAAAAACAACCGACTTTCTTAAAAACACTAGAAAGTGAAAATTAACTTTAATTTCGGAAGTTGGTGGCAAAAATCTTAAATACAAATCCTTAGACACCGACTTCCGAAATTAAAGTTATTTTTCACTTTGTAGTGTTTTTAAGGAAGTCGGTTGTTATTTTTTGTAAAAAGTTTTCTTTCATTCTTTTCTTTTCTTTCGATAGCCAACTCGCCTGCCAGGCGTGGCGATTATGGCAAACCCTCCTAAATTAGGGGAGGTCTATGTACAGCAGTGGACGTCTTCCGGCTGAAATGATGAAAATGAATACAAGAAGGAAAATACATGTTCTTATATTCGCTATAACTCCGTTATCTCGTCTCTTAGACCACACCAGCAGCACAGGTCGTTACCGGTCCCCTATAAGCCCACTAGTTAGGCGTTTGAGTATGTTACCTAGGAACTGCACAATCCACGTACATAGAAATAAAGCTAGCACCTTTGTTGTTACGTAGGCTTTTCCTTAATCCTCGTGTTCTGTCAGCCTATTTGCTAGTCCGTTTTTTAACTCTTGGCGGCAGTGATTTCTGCTGGTTTTATGAAAATCTGTGCTCTTTGTTGTTGATGAGAAATCCTGTAGACAAGAAAAAAATGACGACCTTGCATAAAAACTCTGAACCCCCTATTTTCTCCCTGTAGAAATCACTTGCTGTTATCAGCGGCTTCGCCCGCGTGTTACACATTTAAACATTCCTTTTGAATCACTCTGTCTATCTCTCTCACTCCCATTTCTTCTCCTAGGTGTCGTAAGAGGCGACTAAGGGACTTACTAGACAATGGGCAGCAGCGTTCTCTATGCATTTTACTACCATGATGGGATCGCCAACCCGCTTGTCAAGCGTGGCCATTATGACAACTCCCCCCGAATGGTGGGAGGCTTGTGTCCAGCAGTGGACGTCTTTGATATTAATGAATAGTATTTTATATCACTCTGTACTCGTAATTATAAAAATCGCATTAAAACCCGGTGCGTTGTTTAAAAGTTCTAAGCGTACTTCATTTAATCCTTTGTAGAGTTGATGCAAACTTCGGAACGGTGACAGAAAACATAAAGAGAAAAATTCAATTTTCTGGAATCAAAAATTCGGAGACATTGACCAATTCACCCGCCAGATTGGTGGTGTCCCAGTGTTGCAGGGATCTCACAAAGGTGACTTGTGGCTTTTTTTTTTCTGGATGGGAAATCATCAAATGACTTCTCCCGCTCTGGGCGGAGCGGGAGGGTGTGTCAGACTTTTACTGACTAAAACCCACCCGTGTTCCTTCAGTTGCCCATGTGCCAGGGTCACGGTATCTCTTTCGAATAATCTCGCGACCCCGGCAGGCATCGGTCCTATCAGACCCCTTCAGTTTTGCTGACATCTCTTTGAGGCGCGCGTGGAACACTACGCGCCGTCGACACGGGCCTAGTCCTTACCGGGAGGAAGTCACTAAAAATAATAAGACACCACAACCAATTGATCCTTCACTTTTAATAACCACATTTTCCCTCTACCTTTGAAAACCTTTCATCACGATAATGCGCTATTTCTATGCGATTAGCAGCCTCTTTTCCTTTTAGTAGCATTGTGTGCCAAATGAGGCGAGTGCTGGACAAAGGGGCGATCGGGGAATACTCTCAGCCTGTGTGTGCGGCTGTAACTATCTAGGTGATTGTGGTAGCTCGTTACAGCTGGATCGAGGGTATTAAAGCTGTTTGGGAGAATGTGGTACTGTTTTTTAAGGTGTGAAAAGAAACACGTGACAAAGGAAATTGCACTTTTGTATAGAACACATTAAGACCACATTCACACGGGCGTGAAAATACCCCGGTGGGATTTTTCGCGCACTAGATTTTCAAGACTCGGTAGATCCAACAGAGTCCTGCCAGGGTCGCGAGATTTGTTCGAAAGAGACACCGTGACCCTGGCACATGGGCAACTGAAGAAACACGAGTGGGTTTTAGTCAGTAAAAGTCTGACACGCCCTTCCGCTCCGCCCGAGAGCGGGAGACGTCATTTGATGATTTCTCACAAAAAAAAAAGGATCCAACAGAGTGCATCTCAGAGCGTGTCGAAAATCGAATAGTTTGTACCGTTCAATTTTTAACTCTCGGCTCAATGCATTGCGGTGAAAATTCAGTGCGCAAAAGTATCCCACAGCGATATTTTTACGTCCGCACGAATCGTGTACTTGGACAACAATGTTGGCGTGATCAATGGAGAATAAACCTGCTATTCGTACCATTCGATTTTTGCAGCTGTAGCAGCCTAAAGTCTGAATTTATGCGTGGTTGATAGCAATAGACTCGCCTCCAAAATGTGGGGCTTAAACATAACTGATGTGGTATGAAATGTGGGTGTATTATAGGTGTTATGTTGTAATATGTTGAACGAAATAACATGAGCATAAGTCTTATTACGGAGCGAATTTGTGGTCGCTGTATGAAACTCACTTTTCTGTCATGTCTGTACGATCATGCATTTTTATGGTTAAATATTGTCTGTCCCTATTTAAGAGAAGCCCACCCTGTCTGCAAAGTTGCTAACGAAACTTCAGCTTTGCTATCATTTGTGAAGTCTCTTTCAATGCATCCTTAATTACACCAATCAAACTTGCATACTAAATAATTCCTCATCAACTTGCAACTATATTCAACCCAAAGGGACGGACTATAGCAGTGATGATATGGAACATAATCCGCCACCAAATTCCGTGTTTAACTGCGTTAAAGGGCTCGTCCAGGGTGGTGAGCATTCGCGGGTGCTATAGCGGGCGCCCAGTATCGAACAAATTGAACCGCCGTTTGCATCCGTAGTAAAAGTGACGATGGCTAAGTCATCGTACCCCAAATACGGTTTCGTCACGATGAATTAATTGTCACTCATGTGTTCGAAAAATGTATGGAGCCTTTTGTCGCGATGACGCGTTTAGTTTTGCCGAACAAAATGACCGAGACGATCGCGTATGTTCTTTATCTTTACATTGTATATAACTAATGTCTTTGTATATAACAAAGTCGCTTCCCGCGTCTGCTCGCTTAGATATTTAAAACTCTGTCGTTGATTTTAATGTGGTTTTCGTGAATAGACAGTGTCATCCAAAAAGAAGGTTTATACGTATAATACGTGAGCGAAGCCGCGGGTAAAAGCTAGTTCACGATAATCGCTTCTG
Organism: Aporophyla lueneburgensis; assembly: GCA_932294355.1. Classification (NCBI taxonomy): domain Eukaryota; kingdom Metazoa; phylum Arthropoda; class Insecta; order Lepidoptera; family Noctuidae; genus Aporophyla; species Aporophyla lueneburgensis. The sequence goes on from OW028759.1 coordinate 15,552,504, forward strand.
AGTTTAAGGACACAGAGTATGGCGGGGCCTAGCTTGATAGCAGAGTAACCTAGCAAACAACCCTCAATTATTTTACCCTATGGAGACCCTTGTCCTTGGCCCTCATCTGCCTGCTATAACAACTCGCGATGCACCGGGGCCACATACACGCGCCCGCCACTGCGCCCGCTCGCCCCCGTCACCGCCCCCGCTACCGAACCCGTCACCGCGCCCGCTACCGCCCCCGCCACCGCGTGCGCACTCTGGTCGAAAGCTTTAACTGCGTCAAAGGCGAGGGAATAATTTTGTCCACATAGCTCGCGAAAGTCAATTTAACTTAAAACTTTATGTTTGCATAACTTTCTCGCTTTTCAGTGGAGTGTCTAGCAGTAGTTTATATGACAAACGTGCTGCTGACGTGTGAGATAGATTTAGTTGAGTGTTCTTTAGGACTGCAGAGAGGGTGTAGTTGCGTAGCTACGTCACATTGAATGGATGGGTATTTTAGTTTGTGTGAACAAAAGCTTAAAATGAGCATTAATATTTAAAACGGAGTTATTTTTGAATAGGTCTTGTGCACGGGTGGAATTCCACCCCACGTCCTAACCCAGGTCCAGGGTAGTCTTGTGTGCTAAATTTTATAGAAATTATTCCAGCCATTGAGGCGTGAAAAGTGACAGAAAGACAGAGTTTCTTTTTTTGTTTACTTTAATAAGAATTAGTAAGGAATCAAGTAGCATCAGGTGAATGACCCCACATGAAAACCGCTACAGAAATGAAGCATTATTCATCCGAAGTATTCCACGAAGTATTGGCGTCGCATCTCTATATAGAAAACTAGGCTAAAATAACTAATGCTAGTAAAACTTTATCCTATCCGTTGTTATAGTTTTGATATAGACTAAATATTTTATGGTAACGGCAACATCGGGGTTACGAGTGGATAGACTTCTTAACTTTATTCGAGTCTTTCCCTATTACGGTAAAATACATTATTTGGAATAAAGTTTATCTGAAAATGGATACTCCATAAAGGAGAGAAGAGAATATGTGTAAACATGTGTGCGAGTGAAATACTACTAACTGTTTCAGTGTCCACAGACTAAATCTTGAAAGTGATGTAGCAAAGTTTCACAACTATAACTAACAAGTTTTTGACAGCGGCCTCGCCTGCCCGTGGGAACGTACTACCAGGATAAAGTATACTTCGTGTTAATCCAGTTTACAAACATCTATGTGCCAAATTTTATCCAAATTCGTTCATCCGCGTTTGCTGAAAAGAGTAACAAACATCCATCCATCCACAAAATGTTTCAAGTTTATAATCTATACTAATATTATAAAGCTGAAGAGTTTGTTTGTTTGATTGAACGCGCTAATCTCAGGAGCTACTGGTCCGAATTGAAAAAATATTTTTGTGTTCTGTAGCCTATTTATCGAGGAAGGCTATAGGCTATAACATAACATAACATCACGCTACAACCAAAAGAAGCGGAGCAGTAATGAAAAATGTTGCAAAAACGGGGAAAATCGCACGGGTAGGCGTTTCGACGCGACGGGAAGGGTCGGGGGAGTAAGAAATTTAACGCGGACGAAGTCGCGGGCAGAAGCTAGTATTGTTTATAAATAAATAGATTATTGAAGAATAACAGCATACATATTAATACAATGCTTTATTATAACTAATTGTAAGTGACTTATGCTATGCACTGAAACCCCGATCTCCAAACTAGGGGTGTCCCTATCTGCCAAAGTCGCGAGATTTGTTCGTAAGAGTTACCGTGGCCCTGGCATATAGGCAACTGAAGGAACACGGGTAGGTTTTAGCCAGTAAAAGTCTGACGCGACCTTCCGCTCCACTCAGAGCGGGAGACGTCATTTGATGATTTCCCACCCACAAAAAAAAGGGGTGTCCCTGTGTTTTAGAGATCAGTATCCCTCCACAGCAATGTCACAAGCTAATATTTGTAACACATTACAATTCGTATTGTTAAAAAAAAAACTATATATCTTTCTAGTCTAGTGTGTCACAAAAACTTAATCGGCACTTAATTGAGTTTTACAAAACACCCATTCACATAAAACTTACTTCTAAAATAAACAAAAACAACACGAGGTATTCCATGAAGCACACCCAAACGAAGCACACCCAGACGAAGCACACCTAAAGTATTCTACTTAGCACACCCGTAGATGAGCTTCAAATAAAAATTTAAAATAATTAATTTCCTATTCCACGAAGCACACCTACGAATATCACTCGCATAGTGCGGGGACTAAGAAATAAAAATGTCGATAGAAGAAAATATTTATTATTTAAATAAATTTCTAACATCATTCAGTTTCATTATAATGCTGTGACACAATATTTGTCATTTTTGTAATCTTATATTTTATTTTTTAACTATTTTTCTATTATTTTCCTTTTTTGTGCTCATAATAAAATCACAGATTGTTTCATAATTATGCAGTAAAAACTTGATTCTTGACAGTCTGTGATTTTACATAAAACTAGAGTATTTTTATTATTCACTAAACAGGTAGCTATAAGAAAACTTCAACATAGATCTCTATGGAAAACTACATTTACAATGTTTTTGATTTTTGTCCAAGTTTTTATTGCAATTATAAAAAAATCTATGATTTTTTATGTTAAAGTAGAGTATTTTTATTATTCACTAAACAGGTAGCTAAAAGAAAACTTCAACATAGATCTCTATGGAAAACTATATTTACTATGTTTTTGATATTCGTCCAAGTTTTTATTGCATAATTATGAAACAATCTGTGATTTTTTATGTTAGAGTGTTTTTATTATTCACTAAACAGGTAGCTATAAGATGACTTCAACATAGATCTATATGGAAAACTATATTTACAATGTTTTTGATATTTTTTCGACGCCAGGCCAAGACCCTGGCCATAGGATTTTATTAGCGCAGTGGAAGCTGGTGATGTGGTAGGGCCCTGGAACAAGAGTGGCTGCGAACTGTCCGCCGTGCGCGGAGCCGATTAATACAATATTCAAAAGACTCACCTGGTTGAAGAAACTGGCTCTGGAGCCTACCTGGATTTATGTATGTAAATGAGTGTTTATTGTATTGTGTAGTGACGCTGTAAGTGGGTATTCCAGGATACCGCCCGCTGCAATACGCCAGAGATTTTCTCCAGCACGCGTTCAATCACTGTCACTATAACCTCAAACTATTTCAAACAAAAAATATATCCAAACTAAACCCGTATTATTTCGTCAAAAGGGGTTGGTTACACACAAAACAATTCGGTTACGACAAATTGTCCACGAACCGATTGATTCAAAGGGATTAATTTACAAAAGGGGTCGGAACGCCAAAAGGACCTACCATCTTTTTCAAGATCAAACCAAAGAGAAAAATCACACTCACAAGTGACAGATGTCACTCCGTTCGGTACGCTCTGTTAGACGCACAGGTTCAACAAGTCAAACGGGATGGAACAATATTTGTCCAAGTTTTTATTGCATAATTATGAAACAATCTGTGATTTTTTATGTTAAAGTAGAGTGTTTTTATTATTCACTAAACAGGTAGCTATAAGAAAACTTCAACATAGATCTCTGTGGAAAACTATATTTACAGTGTTTTTGATATTTGTCCAAGTTTTATTGCATAGTTATGAAACAATCTGTGATTTTATTAAGAGCACAAAAAAAGGAAAATAATAGAAAAATTGTTAAAAAATAAAAAATATTTTTTTTTTTTTGGAAAGATAATTTTGAAACAATCTGTGATTTTAAATAGTAAGATTACAAATATTGTGTCACATTATTGTAATGAAACTGAATGATGTTTTTAAGTTAGTGTTTTAAATAATAAATATTTTCTTCTATCGAAATTTTTATTTCTTAGTCCCCGCACTATGCGAGTGATATTCGTAGGTGTGCTTCGTGGAATAGGAAATTAATTATTTTAAATTTTTATTTGAAGCCCACCTACGGGTGTGCTAAGTGGAATACTTTAGGTGTGCTTCGTGTGGGTGTGCTTCATGGAATACCTCAGCAACACCAATTTGCCCAAAATATAGGCTATTTTGGGCAAATTGGTGTTGTTGCAAAACCAACAATCCCTAATTACTTTAAAAGTCCCAATTTACTGTTTCAATTGGAAGTCAATACACAGACTAAGTACACACAATAAGCTTGTTTACAATTAAAGAGTATTTACATCGAGCGCCAGGGAATACTCCGCAGTGCTTCGGTAGTCATTAGGCAATACTCCCGCATGCTTCGATTTTCCGTCCTTAAGTACCTATTTAATATAGATACTATTTGTTTAGGTATTGTGAGTTAGGTTAGTTTGTTCGGTACTAAGCCTGTTAAAATGGGTCGTTTAGTACTTCTCTAGGTAATGACTGGACTGTGTGTAGTGGCTGGCAGGAAAATCAAAGCTGTTTCATTAAAAAGTACAATTTCTACGCGCTCAAAATGTATGGCAGAACTAATTTTTTTGTAAAAATTGATGATAAATTACAACGCAGTGGGTTTCTGAATCATGTACTTTATCCATGGTAACAGATTGTGCATCGATTTCCATGCCACTCATGTATCTTAGATTATCCTCATCATCCTAAGACGTCCACTTCCGGACATAGGCCTCCCCCAATTTGGGGGGGTTTGCCATAATCGCCGCGCTTGGCAGGCGGGATGGCGATCGCAGTATTAGTAGTAACTCCCTTAGTCTCCTTTTACGGCACCCACGGGGAAAATGGGATGAGGCTATTCTTTACGTTCGGCAACACAAGGCATCCTGTATACTTGGTCGTTTTAAATTGTAAAAGGATTCTACAAAAAGAGACATAAACAGTGATGTGTGAAAAAATGTGTTTAGCTACAACATTCACCATTGGTGTTTAGGTTGCGAAGGTCAAATAGGCAGTAGTTCCATTTAAAATACTGAAATTCAGCTGCATCCGGTTGATAACCCCAACACACTTGACTATTAATTTCCAATAATATCAATTTTATCTGTAGTCAAATATCATCGGTACAGTCAGTGCCCTGCATTACTTGACCCCTCCTACACAGAAGAAATGAGGAAGAGGGGTCAGGTAATGCAAGGAACTGACTGTACTAGGCTCACCTCAAATGTGGGTGTACTATAGATGTACCTCTGTCTATCCTTTCGGCAAATACAGGCGTGATGTTATTTGTCAAATAATATCATATTTTTTTGATTCTATCATAATTTGATAACAATGCCCGTCAGATCTTCGATATTTCGCCAGTTAATTTAATTTAACCACGATGACCCCGAATAATCTTGTATCTTGAGGCTAAGTAATCATATTAAAGTAAGAAAAATAACATTAGGTGCAACTTTATACGTCTGACTTAGCGTCCATTACGTGCAACTTGAGCTAAAACTAATTATTCCACGCAAATTAAGATCACCTTTTGAAAGTTTTCTTAAATTACATTACTTTGTTCTCTGTCGTCCTTGGTGCCTAGTTTTTTGCTATTTAAAACAACTTTTCACCTTTTTTAAGTATGAAAGTACTCTGTTGTTCCGTACACAATCAGCCTTTAGCTATCCTACTGCTGGGATACAGGTCTCCTCTCGGTGAGAGGCAGTGGGCTGTAATGAATCACGGTTACTAAAATAGCTTCGTAAATATTTTTATACAATTTTTGTTTTTGGGTGGGAAGTCATCAATTGACGTCTTCCGAGAAGCGGAGCGGAAGGGCGTGTCAAAATTCTACTGACTACAACCCACCCGTGTTCCTTCAATGTCTATAGGCCACGGTAACTCTTTCGACCAAAATCCGCGACTAAGATTTAGCCTGCATTAGCGATGTAAAAAGCGGTGTAAACGCCCTTATAGATGTTTTGTACGTCATTATTATAAATCTTTGATATCCTTGGGTTTTCTCTACTATCACATTCATGTATTATTATGTACACCTTCCGGAAGAAATTCTCTTAGTGGTAATAAAAACCGCATCTAAATCCGTTGCGTGTTTTAGAAGAAGTAAGCGAAGAAACAGAGAGACGAAAACAGTAGCTTTATTTTATACTATATAAAGATTAGATCATTTCTTTTAAACTTAATACCTTTTCTATTTGTGTAGTGTTGAATTTAAAGTGATTAAATTACAATGTATTATGTATTTTTATTCAAACGGTTGCCCAGAGGTCAACATTCGATCATAATTAATTTTAAACTTAATGTCTATCTAATGCATTTTTACGTAAAATATTAGCTTCCTTCATATAAACATTAACAGTTGCAAAATTTCATACTCCTCCGTCCGCGTAGTTTTCATAAAAAGCGGTTCAGAGTTTTTGCTTTACTTATTAATATGGGTATATTAATACGTAAAGCAAAATCTCTACACCACAAGAAAGTGCTACGAAATTTTGTACTAAATTACACTAGTATTAGATGACAAATCTTTCTCGTAAAACTATAAGTTAGAGTGAAATTGCATATTAGAGGCTGGTTTATAATCAACTAGCTTTTGCCAGCGGCTTCGCCCACGTGGAGGTCAGAAAATAGCCCGCGGGAACGTACTACCGGGATGAAAAGTAGCCTATGTGTTAATCCAGGTTATAAACTAACTGTGTTCCAAATTTCATCCAAATCCGTTCAGTAGTTTTTGCGTGAAAGAGTAACAAACATCCACGCATCCATACATACAAACTTTCGCATTTATAATATTAGTAGGAAGTAGGATTCATTTCGACAGTATTCAATTTGGAACTTTAGTTCTTAATAATCTATTTAATCCAACGGAAAAGAAAGAAAAACGTTCATAAAATGTATTATGAAGAACATTTTTGAACTTGCCGAGCTGTGGCAACAGCGAAAAAATAAAACATAACTGACAAGTCTTGGTACTTAGCTACTGCGCTGTAACGAATAATCTCGAGAAACATCATAAATATTTTAATAAGATTATACTTTGCAGTATGAAATGAAAAGATTTTTGTATCTATTAAACATTTCAAAACAACGTTATTTTTTTCTTCGCGACTACCTCATTGGTCTAGTCAACGGAAATGCTACGACTGATCATGAAGTTCCAGGGTTTGATTCTTTGAGTTACTGTGGCCCTGGCATATAGGCAACTGAAATAACACAAGGGTAGGTTTCAGTCAGTAAAAGACTGACACGCGCTCCCGCTCCTCCCAGAGCGGGAGACGTCATGAGACGATTTCCCAGCCACAAGAAAAAAAGGATTCTTAGGTCGGGCCAACTTTTTTTGGGTTTTCCTATTTCGATTTCTCAGTAACATTAAAACCATTGTTCCACCGTGTGATTCTTCTACGCTCGGGTCGGAGGGCCAAGCCATCGGACAATGAGAGTGAGGGAGAGAGTGTACCTCACATCTACACGTACAAATACAAGTTATATTGAATAGACAAGAAATCGAATTTCCTTAAAAATACGAGAATCAAACAATTATGACCATCCTACTAATTTTGGATCTCTGTTACTCCTTTACGCAAGAATGGCCATGTGGATATGGATGAAATTTGGCACACAGATAGTTTATAACCTGGATTAACACATAGAACACTTCTTGTCCTCGTAGTAGGGTGCCATGCGATAATTTCCGACCTCCAGGCGGGCGAAGTTGCTGTCAAAAGCTGTACATAAAAAAGTTTCATAGATGTCAAAACTAAACAGTTTTTTACGGAATTTCTTGATTATTTTAGTCTAAATCCAGTCTTCACTCTAGCGTGCGCACAGCCTTTACAGAGGCAGTCCCTACAAGATTACTTCCCCACTACCCCTTTAATATCCTTCACTTAATTTCCTCCGTAGATCTCAACAGTAATTATAATAAAACCAAACTGTCATAAGTCCGGACCTCTAATCCTGCAAGTTCAGTCTTTAGTATAATAAGATTATGTCTCAGTTTGCAGTGGGACATAGTCGGGTATAACTAGCAAGTTTCTTGCAAACTTGTCGGTGTTAATTGAAAAGTATTATGGGGTCTTATCTAGAGCTTTACTTATTCAAGTTTTTTTTTAATAAAAGCAATGGGTTGCCATGTATAAGCACTAGCTTCTGCCAGGGACTTCGTCCGCGTCAATATTTTTCCTCCCCTGACCCTTCCCGTCGCATCAAATTGCCTGCCAGTTTTCGACCAATTTTCGTTGCTGCTTTGCTCCTTTTGATCTTAGCGTGATGTAATATAGTCTATAGCCTTCCGTAATAAATAGGCTACCCAACACAAAAATATTTTTTCAATTCGGACCAGTCGTTCCTGAGATTAGCGCGTTCAACCAAACAAACTCTTCAGCTTTATAATATTAGTATAGATTATTCGTCCATAACACATACATGAATTCGCCTTTTTCCCATGGGGACAGGTAGAAACTACAAAATGCCACCTGCTATCCTTAAATACTCCGATTGCGTCGTTTACGTTCATATATCTGGTCATACATGCACGCCGGTTGCGAGTAATACACCTGACCTTTCCGAAGAATATCACCAATTTGGTCTCTATATATCCTCATAAGGCTTCCCTCTACCCTCCTATTCGTCCATATTATCCATATGAATGTAAATGAGTATGAAATTTTGTCTGCCAATCTGGGTGTTATCTTTACGCCTTAACGGCTGAATGGATTTCTATAAAATTTGACATATCATGACCTGGGTGCACAAAGGACGTTGATTTGGAACAATTTCCAAACTCCATGCGGGCTAAGTCGCGGGAAAAAGCTAATCTTGAGTAGCTGGGATTATAGATATGGATTTGTAGGTAACCCAAAAAAGGAATTGAAAATGTTTGGTTAGTGAGACTACAGGCCGTGAAAATCTGTAGCACTCTGCTACGCCATTTTACTTTGCTACGGCGTAGCATCGCTAGTAGCCATACGTCACTAAACTAAAGCAATTATTTTTAAGTCACCCTTTTATATTCTGTGCAATGTTATAACTTCTGTTAAACTAATAAAAATAAACATTTATAATAAGAAAATGGAGTTCCTACAAAAAAATTTGGGTATCCAATTTAGGGCATAAATTCGTTTAATGTTACCACATTTCTTTGTAAGTAAATGTAATAAGATCATGTCCTACTTTGTTAGTTGTGTTTTAACTAAAGTTTCTTACCGCTATTATTTTTCATGTTAATTGGAAGAAAAATGGCGGTTCACTTGCTCGTTATGTCAAGCGTTTGTGAATTATGTATCGGAGCACAGTTTCTTTCTTGCATGCGTGGCTTGAAAAATTAAATAATAAAGGCTTCGGAGTAAACAAGGAGTTTTAGAGCAATTAATTTACCAGCTGGAATTTAACATAACATCACGCTTGTGTTCCCCGAAGGGCTTGGGAGAGGTGCACCTATACTTAGTGCACCCACATTTCAGCATATAGGGTTAAGTCCCATGCAAATCTAATCAAGGTGACGCCTGTGCATTTAAATAGCAGCAGTTTTCTTAGCCTTCATGCAAGCCCTGCATAGACCTGCTAGGGTCGCGAGATTTGTTCGAAAGAGTTACCGTGGCCCTGGCATATGGGCAACTGAAGGAACACGGGTGGGTTTTAGTCAGTAAAAGTCTGACACGCCCTTCCGCTCCGCCCAGAGCGGGAGAAGCCATTTGATGATTTCCCATCCAAAAAAAAAAACCCTCTCGCCGTTGTCCCGGGCATAAATCGAGACTCCAAGCTGCTACTGAGAATTTCCTTATGGAAAACCCAACAACACTTTGCTCGACCTGGGAATCGACTGTTAATAGAATAGAATGTTCTTATAAACTCGTCGCCATAATGCTAGACATGCAAAGGCTGCTACGGTCGAGTATAAGGACTGAGGTAGGTAGGGATTTCTAGCGTACTGTAATAAGCAGCTCCCTCACTGGTAGGCAGGGGCACACGATAAACAGGACCCGAAAAATTGTGTAATGTAATAGACCTTTTAGTTCTTCAGGTGGATGATGCCATGGGCATGGCCATGGCGGCTGCAGTGGTTATTCCAACCAGCTGACCTCCCTCTAGAAGTTGAATATATCGCCTGGTCTGTCATTCGTGTAAGATATGAGAGTCCCGACGGTTTCTGTTCTAATCAGTGTGAAACAAAGAACATCGGTTTTCTCAGCCTCTATGCAAGCCCTGCATAGAGGAACTGTCCGTTATGCCTATTGTGTAGACGTATTTGTTTAGAGAGATCCTTTTATTTAACCCTACCATCCATAGTGAACTTACTGAACGAAATGCTGAAATACGTACACGTGTGCTTATGTGTGTATGAATGAATGAAGCCTCATAAAAGAATGGAGCCTCAAACAGACGTAATCACTCACAAACAAAACCACAAAAAAAGAAACTTTTCCTTATCTTCTCTCGTCTAACAAAAACATGGTATCATTTAATAAGACAAGGCATGTCGAACTTAGACGTGGTTGCGATCTATCATCATTGATGACGCCATTTGTCTAACTGACCCTCCGCTGTGGCACGCCACGGGAATGCATAAGATATTGTGGCTAAGTTATGGGAGGAGAGCGATTTGAAAATAGGTTTTTTGTTTTGCATTTCATACATTTTAAGACCTACAGTCCTATATATATTATCATCATCACCGTCATGATTTCAGCTAAAAGTCCTCCAATGCTGCGGTCCTCGAAAAATAAAAAATGACAACATTTTTCTTTTTCACCGTATTCGCCACGCATGGCAAATGAGTCTCGCGATCGCAGTATAGTGGTAAAATGCGTATTGACCAGTACTGCCCAATCTCTAGTAAGTCCCTTAGCCGCCTTTTACGATACTCACGGGAAGAAATGGGAGCTTTTATCTACGTCCACACGTAATATATCATTAGCCTGTATTGTCTCACTGCAGAGCAAAGCAATTGCTTTGTATTTTAACAAATTATGTAGGTACTTCATAATCAGCTAATCATGTTCCCACTGTTGGGACCCAAGCCTCCTCACTTCGAAATGGAGTAATCTACCATGCGGGCGCAGGCCAGGTTTATTTTTGGTTACAGAACATACCGATTTCCTCACGAAGTTCTTCACCAAAAACGCCTGTTTGGGTTCTACATACCACTACCCACAATACTTATAACTCGGGGTTATGCTCTGCTCCTGTTGCTCGCTATAAGTTTGTAACGTACACTCCACGTAAAGGTCACGTACCCGATATTTACGGCGGAGGATGTATAGTGTACGGCCTGTCCTTTATTTTCATAAGTAAATCACAGCACTACCATACCATTCCATTATCTGAAGGAAACCGACAAGAATATCCGGTATTTTTCCGTATTCCCATAGATTTTCCTTAAGTTATTTTTGTACACGTCTAAGTTAATGTTTAGGAATCCAGACTCGTTGGAAATATTATTTACTTGCTTTTTGCTAGAGGTTTCGTCCGCGAGGAGTTTGGAAATTATCCCACGGGATCATACTATTCTGTGCCTATGTGTTAATTCATGTTATAGACTATCTGTGTATTAAATGTCAAAAGAGTTCAAACATTTCGCTTGTGGTTGTCGATAAAGGTCAGTCTATTATTGTGAAATTTGGGTTTGTGCTAGGTCACAGGATCTATTCCCACTCAGAAATATTATAATCGGATGCAGCTGATACCAGTATTTTATATAGAGCGACTGCACTAACCTAGTCCCTGGGTAACACGATACCCTTTGGCATGACTGGTTACATCAAGTATTGAATGGAAATAAAAAGTCCTTACGATTTCTTCTATCTTCTTATAAAGAAGCCTTAGGTTCCTTTACGTCACCCAAATCAAGGGTGTTTCCACCGTTGTGGGCACGATGGGCATACCCACCATCCTAATAGACTTGTGACGTCACACTTTCACGGTCTATTGAGATGAAATAGATTGATGATAATAAACGCTATCATCATCATAATTTCAGCCGAAAGACGTCCACTGCTGGACATAGGCCTCCCCTTAATTTGGGGGGTTTGACATAATCGCCACGCTTGTGTTACGAGCTGGGGTTCGGGATAAATTAATTTAAACCAATTTACCAAAACACACAAACTGTTTAATTAAATAAACACAAATATCGCAACTACAAGAAACGTCACTTGGAATCACTTGTTTCGCGTGTACTGTATCACTCGAATCGTATTCGCTCGCTTCCGAAATCGAACTGCTCGTCGGCCCGACAATCCGCTATTTATATCCCGAGCACAACATTCTCGAACATTCGACACCGCCACAGCGTAGAAGCTTCTAGTAACTTCCATTGAACTGTTTAATCCCACTATTCAACAATAGATGGCAGTAGCGTCTACGTACAATTTCGTGTAGTACTTGCTACTCAATAACAGATGGCATTAGCGTGTCATTTCCAGTAGTTTCTAACACTGCCCCGTCCTTAGATGGAATTAGCGTGATGTTTCTAGACTTTTCGATTTACGTCACACTGCCCCTTTCTGAGATGGAGTTAGCGTGATGTTTCTAGACTTTACGATCTACGTAACACTGCCTCCTCCTTAGACATGCTCGTCCCGAGCATCATTATTCCCGTAGTATCGTGCCAATCGATCTACATGGACAATTTTAGGTGCAGTTCGCATACCCTTTTGTATTCGGTAAGTGACGTCGTTGATCTTGGTCACAATTCGGTACGGCCCGTCCCATTTTGCCTGCAGTTTAGGGGACTTTCCTTTGCTGCGCACTGGGTTATGCAACCACACTAGCGAACCTTCGTCGAAGCCAGTATTGTTCATCTTCCGATCATAACGAGTTTTCATTCTCTCGGACATCTGTTGGCCTGATTCTCTGACATGCTCATATACGTCATTCATCTTGTTGCGCAGATCATTTGCATAATCTGTTATACTCCGTGGTGAATCAGGGGGAATGCCGGTTATTAGATCAGCTGGTAACCTTAACTCCCTTCCAAAGTTCGCGAAGGCTGGCGTCACAGTTGTACTCTCGTGAACTGCACTTCGGTATGACAGAAGAAACGGTTGTATGTGCTTGTCCCAATCCTTTTGTCTACTTGCTACAACTTTTGCCAGATATCTTTCCAACGTCTGATTAAATCTCTCCACCATTCCGTCAGATTGTGGGTGGTATGAAGTGGTTCTGGTTTTGTGAGTACCCATAACCCGACATGTTTCCTGAAACACTTGAGACTCAAAATTTCTTCCTTTATCGCTGTGGATTTCCAAGGGCACCCCAAACCGACAGAAGACTTCGTGCACTAATTTATCAGCGACTGTTGAAGCTTCTTGATTAGGGATGGCGAAGACTTCCGGCCACTTGGTGAAATAATCCATGACAACCATGAAATATTTATTTCCACTTTCACTTTCGGGGAATGGCCCAGCGACATCTAATGCTATTCGTTCCCAGGGGGCGCCTACGTTGTACACTTTCAATGCACCCCTGCTGCGTGTGTGTGGTCCTTTTACCGCTGCACAACTGGTGCATCTGCGACACCAGTCCTCCACATCCTCTCGACAATGGATCCAGTAAAATCTTTCTCGGATCTTTAACAGAGTCCTTCTTACTCCCATATGACCACCTGAAGAACCATTATGGTAGAGCCGTAGAACTTCTGGTACCTTCGTTTTTGGGACTACCATTTGCAGGTGACAGCTATTCCCTCGAGCATTTTCCCATTTTCGGCACAAGACACCATCCTGGATCACCAAGCTCTCCCACTGTGCCCAATAACTTTTTGTGGTGATACTTATCGCTGCAACATCACACCATTTGGGTTTGGGGGCATTAGCTTTAATCCACTCGAGAATTGGCCTAATATCTGTGTCACTCTGCTGGGCATGCCGTAGGGTTTCCTTCCACTCGTCACTAAGGTCCGTTCTTAACATCCTGACAGGTACTGTTTCCTTAGCTTCTTGCCTGACACAATGCTTACAGTCTTCAGGACAAGGTCTTCTTGATAAAGCGTCCGCGTTACCGTGAGACTTCCCACTACGATGTTCAATTGCGAAGTCGTACTCTTGTAGCAGTTCAATCCATCTCGCCACTTGTCCTTCTGGATTCTTAAACTGCAACAACCACTTTAATGCAGCATGGTCAGTTCGCAGGTGGAATTTGCGTCCAAGCAAGTATTTGCTGAAATGCTGCAATGTCTTTACTACGGCAAGAAGTTCGCGTCTCGTGACACAATAATTTCTTTCTGGCTTTGATAAAGATTTGCTGAAGTAAGCTATCACAACTTCATAATCTCCTTTCCGTTGAGATAACACACCGCCTATTCCAGTATTACTTGCGTCCGTGTCAACTATGAATTCATTTTCTGTGTCAGGGTAGCCTAAAATTGGGGTATTGCACAAACGTTCCTTTAAATCTCGAAATGCGATGTCACAGTTCTCATCCCAACAGAACGGTCTTTTCTCCTCAGTAAGCTTGTGAAGAGGTTTGGCAATGTCAGCAAAATTCTTGACAAACCGTCGATAGTACGAGCACAAACCCAAAAATGCCCTGACCTGCGTCTTGTCTTTCGGGACTGGCCATTCATTGACGCCGACGATTTTCTCAGGATCTGTTTGTACTCCTTCCTTCGAAACCACGTGCCCCAAAAAGCTTACTTGCTGTCTGAAGAATGAGCACTTCTTTGGACTTAGCTTGAGATTGGCTCCTCGGATTTTTGATAGAACACATTCCAAATTCTGAAGGTGGTCTTCGAATGTGCGGCCCACGATGATGATGTCATCTAAATAGACAAGGCAGGCGTCTCCAATTAGTCCAGTGAGAACTAGCTCCATTAGCCTTTCAAAAGTTGCAGGAGCATTACACAATCCGAATGGCATGACGTTAAACTGCCATAGTCCCTTTCCCGTAGAAAATGCAGTTTTCTCCTTGTCTTTAGGATCTATTTCCACTTGCCAGTAGCCACTTTTTAGGTCTAACGTGGTAAACCACTTCATTCCTGACAGCGTGTCCAGCGTGTCGTCGATCCGGGGTAGTGGATAGCTGTCTTTCTTAGTAACCTCATTCAATCGACGATAGTCTACACAAAACCGCATGCTGCCATCTTTCTTTTTTACCAGGACCACAGGAGAACACCATGGACTAGACGAAGGCTCTATAACTCCATCCTTTACCATTCCTTTAATCATGGTATCTACCTCCTTTTCTCTTGCCACTGGTAGTCTTCTTGGTCGCTGTCGTATCGGTAACTCATTTCCGGTATTAATTCTGTGTTGAACCAATCCAGTCTTCCCTATGTCAGTATCATTTGTAGAGAATATGTCTGCATATTGAAGTAGCATCTTCCTAGCCTTCTCTCTTTCTTCTTCTGATAGATCTTTACGACAGTCTTCCAAAAGATTTAACACGTTAAATCTTGCACTTTGGACGTTATTTTGAGGAGGCCCATGTTGGCATTCACGCATCCAAGCTACTTCCTCACAGGAACCCATCAATGTACCCTTCTTGATTACTTGCTCCTTTTCACTTGGGTTCAGTATGCGTACGGCTGCAACGTCGATTGCCTTTACCAAGGTCCGCGCAATCTTCCATGGAAGGTTATCATCCAATCCTTCAATGAGAATACATCGGTTCTTCTGCCCAGAATTATGTGGGAGACTTACTGGAACTATTGTTTCCGATCGGGGAGGAAGAACAATCTTCTTCAAGCAGTACACTTTCCCTGATGGTGCACCTTCCATGAAGACTTCTTCTGATCCACATTTTAGGACTCCTTGATTAACGTCGATCTCGCAACAGTGCTGTCGCATGAAGTCCAAACCTAGGATGCAGTCATCTACTATGTCAGCCATGATGACCTTATGCCGGTAGATTGTGTTACCCAGTTTTAACTCCACCTCCTTCTCACCACGGACGGTTATGTGCTGACCCGTGGCTGTTACTAATTTTACGCCGTCATGCTTACCGAAGAAGTCCCCAAGAAAACGATTCGCTAGTTGGGAACTGACAACCGTGCGAGAAGCTCCAGTATCCAATGTCAGCTTACATGGTCTTCCGTTCACTTCACCTTTTATGACTAGGGTGTTCCCATCATGGGCTTCTGAGACCGAAATTCTTGGGGCTATTTTAACACCAGCCAGCACCCGCCCCGCAGTCCTGGCGTTTATTAGTTTCCCTGCTGCTGGGCGGTGACATCAGCCGCCCTTCTTTCCTGGGTCTGGTCTTCGTTAGCTGTGCTTCGCTTCGGGCAACTTGAGCGAAGGTGGCCTTTTTCTCCGCAAGTGTAGCATCTAGGGCTGTACCTAACACGGTCACGAACAGGTGACGCCGCAACCTCCCTGATGCGATGGGCTCGATGATCATGCCTCACTGCCTCCACCTCCAACGCATGGGCCAAGGCGTCCTTGAGGGTTTCATGGTGCCCAAGTCTCACAGCAGCCCTTACTTCCAAGTTCCGTATGCCATCTATAAAGGTTTGAATTAGTATACCCTTGATGAGTGCGGGCGCAGTCTGGTACGCCTTTCGAACCAGCTTTTCGATTTCCAGGGCCCACTGCTGTAGGTTTTCACCACTGCGCTGCACACGATCCTTCAACTGGGCACGAAAAACGTGTTCCAGGTGCGCATCACCATATCTGGCCTCTAACGCCTCAACGAGCTGCTCGTAGGTAACATTTTTGCCGAGAGCCTCTAACACAGTTAAAGCCTGGTCACGAAGGGCCAAAGTAAGCGCGGTCATGGCTTGGCCCGTTGTCCACCCATTTGCTTCCGTGACAGCTTCAAATTGAATTTTGTATGCTGACCAGGAAGATGTTCCGTCGAAGGGTGGCACTTTAAACCCGCGCACGGAAGGTGCAGCAACTATCGAAGCCGTAGTCCGGTCTCCAGCTTTCAGAACTCCAACCGCTTTTCTTATATCAGCGATCTGGACTTCGGCCTCGGAGATACGGTTTTCATGTACCTGAACAGTCTCCTTCATGGCTTTGATGTCTTTGCCAAATGTCGTGTGTAGATCTTTCAAAAGGAGAACCTGCTCCTCTTTATCACGCTGAAGCTGTTTTTGCAGGCGGTGGGTCTGTTCTTCCTGTCGGCGGGCCTGTTCTTCCTGTTGGCGGGCCTGTTCTTCCTGTCGGCGAGCTTGCTCCTCTTTGTCCAGCTGCAGCTGTTCCTGTAGGCGGCGGGCCTGTTCTTCCTGTCGACGGGCCTGTTCTTCCTGCCGGCGAGCTTGCTCCTCTTTGTCCTGCTGCAGCTGTTCCTGTAGGCGGCGGGCCTGTTC
The DNA here is from genome assembly GCA_932294355.1 of Aporophyla lueneburgensis. Lineage (NCBI taxonomy): Eukaryota > Metazoa > Arthropoda > Insecta > Lepidoptera > Noctuidae > Aporophyla > Aporophyla lueneburgensis. Next base: position 15,569,638 of record OW028759.1, read on the forward strand.
TTCCTGTCGGTGGGCCTGTTCTTCCTGTCGGCGGGCCTGCTCCTGCAGCATCGCCATTAGCGCAGAAAGATCCATGGCTGGTGATGCTGTAGGAACACCAGACGCTTGGGAGACTGGCTCCGTCGTCGGCTGATTACCCCCAGGTGTCTGTCTAGAAGTTCCTTCAAACCGCCTCTGATCCACCTCCTGCTGGCGCTGACTCCTGGTACGGATACCTTCCGTATCCTCCTTCGGTAAAACTGGCATAATTTATCCCTTACTTCTGACACCAAATGTTACGAGCTGGGGTTCGGGATAAATTAATTTAAACCAATTTACCAAAACACACAAACTGTTTAATTAAATAAACACAAATATCGCAACTACAAGAAACGTCACTTGGAATCACTTGTTTCGCGTGTACTGTATCACTCGAATCGTATTCGCTCGCTTCCGAAATCGAACTGCTCGTCGGCCCGACAATCCGCTATTTATATCCCGAGCACAACATTCTCGAACATTCGACACCGCCACAGCGTAGAAGCTTCTAGTAACTTCCATTGAACTGTTTAATCCCACTATTCAACAATAGATGGCAGTAGCGTCTACGTACAATTTCGTGTAGTACTTGCTACTCAATAACAGATGGCGTTAGCGTGTCATTTCCAGTAGTTTCTAACACTGCCCCGTCCTTAGATGGAATTAGCGTGATGTTTCTAGACTTTTCGATTTACGTCACACTGCCCCTTTCTGAGATGGAGTTAGCGTGATGTTTCTAGACTTTACGATCTACGTAACACTTGATAGGTGGCGGGACGAGCTTGAGTCTTACCGAAAGGACTGGCCAACACTAGCAAAAGACAGGAATGTGTGGAAAAGGGAGAGGGAGGCCTTTGCCTTACAGTGGGACAATATAGGCTAGTTAGATTAGATTAGATTGACAGGTGGGTTGCCGATCGCAGTATGGTTGTAGAATTCATAGAGAATGCTGCTGTCCATTCTTTAGTAAATCCCTTAGTCGCCTCTTAAGACACCCACGAGACGAAATGGGATGTTGATATTCTTTACGTCCGACACCACAAGGAAACACATAACTAAAAAAAAAAACATAATGAATCATGAATCATACGTGATTCGGAACGCAGCAGAGCCATAGACGATATGAGCGAGTTTTTAGTACGACTCGCACTTGACCGATTTTCGGGTGGCTGTAACCACAAACTTTTTTGAGAAGTGGATCCGCGCCTGACCCAAATACCTACAGAAAGGCCTATTTTTATCCCAAAGTACACAAAACGCGCAATCCTGATTATGGATACCAAAATAGATACCTGATACCACTCCCAAGTGGGCTTTTCAGCACCCACACAAACAAAGATTACAGTCAAATTCAAAGCGAAATTTTCTTCTGCTACCCTCAAATTCAAAGATAAATTTTCTTCTACTACCCTCAAATTCAAAGAGAAATTTTCTTCTACTACCCTCAAATTTCCATTCATAATTACAAGAAAGCGTTCACTTTGTTTAGATAAGGTCTTTTGTGGGTAAATAAAGGTGATACTATTATATTTGAATGAACTTAATTCTGTCACGTAGGAATAATAATGTTTGGGCGTTGTATGCATACTTATTTACTTCGTAATGTATTTTTGGGTTTATTTTAATCTTGTAGGCTGTTAGGATTAAAAATGGCTATGATCTGTGTTTTGGTTTTTTGGTAATTATAATAGAAATGTGCCTTTATATCTTTATACTGATGATAATAAAGCTTAAGAATTTGTTTGTTAGATTGAACGCGTTTATCTCTGGAACGACCAGTCGTATTTGAAAAAATATGTTTTTGTTCGATAGCCCACCTTATTAGGAACGCTATAGGCTATTTTACATCATGCTAAAACCCTTAGGAGCCGGGAAAAAGAATTAAAGTCAGAAAGATCGCTAATCGAAGACGAAGTAGTAACATTCTAAGTGGCGGCCAGAAACTAATTTTGTATACAGTGTTCATTAAACATGTCTGGTCATATTAAAATTATGGTACCGACCATCAATCTCAATATCTTTCTCCATGGAATGGCATAATCAGCTGCCCCATACGTTTGGATTGAATTGGTATTTATTTATGTTTTATTGAGACAGCCACCTTCTGGACAGGCGCGTTTCATCATAGACCTCGTGATGAGGCGTGATCGAGGTTCCTGTCAGGGTCGCGAGATTGGTTCGAAGAGATACCGTGGCCCTGGCATATAGGCAACTGAAGGAACACGGGTGGGTTTTAGTTAGTAAAAGTCTGACACGCCCTCCCGCTTCGCCCAGAGCGGGAGACGTCATTTGTTGAATTCCCATCCATCTAAAAAATGGCGTGATTTTTTTTAATTGGCAATTTTCGCGACCACATCTTTCAAATGAATGAATGAATTTTACCTATACAATAACATTAATATTTACTTTTAAGGTATTATATTGTTTTAATTATTGTAAATGTGAAGATTAAGTGGATGTTTTTTTTTTTCTAGGTTCCTTTTCTTCTCATTTATTTTTTATCACAGTCTGGCAGTTTGAGTAATTTATGCGACCTACACAAATGTCCTTTCTTTGGTATTGTTCGTCGAATCATTGACCTCCTTAAGTTCTGAGTTGAGCTGCATGATTACTGACAAATGCGTGCACTGATTGGACAGGTCCACTCAATCTGTGTGGTTCTTTCCTTAAAAGACCACTTCAGACACCAATCCACATGGTCTTCACATGATCTAACCAAATTATGTCTGGACTTTAAAAGAGACTGTGACCTCTGAGTTTGTTTCGGCCTTTCTTCTCAGAGTAGTCAGATAGGAAACGCCGACCTCATCTGGTTCAAAAAAATATGATTGACGTGTAAAAGTGTTTGTACAAACCTACTTGCAAAAATAAAGTCATTTATCATTTATCATTTATCAAATGCACGCTGTATAAGGCAAAATCCTCTTTAAACTTTTAGAACAAGCGTCAATCACTGCAATACGTGTTTTTTATTTATAAACGATTTTTTTCTCGCGATGTTTTCCTTCAAAGAAAATCGTCAAGTGTTCGTGTTAAATTATAATGTTAAGGAAATGTTTTCCGAAAGAACAAAGTTTAATTTATCTTAGGAACAGAAGTAAATCTTTTTCTCTTTTATTTTCCGTTCCCTATTTGTTTTGTTTTTAATTGCTTATTTCTCTTAAAAACTTATTACAATAATCGAAAATAAGCTAACTACTGTAAAGCCTTAAAATACATGAAATACTTCAACGGAAAAGCACTAAAAATAACATTTTTCAAGCATCCTCGTTCTCTATTTGCCGAACAAAGGCTTGACCTAACTCCGGCGGCGATGAGATGTCTATAGTCTATGGAAATATATATTTTGTAAACCTTCATCTATTTGTATGAGGCACTCATTGAAGCTGGAGATTATTTTGAAATGAGGTTTTTATTTCAATGGCTGATATAGTGGTCAAGAAGACATTTTAAAACGGTCATTTTGCGAAGAAATAGAACTTATAGTGTATTTTTAACCGACTTCAAAAAAAGGAGGAGGTTCTCGATTCGACTGTATTTTTTTTAATGATTGTTACCTCACAACTTTTTACTGGGTGAACCGATTTTGATGATTCTTTTTTATTGGAAAGCTAGTGCTTTCCGTGTGGTCCCATTTAAAATTTATTGACTTTGCTTTGGTAGTTTTTGCGTTAGTTTCAATAATACGAATTTTATCAACTTTGTTTATAATGATGATATTCTAATAGTCCTGTCACTGCTATTCACCTGGCCAGCAGTCGTATAGGAATTAGTGCGCTGTAGATACCATAACCAAAAAGCTAAAAATAAAAACTTCTTTCAAAAAAATAACAACCGTCTTCCTTAAAAACACTATAAAGTGAAAAATAACTTAGGTCGGTGTCATAGGATCTGTATTTAAGCTTTTGCCACCCGCTTCCGAAATTAAAGTTATTTTTCATTTGATAGTGTTTTAAAGAAGCCGATTGTTATTTTTTTGAAAAAAAGTTTTTTTTAATGAACAAAACTCTTATTTAATTTGACCTTGTATAGTCGTTCTAGAGGGGCTGGTGGCTAAGTTATAATATCCGCACTTTTCGATTGATCAGGTTAAGCGACGCTTATCACGGTTGGGCCGTAGATGGGTGGCTATTTCCATACCCAGAACGCTCAGTGCATCGAAAAGCATGTTAAGCTGTTGGTCCCGGCTGTAATCCGTGGATCTCTAAACAGTTGTTACGGGTTGTCAAAAGCCCGAAAATCTGACAAACAGCCTTACCAAGGGGTATCATATTACTCAGGGACTGACTAGTGGAAGTTAGATAGGCAGACGCGCCATGTATTCAGGTTCATCCGGTTCCTACCAGGGTCGCGGATTTGCTTGAAAGAGTTACCGTGGCCCTGGCACAGGCAACTGAAGGAACACGTTTGGGTTTTAGCCTGTTAAAGTCTAATACGCCTTGCCGCTCCATCAAGAGCGGGAGAAGCCATTTGATTGTTACCCACCCAAAATAAAAAGGCTGCATCAGGTTCCTACCAGAGTCCCGGAATTATTCGAAAGAATTACCGCAGCCTTGGCTTAGGCAACTGAAGGAACACGGGTGAGTTTTAGTCAGTAAAAATCTGACACGCACTACCCTCCGCTCAGAGCTGGGAGAAGACTTTTGTAAATAACGACCCCTTTTTTTTTGGATGGCAAATCATCAAATGACGTCTCGCGCTCTTGGGCGGAACAGGAGGGCATGTCAGACTTTTACTGACTAAAACCCATCTTTGTTCCTTCAGTTGCCCATGCGCCAGGGTTTTTGTTTCGGAACGAACACTTTGTTACTCTATGCGCTTTTGGAACGTGCCGCCCGAACGGAATGACATCTGACTTGTCAAGTTTGATTTTGACACTTGTCACTTCCTTTTCCCCATTTTTAGTTTGGTCTTTGAGAGCGTCGGACAGATTTTTGCTTCCGCGAGTTTTTTGTAAATCAATCCTTGAAAATCGGTCGTTTTTGCGGACAAAACGTCATGACCCAATGATATTGTGTTAAATAACCCCATTTGGTGAAGGAATACGGGTTTAGTTTCTTGACATTAAAGAACATTGAAGGTTAAGTGTGGGAGACCGCATGTCTGGACGCCAGACCTCTTGAAGCGGCAAATGGTAACCTGTTCCTGAGAATACTTATTCATAACCTCACTACACGATACATACACACTCACTTACATACATAACTCCAGGTTGGCATCAGAGCAGTGTCCTTCAACCAACAGGTGAGTTCCTTTGTTCGTTGTATTGTAGTTAAGTTACTTGCAATTGTTCTCTTATATATTGTCTGCTCCGCGTACGGCGGACTAGTTTCGCTCGCCACTCTTGTCTCTAGAGCCCCACGATTATCACACTTCCACTGCGCACTTGAAATCCTATTGTAGGGGTCTAGTCTGGCAGCGTACATTTTGGTATTCAGAGCGCGTTTATAAGACATAACCACCAAATTGGTAATTTACAGTAGGCTAATTACTTGGCAGTCTCTATAAGGGAAGTAGTAATTCGCTGTAAATGTTTGTTAATCTATATATTAATACGTGAAGCGAAAACTTTGGATCCCTTTTTACGAAAATTGGACGGACGGAGGAGTATGAAATTTCGCACACTTATAGTTTATACAGAGAAGAAGTGACGAATGCTAATATTTTTTTAAATTATGCGTAAAAATACATTATTTTCAATAAATAACACGTTACACACACTACTATTCATTACCGTGTATCTAATACACACATGCATTGATATTCTTTTGTTTATGGTCCAAATCTGTCTTTATCATTTTGTGCAGGGTTACCAACACCCAGAAATATTTACCCCTAAAGCTTAAGTTAAAAACCCCTAAAATTGCCACAATTACTAAAAAAATTCGCTAAAAAATTGTAATGAAAATAACCAACGAATGTTCAGTAACCATCGTGGAGGCGATCGGCGGTGGCGACCTTTCGTTTCCGGCCCTGGTGCGAGCCATGGTATGGAGCGAGAGGACATGTGAAGCCGTCACCTCCTGCGAAGCAGTGATGCTCGCGAAGGAGGAGGTGGGGCGCGTGAGGGAGTGGCAATCTCTGCGCCCTCACGTCCCAAGCCGCCGCAGGAAGAGAAGCCTCGAGCGTCGGGAGTCGATTGCGGACTCCCGCCCACCGTAGGCGCGGGCTTGCGGGCGGCGAGCAATGGGTAGCTTGCCACCCGGTAAGGACCAGGCCCGTGTCGACGGCGTGTAGTGTTCCACGCGCGCCTCAAAGAGATGTCAGCAGCAGCGTAGGGGTCTACTAGGACCGATGCCTGCCGGGGTCGCGTGATTGTTCGAAAGAGATACCGTGACCCTGGCACATGGGCAACTGATGGAACACGGGTGGGTTTTAGTCAGTAAAAGTCTGACACGCCCTCCCGCTCCGCCCAGAGCGGGAGAAGTCATTTGAAAAAGTCAGTAAGTCAAAAAAAAAAAAAAAATGTTCAGTAATCATAGACCGGCACACAGTAGTAATATTTGTGTATATTTATTACGCGACATTTGTTAATCATTCACTCTGCATTCTTAGTATCGAGGAACCGTACTAGAAGTCGCTAATACTTTTATTGGAATCAAAAACACAATGAGAAATGTAAGATGGCAAAAAATCCCTAAGAATACCCTTAAAAATAGAACGCCCCTAAAAAATCTCAATCCTCTTATTTACCCCGTAAATTTGGGAAAACCCCTAAGTTGGTAAGCCTGATTTTGTGTCTATAGTCTTACTGAATGTCAAGTATAACCATAGGTAATAAATTAATTTTATAGATATAAAACCTATTTCATTTTTAAATCTATGATCATATCGAGAATATTTGTCTTTAATATTATTTGTATTAGCGACGATAGGAATTTAGTTTAGTAAAAGAAATATTTTTTGTGGTTTTATGGGGAGTGTCAAGTATGGCATACAAAACTTAGTGTCGTGTGCAAACTGTAGAGGTTGTATGCCTCACGATTGTACAGGCTGGTCATAGATTGTACGGGCTGGTAATAATTATGACATTTGGAACCGTCATAATTAATTAAAAATTATAGGGAAAATTCTATAAAAACAGAACAAATTTCTGTGATAATTCATTCCATATTGTTCCATATCCAGCAATTAAGAAGTATTAAGAAAATAAAAAGAGAGTCCTGAAGAAGTATTCTTTACTCATTACACCTACGTCCTGGTCCTGGCCATCACCATCCCGCCACTGAACCCTCTCCACAGTAGCACAGCGTCAACAATTTGTCTATAATATTACTGAATGTCAAATATAACCATATTATTTTTTTATATTTATTATTATCTATATTTTTTCATTTAATTAATAATGTATTTCTATTCAAATGTAGTACGGTCGAATTTCGACCAATGGGCGACCACTAGTGGTAATTAATTGTTATTTGAAATAATTTGTTTAAATTTATTGAGTCGAGTAACTCATGTTGTCGGGTAAACTGAAGTTACCATAGTCAGCCTGGTTATATGCTAACAGTGTTGATTGGCATTATTGAGCATTAACATTGAAAATTGAAATAAAGGTTTATTATTGTTGTACCGTTGACATTGGTTTGAATTAAAACAAAACTTTATTTTGTTCATTAAATTGGAACCAGTATTTTGTTATTTCTTGAGTTGCGATCTACCAGTTTGGTAGTTTGATTGTTTGCTTGTAGTTATTTTGTAATTGATTGTTTGAACTTGTTACTTAATTACCTTTTGCTTGGTTTATTTTAATTGTAACACACAAAGCGGTGAGAGAGGCAATCAGTGGATTGACCACACAGCTGCGGTGGTTCACTTCAGCTGCAGCGACTGCTGAGCGCCAGGATCTCGAAGGGATCACTCTTGCTCGGTTCGAGCAGTTGAACGTAAGACTCGGCAACGTTGATGCTCTGCTTACCCGCTACAACGAGTACATTTGTGATGTGGCTCTGGAAGTGCTGGACCAGGCAGCACGTGACAAGGTCCTTGCTGACTACGACCAGATCTTGGACCTGGGGGATGTTATTGGTCAACGTGCTCGGGAAATATTGCAGAGCCAGACACCAGTCCAGGTCAAGCCGGAGACCTCGGTTGTTTCAGGTCCCGGACTATTGAGTAGACTGCCTACCTTGGAACTGCCACACTTTAACGGTCGCTTGGACCAGTGGTTAGGTTTCCAAAACCTGTTTGAAAGTTTGGTTGATGCACGCTCGGACCTCAGACCCGCCCAAAAGTTGGCCTATTTGTTGTCTGTCCTGGAAGGTGAGGCCCGAGCCTTGGTACAGCATTTGTCGGTGACTGACTCAGCCTACCCTACCGCTTTAGAACTACTCACCCGGCGGTATCAAAACAAACGTTGTTTGGCTGATGTTCACATCAAACAGATTTTGGGGTTACCGGTCATTACAAGATTATCAGCATTGCGTACTGACCTGTTGAACCCGTTGGTGGCAGCGACCAACGCTTTAAAGCGATTGGAGTTGCCGGTGGACCATTGGTCTTACCTTTTGGTACATGTGGAGACCAGCACCGCCTTCCCTCCCCTCCTTTGGCGGAACGTCCCCGGTTGGAGTCACGCCCCCCGCCATTCAGGCATCCGGTGGGATATGCCCTTCCAGCGATGGCGCGTGGCTCGGGACACCGCGCGGACGAGGAATTTGACCTTTATCCTCGTCGGGAAAGACTTGAGCCTGGTTGCGGCGATCGGTCGCCGCCCAGGCATTGTTAGGACATTGGCGCCTGCCCCGCTAAGGAACCCCCTCAGATCGAAACGGTTTTGTTGCCAACGGCATCGGTCAGGGTCTGGGGGCCCACGGGGAATTCTGTTGTGGTCCGTGCCATTTTGGACACGGGAGCCCAGGGTTGCCTTTTGTCATCTTCTTTAGCGGGACAGGTGGGCCTTGATGTGCGTGACTTTTCACGCAAAATTAGGGGAGTGGGCGAAACAGATGTCACCCCCAACGGACTGGCTTGGTTTGAGGTCACTCCTCTGAATTGTCTGGCACCTAAAATTGTTGCTTCGGCCGTTGTTCTGACGAATATTTTGGGTAGTCATCATCAATGTCAGCTGTCTTCAGAAATCGTCCGGTTGACGTCAGGCCTGGAATTGGCTGACCCCCGGTTTGATTCCCCTAGTACAGCGCATTTGTTGTTGGGTTCCGATGTACTAGGGAGAATATTTTTGGGTGATATAAAGGTTCTGCAGCCACGCGGTTTGGTGGCTGTCTCGACCATCTTTGGCTTTGCGTTGATGGGACCAGTGCTGAGGGTCCCCCCTACACCTGAACCTGATTTTGTTTTGTCATCCGGCTCCGCCCTCTCTGACGCCGTTCAGAGGTTTTGGGAGGTTGAAGAGCTCCCTCAGGTAGCCCGTTTGAACCCGGAACACGAGGAGTGCGAGTTGTTCTACCAGAACAACACAGGTCGACTCCATTCCGGCCGGCTTGTGACCAGGTTGCCTTTTGTTGCGGTGCGACCACCTCTCGGCGAATCCAGACCTACGGCCGAGAAGAGATTGTTGGCAATGGAGCGCCGCATGAGCAGGGACCCAGTGCTGCGGCAGAAATATTTGGATTTCATGCGGGAATACGCAGATTTGGGACATATGTCGGTGTCAAATTTGGATTGGCGCTCAAGTGAGCATTATTTCCTGCCGCATCACGCGGTCCTCAAGCCATCCACCGGTAAGCTGCGCACGGTGTTTGATGGGTCTGCGCGGACTTCGTCTGGTGTCTCCTTGAATGATTGCTTGCATCCAGGCCCCAAATTGTTGAGGGATCTTTGTGACGTCATTACGTCCTTCCGTCGTCATCAGGTAGTTTTTGTGGCCGATATCAAAATGATGTTCCGCCAAACGGTTATTCACAAGGATGACCGACGTTATCAGTTGATCCTGTGGCGAGAGAATCCCCAGGACCCCATGATTGTGTATGAGCTCAATACGAATACGTACGGCCTCCGATCGAGCCCTTTTGTTGCTATTCGCTCCCTTTGGGAGCTCGCGGACCGAGAGCGTTTGAAGTTCCCTCGTGCGTCCGCCATCTTGAAAACGGACTTGTATGTTGACGACGTTTGTACTGGAGCTCCCACAGTTGGGGAAGCCGTCCTGTTGCGTGACGAATTGATTGGTATTTTGGCTTCCGCTGGCTATGAGTTGCGTAAATGGGTGTCCAACTCGCCAGCGCTATTGGAAGGTTTGCCGGAGGATCATAGGCAGGACCCGCTTTTGTTTGAAAATGTTGACAACCCTGCTATGATACCAGTTCTCGGCGTTCAGTACCGACCAGTCCAAGACATCTTCACATACGATGTCGACTTGGAGTCACCTCACACTTGGACTAAACGACTGGTGTTGTCTACTGTCGCGAGGACCTTTGACCCGAATGGTTGGATATGCCCGGTATTGTTTTGGGCGAAATGTTTTCTTCAGCGCCTTTGGACTGCGGGACTTGGTTGGGACGAGCCACTTCGGGAAACCCTGTTGGAAGATTGGCTCCAATTTGTATCCGCACTCCCTGCAGTCAACGAGGTCGTGTTACCCCGCGCTATCCTCCCTCCTGGGAGCTACACTGCTACCCTTCATGGGTTTCGTGATGCATCTTCGCACGGTTATGCAGCTGTTGTTTATCTGCGCACCGTCAGCGTGACAGGCCAGGTGAAGTTGTCACTGGTCATGGCCAAGAGCAAGGTGGCCCCCCTCCGGACGGCACTGACCATCCCTAAATTAGAATTGTCAGGGGCGGCGCTTCTTGTGCGTCTATTGAACCACGTTGCTCACACTTTGGGTGGAACTGTGGACATTCGGGCTTCTTACGCCTGGACGGACAGTCAAATTGTTTTGTGTTGGTTGAAGACGTCCGTCCACTCTTTGGAGGTCTTTGTTGCGAACCGAGTGTCCCAGATTCAAAATTCTGAAACGCCTTTGATTTGGAGGCACGTGCCTGGAGATTTGAACCCGGGCGACGTGGCCTCACGTGGGTGCATGGCACCCCGCCTGATTGCTCACCCCCTATGGTGGGGACCAGACTGGCTGACTCACCCCGAGGGTGATTGGCCTCGAACGCCAGTCTTGATGTCGGGTCCTTTGCCCGGGCTCAAGGTGCTCGCTGTTGGAACGAAGGACCCTCCGTTTGACCCAGAATTTTTGTTGAATCGATACAGCTCCCTCGACAAATTGTTGAACGTTACCTCGTGGATCAGGCGTTTTGGTCATAATTCTAGGAACTCCGGGAAAAACGCCTGTCTCCGGTTCTCTCTCGTCAGGAGCGACAGGAATCACTCCTCATTTGGGTCCGCTCCGTGCAGGCTGCACACTTTGAGAAGGAGATTGAAACTTTGAAGTCTGGTAAGGCTAAATTGTCGGGAGCCATTAGTAAATTGAACCCCTTTTTGGACGATACGGGTCTCTTGCGTGTTGGGGGACGGTTGAGGCACTCTAGCCTTCCTTATGGGGCCCGTCACCCCCTTTTGTTGCCTAAGGAGGGCCATTTGGTTAAATTGTTGGTGACTGATCGTCACATTAAGAACTCGCATGCCGGTTGCAATGCGCTGTTGGCCATTCTGCAGCGAGAGTTTTGGATATTGTCGTCGGCCCGTCGTACTATTCGTAGCATCGTCTTCCGTTGTTTGCCGTGCTACCGGACTAAGGCCTCTACTATGCAGCCAATGATGGGAGACTTGCCGGCTGATCGTGTCAATGAGGCGAGACCCTTTGCAGGCGTCGGAACGGACTTTGCTGGTCCCTTTTTGGTGAAGACGTCTCCTCTTCGGAATAGTAAAATTGTTAAGGCTTATTTGTGTGTGTTTGTCTGCCTGTCAACTAAGGCAGTGCACTTCGAGTTGGTAACCTCCCTCTCGACGGAGGCCTTTGTGGCGACCTTGGATAGATTTGTGTCTCGCCGTGGGTTACCTACTTTGATCAGGCCTGATTGCGGTACTAACTACAAGGGTACAAGTAACTATTTGAAGGAGGTATACGCCTTCCTTGCTGAGAACCAGGTTGACATTGGTAACAAATTAGCCCGCCGAGGGGTCACTTGGTTGTTTGACCCGCCAGCCTGCCCCCATTGGGGGGGTATTTTTGAGGCCGCGGTGAAAGCGGCAAAGGGACTCTGGCACAGATCGTTAGGAGACACCGTTCTCACCTTTGAGGAGTTAGCTACGGTATTTTGCCGCATTGAAGCTGCACTGAACTCGCGTCCATTGTGCCCGCTGTCTTCGGACCCGAACGACTTGGAGGCCCTGACCCCGGGCCATTTTTTGATTGGACAGCCACTTGTCGCCCTGCCCGAGTACCCTCTTGTCGATGTGAGCCAAAACCGGCTATCGCGGTTTCAGTTGGTGCAGCAGCTCGCTCAGAGTTTTTGGAAGCGTTGGAGCTTGGAGTATTTGCACATCCTCCAGCAGCGCGTCAAGTGGACTGATAAAACGCATCCGCCCAAAATTGGAGACCTCGTCCTGATTAAGGATGCCAACCTTAAGCCGTTGTATTGGCGCCGGGGGCGCATTCTCAATCTGGTGGCTGGCACTGACGGGGTTCCTCGTTTTGCAGAGGTTTTGGTGGACGGATCGGTCGTGAAGAGAGCGGTCGCAACCTTGTCAAGATTGCCAATTGATTAGCGGACGGGAAGGCCCGTCCGGGGGGGGTAGATGTTTCGGAACGAACACTTTGTTACTCTATGCGCTTTCGGAACGCGCCGCCCGAACGGAATGACATCTGACTTGTCAAGTTTGATTTTGACACTTGTCACTTCCTTTTCCCCCTTTTTAGTTTGGTCTTTGAGAGCGTCGGACACATTTTTGCTTCCGCGAGTTTTTTGTAAATCAATCCTTGAAAATCGGTCGTTTTTGCGGACAATACGTCATGACCCAATGATATTGTGTTAAATAACCCCATTTGGTGAAGGAATACGGGTTTAGTTTCTTGACATTAAAGAACATTGAAGGTTAAGTGTGGGAGACCGCATGTCTGGACGCCAGACCTCTTGAAGCGGCAAATGGTAACCTGTTCCTGAGAATACTTATTCATAACCTCACTACACGATACATACACACTCACTTACATACATAACTCCAGGTTGGCACCAGAGCAGTGTCCTTCAACCAACAGGTGAGTTCCTTTGTTCGTTGTATTGTAGTTAAGTTACTTGCAATTGTTCTCTTATATATTGTCTGCTCCGCGTACGGCGGACTAGTTTCGCTCGCCACTCTTGTCTCTAGAGCCCCACGATTATCACACTTCCACTGCGCACTTGAAATCCTATTGTACAGTTTTTTTTTTCTGGATGGGAAATCATCAAATGACTTCTCCCGCTCTGGGCGGAGCGGGAGGACGTGTCAAACTTTTACTGACTAAAACCCACCCGTATTCCATCAGTTGCCCGTGTGCCGGGGTCACGGTATCTCGCTTGAACAATCTCGCGACCCCGGCAGGCATCGGTCCTAGTAGACCCCTTCACTGCTGCTGACATCTCTTTGAGGCGCGCGTGGAACACTACGCGCCGTCGACCCGAGCTTGGTCCTTACCGGGCGGCGAGCTACCCATTGCTCGTCACCCGCAAGCTCGCGCCTACGGTGGCCGGGAGTCCGCTATCGACTCCCGACGCCCTGGGCGTCTCCTCCTGCGGCGGCTAGGGACGTGAGGGCGCAGAGACTGCCACTCCCTCACGCGCCCCGCCTCCTCCTTCGCGAGCATTACTGCTTCGCAGAAGGAGGTGAATGCGCCAGGGTCACGGTGTATCTTTCGAACAATCTCGCGACCCTGGCAGGACGACCCCTAATATCAGAATTATTTTTTCTACTATCTTCAGAAAGAAAGGATTGAAAGTTAGATTTCCATCTGCAAGACTAAGTCGTTAACCTAATTTGTTGAGAGGCTTTCCATTGTGAAATCTTAGGTCTGAATCCATTATTGCGAAAGTTTTGCGACATTATACGTATGTTAATACAATTTCAAACTTTGTAGCTGTCTGTTTTAAGATTTGTAATATTGTGGCTTCGCATAAATATTCGTAGTTTTCATTTGAATTGCGGTGTCTTCAGATATCGGCCCACCTTACGAGAAGCTCGTGCTTATTACTTTTCACTCTTATGTAAATTTTAGTTGATAGTTTTTACCATTCAATGTTCCGTGCGGTTAGGGTTGCCAGGTCATAAAACCGAAATACCGGACAGACCTGCCAGTTTAGCCGGACATTTGGGTAAAAAGGCCGGACATCTTTAATTGTTTAGTCTTAAAACAAAACTAAACAAAAGACAAATGAACTAAATACACTTTAAAAATTTTGTAACATAAACTAATTAATATTATTGAAAATAAAAATGTTAAAAGCTGATTTTCCTTTAAAATCGAGTAGTAATAACGTGGGGAGGACAGTGTTAGTTCGCTCACTTGCGATACCAATACAAGGTGGGGTGAAGATAAAAATGATCATATTTTAAAAAGCCGGACACCAACAAATTTAGCCGGACATGCAACTAAAAAGCCTGACTGTGTCCGGCTTTATCCGGACGCCTGGCAACCCTATGTGCGGTGCTGGACGTAAAGAATAGTACCATTCCATTTCTTCTCGTACCTAAGTGTCGTAATAAGCGACTAAAGAACTTACTAGAGAATGGGCATCAGCGTTCTCTATGCATTTTACCAACATAATACGATCGCCAACCCGCCTGCCAAGCGTGGCGATTATGGCGAACCCCCCGAATTTGGAGAGGCCTGTGCCTAGCAATGGACGTCTTACAGCCGAAATGATGAATGATGAGGACGATGATAACTTTTTTAACCTGAAGAGCTTGTTTGGTTAAACGCGCTGATCTCAGGAACTACTGGTACAAATGAAAAAATATTCCAGTGTTGGATAGCCTATTTATCGAAGAAGGCTATAGGCTATATAACATCACGCTAGGACCCGTAAGAGCCCAGCAAAAAGCAAAAGTGACGGTGTGAGTCGAGGAGCAAGAAATTTGACGCGGCCGAAGTCGCGGGCAGAAGCTAGTTTATTATAAAATCCAAAACCCATGACGAACTACGATATCATTTCCTTGGTCACCTTGTTTCGTTAAAAAATTCGTTGTTAAATTACATGACAGATGAATTTTAATACTAACATTGCCCGTATGTATATGTATTTCACCCGCATTTTCAATTTATCTCGAAGACGGTTGTTAAAAAAATTTAAAAAATCGTTCTGTTTTAAAATACACAAGATTTTAAAATAACATTTTTCGTAAGTATGTGACCCGCATTTTAAATTTATCTCGAAGTTGTCAAAATAATTTTCAAATTTCGAAGCATATTTGAGAATTAGATATATTCTATCCCTGTGATTTTAACTAGCTAAATCTGATGAGAAAGCATTGAGAAAAAAGTTTAAAGCCACATATTTTTATTCACGTTTCAAAATTCCGACGTCTCCAAACTTCAAATCGTGTGATTTGGCAAACACTTATCAAACCCACGTCCTCCGGCCACCCCTCTCTTGGGATAGCTGTTAAGCATTTCTTCCTCTTGAAAAACACTTTAAGAAGGATATAACATACTTCACGCCTGTATTCCCCAAAGTGGCACTAACCGGACACAACTCCAAACTCAGAGCTTACTTGGTACTGAGGATTCTGTATAAGAAAATTCAATAACATTTCTCGTCGGCATTCCTGTTTTTTTATTTTTTTGTTCTGGCATGGAAAATTCTCATTGAAGTTCTCTTTCTTGGGGTGACTGACTAAACCCCACTCGGTTGTTACCTACCCACACTTGGACCGGGGATCGTGGGTAGGTACTTGAGCACTTTCCGTGAACCTTTTTTTTATATGGTTGATAATCCTCATGGATGTTCACCACCCTGAGGCGGGGGAGGGGTCTTTCAGACTCTTACCGTTAAAAAACCAAGCCGGTATTCCCTTCCGCACTTGGGACTTAGGGATCATGGGAACTTGTGCGCCTTCCACGTACCTAACTTTAACCCCACGTTAGTAATTAATGTGTTAATGAATAAAATAATGGCCAAAGGTGGATCCACCACCACCGTCAACGGAACGTCAACGGGAAAGAGATGACGACGCCGAAGTAGCGATACATACCGTGTTAGTTAAAAAGATAATGACAAATCATTTATTTTGGGTAACAAAGACCCATATCATAAATACCATACAGACTATCACACATACAAATAAAAAACCAAGTAAAAATAAAACTATAATCCACGTACCGCCACAACCGCCACACTGCCGACGCACTTTACCGCCACTTCAACGGGACGTCAACGAGAACGGGATGACGACGCCGATGTACTATAGCTATACTTACATTTTATTATAATTATGTCCGCGTATACACCGCACGTCCGTCAACGGTATATCACATTCGGTTCGAATAAACTCGTTTCAACGTTGACGTGCCGTTGACGGTGGTGGTAGACAAACGCTGTACAGCCGATCTATTCTGCAAAAATGTCAGCGTGAAAACTTAGGTGCAGCTTTAACATATCACTTTACGGAGCCTTTATAACAGATCACTTTACTGTGAGATTTTTACAGAATCGATATGCTATTGTCTTTGAATGTAACAAAACAATGCATCATTAACCACAATAATTTCACACTTACAAAATTCTTACCTCCGCCGTCGCAAACCAACATGGCCGCCGCACCGATCCCCTCCGGAATGAAATCGCGACGCACAATGTGGACAGATAACCTATTGACATGCAGCCTCCGATTGGCCTATTGTGGACTTGACAGACGCCTGAGTCACTGCCTGAATTGGAATCCAATTGCCGAGTTCAGGTTTTTTTGAGGAAGGTAGATAAATTAAGGTCATGAATAACTAAGCAAACTATGCGTAGTTGTCTAGATTTGTTCGTATTTTGACTAGTTTTTGTTACGTTTCACAGAAGAATGTATGTATGTTTGTATGTATGTAAGTTTATTATTATATTATTTGTTTAATTTTATTAAGTGAATGGTTTTTGATTACATGTATTTTATTTCCTCTTTTACTCTTACGCACGCTGTCTACATCTCTTTATCTTGTCTCCTATCGTGGGTATGCTGAAAGAGATTTCTATACAAATAAGCATCACCTCTGTACCAATTTTTCTGTTATATTCTTCTTGTATATTTATATATGTGTGTACATAAATGGTTAAATAAATAAATAAATACGAATTTTACTAGAAGCTTTTTTTATTTTACTACTTCGCACGGTAGTTATGTGCTGACGTTATGACATGACAAAACATACAGAATGTAAACTCATAAAACTTCCGGAATAAATGTTTAAAATTATAGTGAACGAATCAATCTGCCAAACCATTTCCCAACTCTTTTGGGGTTGGCTTCCAGTCTAATCGGTTGCAGCTGTCTGACCTCCATAAACCTAGTAACAGGGTAACACGATACCCTTAGGTAAGACTGGTTAGTCAGACTCGGGCTTCTAATGACCAGTAACTTCTGCCAAAGATCCACGAAATAAAACGATAGCCGGGACCAATGCCTTTTTTTTGGATGGGAAATCATCAAATGACTTCTCCCGCTCTGGGCGGAGCGGGAGGGCATGTCAGATTTTTACTGACTAAAACCCACCCGTGTTCCTTCAGTTGCCCATGTGCCAGGGTCACGGTATCTCTTTCGAGCAATCACGTGACCCCGGCAGGCATCGGTCCTATCAGACCCCTTCAGTTTTGCTGACATCTCTTTGAGGCGCGCGTGGAACACTACGCGCCGTCGACCCGAGCTTGGTGCGGCGAGCTACCCATTGCTCGCCACCCGCAAGCTCGCGCCTACGGTGGCCGGGAGTCCGCTATGGACTTCCGACGCCCGGGGACACACGGCTTTCTGACACACGGCGGTGTCTTGGTATGCAAAGATGGTCATCTATCCACGGGCCAAACGCAGCAAGCGTAGTTTACCCTGATCTAATGACCTGTGCGGCTTTTATTACTTAGCCAGAAGCCCTAAATTATGGGGAACTTCGCTTCAAAATCTATAGAAAGCTAGCGGTCACAACACGGACACACGAAAAGTGACTTTGTTTCATACTATGTACTATTATGATTTATACTGCGGTTTAAGAGTTAGATGAACGTATCTACATTTTCTGAATTTTATAGGAGAGCTAAAATTCTGTGAAAATTGTCTCTTCACCACATTCAGGCCTGTTGGTCTAGTGGTTAGTGACCCTGACTGCTATGCCGGAGGTCGTGGGTTCGATTCCCACCCAAGACAAATGTTTGTGTGATGAGCACGGTCATTTGTTCTGTGTCTGGGTGTAATTTATCTATAATATGTATTTATTTAGAAATATATAAGTATGTTTATCAGTTGTCTAGTACCCATAACACAAGCTCTGCTTAGCTTGGGACTAGATGGCGTTGTGTGATAGTTGTGGAATATTATTATTATTCTTTTATTTATTTTCATACATATTTCGTTACATTTTTAAATATTTTTACAAAGTAAATACCTATACAAAAACATTTAAAAATATAAAAAAATAGCAGTCCATCGGTAGCGGGAGCAGGATCCAAGCTACCGGTGGTTAGGGCTCCAGAGACAGAAACCTCCTCACAATGCGAGCCGTGTCAAGGAGTACTGCCTTCTGAATCAGGCTCTTGATCCAACCGCCTAACGATAGCCTCGACAGGTGTTGGTCGAGGGTATCGGCCATCAGCCCAATGGCTGATACGACAATCGGCACAATGACAGCTGAGTCAACATTCCACATGTCAACAACCTCGTGTGCTAAGTCGAGATATTTCATCTGTTTCTCTTTCTCAGCTTTCACGAGGTTGCCGTCATGCGGAATGGTAACATCGACTATCATTGTGCGGCGCGCTAACCGGTCTATCACCACTATATCAGGCTTATTGGCGACAATAGTCCTGTCAGTAATGATAGACCGATCCCAGTACAACGTGACATGGTCATTTTCGAGAACTGGGTCGGGCACATACTTGTAATACGGTACCTCAGAATCCACTAGTTTGTACTGCAAAGCAAGTTGCTGATGAATAATCCTGGCTACTTGGTTATGCCTGTGCAAGTATTCGCCGTTAGCCAGACGAGAACAACCAGAGACAATATGCCTGATGGACTCACCCAGATGGTGACATGCCCGACACACGTCCACCGTCCCGTCCTTCATAATATGTCTCCGGTAGTTATTCGTCAAGATAACTTCGTCCATAATTGCACAGACGAAACCTTCTGTTTCCCCGAATAGGTTACCAAAACGTAGCCAGGATACGGACGCTAAGAAATCTACACTGGGCTCATGAAGAGCCCGGTAAAAGCGCCCGTGAAGCTCCTTGTTTCGCCATACTTCCTTGCGGTCATCGGTAGTAAGTACTACAGGTTTGCGCCAGTTCTCTTTAGCCATGGAGAGCGGGGTGAGCCCCTTGTCCACTGCGACCACATCACGGTGCATACCCACTTCGGCTTTTAAGAAATACTCCCTGAGACTGCACACCTCGCGGTTGTGGAGGCTCTTTGCATTTAAAAAGCCTCGACCCCCGTACTTCCGCGGGATGTACAGTCTCATCACCGATGATCGTGGGTGATGCATTCGGTTTGCGGTCAGCATTGTACGGACCCTCCTATCCAGGGCGTCGAGTTCTGTCTGAGTCCATTTAAGTATGCCGAAAGAGTACATCAAAACTGGCATGACCCAACCGTTGAAGGCGCGCACCTTGTTTCCGCCTGAGAGAAGACTAATTAATACCTTCTTCAGGCGACCAAAAAAGCGCTCCTTCAACGATTGTTTCATGTCAGCGTCGTTGATGCCTAACACTTCCGACATACCCAAATACTTGTAGCTTTCGGATGAGGAAAGGGATCTGAGGTATACGGAATCCGAAAGTTGGATTCCCTCGGATTCCATAACCTCACCTCGCTTTACATGCATGACTGCACATTTGTCCACACCAAACTCCATCCTGATGGCGCTACTAAAAGTTTCAGTTACCTTCAGTAGCTCCATCAGTTGCAGTTTGTTGGGGGCAAAGAGTTTTAGGTCATCCATGTAGAGGAGGTGAGATATAACCTGACCACCTCTCCTCAGCCGATAGCCTAGAGCTGAATCCTCCAGCAGTGTGCTTAGAGGATTCAGGGCTAAGCAAAACCAAAGTGGACTCAGACTGTCGCCCGGAAATATTCCCCGCTTAATCCATACAGGCTCATCATTTCGCTGGATCTGTGGACATCCTGGATAGCGAAGGACTGTCCTCCATTGCCCCATGCACGACTCTAGGAAGGTGCGTAGAGTTGTATCAACCTTGTACAACTCCAGCACCCTCCTGAGCCATGAATGTGGCACAGAGTCGTAGGCTTTCTTATAGTCTATCCAGCATGTCGACAGATCCTTGCGGGATCGACGAACCTGTTGGCTTATGGCCATGTCGATGAGGAGTAGCTCCTTAGTACCACGGGACCCGTTCCTACATCCATTTTGAGACGCAGACATAATGGAATTATTATCAATATGCGAACTAATTTTCGCTCTCAAAATGGATGTAAAAAGTTTATAAACCGTCGACAAACATGTAATCGGTCTATAATTCTTAGGTTCCGCGGTACTACCTGACTTATAGAGCAGGTGGGTGACGCCTGTTGTTAGAAACTGCGGTAGCGACCCAGACTCTAAGGATGACTGGAAATGAGATGCCAGGCGACTGTGTGAACTAGTGAGCCATTTGAACCAGAAATTGTGCAGTCCGTCCGGTCCCGGTGATTTCCAGTTCGGTAACGGACGGACTGCTCTGGCTACATCTGTTGGCGTAATTAACACCGGCTCCATTTCTGGTAATGATTCACACACTCGCTCGACATCTCGCATCCAGCCAGCCTCAACGTGACAGACGGGTACTGACCAAATGCCCCGCCAGAATGCATTCGTGGCGGCGTCATCCGGGCAGCGCACGTCCGTCACATTTTGTTCGGGTCGCTCCCAAGCTCTATATACCCACCTCTCATCGCTCTGGAACATACGATTCTGCTTGTATCGGTCAACCCGCCGCTTATACCGCCGAATACGGCTTGCCCATGCACAGACTTTTTTGCTTCAGGAAGTCGATGCGCTCTGTAACACGGGACATGTATTCTGGAGGACTGATTCCAGTCCCCGAGAATGCCCGCCTTACAAAGCGCATCACTCGTGGTCGAGTATTGCCCTCCCTGAAGCAGTATAGTTTGCCGATGAGTACCCTGGCCCCATCGATACGACGCTCGATCCTGCATTGCCAGGCTGGTACGGTTGGCATTGGTCGAGTAGCTCCGTCACAGCTTGGAAACTTGACGTTAGCTAACCGACATGCCGCAACAGCCGCGCAATACAGGATCGAGTGTGTATCAACGAGATTCTCGCTGCTCTCGAATAAATTCTTAAGCTGCGAGTCCAAGGCACACACCAGCGCCCTATTTTTCTTGTGCATAGGCAACCGTGGTAATCGGGGTCTAAGTTCGGTTGGGATAGACCTATACTCGCGAAGCGCATCCTCCAGAGCGCTCCTCAGTCGGTTGTTGCACTGGCTACTTACTGTGGCAACCATATCATCCTCTTCTTCAACATGATGGAACCGCGGCGAAATTTCGATAGATGACCCTTGTGCCGCGGTTTGTGTCGGAGTCGAGACGACATAGTTGCTCAGTACTTCTGAGCGCAGCCTTTCAAGTGCGGTGTCGTCCAACCTGTGATTGCGTTGGATAACCCGCACTTGATCCGAAAGTCGTTGGGCCGAGACGTTGACGGTTGGTTCTAGTTCCTGGAACAGAGACAGCATCCTGTCACGATACGCAGTGAGGTTAGTTCCCCCCTCTGTAGACCCGTAATATGCGCGCATGACGTTCTCGTTCATAGACTGAGTCCATCTCATGCGCCGCACACAACCACCGGCAGCGGGGACCCGGCTCGGGGCCGGCTGGCCCCTAAGTCCCAAGCTCTTCGGTGGCCGGCCTCTCCCCTGCCGACGTACAGGTGTTGGCGACGTCGGCGGGGAAAAATATTCGTCGCTCGAGCTCGACGCAACTGCCGCGGCCGGTGTCACAGCACTCTCGATGGCGCTGGGTTCCGGCGGCGGCGAGGCGGAGCTGAGCGACGAGTCCGGAGGTGGTAGTCGTGCGTTCCGTGCAGATGCTCTTGTCAACATTTACTCACATTCCGTATTTATATTTTCATTTTGATTTTCATTTTGATTTTATCGGATTTAATCGGAGATGACATCTGTCATGCCACCTCCGATACGCTTCTTTTAACATTAGTTTTTTACATTATGGTAAAAATTTCTTGTATTTTATTATTCCAAAAGGTTTTTACTATTGGGGATTTCCTTTCTATTGCAAATTTCTTGTAAAATTGTGTCAAATTTATTGTTTTTGTTGGAATTAGGAACACAAGATGACCTGTCGATAGTGTTGCCAGCTGTTATTATTATTATTATTGTTTTTATATATATTAACATATCTCGGGACCCTAGGGCCCCGGTCTTTTGGAAGGCGTACGAGGGGCCGAAGCCAACTCGCAGAGGCCCCTTAGAAAATTTAGATGAAGTGAGGCACTAACCGGCGGTTATCCCTGTATACACTGTGCAAGTGCACCCAAGGACAACCTCCGGTTGGTGTTGGACTATTGCAAGATATGGAAACTAAGAAGTTGGACTATGTATTTGGATGGCTAAAATGGACTGGTTATCAAGAACTATTGAAGGCCTATGGCCCCTGCCGCATCAATGTTTTTTAAATACACGGATTAAATGGCAGGGGGTGACTTGCACACTCAATAATGGGCCCCCGGAAACCGTCGCTGGCACATAGTGACGCAGCGACAAGGGGGCAACACTTCCTGAGGTGCTTGAGAAGTGGAGAGGTATTCCAAGGCTTTCAGAACAATCCCAGAGCCCGGAAGATGGTCATGTCCCTACGAGCACTTACTGGAATACTTCCTTTCCCCGAGCACGTTTGCTCTTGCGAATCTCCACTCAAGCCAATAAAGGCAAGAATGAGGTGGGAGCTCTGAACCTCGTCAGTGTTCACTCCAGCCGGCCAATAAAGGCAAGCCAGAGATGAGGAACAAGAATTCTCCCGGGAGATAGGGTCCGTGGGGTCGCTACTGCCCAACAACTCGCCACAAGCTGCCCTGCGGGTTTATTATTATTATTTTGGGAAAACATTTTTTCTTCTCAGCTCTTTGGCTGGTTTTGAGCTACAATTACGGGCCGAAACC
Organism: Aporophyla lueneburgensis; assembly: GCA_932294355.1. Classification (NCBI taxonomy): domain Eukaryota; kingdom Metazoa; phylum Arthropoda; class Insecta; order Lepidoptera; family Noctuidae; genus Aporophyla; species Aporophyla lueneburgensis. The sequence goes on from OW028759.1 coordinate 15,592,868, forward strand.
AAGTAAATGTAGCATGTGTGTGTAAAATTTTAAGTGTTTAAGTGCTGTTGTGATGTTGCTACGCTTCCAACTTCGTTCTCTTCTATCTGCAAGAACTTTCTCACAATTCTACATGTGTTTAATATCGCAGCTTTTTGTAGAGTGACGTAAAGGGTTTCTTTTAAGTTTAATAGTTTTAAGCTATGCAGAAGATGATTCAGAATAACGCCCGTGGTGGAAAGGACTATAGGAACTACGTATACTTTTTCTTGGCGCCAGATTCTAGTAACTTCATCTTTGAGTTCTGTGTATTTACTAATTTTTTCAGCGATTGTCTTTTGTATGTTGTGTGTATTGGGGACGGCAATATCTATTAGGTAAGTAATTTTATTAATTTTATCCTGTAGGGTTATATCCGGTCTATTATAGTGAATTGTTTTATCGGTAAGGATGGCACGGTCGAAGTAGAGCTTATGTGTGGTATTTTCTAAGATAGTTTGAGGTGTGTAATTGTAGTATGAAGTGTTGGTATTTTGAATGAGTATGTGTTTCAGTGCTAGTTTTTGATGAATGATATTTGCTACCTGGTTGTGTCTATGAGTGTAGTCTGTTTGCGTGAGAGTTGTGCAGGCACCAGTTATGTGCTGAATGGTTTCTGGTTGGGTGTGGCATTTGCGACATTTATCATCTGTCACTGTAGGATCTTTGACTATATATTTCCTGTAGTTTTTTGTGTTTATGATCTGGTCTTGAATAGCAATTATAAATCCTTCAGTTTCAGGAAATAAGGTACCTATTTTGAGCCACTTATTTGAAGCTAATTTATTAATGTGAGACTGCTCTAGATCATGAGGGTGCCGCCCGTGAATGACTTTCTTCTTCCAGTCTTCAATTTTCTGCTTCTGCGGGTCATCCTCGGCAGTGTTTTGTGTTTCTATCTGTTTGTTTAAGTTAAGTGGAGTGTAGTTGAGATCGTTTATTACTATGGCTTTATGAATATTACTGGTGCGGGCTTTTGTGTAAAAGAATGATTTCAACCTACTGATTTGTTTACGGCAAAGGTGCTGGATGTCAATTAAGCCTCTCCCTCCGTGTTGTCGTTTGATAGTTAATCTTTCTATGGCAGATTTAGGGTGTAACTTGTTGTGTTTCGTAAGTGTTGTTCGTGTGGTTCGCTCTAATTTTTCTGTGTCTGTTTTGGTCCATTTAATGACTCCGAATGAGTACGTTAATACGGGGATGGCGAAAGCGTTTAAAGCTTTAATGAGATGTCTACCTGAAAGCTGGGTCTTACAGACAGCGTTAAGTCTTCTCCTGTACTCTGTAGTTAGTGTACCTTTAATTCTTACGTGATCGAGTCCCTTTAGTTGCGCGTACCCTAAATATTTATACAGGTCAGTCGGTTCCATTGCTGTTATAATGTCTGTGTCATTCACTACATAGTCGCCGGGACGCACCTTGCCTCTTATAATATGAAGTGTTTTACATTTATCTAACCCAAATTGCATTTTGATATCCTTACTGAACTCTGATGTTACATCTACTAATTTTTTCATATCTTTTTCGTTATTTTTTTTTGTTATTTATTTGTAGAGTTGTTTTCCAATGTAGCATTATATGACGCATGAAATCAATTATTTTTGAGTTTATTCTATAGATCTCTAATATTTGTATTAGCCAAGAATGAGGGACACTATCAAAAGCTTTTTTGTAATCTATGTAGGTGCAATGCAGATTTTTGTTTTTTGAGGTAGCATGTTTATGTATAGTGGAGTCAATAATCAGCTGTTCTTTGCAGCCCATGTGGCCCTTCCTGCATCCTTTCTGTTCCTCTGCAATAATATTGTGGTGTTCAATGTGGGAACTAATCTTTTTTTGTAATCGCTGATGTAAGTATTTTGTATATTGTAGGTAGGCATGTTATTGGTCTGTATTGGGAAGGTTGAGGTGAGTTTTTCGTTTTAGGAAGCATGTAGGTAATTCCTGTTGTGATAAATTCGGGTGTATTCTGTCGTCCTAATATGATATCCGTAAAATTTTTTGCTATTGAATTATGTAATGAAGTTAGTTTTTTGTACCAGAAATTATGTATTTTATCAATACCAGGTGCTTTCCAGTTATGTAGTCTAGCTGTAATGTGTGTAATGTCTGACTCTGCTACCTCTGCAAATTCCATTTCATCTATAGCTCTCCATTTAACTTCTTCTTCCGCTATCCAAGATGCTTTGTCGTTGTGCTGTACCTGCTCTTCCCAAATACTAGACCAATATGTTTCTAGTTCTTCTTTTGAGGGCGCCTCTATGGTGTTATCTATTGTGTCGGTGTGTGTTTTTTGTATGTTTCTGTAAAATGCTTTTTCATTCATAGAAAATGTAGCATTATTATTCTTGCGCTGTTGCGCCTTCATATATCTCCTAAGCCTATGAACTTTTAGAGCTAGTGTTTGCTTTAGTGTGTCCAAAAACTCCTCAGGTTTTATATTGTTGTTTTCATGTCTAGTGTGATTAGAATAATTTTTAAATATTGTTTCAACTCTCTTAACAACTTTATGTGTTCTGATGCCGTTAATATAATGTGTGAGTCTACCACAGTCTGCTCTTAATGTTTCAATATCTTTTTCCAGTCTCTGTTGCCATGCTGGTTTGATAAATTGACTTGCTGTTATAGTTCCTGTGTGGCCTGTGATTTTATAATTGAGTTCCTCAGATACAACTACTGCCGTGCAATAAATTAGTAAATGTATATCTAAAAGTTGTGTGTCATCGGATATAAATTGTATGAGTATATTTTCATTGAATAAATTAACTAAACGAAATAAGTTGGGGCTGTATTTCAATTTAGGTAGCTTTGGCCGAACTGCAGGGTCCATCCCAGAGTATTGCGCTATTGTTGTTCTAAATTTGTCATTTATTTCTTGGATATATGTGTCTGTGATTAGGTTTTGATCTACGACGACTAAGGTCTCAATTATTATTATTATTATTATTATTTCACCTCTTCAAGTTTTACCAGCTTTTTAAGTGAAAATGTAGATACAAAATATAATACAACTAGCTTTTGCCAGCGGCTTCGCCCACGTTTTATACGTATAAAGCTTCCTCTTGAGTCACTCTATCTATTAAAAAAACGCATAAAAACCCGTTGCGTAGTTTTAAAGATCTAAGCATACTTAGGGACAGACAGAAGGAAGCGACTTTGTTTTATAATATGTAGTGACTGACTTAAGAAAATTATCTTCCATAAAAAGCTGGTAAAGCTTGAAGAGGTGAATTTTCACAGAATTTTAGCACTCCTGTAAATTTGAGAAAACGAACGTCTCCGTCTGACGCTTTTTTTTTTTTTCCAGGATGGGATATCATCAAATAACTTCTCCCGCTCTGGGCGGAGCGGGAGGGCGTGTCAGACTTTTACTGACTAAAACCCACCCGTGTTCCATCAGTTGCCCATGTGCCAGGGTCACGGTATCTCTATCGAACAATCCCGTCCGGTAGGCATCGGTCCCAGTAGACCCCTACACTGCTGCTGACATCTCTTTGAGGCGCGCGTGGAACACTACGCGCCGTCGACCCGAGCTCGGTCCTTACCGGGCGGCGAGCTACCCATTGCTCGCCACCCCCAAGCTCGCGCCTACGGTGGCCGGGAGTCCGCTATCGACTCCCGACGTCCGGGGCGTCGGGAGTCGATCTTCCATAAAAAGCTGGTAAAGCTTGAAGAGGTGAATTTTCACAGAATTTTAGCACTCCTGTAAATTTGAGAAAACGAACGTCTCCGTCTGACGCTTACACTGCGATATGCAGTCTACAATTGTCCTATTGTAGACCTGATAAAAGCCTTAGACAAAGAATTGGAATGCAATTGCTGACGTCAGGTTTTCTTTAAAGAAGATAGATAAATGATGGTCTCGAATAACTAAGCAACCCTTGGGTTAGTTATTCAGATGGTACGGGCAGCGTCAAAAGTCGATTAAGTCTTCAGTTCCAGACTATTTTGTTAAGTTCCACAGAAGAATTTTTACTCAGCTATTTTTACTTTATAAAAAGTAACTGTTGCCCGCGTTCTCGGATAAGCCGTTTCAGCTTGAGAGCGTTTCCAACAAACTCTTTTTCTCAGATCTACACAAATATTATAAATAGGAAAGATTTGATTCTTTGTATATTTTTTTGTAATGGGTAAATCCAAAAACTATTTAACCAATTTTTTAATAATTCTGTAATCTAAAGAAATCTACATTATTCCCGAGTAACATGAGCTATAAATTTGATTTCGTCTGTACGCTTAGAATTAGATCTTTTAAACTACGCAACGGATTTTAATGCGTTTTTCATCAATAGACAGAGTGATTTAGAGGAAGGTTTAAAAGTAGTTTGTTACATACATATTATAGTAGAGAAAAGCTGAGAAATTCAAACATTTCTAATGTGATGTCGTAACAAACATATTTTTTGTGCGCTTAAATCGCAAACTCTGGCTTAACCTTACGAGATAGATCAAATTAATGTACCACGGAATTATATATTTTAAAAATATCGATGAAAAAATCCATGATAGTCTATGTTTATTTCCTAAGGATACCCTAGAAAAACCACTTTTATCTGTTATATATTACAAATAAAAAAATCTGGGTCATTAACCAAGCTATTTTAAACAATACCGTATCGTTCTTTATTCAATTAAATACATAAGATACGTTGTACATTTCATGTCAATCAAAATTGCACTTTGCAGCATATCATTAAAGTTAATATTTTAGAAGATATCAGAGATTATATAAAATAGACGCAGAGCGGCTAGCGGGCCGTCCGTCCGTCCCGGTTGGTAGCGGTAGGTTAGTGCAGGATTAGTAGGATTGTAATTCATATTACTTTGGCTTCATAGTAAATGCGAATATCATGTGTGTTCGAAGTACTCAAAAAAACCTATCCATTATATTATTCCAAGTAAGAGACCGCGAAATAAGGCTTAGATGTTTAGATTTTTGGATGGATTTGGATTTTTGGTTATCCTGGATACTTATCATATAGGATACTTTATCCCGGTAGTGGGTTCCTGGTTGATATTTTCCGACAGCTTTACGGGTGAAGACACTGGCCAAAGTACCATTCCTATAAGTATGTTCGATTTGGTGTCTGGTAAATAATTGTCTGCGTAGGTAGAATAGGAGCGTTAAGAAAAACTAGGAAGACTTATATTTAATTCAATCCAGCTCTATGTCGCAGTCTTCTTACTTTGAATACTATTAGTTTTATTAAGTACATCAAACACACATGATACTCTGATAAAGAATAGAGAAGTAGTATGAAGTAGTACTTAAGAAGTAATATGAATTATAAACGTACTTAGGTACTCCTAATTATTATAAATTTGAACATTTGTACGATTGGATGTTTGTTTCTCAACCCCGTACCTAACGGTATATTATAGATATACTCTATACAAATAAATAAAATTGTAGAGTCGGTTTTTAATATTAAAATAACCGCTTTTTACTAAGTGTATAGAAAGAAAGAAAATTGCGTTTTTGGCACTATATCATTTTAAAGTAAAACCTTAAAACTAAAAACAAAATAATACAGAAACAATGATAATAATGCCAAAAGGGCCTCAGCTCAGCATAATGTCAGATGACAACACAAGGTGTGCCACCTGACGCTGATTTTCAGCTGCAACCCACGAGTGCCATACGCTAGAATAATAAATACATAGGGAAGTAAGGTATGTATGTATATGGTTGTATACACGGTACATATACCAAAACAACATTTTTTACAATTTTTGTCTGTCTGTCTGTCTACTGTCTGTCTGCCTGTCTGTTTGTTCCGGCTAATCTCTGAAATGGCTGGACCGATTTTGACGGAACTTTTATTGGCAGGTAGCTGATTTAATAAGGAGTAACTTAGGCTACTTTTATTTTAGAAAAAATATTTTATTTTACGAAAATACCTGCGTTAATTTCCGACATCCAAGCGGGCGAAGCCGCGGACAAAAGCTAGTTATTATATAAGTCACAGTAATCTAAATAACAATCTAACCCATCAATTAAAACACACTTTATTTTTAAATTACTAAACATTTTCTTTTTCTAATTTCAGGTATGAGCCGTCCTGAATTAATAATGATGTCGAATTAACGAAATGTGAGTAATTCATTAAATTAAATCCTCGTTTGAAGAGGTCCTTTAAAATAAAAAGGGCAAGGGGGTGGGTGCGGTGCCAATTAGTAGTAAGCGTTGCTTGAGATCAAATCATTTGGTTATTTGGTGAAAATATGTCGTGAATAATTCTCAGTTTTTACTTGGGTAACTCCTGGTATTTCTCCAAATAATATATAATAATATACCTTAGGACAACCAACATAACACTATCTGATCCCGGAGCCTGTATTATGGTAACCAGACAACTGATAAACATACTTATATATTTCTAAATTCATTACATATCGATACCGGAAATTTCAATTGTCGTAAAGGACATTTTGCCGATAATGAGTTATATATATATTTGGAATCAGCGTCGCAAGCTCTATCGATTGGTATATTTAAAAAATTCTATCTTTAAAAAAAAGCCCCTTACGACCTGGCTTTCCAACAGCTCTAGCGCGATTTTTTTTACTATTTGGGATGTATCGCAAAAATAATTTTCAATAGGGGAGCGTAAAGTCATGTTTTAATTATTTAAGAGGTCGTAATCCTCATTTTTGCATTAAACTTTTTATACGTCGTTATAAACAATAATTATTATTACAAATCAAAAGGTCGTAAACATGTTATATGATAATTGAAACCCTTACGACCAAATCTATGCTTTGTTTTAACTTACGTAATTAGGGCGTAAAGGACGTTTGTTTCATTTATTGCCCTTAATTTTAACAAAAACACAATTAAAGTGTTCGTTTCGTTCTTATTACCGACGGCGTACAGAGGTCTGACGAGCACCATTCTCAAAGAAACTCAAAGTCAGAAAAAAAATCTATGAGTCTGGTATACATAATAGGTTAGTTACTCCACGTAATAGTAACTCCAGTTTTTTTTTTTTTTGTATGGGAGAAACAAAATTTATTTGAAACTGAATAGAACTGAAGGACTGGTGCTCACGGTGGAGCATACGGTGGAGGTGTGCCCTGCCTGGGCGGAGCACCGCCGTGTCCTCGTGGAGGCGATCGGCGGCGGCGACCTCTCGCGTCCGGCCCTGGTGCGAGCCATGGTACGGAGCGAGAGGGAATGGGAAGCCGTCACCTCCTTCTGCGAAGCAGTAATGCTCGCGAAGAAGGAGGCGGGGCGCGTGAGGGAGTGGCAGACACTGCGCCCTCTCGTCCCTAGCCGCCGCAGGAGGAGACGCCCCGGGCGTCGGGAGTCAATAGCGGACTCCCGGCCACCGTAGGCGCGAGCTTGCGGGTGGCGAGCAATGGGTAGCTCGCCGCCCGGTAAGGACCAGGTTCGGGTCGACGGCGCGTAGTGTTTCACGCGCGCCTCAAAGAGGGTTTTAGTCAGTAAAAGTCTGACACACCCTCTCGCTCTGCCCAGAGCGGTAGAAATCATTTGATGATTTCAAATCCTGAAAAAAAAAAAAAGGGCTGGTGCTCACACGAGGTATTGTACCATACACGGCGATCAAGGTGACATCAAATTCATATACCTTTCCGTGCCGCTTCGCGCGTACCAAATTTTTGAATTTTCGATAGGTGATTTTTCAAATCTATGACATGGTCAAACGAAGTTGACCATCGATTTACTTGTACTATCGTTAATTAATAGCCAACTAATGACTTTTTTGATGACAATAATTAAATACGTTATTGATCAAATACTTCTTTTTACAAAATTTCATAATCAGTCATAATCACGGTGATTAATAAGTGACTGTAAACTGATGTTACTAAGTACCTCATTTGTTAATCACCGTGACTATGGCTGAGTTATAATAACACGCCCTTCCGCTACGCCCAGAGCGGGAGACGTCATTTGATGATTTCCCAAACACAAAAAAAGACCTCTAACTTATTCATTTCCGCAGGAGTGCTTCCCATAATGGCTTCCCATAATAGAAGGCTGCAGGTCTTCAATCTCGTTTCCAATCGTAGCCTGTTCTTCAACTATGTTCAACTTGTTTTCGTTTGAAAACGTAAAATATATTGGTCTGCAGAATATTGTGGAAGATGGTTCTGGATTCTCCCATATCACTTCTTCGCCACAAACTAAGCGCAGAGGCACAAACGAACACATAAAAATGCTAGAATCGTCATCCTCTGCCATAGTTTGCTTATACAAACTTTGCCCTAAGCACCATCAAAACCCCATTTGCATATAAGTATAAATTCTTTGCCATCCAGATTCTACACGTAGGAATTTTCCAAGTCTAGCCACAGTTTTGTTCAAAATAGCTTGGAGTTTTACTTTAACCCCTCTTCCGTGACTTCTGTGGCATCTTTTGGCGGATAGCAGTTCTTCATCGCTTCAAGGATAGCTGTGTAAGAAGGATACAATGGTGTTCCTTCTTCTTTCTTACAAGGTCTTAATGTTATATACTGCCACTTAGAAAGCTTCAATGAAGTCAAAATACCTAAAGCTTTATCAGCAGAATATATGGGCATAGTTTTCTATACCTTTAACAATTCCTTCATATTTGTAGCTTCTTCGGGATGCTCCGAGACTAGTTTAATGATATCTGCTACTTTCTTATTTGTGCTTTTAAATCAGTTGCATGAGCAAGACTTTCATTGCTGTATGTTAAGAGCTCTTCCACTCTTCTTTAGCGGGCTTAGCTTCACAAATGGTTTTCTGGGACTCACAACTGATGTTGATATTCCAACACTGCACGTTTCCGGTCCACAGGATGTTAATAATAATATCTTAGGACAATCAACACAACATTATCTGATCCCAAACTAGGCAGGAGGCGATCGGCGGCGGCAACCTCTCGCGTCCGGCCCTGGTGCGAGCCATGGTACGGAGCGAGAGGGAATGGGAAGCCGTCACCTCCTTCTGCGAAGCAGTAATGCTCGCGAAGGAGGAGGCGGGGCGCGTGAGGGAGTGGCAGTCTCTGCGCCCTCACTTCCCTAGCCGCCGCAGGAGGAGACGCCCCGGGCGTCGGGAGTCGATTGCGGACTCCCGGCCACCGTAGGCGCGAGCTTGCGGGTGGCGAGCAATGGGTAGCTCGCCGCCCGGTAAGGACCAAGCTCGGGTCGACGGCGCGCAGTGTTCCACGCGCGCCTCAAAGAGATGTCAGCAGCAGTGTAGGTGTCTACTAGGACCGATGCCTGCCAGGGTCGCGTGATTGTTCGAAAGAGATACCGTGACCCTGGCACATGGGCAACTGATGGAACACGGGTGGGTTTTAGTCAGTAAAAGTCTGACACGCCCTCCCGCTCCGCCCAGAGCGGGAGAAGTCATTTGATGATTTCCCATCCTGAAAAAAAAAAAAAGCCTGTACTATGGTAACCAGACAACTGATAAATATGCTTAAATATTTCTACATACATATTGTAGATAAATTACACCCAGACACATAACAAATGATTGTGCTCATCACATAAACATTTGTCCTGGGTGGGAATCGCACCCACGACCTCAGTCTTGGCAGTCAGGGTCACTAACCAATAGACTAAAAGGCCAGTCAATGTCATGTTGAGCACCCATATTCCAGTTCTGACTTCGCTATAAATGAGGGTATCATTTATAGCGAAGTCAGAACTGGAATATGGGTGCTGTTCTACTAACACTACAGAAGGGGTTATCTTTTCTCTCACGACCTCAGGCCATTTCATGTCCGCTTGCAGCATGCCGCTTGTAGGTCTCGTGCGATTACACGAGATCCATTTGTTCCTCAACAAGCACATAAAGTCTGACAGAATTGTTTCAATTCGTTCTTTTCATTTTCTGACAAATCAACTATATTCGCAAAAACTTCAAATAACATTTGAGGTTGTTAAAAACAACTGGTGTTTGCCAAAAACAAGAAAATGTCCAAATTGGTAACAAAATCTTCCATCACAACACAATTATAAATAAAACATAATAGCGCAAAACATTTTTTTAATGTTGTTTTCCTATTAGAATAATATTTTTTTACTTTTTTACTAAATATTTGAATAATAAATAAAAAATAATAAAAATACTTTTATTTCACTTTCTTTTATTACCTATTGTAGGTATTTCTATTTAGAACTTTAGGATTTTTGTTCCTTTTACCCCTTAGCCTCTGTTTTAAATGATTTGTACTATCCCTTGATGATCATGATTAGTCCTTTACGACACATCTGACTTTATCATATCCAATTTTTCGTGGCTGTAAAGTACTTCAGTTAAATTTTTTTGGGCTGTAAAGGACTCTCATTTTCGTCAATAATTATGTTTGGTTTATTTTGTTCATTTTTATGGATAGAACTCGAAAAAATAGTGAGGGTTTCTTTTGACATCATAAATATAGCACTTTATTTGAAAAGGATATTAGAAAAAAACAAATATTTTTTTCGTTTTTTGGCTCTACTGAAAACTCGTGTTTTGTCCTTTACGACAATTGAAACCGGTATCGATATTATAGATAAATTACACCCAGACACAGAACAAATCATTGTGCTCATCACACAAAGATTTGTCCTTGGTGGGAATCGAGCCCACGACCTCAGTCTTAGCAGTTAGGGTCACTAACCACTAGACTAACAGGCCAGTCAAATTTGAATTTACCGAGCAGACGGTATCCCCATCCGTAGCTCATCGTCATTTCAGCCAGAATTCGTCCACTACTAAACACAACCCTACCAATTTGGAGGGCTTTGCCATAATCGCCACGCTTGGCATGCAGGTTGGCGATCGCAGTGTGGTGGTAAAATGCATAGAGAAGGCTGCTGCCCATTCTTTAGTAAGTCCCCTAATCGCCTTTTAGTACACCCACGGAAAGAAATAGGATGGTGCTATTCTGTACGTCTGTCCACACGGAACACGCACTTTATTTAAGGCTATCACATTGCCCGATGACTTTGACGATTTGACCTCTGTACTAGTATTTTTTCGTTTGGTGCCGTCTACCATAACAAAACACAAACGAACTGATGATTAAGCAAGAACACAGATATGTAAGTTTTTGCCTATTTTTACTCGCTCTCTGAGAGTTCTTATGTATTGTTATCCTGTACAATTAAAAATTAATATTTATTTTGAATTAAATGATGGACTTTGCCTGCTGACCTAGCTTTCAAAAATTATTTTGTGTGATGATGACTAGGTTAGTGCTTATCGATTCTCAGTAACGGAGATAGTTAGGGTCACCAAACTTTTTCATGTGATGAATTTCGCCAGTTAATTTAATTGACCCAGACAATTCCCATCATTGAGTAAGAAAATTGGATGTCTGATGATGACTGTTATATCTGTAAAATATTGCAAGCTTACTCTATGACTGGTTCATAAAGCAAAACGAAATTACAAACTACTTTATTTCTATGTACATAATTAATTTCTGTTCTTATTTTACGAAATATTTATATCTGTAATATTTACAATATTATTTAATTCAGAAATCATTAAAAACGTGAACTTTTAGATTTTATTTGGTGAAAATAACGCGCGTATGGTCCACCCTTCACGGCAGCCATCACTATGTATGGCGTTATTCGCGTCGCGGGTATATGTCACAAGAAAGCAACGGGTTTCTCGCGCAGTTTCGGGTTTTTATTTATTATTTAAAAATGTAAAATAAATAAGAAAAAGTTAACAATACAAATTATTAAATAAATCAGTACGCATAATAATATTTTGATATAAAATTCATGTCAAACGATTCAGCCATTACAGAGACAATTTTTAATTTAGGTTGAAGGAGGACCTGTTTACTGCCAGATTTGTCTAAAATTTGGGAAAGTTTATTAAAATTCTAAACAATGCAAAGTATTTTTCATAACCTGTATGACATATATTTTTTATATGAAAATCGTATGATAGGATTCCTCAACAAAATTCGTTAAACATACGGTATTTTTCGGATTTCAGCAAGGTAATCCCCTTAAATTGTTGCTCCCATTGCTCTAAAAACGGTGAAGGAAAATATCGTGAGGAAACTGGCATATCCTACAACTAAAAATCCGGTCACATCTAACAACCTGCACTGGGCCCGCGTGATGGACAACATCCCAATCCCTCTCACAGCCCCACTCCCTCTCATAGTAGAGGTCTGTGTCCCAGCAGTAAGAACATTATGGACTGATTATGATCTTTTTCACTTTTATGAATAATTGGTCAATACTAATAAATGAAATGAAATGTTCCGGACGTAAAGAATAGCACCATTCCATTTCTTCCCGTGGGTGTCGTAAGAGGCGACTAAGGGACTTACTAAAGAATGGGCAGCAGCGTTCTCTATGCATTTTACCACCATACTGCGATCAGCAACCCGCCTGCTAAGCCTGGCGATTATAGCAAACCCCTTCCGAATTGGAGGAGGCTTTTGTCCAGCAGTGGACGTCTTTCGGCTGAAATGATGACGATGATGATAATGAAAGCGCGTGTCTGGATTCAAACCTACGACCGACTGGTGACTCGCAGCTGTTACCACTGGGCCACCGTTATTGCTCCTATACTAGCTTATTATTGAACCTCGTGCCTTATCTGAAGCCCGACGATCTGATTAAACTTCAGAACTCCGAAGCCAAGTTATTGTACACCAAACCTGAATATCGAATATCATAGAAAATATCAGAATACCAAAGAGTATTGAAATCTAAGCCGATCCAATTTTTTAGGGGAAAAAATAATATTTCTTCCATTTTTCACCCTTCGAAGCTTCACACAGATTAATTACGTAAAATGAAAACAGTTATGAATAAACGTTTTCTTTCAGCGAAAACGGAATAAATCTCGGATCAAAATCGCTCGGGGTCTCAATGCACTTTGTGTTTTATTGCTTCGACATAAATCAGAATTTCTTTTGTGTTATTCCATTGTAAGGGCGACCGATATTGCGGGATTGAGTCCACGATTTTAAAAAAACGTTGTCTATCTAGAAGTGCCTCTTGAATAAATGTTTGTCATTTTTATTAAAAAGTTTGGTGACGTGTTTAAAAAATAAATTCCAGTAAAAATTCAAGTAATTCTGAATTTAAAATTCAAGTGCATGAAGTTCTTATTATAAAGAGTACTACGCATCAACCGTTTTTTTTTACAAAAATAAATGGAATGGAGGGTAGATCTTAAAAAATGTGTTAAGTTTATCTTTTACTTTGATAATATCTCTTTGCTTTGGGAAGAAGACGTAAGTTTATGTATGTATTTCTGTATATAAAAATATGCTATTTGATAAATTGAAGTTATTAAAGAAAATATATGATCTTACTTATCTAACAGAATACCTATTTGGTTTAGTGGTTTGGTCGATATAAAAAACAAAAAGGAAGAAATAGTTTGGGTAAAATTGTCACGAGGATATTTTGTGTGTGCCCAGAGGAATGAAACTTATTGAATTTAACAAAGTATGATCTTGTTACTGTAGTTTGACCTTATATAAATGGGCAGAAACTTCTTCCTAAAACACAGGGATGACCTTTCAGGGAGACTCGTGTCGGTTGTGTAAGTAACTTAAAAGTAAATAAAAACATTGTTTTACCTTTTCTTCTTACACGTGGTTTCAAAATAAAGACTGAAGTTTGGAACTTTTGAAACTGTACCTAAGGAAATTCTTTAAATAAAGCCCGCAATATTTTTTTTTGCAACATAAAAATATATTTTTCCTGTTTTTGTTATTTTTTAAAATAATCCTAACCTCCTTATGCTAAAGTTGAGTTTGACAAGTCTCAACTTCAGATGCTTAACTTTTAATATCCTCATTCTTCTGGTCTTATCCCAATTTATTGGGGGTCGGCGCAACATGTCTTTTTCTTCTAAACATTTCTATTAGTCGTCGCTCAACTTGTAACATGTGTTATATTATTTTATCTCTATAACATTTTTTTACATATTTCCGAAATGACATTGAAAACTTGAAGAAAATGATGAAAGACTTTCATCATTATTCATAGAGCTGAATTTAGTTGCACATTATTTATCATGGCATATGGAATAAACCACTGTTAATTATCTTAAAAGCCATTTCGTTTATAAATTGTGGATTTGTGGTAACTATTGTTGCTTATTTTGTAGAGGTCTGAGGGCCTCGACAAGTGAAAATCGTTTTCAGAGCGTTTTGTATTTCTTCAAAGAGTTTCAATAGGGTTGACATCAGCTTATCAGTGGTTTAGATCAATCCTTCAGGACTTCTCCATTATCGTTATTGCTGATTTTTTGTCAGTTTTATATGGCTCTGTGGTTGACCGCTTAGCCAAACATTTTGTTTTTTCACATGATCACTTTTAAAACATCAGAAGCTAGGTGCGCGGTTCCAATTTGTCGTATCCTATGGAGAAGAGCCGGCGCAAAATGGTTACTGTTTTAGAAATAATAAGTTTTTACTGAGTCTTCAAATAACAGTTTAAATAGCTTTGTGTGACAGTGTATGCCTACATAAAGGTACCAGGTACTTAATAAATTTGTCTAGAGTCTAGAAATTGTCTACAAGGCCGACAACGTTCTCACATTGACAAAATATAAAACAATTTACATTTATAAAATATAAAAACCCTTTAAAACTACGGACATCAGTGCTGTTACAACCACTAAGAAAGACTCAAAATTAGAATTGTATGATGATAACCAGTGCACAAGTTACCATGCAATCTTGTCCTTGACACATCCAGTCTCTCACCATCCGTGAAGAGTTGAAAGTTCTTCCTTGCACCTGCCATTTTATATTGATCTGTCGAACAGATGACGCGGTCAAATTTAGTAGTACAAGTTTTTTTATTACATCTTATACTGTTGTAACTTACCGCGTTACCTGAAGAGTATCGTAAATGGAAGATTGCAGATAAACATTGAGTGGTGGTTTATCTTTTGATCTTAGTGTGGAGTTTTGAGTCATGTACAATGCAGAGATGACGAAATGACAGTAATTAAAATTTATTATATCAAATGCCCCATTTCGTAAAAGGTGGGACTTACGAGAGAATGGGCAGCAGCGGTCTAAGCATTTTACCATTATACTGCGATCGCCAACTCGCCTGCCAAGTGTGGCGATTATGGCAAAGCCCTCCAAATTGGGAGAGGCCTATGTCCAGCTGTGGACGTCTTACGGTTGAATGATGATATCCAATGTGCTCTCAAAACGGGAATTCTAGACGTAGGCAAAAAGGCTGCACAGTGTGTGTCTGAGGCAAAGGATCCCGGAGGGATTTGAGTGAGGACTTTGCGTGTGAGTGTGACAGTGTAGACTACCAAAAAAATTCTAATGATTTTTCTATTTATTCTGCATACAAACATTTTATCAAACCTATTTAATACATAGTTTAGTCAGTTGGCGAGTGAAGTGGAAACGGCCGTGATTTACGAATCGTAGGTAGTTGGTTCGAACCCTGACTGACACTTTATGATCAATTCATCACCACTGCTCTCAAATCGGTGGTGAAAGAGGACATCGCGAGGAAACCGGCATGTCCTAGAACAAAAAATTCTAAGACATATGAGATCTACCAACCTGCACTTGGCCTGCGTGGTAGATTATGGCCCTCGCACAGAAAGAATGTCTATTGCCTATGTCCCAGCATCAGGAACGTTATCAGCTGATTATGCAAGTTGATAAGCATTCATTGAATCTTACAGCAATAAGGGCTTATGTTCTACTCACATAATTACGTATAGACGGCCCAGAAATCTCCTCATTATAAAAAAAGAAGTTACCACAAAAAATATAACCACTGTCTTTCTTTCTTCCCAGTTTCTTGGCACACTTTTCGTAAATTAGGCCCATAAAGTGACCACTTTATTAGACCCATCAGTTGACCCCTAGATTTACTACGTTTCATTTTGTTTGACTTTCCTTATGTATGACTCTGCCATTTATCTGTGCGGGAACTAGTTTTTGACTTACTTATCTTTGGATGAAAAGATAGATAGAAAATGGCTGCCATAAAAATGTAAAGAGGATTTTTGGGGTCAATTTCTTTTTCCATATTTCACCTAGTTTCTTTAGTCGATCTGACATACTAACTAGCTGTCATATCTTGACGGTCTTTGGTTTCCAACATTTGATAGAGAGTCTCCAAGATTTGTAATACTCGTAGCATTGTAAATGTTTTTTAAGACAGTGAAACAGGTTGCCTCAAAGACGTAGTGGAACAGTGGAGACATTCTGGTACTTACATAAAATACACTCACTTCATTACCAAACAGCCTTCGATTCGATCCAGCCTCATTCCTTCCTATACTTTTCCAGTGACGCCCTAAGCAGAGGTCCATGCTCCACAGGGGTTGACCTAAGCGTGCAGTCGCTTATGATGTTAGTTTGATGCCAAACTAACATCAGGCTACTCTAAACACTGGCTAGAGTACTTTATTTATTAACCCTTTCCTAACTGACGGTACTAATTTGTACCGGGTGATTCCCCGTTAATTATTTCGACAATACGATCGCGCATTACGTATTGGACACTGAAGTTCCTTTCGAATACCACTACCCTAGCCAATCACAGTGATTTATTTAAATTTTGCCTATATACCGCCCGCAAGTGACACTTTCAAGTAGCGACCGCCCGCAAGTAACAAGTTCGGATTTGAGAACTGCGGATTGCTTTTATTTTAGAAAAAAAATAAAAATAGAATGGACGGGGTAAGTTTTATTTGTTTTATATTATTATATAAGATTGTAATTTTAACTATATAATTAACTAGCTTTTGCCCGCGGCTTCGCCCGCGTGTATGTCGGAAATTATCGCAAGAGGACGTACTACCGCGGTAAGAATTATGAATCCATGTTATACATACATAAAATTACGCCTTTTTCCCAAGGGGGTAGGCAGAAACTACGGAACGCCACCTGCTACGATCCTTACATATCATGTGTGTTTGATGTACTTAAAATAAAACTAATAGTATTCAGAGTAAGAAGACTGCGACATAGGGCTGTATTAAATTGAATATAAGTCTTACTGGTTTTTCTTAACGCTCCTATTCTACCTATAAAGACACTCAATTATTTACCAGACACCAAATTAAACATAGTTATAAGAATAGTACTTTTGCCAGTGGCTTCGCAAGTATAGCTTTCGGAAAATATCACTCGGAAACCTACTACCGGGATAAAATATCCTATGTAAGTATATGGTGGCGGCGGCGACCTCTCGCGTCCGGCCCTGGTGCGAGCCATGGTACGGAGCGAGAGGGAATGGGAAGCCGTCACCTCCTTCTGCGAAGCAGTAATGCTCGCGAAGGAGGAGGCGGGGCGCGTGAGGGAGTGGCAGTCTCTGCGCCCTCACGCCCCTAGCCGCCGCAGGAGGAGACGCCCCGGGCGTCGGGAGTCGATTGCGGACTCCCGGCCACCGTAGGCGCGAGCTTGCGGGTGGCGAGCAATGGGTAGCTCGCCGCCCGGTAAGGACCAAGCTTGGGTCGACGGCGCGTAGTGTTCCACGCGCGCCTCAAAGAGATGTCAGCAGCGCTGAAGGGGTGGGGCTAGGACCGATGCCTGCCGGGGTCGCGTAATTGTTCGAAAGAGATACCGTGACCCTGGCACATGGGCAACTGAAGGAACACGGGTGGGTTTTAGTCAGTAAAAGTCTGACACGCCCTCCCGCTCCGCCCAGAGCGGGAGAAGTCATTTGATGATTTTCCATCCTGAAAAAAAAAGAAGTATATGGTAAGTATCCAGGATAACCAAAAATCCAAATCCATCCAAAAATCTAAACATCTAAGCAATATTTCGCGGTCTCTTACATGGAATAATACAATTAGGTTTATTTTGAGTACTTCGAACACACATGATATTCGCATTTACCATATATTCTGTGCATTTACTATGAAGCCAAAGTAATATGAATTACAATATTACAATCCTTTTAATCCTTCACTACCCGACCGCTACCAACCGGGACGGCCCGGCCGGACGCGGGAAGGCTAGCCGCTCTGCGGCGATTTTATTATAATCTCTGATATCTTCTAAAATATTAATTTTAATGATATGCTGTTAAGGGCAATTTTGATCTACATGGAATGCACAATTTATTTAAGGTACTTAATTGCATAAGGATTAATGCTGTATTGCTTAAAATCGCATTCATAAATAAGCCATTATTTCTCGTAAAAAGTAAAGGATAAAAATGGTTATTATGGGTTATCCCTAAGAGTTAGACATATATCATCGCGGACTTTTTTGTAGAACTTTTTAAGGTGTACAATACTGTAGTACATTATTTTGAGCTATTTCGTAGGGTTCAGCCAGCGTTCGCAATGTAAGCGCAAAAAAATGTGTTTATTTATGACATCACATTAGAAACCTCTAAAATTATCAGCGTTTCTTTACTATATTATGCATGTTATATGCATATAAACCTTCCTCTTGAATCAGTCTATCTATTAAAAAAACCTGCATCAAAATCCGTTGCGTAGTTTTAAAGATATAAGCATACATAGGGACAGACAGACAGCGAAGTGACTTTATTTTATAATATGTAAAGATATGGTTTTAGATTATTATTATAAATTTTAGTGCTAAAATAACGATAAAAATGTACAAGGATTTATGAGTACTGTCAGTGGTTTTGATTGATTTTTTTGTCAATAAAAATCTAAAAAAAATTATGGGATTTATTTTTACCTTCCTTATTAATATTATAAAGTTAAATTGGGAAATATCTTTCAAAATCTCTAATCCGGTAGGAAAGGGTTAACTTCCTAGGTTGATCTGCGAGATTCTATTCACAAAATCCAAAATCTGCATAATCAGCCTATAATTTTCCCACTGCTGGGAGACAGGTCTCCTCTCGGAGAGAAAGAGTGAGCCGTAATCCACCACGCAGGCCCAGTGCGGTTTGGTAGATGTAGGTACGTCTGTCTTAATTTTTTTGGATATAGGACTAGGATGTTTAAAAGAAGCTAACCATCGGTTATTGCAGTCGAATATTCTTATATGTATAAGTGGAATATGTTGCTAGAACAATTTATCAGTAATGAGCACATCGGATTAACCAAATTCCTAAGTAATAAAGTGTCCATGGACTTCCGAACGTTCTTCTGGTGCCTTGAAACTCAGTCCACTTTTATTTCTCACAAAACCACTTGAACCACCCACTTTTCAAGTAACAACAATCTAGAAAGCTTTGTTTACTTTGTATAGGTACCCAACTATCCACTATAGTGCTCACCCCGTAAACGGGAACGAGGTTGAAGATAAATAGTGATGTAGCGAGCTAGAGTTTGTAGGGCTGTCCGTACTGCGTACAGCTGTGGGGCGATTTATTAAATGGCTGGCTTAGAAACGTTGTTTAATCGTTGCATCTGAGCAGATGGTGGGTTGATTGGTCTTTCTAAGACTTGTCTTAAAAATTCGTTATGTTTTGCTTAATTAAAAGTAGGGGTCTTTTGAAAGAATTCGCCTAGGGAAGTAACAAAATAGCTTTTGCTGCCACAAAGCAGTGGCGGTGCAAATTGTTTTCTATTTTTAAAGGTATGAGAGTCATGTGAAGAGGGTTATATTTGTCTCTGAGATGGCAATAGATATATATGCCATGCAACTGGTAAGACAGATATCCTTAGACTGCGGTGGCCACTTACTAGAAGGCCAATACTCGTAATGTAAGTCGCCATCTAATGTCAGCAATAAATCAGTCTCAAAAATATACGTATTATGACAAGTCGCGGACGTTCTTAAAAATACGGCAGTTGCTCCTCAGTTGGAGGGCCACCTGCTTATTCAAACACACGTACATTCTATGTACAGACGCCAACACATCAAGCTACTACAATCTGTCAGATTTCTTTGATAGATTTTCGACTTTATTTCTAGAGCATTAGGTTCAAGGTTCATTGGGAAAAATTGACAGTTTCGGGTAGCTTGACCTGGTGGCGTCTGTACTTACTTAGGGCGAATTTCACCAAACTTTTATACCTAGAATAAGTCATATCCAGAGAATAAATTTTGAATTTTGACAGTTTATTCGTACTGAAACTGTCAAACGTCGATTTAATTCCCAGGATAAAAGATATCTGACGTTGGTAAAATCTTAATCAGCCTTTAATATTCCCACTGCTGGAACACAGACCTCCTGTCTTCGACAAGGAGTAGGCTGACAATCTACCACGCGGACCCACTGCGGGTTTGTAGATGTCACACGTCTTCGAATTTCTGGTTCTAGGACAAGCCGGTTTCTAATAAAATTTTTCTTCACCGTTTTGAGAGCAGTGGGTATGAAATAATTTATACAATGTAAAACGTTAGTTAGAGTTCGGACCTACGACCCTCGTAAGACGCGGTTATTAACCATAACCCTATTCCCAGTGTTGCATAATCTACCCCATTTTACACAAATATTCTTTTCCTATCTCAATTTCTTGCTCGTGGCAGCCCTGAGCGTACCCCATATTTCAAGGTAGCTAGCTACAAGTGGCGATGTCACAGCGAACGCAGTGCATGCGTCTTGTCAGCTTGCTTCGCTGCTCATGCGGTACTGTGACATCTATGTAGATTGTAAATTCACGCTTAACTAGGTAGGTATATAGTTTAATATATCATGCAGGTAGATATGTACATGCGTACCAAACACAGTTTGGCGAAATTAGGGGCTATGACCCTTCCTTGTTACGTGGACTCGATGCGACGGGGTGGGTCGGAGAGCAAGAAATTTGACGTGTACGAAGTCGTGAGCAGAAGCTATTACTAATAATAAAGCTGAAGTTTTTTTGTTTGAGCGTAGTAATATTTAAAACTACCAGTTGGTTTTAATAAAACCTTACTGTTATTGATAGCCCAACTCTTGAAGAAGGTATTGATTTTTAACATGACGCGAACACAAGACATTTCTCGCTGACAAAGTCGCAGGCAAAAGCTAGTATAATACACGATGTGACAATTTTTAAGCCGACGTTCGAAGTCAACCGACCGTGCCCGGTTGCATCCTTAGTTCTGAATTCTAAGAGCAATTAATCATTGCAATTTAAACCTTATATCTAGGGTATTGAAGTTACATGGATCGCTTTCCTGGCATGCTATGGCTATACGTAACTAGATATATTAGTTATTTTTAATACTTTATTAGTAAGAACAAAATTCTTAGTAATTAATTACGATCTAGCCAAAAAGACTAATAAGCAATTTAACTCTAACTTAATATGTTACGTCATAGATTATGTTAAAACTAAGAATAGTGTCCAATTGCACTTATATACAAGTCCGTAGCAGTTTCTTAGAGTCTAAGACAATTTTTAAAACACTATGTTCATGTGTTATATGTATAGCACAATACTGTTACTATTTTAACTCACTTTGTACACTACACTAATTCAAAAGGTTTAGTTCTTTTTAGCCTTCGCACTAAGTCTGTGTTGTCTAGCAGCTGGATTGCCTCAACATTCACGTGTCGGTCATATTAGTTATGGCTTAGTAGTTAGAGATAGTAGCTAGCAAGCACGCTCGTAATTTCCTGGTGTTCACTTACGGTTATAGTGCAATGACAGAACTCCTTCTTTACATCTAAATTTCATTTTTCACATAAACTAATCTTCGCGTAGACTACTGGCACCATTATCTTCTCTCTTTCATTTTCTTGTCGCTTCCTTTTCTTTATAATCATGATTATGACTCGCAGCGCCCGTGCTCGCCTGGAAGAGTCCAAACTCAAACAGGTTTTGAGCGAATTACAGGCGTCAAAGGAGCTCTGTGACCAACTGAATAAGGAAATGGATGACAATGAGAAGGTGCTCTTCGATGCCCATGATAATAATAGGAAGTTAAAAATAGAAATGGCTCAGATATATAATCAATACACTGATGCCATCGAAGAACGCGACAGGCTTCAGCTTGTTGTGGACGGATTCAGCCAGTGTAGCATAGAGTATGAACAAGCTCTTAGTCATAAACATTTATTACAACAACAGCTACATGAGGCACAAAGTCAAATTTCGGAACTTCAGACTATAAACTCAAATATCACCGCCTCGCTGAATCAGAGTCTGTTCGATGAGTTGATGCCTGTTGCCCCCTCAATGGTTTCGGCCATTAATCCCTCCTACACTATAGATTTGACAGATCATAATAATTCAAAGTCATGTAACTCATTGAGGGTAGTCACCAGTACTAATAAACTTAAAAAATACATAAAAATCAATAAATACATTGTTAAAACAAAAAAGCTGGTTAAAAAACATAAGTTCTTTATTAAAAATGTTAAACTTAATAGAGAAAGGCTAAATTTACTAAAACAATTGGATATGTATTCTTATAATTTGGAACAAAGTACTAGGAGGTACAAAATTGACACAGAATTCTTGCAATCTGAACTAGACTATTTACAGGAGAAACTTAGTTCAATGACCATTAAATATAATACCTCAGAAGAGCTCATGAGGGAATATGTGTTGGCAATGAATGTGCTGGTAAACTCAAAACAAAACAACTGTGAGCAGTGTCAAACACCATCCAATGTACCTACACCGGAACATTCATTGACAACATGCAATACCACCTTACCACAGCTCTGTGTTGATTTAACATCTCCTACTATTAGTTGTCCCATTAAACCATGTGAACAAATTCTAAAAAATGATATAGTATTATTTTGTGATGAGATTGGAAAGGAGTTAGGTTACTTGTTGGCAGATGAATATCCGGGGCACTCTATAATAAATAATTGCATGCCTGGTTGTTCACTATTTCATATTATGAAAGAAATTATTAAATGTAATTTTCACCAGGACACCACATTAATAATATTTATGGGTAATAGGGGAAATTTGGAGAAAGGAGAATTGCTACAATATTATGGAACATTGTGTAATCTTAAGTTGAGAAAAATTGTATTGTTTACATTCCCTTACAGTAACAGTTTGCCACAGGAAGAAAATAGGTTAAGATTTGAAATTAATATGACATTGCATAATTTGACATTTCATAATAATTTATTTCACTTATTAGATACCAGCAATTATGTTAGTAATAATTTATATTTAACAAAAGATAGGCATAATAATGCTATGTACTATCTCTCAAACTATCATAGAAGGCAGATAGCAGCATCGCTAGCATACTTTTTTTCTATTACAGCCAAGAATTTGGCTAAACAACTTGCTTCTTTTGAGCAATGCAATGACATTTTAAACTGTACTGCCAATAATTTGACAGCACTTGTAGATATTGATTTCCATTTAAATTAGAAATTAAGACAATAGAGGCAACCTCTAGCAACAATGTTAGTATGGCAAATAAGAAATCAAATGTAAGTGTAAAAGAATTAAATCGTATCAACCTGGTGCATCAAAATATTCAAGGGTTTTTGAACAAAGATTTAGAAGTAGAATTTTTCCTGAACTGTAACAATATAGATATTCTTTGTATAACAGAACATTGGCTTAAAAGCCACCAGTTCATATTCAATTTTAGTAACCACCAGGTTGGTAGTTCGTTCAGCAGAGAAAAAGCTATACATGGTGGCTCACTAATTTTAGTAAATAACCAGCTCAAATTTAAAGACCGTAAGGATATTGTGAGCCTCTCTGTTGAGCGGACAATTGAAATAGCCTGTATTGAATTGGAGCAGTTCATTGTATTAAGTGTGTACAGACAGGATTGTATGATTGTTTTGAAAAGGTAATGGATGAAGTGTTGCACAAAATTTCGAATTCAAATAAGTTTATCATCACTTGCGGTGATTTTAATGTTAACTTGTTAGAAACTTCTGGGTTAAGTACTAAAATTATAAGTTTGTTTCAGTCATACAATCTTGCCAACCAATTCTTAGAGCCAACTAGAATAACTCCCACTAGTGCCACATGCTTAGATAACATTTATACAGATGTTAAAGCAATCCATAAAGAAATGATTAATTTATTAGACTCAGATCATTGTGGTCAATTGATCACTATTCCAAATGTAAACATAAAAAAAACTAAGAAAGATATCACTGTTAACCCAAAAACTGTTAATCGCTTGGAAATGTTTAGAACTAAACTTTCGAATAATCTACCACTTGTGTTGCCAAATGATGACCCTAATGGACAATATAATGATTTTTTTAAAATGTATTGCACACAATTTGATAACATATTTATTCCAAAGACTTTTTCGGTTAGTATTAACGCTTCTTTTAGTGATTGGGCCACCACTGGTATACATAAAAGTAGAAAACGACTTTATGAATTATATGATGAACGGACTTGTATAAACACTGCTGAATTTAATTTGTATGTCAAAAATTATTCTAAATTATTTAAAAAAGTTTGTAGCATAGCCAAGTCACGTTATTTGAGTTTAAAAATTAAAAATAGCAGTAATGTAATTAAAACGACTTGGACTATCATTAATAGCGAAACAGGAAGGTCATGCAACCGAAGTAGTGACTACAGTCTAGCTATTGAGGATAATATAATTAAATCAGATTCTCAAGTCGCCGCGGCCTTTGAAAATTTCTTTGCAGAGATTCCAGTATCTACTACCAAATCTTTGAACTCATCACCCACTGCTGCAGAGTCTCTACTTAAAGAAAACGTTCCTGTTTGTGATAGTGAATTTCATTTCCAATATGTAACCTGTAACGATATCGTTAAAACTTTTCACTCTTTGAATGTAAAAAAGACCGCCGATTTATGGGGTAATTCTGTGGATACTGCTAAGTCGATCATAAACATTGTAGCACCAACTTTAGCTGTTATTTTTAATAATTGTATTGACCGTGGCGAGTTTCCTGATCTTATGAAAAACAGCAAAATAATACCGTTGTTTAAATCAGGTAGCACATCAGACCCTACTAACTATAGACCAATTTCAGTGCTACCTACCTTCAGTAAAATTTTTGAAAAACTTATTCTAAATCAATTGCAACGATTTTTTAATAAACATAACTTATTACACAAGAAACAGTTTGGTTTCACAAAGGGTCGTTCAACTACCGATGCCGGAGTTGAACTTTTAGGTCATATATATAATGCGTGGGAGGACAAATGCGATGCTTTGGGTATTTTTTGCGATTTGTCCAAGGCATTCGATTGTGTTCTTCATGAAACCTTGATCAGGAAACTTCACCACTACGGAATCCGGAACGCCTCTCTGGATCTTCTTACTTCATACCTAAGTGATAGGATTCAGAGAGTTGACGTCAACGGAAAAAGATCACCTGGATCTAAAGTTAGAATGGGGGTCCCTCAGGGCTCAATTTTAGGCCCATTTTTATTTCTTATTTATATAAATGACTTGCCTTACCTCATAAAGGATAAACATGATATAGTGTTGTTTGCAGACGACACTTCACTTTTATTCAAACTCAAACGTCAGCAGTTGGTTACTGACAATGTAAATAGAGCCCTTGCTAATGTAGTTAACTGGTTTAATGTTAATAACCTACTTCTTAACGAGAAAAAAACCAAATGTATTAAGTTTACGATACCTCATGTTAGACAAGTAGAAACTAGTGTCCTCATAAAGGGTGAAGTGTTGAAACCCGAAGATACCACAGTATTCTTAGGCATAACTCTGGATGCCAAGCTTCAATGGGGCCCCCATATAGATAAATTGTCAAAAAAACTTAGCTCTGCAGCATACGCTGTTAGAAAAATTCGTGATTTAACTGATTTAGAGACAGCCCGTTTAGTTTACTTTAGTTATTTTCATAGCGTGATGTCGTACGGTATTCTGCTGTGGGGAAATGCCGCCGATATTCAGACAATTTTTGTTTTACAAAAGAGGGCAATTCGTTCGATTTATAAATTAAGTCCCAGATACTCACTCAGAGACAAATATAAAGAGATTAATATAATGACTGTGCCTTCTCAGTACATTTATGAAAATCTGCTGTTTGCACATAAAAATATTAATCTCTTTAAAAGATACAGTGATATCCATAATGTCAATACTAGAAACAAACAAAAATTTGTTGTTCCTAAGACCAGGCTCAAGAAAATAGGTGGCTCGTTTAGATGCCAATGTATTCGTTTTTATAATAAACTTCCTAGCCTCATTCAAGAACTAAGCCTAAATAAATTCAAATCTTTTATAAAGCGTAAATTATGTCAGAAAGCCTATTATACTGTTAAAGACTATATTGAGGATAAAACGGCCTGGGATTGAACTGCTCCAATAAATCTACACTGACTGTTGTTTTATTATTATTATTTTGCTATTTTTTACTCTTTTTTTTTATTATTTCACATGACATGAATATTAATTGTATGAATATTACTTTGATTATTGAGAATTTGAGGACTATGTGGGTCACTGTTTCACTTTTGACTATTGTCTGGCAGTTTGAGTAGTTAGTGGCAATATCTGTGTGGTTCTTTCATCAAAAGACCATTTCAGACACCGATCTACATGGTCATCAAATGATCTGACCAACAAAATTATATCCGTTTCTTTTTTTTTTTTTTTTATAAACACATTGACATTGATAATTTTTATATATACAATGACATGATTATTTACTTTGTAAAGTATCGTATTGTTTTAATTATTGTGAATGTGAAGACTATGTGGGTCTTTTTTAAATTTTTTTTTTCTTTCGTTCTCAGTAATCACGATCTGGCAGTTTGAGTAATTTATGTGGCCTACCCAAATGTCCTTTCTTTGGTACTGTTCGTCAAAGCGTTGGGCTCTTTATTTTCCGAGTTGAGCTAAACGATTAGTGACAAATGCTTGCACTGACTGGACAGGTCCACTCAATCTGTGTGGTTCTTTCTTCAAAAGACCATTTCAGACACCGATCTACATGGTCATCAAATGATGTGAACAAGGTTATGTCTGGACTTTAAAAGAGACTGTGACCTCTGAGTTTGTTTCGGCCTTTCTTCTCAGAGTAGTCAGTTAGGAAACGCCGAACTCATCTAGTTAAAAAAAAATAATATAATTGACATGTAAAAGTGTTTGTACAAACCTACTTACAGAAATAAAATCATTTATCATTTATCATTTAATGCACGCAGACTACGCTTCAGTGTGATGAGCTAATCAAAACAGAGAACTTAGCTTGCAAAATGCATGACCATAGTGCGGATAGGTACATATAAATAATTTGTTTATAGTAATATCATTTCTAGGATGAATTCATTTTGAGAATGGAATTAATTAGAGTAGGCTTAATCATCCCATTTCTCATTTCTTTCCGTGGGTATCGTAACAGGCGACTAAGGGACTTACTAGAGAACGGGCAGCAGCGTTCTCTTTGTTTTTTCCCACCATGATACTGCCACTACGCCCCCAAACTGGGGGAGGCCTATGTCCAGCATTGGACGTCTTTTAGCTAAAACGATGATGATGAGGTTTAATAAGGATACAAAAAATCCATCAACCATTTGATTGATAAACTCCATTAAATATATAACAAGATAGATATATACTACATAACATACAACAACGCCGCTCATTGTTTCCCCGAAGGGCTTTTAAAACTCGGTGAGGTTGGCGTTTCCTGACTACTCTGAGAAGAAAGGCCGAAACAAACTCAGAGGTCACAGTCTCATGTAAAGTCCAGAACTAACCTTGGTCCCATCATGTGAATACCATGTACATTAGTGTCTGAAATAGTCTTTTGAGGAAATAACCACACGAATCGAGTGAACCTGTCCAATCTTTGCATCCATTTGTCTTTAATCGTGCAGCTCAACTCAGAACTTAAGAAGCTCAACGATTTGACGAACAATATCAAAGAAAGGACATTTCGGTAGGCCACATAAATTACTCAAATTGCCAGATCATGACTACAACTAACTGAGATCTTTCTCAGTTAGTTGTAGTCATGATCTGGCAATTTGAGTAATTTCTATGAAAACAAAAAAAAAATACCCACATAGTCTTCACACTCATGATAATGATAGGGGAGTAAGAGTAGGGTACCTATTTTCTTTATTTTTGTACTGTGTAAAGATGGTGTATTGTCTTTTTCATCTGATTTATTACTACATGTGGAAACTTGTAATAGGCCTTTTTTTTTTCAGGATGGGAAATCATCAAATGACTTCTCCCGCTCTGGGCGGAGCGGGAGGGCGTGTCAGACTTTTACTGACTAAAACCCACCCGTGTTCCATCAGTTGCCCATGCAATAGGCCTTATTTTGTAAAAACATCTACTCACTGTATTGTTTAGCTGTAAGTTTTCCTAAATAAAACAAAATTGATTGGTGAAATTACTTCACAACACTTAATTGGCTTTTCTTTATAATAAACATAACGAAATTGTAACAAATTGGACATCACAACATGACTCAATAAAGCTTCTACAGACAGGCGCGACACGACTCGTTGTCGAACAATTTCCATGAAGTTTTCATTGAAATTGTTCTACGAGACTCGCGTCGTGCCTGATAGTGAGAGCCTTTAATTTAACTACTGCGAAACAAACTCAACGGATGCTTTTTTTTGTGGGTGGGAAATCATCAAATGACATCTCCCGCTCTTGGGTGGACCGGGAAGGCGTGTCAGACTTTTACTGACTAAAACCCACCCGTGTTCCTTCAGTTGCCCATGTGCCAGGGTCACGGTGTCTCTTTCGAACAATCTCGCGACTCTGGCAGAACTCAACCGACGCTTCACAATACCATTTTAAATTCCATTTTAAATTCAAACCCCATAAATTTATAAATATAGTCCTCCAGACCGTATTTCGGCCACGGCGGCCAATCTCAACAGAGACTAGCCATCGGCGCGGGAGATATTATAGTGCTCAAGTGTGTGCGCAGACAGGAGCACTCACTCTTCCCTCACTCTCATAGTCCGATGGGACGGCAATCCGACACGACCGGAGAGGAAAAACCCAGTAACACTTTGCCCGACCCGGGAATCGAACCCAGGACCCCACGCTCAGCAGTCGCGCTTGCGACCACGAGACCAACGGGGCAGTTAATCCCATAAATACTTAGGAACCGTCTCCATGAATAGCGATACTGAACAACAAGACGTATGTAATGCAGCGGGAACAATGTTACTTGGAGGTGGATAAACTAGGAAAAAGGTAAAACACATTGCTATTTATTTTGTTACATTGATGGATAGAATAAGAAATAAGAACATGAGAGGAAGACTGAAAGTGGCACGGGTAACTAAAAAGTTGTGTGAAAATCGATTGTTATGGTATGGGCATGTGATGCGGAGGAATGAGGAAAATGTCATAAGGAAAGTTTTGAGTATGAATGTCGATGGCTGTAAGAATAGGGGGTGAATGGTTTTGTGCACCCCTGTCCTACACTTTGGGGATTTCAATCATTATAGATGCGGGGAATGACTGACGGGACATCAAACTTCATGATCACCAACCTACAGCAGTCCACTGCTGGAAATAAGCTTATCCAATAGAAATCAAAAGTCTTTTAATCAGATAAAACTGAGGATCAGCACATTACATAAGACAGTCCTAAAACGCCCGCCCGTCACCAATTCCTAATACTCTAGCGAAATGGCGTATCAAACTCCACAGCAGCACAGAATACCATACCACTGACCTCGATCTACACTCTAAACCACCTTCATCCACACCTTAAACTACTCTCTTAAAAAAAAACCGGCCAAGTGCGAGTCGGACTCGCGCACCGAGGGTTCCGTACAAACCTGTAGGTATCCTCGGTTTATGTATAAGGTTTATGCTTATGAAATTAAATGTTTTTTTTTTAATTTTCATATTTGAGTTGATTGAATGAAAGGTAAATTGCGGTTTACGATTTATGACGTATTAAAAAAAATCTACTTACTGGATCTCGTTCAAACCAATTTTCGGTGGAAGTTTACATAGTTATGTACATCATATATTTTTTTGAGTTTTATCATTCTCTTATTTTAGAAGTTACGGGGGGGGGGGGGCACATTTTACCACTTTGGAAGCGTCTCCCACACAAACTATTCAGTTTAGAAGAAAATGATATTAGAAACCTCAATACCATTTTTGAAGACCTATTCATAGATACCCCACACGTATGGGTTTGATGAAAAAAAAAAAATTTGAGTTTCAGTTCTAAGTATGGGGAAACCCAAAATTTATAATTTTTTTTCTATTTTAGTGTAAAAATCTTGATGCGGTTCACAGAATACATCTACTTACCAAGTTTCAACAGCGTAGCTCTTATAGTTTCGGAGAAAAGTGGCTGTGACATACGGACGGACAGACAGACAGACAGACAGACAGACAGACAGACGGACAGACAGACAGACATGACGAATCTATAAGGGTTCCGTTTTTTGCCATTTGGCAACGGAACCCTAAAAACAGTGAATTAAAAGTTATAAAGTGGTCAGTTTATAACCGTCAGTTAACCGAAGTGACGGCGACAAGATACGACCGCCCGTTCCTTTTAACCACAGAGCTTGGAACAGCAACGCGTATAGATGGCAGTACTAATAAAAATCGGCTTTTTAGTCGATTTGCAGGAAATTAATATCTCGAATAATTAACAACACAAAAATGGATGAACGGACGCTTTTAAATTATATATTTTCTATTAATTTATTTTCTGTAGACGATTCGCATTAAGTTGATTTATATGTGAGCGAATCGACAATTTCAGAAATACGTAGTATGCAATTGGTACATTTTGAATAAAACGTCAAGGAAACAACGAAAGGGTAAGGAAGAAGTACACTAATTAACACGATTTTATTAGCTTCATACGTATGTTGATATGTAACGGAAACTTTGAACACGATTTTGACCCCCTTTAAAACGTCGGATTAACTCGAAATTTATCATACTTATCAAGGATCGATGACAATATAATATTTTTATAAATTTGTGCCATTTTCCTTGCTGGGGTTACCAGGATAGCAAAAAAAAAACTGTCTTCGAAAACGACGCTGACATACGTCACAAAGTTCGAAACACCCTAAAAAATAGAAAACACATAACAGTTTCATTATTTTCTACTTTTTAGTTTGGTGACATACGTCACAAACTACGCTGACATACGACTCAAAATTCGAAACACCCTAAAAAATTGAAAAAAAATAATAGTTGAAAAAAAACTA
This sequence comes from Aporophyla lueneburgensis, assembly GCA_932294355.1. Lineage (NCBI taxonomy): Eukaryota > Metazoa > Arthropoda > Insecta > Lepidoptera > Noctuidae > Aporophyla > Aporophyla lueneburgensis. The sequence continues at coordinate 15,623,838 of OW028759.1, forward strand.
AAAAACACGTTTCCATAGAAAACCAAATAAAAAGTAGAAAATAATGGAAAAAAGCGGGGTGTGTTTGATATCAATAAAAAATACCTCAGCTTTATCCATTATTTTCTACTTTAACACACGGAAAGAAAAGATATGGTGCTATTCTGTACGTCAATTTTGCAATCGATTTCGCGCACGATTCACGAGTTTGTATACGTCATTTATGTCGTAGTGTGAGTAAACAAAAATACGCCTGCTTTGTATGGAAAACGTTAACAATGCCGCCTCTAAAAGCAGCAGTGGACACGTCTCCATACTCTGTGCCTCCAACACTTCTCCATTTTTATTCAGTTCGTTACGGAAAATCTATTTATTTGCGGGGGTTTGCCAGTGCAGCCAGTCTTAATTATTTTCTTTTTTCAGCCAATCAGCGTGGATTGGCGGCACAAAAAGTGCAACTTTTGAGCTGGTGCAGGATTGAATTTTGTATGGATGCTGGGATATTTTGAGATTAGACTGCATTTTTGATTAGGTTATTCATGTTGTATTCTTGAGCTCACTGGTGAGGCTTATGTGCAGCAGTGACCTGCTTAAGGCTCAATTTCATGTTTTGTGAGTTTAAATGCTTCCTGTTGCTCTGAGGATAGCATATAAGCTGAAAATTTCCGCTTTCAAGTGACGGGAAAATATATTCACAAGTAGTTAGGTACTTGGGGAAAAGTACATAAAATTTTTCAACTAAATAAAATTTTTAATATTGAAGCGATGGATGCAGAATTTCTAGATGAGTAATTTTTTTTTTCGCGTTCTTTTTTCAATGTACCAACTTAATAATGAAATCTATTTTGGATACCCCTCGTCGTTCGTTAGAATACAGCCTGTATTCACCTTGCAGATGCAACTATACCAATATCTATTATCTAGTGTGCAATGCATGGCTCCAATTATCCTTCCAGGCAAGTCATTCATGGTGTCAAATAAACCTACAGACTAGAAGCCTCTATGACTACAATTAATAGCTCAGCCGGCGAAATGTGGGTGTACTATAGGTACTCCTCTGTCGAACCCTTCCGGGAATACAGGCGTAAAGTTTTGTATGTATATAGCTCAGCCGTGTAAATCATAACATACTAGCACGATAGTGCATACGATTTGCTTGACAATTGTGTAGCCAACCAGGTTACATCCTGCCAGGGTCGCGAGATTGTTCGAAAGAGATACCGTGACCCTGACACATGGGCAACTGAAGGAACACGGGTGGGTTTTAGTCAGTAAAAGTCTGACATGCCCTCCCGCTTCGCCCAGAGCGGGAGAAGTCTATTGATGATTTCCCATCCAGGAAAAAAAAAAGCTGGGGGAAAACATATGTCACATCCACGCAAAACGGCCATCGCTCAGCATAATGCTACGACTCTATGCGAAACAGAGCCAGCCGGCACTGACATGATGACGTGGAACGGTGCAGCAACCAATGAGTAAAATATTAATATCTACTTAGCGTTTTCCGGACTATATTGGAGTCGGCTTCCAGTCTTACCAAATTACTTGGATATCAGTATTCTACATAGAGTGACTGTCTATATGGCCTCCACAACCCAGTTACTAGATAACACGATATCACTTGGTAAGACTGGTCGTCAGACTTTTTGAGCTTCTGAGTGCCCGTAAGGATTGTCAAAGATTAACAAATAACATTTTCACCAACGGCTTAATATGCTTTCCGAAGCACGAAAAGACTCTCCGTATGAAATAGATGGACAGTTGGTCACCCATCCCCGGACCGACCACGTACAGCGTAGCTTAACCTGGTCGATCGACCCTTGCAGCTGAAAATACTTAACCACGAAACCCTCGTTTTACGCATGATTACTATTTATCATAGTTAATTCATTAATTTAACATGACAGAAACTTGTAATTCCTATACTTTCAATTCCCGACTTCCAATTTTGCCTAGGTCAATCTCATGCATGGATGCATCAAAATAGGTTCTAAACCGTGTAGTATTCAAATTACATCCGTTGCTCCCTAGGTCCCACTATCTTCGTACTGGTACTATTCACCCGACAAAACTAATTAATGTATTTAAATAATCCTGTACCGTAAATGCGAAATTAGCGTGGCAAGCCAAGTTCAAAAAAGGGAGCTGATGACGCAGCAGCCGTGTGTTATGTTACACGAAACATTTGGAACCATTTGGGCATACAATTTGGTTTATTTTAACAATTTAGTACCCGAAGCAATAGTCGAATGGGCACGCCACAATTGCGGCGGTAAGTCCCCTCTTTGAGGAGTGGATAGAGAGGCGTCACGGCGTCCTCACCTTCCGCCTGACGCAGGTTCTCACCGGGCATGGGTGCTTCGGTGGGTTCCTGTTCAGGATAAAGCGGGAGGATACGTCCGGGTGTTTCCATTGCGAGGATCGTCTGGAGGACACGGTGGAGCATACGGTGGAGGTGTGCCCTGCCTGGGCGGAGCACCGCCGTGTCCTCGTGGAGGCGATCGGCGGCGGCGACCTCTCGCGTCCGGCCCTGGTGCGAGCCATGGTACAGAGCGAGAGGGAATGGGAAGCCGTCACCTCCTTCTGCGAAGCAGTAATGCTCGCGAAGGAGGAGGAGGGGCGCGTGAGGGAGTGGCAGTCTCTGCGCCCTCACGCCCCTAGCCGCCGCAGGAGGAGACGCCCCGGGCGTCGGGAGTCGATTGCGGACTCCCGGCCACCGTAGGCGCGAGCTTGCGGGTGGCGAGCAATGGGTAGCTCGCCGCCCGGTAAGGACCAGGCTCGGGTCGACGGCGCGCAGTGTTCCACGCGCGCCTCAAAGAGATGTCAGCAGCAGTGTAGGGGTCTACTAGGACCGATGCCTGCCGGGGTCGCGTGATTGTTCGAAAGAGATACCGTGACCCTGGCACATGGGCAACTGATGGAACACGGGTGGGTTTTAGTCAGTAAAAGTCTGACACGCCCTCCCGCTCCGCCCGGAGCGGGAGAAGTCATTTGATGATTTCCCATCCTGAAAAAAAAAAAAGCAATAGTCGAATCATAAGCTTCAATTTATCCTAAGTTATCTGCTTTGTGTAAATAAATAGACCTTAGTTTAGTGTTAGAGTAAATTTGTTGAATAACAAACACTTGTAGGAGAAAAAAACCGGCCAGTCGGACTCGCGCGCCGAGGGTTCCGTACAAACCTGTAGGTATCCTCGGTTTATGCATAAGGTTTATGTTTATGACATTAAAGGTTTTTTTTTTAATTTTTATTGTTGAGTTGATTGAATTAAAGGTAAATTGCGGTTTACGATTTATGACGTATTAAAAAAAAAACTACTTACTGGATCTCGTTCAAACCAATTTTCGGTGGAAGTTTATATGGTTATGTACATCATATATTTTTTTTAGTTTGATCATTCTCCTATTTTAGAATTTTCGGGGGGGACACATTTTACCACTTTGGAAGTGTCTCTCGCGCAAACTATTCAGTTTAGAAAAAAATGATATTAGAAACCTCAATACCATTTTTAAAGACCTATTCATAAATACCCACACGTATGGGTTTGCTGAAAAAATATTTTTTGAGTTTCAGTTCTAAGTATGGGGAACCCCAAAATTTATTGTTTTTTTTTTCTATTTTAGTGTGAAAATCTTAATGCGGCTCACAGAATACATGTACTTACCAAGTTTCAGACATGACGAATCTATAAGGGTTCCGTTTTTTGCCATTTGGCAACGGAACCCTAAAAAGCAAGGAATTCGTTTCAAATTAATTTTAAAATGTTATATTTCTTATTAATAAATTTCAGAATTATCAACGAAACTCGCACCCAAGTAGATAAAGAATCCACTACGCTTATTATTAATATTGAACTTGGCTCCCATTTCCACATTTATTTTTTTGTTCGGATACCTTTTACACGCCTTGACTGCATGAATTCCAATTAGTAAATTTAGTAAACAAGTGTACCGTGACAAGATAATTTTTGGGATAATGCCTGACAACGCGCGGGCGAAGCCATGGAGAAAAGTTAGTTAAAACCAAGGGGAAAACATAGGCGCCATTATGTACAAGTACAAAGAAAGACGCAACGTAAAGTGAACTTGACAATATAACAAAACAGCTTAACCGTAGTTTAAACTAAACCATCTCGGACATAAAAATGTAAACGAAGCAAGTTAAGTGTTTCCTTGCATGCAGTTAATTGTTCAGGTATGTTTAACTATGCAGAACATTGCTACAGCGAATAAACAAACGGTTACTACATTTTGTAAACATGGGCTAACAAGACTTCATTGTTTAGTTTCGCTTTGAAACGTAAATGCCTATTATGTGGTGTATATTCATGAGTTTTTGCCTAAGTTTGTGACTTAGAGAACAATGGGTGAAAATAACTTGGGCTGGTAAATAGCTGAGACAAGTTGTTGTACGTGGTTCTTAGTGATATCACTATAAATGAGCAGAGCAGAATTAATTAACACTAGAAGCGCGGAACATACCGACTGAAGTAAATTTGGATAAAAAAATATGTATATTGCAATTACGCGGTTGAAGTCTCGTATAAATAATAAATATAATAATCATCATATTTCATGAAAAGTCATAAAAAGTTACGATTATATGCATAATACAATATTAATTAGAGCAGGAAGAACATCGAAATGGGTCAAATTTGGGACGCCCGCACTTCTAGTGTTAAACGTATTACCACTCCTGTAGTCCACAGGGGGATAGACAGAGGTATGCCTGTATGTAGTACACCCATATGCTTCGTGTGGTGCCGAATGGAAAGAATAGCACCATTCCATTTCTTCCCGTATCTGTCGAAAGGGGCGACTAAGAGAATTACTAGAGAATGGGCAGCAGCGTTCCCTATGCATTTTACCACCATACTACGATCGCCAACCCGCCTGCCAGGCGAGGCGGCTAAGGGTCACAGCACACATATCAACTCGGAAAGGGAACGTCATCGTAACGCCTTTCGCCTCGCCGTCAAACAGTCGTCAACCTAACGTAAGCACGGAACCAAAGCGGAGCAGCAGCTCCGATATGTCGACTCGGCTACAGCTAGGCGACGCCGCGCTTACGGCTCGCCGACCGCTGGTTGACTTTGAAGTTGCCTTGAAAGGGGCAGGGGTGGACGAAGAGACGCAAGCGCGGCGACGGAGAGGCGTAAGAGTGGGGGCGACGATCCGTAAGCGCGGGGACCGCTGGTTGCCACGCGCCAGATCGCGGTTCGTGAGCTTGTCCCAAGGCGAATCGTTTACGTTACGATTCCGATTAGTGTGTTTTTCAGTAGGGAGTTTCATACAAATCATATTAAACGGCTCGAGTTGATACGGTTACGATCCGTTCAAGTTGATATGTGTGCTGTGACCCTAAGTCAACCACGTTGCTAATCCATTGCCTCATTAGTATTATCAGGCTAACCAGGTTATACCGTTCCCACTGCTAGAACAGGCATCCTTTCGGTACGAGGGAGTGGGCCGTAATAAACCACGCGGGGCCAGTGCGAGTTGTAACATGTCACATGTCTTCAAATCTTTGGTTCTAGGACATGCCGATTTCCTAACAGTGTTTTCTTTGACAGTTTTGAGAGCAGTGGTGTAGTTTACACAAAGTGCCTGCTTGGGTCCGAACCCACGACCTACAACTCGTAAGTCGCGGCCGTTATTATAGAGCCACTACTGCTCTCCTAATATTGTTTTATTTATGTTAAACGTAGTAACATAGAAAACTTGTTTTTGCGGTAGCACATTCCCGGCACCTCCTTCTGCAAAGCAGTAATGCTCGCGAAGGAGGAGGCGGAGCGCGTGAGGGAGAGGCAATCTATGCACCCTCACGCCATTAGCAGCCGCAGGAAGAGACGCCCCGGGCGTCTGGAGACGATTGCAGACTCCCGGCCACCGTAGACGCGGGCTTACGGGCGGCGAGCAATGGGTAGCTCGCCGCGCGGTATAAACCAGGCCCGTGTCGACGGCGCGTAGTGTTCCACACGCGTCTCAAAGAGATGTCAGCAAAACTGAAGGGGTCCACTAGGACCGATGCCTGCCAGCGTCGCGAGATTTGTTCGAAAAGTTACCGTGGCCCTGGCATATAGCTGAAGGAACACGGGTGGGTTGTAGTCAGTAAAAGTCTGACACGCGCTCCTCCCAGAGCGGGAGACGTCATTTGATGATTTCCAACCACAAATAAAGCCCTGATCTGCTTTATATCTAAAGGCTATATCTTATTGCTATAAACTCGACATACCAATAAAACCTATAATTTCTTAAGAAACAGAGAGAGAAAGGAGATTTATAACAAGCAAAAATGCGGGTAGTACCTATACATCCCCTGTCTTCTACCCCTTCAGGCACCCCCTAGGTACGTACCTTACGTCGTCAATTTATGAAAAAAAGTACCCTACACCTTATTGGTGATGTTCCTCAGAAAGGTTCAGGTGAGCAGTACTTGCAACTGGGGTACTTGTATGACCAGATGTATGAACGTAAGCGACGCAAAAGAAGTATGTAAGATCGTAGCAGGTGGCATTCTTTAGTTTCTGCCTACTGCCAAAGAGAGAAAACTTGACTTTATGTATGGTATGCAAAAACTTACCAAAAATACACGCCGAAATCCACACCCACCTAGAAATCAATAAATTCCCACACCAGGTATTTACGCAGCAAATCAAATCTCAACACCTCGAAATACCTAACAGGACTCTCCCCTGTAATTGTGCCGATGCCAACGTGCCAGCCCTACGAAATAAGGGTGGCACTGAATCTTTTAACACGACCGCGGACTTTGATTTGAATTTCAAATAGGGCAGCCGTCATTAATCGTCAGGACACGGTACGGTCAATCGTGGACTAAGAGATGGCGTGCCCTGACGACTGGTCTGCGAATTTTCGTGGGTAGTCGAGACTTTTATTGATATTCTAGCTTTTGCCAGCGGTTTCGCCCGCGTTGAGGTCGGAAATTAGCCCACGGGAATATACTACCGTGATAAAAAGTATCCTTTGTCTTAATCTATACTAATATTATAAAGCTGAAGAGTTTATTTGTTTGTTTGATTGAGCGCGGTAATCTCAGGAAATAATTTTTCATAAAAATTATTTTTGTGTTAGGTAGTCTATTTGTCAAGGAATGCTATAAGCTGTATAAAATTACGCTACAACCAAGAAGAGCGGAGCAGTAATGAAAAATGTTGCAAAATCTGGGAAAATCGCACGTGTAGGCGATTCGACGCGACGAGAAGGGTTGGGGGAATAAGATTTTTTTAGTTTGCCATAGTCGCCACACTTGGCTGGCGGGTTGGCGATCGCAGTATGGTGGTAAAATGCATAGACAACGCTTCTGCCCATTCTCTAGTAAGGCCTTTAGTGGCCTTTTACGAAACCCACGGAAAGTAAAGGGATGGTGCTATTGTTTACGTTCGGCACCACATGGAATTTGACTATATCATATATTATATTATGACAGTAAGCACTACCTAATACAAAGCAATTTTATTGGTCCATTGATTTTTCTACCAATTCAAATATATTAATAGTGTGTGTTTTATTTCATGGCACTGAAAAATTGGGTCAAATAGTAAATTATTCCGACATCGTTAAATTTAATAATAGGATTAATTCTGTGTGTGTGTAATAGGACCGATGCCTGCCGGGGTCGCGTGATTGTTCGAAAGAGATACCGTGACCCTGGCACATGGGCAACTGATGGAACACGGGTGGGTTTTAGTCAGTAAAAGTCTGACACGCCCTCCCGCTCCGCCCAGAGCGGGAGAAGTCATTTGATGATTTCCCACCCTGAAAAAAAAAAAAAAAAAAAAAAAAAAAAAAAAAAAAAAAAAAGGGGTGTTAATTTAATTATCTTAAAATATTCATATAATTTAAAAGCGAACAGTAATATTACCTATTTGAAAACGAAACAAATCATAGGTATACTCATAAATTAGACCGCATGATTGTCAGTAGGACAAGTACTTAAAAAGCCAGTCCAGCCTTCTGGTCACGTGAAGAGTGGCATCGTCATTTGTTACTGAGATCACTTTGTTTTATGTAAAAACAACAGAAGTATGGAGCACTATGTTCCCACCTTTTACTTTTAAAAGCCCTAGGATAGTACTCCTGTAGCGAAACTCTCAAAACTCGTAAAGGTGAACTACTCGTCCCCAGCCAGACTACATGCCATGTTACTTTCAGGGAACACAGGGGACATCTTAAAAGTAAACTCAATATATGAACCCTAGTTTTAGAATGTATAGAGACTGGTTATGAAACTGGTATCAACATTTTGCATTAATAAATTCACTACATCTACGCCTTCGTCGTCAATTGCGCAAATAATTTCCAAACTGACAATAGTCATTCGTCATCATCATTTCAACTGAAGGATGTCCACTCCTGGACATAAGTCTCCCCCAAGGACCGCCAATTTGACCGGATCTGTGTTTCCCGCAACCAACGGCCATTCCTGCGGCCTTCACCAGGTCATCAGTCCACTTTGTGGGAGGCCTTCCAATGCTACATCTTCCGCTACGCGGTAGCCACTCCAGAACAGGTGTTCTGTGAGCATTGTGCCCTGACCACGTTTGGCAATACTTCGGGCTACGTCGCTTACCTTGGTTCCCGTAGGGTCTTCTTCATTTCTGATTCGGTCACATAGGAATATCTTCAAGTAATAATAATGCCGTTTCCATGACAACGGAAGTTAAGTTTCTGTGACATTGCATTGTATGTAAAAGCCTGGAGGTTTATAGTGTACGATGAAAAAAAAAAATGGCTCGAGTTTTGAAAGACGAAACCTTGATCGGTTCATTACGTATTATGAAAATTCGTTTAGTTGTTGGTCAAGTTTTTAATTTCTTTTTTTTTTTTCTGGAATACCAGCACGCAATTCAATAATATTAATGGGAAGCTTTCACCCTTCATATCTTCTTTTGATGAAATAATTCTCATTCACGATCTCTCAGGTGGAAAGCCTCTACTACTGGACATAGAACTCCCCCAAAAACCGCCACGGCGACCGGATTTCTGCTATATTCACCGGTCTACTTTGTAGAGACTACCTACGCTACGCCTTCCGGTACGCGGTCGCCACTGCAGAACTTTTGGGCCCCGATCATTCACGTTGCAAACTACGATCCTCGCTATCCGGCCCACTGGCAATGCTCTTATTAAAAGCATTAGAACCATTTCAAATTCATACAAGCCTAGTTGTAAGATTAGTGCCCAGAACTGTTAAAGGCGGCTTGGCAAGATAATAACAGCAGCACGTCTGGTTATCGAGGTGTTAGTAAGGTAGCTAACCCAACCCTTATATGTAGATTATTTAATTTATAAATGCATACACAGTTACACACATCACGTTGGATTATTGATATAAAACTGATCTACATCCGTCACCTCACACTTCAGGTCCAGTTGAAAATCAGCATCAGGCACTAGTTGTCTGGCTTTTTGCTGAGCTGGGCCTTTTTGGCGCAGCAGCGAGGAACACTATAATGCTAGTTTCTGACTTTACACCTTACATGTTTTAAATTTATTTTTACTTTACTCTTTCCTGCTGTATACCTATTGCGTGTCTGTGCTAAATAAATGTATTTTCTTTCTTTCTTTTCTTTTCTTTCTTTCTTTCTAGATGATTGATAAATAATCGGTTATAACACAAAAACATTAGAAACTCATATTCATTTACATCAATGCAATCTTCAAAGTCAAAGTCACAATACTAGTGGTCGTAAGCGCTTCTCTTGAGTATGAGGTCGATTCGATTCCAAGGTCAGACAAAGTGTTACTGAGTTTTTCTATCGTTATTTTCTCAGTAGCATCTCGGAGTCTGGATTAGTGCCCGGTTATAAGTGGCAATAGGCTCGCTCCCTATTACTTGGGATTTTAACATAACGTAATGTGGGTCTATTGTCGGTACAGCTCTGCCCAACCCTTAGAGGAAACAAGGCGTACTGTTATTTTATATTATAAAGGTTCACCATTATCATTCTCCTGCTCTTATTACAATTTATGTGTGGTCGGCGAAAAATGTCTTTTTTTCTTCCACACTTCTCTATTAGTCGTCATCTCAGTAGTCAACCCCTTTCTATCTAAATCATAATTCACACAATCCATCCATCGTTTCTTCAGTCTCCCTCTACTCTTATAGTCATAGACATTCATACTCAATACTTTCCTCACGACATTTTTCTCATTCCTCCGTATCAGGTGACCATACCATGACAACCGATTTCACTACAACTTTTCAGTTATCAGGCCCCTTTCAGATTTCCTCTTGTGTAGGTACTCATTTCTTATTCTATCCATTCGTGTCACACCACACATCTCTCTTACTATAAAGGTTCAAAATCTTGCATTAAAAATAGGACTCAGACTACCGACTAATCGTCGGTGCGCGGCTTTCCTTATGCATAAAGAGAAGTTTACACTATGTCAACTGCCGCTTCCAATTAGGACAACAAATAGAGTGCCTAGATAAAAGCTAGCTTTCAAAATGGCGTCGTTACGGCATTAATTAAAGCTGGTAAAAAGACTCCGCTGAGCAGATTAACTGACTTTTTTGTTTCATTAATTAGGACTTTTTTCTTTTTTTGCTTGAGGCAACACCTTGTTTCATAAAACGTTATTTAGGTCGCCATGTGGGTAAGTACTGTCTCGATTTTAATCTGTGCGATTTTACTGAGATTTGTTAACAAAGATTTTGATCGAAATTGCAGAAACGGAAAGGGAATATCCATTTAGAAGACTTTGCTATAAATTAACGATATTGAGGAGCGGCTTGCGACTAAAACAGAACAGCCGTACGGGTCGATTGATCAGGTTAAGCTACGGTCGCCTCTGCCAGGATCACGGATTTATTCGAAAGTTACCGTATTCCTGGCATAGGCAACTGAAGGGACACGGGTGGGTTTCATTCTGTAAAAGTTTGACACGCTCTTCTGATCCATCCAGAGCGGGTGGATCGGTGGGAAATCATCAGATGAAGCCTCATTTGATGATTTCCCACCTACAAAAAAAAAAAACGCTTTGCTCTCCGCCATTCGTAGATTTTTGACAGTAACAACTGTCAAAAATCCGGGTCGTCAAAGCCTGAAAGTCCTACAGCCAGTCTTACCAAAAAGTATCGTAGTACACAGTAACTGAGTTGTGTAGGTCAACTAGGCAGAAAATCCATGTAAAATAAATATATTCAGTTGCAACCGGTTTCACTGGAAGCCGACACCAACATAGGAAAAGGCTAGGCAGATAATGATACAAATAAATAAAAAGATGATACAACACGCACTATGAACGGCTTTAGTCATGTAACCGGAACAGATTCAAAAGTCATTTATTCCAATTAAACTGAGAATCAGCACGTCGAAATTACATACGACAGTTCCCGGAAATCGACCGACCGACCGACCGACCGACCGACCGGCCGACCGACCAAGAAAATAAAAAAAAACCGGCCAAGTGCGAGTCGGACTCGCGCACCGAGGGTTCCGCACAAACCTGTAGGTATCCTCAGTTTATGCATAAGGTTTATGTTTATGAAATTAAATGTTTTCTTTAAATTTTCTTATTTAAGTTGTTTGAATGAAAGGTAAATTGCGGCTTACGATTTATGACGTATTAAAAAAAAAAAACTACTTACTGGATCTCGTTCAAACCAATTTTCGGTGGAAGTTTATATGGTTATGTACATCATATATTTTTTTTAGTTTTATCATTCTCTTATTTTAGTAGTTACGGGGGGGGGGGGGGGGACACATTTTACCACTTTGGAAGTGTCTCTCGCGCAAACTATTCAGTTTAGAGAAAAATGATACTAGAAACCTCAATACCATTTTGAAGACCTATTCATAGATGGGATTCCCCACACGTATGGGTTTGATGAAAAAATGTTTTTTTTTTGAGTTTCAGTTCTAAGTATGGGGAACCCCAAAATTTATTGTTTTTTTTTCTATTTTAGTGTGAAAATCTTAATGCGGTTCACACAATACATCTACTTACCAAGTTTCAACAGCATAGCTCTTATAGTTTCGGAGAAAAGTGGATGTGACATACGGACGGACAGACAGACAGACAGACAGACAGACAGACAGACAGACGGACAGACAGATAGACATGACGAATCTATAAGGGTTCCGTTTTTTGCCATTTGGCAACGGAACCCTAAAAAGGATTGTGTGGTTTTTATGAAACCACGTTAAAACTGAAACTTTTTTCACATTATAGACATTTAACTAAAAAATTTCGGAATATATGCAACAGCTTAATAAAAAGACTTAATTTAATATTCATACGGAATAAGTTAAATAATAAATTCAAGCACTCAAAATTGAAATAAATCCATAAACAACAACATGCACCAGCGAGCGCCTTTCACTTTATCCCTACTCCGCGGACGACCGTCACGCGACATGCAACACACAGACAAAAAAGTGTGAGACGATGTAATACAAGTTTCACTTTAAAAAAACTTCGCAAACTGATGCAGGTTGCATACCCAGTATAAATCGATCTAAATCACAAAATAAACTACTAATGGTGTTAGCTATTGTATCGAACCCACAGGAACCAATCACGCACAGCCAGCTAACCACATTACCTGGCTGTTATCACACATTATTTATTACCGTAATTGGTATGACCAAATGTTGAATCATGAGCATTAGCCTAACCGCACTTAAGCGGGCAGTACGTAAGAGGATTATTATCAATAGATAAATCTTTTGTAATACGATATTTACAACAATCATAGGGCGAAAAAAAAATCGTCCGCTTCGCTGTCAACAGGAAAACTGCCCAAAAAGGCTGGCAACATTTACTCGTTGCATGGCAATGCTGTTCGAAAACTAAAACTTCACGACCCAAAAAGTAAAGACAAATATTTTCACCCGAAATTGATAACATTAGTACAAACTATACAATATGTCTAATCTAATCTAACTAGCTTGTATTGCCCCACTGCAGGGTAAAGGCCTCCCTCTCCCTTTTCCACATAATTGTGTTTTGCCATTTCCTGCCAATCCTTTCGGCAAAAGTCATGCTTGTCCCGCCATCTTCGTCTCGGCCTGCCGCGATGGTGTCGAGCGTTTAGTGGGACCCAATTGGTGGGATTCTATATGTATCGTCAATTAAATGAACAATTTACAAGTATGTGTTTTAATGTATTTAATAAATATTCATAGTGATGTTCAGAGAATGGCTGTGGTCGTATGCAGCAAGCGTAGTTTAAACACTGATCGATCAATCCATGCCGCTGCTATTACTAAGCCACGAGACCCTTTAGCCAAGAAACAATTACTTCACAGCGTATTTGATATGTATATACTATGTAATATGCTTATAGAAACAAAATATCGGTAAATAATATATTAAAAAAATTATGAAGTCGGTGTTTCTTATCAGACTACTCTAAGAACGAACACCGAAAAACAATACTTAAGAACTCACAGTACCTTTTAAAATCAAGACATTATCTTGGTCAGATCATGTGAGGACCATGTAGATTAGTATCTGAAACGTTATTTTTAGCTCAATTCTATTTTTTGTAAAGTTCCTTCTAACTGCCTATTGCAAAATACGATGTGAAATAAAAACCCATCTAATTTAAACCTACACAAATTAGGCCAAGGGTAGTATTTACTTCCGAATCAAAACTTTCTTTAATATAATAGCAACACCATTCCTAGCTGATTGCAATCTCCAGGCAGCCGTCAGTTGATCTATCAAGTAATTAAGTTAAAATTTATGAGACCTCTAAGTTAAGAGCTAGACTATAACTTAAAGCCTATTCAGACTAAGAGATTTTCTCGCCTGGATTAGACGATTTGCAAAAGGAGATTAAACACCCAACACAGATGATAGTGGCTACAGCTACACATATGTAGTGACACTTTTAGAGACTGAGTTGCAACGTTTCTTTGTAATGTATCGAGTTTTTGTAATGTGTTGCAGTAATCAGTGTAGTACAGGTTGAATAAAAATAGAGCACGCTTGAAACAAGGGCTAGAAGTCAGCGTTCGCATCATTTAGTGTATCATCGTTCTGTAACAAGATATGGAGCGTGCTCGAAGCGAAAGTTCGACTCGAATACAAATGTTTCAAGTCAGTCTCGGCATTTATGGTTATAAAGATACAACCCTGCGACATACAACCGGGCAGACACACCGACAGACTGCGTAGGATCAGTAATAGGTAACCCCATTACTAAGCCTACGCCGTGTATTGGCCCTTTGACAATGGAACCTTCAAAACCTTACTCGTATATATTTTCGACAACTTTATATCAGGAGAGTTCTGCTTATATGCCACAAAGGCTCAACGTATGACCCGGGAAGACTGAAAAATAAACGCAGAAAGGACCTAGTATTTGACCTGAAACCGTGTAAAACAGAATTCTTCAGAAGACAACCGTGCTATATGGGTCCATACCTATATAATAAAATAAGTAAAAATATTCAGCTACATCACTTACCAATAAGTAAACTAAAACTTACCATAAATGACTTCCTTCTCTCTCAAAATTATGGAAATACTGAAAAACTTCTAGAAAGTATAAAATAATAAAATAAAGTCACACAAACCCATTCATACACCCGAACACATACATATACATACACACATACAAACCTCACCACACATACATCACACATACATATGTTCATTCATAGATGCATACACACGCATGATAGCTATTAAGTAAGTAATTAATTAAATTATTATATTATTAAATTATTACATTATTAAATTATTACATTATTAAATTATTACATTATTAAATTATTACATTATTAAATTATTACATTATTAAATTATTACATTATTAAATTATTACATTATTAAATTGTTAAATAATAAATTAAATATATATATCATTTTGTAATGTTTACCTTTACTAATATTTACTTTTGCACCGCACCATAATTGTAACGGCAGCTCGATCACGGTGGTGACGGAAGTAACTGGTGCTTATAGCACAGGAGTCCTCCTAGTTTAAGCCCAGTTGCACTTGCTTTGTATCTTGCCAATTACTTATAAGGTCTAATTTAAGGTTCTAAGAATTGTAAATAGGTTTAAGGTTTTGAACAAATAAATATTATTATTATTATTATATGATCTGTTGAAAAGCTCGCACAAAATTTTCTCGAGTTGAAGTTCGAGAAAATCGCAAATCGCAGGCGATTTTTTCGAAACGAAATCTTGACTTAATCGTTTGAGTGTGTACACTTGATTGCTATAATTGCCTGGCAAGACTTGCCTACGAGTTTGGCATTGCCATTCTCGCTTTATAACGGGCGAGAAAATCATCTCGTGTATACGAGCCTTAACCTCTGAGAGTTGTTAGGTAGTTAATAAGATTATCTGTTTCTCCAGTCAAAATATTTGCCTAAATACCTTAATATAAGCAAATATTTTGACTAGAAAGTTTTGTTTAGTCTGTTCGTCTTGATATTTAGAGTAACTAACAGTAGCCAACTCAATTAATATTCTAAATATGTTTTGAAATTGTTTGTGTAAGTAAGAAAATTGAACCTTACAATTGTTTTACAGCTAATTATATTTATTAAAGAGGATAAAAATATATACACCGGATAAACTTGTTGTACTAAATTAACTTCTAAAATTAATTTTCTATTTATTATCCCAACGTAACAAAGAATATGAACAAACTAAAATATGGTGTCGAGAAATTTCCTCCGAATTGCCATCGACTGGTAATGTACCCAAGAGACTGGCAGCATGCTTGGAAATGCGTACTGATTAATTCATCACCACAGCTCTCAAAACGGTGAAAGAAAATATTGTGAGGAATCCGGCATCTCCGAAGACTAAAACTTCGAAGACATGTGACATCTAAACAACCTGCACTGGGTCAGCGTGGTGGATTTACAGCCAACACCCTGTCACAGAGCAGATACCTGTGTCCTGGCTTGAGGTTTTCTGCAACCGCAGAAGCATATACCAATCAGGTATATGCTTCTGCGGTTGCGGAAAACCGTAATATTAGTGTGTCCCAAAATGAACTTATATAATAACGATCAAAATCGAAAATCAAATCAAAAGTAATTTATTCAAACTAGGCTGAGAGTCAGCACTTTTGAATGTCAAAATTACGTAAGACAGTCCCCCAAAAAGCCCGCCATTCACCACTTCCTAGGACTTTAGCTGAAAAGAAGCGGCGGAACATACTCCGAAGGTTAGCTACGCCTACCGCGGTCGGTTCGTTGGTGGGTTAGAGATTGAGACCACTCCGTGCCTCGGATTCACATTAATGCCATATTCCTATCGTAAACGGACCCATAATTGGTTAAAATTAAAACTCTTGTATCTTAACTAATAATGAAGCAAAGAACTCATAAAGTCATCTCTTCGCATCGTTCCAAACGGAATTATCTATCAAAGGTAAAATTAGCTTACAAATCCATTTATATGCTTAGTTTGAGAATACAAAAACCATTCACAATCACAACGATGATGGTGATTCAATGGCAGTGGTGGCCTAGTGGTATTGGCCCGACTTCCGAGTTATAGGACGTGGGTTCGAACCCAGGTAGGCGCTTAACATTGTGTAAATAATTTCATCATCACTGCTCTCATAACGGTGAAGGAAAACATCGTGGGGAAACCGACATGTCCTAGAACCAAAAATTCGAAGACATGTGACATCTACCAACCCGCACTGGGCCCGCGTGGTAGATTACGGCCCACTCTCTCTCACCGAGAGGAGGTCTGTGTCTCAGCAGTGAGAGAAATATACATAGGTTGATTATATAAATTACTAGCTTTTGCCCGCGGCTTCGCCCGCTTGAATGTCGGAAATTAACGCAGATATTTTTCTAAAATAAAAGAATCGTTATAAAATGAAAGTAGCCTAAGTTACTCCTTATTACATCAGCTACCTGCCAATAAAAGTCCCGTCAAAATCGGTCCAGCCATTTCAGAGATTAGCCGGAACAAACAGACAGACAGACAGACAGACCGACAATAATTGTAAAAAATGTTGTTTTGGTAAAAAGCGGTTATTTTAATATTAAAAACAGACACTCCAATTTTATTTATTTGTATGTATAGATGTATAGATTATTTATTTGTATAGATAATGAAGCGAAACGATTAGTTTTTAACCGACGAAAAAAACGGAGATTATTGTTAATAGGAACCGACCATAAGTCGATGGTTCCAGGTATAATTCGTAAATCTTTGAGATCCCAAAAGTCTGACAGTCAGTCTCACCAAGGGCATTGTGTTTCACAGTAATAGGTTTACGGAGGTCGGGTAGGGAGCCGCTGCTTGGAAAATACTGGTATCCATCGGCATCCGATTAAAATGTAAGCTGACCTCGACACATGGAAAGGCTAGGCTGCTTCATTTTAGTCACAGAGCACGCAGAAGCCTGGACGCCTATAGGGACGACATTTTCCATACAATCGAAGCGAGTGAGTCCTGCCTTGTACTAAATGGCGAATAGAAATTGACGGCTTTCAGTTGCGCTCCGGACAGAAGTTGTGCGCTCAATGCACTTTTGGCGTCACGGATTATTCTGGGACTACTACGCGAGCTGCTATGCTGCTAAATGGAAAAGAATTATCAAAAATCTGTCCACACTTGATGAAAATATCGATGAACATACCAACAGATGACCACGCCCTCTTCAAAATCAAAATATTTTTATTTAACATAAACCTACATGGGCACTTATGAAATCTCTAAAGCTAGGTGCTTCCGTTTTTAAAGGCGATTAAAAAGTAACTTCTATGTGGATGCACCTTAATAAAAACCGCCGAAAAAAGAATCCAACCTGTTAACTAGACAACACTTTTCATGTCACAATTTTAACAATGCATTTACGAGTTAAGCTTAGACGCCATAATATCATAAAATTTCAACCGAAATTTTTCAAGCTTACATTTTTAAATTTCAGCGCATGATTTTGAAAGCGCGTTAAAACCTCAAGTGTTGTTAGGACGGTTGGTTACCCGCGCCGAGCTTTGGATTTAACTGCGAAATTTTTCGCATAAAATTCTCTGTGACTGCGAAAAATGTTAGATATCAATGGATGAGATACGATACGGTGGAAAGATTTGTAGTTAACGTGGAATATTCGGGAGAAGTTTGAAAATAATGTTATTTGAATGAATAACATAGCAGACATTTTTTAGCATCGTGTAGGAAGAAATAATTTCCAAAAAACATTTTTGATATTACGGTCGATTGGTTGAACTCAATTTTATAAAACCTTTGCTCAAGAACAGTTACATGGCACCATTACAAAAGTATCCCAGTTAACTTTTACACCGTTCTCAACAAGAAAAATCAGAGTTTATTCTCGTTCTGAAACCACACGACATTTCAGCCCACGCTCGACTGAAAAATAGCTCCAAACTTAGTTGTGAACATCAGAAAATAATTCACAACTCTCTTATATTTGTAAGAAGTGTAAAGTTTCGTGTTCCAGCGAGAATAGCACGGCTATAAAAATAAAGTACCTACTCTGAAATGTACGGAGGCGTTATAACCGTGGATGAGAAATAACTGCTTTGTTATGTGCGAAGGTTTAAGGTGTGTGAGCTGAAATTGGAGTTTAAATTTGACTGATTATGGATAGTAAAAATATTGTCTTAATAATAGAATGTAAGTCGGATTTTTCTTTTTCGTAGCATCTAGAAATTGTTGACTTGAGTATATGGTTTTTAATTTCAACTCGATACCTCCTCGCGTTCCCGAGATAAAGGGTCTTGATAGACAGACTGATAGCAAAGTGATCTTATTATGGTTCCATTTTTTTTATTTTTGGGTTACGGAACCCTAATGAATTCGAAATGTTGTCAAACTCGTATTGACCGCAATTGCTAGCAACCTAATTGCGTAACACGCTATCAATCAGAATCTCAAAAACACTACCCGGCCTGGGAATCGAACCCAGGACCTTGTGCTAAGCAGTCGCTTGTGACCACGAAACTGACGGGGCATTCAAGTAGCACAAGAGTGACAACAATACAAGTCATACGGCTCTCTACTACTTTATTCTGTTACACACTCTCAATTACAATTTTAATAATTTTGAAAGAAATAACTAATACATTGCTTCATATGTTTGAAAATTTGTTTACTCAACAACGTAAATACCGCAATGAAAATGTTGTTCAAACTTTTAATATGAAATCCATTCTTGTGTGTGATTCGTAATTACCCCGCTGACTACCATGATTCTTATTTCGACTTTACCATATTATACTCGGTAAAAATCGCTAAACATGAGATTAACTACACTTTTAGTATAAGCTTTTAAAGACCTCCAGAAGAATTTTTCTTTAACAACATTTTAGAGAGGGTTCAGTTCATTGAGAGTACAAATTGAATTAAAAAAATTGTTCAGTTCCCAAATCTAATATAAGTCGTTATTGTACATATAAAAACGTGACGTTTTCTCTCGATCTGATGAAAACTATTTTTTTTTTTTGCGATGATAGTATTTTTCAATGATAAAGGTAGATTGAGCGCGTCCCGAGGTTCTTAATAGAATCTTACATGCCTCTGGTCCTTACTTTAACCTAGTTTTCATTTATTTGCTCAAATAAACTTTCGTGCAAACATCTAATCTACAAGCTTTTCTTCAATTAGGTCATGGTTAACATGAGTTAATTTATTATAACATTACACTAATATATTAATAAAATTATTTTTAGTTAAGTTATACACATACATTTCTTTATCGATAACCCATTAAAATATCACAGTTACAAGCTTATTTTTCCAACCATACAAGATTTTCAAATTTCCCTATCATCATATTTCCTCACACCAATAATATGACCGATCGGTATAAATATTCTAGTCCCGCGAAATCTGCCACGAAGAAAATTTCTCAATAAGTAATATAGATAGCGAATATATTGCTTGCTACGAGGTACGGCTACGCGGCTACGAGCTACGAGCTACGGTGCTACGCTTCACGGTTCGATTCGCTTCGAAATATCAGAAAAACCGAAGTGTATTACAACTTCCTGTTTCATAAAGAAAAAGTTGTATTTTTGTAAGAAGATTGTATTTAGTATTAAAGCAGGTTTGCTTAGAACTTAATGCCTTAATCACAGAGTAACTTGAGCGTAACATTTAGGTCGAGATTTTTATTATTCCGGAGGTAGATAAAACTGTGGTTTTATTATTCTCGCTTTGTTTCTATGAGATTTTTGTGCTGCCATGTGTGTTGTGTACTTTTGTGCTTTTAAGAGAGCAATTTTAAAAGAATCGTGTGTGCTGTGTAGAATTCTCAGTAATATTTTCCCGTCTTAAGCTGATGTGCTACTTATTTTCCAGTTTAAATTTCTAATTCTTTAATTACGCACTTTGTAGTTTTCAAAGAGTTTTATGTACGTTGTAAGGGCTACTATATTTATTATTAACTAGATTCTGCCCGCGACTTCGTCCATGTCAAATTTTGGCTCCCGTGAACCTTCCCACCGGCAGTTTTCGTCCATTTTTTGTTGCTGCTCCGCTCCTTTTGATCGTAGCGTGATGTTAGCTTATAGCCTTCTTCAATAAATAGGCTACCCAACACAAAAAGAATTATTCAATTTGGACCAATAATTTCGGAGCCTATTCAATACAAACAAACAATCAAATCTTTCCTCTTTAGAATATTATAGTATAGAAAACCCACCTGTATTCCTTCATCATACGAAGTTATGACCACCTGGTACTTCGAAGGCAACGTTTTTATCATATCACGTTTTATAGTGACTTGTATTCTCTTTGACGTTTTATGTCACGTCACACGGAAACGCGGTCGAACGGGATAAAAAGTATCCTATGTCCGTCTCCTGGTTCTAAGCTACCTCTCCACCAATTTTCAGCCAAATCGGTTCAGCCGTTCTTGAGTTATAAATAGTGTAACTAACACGACTTTCTTTTATATATACAGGTTAGGGATTGAGAAGACACTGACACACCCATCTATACTATACTAATATTATAAAGCTGAAGAGTTTGTTTGTTTGTTTGATTGAACGCACTAATCTCAGGAACTACTGGTCCGAATTGAAAAATTATTTTTGTGTTGGGTAGCCTATTTATCGAGGGAGGCTATAAGCTATATAACAT
The DNA here is from genome assembly GCA_932294355.1 of Aporophyla lueneburgensis. Taxonomy (NCBI): domain Eukaryota; kingdom Metazoa; phylum Arthropoda; class Insecta; order Lepidoptera; family Noctuidae; genus Aporophyla; species Aporophyla lueneburgensis. The sequence goes on from OW028759.1 coordinate 15,644,892, forward strand.
CACGCTACAACTAAGAAGAGCGGAGCAGTAATGAAAAATGTTGCAAAAACGGGGAAAATTTATTCCTTTTGAGAGTTTCCGTTGCGTGCGCTGCGTAAACGGTTTAAGTAACGCAAAAATCATGTATGACGGAATTGTTCCTTTTAAAAAGTTCTAAAAAAAAGTCCGCGAGAGCATATGTCTATCTTTTAAGGTTGACTTACTATAACTGAAAAGGAGCGAGCAGCAACGAAAAGTGGACGAAAACTAGCAGGCAAATCGATGCGACGGGAAGGGTCAGGGGAGTAAAAATTTGACGCGGACGAAGTCGCGGGCAGAAGCAGTTAAATTATATTCTCATTATGAGAAAAACCAATTATCATCTGCCTAGCCTTTTCCCAATTATATTGGCGTCGGCTTTCAGTCTGACTGGGTATTTTACATGGAGGACTGCCTGTCTAATCACAGTAACCCAGTTACCAATGGACGAGAGATGGAGAATCTCCTAACACAGGTTTATCTGCTTAAAAGGAGGCTCCAATCACTGTTTATCTAGACACGCGGCAGCGTGTCAAGCCAAGTTCAAGTAACAGAACTGGCAAGCAGCACCGCGTGTAATATTACACGAACCATTTGGAGCCTTTTTTGACCCCCTCATAACTCAAAAACTATTTCACATAAACGTGTTAAATTTGGCTCATATAGTCAGACTTGCAAGATACATACATGTGTGCTCCAAATTTCATAAACATATCTCAAACGGTTGTTTAGATATTGATGTCCAAAAATCGTCATTTTTATCACTGACTGACCTATAGATCAAAACTCTAACCCAGTTCCAGATGACCTAGAAAGTTCAAATTTGGCATGCAGATAGGTAATTAGGTGAATACAAAGGAATAAATCAGAAACTGGCAAATTTTTATCATTTTATTATAATTTTTCACTTTTTTTTTTTTCTCAATACTCAATATCTTTATTGCTTTACCATAATGTGAACTTAGGTGGTAACTATATAATTTTAGATCATTATGGACCCTGTAGGGCACAGCAAAAGGATAGGAGAGAGGAAGCTCTGTTTTTGAAAATCCTTTGGTCAGGAGATTTCGTAAAATAAACCAACATATCGTTTATTTTAAACGTTATCGTTTATCGTTTATTAAAATGTATTAACATATTTTATATGATTTTTATATAAGTAGCTATGTATTATAATAATTCTGTTTATTCATTTATATGGATTGTTGTTCTTTCAAAAATTATTATTAGCTATATTGTTTTATTTATTAAGTATTTATTTTATTTATAATTATTGCTGTTTGATTTAATTTTTTTTTTGTTGTATTATTTGATAAATTATTATTTTATTATTTATTTTAAAAAAAATACTTCACACATACAATATAGTATCAATAGTTTATTTTACATATACCTATAAATTGCGTGTTTATCAAGAATTATTATTATCAATCATCATTATTTTAGTATTTATTATCAAATTAAATTATATATTATATGTCTATTATTTATTTTTATCATTTAAATATTCGTCTAAGGAGTAATAGCATTTGTTAATCAGTAATTTCTTAAGATTTCTTATAAATATATTGAACTTTTCTTCATTCTTTATAATGTCAGGCAGTTTGTTGTGTATTTTTATAGACATTACATAGGGACTTGTAGAGTGCATTTTTAACTTGGAGGTTGGTATGTTTAGCCTTGATCGGTGCCTAAGTGTGTACTGTGACTGGATATCTTCGCGCTTTGTGTAGAACTCTGGATACTTGCGGACAAATTTACATATTTCTAGAATATAAATACTGGGGAGGGTTAAAATATTATGTTTTTGAAAGTGGGGTTTGCAGCTGTCAGTTTGATCAATGTTTACCATGATTCTGATTAATTTCTTTTGTAGGGTAAAGAGTGTGAGTGCATCTGTACTATTTCCCCAGAGATTTATGCCGTAGCTAAGCCATGCATTGGCATACGCATAATAGGTGGTAAGGGCAGTTTGAAAATTGGTGGTCTTTTTAATTTCGCGGAGAGCATAGGAAAATCTTGAAATTTTTGAACGTGTTTTTTGTATTTGTGTTTTCCAGTTAATATGTTTATCTATTGTAAGTCCAAGTAATGTAAATTCATCAACAGTTTCTAATAATGAGCCGTTAAAGTTGAAGTTTAAGTGTAGAGGAGCTTTTTGATAAGGGTGAAAAGTCATTAATTTAGTTTTATTGTAATTAATTTCTAAATTATGTGAGGTCATCCAGTCACATGTTTTTGTGAGTGTGGTACTGAGTTTTTCTTCTATGTTTGTGCTGTTTTGGCATGAGAGTAATAAGGATATGTCATCCGCGAATAAAACACATGGCCCTTCTATGGTTGTCGGTAAGTCGTTGATGTAAACGAGGAATAATAGGCCGCCTATAACACTTCCCTGGGGGATGGAAGCGTTTATTGTTCTGCTTTTTGATCGAATTTTTTCTATTTCTCTACTATTGTTGTTATAGTATTCGATTTCAACTACTTGTTCTCTATTCTTTAAATATGACGTAAGCCATTCATGAGCTTTGCCGCGAATTCCTATTCCGTATAGTTTATTAAGTAGTATTTTAAATTGTACCTTGTCGTATGCTTTGGTCATGTCCAGTAGTATCCCTACAGCGTATTCCTTGTTATTTATAATATTTAGTGCTTCTTGAATATATTTGTAGACGGCTAATTTGGTGGAACGGTTTTTACGGAATCCATTTTGACAATCGCTTAATACGTGAAATTTTTCGCAAAAGGTATAAATTCGGTCACACATAGCTTTTTCGAAAATCTTGGACGCTGAAGGCAAGAGAGCTATTGGGCGGTAATTATTAGGATCTGTCTTCGTGTTCTTTTTATGGATTGGTTTAATTAACGATCTCTTTAACAATTCAGGGAAAGTGCCTTCTGTAAAAGACTGGTTTAATAGTAGATAAAATGGTAAGGTGAGTTCGTCTGCACATTCTTTCAATAACGTGGATGGGATTTCATCTAAGCCGTAACTTTGTTTATTTTTTAGGTTTTTGATTAATTTATTTACTTCCCAAGCTTCTACTGGGCTAAGGAACATGGTGTTCTCCGTGGGATTTAGTGTTGACATGCTGCTCAGTGCACTACCCGATGGATTGTTGCTGTTTTCTCCTATAGACGCAAAGAAGTCATTAAAAGTATTCGCAATTTGTTTGGGTTCGGATATAACAATATTATTGTGTTGTAATTGTATGTTACATTTCTCCTTTTTTGGTTTTTTGTTTGTTCTCTCATTTATAATGTTCCACATCGTTTTTATTTTGTTGTCTGATTTCTTTATTTTATTAATGTATTGTAATTTTTTTGCAGTGGTAACTATACGTTTTAATATTTTTTCGTATTTTTTATAATGTTGTGTAATTATTCGGTTTTTGGTGTTATGGGAAAACAATTTTAACAACCTTTTGTTTTTGCAGGAAACTCTAATTCCTGTGGTGAGCCAGTACTTTTTGTATATCGTTTTAAGTTTTATTTTACGCATAGGAACACATTGATTTAATTTTTTTATTAATAGATTGTTGAAAGAATTATAATTTTCATTTATATTATTGTTTGTTTGTATAATGTCGTGCCAGTTTTGTTTACTTATTATAGATTTAAATTTGTTTATGTTTGCTGTGTTAAATAATCTTTTATAGGAATTATATTATAGCCTTCGCAAGCTTTAACTACTTGTCGGTTCTTATTTTATTATTCCGAAAATTTGGCTTGCTAGTAGAAACTAGCCACCGAACATAATAATTCGTATATGAGAACTAGCCAAGTCAGGACTGACCATTGAACTTGGCACCCATTTAGATCTCACTTCTTTTGTCATTGAAGTCAACAACCAAGGCATATATCATAATATATTGAACTTGGCTCTCATTTCACATTTATGTTTTTGATGGGATTAAGTTTTACTTCATCAGTCTCCTGCCCATTTCCCAATTTATTTGTGGTCGGCGCAACATGTCTTTTTCTTCCACACTTCTCTATTAGTCGTCATCTCAGTAGTCACCCCCTTTCTATTCATAAATCATAATTAGCACTGTCCATCCATCCTTTCTTTCGTCTCTCCCTACTCTTATCGACATTCATACTCAATGCTTTCCTCACGACATTTTCCTCGTTAAAATAATAAGCCATAAAAAACACCTCTGCCCACTCTTCAAGGAAACAATGCGTACGTATTGAGCGTATCATAACATAATATATGATACGCTCAATCTATTAAAACAAACCGTACAATTCACTGCGGAACAGAAAAAAAAATCACACCACCTGTAAAAGCTGTTAGTAATCGCAAATCCCACAAACCATTAACTTAAATTACCGATCATATAAATAAAATCGCCCGTTAACATAAACGACATTATGAGAGCCAACCATTTCACCTAAAACTTTGTAAAATATCTCTTTTCAACTAATTAGTAACCCGTTGTAATTCAACTTGATCATAAAATTAAACTTTCCACCAAATTAGAACATACATTTTACCTTAAACTGCTTTAAATATTTTCCGTTCTATTGAGGGTAGTATAATATCCTAAGTGTGTACAGGCTGTTGCGAAATGTTGATTATCTTTACATATGTGTATATTTTTGGTAACTTTGTTTGATGTATGATCAAATAAGTTTTTGGTGGCTACAAATACCGAAATTTATTATTAGTGAAAAGAACTAAAAAATAACGATGAAAGGGTATAGGGCATGGCCTATAGGCAACTGAAGGAACACAGGTGGGTTATAGTTAGTAAAATAGATGTCATTTGATGATTTCCCACCCACAAAAAAGGGAGATTCTAACGAAAACTTTACTTTTGTATGGAAAAGTTGATTTAAAATAAATATAAAGCAGTTGTTATTTCAAAAAGTTCTGAAAATTAACCGGTCTATGACTATCAGCATAGTTGACTTATAAAACCTTAGTACAGATGCAAATCGGATTTTAAACGTCGCAAAACCATTTGCTTTGTGCGTGGGAAATCATTAAATTACGTCTCCCGCTCTGGTTGGAGCGGAAGGGCGTGTCAGACTTTTACTGACTAAACTCCACCCGTGTTCCTTCAGTTGCCCATATGCTTGGGCCACGGTATATCTTTCGAACAAATCTCGCGACCCTAGCAGGCATCGGCAAAAACCTCACCCTGTGTTGGTTATCTGACCACGCCAGTTGAAAAGCCATTAAAATAGTTTTAATGGTGGTCTGTTATCTAACACCGTGAAATTATAGGGGTGTATTGATTACCCAAGTTTTGAGCGTAACAGACTGATATCGATGGGGTTACGTAGTTATTGATAACGGGGTTAAAACAGTTCAGATTATGGAGGCTTACGGATTAATGGCATAGGTTTAGGTGGGTCTTTAAAGAACAGATAATAAATTAAATAAATAAATATTTTATTCAAAAAAATTATAACTGACTTAAAAAAACCCTACAAAGTGAAAAATTACTTTAATTTCAGAAGTCGGTGTCTTAGGATCTGTATTTAAGTTATATTTGCCACCGACTTTCGAAATTAAAGTTATTTTTCACTTTGTAGTGTTTTTTTATGGAAGTCGGTTGTTATTTTTTTGTAAAAGGTTTTAATTTTTAACTTTTTAATTATGGTATGTACCCTGAACTAATCTAATCGCGATATTCGTCCATTTGTTGCGCAAATACCTAATGCAAATTTAAGACTTACATGGTTTTCTCATGGTTCCCACTGTCAAAATGGGACCACACGGGAAGCACCAGCTTTCAAATAAAAAAAGATCATCAAAATCGGTTCACCCAGTCAAAAGTTATGAGCTAACAAATATTTTTTTTAAATAGTCGAATTAAGAACCTCCTCCTTTTTTTGAAGTCGGTTAAAAAGTAAAAGCTGGTAAATAACAGTTTAAATCTTAGAATATAAAAAAGGTAGTAAAAGTATGTTTTTTTTTTTTTTCTGGGTGGGGGGAAATCATCAAATGACTTCTCCCGCTCTGGGCGGAGCGGGAGGGCGTGTCCGACTTTTACTGACTAAAACCCACCCGTGTTCCATCAGTTGCCCATGTGCCAGGGTCACGGTATCTCTTTCGAACAATCACGCGACCCCGGCAGGAGTAAAAGTATGATGCCTGTACTAGGATAAACCTGAATCACGGGCGGCAGGAGTTCTTACAATTAATATAAGATCAACTGATTTCTTAACAAGATTTAACTTACGGTTTATGAAAAGTGATATAGTTTGTAGTAATGTACTTTAAACAGTCCACTGCTGGACCCAGGCCTCTCCTAGGCTGCACCACAACACCCTGTCCTCGGCCTTACATTGTTTTACGGGACACAGTATTAACCTATCCCTGGAACTATATATTTATCGAATGGTCATCATCATCATCAGCTTAAATTGTTCCCACTGCTGGGACACAGGCCTCCTCGCTTCGAGAGGGAGTGGGATGTAATCTACTTCGTGGGGCCAGTGCGGGTTGGTAGATGTCGCATGTCTTGGAATTTTTGGTTCTAAGACATGCCGTCTTCTTTACGATGTTTTCCTTCACTAATTGGAGAGCAATGGTGATGAAATTATTTCCACAAAGTAAAGCAACTGCCTGGGTTCGAACCCGCGACCTAAACCTCGTAAGTCGGTGCCAATACCACTGGGCCACCACTCTACAATTTATCAAATAGATAAGCCGTATTTTCATAGTTATTTCTGGTTTAGTGGCTGTACATCACTTTACATAACATGTTCCAATTAACGCTATAACCTTCTCAAACAAATAAACTCCAAATATGTAACATACTCACATAATATACTTCTGACGTCAAACTTCATGTAACAGAAGGCAATCACTTGAGGGACACATGACGTCACGACACGCGGGCGAGGCTGATGACGTAATTTATACCGTCCCTCCTGTCGATGTGCGTAGGTGAGGTTTTATGAAGATGTAGCGGCCATCTACACCGCTACATGCGAACTACGCTACGCACTGACGTCACGTAAAATCCTGCATCGTTCTGCACAAACAGAGTTTACTGCGCAACTAGCATTTATACAAGGCCCCGACATCAATCGCTAGGCAGCTGCCTAACAGACACGACAACCGTCTGGTCGAAGTATTTTCCCTATCGATATCCAACACGTGGGTATAGTCATCATTTCAGCCGTAAGATGTCCACTGCTGTACTTAGGCCTCCCCCAATTTGGGGGGCTTTGCCATAATCGCCACGCTTGGCAGGCGGGTTGGCGATCGCAGTATGTTGGTAAAATGCATAGAGAACGCTGCTGCCCATTCTCTAGTAAGTCCCTTAGTCGCCTTTTACGACACCCACGGGAAGAAATGGGGTGGTGTTATTCTTTACGTCCGGCACCACACGGTACACGGGGGTACGGGGGGGGGGGGGGGTTATACGGGGTAGAGTGGTCTTTACATCCTGTTCCTCGTACCTCCAAAAAGTATCCAATCTTTTGAAAGTGGTTACTTTGTTGCTACGTAAGCTTTAGTTTCTCATGAAAACGTTCGCAATAACGGTTGCAACACTTGTGAAAATTACAGATTTTCATGACGGCCCTTATAATATGACTCAACAGCTTTACTAGGTAATCAAGGCGTTTTATATTTCTACAACGACATCCAACAGAATTGACATATTTATTATTTTCCCTCATGGTTATTGCTGATGGAATGTCATTTTGCCCTCTAAATATTCTCGACAAGATAAGAAAAAAAATATGACAACACCGACATCTATATTGTGACATATATGACATATACACTTTGCTAGTAAATATAAATTAGTTCTAGGAGGAGGTAGATTCGATTGTAGGTATTGAATATTGCTCTAAGGTACCACAATGAAAGTTTCCAGAAAATAAAAATTATCACACTATTTCAGCCGATAGACATCCACAGCTAAAAATAGGGCTCCTGCCACGCTTGGCTGGCGGTCTAGCTATCACAGTATGGTGGTAAAATGCATAGAGAACGCTGTTGCCCATTCTCTAGTAAGTCCCTTAGTCGCCTTTTACGATACCCACGGGAAAAAATGGGATGATGCTATTCTTTACTACCGACACCACACAGAAATAATATTAGAAATGATTTCGGAACCAGATTAATGGGTGCCTTTTAAAATCTATATATATAAAAATGAATCCATATTTCCCTTGGTCACGCCATCACGCGTGAACGGCTGGACCGATTTCACTTTTTTTTGTTGTGTTTTTTACTGTCCGGAGAAGGTTCTTATGAAAGAAAAAAAAATTAAAAAATTGCGCGGAAAATTAGAAAATTTAAGAACACTTATTTAAGAATATAAAGTCACCTAACATTGGTGTTTGATAGCTAGAAAACGCTTTATGTCTTCGAAGTACCAGGTTGGCATAACTTGGTAGGAGCTCATCTAACATGGGTGTGTGCTAGCTTGAAAACGCTTTATGTCTTAGAAGTACTAGGTTGGCATAATTTGGTAGGAGCTCATCTATCATGGGTGTGTAGCTAGAAAACGCTTTATGCCTTCAAAGTACCACTTTGTCATAACTTGGTCTATCATGTGTATATGGTACTTGGTGCTCTTTGCTTTGCGTGGGTGGGATCTGATAAGTTAACACAACATTTATTAATTCTGAGGCGGTACGAAGTTCGCTGGGTCAGTTAGTTTCAAATAATTTTCCAAGTCAGCACCTACTCTGTAAGCTGTATTTTAGTTTTCAAGTTATTCAAAGCGTATACTATTTAGATCTAACAATAGCAATATTTGGACCGACTCAATTTAGATTGCCATCAACTAGCCAAGAAGAAGAATAGTCATGTTGAATTATGGACTGTAACCAAATTCAAAATTTATACAATAAAATAAGCCTTTTTCGAACTACATTACAGTCCTGCATAAAGCCCGCATCTTAGTGCTCTAGCTGGAAAAAAGAAGAGGCGCAACAAACTCCCCAGCAGCACAGTTTTCTGTTCTGTTCGAAGAATTTGATTCTATACATTAGCTTGCAAAGTAATTTACATTACATAACATTTACAAAAAAAGTTAGTAAAAGTTTTTATTTTCAACTTTTTAGTTATGGCAAATACTCCGCACTAATATAATCGCGTTATTCTTTCATTTGTCGCACAAATACTTAATGCAAATTTAAGACTTATATGGTTTTCACATGGACACCATTGTCCGAATGGAACCAAATTAAAATGGGACCATTCGGGAAGCACAAGCTTTCAGATAAAAAAGAATCATCAAAATCGGTTCATCCAGTCAAAAGTTATGAGGTAACAAACATAAAAAAAATACAGTTGAATTGATAACCTCCTCCTTTTTTTTGAAGTCGGTTAAAACCAAGAAACACAAAGACATTCTCCCATGGCTATTAGTACTGTAATTTAAAACCATTATAAAAGCCAATTATTTTTAAAACAGTAACCATGGAATTTCTTGCCGGCTCTTCTCCATGGGAACCAACGATTTGGAACCGTGCACATAAGTACCCATCATAGCTTCTGACGTTTTCATAAGTACCCATGTAGGTTTATGTGAAATAAAAATGTTTTGATTTTTATTAAATTATTAGCCTTAATCATTTGGATATGAAGACTTTTCCTAACCCTTTCTTCTTAGATAGGTTTCCCTCGAGCTAACCAAAACCAACTTCAAAATAAAAGGGCTGACGTTTCCAAAGACAATATCTTAAAGGACAATCGACAGCATCGCATCGTGACTGATGACGTCATTTGTCGGTATCCACCGCCGTAATGTAGTTTGAGTTATTTCCCACCCAAACGACTGAATATATCGACTTGAAAGAAAGAAGGAAAGTTTTTCGTCTGTGTAATGGTAAAGGGAAAAGATATTTTTCTTTGGACAAAATAGATTGGGGCCCGAATATGTGGTTTCGACAAATTGAGTGTGTCATGTCGAGTTTGGGGGGTTTGAAGTTCATTGGCGGGTTTAATGAACTTTAGTTTTGGTATGTTAGTATGCGTTTTGCTGGGTAAGCTTTAATACGGGGCTTTTGGCAACTTTGTACGTGTGTATTTTTAGTTTTTTTATTTTTGTTACTATTTTATATTGTGCGTTTTGTTTGTGCAGAATAAACAGTTTTTCTTTCTTTCTTTTTTTTCTATTTGCTATGAGTTTTTTTTTTTTGTTTGGTTTCTTTTTCTCGTTTAGTTTTAATCATAGGTAGTCAGTTTGAGTAATTTATGCGGCCTACCCAAATGTCCTTTTTTTTGGTATTGTTCGTCAAATTGCTGAGCAGAGCAATTAACTTTAAACTTCATTTGAGTTCACTTTAATGTTTACTGTTAAATGTGTGCACCGATTGGACAGGAAAGAACCACACAGATTGAGTGATCTGTGTGGTTCTTTCTTCAAAAGACCAATCAAAACGGTACAAATATAACCCTATTGGTGTGAGTATGTCAGTTTGTCTTTCTGTCACAGCTGCTTATTGGGTATATCCTTGTGTTGTTTACTTCCTAATTGCTAGCAGATATTCATTTCTAAATTATATAATAGGCTAAACATTGAAAATGTCATTCCAAGGTATCTTGATTCATTGATTAGGTCTTCACATGATCTGATCAAGATTATGTCTGGACTGTGACTTCTGAGTTAGTTTCGGCTATTTTTTTTCAGAGTAGTGAGATAGAGAACGCCAACTTCATCTAGTTTTAAAAATATGATTGACGTTTTTTTTTTTTTTTTTTTTTTGTTATATGATGTATCCCAATAAGGTAACAACATAAAAAATACAATCTAGCTTAATACTAAAGCTAATGAGTAATTTAATTCTAACTTAATTTGCTAGGAAGAGTAAACCTAAGAATGTGTCCATTAACACTTTTCTTATTGTCTCTATTAAGGGGAAGACACTTTGTTCTTGTGTACTTTATGGGTAGCACTCACTTCACTACATTAAACTAACACTTCACTAAACTAACTCGAAAGGTTTTGTCCTTTTTAGTCTTCTCACTATGTCCGTGTTGTCGAGGAGCTGGATAGCCTCGACGTTCACATGATGATGAAGCCTTCGTTCATGAGCTTCGGCGTTCGTTTTAATTATGTTTGTGACGAGGTCTACCTTGAGGTCCCGATGAAGGTCGTCATTTCTAATGTACCAGGGCGCATTGACGATTCCTCTGAGTACTTTGTTTTGGAATCTTTGAATAATTTTGATATTACTTTGTTTGGTACAGCCCCAAAGCTGAATACCATAAGTCCATACAGGCATGAGGACTTGTTTGTACAAAAGTATTTTGTTTTGTACTGACAACGAGGAATGTTTTCCAATCAGCCAGTACATTGACTTGTAGCGAAGCTCTAGCTCGTCGCGTTTCTTTTTAACATGAGCTTTCCAGCGAAGCTTTGTGTCTAGTGTCATGCCTAGGTACTTGGCTGTGTTTTCGTGCGGTATGACATGGTTGTTTATGTATACCGCATGATAATTTGGCTTTTTATTTGTGAAGTCTATGTGAATGGATTTCGTTTCATTGAGTTTCACTCGCCATTTTTTTGTCCAGTCAAAGATGGTATTGACGGCTGTTTGAACTTTTTCCACTGCTTCTTCTTGAGTGACACCTGTGGCCATTATAGCTGTGTCATCCGCAAATGTTGCAATGGTGTTGTTTTCTAACTCAGGAATATCGCAAGTGTACAATAAGTACAAGACGGGACCTAGGACACTTCCTTGCGGTACTCCAGCTGTTATCGACTTAAGTTCTGAATATGCATCATCTTGTCTTACTCTAAACTTACGCTGTGATAGGTAAGACTCTAAGATATCAGCAAACTGTTTTGGGAGCATGTTTCTTAGTTTTCTAATAAGCCCTTTGTGCCAAACTTTATCGAATGCTTGCGCTACGTCCAGGAAGACCGTTGAGCAAACTTTGTTTTCTTCTAAGGCCTTTTCTATAATGTTGGTAATCCTGTGTACTTGGTCTATTGTCGAATGTTTTTCCCTAAATCCAAATTGGTAGTCAGGGATTAAATTTCTTTCTTCGATGATGGGTTTTAGCCGTTTCAAGAGAAGCTTTTCGAATAATTTTGACATGATCGGCAGCAGAGAGATCGGTCTATATGATGTGGTTTCGTGAGGTGGTTTACCAGGCTTTGGTATCATTATAACTTCGGCAACTTTCCACAGATCAGGCACAGACTTAAGCCTGAACGTAGCATTGATAAGAGTTGTAAGTTTTACGATGGCTTTACGTGGGAGGTTTTTAAGAACTTCTCCAGTAATAAGATCGTAGCCAGGTGCTTTCTTTAGTCTAAGGCGCTTGATTTCGTTGAAAACTTCTCTTGGTGTTACGAATTTTATTTCTTGTTCATCATCATTTGGTGTTTCATCTAACAAAGCGCAGTCTTCATTTTCTTCATTCGGCTTAAAAATGAGTTCCAAGTGTTGTGCAAACCTTATAGCTTTTTGCTCGTTGCTTATTGCCCACCGCCCGTTAATATCTTTGATAGGTGGGATATGCATAATTGGCTTCTTAAAACTTTTTGTAGATTTCCATAGGGAGTAATCTGTCGTGCGATCGCTGGTTAATTGATTAAGATAACTGCTCATTGATTCATTTTTGAACTTCTGAATTGCATTCCTTAGTTGTTTTGTAAGGTTGTTCAGAAGCCTTTTATCTTGTGGAAATCTTGTTTGTTGCCATATTCGTCTCTGTCGCCTCTTTTCGGCTATGAGTTTTGTAATTTCTGCTGGGTAGTAGGTTAATCTATTTTTTAACTTGAATGTAGGTGTGTTTTTCCAGGCGCATTGTTGTATTTGAGTAATGAATTGACGGATATCCCGATCCAGGTCTTCTGGCTTCTTTAGTGGAACTTTTAAATCTATTATAGAGTCCAAGTCTATTTTGAAGCTTGCCCAATCAGTGTTCTTATTTACTAATGTGGGGTAGTTTTCTTTCAACATTAAAGACTCACTTACAGTAAGTATTATAGGTGAGTGATCTGAGCTCATATCATAACCTTCTTCAATGCGGAGAAGATTTGGTGATAGATTTTTATATATAAAAAAGTCAATGAGATCTGGAATCTTGTTTGGGTCAGTAGGCCAATAAGTAGGCTTACCTGTTGATAAAGCTTTGCATTGTGCTCCTTCAATTGCGCACAGTAGCTCTCTTCCTTTGGTTGTGGTCAGTCTAGATCCCTAAAATGTATTTTTAGCATTAAAATCGCCTCCCAATATAAATCTATTTCCAAGACCGTTTAGAAAGGTCATGTATTGATCTGTTTTTACCGAATACCTAGGTGGACAGTATATGGCTGATATGGAAACAGGGCAATATTTCGTTTTGACACAGACAGCCACTGCTTGGATTTCTTCTTTTTCATATTTGAGTTGTTCATAATGAAATATATTCTCCTTTATAATAACTGCACTACCACCTCTTGATGTGTTATTGGGATGCAATGCATGGTATACTTTATAACCTTTAATTTGAATATGAGATTCTTTAGTGAAATGTGACTCTGATATAAGGCACACATCAATACTTTCCATATTTAGGACAGCCGTAAGTTCATTCTGATGTTTGAGCAGTCCATTCGCATTCCAAGCCATAATTCTTAGTATGTTAGCCATTTATGATGTTTTTTTGTTGTTTGGTAGCTGCTTTAGTGCCACCTTCAAGCTTCTTCAGTCTTTCATCAAAATTAGTTAAAAGATTTATGATTTTATTAATCTTTTCATCCATGTTAGGGCTCACTGGTTTCATATGTGATTGTGGCGGTGGTTGGGCTCCTTTCGCCATTTGTGCATACGATACACTTTTAGTAGCTGGCTTGATGACACTAGGTCTTTTGTCTCCGTTTGCACTTGGACGCTGAGAGTTTGTTGGTACCACTACATTCTTTCTAGTATTTTTATCTTTAATATTTTGAAGCTTTTTAGCTACTATGCATCCTCTATAGTTAGCAGGGTGAGGCTCACCACAGTGAACACATTTTGGCTTTGCTTCTGCTGGTTTATTGCAGTCTCTGGTTAGGTGCTTGCCTGTACACTTCACACACCGGGGTTCTTTAGAACAGTATTTCTGTGTGTGGCCATATGCTTGACACCTTTTGCATTGAGGGATTAGCTTTGATGTTTTTAACGGCTGTATATCTACTTTGCAGCCTAGTATGGATTTAATTCCGTAAATTTTCTTTATGTCTTCATCTTTTTGAAATGAGAGCATAAACATACTGAGGGGCTCTTTGCTCTTCCAGCTCAGTTTGTTGACCGCATCCTCTATTTTGTATCCTTGAGATGTTAGGTCCTCAACTATTCTATTTGGCAGGCAGGAAGAATGAAGGTTTTTTGCCATCACCCTTATCGGCCTGTCTTGTTTATTCTCATACGAGTACCAAAGGCAGTTATTTTGCAACAATAGCTTAGTAATGCATCTGTATGAGTCATCATTATGGGAGTTAATTTTAACTTTTTCTCCATTCATCATTTTTGTAATAAATGAGTCTTTCGTGAGGTTAGTCGAAAGAAGATCGTAGAACTGTTGGTAGTTCTTAACATTTTCCACTACTATAGGTGGCGGTGTAGGCTGTTTCCTTGTCTTAACATTTTCCTTAGGTTTTTCGCTGGATTCGGGTCCTTGTTGAGGTGGTGGGGACAGTGATGTGTTCAATTTCCTTTTTTTCTGCTCTTCTGTCGTACCCACTCCGTTTCCTTTGCTAGTTCCTCTTCGTCTGTCTCATACTCGATTGGTATTGGCTTCTCGGTAGTGACATTTTTATTTTCTAGGTCAGCAGTTTTTTGCTCCTGGACTTTTTTCAGCTGCTGCTGAAGTTCTTCTAATTGACTTTTAAGGTCATTTACCAAACGTTGCAGTTTTTCTCTTTCTAACTTTTCTTCTGTATAATGTTTATACAAAAGATGTTCCGTTTCGGTTTTTATTTTAATTGATGGTGAGCAAGCCATAATTATTATGAGAAAATTACAACTTCACCTTAACACTTTGTTTACACAAATAGTTGCGAAATTCATTCGGTAACTGGGTCATCGCGGCGACCGCGCACGGCTAGAGGTAACGACCGGTATGCTGCTGCGTCAGCGCTATACCCGAACACTAACTAGCGCAAGAGCGTGTGCGACGCGACTGTTCTTAGCGGAAGTCGAACGACGAATATGATTGACGTGTAAAAGTATTTTGATCAAACATACTTACAGAAATAAAACCAGTTAACCTTTGTGACGCTTTTGTAATCGCAAGATCATCTTAAAAAGATTCGACATAAATACGAGATTACGTTATTGTCAGACAGACAGGAAAAGAAACTAATCTATACTAATATTATAAAGCTGAGGAGGTCTTGTTTGGTTAAACGCGATAATCTCAGAAACTACTGGTCCGAATTGAAAAAAATCTTATTGTGTTGAGTAGCTTATTTATTGAGAAAGGCTTTAGGCTATATAACATCACGCTACGATCAAAAGGAGCAGAGCAGCAATGAAAAATGGACGAAAACTGGCAGGCAATACATATACGATGCGACGGGAAGGATAAGGGGAGCAAAAATTTGACGCGGACGAAGTCTCGGGCAAAAGCTAGTTTATTATGTTGTGTTGTTGTTTGTTGTTGTTGTTGTCGATGTTTGTTTTTTTATTGAAACTCTGAAATTGCGGGAGAGATTAATGAACCCTAAACATTTCTGTTAGTACGTAACTATATCGTTTTTGTTTGGTTATCGAAACCTTGTTATATTTACCCAAAGCTTTCATACATGATCCTCATTAGAGCATCGTTTGTTAATGTTTGGAATGTGTTTAGGCCTAGCTTCCATTATCTACCTTATCGATTTCAGTAAAAGGTATTCTAAATATTGATACTTTCTCTGTGAAATTCAGGGTTAAATTAAATCACGTGGCAACACTATACCCCGTATTGAGTATCAGAAAGGAAAACTAATGAGACAAAATGAAGGTTTTTGTTTATTATTCCACGGGCGAAGGATTGCCCGTAATCGGTCAACAAACCGCGTCGTTCGGGCTAGAGTATATCGCTTCGCTGTTTTTGTAATTTTTCGTGGAACTTCCTTGGAAAAATCCTTAATTTTGTAATCAGTTTCCAAAAACCATAAGATATTACATGTCTCAGTGTCATTTTAACATTTGAGCAAAATTCGAGTGTTTTTTTTTTTTTTGTTTAGATGTTTTCCATATCTATACTCAACACGTTAGTGAAAAAGTGCCAGCCCGTTAAATTTGGACTTGACAAGGTGGCGACGGCAATTCACTTATAAATTTAACCACTTTTATTTAACGCTGGTCCTAGTTTGTATACGAAAATTAATCAATTATACGTCATAGTTTTATTAACTAGAAATAGTTGACTGATCGGTGAAATTCAAGAGTTGGCCCAACACTACAAATTTGAAAAAGAAACCCCATTCATTTCAAAGTTAGACTTTATTTGGTAGTTCAAAACTAAATCTAAACTCTTTTTTCCCACGAGGATAGGCAGACACTACAGAACGCCACCTACTACCAACCTTACATAATCCTTTTGCAATGTTTATGTTTATACATCTGGTCATACACGCACACCAGTTGCGAGTACTACGCACGTGACCTTTCTGTGACCCTAGTGTGAGTTTCTTTTATCCGTTTTGACTCAACGCGTCGCCCTTGTTCGGTGCTCCGATTGGCTCTTAACCAATCCAGGGCCATCGGAACGCCGAACGCGGTCGATGCGTTAAGTCGAGATGGTTAAAGAAGCTCACATTAGGGCCACTTTTTTTTTGTGGGTAGGAAATCATCATATTATTTCTCCCGCTCTGGGAGGAGCGGGAGGGCTGTCAGACTTTTACTGACTAAAACCCATCAGGGTTCCTTCAGTTGCCTATATACCAGGGCCACGGTAACTCTTTCGAACAAATCTTATGACCCTGGCAGTACACTAGGGCCCCTGATAACATAATTATTTATGCAGTAACATAGTTGCGTTAAAAAAATGTACCTAAACAGCTGCCCAAGATAAAAAGGAACAATTGAAAATCTTAAGGATTCTTACGTAACTTCGTAAAAACACAAAAATTCATTAGAAACTTCTGTGAAAAACTCGAAAACGCGCGCTGAAAAATTCAAACCGGCCCTGCTATCAAGAAGGAGGCTACTTTGGCATTCACGTCGCCTTTGACGTCCATTTCAATAATAAATTATGTCGAATACAAAGGTCGAAAGTTAGTGGGACAATTATTTAGAGCACAAAGACGTTGGGGGCGCGGAGAAACTGTTTTTGTTGAAGCGAAAGTACCCAAAGTTCGATTTGCATAGGTTTTTAAAACCCTAGTAGTTCGGGTATTCGTAAAAGTACATCCTAGAACTTTAAATATACTTAGCAAAACCGTTTCGTGAGTGTTTTTCGATGTTATGACATCAAAAAAGAGAGTCATAGAAGAGAAAATTTACATTACACTGTGGTGTAAATATTCTCTTTTTTAGAGGAGCACGTGGATATGTAGTCGATTCAGATCATGTTAAGCTTCGCTAGCTGCGGTCAGCCTGTGGATGGGTGACCATTTTAACATACCAAAACCGCTCCAAGCCTCAGACAGTATGTTAAGCCGTCCCTGCTGCCAGACAGTTGAGTTAGCCAGTTTTGAGGTTTATCACTAAGAAAACGCGTTGACATCAGAATACGCTACATTATGCATTTGCATAAAATTGAGTCAATCGGCGGTAGTTATGACTAAATACATATTAAAAAAAAAAACCAGTTTAAAAGATACTAAAATCGATTTAGTATTTAATAAGGACCGAACTACTTTCATGTTATTTTGTTCAATCTGTTACACGTTCTTGTAAAAACGAAGTTTAATTTCTTGACGTAATGTCGTCTCCATTCTGTATAAGAGACTTATTTCTCCACATACAATTAATTCTACAAAATGTGGATAAACTTTAATACTATGCCCAAAGCTGAGGTAATAAGATAAATAAAAATAATTCTTTGCTGATCATGATGTTACTTGTTTTCCTAGTGTCTAACATCGTCGAAGCAAATTCAGGAAGCTTGATTACCAAAGTTAGTCTTCTCTTAAGAATAAAAGCCATTTTTTGGATGGGAAATCATCAAATAACTTCGTCCACTCTGGCCGGAGCGGGAGGGCGTGTCAGACTTTTACTGACTAAAACCCACCCGTGTTCCTTCAGTTACCCTTATGCCAGGGCCACGGTATCTCGTTTGAACAATCTCGCGACCCTTTCAGGATAATAAAAGCCTCAAATTCAAACTAGGCTGAGAGTCAGCACTTTTTGAACGTCAAAGTTACATAGGACAGTCAACAGTTTGAACGTCAAAGTTACTACGTACTATGACGTCGTTTCAAGCAATGCCAATAATTATTGTTAATCCTTCCGTCAATGTTTGCATTTAAATTAAATCAATTAAGGGTAATATTTAATGCATGCGAGGCCGGAAGGCAGCCTGTGACGGCTCATTTGGCATGGTCGTCCAATTTACATCGGAATTGGCGTCAGTACTATTTGACGTTTTCATAATTAGTCGTTATTGCAGACAATGCAGAAATGCTGGTTTATTTTGAATGCTGTTTTTTTTTGTTGCTTTATGAGTTGCGAATCCAATTTCCAAGTATGATTTTAATTACTTTTGTTGTGGTTTGGCAGAGATGTACAGATCAAGCTACACGAAACTGTCAAATTTTCCCAATCAGTCTTGAACCTAATGCTTAAGCAATAAAGTTGAAAACTTATTAAAGAAATTTGACAGATTGTAGTAGCTTTATGAGCTGTACCTACCTATAGTACACTCACATTTCGCCAGTTATGTTTCAAAATCAAAAGTCATTTATTCAAACTAGGCTGAGAGTCAGCACTTTTTGAACGTCAAAGTAACACAAGACAGTCCCCCCAAAACGTCCGCCCTTCGACACTTCCTAGTGCTTTAGCTGGGAAGAAGAAGTGGCGGAACAAACTCCCCAGCAGCACAGCTGTCTGTTAAGTTAGAAGAACTTAATTCTATACAATATTGTGTAAGTAATTAATATTATAAAACAAAACATACATTATTCACCATATGTCAGCTAGCACACGCCAATATACCACCAACAAAACATTGAAAACTAAACTCAAGCTGAAATAAATAATAAAACAAAATCGTAAACAGAACTTAAAACGTAAATAAAGCCTCCAGGCATAAAGGGCGTGCCCGCTTACATATTCAGCGATGCAAATTGATACATACAGCTAAGTTGAAGTTACAATAGTTAAACTAAGGACCTCCGGACCAAAATAAAATAACAGTTAATACAAGTAACAATAACAAAAACCATGGTCAGCAAGACGACCAGCCACCACAAGCAGCACCCGTTCACGAGCATAACGCAAAGGTCAGCCATTACCCCCCTCGCCATATTTGAGGGAAGGTGGTAACCCGACCCCCGACGCTACCGCAAGCAGTGACATCTAAGGGAGCATGACGAACTTGCTGCCGGTTGGTCAGGCAAGAATATTATGAACAGCTGACGAGGTCGCTAGCTAACTACATGTTGCAATACAACTCATTTAAAATCATTGTAATGAGTAGATTATGTCCACGGTAAATGAAATTAAAATAAAATAAAAATAAATTAACAAAATCAGTTAAATAAAAAAAAAAACAATTTTATGTGCTATGTAATAGTGGGCGAGCCTATTACCATCAACCGGGCACAAATCCAGACTCCGGGCTGCTACTGAAATATTCCAGATAGGGGCTGTCCATTAATCACGTGAGGCTCGAAACGGGGGGTCCATATAAAAATCACGAAATATCACAAAGGAGGAGGGGGGTGTAGTAATATATCACGTGTATTTTTTCTTTTTTTAATTAGATGATACTTACACCTAAAAATAAAATAAAAAAGGCTACCCGTTTTTTTAATGAATTACAAAAAAAAATTAGATTCTTTGTAGGTACTAAAAATACACGGAATATTGGGGGAGGGGGGGAGTAGTCTTAAACCCCACCATGTATCACCAAGGGGGAGGGTGGGTTAAAAAATGCCAAAAAAAAACATCACGTGATTAATGGACGGCCCCAATTATGACGAGTAACACTTCGACCGGCCTTTTTGGGTGGGACATCAGTAAATGACGCCTCCGAGCGGGAAGGCGTGTCAGACTTTTACTGACTAAACCCCACCCGCGTTCCTTCAGTTGCCTAAATGCCAGGGCCACGGTCACTCTTTTGAACTAATCTCGCAACCCTGGCAGGCTTTGCTCGTCCTGGGAATCCCAACTAGAATCTCATGCTTAGCAGAGTAGCTCTTATGACCACTAGGTCAAAGATCAAGTATGATTATGGTCATTAATTCGGAATGGGCCATATTTCAGTACCTTACGATTATAATTTCTATTAATGGCCTTAAGCTGATTATAATTATGTAACTTAAGACAAGATTAGTCTAATGTGAGTATAGATCACTTAATCCAAGGTAAATGGTCTGATTAAAATTAATGTACTTAGTTCTAAAAGGCTTGAGGTGTATCTGATTTGATCTTAAGAACAGACAAGTAATTTGACTATTGACTAGAATAGGCATTTGATACGACCGAAAAAGAATCATCAGTCTACAGCAGTCCACTGCTGGACAAAAGCCTCTCCATTTGCACGCCATTCCGGTCGATTCTCGGCAACTCTCATCCAGCTGGTTTTCAAAACAAATTAATGCTAGTTACTAAACTAGCACTAGCACTAGCACTAGCTTGCTAGTTACTAGATACTAAATTGATTAACTAACTAACTAACTATATCAATATGTACATATCGTATCGTTACTATGTATTTTATTTTAATTATGTATTTATTTGTTTGTCTGATTCAAAATTTAATTTATAAATGCATACACATATCACGTTGCAGCTTTGATATAAAACTGATTTACATCCGTCACCTCATTTTCAGGTCCAGTTGAAAACCAGCGTCAGGCACTAGTTGTCTGGCTTTTTTGCTGAACTGGGCCTTTTTGGCGCAGCCGTGAGGCACACTATAATGCTAGTTTCTGACATCTCACCTTACACTTTTTTATTTTATTTTTTATTCTTTCCTGTTGTATAACCAACTGTTATGTGCCTTTCAACTGTGCTAAATAAATGTACTTTCTTTCTTTCAAAAAGCCTATTTACTGTAGTATTTGAGAGTCTATAAAATGCTTTATGCACCAAAATATTTTTTTACACAGTTTATTTTGTAATGAAAGTTAAAAAAAAGTGCTTAAAAAAACAAAACTTCAACGAATTTGCCAAGTTTGATGATTTTTTTTTTTATATGACTTGCTATTTTTTTCTTACTATTTTAGAATAGATGATACCTTTTTTTTGGATGTGAAATCATCAAATGACTTCTCCCGCTCTTTGGTGGAGCGGGAGGGCGTGTCAGACTTTTACTGACTAAAACCCACTCGTGTTCCTTCAGTTGTCCATGTGCCAGGGTTACGGTATCTCTAATAGATGTAAAGGTTGATACCTTAACTTCACATAAACACAATAACATGACGTCAATAAATACTTTGAATTTTCATGACTATGATAGTCGAAAAATGTTCTTAACTTTACCCACCTCCTTTATGAACCAGCCGTACCGTGAATGTCCACGTTTCGACCCCGTATGTCATAACAGCTAGAACGCACTGATTTAAGAAAGAATGAAGTTTGTGATTTAAAATTTAAATCATGATTTAAAAAAATGTTACTTTAAAGTGACGGTTTTACATATAACTTGCTTCTTGAACTGTTTTGCAAATTATGTGAAGGTCATCGGTCCACTTGTGGAAGGCTTTCAAGGCTACGTCTTCTTGTACACCAGTCGTCTTAAAGGTGGGCTTAGACTGTACAAAAGAACCAAAGGAACAGCATTATTTTCTTGATATTCTTGGAATGTTTGTCTAGTCAGATGTCTGAAAGAATGCTTTGTCACAGATTATTTAAAAAAAAATTGAATACATACCTACAGTCTCACTATATTTTTCTTTAAAACAGCGACCGCTGAAAAAAAATCTTTACCACAATACTTTGAAATAAAAACAAAATATATTTTTATCTTGTAGCTTGCTACCTACTTCAAAAATAATTTAATTTAGTCGTGAACTTCTGAACCACATTTTTTCAAGATCAAATGTAATTAGATGAAAAAGGTTTCTGACTAGATTTACAGGTAAAAAAGGCTTTTGGAAGTAAATTCCTTGGGGATAATTAAGTGAATGTACATTGTACCTTTGAACTTTTTTTTGTTAAGTTACTTTGAATATCTACCTCCATTTTGCTATCTTTTTTTAAGACAATATCTAGGTATAAAATTATTGTCATTTTTATTTAAATTGTATGTGTTTTACTGTCTTAATTTTTTTTGGCGGAGAGATATCTTAAAATATGATCTACAAAACAGATATACAAGATTATTGTTAGTATATGCGAAACCTGAATATAGTTTGTTCAGAATCAGTAACTGAATCGATTCCAATAATTTTTACACCATGTTATATTTTGTACCAAAAATATTTAATTAATCGCGAGCGCGCGTGCACCCGCCGCGGGCCTTAGTGTTTTGTTTCGATTTTAAAATAATCATGTCTTTCTTGTACTCAAACGTCCATTACATGGAGATGGTACGTACACTAGCTGTTTGTGGTAATCTGCATATGTTTTTGCGTGGACAACCAGGTAACTTATCAAGCTTATAACTTTGTGATTATTAATGACTAGCTTTTGCCCGCGACTTCGTCCGCGTCAAATTTTCGCTCTCCTTCCCGTCGCATCGAATTGCCAACCAGTTTTAGTCCATTTTTCGTTTGCTGCTCCGCTTCTTTTGGACCGTAGCGTGATGTTATATAGCCTATAGCCTTCCTCGATAAATAGGCTACCCAACACAAAAATGTTTTTTCAATTCGGATCATTAGTTCCTGAGATCAGCGCGATCAATCGAACAAACAAATAAACTCTTCAGCTTTATAATATTAAGTATAGATGTGCCTATGTAACGGAAACTTTGAACATGATTTTGACTCCCTTTCGATTATGATGGGACTCCCTTTTTCACACTTAGACCCCCATTCGGGTGGGGCCCCGAATGAACCCTCTTTTTATATATTTATTTTATTCTGGCTAACAAAGCCAGTCTAGCTCCGCCTAAAAGCGCAGAAGTTTCCTGGGAGCATCAGAGGCTTTCCGAAGCGATCTCATTGTTCCGTAGATTGGACTGCAGATTGAAGTCAGCACTTTTCGAATGACAAAATTACATAAGACAGTCCCCAAAATGCCCGCCCTTCACCACTTCCTAGTGCTTTAGTTGGGAAGAAGACAGTCCCTCGGCAAGTTGGGAAGAAAAACTGACGCAACAAACTCTTCAGCAGCTCAACTCTCTCTTCACTTAGAAGAGCTTGATCATCATAATCAGCCTATATTGTTCCCACTGCTGGGACACAGGCCTCCTCCGGTCCCGGTGACAGGGAGTGGGCCCGTAATATACCACGCGGGCCCAGTGCGGGTTTGTAGATGTCACATGTCTTCAAATTTTTGAGGGGTTGCGGTGGGCTACGGCCTTATCGAAGAAACGTTTCGAAGCGCGTTTCATATACTGATGGATAGTCGGGAGTTTCATATCTAAATGAAGATTGATATTCCGAACAAACCAAGGCGAGCCTGTGGCTTGACGGAGAAAACGGTTCTGAAGGGTCTGCATCCTATGGATGAATCGGGGCTTCATCGCGCGGCGCGGATCGCGGCTCGTTATATAGGAGTCGGGGAGGCGTGGCCCGCGTGTGCCGCAAACGGTTCAAGCCAAATCCGACTTTCGGCGCTACAGGTTACGGCACTGAAACCACTGCGGGTAATGCAACGTGTGTTCGCGGTTCTACAGAACAACGTCTATGAATAAAACTGAAAAATAAGATTTTTTTTTCTACGTATTTTTCCAGGATAAAAAGTATCCCATTTTATGCCCAGGATAATAAGGTATAATTATACCAAGTTTCATCGAAATCAAACCGTTAGTTTTCACGTGATGCCTGCACATACAGACAGACAGACAGACAGACAGACAGACAGACAGACAAAAAATTTTTTAATCACATATTTGGGTTTGGTATCGATCCAGCAACACCCCCCGCTATTTATTTTTTCAATATTTTCAATGTATAGAATTGACCCTTCTACAGATTTATTATATGTATAGATACAGTTTTGAAATTTTTTTCATAGATTCTTTACATAAAAATACTAGACCCGTGTTTCGGGTTTCGCATAAACAAAAATTAATGTTGTATAGTTTTATGCGGCTTCGCCTGCCTGGAGGTTGGAAGTTATCATGTGGGGTGCCTACTACCGGAATTAATATTTCTATGTCTATTGTCTTTGTCTGTCTAAGCACGTTTAAACCTCAACAATTACGTTGAAACAGGATTGATTCTAGTCCAAAAGGAAGCTATGTAATGGACAAGAAAATCCACCGTTACTCTTTTAAAAATGTTTCAAAATAATTTAAATCATCGTTGTCTGCCTAGCCTTTTCCTAACTATGTTGAGGTCTGCCTCCAGTCTAACCGGATGCAGCTGAATATCATATTTTCCATGGAGCAACTGCTCTGACCTCCACGACCCAATTACTAGGTTTTACGATGATACCCCTTGGTAAGACTGGTTGTCAGACTTACGGGCTTCCAACGACACGTAACGACTGTCAAAAATCCACAAATGACAGCCGGGACCAATGGCTTAACGTGTTTTCCGAGGCACGGAGGGTTCTTGGTATGAATGATGGTCACCCATCCACGGGCCAGCCGCGGCAAGAGTTGCTTAACCCGGTGTATCAACCCTTGCGGGTATTGTTGCTTAACCACAAGCCAAATTTTAAATACATTAATTAAATAATTCAAGTAAATTAAATCACAAAACATCACAGATACCCACACAAAACCCTCACTTCGTAAAACTCACAAGAGTACATATAAATTGAATATCGATACATTACTTTCTGTTCCTTTCTTTCTTAATATCTTCCCTCTTCTCCACGAACAAAAATCAACTCTACTTTAACAGGCTGTAGGTTTAAAATGAAAGTATCAATAATGAATTGAAAGTTGACACAAAGATAACGATTGATCTTTGTTAACAAGCTTTTGTATATTCAATCTTTTGCTTGAAGGTGAGAGCAGAAAGATCATTTGTTGTTTAGCGTTTATGCGAATTTATTGAATTATGTCTTTTGTAAAGATACAACAAAAGATGAAAAGCTAGTCTTGTTAGAGCTTACGATATTACATATTGATATGAAGAAGTCCATCATCAGTGCGTTTTACCACCATTTTGCGATCGCCAACCCTGCCTTTAGATAGTTAATAATTTAATTTTGTACTTAGAGTGAAATTGGATCTTATGTTGCACAATAAAAGTTCATTTAAAAAAAAATGGGCTTCGAAAGGTTTTTTTTCCTTTGGGATCCATCAGGAAGAATTAGAGCTTTTTGATGTAATTTCTAAAAAAAATGTCTATCTGTTTGTTTGTTCCAGCTAATTCTCCGAAACGGCTGAACCGATTTCGAAGCATTGGCATGGCGATGCTTTGAACCCTAACGAAACAAATGAGCCACTTTTTATTGACATACCACGTGGGCGAAGGCGCGGGTGCAGCTAGTATATAGTAAGATATAAATACCCTATCATGGTATGAAAGTACTGTAGTTTACAACAGTTGAAAAAAAAATGATAATAATTACAAAAATATGATCAAAGTACTGAAATACATATATAAAAGAATATCAACACACATGATATGATTCGTTTTATTCACTGCATCTTTAAGGCAAGTGTTTTCACAAACACACAACAACTTGTCAATAACAAGTATCAGAACTTAATTTTCATCACGAATATAATGGTGTTTTTTAAGTTATTATATAGCAGTATGGAAAAAACTACATTATTACGCTGATACTAAATAAATTGGGATAAAGGCTGGATAATTATGATGATATTTAAATTTCAACTTGAGGCGAATTTGTGCTGCCTCCGTTTCTCAAAGACTTGTTTTGACTACATGGAGAAAGATTATATCGTATTGCTTAATTAGAACCTAATTAAAGCGTATTTCCCAACGAATAATGGACTCTAAACTCAACGAAGCTATATAACATGAGGTGTCAATTCTCAACGATTGACACAAGGATCCTCCACTTTTCGCTTGCGTGACCTACTTAAACTTTGTGAAGATCTTGCAAAAAATAACATATAGAAAATCCACTTGGAAAAAATTACGTTAACAATCTTTTCCCATATCGACCTGCACTATAGAAAATAGTTTTATTTATTTATGTATGTTTTCCGTGTGATGCCGGACGTAAAGAATAGCAAC
Source organism: Aporophyla lueneburgensis (assembly GCA_932294355.1). NCBI lineage: Eukaryota > Metazoa > Arthropoda > Insecta > Lepidoptera > Noctuidae > Aporophyla > Aporophyla lueneburgensis. The sequence goes on from OW028759.1 coordinate 15,671,237, forward strand.
TAAGCGACTTAGAGAATGGACAGCAGCATTCTTTATGTATTTTACCACCATACTACGACCGCCAACCCGCTTGCCAAGCGTGGTGATTGCGGCAAACCCCCTCCCAAATTGAAAGCGGCCTATGTCTAGCCGTGGACGGACGTCTTTTGGGTGAAATGATGATTTATGTATGTATTCACAAAATACTTAATAGAGACAAAAATAGATATAGGTAGAAGGGCAGGAAACAGTACCTTACTGTTTCATTAGAAATTTCTTCCAACAGATAAAATAATTTCATGAAAGACAGGCACATTGTGTAAAAAGATAAAACATACCTACATATAGTTCATGCCATTGTAAAATGAAAAATCTAGACTACTGTGGGCGATGGAAATCTTCGAGAGCCACTCGTTAGTTTTCAGTTACATTTAGCAAACGGCTAATCATGAAAGAATTTTCTATTCACAATTCTTCACCTTCTGAATCCGTCCTTTTTTTCTTAGTGATCTTACTTATACAACACTTCTTTTATGTTTTATAAAAGGTGTATTTTAAACCGGGCAAGCTTCTACGAGGTAGAAATAAAAGAAAACTATTGAAGCATCTTCTTATTGTTTCAGTCGAGAACCTAGGTGTGAAAGTGCTTTCATTACACAGTTCTATTCTTTCTTTATTATTTCTTAATTAAGTTTTCGCTTTGTAAGGCTGGTAGAGTGGAAATCACCTTGTGTTCTTGAGTGCTCGTTTTTAGCATTCATTGTAATTAAAAAAGAAAGAGAAACAAATTTTGTTAAGACCTAAGCTTTTTTGCTCAAATTTTATGTGAACTTTGGCCGTTCATAATCTACTCATACATTAAAAAAAATATACGTTTTTTGCGACATAGACGACCGTGTCTTTTTTTCACGTAATTTAGAAGTTTGGTTTTTGCACAGTTTCAAGAGCCTTGAGTACATCAATAGTACAAAAAAGTGATCCTAGGGTTCCGTTTTTCCTTATGAGGTACGGAACCCTAAAAAGTAAAGAAAAAAATCCTTTTAGAAATACCTCACACGAAATGGAGATTCTAAATGTCATTTTTTTTTTTTGTAAGATTTTTTCTAAAAAACGTTCCTATTTATTGCAAAAAAGTTTTATGAAATCTTCGCGAACCAATTTCCGTTCGATATTATCGCGTTCCCACTCGTCTGCATCTCTCTTACATTGCACAGAATGGACAGTCGATTGATGTGGCACTGGATGACCAGTCATCGTGTGTCATTTTTATATATTAAATAGAGTTCTTTTTGCTTTTTGTGTATGATTGTATCTTTTTGTGTGTTCGTTTTTAGGGTTCCGTTGCCAAATGGCAAAAAACGGAACCCTTATAGATTCGTCATGTCTGTCTGTCTGTCTGTCTGTCTGTCTGTCCGTCCGTATGTCACAGCCACTTTTCTCCGAAACTATAAGAGCTACGCTATTGAAACTTGGTAAGTAGATGTATTCTGTGAACCGCATCAAGATTTTTACACTAAAATAGAAAAAAAAAAAAATTTTGGGGTTCCCCATACTTAGAACTGAAACTCAAAATTTTTTTTCATTAAACCCATACGTGTGGGGTATCTATGAATAGGTCTTCAAAAATGGTATTGAGGTTTCTAATACCTTTTTTTTCTAAACTGAACAGTTGGCGCGAGAGACGCTTCCAAAGTGGTAAAATGAGTGTCCCCCCCCCCGTAACTTCTAAAATAAGAGAATGATAAAACTCAAAAAAATATATGATGTACATAACCATGTAAACTTCCACCGAAAATTGGTTTGAACGACATCCAGTAAGTAGTTTTTTTTTAATACGTCATAAATCGTAAACAGCAATTTACCTTTCATTCAATCAACTCAAATACAAAAATTAAAAAAAAATACATTTAATTTCATAAGCATAAACCAAACATAAACCGAGGATACCTACAGGTTTGTACGGAACCCTCGGTGCGCGAGTCCGACTCGCACTTGGCCGGTTTTTGTTTAGTGTATGTGTTACTGGCCAAACCCGATTTTAAGATGAACTAGTTTCGTCAAGGCCAAACAACCTCCCTTCTCATGAACGTAATGACTCTACATGTTAACGTGTAATAGTACAATAGTTAATGTTTTGACATTGGAATGATACCATGACACTACATCGCTACTTTTTTACTGTTAATCCTGCGTAGTTATATACGGTTTTGTTCTATCGTGTGTAGGGAGAACTGGTTTGGCCTAGGCGAAACTAGTTCATCCTAAAACCATATTTGGCCGGTAACATATGTATGCATGTGTGTATATGTAAAAATGTAATGTTTTTAAATACGGACTTATTTAAAATATTTTTTATTTATTTATTATAGTGTTGGATGAAACAACACGCTTTTCAATCATGCTGCGTTGACTGTGGACACACTGGCAAGGGCCATCTTAAGATAAACAACGCTCCATTATTTCTTGCGATTACTATAAAAGTATTGCCAACTCGACTTGCAGCATACTTTTACATATTTATAACATAACACGTCACAGGGAGCAGTGCTGGCCCATTGGTATCCGCCTAGACTTACAAGTTGTTACTAAGTCCTTAGTGAATTTTACGAAAAAACTTATTGGGTGTCGGGAGACCATGCTACGGGATTTAAGACGGATAAAGTCAGTAGAGCACAGAGAACATGAGAACAGTGGTGGCCCAGTAGTAAGGACCTCGACTAACGAGTTGTAGGTCGTAGTTTCGAACCCAGGCAGGCGTCTTTACTTAATATATTTTTTTTTTATCACAACTGCTCTCAAAACGGTGAAGGAAAACATCGTGAGGCAACCGGCATGTCCTAGAACCAAAAATTCGAAGATATATGTCATTTAATAACCTTCACTGGGCCCATTTGGTGGATTACATCCCACGCCCTGAAGAGAGGAGGCCTGTGTCCCAGCAGTGGGAACATTACTGGCTGATTATCCAAATTATGATCCCAATGGGTTTTCCCATCGGCAAAGAATATAAGGTTTACCTAAATTTTCATCCCCTATTTAACTCGTTTAGAGGATGAATTTTCATAAATCCTCCCTTAGCGCTTACGCTGAACTTAAGTCTGGTTAATATTACACGTACTTGTAGATTTTCTTATTCATTTAAATTACTAACCATAGTCATTTTCTCAATCTATTCATTGGCTTCGAAAGCCTTTTATTTTAATTTTCGCACCTCTGAACTGACAAGAGCTCAAGTTTTTTCCCCAAAGAAAATTAGATGTACCGACAAATTGAATGAATATTTTAAAAGTTAATATAAATCTTTTAAGGGTTGGTTCTGAAGGGCTATAAAGTTGAGCAAGGCTTTTAAAGGGTTGTAAAAAAGGTGGATGGAAAACTCGAGAATAGTTTTATTTTATTAGCATTTTATGGAGTCCATTTGTGGGCTGTTTAATCTGTATAGCTATTCACTTCACAACCATTCGGTTCGCTTCCGTGCCGAATCGGACATCAATCAATGATATCGAAGGAATTCTTAAAGCTAAACGGCGCTTTTCATCAATACGAAAACTTAAATTGTCCACCACGAAGACCAAGTGTTGGTCGGTAGATGATAGATGTTTTCGAATTTTGGTTCTTCCTCATGACGTTTTCGTTTCACTGTTTTGAGAGCAAAGGTGATAAAATTATTAACACGAAGTAAAAGCTCATGTCTGCGTTCAAATTATAAACATGAAGTTAGTCACAGTTCTCACTACATAATTTATGACAAATATCCAATGCATTTAGTTTTTAGGATAGGTAGTTATTTGCCTAACAAACATTGGCTAATCATCGTCACCGGCAGCTTATAATGTTCCCATTGCTGGGACACAGGCCTCCTCTCCGTCAGAGGGAGTGGGCCACAATCCATCACGCGGGCCCAGTGTAGATTGGTAAATGACACATGTCTTTGAATTTTGGTTCTAGGACATGCCGGTTTCCTCGCGATGATTTTCGTCACCGTTTTGAGAGCAGTGATCATAAAATTACTTTAACAAAGTAAAGCAGACACAAAATTAGTCTGGGTTAAAACCGAAGACTCATAAGTTGCGGCCATTGTTACTGTTTCTAAGCAACAGTAACAATGGCCGCGACAACATGAACGAACATGACGTTTGTCACAATTCTCACTTAATTTATGACACACCCATCTAATCAAATCAAATAAATTTATTTTCGGATTAAAAGATCCATCTAATGCATTTCGTTTTTCGAAATAGTGTTATTTGCCTAACAGATATTGCCTAATATTAGTGACATTTTACCACTAATCAATTGTTAAATCAACACCTAAAACCTATCGATATCAACGTAACGATCGAACTTCACAGTACTTCAGCCGATCGCTCGAACAAAATTCTAATATTAATGACGTTTATACGATGATTGATGACGTCACCGTTATACGTAATCGTGATAACAAATGTTCCCAAATGCTGGGCGATTCGTATCTCATTAAACGTGGTTTATGTTCCATTTAGGCGTGTTTTCGGGAGGGGGGTGGGGGTGAGTATTGAAGTTACGTACTTCAGTACTCACCCCCACTTGATTTATTGAAGTTCTGACTGTTATCGTTTGAAAATGGGTCTGAAATCGTAGTTATTTGAAAGATTTTCCACATGATTTTTCGGTTTATATCTTCCATCTATAACTTAATATTAAGCTGAAGAGTTTGTTTGTTTGAACGCGCTAATCTCAGGAACTACTGGTTCGAATATTTTTGTGCTTGGTAGCCTATTTGTCGAGGAAGGCTATAGGCTATATAGAATCACGCTAGGACCCTAAGGAACCGAGCGAAAAAGAGACATGAATATGAAGACCTCGCACGGGCAGGCGATTCGACACGACATAGTGGGTCGCGGAAGCAAGACATTTAACGCGGATGTAGTCGCGGGCAGCTAGATTGAAATAAATACTTTGACTTTGAACAAAATAGACATTAAAGTACACTTTACGCAAATCATGGCTTTTTATGGAGCATAGAGAATTTTTGTACTAGAAATTTTAGGGATGAAGTTGAATTCTCCAAATAATAAATTACGTTATTCATAATGATAGGTATGTGTATAATATCTGCCACTCAGTGATACGCAACTTTTCAAATAATACGTTACAGGTTTAGTGACCCCAAATTACTTTTAGTTTGACCTCTCCCTAGCCGAATAAAATCTAGTAAATATGAGAACTACTTACATGACAGAAAGCAGGTACGTGTCTAGGGAAATCATCACAAATGTGGGTACTCTGAACTCCCAAGCTTTTGACATACGAGTTGAACTAAAATGTTAGTCGAAATAATTTTCATACGTTTTTCGGGTGACGAGGTAATTGGAATTTTAATTAAAACTCAGAACGTGCTGGTCGCAACTTTGTGGGGGGTGAAATAGTAACTCATTTAAATAGTTCCAAAATACTAATTCTGGTTTTTGTTTTGTTTACAGGTATGGGTCCAGAGACGTCAGCTATAAATTGTAGTAAGAATATAATACTCTTTATTATCTACACACAATACACGCTCACATCTTTCTTTCCATTTCAACCCGCGGGTGTCGCAAGAGGCGACTAAGGGACTTTCTAGAGAATGAGGAGCAGCGTTCTCCATGCATTTTACCACCACACTGTGATCGCCAACCCGCCTGCCAAGCGTGGCGATTATGGCAAACCCACCAAATTGGGGGAGGTTTATGTTCAGCGGTGGACTTCTTTCGGCTGAAATTCTGATATTGTTTGCTAAAAGCGGTCTTTTAAAGCGACGAAGAAAAGTAGGATGTTCTCAAGACGCATAAACAGGGTTGGCAAATCTTCACGTGGTGGTCGTTAATTTAGAAAACGAAAAAAAAAAAATTCTTTTCTGTATTCGGTGGGCGAAGGGGAACGCTGATTTTTTTTACGACGATAACCTTAGATTAACAGTGGTTGCCTTAATGTACATGCACAATGTGTTTTAAAGTTTCGAGTATTTATTTTTGACATGGATAGCCAGCTTATAAAATTTTACTCTGTATATAACAATTTTTTTTATGTATGACCACGCATAATTTTTTACTGAGTCGTGTAATTTTGAATTTTTTTTTCCGTGAAAGGGTTGATACTTCGATGTGGCGCCCATAAAAAATTGAAAAACAAATCCTGAAGAGTAGAAAAAAAATCCCTCAAAAACTTAACCGACGAAAAAAAGAACTAAAATTTAAAAAAAATAACGTTTTACCCTAACTCAGCTCTTAAGTTAGATGTAAAATATAAATTTTAAGTCGACGCCGCGGTGTTAAGTGGTATTAAAAAAACATGCACAACAAAAACAAAAAAAATATACCTAAGTATTTCAGTGCGAATCTCAAGTTCTATGTTTTGATACCATTACCTTCGCTGTAATGTCTCCCTGGAGCCCTGACTGCCAACGTATAATATCGTAACGTAATGGGTTCCATATCTCATTCAAAATGCGGTTGCTATCAAGATTGTTTGGGAAGGAAATCGGTTTTCGTTGAGGTAGACGGAAGATGATGCTTAGAAGTTTTGGTGGAGGAATCATGGTTTGACGAAAGATTCGCCGGTTAGTTCAGCTTTGCAGAACAGTTGCAATAGTTGTCATATTGTCGCGACTTTTTTTTTACAATTAACAAAATTTCTAACAGTTCCCGCTGTTATAAACTATAAAAAATGGGTTCAACGACCGACCGCTTCCAGCTGGTGTTACTACTTGCAGAATGTATGAGTTAAAAAAAAACTTTTTTATATAAGGTGTATCTATTCATACACGAAATATTTTAAGAGGTACACCTGTAGGTGGTAAAGAAGCTATAGAAGCAAAAAAAAATTTTTATTTAAGCGTTTTTGAATTTTCGTAATTATTATAAACTAGCTTTTGCCCGCGGCTTCGCCCGCGTGGACGTCGGAAATTATCGCAAGAGGACATACTACCACGGTTAATGTATTAAGAATGCATTAATCCAGGTTATATAGGTAATAAGAGAACAGTTGACTGAGAGCAGTGGTGGCTCAGTGGTATCAGCCCCGACTTACGAATTGTAGGTCGTGGGTTCGAACCCAGGCAGGCGCTTTACTTTGTGTAAATATTTTCATCAACACTGCTCTCAAAACGATAAATGATAACATCGTGAGGAAACCGGTATGTCCTAGAACCAAAAATTCGAAGACATGTGACATCTACCAACCCACACTGGGCCTGCGTGGTAGATTACGGCCCACTCCCTCTCACCGACAGGAAGCCTGTGCCTCAGCAGTGGGAATAATATAGGGTAATTATATATAGGTAATAAATACTATCTGTGTGCCATTTTCGACCCAGATCCAATGAGCCGCTTTTGCGTGATTGTGAAACAAACATCCAATTATACAAATGTTCACATTTATAATATTAGTAGTAAGTAGGTTTATAATTCATATTACTTCGAATTCATAGTTTATGAGAATATCATGTGTGTTTGATGAGTAGTATTCAGAGTAAGAAGACTGTGAAATAGGGTTGGATTGAATTGATATAAGTCATCCTGGTTTTTCTTAACGCTCGTTCGTATTCTACCTATACAGACACTCAATCTTTACCAGACACCAAATCGATCATAGGAATTATAGGAATAGTACTTTTGCCAGTGGCTTCGCCCGTATAGTTGTCCGGAAATATCACCTGAGAACCTACTACCGGGATAAAGTATCCATTATGGTAAGTATCCAGGATAACCAAAAATCCAAATCCATCCAAAAATCTAAACATCTAAGCCATATTCCATGGTCTCTTACTTGGAATAATACAATAAGGTTTATTTTGAGTACTTCGAACTCACATGATATTCGCATTTACTTTGAAGCCCAAGTAATATGAATTACAATCCTACTAATCCTGCACTATCAAATCGATTGGTACCGGTCGGGTACCGGTACCAAGCGAGACGGCCGGACGCGAAACGGCCCGCTAGCCGCTCTGCGACTATTTTATTATAATCTCTGATATCTTCTAAAATATTCATTTTAATGAAATGCTGTAAAGGGCAATTTTGATCTACATAAAATGTACAACATATCTAATGTATTTAATCGGATAACAAATAATGCTGTATTGCTTAAAATCGCTTCGTAAATAACCCATTATTTCTCGTAAAAATTAAAGGATAAAAAATGGTTATTGTGGGTTATCCCTAAGAGATAGACATATACCATCGCGGACTTTTTTGTAGACCTTTTTAAAGTGTACAATACTGTAGTACATTATTTTGATCCATTTCGTAGGGTTCAGCCAGCGTTCGCAATGTAAGCGCAAAAAATGAGTTTATTTATCAGAAACCTCTAAAATTATCAGCGTTTCTTTACTATATTATGCATTTTATATACATATAAACCTTCCTGTTGAATCACTCTATCTATTACAAAAACCCGCATCAAAATCCGTTGCATAGTTTTAAAGATATAAGCATACATAGGGACAGACAGACAGCGAAGTGACTTTATTTTATAATATGTAAAGATTTTAAAACTGCTTGAGACGTTTTGCATAAAACCTTTACTCCAAATTCTATGAATGGCCCGCCCGACGCTGCGGGGGCGGCGACCGGACGGCACGAGCATGGCCGCAGTGTCTGGGCCGTAAAAAATAAGAAGGAGCCAGTATTTCTTATGTGCGTCAAATAATTTATTAATATTAAATTTTGAAAAAAATACCTTTAGAAAAAATTTTGTTTCGTTGCTGTAGCTTCTTTACCACCTACAGGAGTACCTGTTAAAATATTTCGTTTATGAATAGATACACCTTATATATCGATACCATCGTCTGTGAAGTTTACACAAAGAAAACTGTTTTATACCGGTATTTCGAGCGACTTTACTATCTACGCCGCAATTAAAACACATCAAATTAATTAATTTTTTGTCTGATCATTTTCAGACATCGATACCCATCATTAGATATTTAAAAAAATATATATGTATATAGGTCCTTAATTACTAACAGTAACTTACAAAAAGCTTCGAAATCAATATTTATTATCGTTTCAGACACGTGCCTGGCCTAATAAATTTGAGTGCGTTTCCAAAACACGTGTCGTTTCTTTAGAGTTTATTTTTATAACAGCTGAGATAGCGGTTCAGACATTATGGATACTGTGGTGGTCACCACATTGCAGGAAGTATTCGAGTAGGTAAATGAAACAACAATTTACTGTACCATAGTTGAGGTCACACGTCCGCATGCTTCGAGCGCCAGCAAGCAAGTAAGGGCCTTATCACACGAGCGGTTTACGAGCGTCTTCAGAGCAGAGTGGGCGCACAGCAAATAGGGCACACGTCGCGATCACGTCGCAGCTGCACAGCGAAGACGCCGCGGGTGCGAGTCGATTACGCCACGTTTTCAACGCCTGTTCGCGGCGAGTTTATGACATACACTCAGTAACGGTTCTATCCGCGGCGAACTCGTTGCGCGTCCGCGACGTATTCGTTGCGCACTCGCTTCGCTTTGAAGAAGCTCGTGAACCACTAGTGTCATAAGGCCCTAACCACACTGCGGGTGTGCACCGTTGCGCTAGTTAAATTATGTTGTAGCGGCATCTGTACCGCTACACGCGAACTATGCACCACATTGACGTCACACAAAATCCTGCATCGCGCAAGCAAAGTTTTCGGCGCAGCTAGCGTCTCAACATCAACCGTCAGGCATTCAAACACAATACCCGCCTAGTCGTAAATCCTCCTTTTTCTTGGGAGGTTGAGTAAACTTCACAACACGGTTCCTCATTCCGTCAACTATGGCAACTTTACTTTCCATGAACAACTTTACCCGTGCGTACTGTACTTAAATGTTTATTACTTAAAGTATTACATAAAAACTCAAATTTTCTACTTATCTTTCGCTTTGACATTAAATGGCGCTAACAGCTTTATCGTTCCGTGTGGTGCTGGACGCAAAGAATAACAACATCCCATTCCCGTGAGTGTCGTAAGAAGCGAATAAGGGACTTACTGGAGAATGTTCAGCAGCGTTCTCTATTCATTTTACCAACATACTGTGATCGCTAACCCGCCTGCCAAGTGTGGTGATTATGGCAAACCCCCCCAAATTGCGGGAGGCCTATATCTAGCAGAAGCAGTGGACGTCTTTCAGCTGAAAAGATGAACAGTTTTTAGGGTTCCGTTGCCAAATGGCAAAAAACGGAACCCTTATAGATTCGTCATGTCTGTCTGTCTGTCTGTCTGTCTGTCTGTCTGTCTGTCTGTCCGTCCGTCCGTCCGTATGTCACAGCCACTTTTTTTCCGAAACTATAAGAGCTATGCTGTTGAAACTTGGTAAGTAGATGTATTCTGTGAACCGCATTAAGATTTTCACACTAAAATATAAAAAAAACAATAAATTTTGGAGTTCCCCATACTTAGAACTGAAACTCATTTTTTTTTTTTCATCATACTCATACGTGTGGGGTATCTATGAATAGGTCTTCAAAAATGGTAATGAGGTTTCTATTATCATTTTTTTCTAAACTTAATAGTTTGCGCGAGAGACACTTCCAAAGTGGTAAAATGTGTGTCCCCCCCCCCCGTAACTTCTAAAATAAGAGAATGATAAAACTAAAAAAAATATATGATGTACATTACTATGTAAACTACCACCGAAAATTGGTTTGAACGAGATCGAGTGAGTAGTTTTTTTTTAAAACGTCGTAAATCGTAAACCGCAATTTACCTTACATTCAATCAACTGTATAAAATTTAAAAAAAAAACATTTATTTTTAAACCGAGAATACTTACAGGTTTGTACGGAACCCTCGGTGCGCGAGTCCGACTCGCACTTGGCTGGTTTTTTTAATGACAATATAGTTGAATGAAATATAGTTCAATATTATGTAGTTCAATCACTCATACCTCTTTAACCTCTAAGTCCCTGAGATACCACATTTTGTATAGACACAATGGTTTTTAATTGTGTCTGTAATTACGGTATTCAATGGGTTAATGTCGCTATGCTACAGATACCAAGCTTTTCTTTTTTTTTTTTTCAGAATGGGAAATCATCAAATGACTTCTCCCGCTCTGGGCGGAGCGGGAGAAGCATGTCAGACTTTTACTGACTAAAACCCACCCGTGTTCCATCAGTTGCCCATGTGCCAGGGTCACGGTATCTCTTTCGAACAATCACGCGACCCCGGCAGACAGATACCAAGCTTACAAATTGATCCACAATTTATAAAAACTAATAAGGAAATATTACCATAGCTTGCATGAAAACTGAATAATAATCCTCCCTAACGATGCACCAATAATGTTTATGGCCTTACCTTCAAGACTTCATCACGCAGAAGTAAACTATTGCTATCTCCGTTATTTCAGTGCCAAAGAAAACCTCTGCCAAATAGATAAATATCTAGAGTGCATATTTAATGGGATGTTTTCGCCAAAGTAATAAAGACTCAGACGTCTCATTTTGGACTTAGTACCGTGATTATCGCTGTACTTATTCTTTTTAAAGTGACTTTTTAGTGTTACTGATGTTATCAGTTTAAATGTTTCTACGGCTCAGCGAAGATCTCCCTTATATCTTGCATTTATTTCGACTTAGACTAGGACTATTTATATTGCTATTTAACTAATGGTCGCCCCGTGTTTGAAATTTGACAATAATTAACTAAAAACTTACTGTTAATAAAAATACTCTTGTGCATTATTATTTAAAATTATTAGTTTTCTGCACCCCCTCTCCGTATTTAAACTATGCCACATTTTATCCTCCTCAGTCCGCGCAATTTTCATAAAATGGGGTACTAAGTTTTCGCTTCACGTATTAATATACAGATATTTAATTTTGCAGCTCATCCCTTCATCTTTTACATTATCTACCGCAGCGCGGTATTTCGTTATTGCTTTTTATAAGCTGAATCAACTGTGGGCTAGTTTTCCGAGTATCGTACTATGTCCTACTATTATCTACTATATATTTATAATATTATAAATGTGAAAGTTTGAATGTATGTATGTTTGGATGAAATTTGTATCACAGATAACCTGCCTGGATAAACACATGTGATTCACTTTTTCCCGGTAACGTCCCCTTGGGATAATTTCCGATGCCACTGGCAAAAGCTGAGTATAACTTAGATGTTTTAGCTCTTAATTTTTGTAAACCGCTGGCTCTTGGTCCAATAAAAGTAACTATATTTAAAGAAGAAGATTCAATTGTTTGGGAAAGAATTACAACATACTGCGATGACCAGTCCGTTTTTTAAGCGCAGCTTCAATGAACTCATTCGGACTTTATAATAAAAAACCTCAGTTAGCGTTTCCAAAATGTAGAACCTGTGAGCCGAGTGGTGTGGAGGCCCAGATCCTCGCGTACGGGTTTGGTGTCCCGACACCGCACCTTTCAGCCGTCAATCACGCGCAATTGTGGTGTGCCGACACAGCTCTTGAGATAAACATCTCTCATCGTTCATTTGTTTCCCGCTAATACGCGGTAGCAACTCCAATTTAAACTCAGTCACCCAAAATACCTCAAAAATTCCAAACAACGGAACAAAACTCCGTAATGGAATGAACATTTCATTGCAACCGTCCAAAACTTTTGATTCCAAAGAAAAAAGAAGGCGTTAATGAGTACATTAGCAAAGGCGGTGTCATTAAAAAAGTTAGAGAATCAGTGTCGAAAAGTTTCCACACAATTTCCATTGAGTTCCGAAGTTTTGCGACCAAATTTAACGGTTCACACACTTGAAATTAGTCTTAGAAGTACGGATAATGCCTTGTACAGACCGGGACACATTTGTGTTGTCTCATTGTTGTCGAGTTACTGCATTATTAAAAGTTCGGCGACTTGTTACTTCAGTCTTGGTACTTTTACTGCGCATCGGTGTTTGTGAGGAATTTTACTAATTGAAATGTTATGTGTGGGTGGATGATGGTGGTAATAATATTATGTACGTGTTTTTAATGGGAGTTAAAGTTTAATGTTTACGTTTGGGGTTTAATTTTGCTCTCCTTCGGATGGTTAAGGACTGTTGTGTTTCAAACGTGTTTATATATACAGCTTAGCTTTAATTATATTAAGTATTGCATATATTAAATGTGAGACAATTTCCATCAGAATACTAGAAACGTTATACTTCAATTTGATATTCTTGACACTTGGGATTTAGTAATGGGTAACGTATCATTAAACATCAGGAGGCAATTATAAGCTGTGTGGTTTTGTGTACTAAGTATCCATCACGCCTTATTTCCCCTAAGGGTTGAGCAGAGATATACCCACAGTACATCCACGTTTCGCAAGTAATGTTTTAGTCCTATATAACAGGGGTGAGCCTTTTGCCATTAACTGAAATCCAGGATCCCGGCTGCTACTGAGAAATTCCAGATAGAAAAATCCAATAACACTTTGCCTTATTTGGGAATCGAAACCATCATCAAACTCAAAGTCAAATCATTTATTTCAAATAGGCCCAAAAAAGGCACTTTTGAACGTCAATAGTTACGTGAAAATAGAATTGATTCTAGTTGCCCCTTCCAAAAGGTAGATTCGTATGGAGAAGAATGGGCGAGAAACTCCACCGTCACTCTTTTAAACATAAGCAAGGCAGGCCTCTGACTTCGTTCCTGTAGTATATTTTAATATTGGAACAGATACTAGAATGCAATAATGGCTATAGTTGTCGTACTTTAACATGGCAAAACCGATCATTGTCCCAGTTACATTTTCTAGCTTTTTTTATTTAAAAACTGGAATAAAATCCGTTAGCTCGAGAGTAGCCTGCGAAATTCAAATTTTCTTACGTTTCATGCAATTTCCAGGTCATTGCCAAGCTATATGTTGATTAAAATATTATTCGCGAGCGTAACACGTACATATGTATTTACAGAATTATAATTATTAAAAACACCAGTAATATCTTAGGACAACCAACACACTGTTATCTGATCCCAAACTAGGCAAAGCCTGTACTATGGCAACCAAACAACTGATAAATATATATTTCTAAAAACATACATTCATATTATAGATAAATTACACCCAGACAGGGAACTAATGATTATGCTCATCACACAAAGATTTATCCTGGGTGGGAATCGAACCCACGACCTCAGTCTCAGCAGTCAGGGTCACTAACCACTAGACTAACAGGCCAGTCAATACAACGCTCTCAGTTCATTTAATTCCATTGAATGACTGTTTCATGAAGAAATCATTCAAATACTCAGATCAGAATCAGACAGTAATTTTTTCATATGTCTCATGCTGTTAACTTATTAAACCATTCATAAACGATTGTTAAAGAATTCTGGTAAATGTTCTTACCGTCATAACTCTCATATTTGTTACTCTACAAATTTATTTCGTGCATCGTGATAAATTTCTTAAGCATACTTCTTTCTTTTCCATAGGAAATATAAACCAAAGCGACTCAATTGTAGCTCGTAACTCTTTCATGAACAATAACTACAGTAAGCCCGTACATAACTAAGTTTTTCTCTCACTTCTATGAACATCTAACCCTAACATAAATACACGTCACAAGCGGCCATATTCCCGATGCGTCACTCCCGATACGACCCATTACTCATATATAGGCGACATATGTGTCGCCGTCTGAGCAAACCCTTACAAATGGCCAACATTATTCGAGTGTTAGATAAGTACTTTGTTTTTGTAACATTTGTAAAGGCGATCGTCCATTGACAGTGTCAGAAATGAAACATTACTCCAGGGTGGCATAATTCCTGGCGTGGTCGCGTGATTGTTCGAAAGAGATACCGTGACCCTGGCACATGGGCAACTGATGGAACACGGGTGGGTTTTAGTCAGTAAAAGTCAGACACACCCTCCCGCTCCGCCCAGAGCGGGAGAAGTCATTTGATGATTTCCCATCAAGAAAAAAAAAAAAAAGGGTGGCATAATTCGGTACATGAGTTAATTTCTGCTGATATGTCATCATCTCATCTGTCTAGCCTTTTCCTAACTATGTTGGGGTCGGCTTCCAGTTAAATCTGATAAAGTTGAATATCAGTATTTTACATGAAGCGACTGCCTATGTGATATCCAACAACCCAGTTATTGGGTATGACGATACCCCTTTGTAATACCGGTTGTCAGACTTTCGGGATTTTGACGACCCGTGACGACTGTCAAAGATCCATGGATGATAGCGTATAAATGTAGTTGATGTGTATCGATATGTTTTATTTGATAATGTCCTGAACAAAAAAGGGCTTTATTATAGGTGCCGTTCGTGGAATTAAAATAATATATTAATTAACTGTTCCACCGAACTGCACTAATTAAAATTTTGTTTTAGTGCGGTTAGTAGAAAAGCTCAGATGCCGTTTGGTCAAGTGCCGTTGCAATCAGTGCTCTGCTTGAAATATCTCTTGCTAAGCTGGATGTGCACGGATACCTTTGCCGCGTTAGCCGCGCGGTTTCTTATTTTTGTCGCGCCTTTGTGCGTAGCGTGACCGTGAGCTTCAATGGGTCGTCGCCTTTATCTAGAGCGCAAATGAAACAGTACAACAAAAGTCGTAAAACAATGCTTGGTATACTGTTAATATATTCATGTTTTTGTTTTGTATTTCTTTAGCATGTGTGTTATGGGTGGCAGTTTGTGCGAACTAAAACCTTTTTTGCTTTGATAATGTTATTTGCATATTTTTTTAGGTTTCTATTTAGTATGCAGGCACGTTGTATTTTTATCTATGTTATTAATTACAGCCTACGGGTTTGTTCCTATAATGAGGATTATGTAGTGAATACATTATTACGAAACCTGGGGAGGTATTAAACATTAGCTTTCTCATAGAGCTTATAGCGAAGTATCCTCAGGGCATAGCGCACTTAGATGTTATCTTTATTAAATACCTTATTGGAAATTTATACACGTTACGCGGTTATTACGTGGGAAAGCCGATAGAAAGAAGAAACCACCCTTATTTAGCCTTATTTTAAAATAAGACTAGCTTCTGCCCGAAACTTCATCTGTGTTAAATTTCTTGTTCCTCCGACCCACCCCGTCATATCGCATAGCCCGCCAGCGTTTTTTCGTTTTTTAACCGACGATAAAAATCCGCTTTTCCCCTTTGTTCGGCTCAAAAAATTTGTAGCGCGATGTTATATAGCCGATAACCATCCTTAAATTTACCTATCTATTTTTCAAATACGGATGGTAGTCCCAAAGATAAGCGCTTTCAAACAAATAATAAACTCTTCAGGTTTATTTAGTGAGATCTTTAACCCAAATTTAAAGCCTAAAAAAAATCCAACTATGATTAGGGCGGCTTCCAGTCTAACCGGATGCAGCTAAGTACGAGAATCGGAAACATGGAGCCACTGTTCATCGATACCACGTTATGTAGTCACGAGTC
Organism: Aporophyla lueneburgensis; assembly: GCA_932294355.1. Classification (NCBI taxonomy): domain Eukaryota; kingdom Metazoa; phylum Arthropoda; class Insecta; order Lepidoptera; family Noctuidae; genus Aporophyla; species Aporophyla lueneburgensis. The sequence continues at coordinate 15,687,582 of OW028759.1, forward strand.
CGACTGTGCAGTCAAATACAGGCTGTAAATTAAAGCGTCCTACCAAACAATGGGGCAAAGGTGATTGCCCATTTAATTCTGCATTTTATGAATTGAATACAGCACTTGTTTCAGTTTCACATTCGTTTATCATGTCCATTGCAGCTGTGTTTCAAAATAAGTGACTTAATTTAAATGAATACTAGTCATTAAATTGTATAGACTTATTATAAACTTCTCTTCGCACAAAAAAGTTGGTCAGAAAGTTGGTAAATGATGACTTTTTGATGATACTTCTTTAGTTTTGAGCTTGATAGAGATCGTATAGGTAACTCAAACCTGCGAAGTAGTTCTAATACTTTAGACGCACAATTTATCTAGTTAGAAACATTGTTGGTTTATTCACTACAGTTTAGAATCAGTCAGTCATATTTGTGTGGACCCGTGTTTTCTTTTCATGCATTGTTTACTAGCTTTGCCCACGATTCCACCCGCGTGAAATTTTGACCCACGACCCACCGCGTGGCAACCGTGCGCTTTCGTTTCTTTTGTTTTCCGACTTTTTTCTTTTTGCTTGGCTCCTAGGGGTTACTGCGTTATGATAAATAGCCTATAGCCTTCCTCAAGAAAGCTGCATTGCAAAATAATTTCCCAAATCCAACTGATACTTAGTTCCAAAGAAAAAACTTAAAACTCTTCAGCTTTATTTTAGTACACATTTAGATAGTATAGATTTAAAACCTCTAACGATGTAATAAACGTGGCCACCTACTGGGACCAACAGTATGAGAAAGTAAGATGTTCCATCAAACGAAAATAAGGGTTTTCATTGTGATTGTACTTATGTATGTGTTAAGTCTAAAAAAGTGAATCTAAAAAAATGAAGTGAAAAAGTGATCACCGATTTTTGGATGAGCGTAACACAAAATGAATACAATACAGATAAAGTCGATACAAAAAGCCTTACTATTTTAACACCATAGATTTACCGAGTAATTTGCCTTACCAGGTAATAACATTGTTTTCCTGTCTCATAACGGGAACAAGTACTTATGTGAAATTGTGAACCCTTTATATTCACATTCTACGTTCCCGCAGACTGCGGTCCATGCATAAATCCTATAATGCCATGCTTTTGTGCAACGGATAAGAATTTCTATGCAATTTTCGTATGGGTTTTGAAAGAAAATGTTTCATGAAAGTTATTGGAAAAGAATTAAGGTACAATACGATATTATTTAGGAGTAGTATATGTAGATCAGTATAATAGTATGCTTACCACTTTTATCGACTGCCAAGCAGCACAATTCCAAGGTTAACCTTTGTAAGTAACGTAGGTATTTTAACAGAATTCAAAAATGGAGGACCTCCTTTTTTTGTTACTTCAGAACTCCATCAATTATGAACCGATTTGTAAAATTCTTCTTTCGTTTAAAAGGGTATACTTAAAGAGTGGTCCCATATACATTTGGTCAAGTTCTGATTGGTGGTTTTTGGGTTAGGTCACATAATATCATCAAATTTTTGAGTCTGGGACATGCTGATTTCCTTGCGATGTTTTCCTTTACCGTTTTGAGAGTAGTGGTGATGATATTATTTACACAAAGTTAACCGCTTGCCAAAGTTCGAACTCACAACCTACGACTCGGTAAGTTGAGGCCATTACCACTTGACCAATACTGCTCTTTAAGTTATTAAGTGAATGATTCTTTACAATCCCGCAAATTCAACACAATAGTCTTCAGCTCCACAATGTGCACTGCCATCCCCCATAAAATTGAGAGGTCAACACATCCCAATGTGATCCAACAAAAAATCTGCCAGAAAATGTTTATGGTGCAGCCTCTGCCATTGGCATCCTACCAAATAGACGTTGATATAAGAGATATGTTTGTATCGTTCTGCCAAATGTTTTTATGGAAACTATTAGAGCAGCCATTTGCTATACGAGTGCTTAGACGAAGTTTCGTTTATACTTGGTAGCAATTACTTGAAAGGATGTTTTTCTTGGCGGTATTAAGAATGTTACGTCAATGGGTTGGTAAGACGACATGTTTTGTCATTGATTTTTGGTAAGGCTCAATGATTTTTGGTCTAATGTCATGGTTGGTGAATTACGTACGATAGTTTTTTTTTACTTTAAATGTAACTTTGTAGTTTTCACTATTTTATTCATGCTGATTTAGGAAGCAAGAATAATCAAATTAGACAATTTTATAATCATATATTTCTTGAATTAAAACGATTTAAAACCAATTACAGAAATTAAAACACTGTTTGTAGACAAAAAGCGAGCCAGCTCAGCATGCAGATCAGGTGCGTCACCAGTACCACGGATAATCTTTGAGGCTATGGTGAGCTCTACTTGTACCGAGTTATATCCGAGGCATCCTTATGATTTATAGTTGTGTAAATTTGCTACAGGAAATGTATACTCATAGAGGACTAAAGGAAAACAGACACGTCACATGTCTCAACGACCGCGCACTTCAATCGAGCAGCCCGGCTCCTCGACGAAGCACTCTCCAACTGGCCGCTTAAACGCCCGTCACCCGCAAATTTTCACACTCACTAATGTTCTCATATATCTGCAAGCTGAAAATGACCCGTTGGCGCGTGAACAACAGGCTTGCGAGGTGTTTATCATTTTGATTTAAAACTATTATTGAGCTGCTTTTGGTAAGATCGAAAGCCGACCCTAAAAATACCTCTATTCCAAAACTAGCATGAACTTTTTAACATACCCGGATTAATCGGAAATTCTTGGCTGAAAGCACTAGCAAGTTCTAAGAACCATCTTATCTCTCCAAAAGGCTATTGATACGCGTTTTCCAACCGATATCGTCTGGAATATCTTCCATTGATCCTTTATCCGCAATGGCTGACCACACAGCAATATCTGGTCCAATATTCATAAAACCATGCCCTGACTAAGCCGGAACCACTTTTGGGATTCTTGGACCAGAGCCAAGAGGTCAGCATAAAATAGTTCTCCCTTATAAATTTCTTAAAGGCCAGTAAATTTGGAGCTCCCTAAAAGTTTGTTCGGCGTACTTCAGAATTGGATTGTCCACTGTCCATTGCTCAAAATTCCACTTTGGTCTAAACTGGGTCTGAATTCAAGTAAGTTTATGTATAGCAGTTTTGATGTGGCTGGGAAAATTCGAGTGTTATGTAAAATAGCCATATTCCATTAAAATTATTTTAAAGTTTTTTATGAACTTGAAAGGTTTTCAATTAGGGTTTGCACACAAAAAAGCCTCTATCTTTATCTATTATTATCTATATATTATAAAGCGGAAGAGTTTGTTTGTTTTGTTGAACACGGTATTCTCAAGAACAAAAATTCTTTTGTTGGGTAGCCTATTTATTGAGGAAGACTATAGGCTAGAGGACCATAATGTTCCTTCTGGCTTAGAGGGATCTGTTAAGACATATTCTTCTCAACTTCCATAAGTGTTGCTACGTTTCTCCGACTCTTTCTCTGATTTAGAAAATTCACTGGAATTTTGCCAGCCCTGAATTACTCAAGACATGCCAATTTTAATAACGAATATTTGACGTAAGTAACTAAGTAAAAGCTGTTCTATTCCAAATCTCTTTCAATCTTATAAAAACCGGCCAAGTGCGAGTCGGACTCGCGCACCGAGGTATCCGTACAAACCTGTAGGTATTCACGGTTTATGCATAAGGTTTATGTTTATGAAATTAAATGGTTTTTTTTTTATTTTAATTTTTAAGTTGATTGAATGAAAGGTAAATTGCGGTTTACGATTTATGACGTATTAAAAAAAAACTACTTACTAGATCTCATTCAAACCAATTTTCAGTGGAAATTTACATAGTAATGTACATCACATATTTTTTTAGTTTTATCATTCTCTTAGTTTAGAAGTTACGGGGGGGGGGGGACATTTTACCACTTTGGAAGTGTCTCTCGCGCAAACTATTCAGTTTAGAAAAAAAAATGACTTTAGAAACCTAAATACATTTTTGAAGATCTATCCATAGATACCCCACACGTGAGGGTTTGATGAAAAAAAATTTTTGAGTTTCAATTCTGAGTATGGGGAACCCCAAAATTTATTGTTTTTTTTCTAATTTAGTGTGAAAATCTTAATGCGATTTACAGAATACATCTACTTACCAAGTTTCAACAGCATAGCTCTTATAGTTTCGGAAAAAAGTGGCTGTGACATTAGGGACGGACAGACAGACAGACATGATGAATCTATATAAGAGTTCTGTTTTTCTGCCATTTGGCAACGGAACCTTAAAAATGTCTTTTTCTTTTGTTCCAATTTTTATTAAGATTCTAGGCGGCCTCTATTTTTTCGCACGGTATTCACGGACGACTTATTAAAACATTATTTTATTTTATTCTCGAAGTTCACATAAACCTTCCACAAAATAATTCTCTATATTGTGGTGCATATCAAAATCCGTTGTGTTGTTTATAAGAACAACAGTCTGTACAAATAATGTGTCTGTTTGTAATGTAAAAATACAGCTTTTTGCTAAATTCATATAAAAGTACTAGCATCTGCCCGCGACTTCGTCCGCGTTAAACTTCTTGCTCCTTCGACCATCCCCGTCACATCGAATCGCCTGGCCGGGCGAAGTCTTCGTATTCATGTTTTTTTTTTCTTTTTGATCGATCCTAAGATTCCTAGCGTGATGTTATATAGTCTAAAGCCTTCCTCGATAAATGGGCTATCGAACACTGAAAATAGTTCCCGAGATTAGTAAGGCCTCTGGTTATTTAATAAAAAGTTTTTTATTTTTATTTTGTCTGTTTCTTCCAGCAAATTTCCGACAAGGATCGACAGATTTTGACGAGACTTTCACCGATAGATAGCTGATGTTATAAGAAGTAAAACGTAGGCTTTTTGTCCCGGTAGCTTATTGCCATAGTATAATTTCCGACATCCACGCAAGCACAGCTAGTTTGTAATAATAAAAAAAACAGCTTTCTGTTCTAGAATATTTTTCGTACTATCATTGTCTACAGTTTTACAGAAACATTTTATATCTACATAAAATACATCGGTATCTATCTTTGGCTGAGTTACAACTAAGTCTCGAACTTTCCTAAATTATTCTCGCTATTAAGCCCTGTCATATACAGGCGTATCTTCAAGCTGTTCATTTGCAGGATAGGTTGAGTTCGAGGTTATTTCATCAATGAGAATAGCATCGTAGCTTACTTAATTAGGGACTTGAGCTGAAAGGGTTAAATATAGATAGTTGATATGCATATTGCAACCTTAGTGTGTGGGTCCGAAACATTGTGTGTGTATTTAGGTACTTACGTGGTTTATATTTGAATGGCATTAATATTAGGTGTCAATACAGATATTATCTGTGTCTTGGAAAGAACGTTAGGCAGTTTGTCCCAGCTGTCCTATAATGTTCCCACTGCTGGGACACAGACCTCTCTCTTCGAAAGGGAGTGGGCTGCAATCTACCACGCGGGCCCAGAGAGGGTTAGTAAGTGTCACAAGTCTTGGAATGTTTGGTTCTAGGGCATGCCAGTTTCCTCACGATGTTGTTCTTCACCGTTTTGAGAGCAATGGTGATGAAATTAACTCGGACGCGACGTACGAGTTGAATAAAATAAAAATAGAATAAATAAGTATCTTAGGACAACCAACACACCGTTATCTGATCCCAAACTAGGCAGAGCCTGTACTATGGCAACCAGACAACTGATAAACATTTCTAAATACATAGATATTATAGATAAATTACACCCAGACACAGAACAAATAATTGAGCTCATTTACACAAAGATTTGTCCTGGGTGGGAATCGAACCCACGACCTCCGTCTTCGCAGTGAGGGTCGTAGGTCGTCATAGGTTGGAACCTATGACCTACAATTCATTTGTCGCCGGGATACCACTGAGCCACCATTGCTCTCATGGTTCTAGAAACGATGTAATTTGAACACTATTCCTATGCATGTTAATTCTGAATTTCGTCCCCCATTCACAGACATACATCCATACATAAACTCATGCCTTTTACCAATGGGGGCAGGCAGAAACTCCGGAACGCCACCTACTATCTACCTTTACATACTCCTTTTTTTTTGGATGGGAAGTCGTCAAATGACTTTTACTGACTAAAACCCACCCGTGTTCCTTCAGTTACCCATATGCCAGGGCCACGGTATCTCGTTTGAACAATCTCGTGACCCTGGCAGACATTACATACTCTTTTTGCCTCGTTTAAGTTCATACATGTAGTCATACACACATGCCAGTTACGAGTACTGCGCACCTGACCTTTCAGAAGAACATCACCAATAAGGTCACTATATGTCCTCCTAGAGCGTCCTTATACACAGAATAGGGAAATGTGAAAAAAAAAATTGAAAATTTATTTCCCTAAACATTTCCATTGTCCACATACGTTCCATCGTATTTCACATACCCAAACACCCTACTCAAAAGTTTAAAGACCTTTCCGCATCAAAATCAGACCATTATCTTTTCCCCACAGTCTTATTCCGCAAATAAAAGGAAAGAATCCTTATAGCACTTAGGAAAAGGATCAAAGACATCCTCAAGTCGGATTGTTACAAAATGGGATCCGTCACTGCCAGCTTATCGAAACCAAACGTTCGTGCAATCGATCATCGCGGTCTTAGGAATCAAATGGCATATTTCAACCGCGCCATATTGGAAGGTAACCTCCTTTGGTCTATAACTTGATTGTGACTGATGGGGGTTGGGCCAATGTTGGTCGTGTTGGAGATTGGAGTATTTGTTCTTTGGACAGTGGTGGCAAGATCTATGGCTTGTTTTGCTAATACTTGAAGTCCAATTCTTCTGTTAATTTTTATTATTATTTCAGGTACAAAAAAAATTACAATAAACTAGCGGCATTACTGACGAGATCAGTCGCAGGACAAGAGCTTAAAACGTGCTTTTCGGGACACGAATGTATTACAACAGCAACATCCAAACTCCGGTTTGTTATTGAGAATTCCATTTGGAAAAATTTAAGTGCACTAAGCAGCCTGGGAATCCAGGACCGCACGCCCAACAGCCGCGCTAGAGACGAGACCAACGGGGCAGTCAAGTAGCAAAAGACTGACGTAAATATAAGTCATACCAACATGCGTAGCATGACCACTGTAGAAAGGGGTTTTGTCGACGGAACAATACACAAAATTACAGATTGTAGAAAGATTAAAGACAGAATTAAAGATTGTAGAAAGATTTGTACCGTTTTATGGTGGCGTAGTAAGACATTTCTATCTCTATTCTACCAAGAATAGACAAAGTTCTTTCTATGGTGGTCATGCTACGCGCGCAGCACCCTTATTCCGTTACACACTTTTAATAACAATCTTATTCATTTTGAAGGATATTGAAAATTCATTGCTTCATATGTTTTAAAAATTCGGCTGCCTACTAACGTAAATAACGCAAATAATGTTGTTGAACTGTCAGCTTGAAAGACATTGCATTTGTAACTCAATAACCCTTCAGATGCAGGTCATAATCATGACAGCTCGGGGTTTGACAGAATCACCACGCTTGGCAGGCGGGTTGACGATCGCAGTATGGTGGTAAAATGCATGGCGAACGCTGCTGCGCATTCTCTAGTAGTCCCTTGGTCGCCTTTTACGATACCCACGGGAAGAAATGGGATGGTGGTATTTACGTCCGGCACCACAACAGCTGCAGATGCCTTTTTTAGTGGTTGGGATATCATCAAATGACGTCTCCCACTCTGGGTGGAGCGGCGGGGCGTGTCAGACTTTTACTGACTAAAACTCACCTGTGTTTCTTCAGTTGCCTATATGCCAGGGCCATGGTATCAGATGTAGATGCCTGCAACCATTTCTCAAAAGAACTTCCCAATTAATTACGTCCTGTGTGCAATCTTCATTTTACGTGCAATAATAAAAATGATTTAAGTATGCAGCTTCATTATTTATTTCTGTTTACCGTTATATCTGCGTTTTTGGCAAACGCCCCGAAAATTCTCGGCAAATAATTTTTAGTGTTCAGCGTTATTTTAATTTATAGAGTAATTATTAAAACTCGCTGCGTGTAAACAATTTCCACGTTGTGAAATATTGTAACAGACTTTAACCTGACTGCTTGAATATGAAAAAAAAACTGTAACATCCAGTGTGTTTACAGCTTATTAGTTACATGACAAAATTTAATTAAAAGCGTAGATTTGGTATAACTTTTTACATAAAAATCATTAAAAATATTTTGATTTGATTTGATTAAATCTGCGCTTGCATAAAACTTCGTAGATTATTGAAATACCAGTGGGTATGTAAATACTTTATATCGTTATTAGAATAATTCGTCATGTTTTGGAATACTCTTAACCATCACCGGCTCCTTAGGATCGCAGCTTGATGTTAAATAGCCTATACATGAGAATTGAGCTTTCAAATGCAAAAGAATTGTCTTGTTATTTATTTCAACAGCACTGCTCTTAAATCGGTGAAGGAGAACATCGTGATGGAACCGGCATGTCCTAGAACCAAATATTCAAAGACATGTGACATTACCAACACGGACTGGGCCGTGTAATAGATTATGGCCCGCTCCCTCTCACAGAGAGGAGGCCTGTGTCCCAGCAGTGGGAACATTAAACGCTATTTGTTTATCAAAATAAACAACGTACTTTACCGAAAAACTTAAAACGTTGGATGAATGCAATGCACCGACTCCAGCGTTGTTTGATTAATCGAGTGATCCTCAAGAATTGCACATGTTTCATGACGCTACAGAGAACAATGCTGGTCAAGGAGTAGAGCGGAGTGTTTTAATGGTACGGAAGACGTGCTCTTAGGATAAGAAAGGATTGCGAGCCGTACCAGTTATGCATCCTAGAGTAGGCTTTGGTCTAGTGGAGATGCGGTTTATATTTGTCTATGGGAGAGCGCATCAGCTGTCATCAACGTCGCCGCCATGTTGATTCAGAGTGAGTGTCACTCAGAAAACTCAAAACGTAACCAATTAATTTAAACTTACCATTTAAATCACTTCCAACAAAAGTTTCAGCTCATTACACAAAGTATAAACCCCAGACTCTCGAATAAGACAATTTGATACACCAATTATTTTGAAAGGGGTCTAAAAGACCCATCGCCCTTCCCACACGCTAACTTTTGAAGGGTTAAAACTGTTTCAAACTCCCCAAAATTCGAGCAAAAAGTTTTTAGATGTCATTTACATACCTTTTGAGAAATGTTTTAAGCATTTCTGGGATATTTTTTGTGGCATTGCTATTTTCTTTATTCTTGGATCTGTTTTTTAATAGAGTGTTAGCAATCTTCTTTTATTTTCGTTTAAACTTGGAAGTAAATCTGCATTTTTAATACTCCATAATCATTATAAATGCGAAAATAACTCTGAGTGTCGGTTACCTTTTCACGCTTTAATGGGCAAATGAAGGAACACGGGTGGGTTTTAGTCAGTAAAAGTCTGACACGCCCTTCCGCTCCACCCTAGAGCGGGAGACGTCATTTGATGATATCCCACCTAAAAAAAAGGTTATGGGATTCTTTTTAACCTGGAATCAAGTTTCCTTAGGATACCTTCCGACTTCCATGCGGGTAAAGCCTCATCATCATCTGCCTGGCCTATTTCTTATTATGTTGGGATCGGCTTCCAGTAGGATGCAACTAATTACCAGTATTTTACATGGTACGACTAACACTAAGTACCAATACTCTTTGGTAAGACTGGTTGTCTATATGTAGTTCTCAATTACGCATTAATGACAGAATGAATTTCGATGTTAAATTATAGTCACACTATTTCGTCCCTTGGGTTTTTCCGGCTTTGCGAAGTGGTCATCTCTTTTAAACTGTTTCGTTTATCTACAACATCTTTCAACAGAATTGATACAAGCTTTTCTGTTGCTTATATCAGTCGCATACATTCAGATTTTTCATCGTCGTTATCGCTGATGGAATGTCAGTTTGGCTTGGTTCTCTGGTATATGAAGTTGACGAAGATTTATATCACTCCTCCTTTTTTTGTTTTTTAAGGTTCCGTACCTAAATTGTGCCAACGAAACCCTATTACTAAACCTCCGCTGTTCACTGTCCGTCGGTCTTGCAGCGGGCTCCATCTCATGAACCATAAAAGGTAGACAGTTGAAATTTTCACTGTTTATTCCGCTAATTTCCATTGCCGCTAAAGTTGAAAATAAAAGAGTCTCCATACAAGAACCGGTTCTATTTCGAGCTTTCTTGTCTAGTGGTATCATATCGCAGAAAGTTCGCAGTCAGAATCGTCTCCTGGCAGAATTTCATATCGATAGTTATTAAAAGGCAGAACTATCATAACTCAGAAACTTTAAATTTAGAATCATCTTTTGGCATACATTTCATATCGAAGAAGCATGCAGCATGCAAACAAGCATGCAGCATGCAAGCAAGCATACAGCATGCAAGCAACCAAGCATGCAGCATGCAAGCAAGCATGCAGCAAGCAAGCATGCAAGCAAGCATGCAGCATGCAAGCAAGCTCACAGCATGCAGGCGAGCATGCAGCATGCATGCTTTCTGTCACGGCTCCGGCGCACAGTGTAGAAAAGTGGACAAAAGTCCAGCCACAGCTCAATTTTCGTCCGATTTCAATAAAACAAAATCCAAAATACTCGGAAGGATGCCTATTATCATATGCGACTGCGATATTATTAAATTTCCACTCCCACATACCCCTACTTGCGAGGGTAAATTGGGATATGGTACATCAAGGTTGAGGTGTATTAGCCTGTTCGTAGTTGAGATATTAACTTTTTTGTAGTGAAGTAGTCGATTGAACTTTTTTACATAGGATTAGGTGGATGAGCCCGCTTGGGGGTTGGTAAGGGTGGTTTATAAGGGTAGTTCTCTATCTGGCAGAAAAGTTTCTGCCAGATAGAGGGAACCCTGCTGCCCATTCTCTAGTAAGTCCTTTTCTCGCCTCTTACGACACCCACGGGAAGAAATGCTGCTATTCTTTGCATCCGGCACCACTCGGGACATCCTAGAACGCAAGTAAAAGAAATCTCAACGCCTCATTAATTTCCAATACAGCACAAAACACCAGTTCCTAATAACGAAACCGCATCTCATCTAACTCAACTCATATTGATAGTATGATAGTAAAGCTTATAGCAGTATCCTCAACGGGATCCGTTGTGGAAACAAATGAACAATGGTGGATGGGCAGCAGACCCTTTTGATATGGATTTTGGGCCTTGTTTTAGTAAAGGTTGGGTGCATTGTTAAGCGGTAGCGAATTGATTTCTACATGTGTGTTCGATAGGACTTCTCATCGACAAAAATCCCTATTTAATCCCATTGGATGGTGAATTAAAAAAAAAAAAAATCATAGAGCTCTACTATATTCATATAAATAGATTCTACCTGCTGCGACTTTGTCGGCGTAAAATTTCTTATTAGTGTTTTCGTTTTTAAATTTATATTCTACTTTTTAGTTTGGTTTTCTACTAAAGTTTTTTAAGTATTATTTATTTACATGGAGCTACTGCCGATCTTACCTCCACTACTCAATTACTGGGTAATACAATACCTTTAGGTAAGAATAGTTATATGTTATGTACTCTACTGTGCCGTATTAGTAATTAAATATCTGGATGACCGAGCTTTGCTCGGTATTTATTGTGTTTAAAATAATAAGTTTATGTTAAGTTGGTTATCGATAAAGTTGGTCATTGAAAACACGAATAAAACGACATTTTATAAAAATAAATCCTAGTTAGATCGATTTATCGCCTCCAAAACCCCCTGTATACTAAATTTCAGGAAAATCGTTGGAGCCGTTTCCGAGATTCAGATTATATATATATACAAGAATTGCTCGTTTAAAGATATAATATATAGGGTGGCAGGGGCATCAACATGCAACCTGCAACCATTAATTCAGTACATAATCCCAGACCGTTTTTCGTCCTAGGACCCACAGCACAACGCTGATTTTCAGTGGTAACCCAAAACGACGTATGAAAATCAAGTCAGGATTTTTAAAGGTATACCACTAACTCCGTACAACCACTGTAAATTGTTCTTTAATTTATAATTCATTTATATTCCAGAACAAAACCAATACAATTCAAAAGTTGCAGGATTATGCACTTTGTGGCAACGTGCCAGTCTCCCGTTTACAGTGACCTTATGTATCTCCATCTGTTTGTCTAAATAGGGATTAATCTTTTGAGTTTTTAAAAAGAATTAGTGATGAAAAAATTGTCTATTTCTATCCATACGTAACACGGCTTAAATATAATTAATAAATTACAGACAGTTTGTATACAACGTGTTTGTTGTATTCTCTATGTATACTATTCTCTATGTATACTCAAGGGTTTTTTCGTTTGAATTTTTCATACAAAGAATTCGAAGTCATGATTATTTATGTGAAACACCCTTACGTGAAATATGATAACGCCGCATTTCCTTAGCGTTCAATTATAATTATTGTTTTTTTTTTATGTCAAGTTTTGAGGATTAACATAAAAACATTTTTTTTAACATGTTCTCATATCGATAGCTGCCCATCATGTCTGAGGAGCTTCACTAGCTAATTTAATTTAAAGTTTTACAGCTTTAAATTCAGCCAAGTCGAAATAATGCCATAGAACGGCACAATGTATTTATTTAATAGTGAAATCATTTATGCACCCATAAACAGACAAGAAGGAAGGAACAGAAAAATATGTACAAAGGTAGTGCTTATTTTTAAATCTCTTCCAGAATACTGTATAGGGTATATTAAGGATGTCCATATTTTATTCGTTAAGTGTAATAACTATTTAATACTCTCATTTCATTGAATCCACCCATTTAAAAGTTTTCTCATTTTAACACGCTTTTATTAGGTCGACCTGTATATAACTATGTAATGGAATCTAAGGTAACTAATTTAACCATCTTCCAAGGATCGTAGCGTCATGAAAATTGGCAGCTGTATGTAGTTTTGATGACAATACAATAATAAGGTACTGTCGAACTGATCTGATGATGGAGCCGGAAGGTATGAACTGGAACTTCATGATGGAACATCGTATCAGAGCTGTGTTTGAACTTGTTAGAAAAGTTTTGTAATGAACTTTGACCACGATTAGGTTTCAAGGTCTGATGATGAAGCCGGAAGATAGGCACTAGCATTCCATGATGGAATATCGTATCATAGCCGTGTTTTGGACTTGTTAGAAAGATCTTGTAATGAACTTTGACCACGATAAGGTTATTGGTTTTTACGTGCATTTATAAAAGCGTGTTTTTCTAGTGTTTTTGAAACTATATATTTATTTATTCTGAAAAGCAAATAACATAAATAATAATATGAACACGCTGTATAGCAATATACAGCGTGTCCAAAATTGTTATAACTAAAATAATAATAAATAGGTTCGATTCAGCTGAAAGACGTCCACTGCAGGACATAGGCCTCCCCCAATTTTGGGGGGTTTGCCAAAGTCGCCACGCTTGGCAGGCGGTTGGCGATCGCAGTATGGTGGTAAAACGCATAGAGAATGCTGCTGCCCATGCTCTAGTAAGTCCCTTAGTCGGCTCTTACGACACCCACGGGAAGAAATGGTATGGTGCTATTCCTTACGTCCGCCACCACACGGAACAATAAATTGGTACAGGCATAGGTAAAAGCAAAACATTTACTGTTGGATTCATTAATATGCGAATAGAACAATAGCGATTTTTTTAGGTTTCCATGCATATTGAATTTTCATTCAAATCCTCTTGTCTGTTATTCAAAAGCATTTGATGGATATGCAACAAAACCAAAAGTACGGGAAGTCCAGCATGTATCTTGTTTCGAGGAATTTTTTATCATGTTTTCCTCTGCTTCGTCGTGTCGATGATTCCAATTTTTGTTTTTTATATAAGTTTCGACCAGAATTCAGACACTTTGACACAGTGTATATGTTTTGGTTCCGTAGGTCATAACAGGCAGGACGCAATGATTGCAGACTTTATTTAGTCTTTCTCTGCGAAATTTGCTTGAATATGAAGCCAAATGCTGTCCAGCCCAGCTGAACTCTTCTGTTAGCCTCCTAACCTCTGTCGCTCCATCGGGAGTCAATTGCGGACCCTCGGCCACCATAGGCGCGGGCTTGCGGGCGGTGAGCTACCCACTGCTCGCTCGGTAAGAACCAGGCCCGTGTCGACGGCGTGTTGTGTTCCACGCGCTCTTCAAAGAGATGTTAGCATAAGTTGAAGTGGTCCGCGAGGACTGATGCTGGCCAGGGTCGCGAGATTCAAAAGAGTTACCGTGGTCCTGGCATATAGGCAACTGAAGGAACACGGGTGGGTATTAGTCAGTAAAAGTCTGACACGCCCTCCAGCTCCGTTCAGAGCGGGAGACATCATTTCATGATTTCCCACCCACAAAAAAGGACTATCTCTCCTCATCGCTACCTCTGGGACCTGACCTCTTCCCATAACACATCTATTCATCTCACACGGACCAGTTTCGTACCTTCGGCAAAATTGTGTTTTCAGAACAAACTCCCAAGTTTGTGGAGAGTCTGATTATGCCAATTAAATTTGTTTTGGTAACATCAAAAGTTTCTGCGGTAAAGATGTTTCAGGTTTTGGTACGGATTTCACTGATTTGTGAAGTTTTCCTCTAATTGTATAAATTGTGATTGTTTGATAGTTTTCGTCATCATATTATGTCATAATTAGCATATAATATTCTCACTGCTGGGATCTGTGTGCGAAGGAGTGGTGCATTATCCACGCGGGCCCAGTGCGTGTTGGCAGATGTCACATGTCTTCGTTTTTTTTATGAAACAGTTTACACAAGGTAAATTTTTTAGTCGGGTTCGCTTTTACGACTGTTACTACTGGGCCACCAATGCTCTTAGTTCTTAAATACATTGAAAGTTCCTGTCAGTATGTCAATTAGCCAAGTAATTCCTTCGTTTTGTCTGACGTTGCGTTAGGTTGTAACCACGCGGCGGTCGATCGATGTCAAACATCACCTCGAATTACGTCACGTCATACATTATATGCCTCAAAATATACTAAAGAGAAATTCCGTATTATTAAGAACAGTCGCATACTAGTTAACATACATTTTTGACTCATTTTTGGCTTTGGTTGTCGTTGGGATGAAATTTTGACTAGATTTTGGACTCGATTTTATAAAACAAAGTCGCTTACCTTGTCTGTACGCGTACGTATGTTAACGTATTTTTATGCGGTTTTCATCAATAGACAGAGTGATTCACGAGAAAGGTCTATGTGTGTAGTACGCGGGCCAAGCCGCTGGCAAAAGCTAGTGCAAATATAATTAATTTTTTTTTTCTTCTTTGTTTCAGGTAAGAGTGATGAACATAAATAAATGCCCGAAAAATATTCTGTAAGTAACACATTTTTAGAGAATGGGCAACAGCGTTCTCTATGCATTTCACTACCATCCTGAGATCGCCAACCCACCTGCCAAGCATGGCGATTATGGCTAACACATTCCTTTGGAGGAAGCCTATGTCCAGCAGTGGACGTCTTCGGGCTGAAAAGATGATGATGAACATACTTTTAGTTTAAAAAATTTCTAATAAAAAAAACCATCTTATACAACAGCAATTTCTCTACCAGGAAAAGCAAATGGTTTTATAAAAAAAAAATTTCAAACTTCACACTCCTGCAATAGAATACCGTGAAAATAACGCAGAACCCGTCGCTACTCCATCGCGGCCGGGAATCAAATTGGATGTCAGAATTCCCACTGCACGTGCAATATCCACGCCGAATGATTTGTGGTGACAAATTGTGTTTTGTCAGCACTATGAGACATAGCTATGGATTATCAAAAAATACAATTTCGTTAAGCCAACGGGGTAGTGACGTAACACACTGACAGTAGGAATGGCTTCTTTTTTGACAGTTCTACAGCATCCATTGCGGTTTTCCGTTGTTGAGCTGACTAATTTTTCGAATATATGAAGCAATGTATGAGCAACATCTTTCAAAAGGATTCATTTTAGGATTGATAGCGTGAGACGCGATTGTTAGTGATAAAACATTTTGACCGGCATATTAATTAAGCTATTGGTGCGATATTGTGAAACATTGCGATTCTGAAGGCTCAATATAAAATACAAACATACATTGACGTGTAAAACCCGACTAATAAAAAACCGGCCAAGTGCGAGTCGGACTCGCGCACCGAGGGTTCCGTACAAATCTGTAGGTATTCTCGGTTTAAAAATATATATTTTTTTTAATTTTTATATTTCAGTTGATTGAATGTAAGGTAAATTGCGGTTTACGATTTATGACGTTTTAAAAAAAAACTACTCACTCGATCTCGTTCAAACCAATTTTCGTTGGTAGTTTACATGGTAATGTACATCATATATTTTTTTTAGTTTTATCATTCTCTTATTTTAGAAGTAACGGGGGGGGGACACACATTTTACCACTTTGGAAATGTCTCTCGCGCAAACTATTCAGTTTAGAAAAAAATGATAGTAGAAACCTCATTACCATTTTTGAAGACCTATTCATAGATACCCCACACGTATGGGTTTGATGAAAAAAAACATTTTTGAGTTTCAGTTCTATGTATGGGGAACCCCAAAATTTATTGTTTTTTTCTATTTTAGTGTAAAAATCTTAATGCGGTTCACAGAATACATCTACTTACCAAGTTTCAACAGCATAGCTCTTATAGTTTCGGAAAAAAGTGGCTGTGACATACGGACGGACAGACAGACAGACAGACAGACAGACAGACAGACAGACAGACAGACAGACAGACATGACGAATCTATAAGGGTTCCGTTTTTTGCCATTTGGCAACGGAACCCTAAAAACACTCTAAAAAGTAAGAAACAAGAAAATATTT
Source organism: Aporophyla lueneburgensis (assembly GCA_932294355.1). NCBI lineage: Eukaryota > Metazoa > Arthropoda > Insecta > Lepidoptera > Noctuidae > Aporophyla > Aporophyla lueneburgensis. The sequence continues at coordinate 15,704,430 of OW028759.1, forward strand.
TTATCTGAAAGCTGTGGTGGTATGCTTTCTACCCTAACAAAACAATACATTCTTCAAACAGTAGTTCAAATGATGATTCATCATTTCAGCCGTAGCTCGTTCACTGCTAGACATTGACCTTCCCCAATTTGGGGGGTTTGCCATAATCGCCACGCTTGGCAGGCGGGTTGGCGATCGCAGTATGGTGGTAAAATGCTAAGAGAACGCAGTTGCCTATTCCCTAGTAGTAAACAGTAGTAATCGAATAATTTTTATAGTTCATGGCTTGATGGGCACCATTATAACTTAATGTGACGTCTATAGCCTATAACCAGCGGACGATCAAGCCGCAAACGATACCTCATTTCTCAAATTATGAAAAGTAGTTTAGAAGTTATGAGGAACAGATGAACATAAATATACATCGGTCAAAATCATAACCCTCCTTTTTAGCTTCGCCGTAGTCGGGTAAACATATTAAGCCTTGTCTTTGCTGTCAGCATGTAAAAAAGAAATTCGCTTTTTAAACAGATAACTTTCTTCAATCAATAGTTAATGAGAGTCTAGAACTTCAAAAACCGACCATAACAGTTTAAGATCATTTAATGACACAAATCTGTATAAACGTGCTATTTTCTCCTATAAAACTGTAGACAAGATAGAATATAAAGACGCTTACCATAGATACCTTTTGGCTACCAAACCTCTTTGTATTCTCTCCGTGCCTTGACAGTAAGTCACCTTTTAGAATTCGGTGCAGACAAAGAGCACACTCAAATTTCTTGAGGTTCTGCCAAGTCTTGAAGTGTTGGCTAGCTTTACCTACCTTGGAATCATCGATCCAGGAACTGAATGGGGCAAAATGAGAGAGGCTTTTGTTCGACCATAGAAATGTGCTGGTAAATTTGACTCTCATTAAATAATCAGCCTATAATGTTCCCACAGCCGATGTTCAAATCAGAAATGAAAAGATTTGTAGGAGAACCAACGTAACCAACATAGCTCGAAGAATTGGCAAACTTAAGTGGCAGTGGGCAGGGTATATTCCTCGCAGAACAGATGGGCGATGGGGCCGGAAGGTTCTGGAGTGGCGACCGCGTACTGGAAGACGTAGCGTTAGAAGGCCTCCCACAAGAGTGATGGAACACAGGCCTCCTTTCAGTGAAAGGAAGTGGGCCGTTATCCCCCACGCGAGCCCAGTGCAGGTTGTAAAATGTAACATGTCTTCGAATTTTTAATTCTAAGATATATCCCAGCGCTGATTTGCTGGATTCGTTATCTCCTCTACCTATCGTTATTTCTCCAGACAATATTTATGTTCCTTATATGTATATGTATGTGTGTATATATTTATGTATTTGTATGTATTATTTTCCGAATTATCTATCCCTATGTTGCAGCTGCCATATTTTGTCTCTGCATCACCCTAAGGTTGACTGGTACAAAATGCCTCCGGCATTAAGTCCGCCATTGTACAGTATTTTTTACTTGTGCATAAAGTTTTAATTAATAAATAAATAAATATCGGTTTCCTCACGATGATTTCCTCGACCGTTATGAGAGCAGTGGTGATGAAATGAATTACACAAATTAAAGCTGAATAATAGACAGTAAGTTGTAGCCGTTATCACTGGGTCACTACTAACTATTGCCCCATTAAATAATGAGATAATCACACCTTGAAGCATTAGTGGCTACAACTTGAAAAAGCTAGAACAAAGTTTAGAAAAAAGCTTGATTAAATGATAAATGATTTTATTTCTGTAAGTAGGTTTGTACAAACACTTTTACACTTCAATTAAATAAAAATTAAAAAAAAACTAGATGAGGTCGGCGTTTCCTAACTAACTACCTACTCTGAGAAGAAAGGCCGAAACAAACTCAGAGGAAAGCCATGTAGATTGGGAATTTATATGAAAATCAGTGCTTGTAGAGGATCAAAAACAGTCTATCACAATAAGAAGATCAATAAGCTTTAACAGATCAATTATATACTTCCCTTAATTATTTTCAGAACAAAATTCATTTGTTTTTAAACCTAAATCCCAATGTTTTTCAGCTTGTTATTGCAGGCACCCATCGACATTGAAAAGCGCGCAAACCTCCACAATCCCAAACCTTTAGAATTCCAGCGATGCAGCGTTGACCTAAATTTTTCCATCTCAGAACATAAATCACGCAAGCGGCTGAATGGTGTAAAAACCAATATTTTGTAGGGAAATGTATGGTTTTTGAGCACGATAGTGAATTCTTTGACTGTTTTTCGTGTTCCACATAATGTAGGTAGATATTCTCATGTATTCTAAGATTTATGTCATGTATCATGATAAAGGGGAATCAGAAATATGGTTGTTCCTAACGTAGTGTGTGTAAAAGCTTTTTACGATTTAGAATCGCGTTTCTTTTAGGATCGATGGAATCTTTCCGTAAATGAAAGTGGACGATGTATCTATTGCGATTAAACACAACTTTGCCAGTGCCAGGTGACGATTTAACGACATTTAAAGTATTGCTAAACTTAAGCGGAAGTCGGCAGAGCTCATTGCTCGCCGAACAGATGGCCCCTGGGCCAGAAGTTTCTGATGAAGGCCGCAAGAATCCGCTGAATGCGAGAACCACAACATCGTAGTGTCGGTGCTTGGGGCCTTTATCCAACACAGGACGTTTTTCGACATAGGTCTCCCCAATTTTAGGGTTCCCCATAATCACCACGCTTGGCAGGCGGGTTGGCGATCGCAGTATACTGATAAATTGCATAGAGAACGCAGCTGCCCATTCTCTACTAAATCCCTTAGTCGTCTCTTACGAAACCCACGGGAAGAAATGGGATGGTGCTATTCTTTGCGTCCGACACCATACGGACGCATAATCCATTACGCGGACTAAAATAGTGTTTCTAGACTTTACGATCTACTGGCAAGTGGAAATAGACCCTGAGGACAAGGAGAAAACTGCATTTTCTACGGGAAAGGGACTATGGCAGTTTAACGTCATGCCATTCGGATTGTGCAATGCTCCTGCAACATTTGAAAGGCTAATGGAGCTAGTTCTCATGGGACTAATTGGAGACGCCTGCCTTGTCTATTTAGATGACATCATCATCGTGGGCCGCACATTCGAAGACCACCTTCAGAATTTGGAACGTGTTCTATCAAAAATCCGAGGAGCCAATCTCAAGCTAAGTCCAAAGAAGTGCTCATTCTTCAGACAGCAAGTAAGCTTTTTGGGGCACGTGGTTTCGAAGGAAGGAGTACAAACAGATCCTGAGAAAATCGTCGCCGTCAAGGAATGGCCAGTCCCGAAAGACAAGACGCAGGTCAGGGCATTTTTGGGTTTGTGCTCGTACTACCGACGGTTTGTCAAGAATTTCGCTGACATTGCCAAACCTCTTCACAAGCTTACTGAGGAGAAGAGACCGTTCTGTTGGGAGGAGAACTGTGACATCGCATTTCGAGACTTAAAGGAACGTTTGTGCAATACCCCAATTTTGGGCTACCCAGACACAGAAAATGAATTTATAGTTGACACGGACGCAAGTAATACTGGAATTGGCGGTGTGTTATCTCAACGGAAAGGAGATTATGAAGTTGTGATAGCTTACTTCAGCAAATCTTTATCAAAGCCAGAAAAAAAATATTGTGTCACGAGACGCGAACTTCTTGCCGTCGTCAAGACATTGCAGCATTTCAGCAAATACTTGCTTGGACGTAAATTCCACCTGCGGACTGACCATGCTGCATTAAAGTGGTTGTTGCAATTTAAGAATCCAGAAGGACAAGTGGCCAGATGGAATGAACTGCTACAAGAGTATGACTTTGCAATTGAACATCGTAGTGGGAAGTCTCACGGTAACGCGGACGCTTTATCAAGAAGACCTTGTCCTGAAGACTGCAAGCATTGTGTCAGGCAAGAAGCTAAGGAAACGGTACCGGTCAGGATGCTAAGAACGGACCTTAGTGATGAATGGAAGGAAACCCTACAGTATGCTCAGCAAAGTGACAGAGATATCAGGCCAATTCTCGAGTGGATTAAAGCTAATGCTCCCAAACCCAAATGGTGTGATGTTGCAGCGATGAGTACCACCACAAAAAGTTATTGGGCACAGTGGGAGAGCCTGGTGATCCAGGATGGTGTCTTGTGCCGAAAATGGGAAAATGCTCGAGGGAATAGCTGTCACCTGCAAATGGTAGTCCCAAAAATGAAGGTACCAGAAGTTCTACGGCTCTACCACAATGGTTCTTCAGGTGGTCATATGGGAGTAAGAAGGACTCTGTTAAAGATCCGAGAAAGGTTTTACTGGATCCATTGTCGAGAGGATGTGGAGGACTGGTGTCGCAGATGCACCAGTTGTGCAGCGGTAAAAGGACCACACACACGCAGCAGGGGTGCATTGAAAGTGTACAACGTAGGCGCCCCCTGGGAACGAATAGCACTAGATGTCGCTGGGCCATTCCCCGAAAGTGAAAGTGGAAATAAATATTTCATGGTTGTCATGGATTACTTCACCAAGTGGCCGGAAGTCTTCGCCATCCCTAATCAAGAAGCTGCAACAGTCGCTGATAAATTAGTCCACGAAGTCTTCTGTCGGTTTGGGGTACCCTTGGAAATCCACAGCGATCAAGGAAGGAATTTCGAGTCTCAAGTGTTTCAGGAAACATGTCGGGTTATGGGTACTCACAAAACCAGAACCACTTCATACCACCCACAATCTGACGGAATGGTGGAGAGATTTAATCAGACCTTGGAAAGATATCTGGCAAAAGTTGTAGCAAGCAGACAAAAGGATTGGGACAAGCACATACAACCGTTTCTTCTGTCATACCGAAGTGCAGTTCACGAGAGTACAACTGTGACGCCAGCCTTCGCGAACTTTGGAAGGGAGTTAAGGTTACCAGCTGATCTAATAACCGGCATTCCCCCTGATTCACCACGGAGTATAACAGATTATGCAAATGATCTGCGCAACAAGGTGAATGACGTATATGAGCATGTCAGAGAATCAGGCCAACAGATGTCCGAGAGAATGAAAACTCGTTATGATCGGAAGATGAAAAATACTGGCTTCGACGAAGGTTCGCTAGTGTGGTTGCATAACCCAGTGCGCAGCAAAGGAAAGTCCCCTAAACTGCAGGCAAAATGGGACGGGCCGTACCGAATTGTGACCAAGATCAACGACGTCACTTACCGAATACAAAAGGGTATGCGAACTGCACCTAAAATTGTCCATGTAGATCGATTGGCACGATACTACGGGAATAATGATGCTCGGGACGAGCATGTCTAAGGAGGGGGCAGTGTTACGTAGATCGTAAAGTCTAGAAACATCACGCTAACTCCATCTCAGAAAGGGGCAGTGTGACGTAAATCGAAAAGTCTAGAAACATCACGCTAATTCCATCTAAGGACGGGGCAGTGTTAGAAACTACTGGAAATGACACGCTAACGCCATCTGCTATTGAGTAGCAAGTACTACACGAAATTGTACGTAGACGCTACTGCCATCTATTGTTGAATAGTGGGATTAAACAGTTCAATGGAAGTTACTAGAAGCTTCTACGCTGTGGCGGTGTCGAATGTTCGAGAATGTTCTGCTCGGGATATAAATAGCGGATTGTCGGGCCGACAAGCAGTTCGATTTCGGAAGCGAGCGAATACGATTCGAGTGATACAGTAGCGAAGCGAAACAAGTGATTCCAAGTGACGTTTCTTGTAGTTGCGATATTTGTGTTTATTCAATTAAACAGTTTGTGTGTTTTGGTAAATTGGTTTAAATTAATTTATCCCGAACCCCAGCTCGTAACAATAGCTTCATAAATATTTTAACAGTGGAAAAGATAAAAATGCTAACCGTGGATTATCCTTAGGAGATAGACATAGTATTCAGTCGTGGAGTTTTCCCTTTGTCGTTTACGGCACCCACGGTAAGAAGATGGTGCTGTTATTTACATCATAGGATCACACGGAGAAAAGAAAAACATTGTTCTATTTTAGAGCACGGTTTGCGACCCTGATACCCACTGAAGAATTGTTAATCACGGAACCTCTTTTAATTCAACCCAACAGGTTTTTTTTTTTGGGTGGGAAATCATCAAATGTCTTCTCCCGCTCTAGGGTGGAGCGGAAGGGCGTGTCAGACTTTTACTGACTAAAAGCCACCCGTATTCCTTCAGTTGCCCATATGCCAGGGCCACGGTATCTCTTTCGAACAAATCTCGCGACCCTGGCAGAACCCAACATGATAACACGGTCAAAAGTAATTTAATTGATCTTCATATGCTCAAAGGACCGCCCTTCCTATACATTATGGCGCCGAAATTTTTGCATTATGTCAAGGGTCAATTCGACCCAACGTAATTTGAGTTACCCTCGAGGGTCAACCAACGTCTAATAAGGTTTTTTGTCAATATTGCTCGAGGGTATCGGAAAATAATAAGACTTGGTTGGATGGCATTGTGTTACTACGCGTACCTACCTACTTGTGATCTTCCAAGTATGAATATACTTGCATAAGCCTCAAATATAAAACTGTTATTTTAACATTGCAAACAGACACTTCATTTTTATTTATTTGTATGGAAAATGTCTTATTGCACCGTTTGCTTTGTCTTATCCGACCCAGAGAATCAATTTTTCACAGAAAATTCAACCCCCCATTTCGCCCTCTTACAGATGGAATTTCAAAAAACCCTTTCTTAGTGGATACTTAATCTTCACAAAGAATACACCCTCCAAATTTCATGTCTCTAGGACCAGCAGTTTAGGCTTTGCGTTGATACTCGTATATCAGTCAATCAGTCAGTCAGTCACTCAGGACTTTGAATTTTTTATATCGACGGTTGAAAGGTTATTTGATCTAAGGGACATTTGCTGAAAGTTGCAGAAGAGTGATTCAAATTTTGTTTTTTTTCGAATAAAAAATCATTATTAAAGAACTAGTGAGTGGAGTTAGGTAAATATAATACAGTTTTTCCAAATTCCACTCACTAGTTCTTTTATAAGGATTTTTTTCAAACCGTAGTCTCCTGAACAAAAAAAACATACATATCCTTCTTTCGTTTGCATAGTTCAACAGAGTATTTTGCCCATGTCTACTTTAAAGATTTGTGACGTCACTGAGCTACACAAACGTTGCAAGAGCTCTGCTCTCAATCCTTGAATTAAGTAATACCTACTTTTGCAATGGCTGAACAAACCCTAAATCAGATTATCTATACCTGATTTCTACCAATGCAAGCTTTTCAAGTGTCCCACTTTGAAAATTACAGCACATAGTTGCCAAAACAACATGAATAGAGTACGACCAACTTTTCACACTAACTATATTGTAATGTCTGAAAGGCAACTTCTAATTCGATCCGCCATTTTAGTTTCAGTTATAATCCCTATTCAAACGTTTATTCATACTACTAACATTCGAATGTGAAAGTCCCGCGTTGGCGTAATGTGTCGGCTAATGGGCGACGTACGCCGTCAGCAGTGTCGGCGAAACGCAGACTATGCCGACATGTCGAACAAACGCGCTAATCCGGCTGCATTGTCAGGGAATAGTGGAGTGTTTGCCCGTGTTTTGAAATGCTTTAGTTTGTTTGATTCGTTAAAACTTGAAAAACTACCAGCTTTACGGAGTTTTTTGAAAAATGAAACTCGTGTGTTATGATTCCGTTTGCAGATTTTCTCATGCAAAAGAGGAAATGTAGCGAGGAAATATGCTAGCATATGTACGTAATATCCACTAAATAAAAATACCCATTCAAAGTGCCATTTGAACGTGTGAATTGCGCGTCGGCGAAATGTGTCGGTTAATGGCCCTCGGACGCCGACAACGGTGTCGGCGTATTCTGAATGCCGACACGGAGAACAAACTCGCCAATCCCTGTGCATTGTCAGCGAATGTCGAAATGTTTTGTATGTTTTGAGCTTTTCTGAATTTTCCATCATACATCCTAGCTTGGAATCTGGCAGTAGTTTTTCATATAAATGTGTTAGTTTGATTTTTTATTTAAATTGTGTGCCATTGTTAAATTTTCTGAATGTATGTTTTATTTGGATAGTTTGTGACATACTGTGTACATTGAGGTATAACGTACTAACGAACTGGATAAATACTATTTTAACTAGTAGTAGCATGTAAATAAATCGTTCGTTGCATAACGTGGTATTTATTTAAGTAATTGTTAAATAAATTATTAACATTTGGGTTCGAACTCACGACCGTACAGTTCGTAAGTGGGGCCGTTACCTATTGACCACCACTCTCCTTCAGCAGTTGCCTTACTTTGTGTAAATAATGTCATCACCACTGCTCTCAAAATGATGGAAGAAAACATCGTGAGGAAACCGGCATGTCCTAGAAGCGAAAATTCTAAGACATGTGACATCTACCAACCCGCACTGGGCCCGCTTGGTGAGTTACGGCGCACTTCTTTTCTTATACAGGAGACAGGTTTCCTAGCAGTGGGGACAGTAAAGGCTGATTATGATAAATGGTTTTTTTGAGAACAGTTGAAGGCTTGAGGACACCCGTGAGGCACACTGGCACTTTTGTTGTTGGGAATTTTTTCTCTCTATACAAACATAACATAACATCACGTTTTGTTTTCTCGGAGGGATGGGCAGAGCTGTACCTATAGTTCACTCACATTTCGCCAGTTATGTTTAAGTCCCATGTAATAGGGGGCGAGCCTATTGCCATCAACCGGACTCAAATTCAGAGTCCGGGCTGCTACTGAGAAATTCCAGATGGCAAAACCCAATAACACTTTGCCCGACCTGGGAATCGAACCCAGGACCTCATGATCAGCAGTAGTCACTATATATTTTGTTGGTTGTATTTTGTGTTTCACGAACTGTGTCCTAATAAACTTTCTTCTTTCTTTCTTTCCATTAAAACTTCCCTTAACAGTCAGATCATAAGCCATCACAATTATTGCCATGATTTACCACGGGTGTATGCTGCCCATTATACCTACTTATCCATTCCAATCCCTTAATCGCGTTTTATGACACCCCAGAGAAAACAGACGTGACCTACTTATGAGTATACTGTCTCAAAAATGAATTTAGAAACCTTTTTTCTATCTTTACAAAGTAAAGAATTTCTGGTTAGGAAATACCTGTCCACGCTGGTTACCTGCGTTTTATTTTCTAACCAGGAATCATGAGTTCGAAGACACACTTTTAAAAGGCCAATATTTGGATTCAAAAGAGTTTCCATTTCTTGCACGTTTTTCTCCATAGGACCCTACTACTTTCTCCATAAGATCCTACAAATTTTTCTCCATAGGACCCTACTACTACTTTCTCCATAAGACCCTACTATTTTTTCTCCATAGGACCCTGCTACGTTTTCTCCATAGAACCTTAATACTTAGGAATGGGCAACTAGCTCCATCTTTTTAACCAATTTACAACTAAAGAGCGCTATCTTCTTTCAATATAAATTTCAGGACCGTAGTTACGGGTCGTCAGAAGCCCGAAAATCTGACAATCAGTCTTACAGGGCTGTGGTAGTCAAACAGGCAGTCGTTTTATGTCAAATACTGGTAATCAGCTGCATCTGGTTGGACTGGAAGCCGACGCTAAAATAGTTAGGAAAAGACTAGCGGATGATGATAAAGATTAGGACCGGACTCAGAATGGAGGGGTTAAATAAAAGCAGTTCCTCTGCACTACATCATAGGCTTCAAATGAGGTCTCCATTGACTTCAATCGAGCTAAGTTTCTATAGCAATTTCACCGAAACACGCTTTCCAAAAAAGCCGTAGACTAACTGTTTTGCCACAGACCTAAAAGAAACAAAGAACAGAGCAAAAACAAGGCCTAAAATTTTCTCTGTAATTTCGTACGTCGTCACTGAATACATAAACGACATTAAAAAGCAACAAAAACATATACAAATACAAATTATATGCTCCTAATGTGCTTTAATTTAAATTCTCGCTTGCCGCGAATAAATCAGCCACGGACTAGTGTTGGCAGGCGTCTCGGATTCCCGGATCCCGGGGCCCGGGATGTCTCTGAGGAAATGCTACGTGGGTAACACCGGTTCCGCGTTTTCCATTTTGCCAATGAGGGTTGTACGTTCCATTTTAAAAGCGGTTTATTTTTAAACACGAATGTGCTTGTGACGAAATCCTTATGCTAGCTTTTAACACGATTTATTTGGGTTCTATAATAGATTTTTAACCCCCGACGCAAAAAGAGGGGTGTTATAATATAGAGTAGTATGTTGGGTTTATACGGAACGTCTGCTGTTTACTCAAGCCGGTTTTCGTTGGTGTAGAAATATTTCACATTCTAATATTAATCATAATTTTCTTCTACCAGCGGCTTCGCCCGCGTGCAGTTCAGAAATTATCACTCGGGAACGTTTTATCCGGGTTACTAACTATTCTAAAATCCTTTTGGCCATTTTTGCGTGACTTCGCACCCAGGTCACGCATTTCACCGCTGTTTTCAGCTGAATAGTTTATAACTAGGTACCTTCTGACTATTTGACCCGAAAAAAAAATACAAATCATGAAAAACATTTTCTTTTCGGCATTGACTTAAACCTATAGGTATTCATTTTTAATTCTGAATTATTCCAGTTAATCCTGTTTGTGTTAGTTTAAATAGATACTTACCTGCCTTACCTATATTCTGGCGCGCGTTCCGTGAACTGGAGTCTTGTTTGATGGAGTTATTCGAGGATAGAGATTTTCCAAAAATTTCTGTTAAAAACACATTTTTGGACCAAAAGTCAAAAAAATTCTTGAGCATAAACTTCAGTAACGCCGTAGTTAGCTGGCCCGCGTAGAGACGCGTCTTTTGATACCTCGCCCTTGCGCCTAGCAAAAATAGAATTTTGCAACATTTATTATTTATTTATTTAAAATTGGTACATAACACCCTAACAGCTATGATTCGCGAATGCGATGTTAATGAATGTAATTTTTGTTTCTTTTTTTTATACAGATATCTACAAAAAAAAAAAAACAAAAATAGCATCAAACTTTTACATTTATAAGTAAGATAATCCTGTCTATTTATACTGTATGCATGAATTGTTTGCTTAATGAATTCCGACGTCAACGTAGAGAAAAATATTCATCCATTTATATGCGAAAATGCAACGTAAAATTAATCCAACAAAATAATCTTCCACACCAAAAACCGGATTCTGAAAACATACAAAGTTATCCAGCGGGATTTATACTCCTAGCCCGATGTTTGTAGGTAAATATGACATAACAACGAAAATCCCGGGGTTTTACCTCGATTCCCGTATTTTCCATCCCGATGAATTGCATAACCACACTAGCTTTGTATAAACGGATGAGGAATATAACCTAAATAAGTACAGGATGTAGAAATACAGGCGGTATGCTTTTGTTAAACGACCTGAGTGACAAATAAACAAATATGGGATTTAAGGATGACTGCTAGCGGTCGTGGTTTGTCACTTTTTTCGGGGTCTGTAAAAGGTGCGTGGTTTTTATTGCTGTAATTCAATTTATTTTTCGTGGGGTCTCTTTTTTATTTTATTTGAATTATGATGAAAGAAACCTTTAGGGTGTCATCGGCTGACAAACTCTTCTATACGTGATAAGTCTTTAAATTTCCCTTTAAAAGGACAAGGAACAAAACTAGGCAGAGCCTGTACTATGGTAACCAGACAGCTGATAAACATACTTATATATTTCTAAATACATACATATTATAGATGAATTACACCCAAACACAGAACAAATAATCGTGCTCATCACGCAAAGATTTGTCCTGAGTGGGAATGGAACCCACGACCTCAGTCTTAGCAGTCAGGGTCACTAACCACTAGACTTATAGGCCAGTCGAATATTAATAAAATTAAAATATTTTATTTCTGTACGTAACTTTGTAAAAACACATTTACATATCAATCGTATTTTTGGAACTAGATGAGGTCGGCTTTTCCTACCTGACTACCCTGAGCAGAAATGCCGAAACAAACTCTTTTAAATTCCAGAAATTCAATCAGATATTACGAGGAAAGAACCACACAGATTGAGAGGACCTGTCCAGTCAGTACACGCAATATTCAGTCATCTTGCAGCTCAACTCAGAACTCGAGGAGCTCATCAATATCAAAGAAAGGGACATTTGGGTAGGCCGTACACTACTGTAATTGTAGTCGGTATGCTTTAGGTAATATGGTCTACTTTATCTTGACGCTGTAAGTAAGTCCTGTACATTCTAGTTTATATGGTTTTAGGAATAGTTTGTTCAATAATAGTAATTCATTATTTCGACTGCCACTAAAATTTTCAACACTCACCGAATCCTTTATTTTTTACTCTCATAAACGTCGGTTATCGTAATTGCTTTCCGCAAAATGGTGAGAAATTGTTTTTTCAAGTCATTGCTAGCACCCGGTTCTGTAGTAAAGAGGTTTAAAAGGCCATATTTGGCTGTTACCCAAGTGCTACGGTGTTAACTACCGATCGGATTCTCGTTATTTTATTCGTATTGAACTAATTGTGATGGATTTACTGGCAGTGGAACTGGCTTTATTGGAGTAGATTTTATAATATAATAATTATAAAGTTTATTATTTTGGCCAGATCCCATCGTTAAAAAATATCTTAATAATATTCTGCGATAGTCCTGCGCCACAGGGGTTTCTTTTTGGGTGCACTTGCATAGTGCATTCAAGGACAATCGTCAGTTGGTGCCTCCGTATCATTTAACATTGTCTAAGGGGGCCTTTGGGAGTTGGCTTCGGCTCTTCGTACGCCTTCCAAATGGCCGGGTCCCGAAATATATCAAACACATTGAAATAACAAAAGAAATATATTTATTTTTCACATCAAGTTAAAAGTATTAGTCTAGCCCTGGCTCTTGTACACACGGTTACATATCAAGCTATACATTTCCAGTTTTAGCTCCCATTGTATAGGTTTTTCGTTGCAATGAGAAGTCAGCTTATACTGGAAATGCATAGCTTGATATGTCGCCGTGCGTACTAGGAGTTCCTGTATTTGTGCGTGTTCTATTATTATAAGTACTATATATTTCTTAAAAATAAAAACCAACATGTCCTTGAACGAAATAAATAAGTGATACTTACTCCACTTTGCTATAATAACTCAGAGCTTATGTAGTATAAAGTCTATCACATCATTTAATATAACTAAAGGGTTTCGATGGTTTGTCATGCAGTACCACATTATAGGACTATCCACATTGTTCGCCACAATAGCAAACCAGGCAGTTGATACTATCTCATCAGTGACGCCATGACAAATGTCCGCATAAGCGCGTAATAATCAGACACGCCTGTCTCTACGAACATCCCCGACGCACCGCAAAAGCGTGGTAACCCTAACATAACCCAGAAAGCGTTGCTATATTGGATACGAAGAGCATTGTATGGGGTTTTAAACCAACTGCGTGACGGCAAACACAGGGTTATGTTTTTCATGCGTAGATATCTATGTATACCACGTAGAGATTCACATGCAAGATATCTTTTTAAAGCTTTGTGCACAAGTAAAATTGCACAAAGGCGGACATAACGCCTGAGGCATTTTCCCAAGTATTAATAATAGGTCTTTACCTATGAAAATGCCGTTTTGTATGAAAAAAATTAAACGATTTTTCATGTATTTTTTATTTGTATTAATCGAAATAATCACCTATGCAATCAATGCATCTTTGCCAACGCAGTGGCAGTTTATTGATGAGCTTCTTAAAAAAATCAGCTGGAAGGAAGGCAACAAATTCTTCAAAGGCATTTTGTACTGCCTCTCGGGTATTGATTTTTTTTCCCGCCAAGAAGTTACCAAATTCTGGAAAAAGTAGTATTATGTAGGCGCAAGGTCTGGTGAGTAGGGCGGATGACGGAGAGCTTCCAACCCCAGTTCTTGCAACTTGGAGACCGTCTGCTGTGCAGTATGAGGTCGCGCGTTGTCATGCAGGAGCAGCGGAGACGAGCGATTGACCAATGCTGGTTGGAGATGTGCCAGCTTCTCCATCATTGAGTTCAGTTCTTCACAATACACATCTGCAGTAATGCTCACCCCGTTTGGTAAGAAGCTGTGATGAATCACACCGGCGCTAGACCACCAAACAGTGACCATCACTTTTCTAGGGGTAAGTTTTCGTTTTGGGCATTGTTTAGGTGCTGAACCAGGATCCAACCAATTTGCTGAGCGCTTGCGGTTATCAAACAGAATCCATTTTTCATAGCAGGTAAAAATGCGGTTAAAAATTCCTTCATTTGTGTGTCTGTTGAGCAGTGCAAGGCATGTCTCGACGCGTACTTCTCGCTCGCGATCATTGAGTTCGTGGGGCACCCATTTGTCAAGCTTTTTTACCTTGCCAATTTGACGCAAATGGACCAATATTGTTTTGACGCTAACGTCGAAAGCTGCTGCTAATTCAGCCGTAGATTGTGTATCATCAGCTTCCACAATCGCCTTTAATTCGTCATTGTCGACCAAAGTCTTCGGACGACCGCGAGGTTCATTTTTCAGGTCGAAATTTCCAGAACAGAAGCGAGCAAACCAATAACAGGTGGTACGTTGGTTTGTAGTGTTAGCTCCGTAAACGTCGTTGATGTTGCGTGCCGCTTGTGCCGCGTTGCTGCCACGACAGTGCTCATATTCCATAATTACTCGAATTTTTAACGTATCCATGATGACGAAAAAGATTGAAATGCGATGAAAATGTAACACTAATCAATAAACAAATGACTACTTTTGGAAAAAGAATTCCATGTTTTTAAAATAAAATTAATTTGAAATTAGAATTCTTAGACATACAATAGTTATTTGTTATACAAGAGTGCAAAGTTGCTTTTTAACCGCGTGCTCAATTTTGATGACCGAGCAAGCGAAGGATTCTAAAATTGAATCACGAGCGCAGCGAGTGATTCAAAATTAGAATCCTGAGCGTTAGCGAGGGAATCAAAAGAGCACGAGGTGAAAAATCTTTGCACTCGAGTGCAACACGTAACTTTTCATTCCACCTCAGCGAGGAAAGAGTATTTTTAATCTTCAATATCTGAGTGGAAAAGCCGTTTTTATTCTCTAGAGGATAAAGTAAATTGAATTTAGAACATCGTGTGCACTATCACAAACTTAGTGCACACGATGTTCTAAATTCAATAATAATATTGAAATAATAATATTGAAATAATTAATATTGAAGATTAAAAATACTCTTTCCGAGATGGTGGGATGAAATAGTTATTTGTTATACAAGAGTGCAAAGTTGCTTTTTAACCGCGTGCTCAATTTTGATGACCGAGCAAGCGAAGGATTCCAAAATTGAATCACGAGCGCAGCGAGTTATTCAAAAATTAGAATCCTGAGCATTAGCGAGGGAATCAAAAGAGCACGAGGTGAAAAATCTTTGCACTCGAGTGCAACACGTAACTTTTCATCCCACCTCAGCGAGGAAATAACTAAATGCAAAAAAAGCATTTACAATCACAAGATACTTTTATTTCAGTTTAGGTATTAATATTTATTAGGTACTACATTATGATAGGTAAGTATTACAGAATTATCTTTAAATTATTTCAAATAATACTTAGGTATAATTAAGAAAAATTGAAAGTAAAGTTGCTACAGCTGCCTAAGTAGAGTGTAATATTTTTGTTAGTGACGTGAAAAGAAAATGGGGCGCGCAAAGTAAATTAAAAAAAGTACACCAATAAGGTTCCGAGTCTGAGTTTTTAACAAATTACAAAAAGGTTGTATATGATAAATTCGGCACCATGGAGGTAGAAGTAAATAGGTTTAATGATGTTTTGAATTTACAAACTTAGTGCACATGTTCTAAATTCAATTTACTTTATCCCCTAGCGGATAAAAACGGCTTTTGCACTCAGATATCGAAGGGCAAAAATACTCTTTCCGAGATGGGGGGATGAAAAAATTATTTTGATTTGAAATGGCCAGTACTGCAGAACCTAAAGACCTAATATATTGCATTTTACCGACTGGATTTTAACTTATGAGGTATCTATCGACTCGCCGATTCATTTGATTCGCCTGGTGGTTCAAGCTTATTGTTTATAAAAACTAAGTCGTAGGTACAGACGCCACCAGGTCAAGCTACCCGAAACTGTCAATTTTTCCCAATGAACCTTGAACCTAATGCTCTAGAAATAAAGTCGAAAATCTATCAAAGAAATCTGACAGATTGTAGTAGCTTGATGTGTTGGCGTCTGTACCATTTTAGGTATCTTAATAAAAGCCGTAACACAGTAATAAAAAATAAAAAACTGAACTATTACTTTGAGTGTGATAAATAGCACCCTAATTGCATTACATTCAATAACAATCGGAGGGTTCATCAGTTCGATAATTTTGTACGCATAACAACGTAAATAATGCAATGAACGTTGCTCAGTTTTCAAACTGAAAGACTGTGTAACGCAATCATCCCGCTAAGGGGGGTAAGGACGGGGGGAAAGGGGGGTAAAGTCAAGGGTTAAGGTTGTTTGCAAAAATACTAGCTGCCAGCAATAACTATTAACAGCAATTTTTAATTTTTAGAAGCAACCATCCATCCAACATTTGCGGTAACTTTCCATAACGAACTTCAGAGGCAATCAGTATTATAATTTATTAAAATCAATCTACAAAGCCTCCGCTACGAATATTAATATCCATCTACCCTCCACAGCTCGCCTGAAAATTCCTGAAAATCATAAATTAAACGAACATCTGTAGTCTCGTTTGCTTTTTAACGAACACTTTTAAAGGCTGTTTTTACATAATTATGCGGAACCCGACCCACGTGATTACGGTCTACTCTTGACGCTGTAATCAGGGACCCCAAAAGGTACTAAAAGCCTGTTTTATTCAGCAAGGTGAAAGGGTTTTAAAGCCTTTGTTTACAAAGAAAAGTACTTTTTATAAGTGAAATTCTAAGAATGGGATGGTTGTGCTTAATTTTCTTTAAGTTAAAAGATTAATTTTCGGACATTTTTATGAAAAAAAAAAACAGTTGTGGGTAATTTTAGATCCTTTGTTTAAGTTTTCAAAATGTGGGTACTTTTAACGTTTAGTGGATACTTTCATGCCCCTAACATTGGTTTGAAATTCGAACGCTGCGTCGTTCTAAATTCGCTAGTATTTACTTTTGAAAACAAATGAGTTCGCTTCAAATTTTCGCGGTCACTTGATTGAGGATTGAACTTTATGGCACCTCCTAACAATCGGCGATCATAGAAGATTGCCTGCGAGAACAATGGAGTATAGGGTTTACTCGAGTTTAGTCGTCGATCATCGTGTATACTCGCCATTATGATCATGAGTTGTCGGTTTTTCGGACACGCATCAAAGTAAATTTCGGCTAGTTGCGTGCCCACACGATTACCGGTCATCGCTGATTCTGAAGAAGAGCTTTACTGAGCCCATTGGGAGCTTTTCTGGCAACTATACAACTTGGAAGACTATTTATTACGAAATGAATACACTGTTTACCTGAATTAACACATCGAAGGTACTTTTAATCCCGGTAGTACGTTCCTGTGAGATATTTTCCGACAATTACCCCCGTAGTTGTCGGAAAATATCCTGCGAAGACGCATCATAAGTAAAAAATCTTGCTACTTTCCACGGTTTTCTGATAAATCATCTTTGTTATGATTTGTGGTTTCAAATTAACCCCTTTCCATAACCGATTTCTATATACATTTTATTGTAATGCGGTAAGTAGGGCAACCAGTACAGTTCTCATTTGATTGATTACTTGTGGTTTTTGCGTTGTTCTGAATAATACTGAATTCTTTTGTTCGGGAGTGCCAACGATCAGACTTTATTGTCAGTTTTTATTGTTGAGATTTGGGTAAAGAAACCTGGGCTTTTAATAATTTTTTGCCATTAATGAATACATTGTGCAGCAATTATATTTATATTTTGATAATTATAAACTTCCCCCTTTTGTAGTAGTAGTATTCAAATTTAGAGTAAATTCTCTTTTCTTGACAAAGATTTAGCTAATATAATGGGTTGGTCACACAAAATATCTAAATATTATTATATGTGTGATAGTTTGTATGTTTGCTACTCAATCACGAAAAAAGGACGAACGGATTTGAATGAAATTTGGCACACCGATAATTTATAACTGATATTTCCAGTGGGATAATTTTTGACCTCCACACGGACGAAGACGGTAGCAAAAGCTATTAGTTAATCATTAAAAAAAATAATGATGATTATACAATCAAAATATCCATCAGAAGACAGGTTCTTCTTGCTGATAATACTTTACGTTTTAATATTGAACTCAACAAGAGAAAAAAGCTGAGTAACTAACTAAAAGATTTCAACAAAATAAGGTTACGTTCGCACTCTACAACTCAGTCTTCATTTGCAAATCTTCCCTCCTGTTTCACACATAAATAATAAATTCATGTCTAACAAGGAGTATAACTCACCTAAGTTCCTACTTAGTAGACGGTTACACTAATGTATCGTGTATAAGCGAATGAGTCGAACACTATGTCACACAATATGTCAGTTAAACAGTGTACTACTCACAAAACTGTTGACGATATCATTCTAAGTGTGTAAACATAATGAATAAAACATTTTACTATGTATTGGGCTGGGCTCAGACTTAAGAGAATAAATAACATTAAAGTCATCATCGTCATCATCAATCTTCGGCTGATTCTGTGTTTCCCGCATCCAGCGTATTCTTGCGCCCTTCAAAATGTCATTGGTTCACCTTGTAGGATTTCCCTCACATGGGGGAGGCCGTCTTTCGGCTGAAAGGATGCTGATGATGAAGCAACTATTTACATACTTCTATGGGAATTCATTGTCAATTAAAATAATAAATAGTTTTCATTTACCATGTTGGCTTATCCTACTTAAAACGCATAGGTATTTTGTAAAAATTGTCAATTCAGACCAAGTTATTATTCAATCAACCGATCCTGAAATAGCTACAATTATCTTCAAGCAAAACTTTCAAGCAAGAGTGATCGTTTACCGCAAACATTACCCACAGGATATGGAAATAATGAGCTAATTTCGTGAACAATTGCCCATGTATTGCTCATTTGTACAGGCTAACATTGCCCGCAATTTGCTTAGATCATTCCTGGCTATTTTCTTCAGCTTATATTTGTTGGAATGAAAATATAGTCGTTAGTCTAGCCTTGTTTTGTTAGCACTTTGGGATAATGAGACCTTAGGAATATCAAAGAATATACTGGCACAAAACACGGACGATTTCAAACAAGATAAATTCTACAACCGTTATCAGAAAACCAGAAATGGTAATTTAGTACCTCATATAAGCAGTAATTACGTTGATCCCTTATCACTAAAACTCGATATTAATAACCACTAACAAAGTCACATTTTTTTATCTAAGCGGTTTTGAATTTTCGTAATTATTATAATTTTAAAACTACTTGAGACGTTTTGCATAAAACCTTTACTCCAAATTCTATGAATGGCCCGCCTGACGCTGCGAGGGCGATGACCGGACGGCACGAGCATGGCCGCGGTGTCTCGGGCCGTAAAAAATAAGAAGGAGCCAGTATTTCTTATGTGCGTCAAATAATTCATAAATATTAAATTTAAAAAAAAACCTTAGAAAAATTTTTTTTTCGTTGCTATAGCTTCTTTACCACCTACAGGTGTACCTCTTAAAATATTTCGTGTATGAATAGATACACCTTATATAATTTAAACCAGTATACTTTCCCCCCCTTTCTCAAGACATAAATAATCAGCCTGTAATGTTCTCACTGCCTGGACACGAGCCTCCTCTCGGTGAGAGGGAGTGGGCCGTAATCCACCACGCGGGCCCAGTACGGGTTGGTAAATGTCACATGTCTTCGAATTTGTCGTTCTAGGACAAGCCGGTTTTTTTTTCATGATGTTTTCCTTCACCGAACCTGCGACCTACCGTGACTAAGTCGCAGCCATTACCACTGGGCCATCACTGCTCCTAGCTCATCATTATATTTACAAAACCTCAATGAAATACATTACTTGGTATATAATGTAAACCTGTTATACTTTCACCCTATTTCACAAAATACAGAACACTAATAGACAAGTACAGAAGGGCAACTTCATACAACGAGCGAAAACTCACGGACACTTTGGCACTCATCACATAGAGCTAAACAGCTAGTGCCAATCGCGAGTGCGCTTGCACTCGGCAAGCGCACTCGCGATTGGCACTAGCTGTTTGATATTGCCGTACGTACGCGTCTGTGTTTATCGCTTATTAGTCAATTTGCACGAATTCAATTGCCCGAAATTGGTGAATTGATATATGAATTTACTAGTCGGCAATAAACACGTTTTATACCTTTTACAAGTAATTAAGTTTGTGTCATCATTCATCATTTCAGCCGCAAAACGTCCACTGCTGGACATAAGCCTCCGCCAATTTGGGGGGATTTGCCATAATCGCCACGCTTGGCAGGCGGGTTGGCGATCGTAGTATGGTGGTGAAATGCATAGAGAAAACTGCTGCCCATTCTCTAGTAAGTCCTTTAGTCGCCTTCTACGACAACCACGGGAAGAAATGGGGTGATGCCATTCTTTACGTCCGGCATCACACGGGACCCGCCACCACGGGGTTTGTGTACTTTTTCTAAACTGTGCGCTTTTTCCATATCGTTTTATTCAAAACGTGCAAATTAAATTGATAATTCCAGAAAAACATTCATATTATTATATGTACATATTTCTGGAATTATCAATTCGCACACATATATTTTAATTTCGTGAAATACATATATCGTGTGAACGGACTACTAAGCCAAGTCTGTGTGCGCTTGTTTTCTTTCATTGTACGGAGCCGGCCTTCCGTTCCCAATCTTTTTTATGGGACAAGGGTCGATTTAGTCTCGGTTAGGGTACAAATGGCCCAGTAGTTCACTTAAATACTAAGATTAGGCCACGTTACCGGTCACGGTACCGTGTGGTGCCGGACATAAAGAATAACACCACCCCATTCCTTCCCGTGGGTGTCGTAAAAGGCGACTAAGGGACTTACTAGGGAATGGGCAGCAGCGTTCTCTATGCATTTTACCACCATACTGCGATCGCCAACCCGCCTGCCAAGCGTGGCGATTATGGCAAAGCCCCCCAAACTGGGGGAGGCCTAAGTCCAGCAGTGGACGTCTTACGGCTGAAATGATGATGATGATGAGGCCACGTTAGGTCTTGTAAAAGGGCCCCGAGAATCTAATTAGTACGTAGTCGCTGAGAAATTTTGACATGTGTGGTAAGTTTGTGTAAGATATATTCTGTTTAAGTTTTCTTTGTGTTAAATACTTACAAACATATATGACTCAAACAATCTTTTCAAGAGAATAGGCAAAAACTACCGATAGTCACCTGCTGCGATCCTTATTTATAATTCTCCTTTTGCCTCGTTTACGTTCATGTATCGGGCAGTGGCGAAGGGTGATTTTATTAGAGAGCTAAGCCGGAGCAAACAAAATGCTTACCTAGCCCGGACGTGGCGCACGCAGTCCAGTTACTTAAAATCTGTGACTGACTTCCTGGCTTCAGTCTTCTACAAGCAGATGTCTTCAGTCCACCTTTACTATACGTGTAAGCACTGGTGATTGAAACAGTGCCTTGCAAGTATAATTAAAGTCTACCAGTCAGCCATTGATATTTATCGTAAAGGGAAACATTAAAATGTTTGAAAAACCCATCGCGTCTTTTGTAGTTTAGTCATATCTGGTCGAGCACGACCTAACCTAATTATGTGTTCCTTATTTTCAAAACTTAACCTTGAAAAGCATGTTTCCTCACGAAGCAAATAATCTGTCACACAACAATCTAAAACTATTAATGCCGCCATCCTACTAATACTCGTAACTTTTCAAATCTACTCTAAAAAAGTAATTTCAACTTGCTGATCTATCGACTTACCACAAATTCCTAATTGCGAACGCACAATTTCACAACAAACTCACAATGATCAAATTCTAATTGTTGCACTAATACTACCACACTAATATTATAAATGCAAAAGTAACTCTGTCTGTCTCGCTTTCCTGCTAAAACTACTCATATAGTATTAGTATAGATTGACCAAAAAATGTTGACGTGTAAATGTGTCTTATAAGATCTACTTACAGAAATAAACATTTCATTTCAGTGATGATTCATGTACCTAAACGAAATCCAAATTGACTTTTCCAAGTATAAAAGTCTGTTCAAAATAATAAGTCACCAGAAAGTTTAATACTACATATACCGAGCTGAAATATTTCCACATCCGTCTTATTTTAATATGAATGTGCCGGGAATTTAGCGTATTCAGAGCGAAATTAGAGTATACGCCATGTTTTATACCGCAAAGAGAATATATCAACTGTAATCTAAACCTGGGTTTGCTTGCACAGCTGTAATTATGTTGGAGTTTGTTTTATTTAAATTAAAAATAAAAAGAAAATTGTTTATCTATGCAGCTTTTTCAGTACCTACCTGAAGCAGACGCATTTATTATTAATAGCTTGAAATGCAGACACCGACAGATTTATACTGCAGCATTTAACGTATCTATACTAATATGATAAAGTTGAGAAGTTTGTTTGTTTGATTGTTTGGTTCAACGCGGTAATCTCAGGAACTACTGGTTCGAATTAAAAAAATCTTTTTGTGTTGAGTAGCCTAGTTATTGAGGAAGGCTATAGGCTATATAACATCACGCTACGATCAAAAGGAGTGGAACGAAAAATGAATGAAAACTGGCAGGCAATTCATTGCAACGGGAAGAGTCAGGGGAGCAAAAATTTGTCGCGGACGAAGTCGCGGGCAGAAGCTAGTAAATTATAAAACAGACATATATACATAAAATCTCGCCTTTTTCTCATGGGGGAAGACAGAAACTACGGTACGCCACCTACTACGATCCTTAAATAATTATTTTGCCTCGTTTAGGTTCATCTATCTGGTCATACTCGCACGCCGGTTGTGAGTACTACATACATAAAAAAGATTAGACTTATAAAATAGACTAAGCTATGCTTGCCGCAATTGGTCCGTGGATGGGTGATCTTCCTGTCCTATCCATCTTTACATACCAAGACACCTCCGTGCCTCGAAAAGCACGTTAAGCCGTTGGTCTCGGCTGTCATACGTGAACACAGTCATAACGGGTCATCAGAAACCCGAAATTCACAACCAATCTTACCAAGGGGTATCTTATTACCCAATGACTGGGTTGTGGAGGTCATAAAAGCGGTCGATCCATGTAAAATACTGGTATACCTTTTTTTTTTCTGGATGGGTAATCATCAAATGACTTCTCCCGCTCTGGGCGGAGCGGGAGGGCATGTCAGACTTTTACTGACTAAAACCCACCCGTGTTCCTTCAGTTGCCCATGTGCCAGGGTCACGGTATCTCTTTCGAACAATCACGCGACCCCGGCAGGATACTGGTATACCTGTATTTGGTTAGACTGGAAGCCAAAAATCCGAAGAAATGTAACATCTACCAATCCCACACTTGACCCACTCGGTTCCATTTTCTCTACGCAATTAGTTACTTGGCTAGATAGACATATTCCACCATTATAAGAGATGCCTTATGTAGGTTTTTTAGGAAAATACCCCCAACACGGTCAAAATTAGTTCAGTTAAAATTAGTATCGTGTCGTAGACAATTCACAGTCTTATGTTAAAAACCTACTAGATTTCTGGTATGAAATTGGGACTACGTGAGCCCGACTCTCTCTTGGCTGTTTTATTTTTAAATATATTTAATTACTAAACCTGCATCCATACGAAAGTCTCATATTGTACCTTCTTCTAAACCATCCCAACGCTAGGAGTCGTTCTAAAATGCTAATCCTCCAACCAATTTCCACGTAAAGGGCTTATCCTCGAAAAAATCCCTAAAACCGGCTAATGAGAACGAACTGACAACACCTAAAGTCATATTAGGGATCGTCCCAAAGACACGGATTATACTTTATCCCACGTTATCCTGTCCAATTAGCCCAGCCGTGGGACGCTGCATGGCTTCCCATAATTTCACGTCGAATTATTGAACAAGTAAATTCGCTTGTCGCTATTCAAGGGACTGAGGATTTTGGGGGTAAATACATACGTGCTTCGTTTTACGCGTGGATTACTACGGAAAAGGTCATCATTACAATAACCAAGGAATTGTGAAATGTGCTTTATTTTATCGGCTTTGTTGTTGACTGTATACAGGATCAAATTTTTTTAAATTTTAATATCACTGAAAAATCTTAAATCAAATCAAATATTTTATTTCACAGAAACCTACATGGGCACATAACATAACATCACGCCTTGTTTCCCCGAAGGGTTGGGCAGTGGTATACTTGTAGTACACCCACATTTCGCCTGTTATGTTCAAGTCCCATGTAATAGGGGGCGAGCCTATTGCCATCAACCGGGCACAAATCCAGACTCCGGGCTGCTACTGAGAAATTCCAGATGGAAAACCCAATAACACTTTGCCCGACCTGGGAATCGAACCCAGGACCTCAAGCTCAGCAGTAGCGCTTGCTACCACGAGACCAACGAGGCAGTCGACCTCACAGAAACGTCAGACGCTAGGTGCACGATTCCAATTTGTTGATTCCTATGGAGAAGAGCCGGCTAGAAACTCCACGGTTACTGGTTTAAAAATAATTTGCTTTTACAACGGTTTCTATTATAGTGTTAATATGTAAGTATGGGAGGACGGTGGACAATGTATCTTATAAGTAACATCACAAAAAAAAAAAACAATCATTTTTGTGGATCTCAGCAGATTCACTAAACAAGGCGCCTCAGCATTTTTCCTACCAAATTTTCAAGGATTTTCTCACAATCATTTTCCCCCGCTTATCGGAAATTTCAGTCGAACTGTCACGGCTGTCATTTGGCCGCGTCAGCCAATCAGCAACCGTAGGCTGCCGAAATTGGGTAACAAGAGAGAAAAGGAACGTTACGTGAGTTTACCTATATTTTTCCAACAGTCTCACAGGTAAAACTGAGGTTAAGGTACGCTAGCCGGGGTCCATACATTACATAGAGTAATTGTTACGTAGTTGCGAGTGCATTCGCTGCAAATAATGTTCGCAGCAACAATTCAGCAGTTCGTGTCAGCACTGATAAAAAATTCAAAACCAATAATCCCAGAGTATAATTCGAGTTCACTTTGGCACTGCTTGTGTTTCCTACGCGTGTGATTGTTTTAAGCGCATTTAAACAGCAGTTCGGTTGTGTAAAACCGGAAAAAACAATTTGTGATTTTAATAACTATTCTGTGTTGCAGTTACTTGTTAGTCACTTTGTTCCGCCGGTACCCCCAAAACGTGTCACTTTTTACAACTATTGACAAGTGTAACCACAGATTGTACAGTGAATCAATTATTTGCTGAGTAGCAGGCGCCATCTATCGTAGCAAAAGAGCCGTAGAAAAGCGTGCGCCATCTATTAGTGCCTGGCCGTACTATGGTGAAGTGTGCAGCCTGCGGCAGATTCCTATCGGCAAAAGGGGGCGCTACGTGTAGCAACTCGGCGTGCCACAACCGATACCACCTTGCTTGCTTGCTGTTGCCTGATCCTACTCAGATCAGCAGCGACTGGTTGTGCCCTGAGTGCAGGAAGAAGTTGCCCAGGGGAGATAACAGTGCCACACCCGTAAAGGACCTGGGTAGTGGTCCGCCTGTAATTTATGCAGCATCGTCGACAGCGGCGGTAACCCCTAACGAGTCGGGATCCGCGGTAGATATTGTTACGGCAGCGGCAGCAGCTCCGGTTGCGGCACCAGTCAAAGGCGCCATGATCAGGTCACCGGTCGCGGCGACTCAAGTTCGGGGCACAGTGACCAAGCCCCCCGTTGCCGAGGCTAAGGTTCTGTCTCGGGCTAGTAGCGAGCAGGGTGCTGATGGGGAGCCCTCGCCAGATACACAGCTCACCTTGCGCGAGGAAATAAGGCTCTTCCGATCCGAGCTGAGGGAGGTGCGCGATGAAATGAGAGAATTTCGTCGTGAGATGGCCGGACTACACTCATCGTTGGGCGTCTGTACTGAGCGGGTTGATAGCCTGGAAGCCCGCATTGAGGCTTTAGAAAGTCGGCAAAGTTCTGCAGTGCCGGACGGCAAAGTAAGCCAGCTCGAGCGCGTGGTGTCGCAGTTACAGCTTGATCTCAACGATCGGGAGCAGGAACTACTTGGCTCCGACCTCGAGATCACCAACATCCCGGAGACTTCTGGGGAGAACGTGTTGCACACGGTCGGGCTGGTGGCGGCAAAGCTTGGGGTGACTCTCGACGAGCGGGACATAGTGTTCGCGCAACGGGTGGGCCCACGAGCCGAACGGGAGCCACAGACAGGCTCGCCGGGCGGCGCCAGTCCGGGCGGCGGAGCGAGCCCAGGGGGAACCGCGGCGGGGCCAGCGCGAGGGCGGCGCATCGTAGTGCGCCTGGCGCGCCGCGCACTGCGCGACGACCTGCTGCAGAGCGCGCGCGTGCGGCGCGGAGCCACCACCGCGGACCTAGGACTGTCCGCACCCCCGCGGCGCTTCTTTCTCAACGAGAGGCTCACTAAAACAAACAAGTATTTGTTTTATCGCGTGCGTGAAGCTGGCAGCCGTCTCGGGTGGAGGTATACGTGGACGAAGTTTGGCCGCATCCTGGCTAAGCAGGGTGACGGCAAGCCCACCCACTGCATCCGTTCGGAGGAGGACCTTGCGCGGGTTTTTGGTGGTGAAGTGTCTACGACTAAGGAAGTGTGATGGTTTGGCACCTATCAATCACAGTATTGTGTGTAACAATGTTACTGATAACCAGTACCTATTATTTTTTTTATTTGTTTTGTTCACATCTAGTTTTTTAAGGTTGTCTTGTGCGAGGCCAGCTGTTTTCCTGTTTCAGTATACTTTGGTTTCTTCTAGTGGCCCAGCTGCCCTGCAGATGACTATCAATGTACATTTTGTACGAATCCCACTTCCACTTATATTTGTCACCACTTATATGTTTATTATGATATATTTATTTTTACAGACTATCCACATTATTACACTTTGGCTCATTAAGTATTTTTATGCAATATATTCAATGCTTCACTTGCTATCATTAAAAATTACCTCCAAGACTATGTACCACAATATATTTAAACATTACATAATAATGCAAAACTCTACTCTTATTATGGTATACACCATTTATAAAAATGAATAAGACAAAAAATCTAGCCGTTGGGTTATTTAATGCAGGGTCTTTAGGATCGCGCCATGAGGAGTTTCTAGTCGCTATGGATAACCTTTCGGTAGACATCATGGCTATAAATGAGACCTGGCTCAGCCATGGCGAGGAGGGTCGCGCGCCGACTGTGCCGGGCTACCGGCTGCGGCACGTGCCGCGCGCGCGCACCGTGCGCGGCGGCCGCGGGGGCGGCGTGGGCTTCTACGTGCGCCGTGGGGTGCGCGTGCGAGCCGCGCCGCACCCGCCCGCACCGCAGGTCGAGCAGATGTGGCTCCGGCTCAACATCAACTCGCAATCAGTCATCATAGGTACAGCTTACAGGCCGCCTTGGCTCGATGTAAATGTTTTCCTGGATGCGATTACTGATTCACTCTCCTCCTTTGCAAGCGCGGATAAGGTTATCTTGCTTGGCGACTTTAATATTAATGTGTTGAACCAAACTGACAACAAATCAAAGTTACTGAATAATTTTATACACAGCTGCAACCTTAGACAAGTTGTTACTGAGCCAACCCATTTCACAGATCATAGTGAAACTTTAATTGATGTTGTGTGCACAGATGCTCGTGTATGTGGGGTCTCTGTATCACATATTCCAGAGCTTGGTCACCATGCAATTATATCGGTGGAATTAAACTTTAAATTGGAGAAGCCTTCCCCCCGCTGGATTTCTTATAGACCACTCAAAGACATCCTCCCTGAATTCTTTAATGACGACCTAAATAAAATGGATTGGGAACATATTGAAAGTCTGGAAGATGTGAACACCATGGTGGCGACGTTCAATCAATATGTCTTGGCACTTTTTGATTTACACTCTCCCCTTAAGAAAGTCTTAATAAAAGAGAAATCTTATCCTTGGATAACTGATACTGTCAAGGAAATGATGAGACTGCGTGACAAGTACCACTCGAGGGCCAAAACTACGAAATCCGAACATCATGTCAAATCCTACAAAGAGTTCAAATACCTTGTTAGAGCTGCTTTTGATAGTGAGAAATGCGCATATTTTAAAACATATATTAATAACAATATTAAACAACCTAAGAAGTTATGGAGTCACATTAAGTCAACTA
This sequence comes from Aporophyla lueneburgensis, assembly GCA_932294355.1. NCBI lineage: Eukaryota > Metazoa > Arthropoda > Insecta > Lepidoptera > Noctuidae > Aporophyla > Aporophyla lueneburgensis. Next base: position 15,732,683 of record OW028759.1, read on the forward strand.
TAGCCACTTCAAAGAAACCAGAGCATAGTCTGCCACATTTCTGTAATAACCCTGAGTCTATCAATCAACACTTTTTGGATGTACCGGGCAGTGGTGAGGTTACTGCTGCAGATTTAACTTATTTTGAGAACCATAGACATGACAATAATCACTTCCACCTTGAGCCGGTTCAACAGGATGTGGTGCTGCGAATCTTGCGTAGTCTTAAATCCAATGCGCAGGGCTCTGACCATATTTCACTGGAGATATTGATGCTAACACTTCCTCGAACACTTGCAGTCATCACAGCTATCATTAACAGATCCATAGTCACATCTTCATTCCCTGATCTGTGGAAAATGGCAATAGTTAGACCAATTCCTAAAGTACCTAACCCCACTAGTTTAAAAGATCTTCGTCCAATTAGCCTACTGCCATGTCTGTCCAAGATCCTAGAAAGGGTTGTCTCTGACCAACTCAGGGAATATCTAGAACGCCATAGGATTTTGCCACTGGCCCAATCTGGATTTCGCAGAGCCCACAGCACAGCAACAGCTCTCCTGGACGTAGTTGGGAACATTCTGGAAGCCAGAGACCAAGGTATGGGAACCCTACTTGTCCTACTGGATTTTTCACGTGCTTTCGACTCCATCAATATTTCACTTCTTCTCTCCAAGCTGTCTTACTATGGGTGTGACCCCGATACAGTTAAATGGTTTGAGAGTTACCTGAAAGATCGTTCACAGTTTGTTCAAGTGACAAGCGACAACGGAGACACAGTGTCATCTAGCGTGAAGCGTGTAGACAGGGGCGTACCACAGGGATCGATTTTGGGCCCGCTTCTCTTCATTCTGTACAGTGCAGACATCATCAATTGTTTGGTCAACACCAAGTTCCACCTCTACGCCGATGATCTGCAGCTGTACCTCTCTTTCCGCTCCCAGGATGCTTCTGAAACTGTAAACAGGGTAAATGAGGATTTAGAGAGAATCTCAGCTTGGTCTAAGAGAAACTCTCTGGTCCTCAATCCAAGTAAGTCCAAGTACATTGTGATGGGGTCTAGAGACTTCCTGAACAAAATGCTTGCTTGCAACTTGGACCTCAGGATAGATGGCTGTGGTGTGGAGAGGGTTCTGGAAGCTCGTAATCTTGGGGTTGTATTTGACGGGCAGCTACACTTTGAAACTCACTTATTGGAGGCCGTCCGCAACTGCTTCTACCGACTCAAACTCTTATATCGTGTGCGTCCCTACATAAGTGTGGATATGCGTGTCATGCTATGTGAGTCACTTGTTCTATCCAAGCTTAACTACGCTGACACTGTGTATGGGGCGTGCATTCTCGGTAGAACAGAAAAACTAATCCAGCGGGTACAGAATGCTTGCGCAAGGTTCTGCTACAATGTCCCACCACGATCCCACATCACCCCTTTTTTAAATAAGGGTAATTTGATGAGAATGTCAGCACGCAGAAAGCTTCACCTGGCTACCCTACTCTTTGGCACTATTCTCACTCAGAAACCAGATTATTTATACAAGAAGCTGTCTTGGTCGCGCGATGTTAACAAGATTAAAACTAGGGCTTCCTCGTACCTCATGTTAGCCTCATCGCACAGAACTGCTGCATTCCGTGGTAGTTTCAAATTTGCTGCGTCTCGTTGCTGGAACGACTTGCCACCACCTTTTCGTGCTATAAAAACAGTTGGCACTTTTAGATATAAGTATAAACAACACTTGTTACGTATACAAAAGGAAACTGGTCAATAAACTCACCCTGGGACTGCACGCAGTTAGTATTGTTCAATCTTTTCCTCTTCACTATAATATCATATATCTTATATTATCACATCACAGTTACATTATTTATTATGCACCACTTTCCTGTCACAGCATTATTCACACAACTATAATTTATTCTAATGCTATGTTTTGGTGGCCGTCCATGGCGTGGTAAATTAATCTGTGTTAAGGTATGAATTTCCTGTTTCTTGTGTAGTTATAATTTCAGTATATTACAAAGTACTCTGTGGTTATAATTTAAAAATTTTGTAATCTGACATTAGAGGTAATAATTACATCACCTGCGCCGGCGTCCCTTCGTTTGTCATAGACCTTTTTTGGTTCTTTTCGTCCCTCTTTGGGACAGGAAAGTTGTCATAGACCATAGATTATTGTCTGTGGCATTGACAAGCGATTTTGGAGCGTCGGGTCTGGGTAGATTGTATAATTAATTAATAGGTAATACGGTTTTATTTATTTATATCTTAAGTGTATTTTATCAATTGTTTAATTTTTATATTTAATATTGTTTTTTTATTTCTTTATTGTGGGATTATTTTGTCTCGTCCGTAAGTGTGTCCGTGGCATCACAGTGGGCCCTATCAGAATACCAGCGCTGCGGTAGTTGTTTTTTTTTTTAACAAATATCGCAGTATTATGCTGAGATAGGAGCCTTTTTGGCCTCGCACAGGTCTTATTCTTTTAATTTTATATCTTTTAACTTTTTGTTATCCTAAAAGTTTCTATGTTCTTTTTATTGTTTTTATGCCCTGTGCGTGTCTCAAATAAAATATTTTTCTTTCTTTCTTTCACACTGCTAAAGAGACCATGGCGCTTCTTCGTGATTTGTTCCCTAACAAATTGATACGCCGTTTCGCTGACATCCCTTGGCCACCCAGGTCGCCGGATCTTACCCCATGGACTTTTTTCTGTGGGGGTACCTCAAAAGTAAAGTTTATGAAACCGCCCCACCGACCATTTCAGCATTAAAATAAAATATCGTTCGTGAGGTTAATGGCATCCCGACGTCCCTTCTCCAGCGGGTGGCGCGGAATACTGAAGCCAGATTCCAAGAGTGTATCCGACGTGACGGTCAACATTTAGACGAAATAATTTTTAAGAAATAAAACCCGCACTACCCTTCTTTGTTATATTTATTGAAATAATAAAATATGTTTTGTAGTTTTTTTATAATTTAATTTTGAAATCCTAATTCTGCCACCGGACACCCTGTATTACTTAAAAGTGTTAATTCGCACGTTTTGGGCGACTGAATTCGTACGAATCGACAAATAAGCCATGAATAGACATTATGAATATTCACACACACAAACACGATCTAAAATTGGCAGAAAAGCCTTATTAACTTCATTGACTAATTACAAAATATCATTTATTTCTAACAAAATCACATTCACTCACATCCCACGCTATACCACGTTAAGACAAGACCTTCTTTCAACCCCATTGATCCCTATTTCGGGTTCAAAGAGGGAATACAGTCCCCAATAAAGATTATCTTAATTAGATTAAATAGGACCATATAATAACGACCCTTATTTGATTACAAATCTAACGCACACTTAAGATGTGGTCACAGAATAGTTACGAACAGAAGGTCTACTTTTACAATCATTGGAACAGGACACATACATGCGTTCATTCGAGTAAGTAGAGAGAGAGGTGCAAATAAACGATTAAAAACAAAAAAGTAGATGTTTAACAATGTGAGCAAGACTAAAAATTAATTCTTAATTTTTATCCGAAGTTAAAAATATAATCTCAACTCGCAATCATTTTAAGATAACTTATAATATAAATGTGATGAAATTTTGATTCGCAGACGAAGTCGCAGGCACAGCTGTTAATTGCATAATTTATGATCTCAGTAGTAATTATCGAAGTGTTTATTGTTAATTATTTAATTTAAGTTATTTTTTGCATGCTGTCAACAAAATATGTGGAAATATTTATATTTTAAACCTGTTTTTGTACCACATTTCACCTAACTTAACTAATTTTATAAAAAGAGCAAAAAATTTACATAACAATTTTATGTTTATTTGTTACGCTTTCACGCTAACCCGGCTGCATGGATTTTTATAAAATTTGGCACACTATTATTATACTATTAGGATACTTTTTATCCAGATATCCCCACTGGATCAAAACTTATGCGGGTGAAACCGTGGGTCGCAGCTAGTGCAAAATAAAGAAGATATTCCATTCTATTCTACAGCGATCTGAAACAAATACCGTTGCACTCGCTGAACATGAAGCATGTCTATCTGTCCGTACATTTTTATTCAATGTTGTATGGAGTAAACCTTCTGTACCTATATGTTAGTGTTCCATGTTTAATGATATGGGAGTGAAATGAGGGGTGAAAGTACAGGTTTATTTTATATGCCAAGTAATGTCTTTCATTCATGTTTTGTAAATGTAATGATGATTGAATGTTGCTATTCAGATCTGACTTTGTTAGTGGTTAATAATATCGAGTTTTAATGATAAGGGTTCGACGTAATAACTGAGGTATTAAATTGCTATTTCTGGTTTTCTAATAACGGTTGTAGAGTTTATCTTGATGTTTGTGTTGATGAAAATGTTTGAATGTGGAGTTATAATTAGAAAGCGATAGGACTTAATTTTTAAACTATCTGTTACCCGCGACTTCATCTGTGATCTAAAATGAAAACTAGCCTATGTCTTTACCTTGATAATAAATATTCTATCTGTGTGCCAAATGTCATCCAAATCTGTTGAGCCGTTTTAGTGTGAAAGCTCAACAAACAAACCAACCAACTTTTGCATTATAAATTTCATCCTAAAAACCTCCAAAAAAGAGTATCAGCCCATTCATGTTGATAACATTTTACTATTCAGTCCCAAATAGTAAAATACATACATAAATCTTCAAATAAAACTGGATTTCCTTAGAAATTTGTTCTACATTTGTCAGAAATAAACACATTTAGCTCTCTTATCTTTGTCGAAAATATAACTCAACCTGCCTCCTGCCAGGTCGCGAGATTTGTTCGAAAGAGTTACCGTGGCCCTGGCATATGGGCAACTGAAGGAACACGGGTGGGTTTTAGTCAGTAAAAGTCTGACACGCCCTTCCGCTCCACCCAGAGCGGGAGAAGTCATTTGATGATTTCACATCCAAAAAAAAACCTGCCTGCCATTTCTTCAACTACGTAGGAGTCGGCTTCCAGTCTTACCGAATGTAGCTGAATACCAGTATTTTTCACGAGGTGACTACCTGTTTACCTATCTGACCTCCACAGCCCAGTCATTGGGTAATACGATACCCATTGGTGAAGTTTGGTTGTCAGACTATCGAGCTTCTAACGTCCCGTAACGACTGTGAAAGATCCACAAATGACTACTGGTACCAACGATTTAAAGTGCTTTAGAGGCACGGAGAGGGTTTGATATGTAAAGATGGTCACCCATCCACGGACCAACTGCGGCAAACTAAGCTTAACACGTTAACTGCCTTGGTTAAAATCAAAAATAGTCAAAAAATCCACACTATCCACACTAATATTATAAATGCGAAAGTAACTCTGTCTGTCTGTCTGTCTGTCTGTCTGTCTGTCTCGCTTTCCTGCTAAAACTACTGAACCGATTTAAATGAAATTTGGTACACAGATAGTTTAGAGCCTGAGAAAGGACATAGGCTACTTTTTATCCCGGTAGTATGTTCCCGCGAGATAATTTCCGACCTCCACGCGGGCGAAGCCGCTGGCAAAAGCTAGTGTTCCATAAATACATTATTTATTCCAAAAACATAGCCGCCAGGCAGCAACGACATGTTCAGATTTTGTATGTGTTGTCGGTCATATAGTCTGACAAGGCCTGAATGGAACAAAAAGTGTCGGACACATAGTCCAACATGGCAGTTAACGTGTTAACCTGAGCGATCGACCCGTGCAGCTGTTATAACTAAACCATAAGGTTATGATGTAGTGACAAGAAATAACAAGAGTATGCTTAGATGGTTTGGTCATGTTGAGAGGATAAATGAAGGGCGGTTCACAAGAGGTATTTACAAGGCAGATGGGACACATCGGAAGGGGACGCCCTAGGAGAATATAACCTTATTGGTGATATTCTTCAGAAGGGTCAGGTGCGTAGTACTCGCAACCGGCCTGTATGACCAGATGTATGAACATAAACGAGGCAAAATAAGTATGTAAGGATCGTATCAGGTGGTGTTCTGTAGTTTCTGCCTACTCTCATGGGAAAAAGGCGTGAGTGTATGTATGTATGTAAATATAAGCCATTTATTTTTTGGATGGGAAACCATCAAATGACTTCTCCCGCTCTGGGCGGAGCAGACTTTTACTGACTAAAACCCACCCGTGTTCCTTCACTTGCCCATGTGCCAGGGTCACGGTATCTCTTTCGAACAATCTCGCGACCCCGGCAGGCATCGGTCCTAGCAGACCTCTTCATTGCTGCTGACATCTCTTTGAGGCGCGCGTGGAACACTACGCGCCGTCGACCCGAGCCTGGTCCTTACCGGGCGGCGAGCTACCCATTGCTCGCCGCCCGCAAGCTCGCGCCTACGGTGGCCGGGAGTCTGCGATCGACTCCCTCTCTGTGTCTGCCTGCAGCGGCTAGGGACGTGAGGGCGCAGAGACTGCCACTCCCTCACGCGCCCCGCCTCCTCCTTAGCGAGCATTACTGCTTTGCAGAAGGAGGTGACGGCTTCCCATTCCCTCTCGCTCCGTACCATGGCTCGCACCAGGGCCGGACGCGAGAGGTCGCCGCCGCCGATCGCCTCCACGAGGACACCGCGGTGCTCCGCCCAGGCAGGGCACACTTCCACCGTATACTCCACCATGTCCTCTAGACGATCCTCACAATGGAAACTCCTGGGCGTTTCCTCCTGCTTTATCCTGAATAGGAACCCACCGAAGCACCCATGCCCGGTGAGAACCTGTGTCAGGCGGAAGGTGAGGACGCCCTGGCGCCTCTCTATCCACTCCTCAAAGAGGGGACTTACCGCCGCAATTGAGGCGTGCCCAAATATTAGCCCTTAGACCTTTTTTTCTAAAGCTATAAGCACAAATCTACTTACCTATGTTTGCCATAATTCATATAACTCATTCTTTCTCCCTCCTGTCAAATTTGCCACGCGTCACCAACTTCCCAGTTTTGCGGATGTCTCTAAAGGCGGCAGTAAATACAACCCATCAGATAATCCGTCGACAAGACTGCGAACCTATCGGATGAAAAATTCCATTATCTCCGAAATCCAATTAATTCTCAACGTATTCTGTGACACGGATTAATTGAAAACTTTTTTCATTGAACGATCAATTATTTTTTATCACAAGAGCGTTCATTCTTAATATCATCTAAAACTCGCTAAAGTAAGATTAGGCCTAGATTAATATTCAGTCTAAGTTTTTGCCTAAGAACATCCTAAGTTGGTATTGTTTTCCCTGTTTTTGAAACTTGAAGTTACAAGTTGTTTTAAGAATTTTAAGATATTAATGTTAAGAAGTTTGGATTAACAAAGCTTCTGGACTTAATTTGTTGGGTCTAGTCTTAAAACTTGGGTTATTGTGGAAAGAATTATTTATAATACTTTGGATTTGCTTGTAAAATTGTTGATGGGGTAGTCAGAGATCTCTTAGTGAGAGAGTCGTTCATCAATAAGAGTGTAACGGGACAGGGTGTAAATTTCCTGCCAGGGTCGTGAGATTTGTTCGATAGAGTTACCGTGACCTTGACATAGGCAACTGAAGGAACACGGGTGGGTTTTAGTGAGTAAAAGTCTGACACGCCCTCCCGCTCCGCCCAGAGTGGGTTTCCTACCCACAAAAAAAAAGGACTGTAAAATTCAACCATCCCCTATCAAAAAGGGAGTATCCACCGACCAAACGGGTGTCGTATGTTGTATCTGGTGGGCGCCTATCCAACGATTTTTTTTTTGGTATTGGTATTTTGCAGGTCCAAGGAGGTTTTTGGATGCTTAACCTTGCGTGCCTGTGTCTGCCTCAATAAATTAAGGCCTCCAGCCAAGGCTTACAAAATAAGTTAAGGCTTCCAGCCAGGGCTTACAGAATAACTTAAGGCCTCCAGCCAGAACTTAAAAATAATTTAATATGTCCAGCCAGGGCATAGAAATTAATTAAGGCCTCCAGCCGGGGCATGAAATTAAATTAAGGCCTACAGACAGGGCTTAAAAAACTTAAAACTACCCGACGATTGATGCCGGAGCTGTTGCTAGCTAAACTCTGCTTGCGCAATGCAGGATTTTGCCTGACGTCAGTGTGTAATGGAAGGATATAGGAGTCCAAAAGGTAGAGGGGATTGGCTTAGTTATAACAACCGCACGGATCGATTGATCAGGTTAAGCTACGCTTGCTGGGGTTGGTTCGTGGATGGGTGACCATCATTACATACCAAGACTCTTCAGTGCCTCGGCAAGCATTTTAATCCGTGTCATTTGTGGATCTTTGACAGTCGTTACGGGTCGTCAGAAGCCCAAAAGTCTGACAATCAGCATTACCCAGTAACTGGGTTGTAGAGGTCAAATAGACAATCGCTCCATGTAAAATACTGGTATTCAGCTGCATCCGGTTAGACTGGAAGCTGACCCAAGATACTTGTGAACCTGCCGGGGTCGCGTGATTGTTCGAAAGAGATACCGTGACCCTGGCACATGGGCAACTGATGGAACACGGGTGGGTTTTAGTCAGTAAAATCTGACACGCCCTCCCACTCCGCCCAGAGCGGGAGAAGTCATTTGATGATTTCCCATCCTGAAAAAAAAAAAAAAAAAAAGATACTTGTGAAAAGGTTAGGCAGATGAGGAGTCTAGAAGGTTGGTAGTATTTGTATCTACTGCCTATTATATCTTTATATATATAACTCTACTGTACGTGTGTATGTCACTGAACTCCTCCGAAACAGCTGGACAGATTTGAATGATTTTTTTTCGTATGCGTTTGGGTGGCACCCTGGATGGTTTAGATTCACAATTGGACCCGGTAGGTGGCGTTGCTATCGAGTTCTAGGAAACAGGACAACGTCTGTATGGTCAGCTGTATTATAAAACTCAAATGATTACGAAAAAGACATTAATACTACTTTACAAAATATAATAAATTGGTTACATGGTAATAATTTAGTCATAAACCTAAATAAGACAAGATTTATGCATTTTCATCAACGTAGTGAATATCCAAATGTTCTTATTGATTACCAAGGCTGTAATATTGAGGAAGCAAATGAAGCTAAGTTTTTAGGTAAAGTGATCGACAGCAAACTCACTTGGAAACCTCATATAGACGTCCTTTGCAAAAAACTTAGCAAATCTGCTTATGCTCTCTTTCAACTTTCAAAAGAAGTCAACAGTCAGGCTCTTTTGACAGCCTACCATGGACTAGTTGCCTCTATTCTGCGGTATGGTATCATTTTCTGTGGGCAGTCTACCGATAAGGAACTGGTATTTAGAGCGCAAAAGAGATGTATAAGGTCAATGTTGGGTCTAAAAACAACAGATAGCTGTCTTTCCTATTTCAAATCTTTAAAAAAAATAACTTTTCCGCCCTTATACATTTTGGAAACAGCTTTATTTGTAAAAAATAATCCACAATTATTTAAAAAAACTGTCGGAGGTCAGAAGAAATCCAATACGGAGTCAATACTTAAACCAGGTATGTCATGTAAAATGTAAAACCGCGCTAATGCAGAAAAGTTTTTTTGGTAATGCCCCACGCATTTATAATAAAGTACCTAATGCAATAAAAAATATGACTGTAATTAAATTTAAAAGGGCACTAAATGAAATATTAATTGATAAATGTTATTATAAAATTGACGACTTCCTGAATGATAAATCGCTGACTGGTTGACTTATTATTGTTATAGATGCTACTAAATATTCTGATTGACATACTTTTATTCTAATTGACATACATTTATTGTGATTGACATACTTTTATTCTCCATGACATACTTATTATTTTGTTTTGACATAATTGTGATAATTTTTAGAGTAGCCAATCCAACATTTTAATTTTGTTAAACATGATATTTATTTAACTACATTTGTCATTTTTTTTTATGTTTTTAATTATATCTGAACTCGTATTATACTTTTTAAATTGAGTATAATTTCACAAATGAATATTATTTGCATGCCCTTGTGACGGTAAAATATGGAGGACTTTACTATGTAAAAACAACACCTATGTATTAATTACCCATGTTTGCAAAAAATAAATGAAATGATTTGAGGCCTGTTGGTCTAGTGGTTAGTGATCCTGACTGCTATGCCGGAGGTCGTGGGTTCGATTCCCACCCAGGACAAATGTTTGTGTGATGAGCACGATCATTTGTTCTGTGTCTGGGTGTAATTTATCTATAATATGTATGTATTTAGAAATATATAAGTATGTTTATCAGTTGTCTAGTACCCATAACACAAGCTCTGCTTAGCTTGGGACTAGATGGCGTTGTGTGATAGTTGTGGAATATTATTATTATTTTTTTTTTTTTATATGTTAACATATCTCGGGACCCTAGGATCCCGGTCTTTTGGAAGGCGTGCGAGGGGCCGAAGCCAACTCGCAGAGGCCCCTTTGAAAATTTTAAATGATGAGGGGGCATCAACCGAAGATTATCCCTGTATGCACCTATGCAAGTGCACCCAAGGACAATCCCTGGTTGGAGCAGGACTATTACAGTATATGGAAATAAAACAAATTAGGCTATGGGTTTGGATGGCTACAGTGGATTGGTAACTGCAACTATGGAAGAACTATGGCCCCTGCCTGATCAATGTTTTGTATACACGGATAAAATGGCAGGGGGCGACTTGCACACTCAATAGTGGGCCCCCGGGAAACGTCGCTAGCACATAGTGACGCAGCGACAAGGGGGCAACACTTCCTGAGGTGCTTGAGAAGTGGAGAGGTATTCCACGGCTTTCAGAACAATCCCAGAGCCCGGAAGATGGTCAAGTCCCTACGAGCACTTACTGGAATACTTCCTTTCCCCGAGCACGTTTGCTCTTGCGAATCTCCACTCAAGCCAGCCAATAAAGGCAAGAATGAGGTGGGAGCTCTGATCCTCGTCAGTGTTCACTCCAGCCAGCCAATAAAGGCAAGCCAGAGATGAGGAACAAGAATTCTCCCGGGAGATAGGGTCCGTGGGGTCGCTACTGCCCAACAGCACGCCTTATTATTATTATTATTATTTGAAACCACGCCAGTACCTTATTAAATAAACAACGTTATTTAACTACCCAATTTCTATTTTTAATGAGGTTTTGACTAAAAGTGTGGTTGTGCGTACATCCTTAATTTAAAGATCAAAAGGTTTGTCGAATGTTCGCGTGGTCTTCAAATTCGATTAGTTTAGGATCCTAGCCGTTAGATAGGTAAAGTACAGAAGGTAAAATGAAAACCAATGCTGGGATTCTGTTTCATATAGCGTTGCAGCATTATGCTGAGCAAAGGCCGTGTGGCCCCAACTTACACATACATACATACAATCACGCCTTTTTCCCATGGGGGTAGGCAGAAACCACGGAACGCCACCTGCTACGATCTCTACACACTCCTTTTGCCCTCTTTAAGGTTCATACAATTGGTCATACACACACGCCGGTTGCGAGTACTACGCACCAACTTATTTTTTTTTATTTGTGTTCTTTCTCTTCGTCATCATCATTTCAGCCGAAAGATGTCCACTGCTGGACATAGGCCTCGCCCAATTTGGGGGCGTGTTTCATAGTAGTATGGTGAACCGCAATGTAGTATGCTGATAAAATGCATACATGCTGCCCATTCTCTAGTAAGTCCTTTATTCGTCTCTGATGACCACCCACGGTAAGACATGGGACTCTGCGTCATATTTGTTGCAAATAAATCAACAACCTATAAAAAGGTTCTTTTTCATGTAATGAATATTTCCAGAGCTATTCTGAAAAAAAGAAACTTCTTATTTCACTCAAGTGGCAGCACATAACAAGAGTGGTGATTAGAAATATTCAAACTAATTGCGCAATTTCGAAGAGAGCATAGCAAACTGGGATATTCGAAAGAATCAGAAAATCAATATATATAATAGAGGCTACAAAAAAAAAATGCCATACATTGTCTATACCACGCATCAAGGTCCGGATAATCCTTTCCTCGTACTTTGATGCGTGGTATAGACAACGTATGGCATTTTTTTTTATTAGTAATTATGAAGTAGTCATGTCACCACTCCTGTAATATTGTCGTGCGATTGTAGCTTACTAATTTTAAAACGTTTATATCTTCGATTTTTAAAAGTTATAACACTTTTTTTATTAGTAGAACTAGTAGCAAGAGTTTGAAAATAAAGAAATGTCATCGTTACGAATGCGAACTCCGAAATGTAAACCGTCTTCTTTGCTTCTAAATTTGAATTTGAACCCGCAATGATTTACTTTAAAAATAATGGTGTAAAAAAAGTTTTTAAAACTGATATTTATTTTCTACTTTTTAGTTAGGCTAGCTACAAAAGAGTTTTTTTTTTTTGCTTTCTTGCTAACCCTGGCAAGGATAATCTTCTTTGTCCTTGCCTTTTCCCGGGTCGGCTTTCTTAATCATGCGGTGCTATTTATTTCACCGGTAAGATCTGTAAGACCAAGCTTTTGCATGTCCTTCCGGACATTTGTCATCCAGGTAGTTTGCGGTCTACATCTCCCTCTCTTCTTATTGGCAACGATAATGGCACCAAATTATGAAATTATTGTGTTGTCATCGGTCCTCGATAAGTCCACAAATTTTTAATGAAATCTGACCGCTTGAAGTGGGTCAAAATCAAGTCCTAAGGTCTCGGTTACAAACATATTTACATAGAAACCTACAGGTGAAGCCAATAAAAGCGTGTTAAAAACAAATGAGTTCCCTTTCGAATATTGCATGCAGTCACTTCAGTGAGATTCAAAATGTATTGTACAGAATAGCAATACTGGAACTTCTGTCTAATTTTTACAGTGTCAACTAATATTTTCCGGGCAACATCAAAAGACTACGTCTGCCCAAGCTAACAGTCGTTCGCAACTATTTTGGGCAAAACATCTGCGACACGTCAAATATTTAAACAACAAATGTGGTTTGGGATTGTGTTTAATAGCATTTCCTTTGGGTTTCGCAGTAGTTGTGTTGGTTTCCGGGATAGATAAGGCCGTCCGTTATATTCTCCAGGGTGTCATACATATGATCTGTAGCGTTGGTCTAGTAAGCGACCGCTAAGTGCAGAGTCCTAAGATTCATAACCGGGTTGTCAGTACTACTGATAGAATCTCAGTTTGAAAAGGGCTTGTGGCTAAGTCATAACAGTCGTACGGGTTGATTGTTCAGGTTAAGCTACGCTTGCCGCGGTTTGTCCGTGGATGGGTAGCCATCTTTTCGTACCAAGAACCTTCCGTGCCTCGGAAAGCACGTTAAACCGTTGGTCCCGGCTGTCTTTCGTAGATCTTAGACAGTCGTTACGGGTCGTTAGAAGCCCGAAAGTCTGACAACTAGTTTTACCAGGGGGTATCGTATTAACCAGTAACTGGGTTGTGGAGGTCAGATAGGCACTCGCTCCATGTAAAATAATGGTACTCAGCTGCATCTGGTTGGACTGGAAGCTGACCTAACATAGTTGGGTATAGGCAAGGCAGATGAGTATCTTACTTTGCTTGGCCCTTAAAAGGTACAATCAACCCATTTACTCGCTCGTGCTGACATATGCCTAAATACGAGGTCAAACTAAATTAGCTAGCGGAACTCCGCAGACGTGATGGGTATTGATATCTTAACATGATTTAACAAAAAAGAAATTCATTTGATGAATTTATTGTGGGCGCAGTTTTTGTAATCACTTAAAATATCAGCTGAAAACTTCTGTATTTTTGTGTAAATTTAACAGATGTGTCTGACTGACGTTTTCTAAACACGATAAAACATAATTTCTCTACACTTATTTCAAATAACAACATAGCCAGCAGTCGTTTACCCTTAAAAAAAAAACATTAGTTCCTTTTTATTTTATCAAATTTAGATATCGATATCCATCATCTCTGCAGTTTCGCTAGCTAATTTAATTTCACCTTTTTTATGTTTTTCCTCAATAATACCAAGCTATTTACTAAATCTCTCAAAGAAAACACGCTAAACGTTCCAGCTAAGAATGCCCAAAACAAAAACCTTACGCGTAATATTTTTTGCTCTCCAGAAACCAAAGCATAAAAGAATTTTAAGAAATAACTTGCTTGCATCTTGAAGAAGATGCCACGGTATGTGGGTAGATATAAATTTAGTCTAGTTCACGGAGGATTTCTTCGAAAATGTAGGTAAGCTTTTAGAAAAGTCCTTAGTGAATTCTACGAACAAACTTACCGTGTGTCGGGAGACCATGCTATGGGATTTAAGACGGATATAGTGTCTACGTTTATACGTAACTTCCTAGAGCTTCTGGTAAGCTTATTTTCTAAAATATGTCATCACCATCTGCCTTCCTTTTCCCAACTCTGTTATGGCCGGCTTCCAGTCTAAACGGATCTGACCTCCACAACCCAGTAACTGAGTAACCTGATAGCCCATGGTGAGTTTGGTTGTCAGACTTTTGGCCTTCTGACGACCTGTAACGACTATCAAAGATCTACAATGACAGCCGGGTCTAACGGCTTTCAGACACACGCAGGGTCTTGGTATGTAAAGCTGGTCATTCTTCCAAGGACCAACCTCGGCAAGCACAGCTTAAAATGATCGATGGACCCGTGCAACATTTATAATATACTAGGTTCTCTTCGTCTGCGTGAAATTTTGACTGCCCGACCCACCCCGTCGCATCGAATCGCCAGCCGTGCGAGGTCTTCGTAATCTTGACTTTTTTTCCTTTTTTTTTGTTTATAGCGTGATGTTATATAGCCTTCCTCAATAAATGTGCTCTCCATTACTAAAATAATTTTTCAATTCGAACCAGTAGTTCCAGAAATTAGCGCTTTCAACCAAACAAATATACTCTTAAGCTTTATAATATTAGTATAGAAGTATGATAAATGACTTTATTTTTGCAAGTAGGTTTGTACAAACACTTTTACACGTCAATCAATATGGATAGTAAAGATGATGTGGAAGTATGTATTTGTTATTTTTTATGCATCATTTATATAAAATTATATTTCACAATTATTTTAGAGAAGTTTTAGTGTTGTGTACTTTCATTTGACGCGACCGAAGCAGGAGCGGGTTGCTATTTCGCCAGTCAACGTCAACAATAAATAAGAAAGCGAAAATCCATAAAATCTACAAGACATGCTGTCACTAGTTTGCAGTAAGTGGCAGACATGCAGTTTCATTTGTTGTCTGCAGTTACAAACTTTTGTGCTTCACAATGTAAATAACATTCTTTAGATTTATGTGCGTCAACACTTTTCTAGGGACATAACAAGGAAGTTTTATTGTATCACAAGTCGTGTGCGTGGTGCTTGCTTGCATGATGCATGCTTGCTGCATGCATGGTGTATGCTTGTTTACGTGTTTGTATTGTATAAAAGTTGTTGTAGTGTTGATTACTGTCTAACATTTTAGGAGTTCATTATTATGCTTTTTTGTTAAGCCTATAAAAAATATGTTTTTATATCATTATGCGTAAACATTTATGCTGCTTTAGAAAGTTATACTTAATCGTTATTATGATTAGAGAAAAAATGCTTATAAAAAATTATGCGTAAATAATGTTATGGGAAAATGTTATTAGGAGAAACAAAAGTATGTCAAGTTAGTTATATTAGGTTTTAAAATTTTATGTAAATGGATAGGGAACCTAAATAATCGTATCCAACTCTTTGTTTCCCGTTCCTCGCTACAACTATTTACCAGTAAGTAGCAAACACTTGGGAATTTTAATGTATATCGCATTCCTTAGTTTTCCGGCAACACAGCTGTTATTGCAATTGTGGACTGTTTTAAGCAATAAATCCGTTTTAATAGCACGATAATGTTGTTAAGACAGTATTGTTGAAATGTTTTAAGTGAACAAGTTAAATAGCTTGAGTTAGTAGAACAGCTTCTTAATCTAAAACTGACAGGGTACAAGATACAAAAAAGATTTATACTAACTTAAATAGCACAAGAGCGAGCTACTTTGAGAGTAGTACTGGCCTAGTGGTAACCGCCGCGACTTACGAGCTGTAGAGCTGTAGGTCGTGAGTTCGAACCCAAGCAGGCGCTTTCCATAGCGGACTCCCGGCCACCGTAGGCGCGAGCTTGCGGGTGGCGAGCAATGGGTAGCTCGCCGCCCGGTAAGGACCAACCTCGGGTCGACGGCGCGTAGTGTTCCACGCGCGCCTCAAAGAGATGTCAGCAGCGCTGAAGGGGTCTTCTAGGACCGATGCCTGCCGGGGTCGCTTGATTGTTCGAAAGAGATACCGTGACCCTGGCACATGGGCAACTGAAGGAACACGGGTGGGTTTTAGTCAGTAAAAGTCTGACACGCCCTCCCGCTCCGCCCAGAGCGGGAGAAGTCATTTGATGATTTCCCATCCTGAAAAAAAAAAAAAAAAAAAAAAATAATGAAGCAGGCGCTTTACTTTTTAAAATTATTTCGTCACCACTGCTCTCAAAATGGTGAAGGAAAAAATCGTGAGGAAACCGGCATGTCCTAGAACTAAAAATTCAACGACATGTGACATCTACCAACCCGCACTGGGCCCGCGTGGTGGATTACGGCCCACTCCTGAGAGGAGACCTGTGTCCCAGCAGTCGGAACATTATTTATTCGGAAGAACAAACAATTACACATTATATTTTACAAACAAATAGAATACAAGAAGTTATACAAATGTGCAACCAACAACGTTCTTCACAGATAGGTACACAAAAAGACAAAGACAATGTTGATAAAGTAAAATTCGGACGGAGTAAATACGTACATAATTATATGAGATAAAAAAAAAAAAAATTACAGCTACTGCTAAGGAACACTGGAGAGATTGAATACATTGAATATAATTCTCATATTTTCTTGACTTTGTCAAGCAATAAGTTTCTAAATTTTCCAACGGATAAAGCGAATAGATCCAAGTTAGAGAAAAACTTATCAAAATTGCTTGTGAGGTGACGTAGAGATGCCCGCAAGCCTGCATTCGTACGACTAGGTGTGACGGCGAAAACAGGTCGTGCGCGCACTTCACGTCCCTGAATGGTTCTAGGGACAACATAGTACAGCTTGTTACAGATATCCACACAATCATATGAGTTGTTACACAGATCGTATAGAAACATAGTTTCTAAAAAGATACGTCTAGACTTCAAAGACAACAAATAATATTTTTTCAGTAAATCGCTATAGGGGAGATAAATACGACTTCTAGAACAACGGTAATGCATAGTTTTCAAAAACTTTCTTTGTATATGCTCGATACTGTCTGTATATTTATTATAATAGGGACTCCACACTGGCACTGCATATTCTAATTGAGACCGAATTAATGATCGATACAAATGTAAATACGTGCTTGGGTTGACGAATTCCGTAGCTGATCTTATAACGAATCCATACATACGATTAGCCTGACTAACGATTTTTTCGATATGTGCGTCCAGGTGCAATTTATCATCGACCAGTATTCCTAAATCACGAATTGTGTTGACTCTGGCCAAGATTTCATTTTGTATTGAGTAAGGGTGTTTAAATTGTTTTTATTTTTAGTAAAGCTGATACAGCAGCATTTAGGAATACTAAGTAGGAGTTTGTTTTTAATACAATACCCTACTAGGCGACTAAGATCTTGTTGGAGTAAGTGACAATCTAGTATTGATCTAATGGGTCTAAAAAATTAAGATCGTCGGCGTACAGTAAAAACTTAGAGTTAAGAAAACACATATCGATATCGTTAATAAAGATTATAAACAGCAGAGGTCCGAGAATTGAGCCCTGAGGGACCCCTGATGTGACAGTTATGGTGTCGGAATGGAGCTCATTTACAGCTACTTTTTGTGTTCTATTTGACACATAAGAAATGAACCAACGTTATAGATCTCCGCGGATACCGTTAAAGGCCAGCTTCTTCAAAAGCAATTCATGATCTACCTTGTCAAAGGCTCTTCGAAAGTCAGTATATACAGCGTCTACCTGTACACGAGAGTCCATATTGTTGAACAAATAGTGAAAGCTATCATATTAGTGGTTGTAGACCTTCTTTTTACAAACCCGTGTTGTTGCTGTAAAATTTTGTTATGGACAATCGGATACAACTGACTATGAACAAGCCTCTCGAAAAGCCTTGACAAGGCCGACAATATGGAAATGGGCCGATCATTTTCTACGTCCTGTTTTGGACCACTTTTATGAACGGGAGTAATATTTGCCCGCTTTAAAACTTCCGGAAAAGTTCCCTGACATAAACATTCATTCAAAATTATACGCAATGGTTCACATAAAGCATGAGCCGTCTTATTGAGGAAAATAGGTGGATACCGTCTGGGCCTGGTCCTTTCGTACAATCTAAAGATTTGAGGGCACTGAGTACTTCGGCAGTACTAAATACAAGACTACTTATAGGTGAACAATTCTCAGCATATTCATTGTCCTGGGTTTGAATATTTGCGAGCGTGGATGGTTCGTATACAGAATGAAAAAAGTTTGCAAACAGATTACAAATCTCCTCTGGATCAGTTGACAATTGATTTTTATATGGCATGGTTGAAGGAATTTGAGCTTTAGATTGTCGATTAGAGGCTGCTGATGATGAAACAGCACAAAGCCAGTAGTGAGAACTTCTAGTTTGAATGCATAATTAAGTGCGAATGGGGTAATACCTAAAATGAAATGTTTATACACGTCAATACTTTCATCATCATAATCATCACCGAAAAACGTCCACTGCTGGATATAGACCTCCCCCAATTTGCGAAGGTGTGCCATAATCGCCACGCTTGGCAGACGGGTTGGCGATCGCAGTAAGGTGGTAAAATGCATAGAGAACATTGCTGCCCATTCTCTAGTAAGTCCCTTAGTCGCCTCTTACGACACCCACGGGAAAAAAATGGGATAGTGCTATTCTTTACGTCCGGCAGCACTCGGAACTTGGTTGGTTAATATTTTTTTAAGCTAGATGTCGCCGGTATTTCCTAGCTGACTTATCCCCGAGAATATAAGGTCAAAACAAACTCAGAGATCCATGGTCTCTTTTAAAGTTCAAACATAATATTATTAGGATATTATGTGAGTCTAACAATGCAGGTCCATGTCTGGAAAGGCCTTTTGAAGTAAGCACCAGTCCAGCTTTGAGCCAGTCCCAACATACGGTATACGTGCATTAATTATCGTGAAACTCAACCCAATTTCAGGGAGCTCATACTCAGTCTATATTGTTCCCACTGCTGGGACACAGGCTTCCCCTCGGTGATAAGGAATGGGTCGTAACTTACCATGCGGGCCCATTACGGGTTTGTAAAAACGGGTTACGGGTTTGCGAATTTTTTGTTCTTGGACATGCCAGTTTCCTCACGATGTTTACCGTTTTGCGAGCAGTAGTGATGAAATTATTAACCCCAAGTTAACCTGCCTGTGCTCGAACCCACGATTTACAACTCATAAGTCCGCCACTGGGCCACCACTGCTCTCATACGTATGAAATACCTAAATTATTCCGTTAACGCCCATTCTAGCCAGAGCCGCCACGCTCCACTTAGCGCCAGTAGCTCGGTGCGCCCTTAAACAAAAATCTTCCAATACCAAGTCATGGGGGAAATATTGCCAAAACCACAGCCAAACCCCTGACAGACCATCCCATACAATATCCTAGAGTATCTTCCCAAAACTTCTCCGAGCAATTCATCCCACTACCATTGACATAGTTACAACTTGCGCAACGCAAACTCGTAGGTACACGATACGAACTTACGTAACTGTTAGTACCAAAAACGTATCGTAACTCGTAAGGGCTTACTTATCGCAAGTAGTACTCGGTACGTATCGTAATTCGTAAGTGCGTATCGTATAAGAACAGGGTCGTGTAGTTTTATGGGATGCCGTGCTTATTTGCAATGCGCTTACGTGTACTGGAGGACGGAAAAAATGGGTTGCTGTTTAAACGTAAGGTGAGATTTGGATGTGAGATGAATTCAGATGAATATAAAATGGTGCTCAGCGTGAATAGGAGTTTGTCTGGTTGGCTGTGATGGACTGTGATTATAATTTTTTTCTTTCGAGTTTCTTTTTGGGTTTTTAAATTATTATTTTATTTGGGTGAAGCCTATGTCCAGCAGTGCACCTGTTTCTGCTGAAATGATGATGATGATCTTGTATAGTTTTGTAATCAATTTTAAAATATTTTACTGGAGCCATCATTTGGCTACCTTAGGTAGGTATATTTCCTGCCAGGGTCTCGGATTTGTTCAAAACAGTTACTGTGGCCCTGGCACAGGCCAACGGGTGGGATTTAGTCAGTAATAGTCTGAAACGCCCTCCCGTCTTTTGATGAGTTCCAAAGAAAAAGGTAAATAGTATAGGCTATTTTTGCTTGTAGAGTATGCGTTGTTCCAGAGTAGTAGAAACAAGTTACTTTGTGAGACCAACATAAGACCAGAGTTAGTTTTCTTTGTGTCTTTTATTTATGCTAAAACTTTCACCACCATCTTCTGACATATACTACGTAGATTTAACTGTCCAGCTAGACTCCAGAGAATATTAAAAACCTCTAACTTCTAGCCAACTTACTTTGCACTGCACTACACAACAGAAGATCGTACGTAAACGTAACGTGCAGAGTTTGGCCATTTTTTTGCTCCGACTTGCAAAGTTTAGCAAAATGGCGGACAAGTTCGGCCTACTTTAGTTTTTGTTTCTCTTAATGACTTACACGATGAATTGGGATGAAAAAATCCGTCACGGGATGGGATTGTGAGGGTAGGTATGTACCGAACGTATTGTCTTTGTGTATGTGTGTGTATATCATGCCTGTCGATTTTCCTCAAACCTGGGACTAAGTCGGGGGTGTAGTAACACGTTAACTGTAATGTCGGACTATGTGTCCGACACTTTGTTCCATTCCGGCCTTGTCGGACTAGATGACCGACAACACATACAAAATCTGAACATGTCGTTGCTGCCCGGCGCCCATGTTTTTGGAATAAATAATGTATTTATGGAATAAAATATATTTAAAGTGAAATAACACTAAGTACATTTTTTTACTTTTTCTGATTTTAGCCATAGCAGTTAATGAGTTAATATTATTTAGGGGTCGGTGTGATTTAGGGGTCTGAAAGAGTTACTGTGACCCTGGCAACTGAAGCAACACGGGTGGGTTTTAATAAGTAAAAGGTTGACACGCTCTTCCGCTCCGCCCAGAGCAGGAGAAGTCATTTTATAATTTCCCAGAAAAAAAAGGGTTGCACTGAGCAGTGGTGGCTCAGTGGTAACAACTTCGACTTACAAGTTAAGCGTCTTAGATTCGACTCCAGACAGGTGCTTTACTTTGTATAAATTACTAGCTTCTGCCCGTGACTTCGTCCGCGTTAAATTTCTTGTTCCCCCGACCCTTCCCGTCGCGTCGAATCACTTACCCGTGCGATTTTCCCCGTTTTTCCAACATTTTTCATTACTGTTCCACTCCTCTTGGTTGTAGCGTGATGTTACATAGCCTATAGCCTTTCTCGATAAATAGACTACCCAACACAAAAAGAATTTTTCAATTCGGACCAGTAGTTCCTGAGATTAGCGCGTTCAATCAAACAAACAAACTCTTCAGCTTTATAATAGTAATAAGTATAATAAGTATAGATTTCATCACCAATGCTCGGTAAAGGAAAACCGACCGACCGATGCCTGCCAGGGTCGCGAGATTGTTCAAACAAGATACCGTGGCCTTGGCATATGGGTAACTGAAGGAACATGGGTGGGTTTTAGTCAGTAAAAGTCAGAGATGCCCTCCCGCCAAAAAAACAGATAACTCCGTGATATGGACTAGAACCAAAAAATTCGAAAACATGTGTAATCTATCAACCCGCACTGGAGTGAGCCGTAGCCTAGAGCCGTAGCCTAGAGTGGGCCGTAATCCACCACGCAAGGTGGTGGATTACGGCCCACTCTCACCGAGAGGGAGGCCTCTGATTTTACGTTGGTGTCAAAATCAAATTGTTTTATGCTCGCAGTACATTGAGGTTGCTCTTTGGGTTGCTGCTAATAACAAGTCTGTCGATATTACAGTGATCTTTATTCCCGTTACAATATGGTTGCTGTTAGAGGTAAACTAACTGTGAACGTATTTTGCATAGTCCGGTAAAAATTATTACGTAGAAGTAAATAAAAGAGCCAGGTCTTTCATATAGCTCAAAAAAGGATGATATGCGTTCCTTGCGAAACATGTGTGGTGTGACTATGTATGATAGGCTGAGGAATGTTGTGATAAGAGAACGGTGTGGTTTAAAAGAAGATGTAGTGACAAAAATTTAAAAAAGTATGCTTAGATTTGGTCATGTTGAGAGGATGAATGAAGGACGGCTCACAAGGCAGATGTGAGTGGAAACACCGAGAGGACAGATAGTGACCTTATTTGTGATGTTCCTATATGACCAATTGTATGAACCTTAAAGAGGGCAAAAGGAGTGTGTAGAGATCGTAGCAGGTGGCATTCCGTGGTTTCTGCCTACCCCCATGGGAAAAATGTGTGATTGTATGTCTGTATGTGAAAAAGGCATTAATCAAGTTCAATATTTTAAAATTAGTTTGGAAATCCTCTAGGGCAGCGAAAAAATAAAAATCTCTCAATATACAAAATGGCTGAATGGATAGCCAGAATTAAAAATATTCCTGGCCATTTTTCATTATTATTCAACAAATATTTTGATGAATTCCGAAACGTAAAACAAATAACACGAAGTACGCTTTTTTTTTTAATAAAAAGGAAGGTTCGTGATTTTTTTTCGTGAGAATTTATATTGTGATGGTGGTAACTCAGGGAAGTAACACCAGTGTATGGTTTTTTTTGCTTTATATTATATTACAATAATAGATTGATAATACTTTATTCCCATTACAATCTAGCCTATTAGCGAAAAAGTAATTTAAATATTACTGAAACTGCTATATGATAATGATTATGAAGACATTTTTATGCAATCTACGCGGTCAAAATAATAATAATATGTTAGGACAACCAACACACCGTTACCTGATCCCAAACTAGGCAGAGCCTGTACTATGGTAACCAAACAACTGATAAATATACTTATATATTTCTAAATACATACATATTATAGATAAATTACACCCAGACACAGAACAAATAATTGTGCTAATCACACAAAGATTTGTCCTGGGTGGGAATCGAAACCACGACCTCAGTCTTTGCAGTCAGGGTCACTATCCAATAGACTAAAAAGCCAGTCAAAACAAATCCAGACGGCTACGGGCAACCACTTCTCGCAATGTACTGGGATGCAGAATCATGTTCTGACTCCATTCTAATAGGCTCCCTAATGATAATCAAATGTCCCTGCCAACCTGTATGTGGTAGTATACAAGCCATACCACGTCCAACATAATTTAAAACATAACAAGTTTATAAGACAACAAATTTGCAGTAAAATAAGAAACAGAATTTCCATCTACAAAATCAGAATGAATTGTCAACTAAGATCTTAAAACTAGTTCAGTTGCAACTTTGCATTTCGAGAGCCAAGTAAATTATGTAAATATCTTTATTCTTCGTCGCACTATATTTGCTGTATCTCTGCTTGTGACAGAATAAATGACTTTCCGAGTTAATAAACAACTTGCCAACAGAATCCAGTCAATTGGTGCAACATAATATTTTATGTATTATATTGAATCTGCCAAGTATTCATAATACGTTTTGTTACAATATTCATTGTTTATTGGCACTTGGTAACGTTTGGTTTCTAAGGCAGAGCGCAGTGGAACGATATACGTACTCTATTTCGAAGCGAACTTCCCATACCATTCCATAATATGTATAAAATAGGAATTGGCAATAAAAGGCAAATCTATACTTTTAATATTATAAATGCGAAATTAACTCTGTTTGTCTGTTACGCTTTCACGGCTAAACCACTGTACCCATTTTGACGAAATTTAAAACGAGGTAAGTTTGAACCCCAAGAAAGGACATAGGCTACTTTTTAATCCGCGACTTCGTCTGCGGCCGCGATAACTTCGAAATATTGCTTTGAAATTAACCCGAAATACGGCCAGCAGTGGACGTCATTCGGCTGAATTGATGATGATGAATGTAATAAAAGAAATTTATCATCATTATTATCATTTCAGCCCGCAATCACTTATTGCTTGATATAGGCCTCCTCTATTTCTGCCATACAATACAGGTTAAAATAAATTTATAGTTTAAAAAACAATAGAAAAACAAGCTTTTATAAATGCACGTAAAAACCAAAAACTTAATCGTAGTCAAAGTTCATTACAAGACCTTTCTAACAAGGCCAAACACGGCTATGATACGATATTCCATCATGGAGTGCCAGTGCCTATCTTCCAGCTTTATCATCAGACCTTGAAACCTAATCGTGGTCAAAGTTAATTACAAGACTTTTCTAATAAGTCCAAACATAGCTATGATACGATGTTCCATCATGAAGTTCCAGTTCATATCTTCCGGCTCCATCATCAGATCAGTTTGACAGTACCATATTATTGTATTGTCATCAAGACTACATACAGCTGCCAATTTTCATGACGCTACGATCCTTGGAAGATAGTTAAATTAGTTATCTTAGATTCCATTACATAGTTAGTTACATACGGGTCGACCTAATAAAAGCGTGTTAAAAATACTTAATCATACCACGCACATTTCCTAAATCTCTTCTTTGGTCATCGTTTCCCGTCCAACCAACAAAATAGGTATTCATCACTCTCGTAGTCATATACCTTGCTTCCCCCTTATAATGGTAGGAACCACTATGGTTTAGTGTCAGAAATAGTTACATTTTGAAACTAAAACCAGTTGGTGGAAAGCAATCAAGCCCCCTCCCGGATGCAGATACAGAAATTTGAATCCATAATAGAAATTTCCATGAATGTGTATCTCTTGTCATTGTACGATATTCTAATTTAGCTATTAGTTGTAGAGATTTCCTAGGAGCTCGTGATTAAGCGTTTTAACAGCCGCACGAGACGGGCCATCAGGTTAAGTTACGCGTGCCGCGGTCGGACCGTGGATAGGTAACCATTTTTTACATACAACTTTCTTTTCGGTGCTTCGGAAAGTACGTCTCGGTTGTCATTCGTGGATCTTGTTTGTTTGACAACCAGTCTTACCAACGGTTCTCGTATTATCTATTAACTGGGTGATGGAGGTCAAATAGGCAGTCGCTCCCTGTAAAATACTGGTATTGACCTACATCCTTTTTATTGGAAGAAGACCCCAACTTAGTTGGAACAGATTCCCTGTCACGTAAGTCGTATTAGATCCCTTGATCCCCGAAGTAGGTGTGGCAGGGAACACGGGGGTGGTTTTGGTTAGTAAGGATCTGAAAGATCCCTCTGCTCACCTCAGGGAGGAAGGCATCCTTGAGGAGTTCTTTGAGGAGAAGGAAAAAAGGCTTATTCTCTATAAGATGGAGTCCCGTATTGTGGTCCATACTATATTGCCATCACCAAAAGCGACGGTGATAACTTGCCATCATGCTGACTACAGATATTCTATTTCACGAAGTCCGTTCGGCTTTGATTGTAGTAGTGACGTATCCCGACAAGCGCGCTTGTGTGTGTAAAAGTAGGTAACGTTAGCAAAAAAAATCTGATATATATTAAAGTCGAGATTTAATAATCTAAATAAAATTTTGGTTTTAAAAGTATATACATTTTGTAAATAAATTAGATTAGGTTGCAATAAATACAAAAATATTAAGAATATGTAGGCATTTAATTAAGCATTGGTGTTACAGAATGGAAACGAAACAAGTAGGACTATTCAGTATTTTCAATCACTATCAGATAAATTTTCGATTTCCGATTCCGTTTTGCTGTCGTCAGAATCATCTTGTACATTGATTATAAATTCAAAATCGAGATCAAAATATTTTAAGTCGTCTTTTTCAATTTTTTCAGCATGAGCACAAGTTTTTTGCCACGTTTCATTGCTAACTTGGCCCAAACTTTCATTGATCAGTCTTTCCGTATTCGTCATGTTTTGCTCGATATTTTTAGATGCGACATAATTTTTAACGATCCCCCTAATATTTTCAATTGCATTTAATTCTGGGTGATAAGGGGGAAGGCGTAAGACATCAAAACCCTTGCTTTTTATAAAATCGTCAATCTTGTAGATTACGTGGTGGTCTTTGTACTTCTTTATTGTATCGTAGAATTCCAATTTAAGAAGAGATTCATCAATTGCTATACCCTTATCCCTGAGCCATTGCTGCATATCGGCTTTCTTTGTAGATTGCGTCGGTAGTCGTTCAGCCCGTGTGTTGTGATAAGATGCATTGTCTAAGACAATGACAGAGCGCGGAAGTAAATTGGGTAGCAACGTTTCATTTAGCCATTTTACATAGTTATCATAGCTCATATTTGAATGATAATCACCAGCTGTTGAGTTGGCCTTATAAACCCAGGAAGCATTTTCAATAAAACCATCCGTGGTTCCCGCGTGCACTAAAATAAAGCGAGTGCCTGTGCTAATTTTTTTTTAAAACGGAGTTCTTTCCTTTTTTTTGCCCAGGTGTTGTTTCGCACGTGTGTCGAAAGGACGTAGCTCTCATCGGTGTAGACAATGGGCCGACTTTGAGAGCGGTACTCTGTTATTTTTTTTTAATATTTTAAACGCCACATTTGTATATCATGACGCTCCGTCAAGACTTTACGGTTGTTCTCTGTTTTGCGCCACTTGTAACCTAATTTCAACAGTAACTTGCGAACCGTTTCTAAATAACCTTCGAATCCGATTTTTTCATTCAATGCTGTTCTTAACTAATGTTGGAATTTCTTTATGGACAATATGGAAATCTTGTACAGTACTGCGAACCACATCGGCTGTAAAATTATCTATATCCACTTTATTATCTCGCTTTCTCCTTTTCTTCATAGGTGAAGTGAATTTTGATGAAGTGGATGGCAATTCCTTCTCTTCTTTTAATATTCTTTGAACTGTTTTTTGGCTCACACCCGTAGCTTCAGCTGTACGGCGTGTAATGTCTCGTAAATGAGACAAATCACAGTTGAGTTCCATTAATGATTTTGTAAATTCATATTCTTCTCGCAGAAAATGATAAACACTAGCTATCATGTTTCGACCCTAAAACAAAATGTAATCAAAATAATTAAGTAATATAAACATTTTATAACACAAAAAAACATTCATTTTATAAATACTTCTATTGCTATATTAAGTATCTTTGTATAACATTTTAATTGAAAACGTATAAATAAATATTACCTCACTATGGACAACTCTTCTTCGTTTTGTTGCCATGCTGACCTTACTCCGTGAAACAATTTGGCGCGAACTAAAAACCACTACTGATCCGGACCGTGTCCCGATCGACACTGAGCGCTCTCGAGGTTACGCACACAAAAACAATGTGCATGTGCACGCTTGACAACATTCATAGCCAAACGGACTTCGTGACATAGAACATTTGTACCTTGTTTGCTTTCCAATACCTACCTTTTATAAGTTAACTAAGCGCGATGCAACATAAATACAAATTCGAAGCGCTAGCCTTCAATTCAAAAAAAAAATTACCAGGATAGAAAAAAAGAAAACTAAAATCCCGTTTTTTAGCTAACCGAACTAAAAAAATTGAAAATAAATAATCGTTTTAAAAACCAAAAATGAAGTTTTAATTTTTTTCCTATTCTGATGGTGTTGGCCAGGATAATGGCACAAATATGTGAAATTATTGTATTATCTTCGGTCCTTAATAAGTGTGCAAAGTTTCAAATTAATCCGAAGTTTTGAAGGGAGTGGAAAGTACGTTTGAAGATTCCGTTACAAACATACATATGAAACTAATAAAAGCGTGTTAAAAATCCATCGTAAGTTCCGTACTTCAGTCAGTGATAGTATCTCAATGATTTTGAGGAAATAAAAGCAAAATCACATCCAATATTGGATCAATTTACCCCCCTTAGTCCTTCCTTTGTTGAACTTAGTTAACTCAAAACCGTTTTATTTTTATACGATACTCCGAGTATTTCGATCCTCCTAGGATTTAATCGACCATCCAAAAATCTTTAACCGTTACTTATACTGATACTCCTTATGGAATTTCCATGATAGCAACATGACCAACCCTAGGGTGGGCCAAATGCGATTTGGACTCGCACAGAAAGGGTTCCGTAGAGCTAATTTAATTCTGAGGTTCATGAGCTGTACGGTAACTGAAAAAAGCGTGTGTTATATTAAGCAGTATATAACTATAAGTGTATATATATGTACTAATTATGTATAGGGAAGGGTTTCAATAAGTAAAGCACAGAAAGACAAGACTAGACCTTTATTTCAATTAGGCTTGTCAGCAATTAATCAGAAAGCTAGTCGTCCGTTCCAAAACTAGGTCTTCATGGAGAAGAAGGACAAGAAACTCCATGGAAACAGTATTGAAGTATTATATCAACACATTTCTTACATTGCCATACATTATCATTATCTTAAATACATTAATTCTATCTCTTGGACCATTGTCCAAGAGAACTCAGAATAATATCAATATAATCAAAATATAACAATAATATCTAGGAAAAGAATATGAATATTCCATTTATAGGATTTAAAACATTTGCAATATTGGCAACACTATAAACAGTACAACAACAATGTCATAATAGGCAATAATTACGATATAATATCAATTACTTAACTTACGTGACCTCTGGTCGATCCTTCCACACAACAACAGCACTAGAACTAGCCAACTGAACATCTGCCAAGCAACTGACAGTTTCACTGTGGCTCCGGCCTTTTATACCCGTTAACAAACAAGTATGATTCAAAAACTGACAGCTTGAGTCAAATCAGTGTTTGACTTATACGAAAATAAGTTTATAATAAAAATCATTTACTAATTCCATAATTCAATATTAGACACATAATAATTACATATAATAATTACATATATCACGTGCAATGACAGGACAGGTCAACTCAATCTGTGTGGTTCTTTCCTCTAAAGACCATTTCAAACAGCTATCTACATGGTCTTCACATGATCTGACCAAGATTCTGTCTGGGCTTTAAGAAAGACTGTGACGTCTGAGTTTGTTTCGGCCTTTCTTCTCAGAGTAGTCAGATAGAAAACGCTGAATTCATCTAGTTTTTAAAATACGATTGACGTGTAAAAGTACAAACCTACTTACAGAGATAAAATCATTTATCATTTACCGTACAATATTTAACACAACATTTATTTTTCCAGTTTTCTTTATTTTTTTATTTTTGTACGTTTCTGATCTTTCTGTGCGTCATGTTTGCCGCAAATAAACGTATTTTCTTTCTTTCTTCTTCTTTTATATCACGATAGTTTGTATGTGATACTCCCTTTATTTATTAACTATATTTAAAATAAAATATTATTTGTTGTTATAGCGGCCATAGTAGTACACACTCTGTGAAAATTCAAACGCCTACCTAATACGGATCAAAAGATACAGCTCTGTGACTGACGGACGGACAGCGAAGCTGTAGTAGGCTTCCATTAGTAACCTTTAGTTACAGAACCCTAATAACACAAATTCAATAAAAGTGTGCCTTAACCGCAACGTAATCTTTCTTATGTTCTCTGTGCGAAAATATACGGATCAACATTGCGTGTCGGCATGCAACGATACTCGTCAAGGGATATAAATTTTAGTGTACAACTATCGTAAAACTAAAGAACTACTTTTAAGTTTATGTTTTCATGAATTTTATTTAGTTTTTACGGAGTTCTTAGCTATAAATACAACGGGTCCTAACTCTAGTTTCGCATTGAGTTGTTGTCTTTACCATGTTTTTTTTTAGCGTTGGATAAAATATACTGAAATCCATCTTTCATAATGTTTTTATATTTAATGGAGAATTCATAACATGTATCTAAATGTACCCCAACTTTAAGTCGACGTACACACGAACGGAATAAAATCGCGGCGGGCTTTATCGCGCACCGGATTGTCAGCTCTCAGTGTTGAACCGAGCATTAACAATCTAATAGAGTGCATCGTGACTGAGGTACTATCTTTTCAACAGCTTAACAAAACGTTTCCCGCAGACAATCGCGACACGACTTTAGTTAAACAATTTTTATAAAAACTTATTGGAAATTGTTCTATCAGAATTGCGTCGCATCGTATAATAATCATTAGCCTTAAAACCTGAACCAAGAAAATTAAATTTTCTATACAGCTTCACCTCTTTCAATATGCAACGCTACGCCACATTCCCTGTCCCTCCTCCATCCCGGATGTTTTCAGAACCAATCCATTGAATGAGTCAGCGACTTTATGAGTCGGTAGTTCTAGTACTTGACATAAAGTAGAGATATATGTAGTTCGAGATTCGAATGGTCGCATTGTGTTGGTAACGGTTTGCGATCTATGAGTATGCATTTGATACTAAACTAGAACCAAGTTTAGCCAGGGTAGCGAGATCTGTTCGAAAGAGTTACCGTGGCCCTGGCATATAGGTACTTGAAGGAACACGGGTGAGTTTTAGTCATTACTAGCTTTTGCCCGCGGCTTCGCCCGCGTGGTTGTCGGAAATTATCGCAAGAGGACGTACTACCGCGGTAAGAATGTATTAATCCATGTTATACATACATAAAATTACGCCTGTTTCCCATGGGGGTAGGCAGAAACTACGGAACGCCACCTGTTACGATCCTTACCTTATCATGTGTGTTTGATGTACTTAAAATAAAGAGCAAGAAGACTGCGACATAGGGTTGGATTGAATTGAATATAAGTCTTCCTGGTTTTTCTTAATGCTCCTATTCTACCTATACAAACACTCAATTATTTACCAGACACCAAATTAAACATAGTTATAAGAATAGTACTTTGGCCAGTGGCTTCGCCCGTATAGCTGTCGGAAAATATCTCCCGGGAACGTATATGGTAAGTATCCAGGATAACCAAAAAACCAAATCCATCCAAAAATCTAAACATCTAAGCCATATTTCGCGGTCTCTTACTTGGAATAATACAATTGGGTTTATTTTGAGTACTTCGAACACACATGATATTCGCATTTACTATGAAGCCAAAGTACCTAATATGAATTACAATATTACAATCCTACTAATCCTGCAGTACCCGACCGCCACCAAGCGAGATGGCCGGACGCGGGACGGCCCGCTAGCCGCTCTGCGGCAATTTTATTATAATCTCTGATATCTTCTAAAATATTCATTTTAATGATATGCTGTAAAGGGCAATTGTGATCTACATGAAATGCACAATTTATTTAAGGTACTTAATTGGATAAGGATTAATGCTGTATTGCTTAAAATCGCATTCATAAATAAGCCATTATTTCTCGTAAAAAGTAAAGGATAAAAGTGGTTATTGTGGGTTATCCCTAAGGGTTAGACATATACCATCGCGGACTTTTTCGTAGAACTTTTTAAGGTGTACAATACTGTAGTACATTATTTTGATCTAATTCGTAGAGTTCAGCCAGCGTTCGCAATGTAAGCCCAAAAAAATGAGTTTATTTATGACATCACATTAGAAACCGCTAAAATTATCAGCGTTTCTTTACTATATTATACATGTTATATACATATAAACCTTCCTGTTGAATCACTCTATCTATTAAAAAAACCCGCAACAAAATCCGTTGCGTAGTTTTAAAGATATAAGCATACATAGGGACAGACAGACAGCGAAGTGACTTTATTTTATAATATGTAAAGAAAAGATAAGTCTGACACGCCGTCCCGCTCCACCCAGAGCGGGATCATATGATGATTTCCCACCCACAAAAAAAAAAAAACTTGGTTTAAGTGTGATGTTTTGGTTTTTAAATTCGTCATCGTCATCAGCCTACAGCAGTCCACTGCTGGACATGGGCATTTCCAATTGCTTGCCTTTAAGCTCAGTTCTCGGCAATTCTTATCCAGCTGCTACCAGCCACCTTGCGAAGCTCGTCGCTCCACCTAACGGTGCGTGACTCCTCCTTAGTCTTTGCGTAATACATTTGCCGTTTCATGTTCTCTACTGTCCACTAAAGAGCACGCCTACTCCGACGGTCACCTTTTGTTTATTTTCGTAATTATATTTGACTAGCTTTTGCCAGCGGCTTCGCCCGCGTGGAGGTCGAAAATTATCCCGCGGGAACATACTACAGGGATAAAAAGTAGCCTAAGTCCTTTCTCAGGCTCTAAACTATCTGTGTACCAAATTTCATTTAAATCGGTTCAGTAGTTTTATCAGGAAAGCGAGACAGACAGACAGACAGAGTTACTTTCGCATTTATAATATTAGTATGGAAGTATGGATTACTAGGTTATTTATTTTTTTATTTATAAGTAGCTTTTCCCGCAACTTCGTCAGCTTAAATGTCGGTTACCGCGGACGCAGATGAAGTCTCGGAATACAAGTAGGCCTGTCTTTTCTTGGGGTTCAAACTCACTCCTTACCAAAGTTCATTAAGGGCCCACCTTGAATGTGAATGACAGTAGGATGGGCGTGGTTTATGGCGGGTCAACCTAAAGTGGCCGGCCGCCACAAACTTATATCTGAACCGTTTATAGAGAATAGGAAAACCAGCGGCCAAAAGTTGAACTAATGACAGAAAATTTCTAGATATAAAAAACGTTACTAACTTAGCATAGCCTTGCTGTAAGCACTATTCCTGTCACTGTTGCACATCTGTCAAACTGCAATAGCAAGGTAGAGACGGAAACATCTGAGAAAAAAGTACGTGAAAGTAGCATTAATTTAGTCGGTCTATGAAATTTTTGCACATAGCGTGCGATGGAGTAGACAAATAATACAAATATTTAATTATAAGCAATAAAAATATCTTACAGCAAGAAATTATCTTCTTTATCTATGAAGTGAAGAAATGAAGGACCATTTGAATAGAAATACATTATTAAGTGAAAATATATACCGGATGACATTTTTTACCGTCTCGACCTTCATACGGTGTGTTGTGTAACTAGAATAGAAGACAGGAAGGCCTTCAGATTCATCGCAGGTGACTAAAGGAGCGTGGGACGCGGGCTAACGGGGATGCGTGTGCGGCTCGTGCGCCTGCGAAAGATCAACTTAGCCGCCTATCGGCCGGCTTCAAAGGGTAGGACCGCGCTACAAAATCATTGATACATGTCGCGCATTGAGTAGGGTGCGTATGATTTGAGTTTCGATAGATTTTAATTGATTTTTTTATTTTATTTTTTCCAAATTTCTGTTTTTGTTGTTCTAGTATGAAAATGTTACTTTAAATGTGAAGTATTTATTGCTAGATCAATTTCATTACATGTTATTCAAAAATAAAAATGATAAAAATTTCTATACCAAAGGCTTCTACTCCGTTCACCTATTACACCCACTTTTTTTCAAGACGGTAAAAAAAATCACCCGGTATATACAATAATAAATATAAAAAAATAATATGGTTAAATTTGACATTCAGTAACACTATAGACAGATAATATTACAGACAAATATTCTCGATATGATCATAGATTGAAAAAATGAAATAGGTTATACAACATTATTTTTAGTATATGCGAAACCTGAATATAGTTTGTTCAGAATCAGTAACTGAATCGATTCCAATAATTTTTACACCATGTTATATTTTGTCCCAAAAATATTTAATTACGCTTAAAAGTTAGTATCCGCAATCATCTGTTTGCACACGGGTCACGAGTTCACGACAGGTCATAGCGCGGGCTAGGCGGCGTGTACGCACTGCTCCGGGGCGGCGACGGCGCTCCCCTCAGTCGCCCGAATGCCATCGATCGATGCATACGTATCGCGAGCGCGCGCCCGCCGTGAGCCCTGGCTAAAGTGTTTTGTTTAGATTTTAAAATTATCATGTCTCTCTCGTACTCAAACGTCCGTACACTCGCTGTTTGTGGTGGTGTGGCAGTGCGTCAGTGCTTATGAGAAAGACGGGCCCTTTCTTAACAGTTGCTTCAGTTTGTTTGAGTGAATAGTGATTACGCCAATTATTGTAGATAGTGATGATTAACATTTTTAAACACGCAAAAATAGTCAAGGGTACAAATTTATTATTTGTTTACAGCCTGCTGTGGTTCAGTAATGCGATGTTTAACAATTTTCATCCATTTTGAACTTTAAGTTGTTGACATAAGGTGCAACAAATGGCATTGATTACATTTTACCACT
This sequence comes from Aporophyla lueneburgensis, assembly GCA_932294355.1. Lineage (NCBI taxonomy): Eukaryota > Metazoa > Arthropoda > Insecta > Lepidoptera > Noctuidae > Aporophyla > Aporophyla lueneburgensis. The sequence continues at coordinate 15,766,765 of OW028759.1, forward strand.
TACTACTGCATTTACGAATAAATTACATAATAATATCCACCTACACTTGACCATTACGACAGTCCAAAGCCTGCAAGCGTGATGGAAAATGTTTATCACCAACTAATACATAAACAATCACTGTGGCAAATTATTATCAATGAGTGAGAGTGAGAGCCGCGCGCGCGGCTGGCGTGGTGCCCTCCGGTAGGCTGCATATGTTTTTGCGAGGACAATCAGGTACCGTAACAAGCTTATAACTTTGTGATTATTAATGATACAGTTTTGAAATTTTTTTTCATAGATTCTTTACATAAAAATACTAGACCCGTGTTTCGGGTTTCGCATAAACAAAAACTAATGTTGTATATCTATAAAATTAATTTATTACCTATATTTATACTTGACAATAATACAAACAAATAAGATCTTTATATTTTACCTATATTAACAAATAAATAAACTGAACTGAACTGACATTCAGTAAGACTATAGACCACAGATTTGGACCATAAACAAAAGAATATCTATGCATGTGTGTATTATTAAATATACGGTAATGAATAGTAGTGTGTGTAACGTGTTATTTATTGAAAATAATGTATTTTTACGCACAATTTAAAAAAAAATATTAGCATTCGTCACTTCTTCTCTGTATAAACTATACGTCTGCGAAATTTCATACTCCGCCCGTCCGCCCAATTTTTGTAAAAAGGGATCCAAAGTTTTCGCTTCACGTATTAATATATAGATTTACAACATGAAATTAAAAATAACGAATTAATCTTCTAAAGCTCTATAAATAAAATATGTGATGGTGTTTAAGAGATTAATAAACTTCAATTTCGTTTCACCGATCACTATACATTTATTTGGTAAATGACAATTACAATATTTTACGTAGACTTCGTCCATTACGTAATACTAGTTATGATTTTTTTTTTCCACCTTATTTTACAAGTCATTTATATTTCCTTCAAGGTCAATTACGTATGGCAATGTGTATGATAAATGTCAAAATTACTTGACGTATACATACATATGTTTTAGTAATTACGTGTGACTGCGGTTAGAAAACCAAAACCGATATTATTGCCGATATTTTGTAACTATGTTTAGATTATATCTTTTTATTTGGGTGTTTTACCCGACTGCTGAGAGCAATGTGTTTATCAGCCTATTAACTCGTATGTATGTTTGTTCTTTTATTAATTTTATTTTTCATTACATTTACTTTGGGGTTAGGGGTAATTCAGAGTACACAAATAATTTGCTAAACAGTCTTCATAAGATTATAGAAGTATGTTTAGTGTTATTCAAAACAGAGTAAAACACCATTGTTTTGATCATCCCATTATTTGATTTTGATTAAAATCTTGTAGGAATGAAAAAATATAAATAGCCAATATGTTTTCAGAAAGCACTCTTGTAGACCTTTGATTAGATATCAATTAGATATCGAGAAGCAGTGGTGGCTCAGTGGCAACGGCTACTACTTACGAGTTCGAACCCGAGTAGGCGCTTTACTCTGTGTATTTCAACACCACTGCTCTCAAAACTGGGAAGGAAAACATCGTGAGTAAACCGGCATGTCTTAGAACCAAAAAATTGAAGACATGTGACATCTACCAACCCGCACTGGGCCCTCGTGGTGGATTATGTCCCACTCTCTCTCACCGAGAGGAGGCCTGTGTTCCAGCAGTGGGAACGTTATAGGCTGCTAATGATTAGGTATCAAACACGGTACATATAGGGTTCGAAACACCTAGGCCTGGCGTCAGGCCACGTGCCTGACATGGATGGCTTCGTGAAGGTAGAGAGAAGCTTCATAGTCGGAACCAGTGTGAGACCGCGCTAGCAGGACTCAATATGCTGCTGCGTCCAGCTACACTAACGACGCAGCTCTATGTGTCCCGTCTACATTACACCACGAAGGTTAAGGAGATCGTGGAGTTAGTACGTGTTAAGTCCAACTGGACCTTAAGGGTCGAGAAGTTGGAACCGTGCCACAACACGAACTTCAAGTCATTCGTGGTGCGAGTTCCAACTCATCAAATCGAGACTTTCCTCAAGGAAGAGTTTTGGCCGAAGGGTGTCGTGTATCGGCGATTCCGCGGAAGGCTACGCGATACTACACAGCGCAACACGTCGCCGTCACGTGTACAATAATTATGTTTACGTGGTTTTTATTTGTATGTATGATAGTCTGTATGGTATTATGATTTAGGTCTTTGTGGCCCGAAATAAACTGATTTGATTGATATATGAAATTAAAATTTATATTTTCAATAAAACTTCACATCTGCTATAAATGATTTGATTTCTGTAAGTAGGTTTGTACAAACACTTTTACATACCAATGTTATGTTAAAAACATACTAGTTCGGCGTTTGACACAGCCTGTTTAAATAATTACCCTTCTTTGGCCTGCTGTCAAGTAAAACCTCAACTTTTTTACAATTCTAATGCTACTCCATTCATTCGTTGTGCTCTTGCATTTGAAGTGACAGTACTTGACATATAGATATATTGTTGACATAATTCAAACCTAAAAACTAATTATATATTTTATTTTATTTCTAAATGAATGATTATTATAAGTTATTGGGATAAAACAGACGTTCTTCTCTAGAAAATAAGGTGTTTACTCAATATTATTTTACAAAGTGAGAATAGATTGTTGCTGTAATGCTTTAGTGAGGGTGGTGAATTCGATTTATTGTTATCATCATCTTATTGGTATTTCATTCTTGCAAAATGAATACATTAATTGCCCTGTGCAGGCACTCCTAACCTTGAAGGTACTGTTCAGTTTTGGTTTATGGTTCTTCCCATTTTCATACATAATTTAGGTCGTCTCTAAATGGTAATAGAGAAAGAATGTTATATTATTCACAGTTACAAAAATAGACACATATACAGACGAAATACAAAGTTATTTGGAAAGCCAACACTTATTATATTAAATAATTACAGCAAAATGCTTAACTACTACCTTTTTCTGTGAACACAAATATTTAAAAAACGTAATTTTGATCGCACCGATTTGTAAAAAAGTGACATAGGTTCGTCGTCGATGAGCCCTACTGGGCGACTGATTTATGAACGAACGAGAGTGATGACACTATTTATGATAGGCAAAAGAAGAGATGGCGATAATGTGTGTGCGCTTGGAATAAAATAACGTATGTGCCAAAACGAATCGCCGTTTTTTATGAATGAAAAGTATTATTAAAACGAAAACTGTTTTACAAAAACTTAGATACAATTATAATCAATGTTTTAAAGTAAACTATGTTTAATAATACATACGCATCGCGCCTTGAGGCTAAAAAAATCATAATCATAGATAGAACTTTGCGATTTTTTTGTATCGAGAAAATTTCATCGTATCGTGTATTCCTTTTACAGGATACTAGATCATATAGTCAAAAAACATACACTAAAAGATTAAGTACGGAAGTAATACGGTAAGAAAGGTACGCTAAAAAGAAAAAGCACGTTTATCTCGCTACGTCACCTTAAAATCGGTTCAGTGGTTTACTCGTGGAAACGTAACAGACAGGCAGAGTTAGTTTCACATTCATAATATTATAGATTACAAAAAATATTCATTAGTTACGTTGAAACTATTTGTACTCCTCGTCACTTGTCCCTAAACTTTTTAGTGCACCCACAGTTTGCCCGCAAAAAACGTCAATTTTTTTCAAGTCTGTCTTGAGAATTTAGAAATAAAATGTAACTCAACCATGGACATAATGGGCACGCCACAATTGCGGCGGTAAGTACCCTCTTTGAGAAGTGGATAGAGAGGTGCCACGGCGTCCTCACCTTCCGCCTGACGCAGGTTCTCACCGGGCCTGGGTGCTTCGGGGATTTCTGTTCAGGATAAAGCGGGAGGAAACGCTCGGGTGTTTCCATTGCGAGGATCGTCTGGAGGACACGATGGAGCATACGTTGGAGGTGTGCCCTGCCTGGGCGGAGCACCGCCGTGTCCTCGTGGGGACGATCGGCGACCTCTCGCGTCCGACCCTGGTGCGAGCCATGGTACGGAGCGAGAGGGCATGGGAAGCCGTCACCTCCTTCTGCGAAGCAGTAATGCTCGCAAAAGAGAAGGCGGGGCGCGTGAGGGAGTGGCAGTTTCTGCGCCCTCACGTCCCTAACCGCCGCAAGAGGAGACGCCCCGGGCGTCGGGAGTCGATCGCAGACTCCCGGCCACCGAAGGCGCGGGCTTGCGGGCGGCGAGCAATGGGTAGCTCGCAGCCCATGAATCACTTTTCACCCTTATGTCTTAAGCAATAAGGTTGAGGTGGTCGACCACCAGTGTCCTTGATGTTACTTATTAATAATTTAACAAGAATCGATCTTCTCACTAACTAAAATAATTGGATAGGTATCTAATTAAATCCAAGTAATAAGTAATGAACTATTGATGAATCTCAAGACCCAAGAGATGCTTCCCAGAATTACCGCAGCGCTAGATTGGAAGTTCGGAAAATAAATTAGAAATAAGACTTACCTAGATATAAGATATAACTTACCTAGTTGAAATGTTATATCTTTAATAGAGTTTTCCAAAGAAGGTTGAGGAATGATGTGATAAGACAACGGTGCGGTTTAAAAGATGTACTGACAAAAATTGAAAAAAGCATGCTTAGAATGGTCTTGTTGAGAGGATGAATGAAGGACGGCTTTAAAAAGGTATTTACAAGGCCGATGTGAGTGAAAACGCCGGGAGGGGACGCCCTAGGAAGACATATAGTGACCTTATTGATGATGTTCTTCACAATGGTCTGGTGCGTAGTACTCGCAACCGACGTGCTTGTATGACCAGATGTATGAACCTAAACGAGGCAAAAGGGTGGCAGGTGGCGTGTCGTAGTTTCTGCGTACCCCCATGGGACAAAGGCGTGAGTTTATGTATGTATGTCAAAACAAGCTTTTATAATACCACTAGTAATATTCAGTTTGTCATCAAAGGATATAGTATCACCCTATAATGTTTTCACTGCTGGGAAACAGAAATCTTGGACGTGGGCCCAGTGCTGGTTGGTAGATGTCACATGTCTGTGAATTTTTGGTTCTAGGTGGTTGTGGTTTGTGATTGTCACAAGCCCTTTCTTTCTGTTTTAGAAAGGTGATCAAATGACGTCTTCGGAACGGGAGGGTGTGTCACACTTTTACCGTCTAAAACCTACCCTTGTTCCTTCAGTTGCCTAAATGCCAGGGGCCGCGGTAACTCTTTCGAACAAATCTCACGACCCTGGCAGCAAAGTCACGGACCTGCACTTTTTCTTAATTCGTATTTCCACAAACTCAAACCTCTTTCACTATCAGACTATACAACCACCCAAGAAAAAAACATGCTCAGTCACTAAAAAGTTCATATAGAAAAAATCCTTTTCAAAAAACCTTAATTGCGATATTCAGCTTCATAATCAGTGGCTGACTGTACTAATGACGTGCCTATGTAGCTCGTGGTTCGTGGCTCGACATCTCGAGCACTCGAGCACTCTTGACTCGTGTGAGGTCGAAAGTAAATGATGGATGTGTGTGAGGGCAAAGATGGTTGTGGACTTTTGAGGTTGTACTGTGTGGATGTTGGAGTAAAGCCTTTGGTTAGGTAATGATAAGTTTAGATGGTATATAAACAGGGTCGCGAGATCTGTTCGAAAGAGTTACCGTGGCCCTGGCATATGGGCAACTGAAGGAACACGGATTGGTTTTAGTCAGTAAAAGTCTGACACGCCCTTCCACTCCACCTAGAGCGGGAGACGTCATTTGATGATGTCCCACCTACAAAAAAAAAAGTTGGTAGGTACATGAAAAAAAAAGGTCATCACTAGAAAAAAGTTTTGTTTCTTTTTTGTGGGGAAAGCCTCAAGGTTGCGTGCCATCTGACTGAATGCAGCCTAAATGTTTATTATGTTCCTCTTTCTCACATGGAGCATAAGATTGATGTAGGTAGATACTTGCCCCTGGTAAAAGCTTCCGCAGAAAGGCGTACCGCAACTTTAATAGAACAATTTTTATGAAAACTTCATGGAAATTGATCAACTAGAAATGCATCGCGCTGGTCTGCGGGAGCCTTATGAAGAGCTGGTGACCGTAACTCTACGTCAAAGCGCGCATTTATTTCGGTACCTACTCAAAAAAGGCAAAAATAGTATGAATCCTTCATTATTCCGTATCTATTTCGGCAGTCCAGCTGGGTAAAAAGATATTATTTTGATTTGAAAGTTGCCGTAAATGTAAATAACCAAATACCAAAAAAAAAAAAAACAATCTGTCTAGTATAGTTTGGGAAAAATCTCAAAGAAAATACTTTTTATGTCACAATAAACAATTCACGCCTTATGTCCCGACAAAGAGACATAACATTCATAAAAATCCCAGCCTAAAAAACAGCCAAAATAAAGCTTTAAATATACAAAGACAAATAGAAAGTTTTTCCACAGAATTTATCCCTGGTTATAAAGTAAACCATTTTATGTCCGTTATCCCAGTATGTAATGAATCGTTCTCGTAAAATTAGGAACACTCTAGCTTTTGAGATTAGTACTAGACTCTTCTATATTGGTACACTTGAATTCTTTGAGTATAAAGTCTTATCTAGATTAAGTGAAATCCAAGCACTATTAGACTCAGCTTTTCAACTTGAGTTTAGTTTTCAATATGTTGATGGTTGGTATATTGGCGTGTGCTAGATGACATATGGCAAACAATTTAATGTATGTTTTGTTTTCGCAATATTAATTACTTATTCATTGTTGTATATATTTAAGTTCTTCTAAATTAACAGACAGCTGTGCTGCTGGTGAGTTTGTTGCGCCACTTCTTCCAAAAGCTCATTCATTCAAGGTCATTTATTCAAATTAGCCTGAGGATCAGCACTATTCGAACGACAAAATTACATAAGACAGTCCCCAAAAGCGCCCGCCCTTCACCACTTCCTAGTGATTTAGCTGGGAAGAAGAAGTGGCGCAACAAACTCCCCAGCAGCATAATTGCCATTTAAATCATTTCAACAATCCCTGCTTCATTTTAAATTACTACCATTGTAACATAAGTATTAGAAATGCCATCAAACTCAAAACACCGTAGAAACGTACCAACATGATAAAATAACACGTTCACCAATAAATAAAGACACCTGGCACTAAATTACAGACATTTGTCACTAAATGACTTCACACACGGTACGTATTGTGTTATGTGACCTCATGCCATGAAATTCAGGAATCTTTTGTTTTATGCGGGGCCTTTTTTATGGGTCCCGTTTGTCGGGCCTACGCCCGCCTTTTTGCAACGTAATTCGTTTGTCACGTTTTAGTGATGGGACTGAAAAATTATCAGTTATCGATAAAATGCTGGTAATCACGCATGTTTGACATAAGTACATATCTACATTAAACTTACAATATCTTTCCTGGGGTGTAAACAAAAATTCGAGATAGATAAAATTAGTTCTCGCAATAATAAAATGATAACTGCAAAGTACTAATATACAAATTAAAAATATTTTAGAAGAAATAAAGTGACAAGACTATGACTTCACCGGATGTTTCGATTTTCTAAACTAAATGCACCCACTTAGATTGGAAGGGGACCCTACGATACTTGGCTAGGCAGATGATAAACAACATTACATACTAAATATTATTTTAATTATATGTTAACGTAGTATGGCTTACTGCCATGGGTCTGAAAATACATCAAAACCATTTCTTTAAAGAACGCAAATCATAGTTTTATACAAAAGAAATCTATTTTAAGAGTTCGATAAAAACTTTAAAAATATAACGATGTTCCTTCAAGTGTTCTTAATAGTCCTTTGTATACAAAACTCATTATATTTAGAACGAAAAATGATTTACCTATGACATTGAAAGATGTTTACGCATTGAAATCCAGCAAAACTTCAGTCGAATTTTCTAGTCACCGACATTTTATCGGAATAATATTTCATTTACTTTTTCAACTTCTCGAAAACAAATGTCGAAAGTTTTAGTTGAAAAATATCGATAGTCGATAAGTCACGTCACTAGCTGAAGTTTACGCAAGGGTTTTCTATAGAGGAACATTTACATACAAATGTTGGGTAGCATTGCGAGTGACATAACATTATAGCCTAAGAGACAGCGCTTTGGGTAATACGTCATCTTTCTCCGGGACTTTTAAAAGCTTATTACTATTACTAACAATTGTTTTATTTTTGTTTCAGGTACTTATTGCTCATATCTACACATCTCAGTGAATAGTCAATAGGTATTTATTTCTTTATTTATTTTACGACATAGCTCGGACTCGCAAAAACAGTTGAGCTACCCAAAGTTAGGAGCAAAAGATATGCAGTGCCAAAGTTTGCCAATATACTTCTTCAACAAATGAACATAATGCCATAAAAAATTACCCCTATCTACTGGATTAGTGATATATTTTATTGTGACCTTCAGTGAACTACACCAAATATTCGGGTGCATCCAAATATTGTCAAAACAAATTACTCCTAAGATACAGCAAACTAGCCCCCTGTCTCCTAGCCTAAGAAGAAAACAAGCGGAAAATGGAGGACTATTAACTTAACGTTTTATGTGTGTTATGATTATGATCGATACAATATGAGTTTTGCTTTGTGTAAATAAGGTTCAATTTCTGTTGTTATGTTTTTGACAATGGCTGTCACAAACATTGGAATACAATGGCCTGACCATTTATTGATGACAGCTTTAGTAGAATTATGTTCAATTTTTTGGGGCATGTAATGGCGTTTGTTGTAGAATGTATCTGCTTATTGATAAGCCGTTTGTTAAAAATCATTGTCTACACGCTTTTCCTGTCGTTTTTTATTTTTATTTCATGGGAAAATCCCGTTTATTCTGTGAACGTCACGAGTTCTACGTAATTTTATCGGGAAATGGGATAATGGGATATTATTTCGGGGATTTTGTTTTGAACATACACGTGTTCTCACTCAATTATGGATACTTCTGTCAAGTTACCGATTTCCTCGTTAACACTCATTTCATTATGTCGATGAATATTACATTAAAAATCTTATTAGTGACTATTCTGTGAGCATACGGTTTATTAATTCATCATCATATAATCATAATCAGCCAGCCTATTTTGTTCCCACTGCTGGGACACAGGCCTCTTCTCTGCGAGTGGGCCATAATCCACCACGCGGGCCAAGTGCGGGTTGCGAGGTGTCGCTTGTCTTCGAAATTCTGGTTCTAGTACATGCTGGATTCCTCATGATGTTTTCCTTCACCGTTTGAGAGCAATGATTATGACAACAGTTTACACAAAGTAAAGCGGCTGTCTGCGTTCGAACCTACGACCTACAGTTCGTAAGTGGCGGCTGTTGCCGCTGGGCAACCACTGCTCACAAAATAACTAATTTAGTTATTTTTTTGGAAAAAGCAATATATAAAGTCATGACAAAAAAGCACCCAATAAATTTAAAAAATCAAGCCACGTAACACCCTAGCTCTTAGACTACATTGATCACCGCAGTGACGTCAGACGTAAACCGTCTAGAAACGATGCTGACTACCAGTCGGCACGCCACTGGAGCAGACACTGATAACAGCTGTCACCAGAGTGAGCGTAATGCTCCTTTAGGGAACTGGGCAGTGCCTATTCCAATTACGAGGCTGGAGATGAATCTTAGAATTTCTAATTTTGAATGTAGGGAGATTTAAAGTGAAGGAAAATAAGTCTGCCAGTTTTCATCTTGATTTTTTTTTCTTGCGGTTGCATCACAAATATTTGCTGTTTGTCTCTGCATCACCGAAAGGTTGACTGGTAGAGAATGCCTATGGCATTAAGCCGCCTCTGTACACTTGTGTGCTTAACGGGGGAAACCAGTTTAGACCGATAAAAAATCATTTTATTTTAATTGCATAAATTGTTAGTCTAACTACTCAAGAATATGTGGTCGAAATTTGAAAGCAAAATTTTGCATTATCGTTTTTCTCGAAACGTCTTTTTTCAACTGGTGGGCATTCTAACTCAAAAAATTATTAACTAATCGTTCTGAAATTTGTTGTGTGTATTTTTTATTCAATTCCAATCCATATGAACTTAATTCTGGGATTATATTATTATTAAAAATATTTTTTTAAGCAAAATAGGTGAAAAAATATGGTATAAAAACATGCAATTTTCATTTTTTTATCACAATTAGGTTCATATTCTTAGGAAACATGTTTTTAACAAAAAAAAGTTGTGATGATTGCAGACAAAAATTGCGACTTCAGGAATGACCACCAGCAAAATACTCGGATGGAAATCGTCCATGGACATCACGTTCTAACGCCTTTAATTCTGGCGGAAATTACTTGAAAAAATTCTAGAATATATGTACTTTAAAACATGAATAATATACCCTCCAAGTTTTGTCTAATTATTCCTACCCTGTTTAAAAAAAATCACGAAAAACATCAAATTTTCGGCCTCCTAAACTGGTTTCCCCTTTAAAGTATTAAAAAATATATATTAGATAAGCATAGCTATGCATACCTAACCATTCGATATGCTTTCGTACCGAATTGAACATCAATAAATGTTATTCTAGGACTCCTATAAGCGCTGTTCATTTATCCGAAAATGTTGACAGTTTAAATAAAATTAATTTGAATTTGAAAATAGACGATCTATTCTTTTTTATTTTTAGTTTTTTAAATGACATTTTTTTTAATCAGTCGAATTGAGAAGTCCGTTTTTGAATTCGGTTAAATAGAACTCACAAACATAATGGCAATCATCACTTTTCACCGTTTCAAATTTAAGTTCAAGAAAAATGCTCCCCACTTATTATGTATGTAAGGATGCCCATGCATCAAACGTTATGTGACATAGAGTTTAACTCGGCGCGCTGCATACGAGGTCACGATGAATGGCGCGCTTTACATAAGTGGGGGCAGGCTATGTTAGGAATAGAATCAAATGTTCTTGTGTTTGTGTGTAGGGAAAAATGAAAATATGCCAAGAAAAGATGGAGAAAGTTGAGTTATCGTGTTGTTATTCTTCGTGTTGTCTGATATATTATTAAAATCTTTAAAATACTCAAACTTTATTTTGACATCACTATAGGCTTCAGCACCCTCGAAAATCGTGAAAACGATACCCATGATGAATTTATTTTTAAATTTTTACGTGAGTGACAAATTCCATATAGAAAAACCCAATAACACTGCCCAATGTGGGAATCGGACCCAGGACCTCATGCGCAGCATGCGCGTACGACTACTAGAAAAACCAGGTAGGCACTAGACTAGAAATTCGTAATGGAAAAACAACACTACCCGACCAGAAAATCGAACCAAGATACATCATACGACATCTTCATAAAATTTCATAATCAGCCTATAATATTCCCACTGCTGGGATACTTCTCTATGAGAGGGAGGGCTTCCTCTCTATGAGAGGGAGGGGGCCGTAATTCACCACGCAGGCCCAGGGTTGGTAGACGTCACATATCTTCGAATTTTGGATTCTAGGACATGCCGGTTTCCTCAGGATATTTTCCTTCCCAGTTTTAAGACCAGTGGAGATGGAATAATTTACACAAAGAATTACCCCTGTCTACCGTGTGGTGCCGGACATAACGAATAGCACCATCTCATTCTTCGCGTGGATGTCGTAAGAAGCGAGTAAGGGAGTTACTAGAGAATGGGCAGCAGTTTTCTCTATGCATTTTACCAACTTACTGCGATCCCCAACCCGCCTGCCAAGCGTGATGATTATGGCAAACACCCTCCTTTGGGGTCTTATGTCCAGCAGTGGACGTCTTTCAGCTGAAATAATGAATACGACTGTCTGACTCCTACGACTGAGAAATCGTGAGTCACAGAATATAATTACTTTCATTTATGTCAACAAATAGAGTCACACGACATTCAATTAGAAGCACTTACAGTTCAAGACTACAAATTAGCCAGTTTGCATAACTTAAGTGACGCAACATGTGCATCTGACTGTCACGACATAGCTTTGTCGAGCACTAAGTCACTGGTACCGCTTTCTACTTGGACAAGTTGCAATTAAGTTAGGAGTTTTTTGGAATTAACTGGGTGTAAGTTGCATTGGTAGGTAAGCTTTGACTTGCGTTAGATGCGACGCTGTCAACGCATCCATCATCTTTACCCTACAGTACTCCACTGCTGGGCATAGTCCTTATTATTCATTATTGCACTCTGCATTCGGCAATGTTGTTTTTGGTTTTGTTTGTTATTTAGTAATTGTCAATGTCGTAATGCATATCTGTATTGTTTTTGGTCCGTAGCCATGACATCAACAACCAATGGATAACTTTTTTAATCTTGAATACGGAGCTTTTGGCTACTTTGTACGTGTGTATATTTTAAAAGTCTTTATGAACACAGGTTGTATCGTAAACTAATAAGATTAAATCTTACCACAGCCATCCTCAATCCAATTCAAAATGTAACGAAGTATTGTCCTTGACTCTCGAATTGTTTAATTGGAAATATATTACTTTCTATTTTCCTCACTGTTGTATCGCTGGTAATTGACAGCGGCGCTTGTAATTAATTCAGGGACGCTGAAGAAGATTTTCAGCCTCGGTTTCAGTCTTCAGATAGACACTATCTACGAGAATAACTAATAAGTTCAAAACTAAAACCCGACGACTGAAAATTTACATTGATTTGATGAGTGAATGTAAATATTTTATCAACATTTTCTGTCAATTTTAATCACGTAATACGTTGGATAAGACTTGGATTTGTGACCGGTTGATGGCAAGAAGCTCGCCTTCTGTTATATGGGACTCTGGCAATATATGGTAGTACCTACTATAGGTAGGTACATTGGACGGATAAAGACGGCTTACAAAAGGTATTTACAAAGCAGGTGTGAGTGGAAACACCGGAAGGGGACGCCCTAGGAGGACACATAGTCACCTTACTGGTGATGTTCTTCAGAAAGGTCAGGTGCGTAGTACTCGCAATGTCGCAACCGGCGTGTGTTTGACCAATTGTATGAACTTAAACGAGGCAAAAGGAGTGTGTAGAGATCGTAGCAGGTGGCGTTCCGTGGTTTCTGCCTACCCCCATTGGAAAAAAGCGTGAGTTTATGTATGTATGTAGTTTGTCTATAATGTCGAAAGTTTTACTTAATGTCAGACACTGTCATGTGCTGACTTCATGGTTACAATTACCGCGTCGATGTAACGTCCACCCAACATACCAATACAGGTCTAAACCATCAAATATCTCACAGACATTAGTAACACGGCCTGACATTCAATTTAACTCGTATGCTGTATACAGCGGCTGCAAACAGCGGCGTAAGCATAAAATAGTGCTGCATGGACGATTAAGCGGACTACAGCGCAATTGTTGTTCTGCATACTTATTGTTTCTCGTGTATGCATTACAGTAATATTTGACTTGATGGAGTATATGTTTTGAGAGTAGGAGGTGGGATTGTGCAAAAGTTTATTTCGGTCGCGTCAGGCAAAATCCTGCATCGTGCAAGCAAAGTTTACCACGCAAGTAGCATTTATACGACGACATAAATCGACTGGTAGACCTGTCTGGTTGGAGGGCCTTTTACGGAGTTTGAATGAAGTACGTTCCTCTTACCTCCAAAGTAGTTTCTATTGTATATAAGTAAGGTGTATCTATTCATACACGAAATATTTTAAGAGGTACACCTGTAGGTGGTAAAGAACTACAGCAACGAAAAAAAATTGTCTAAATGTATTTTTTTTTAAATTTAATATTTATAAATTACTAGCTTTTGCTAGCGGCTTCGCCCGCGTAGAGGGCGGAAATTATCTCGCGGGAACATACTACCGAGATAAAAAGTAGCCTATGTCCTTTCTCAGGCTCTAAACTATCTGTGTACCAAATTTCATTTAAATCGGTTCATTAGTTTTAGCAGGAAAGCGAGACAGACAGACAGATAGACAGACAGACAGACAGACAGAGTTACTTTTGCATTTATAATATTATTATATATATATATTATATTATATAATTATATATATTATATATTATATTATATATATTATATATTATTATATATATATATTATATATATATATTATATAGTGTAGATTAGTGTAGATTTGACGCACATAAGAAATACTGGCTCCTTATTTTTTACGGCCCGAGACACCGCGGCCATGCTCGTGCCGTCCGGTCGCCACCCTCGCAGCGTCAGGCGGGTCATTCATAGAATTTGGAGTAAAGGTTTTATGCAAAACGTCTCAAGTAGTTTTAAAATTATAATAATTACGAAAATTCAACCACCACGCGAGCCCAGCGCGGGTTGGTAGATGTCGCATGTCTTCGAGCTTTTGTTCGAAGGACGTGCGGGTTTACCGTTTTGAGAGCAGTGATGATGAAATTAAGTACACAAAGTGCCTTCTTGGGTTCTAACTCATGAACGTAGTGGGAACATAGGCTGCTAATATGAGGCTGAAGATAATAATAAAGACTAGAACCTGACTGTTGTGACGAGTCTGTGCCCGTTTATTTCACATATGAGAAGACGACGTTCCGGCTGTAAGTCAGTAGCGTTAATACTGCAAAGTTGCTCCAAATACCAGGATCTCACTGTGTACATTAAATCCTAAGTCAAACGTTGCCAGCTCTCCATACATTATAGTGTCGACACTGCATATTTATGTGAGCCACGCTGCACTGTGCTATATATCTTGTAAGTTCAAACGCCAAGACAATCGCAAATGTAAGTGACTTGCTGCAGTCGGGAATATAGGGGGGCGAAGTTTGGTGCGTGGACGCGTGGAGTCGAGTGGCGTTCTGGGTAGTGAATAGAAAAAATATTCCAGTTTATTATTTTAAAGACTAGAGTGTGTCAATATTTCTTCTACATAGTAAAATGACTGGCTGGCAACAATAAGCTAAAATTCAAAAAGTCCAATCTTCAATTAACCATGTTACACTATCACGTAACAGTGTTTTCTTTTGCCATTATTGTAACTGAATGAATACTAAAACTTTGGAAAGATGTTAAAAGGGCTGTTGCAAATTTGTCAGTGACATAAAGTGTTAAGAGGGCTATCACAATTTTTCTTGAATTTGAGCGTTTTATTCGAGTTTTGATGTGTGATTATGCTTTAGATATAGCCTAAAAAAAAGAACAAAAATATGACTAAGAAAGTTTGATAATTAATCTTGGGAGTGTTCTAAATAAATATTGTAATTTGTTCACGTACGTTAGTAAAATCCTTGTCTCTGCAAAGGATGTTTCATAAAATGTTGCTTTTGGGAGTCTTTTGATGCTTTGGTTCACCGAAGATATAATAGTTTAATCATTTATAAAAATGTCCATGATACAACTGTATCTTCTACTTTGGAATGTTCAATTCAATTTATTACGATTCATACAGTAACAAACCAAAAATAATTCTGTAAAACCGAGAGTTACTGACAGTTTTCCGTACGAAACTATAATTTTTATCTATGAAAGTATAATCTAAATTCAAATAAAAAATATTTTATAATGATGGTGGTACTGTTAAATTGCATGAAAAAAAAAATTGGACTATTTAAAAGAAAAATAACATTTCAAAATAATTGTTGTATGCAATGCAAAAATCAATATAAATCTTGTGACGCGCGGTATTCAACTTTAGTCAGCGCCAAGTGCTTATCGAGGAAGGACGTATCGCTCGCTGTTGCAACGTTGCGCGCCGCGTAAATTCACCAGTTCGCGAATATAGTGCAACTAACACTTCTTGATACGAGTTTTTATTTTATTTATAAGTTATGAATTTATGATGATCTGAACGAAAAGTAAATATATATTAGAATTAGCCTATGATATTCTAATGCGAAAATGTTACAGATAGCCTTCTCCTTTTTTGATGTTGGTTATAAAGAAATATATACGTAAATGTTATGGTTGTTAGTTTTCTTTTTTTGATTGTTGATTTAATGTAATCTCCAATTTAAATTCTATTAATTATTTTCAGACATAATTCATAATAATGGGAAAAGAGACAAAAATAAAACATTTGGTGTTGTCAAAACTAAAATAAGAATTTTGTCGAATACATATTTGAAATATTTACTTAAACTCAGTAATATTGTAGTTAACAAATATTAGCATGACAAAATACGTTATAAATTATTTTACCCGGGTATGAGTTGTCTAAATGACAGCCGACAAATGTTAACTGAATATTGACTATTACATATTGTCATTATATTACTATTGTCATTATATTACTATTGTCATTATATTACTATTGTCATTATATTACTATTGTCATTATATTACTATTGTCATTAGTTTCTTAATTCTACCTCCTCATATTAAACACTAGCTTCTGCCCGCAACTTCGTCCGCGTCAAATTTTCGCTCCCCTTCTCGTCGCATCGAATAGCCTGCCAGTTTTCGGCCATTTTTCGTTTGCTGCTCCGCTCCTTTTGACCGTAGCGTGATGTTATATAGCTTATAGCCTTCCTCAATAAATGGGCTACTCAACACAAAAAGAATTTTTCAATTCCGACCAGTAGTTCCTGAGAATAGCGCGTTCAATCAAACAAACAAACAAACAAACATACAAACAAACAAACAAACTCTTCAGCTTTATAATATTATATAAAATTATATAAAAAGTATAGATAATATTGTACTTCTCTCTGACGAGCAATTATGTGTTTATTTGTCTTGCTATTCAGTTTTACAAGGCGTTTTTATTTCGGAATTGTATTAATCGGTATTTTAATAACCGGAATTCATATTTTTGATGTTTCGAACCATAATTAAGTCGGACTTTTTAAAATAAATAGGTATCCCGAACGATACACATTAATGTAAAGTTTGCATCACTATAAAGTATTTAAAGAGAAGAAATCTATAAATGTGCATAATTGATATAACTACCTACTCTTTAAAAAAATAGTATGAACCGTAGTGGTTCATACTATTTTTTCCGATCAATACCGTATTATTACATCATTCAAACTAGAAAGAACACCACATTGCATTAATTAATTTCTATAAATAAGTACTAAAATATCTACCTACTTGCTGCAAAAATTGCCTTTAACACTCTCACCGCCACGTGGTATGCCAGCCGCCCACACAAATTGTAGTGCAGCAAGCTGTTGTTGATTTTTGAATTCGTTTCAGCAGGCCATGTGGCCGGCCCACAAATTTCGCGCTAAAACTTTTCCATTTTTGTCCGATATAGTTGTTCTTGACTCCATATCGGGTAAGCCAAAGCCAAAAAATATATATGAATTCGTCGGGTTACAGCGGACCACACGGCCTGCTGATAAAGTTTACAGCGTCTCCTGCCGGCATGCCACTTGGCGTGCCGCTAAAGTTTTCTTAAATTAAGCGTGGCGAGTTGCGAAACAAATGGGTTGGGTGGCGCGCCCTTTGGAAAACTGTATTTATGCGTGGCGATGAGAGTGTTAAGGAAAACTTCGTAAACAAAGCAGGTATAATGTATCTATAGAGGCTGCAAACATGTAATTGATACTTCTGGAACTGTGGGCGTCTTTAAGCTGCGATACCTGCTAACCACCAAGCAGGCTGCAATAACACTCATCGGTACAAATAATATTTCAAGAACTACTCAAAAAAAAAAAACGAACAATAATAACAATAATTTATTTCGAAAAAAGTGGCAATGGCTCATGTTTGTTTGTTCCGCCTAACAGTCTGCATGTGTGCGTCGCGTACTTCACTAGCCGCACACGAGCGCGACTGCTGCCGCCCGTCGTCTGATTTACCTAAACCTGAGCAATTCGATTTTGTAAAAGCGCTCTTAACGTAATAGTCACTGATATGTGTAGAATCCTGTTGATTCTGTACTGGCAGGCTCACCGTGCAGGCCTGCTTCACCTTCTCTGTTTCATTTCTCGTGCCTGATAGATGACATTAGTAACAGCTTACTCCGGTTTTGTGCAAGAGACAGTGTTTATATACCTATTAAATAGACTCACTACTAATATGCATCACTTGTTTGTGAATATTATAGCAATATAAAAATATACCACACTTTATTGTTTATTGATGATGTGACGAGAGATAAGTGAGCTTGTATTATGTTTTATTCTAATAATAAATTTAAACAACTCTTCAAAGTTATAAATTAATTCAATGTTACGCTATTGGTCCTAACGAAACTATAAAATAAAAAAATGAAATATCTTTACACTTGGTTTGTCAGGGCCTAGCCGTTTTCCTTTGTTACCGTAAGCAACAAACGCCGCGAGCCCGCACAAAATTCCCCCCCGTATATTTCTAGATATGTACAAAGTAAATGCGATGCACTACTAGTCCTGCAAATGAATATCAACTACCAGATGTAGGAGACATTTTAATGTAATATCCACTTGAATTATTATATTATATTCACTTTAGTTTATTGTTTTTGTGACATTTCTACGTTCTTATGAAGAATTACTTACAGCTGTGTTACGTATGGCCTAGAAATGTGGGCTTTTGTCTTGGAACTGTTTGTGTAAGCTTATGAGTAGGTGGATAGGTAATAAAGGATCTTTTTTTTTGTGGATGGGAAATCATCAAATGACGTCTCCCGCTCTGGGCGGAGCGGCAGGTCATCAGACTTTTACTGACTAAAACCCACCCGTGTTCCTTCAGTTGCCTGTGCCAGGGCCACGGTAACTTTTTCGAACAATTCCGCGACAGATAATGGGCTTTTATTATTTAGGACGAAGATTAAATTATAGTTATACATACTAACTAAATCACATTCGTTTATCAAAATTATATACCAGAAGGGCATAGCATAATCTGCCTATAATATTCTCACTGTTGGGACACATGCCTTCTCTTAGTGAGAGTCGGTATGAGCGAGTGGCCCATAATGCACCTCGCGGGCCCAGTGTGAGTTGGTAGATGTCACATGTCTCTGTATTTTGGCCATCCGGTTAATCCGGGGATACCGCACGGTCTCGTGCGAGGCGGCGAGCCTCCTTGCCGGAGTGCCGCCATGGGATCTAGAGGCAAAGGTCCTCGCACACATGTGGGAGTGGCGCGAGGAGGCGAAACGCCGGGGGGAAACTCCGTTGCCGCGACAAATCGCGGCACGGCGGACAGAGCTCCGGCAGGATCTCATGGCGACATGGCGGGTACGATTGTCGCAACCCAGCGCTGGGCACGCCACAATTGCGGTGGTAAGTCCCCTCTTTGAGGAGTGGGTAGAGAGGCGTCACGGCGTCCTCACCTTCCGCCTGACGCAGGTTCTCACCGGGCATGGAAGCTTCAGTGGGTTCCTGTTCAGGATAAAGCGGGAGGACACGTCCGGGTGTTTCCATTGCAAGGATCGTCTGGAGGACACGGTGGAGCATACGGTGGATGTGTGCCCTGCCTGGGCGGAGCACCGCCGAGTCCTCGTGGAGGCGATCGGCGGCGGCGACCTCTCGCGTCCGGCCCTGGTGCGAGCCATGGTACGGAGCGAGAGGGAATGGGAAGCCGTCACCTCCTGCTTCTCTTCAGTAATGCTCGCGAAGGAGGAGGCGGGGCGCGACAAGAACTTTATCATAAACCTAAACTAGTTCAGGTTTTTGATAAAAAATCTGGATTGTTACAGGTTTATGATGAAATTGGTTTTAAAATGTGTCATCTTCCGCTTTTTCATCAAAAACCTAGATTTTTGATCAAAAACCTAATTTTATGAAAAAACCTGCGACATATATAAAGTAAAGCGACCCACGACCTACTACTCATAAGTTGCGGCCATTATCACTGGGCCACCACTGCTCTTAAAGTTTTTTAAAGACGAGATTTGCCCTCCAGATTTGAGTTTAAACGATAAATTATATAGTTCTACACCTACAGCCCGTGGCTCTCTTACTGGTTGAGACTCTTATTGGACAGGTCCACTCAATCTCTGTGGTTCTTTCCTCAGAAGACCATTTCAGATACCAATCCACATGGCCTTCACATGATCTGACCAATATTACGTCTGGATTTAAAAAAAAGACTGAGAGTTTGTTTTGGCCTTTCTTCTCAGAGTAGTCAGACAGGAAACGCCGACCTCATGTAGTTTAAAAACATATGATTGACGTGTAAAAGTGTTTGTACAAATCTATTTGCAGATAATAAACGGCTGCTTGACACTTCCCGTGACCCAAGAGCTGCTTTTTACCTTGGCCAGAGGCAAAGCATTGCCATACAACGTGGTAATGCCGCCAGTCTCTTGGGTACATTACCATTTGACAACGATGCGGATGAAATTTTCGACGCTATATTTTCATTTGCAAATAGTTTTAGTTAAATTAGGTTATACTATTGTTTTTTAAGTAATTTGAATCTTAAGTTTATCATATTATTATACAAAATAAATATATTTCTTGTAGAAATAAAATCATATATCATTTGTAATAGGTAAGTACGTTTAAAATTGCGGAAAACATCAAGTGTCTTGATAATATCCTTACTTTCACTGTCAAATCTTCAAAACAACGACCCACAACAACGTTTCACTCCATAAGTAAGTCTCAGAGCTTACCGAGAGATCGTTCTTAATGATTATTACGATATCACGTTCAAGTCGACGTGTAATGGCTTGAATTTCGACTTGATGTTCAGGGAGTAAGCAGAAATATACTTCTAATGACACATTATGTGGGGTTCGGGATCGTAACTCGCAGATATGGGTGATAAGAGGGTTACATATTGTGTTTTGATTTTTGTGCGTTGTCCTGGTACATATACACCGTGACATATTAATCTTCTTACAACGGCAGCTCACTTCATGTAACCAATGACTACACATCCATAAAAAAAAACATTTTAATAACTAAAAAATAAAAATATTATTCATTACTCGCTTCTGCCCGCGACTTCGTCCGCGTTAAATTTCTTGTTCCCCCGACATATCGCACGGGTAGGCGATTCGACGCGACGGGACGGCCGTTGCGTCGAATCGCCTACCCGTGCGATTTTCCCCGTTTTTGCAACATTTTTCATTTCTGCTCCGCTCTTCTTGGTTGTACCGTGAAGTTAAATAGGCTCCCCAACACAAAAATAATTATTCAATTCGGACAGTCGTTCCTGAGATCAGCGCGTTCAATCAAAGAAACAAACATACAAACAAACAAACAAACTCTTCAGCTTTATAATATTAATAATAATAGTATAGATGAAGACGCATGACGTAGTTCGAAATCTATACTAATATTATAAAGCTGAAGAGTTTGTTTGTTTGTTTGTTTGTTTGTTTGTTTGTTTGTTTGTTTGATTGAACGCGCTAATCTCAGGAACTACTGGTCCGAATTAAAATTTTTTTTTGTGTTGGGTAGCCTATTTATCGAGGGAGGCTATAGGCTATATAACATCACGCTACAACTAAAAGGAGCGGAGCAGTAATGAAAAATGTTGCAAAAACTGGTAAAATTTATTCCTTTTGAGAGTTTCCGTTGCGTGCGCTGCGTAAACGGTTAAAGTAACGCAAAAATCATGTATGACGGAATTGTTCCATTTAAAAAGTTCTAAAAATAAGTCCGCGAGAGCATATGTCTATCTTTTAAGGTTGACTCACTATAACTCAAAAGGAGCGAGCAGCAACGAGCAGGCAAATTGATGCGACGGGAAGGGTCAGGGGAGCAAAAATTTGACGCGGACGAAGTCGCGGGCAGAAGCTAGTTTGATATATTGTCAATAGTTTCAAATTGCAGTGTTAATAGATATGGGAGGACATTGATATAATCAGCCTAGTTCCCACTGCTGGGACATAGGCCTTCTCTCTTCGAGAGGGAGTGGGCTGTAATCTACCAAGCGACCCATTTCAGGTTGATAAGTGTCACATGTCATTGATGTTTTGGCTCTAGGACATGCCGGGATCCAATAATATTTTCCTTCACTGTTTTGAGAACAGTGGTGATGAAATTTTAACACAAAGTATAGCGTTCGAAGCTACGACTCAACTCGGAAGTCGCGGCCATTGCCACTGGGCCACCATTGCCAAAAGTGTATGGTAAAATTAGCTATAGTTCGCGCAAATTGGTGATAACATTGTCATGAGCAGATAGAAAAAGAGCAGGATAGAATGGAAAGCTATGATTCATGCCTTACTCCTGGGCGAATTACTCTCCATTTGCTAAGCAGAAGGTCAAAGATTACAAAAGAAACTCCTCGAGATATGATAACTAGGTACGTAGGTTTTCATAAAAACTTCACCCTCTTCATCGTTTCACCCGAAATACGTCCACTGTTGGACATACTTGGGGGATTTGGCTATAGCCACGATTTGCAGGCGTTTTGGCGGTCGCAGTATGGTGTTAAAATGCATAGAGAACGCTGCTGCCCATTCTCTAATAAGTCCCTTAGTCGCCTTTTACGACACCCACGATAAAAAGTTTGTGGTTAGAAAATAAATTTACTGAGTCTGTACGGAGGTAGTAATTTGTATGAAAACAGAATAACTTAGCTATATACAGCCATAAATAAATAATCCTCCCACTATTCCGTTTACGATGTAGGTCATCAAATATTCCTTTAGTATAGCCTCGAAATTAATCGAGCAGAAACGCGATAGCAACGCGTAGCAGCTCCATAAATTAGAGCTCTAAACTTCATTCAATTAGTTTAGAAATCTAATATTTTAGTGTAGAATGGAAAACAATTGAATGGAAGATAGAGTGGTTTTGATTAATTAAACAATTATTTTTATAGTTAGACTGGTGATTGTAGAAATATATAGAATGTGCTTTAAATTCTAAGTCGGGCAAAGTGCTGTTGGGTTTTTTTCATCACGAGTTTCTCAGTAGCCCGGAGTTTAGATTTGTGCCCGGTTGATGGAGGGGCTTGTAGTTAAGTTACAACAACCCGCACGGGTCGATCGTTCAGGTTAAGCTCGCTTGCCGCGGCTGGTCCGTGGATGTATCTTTACATACCAAGACCCTTCCGTGCCTCGGAAAGCACATTAAGCCGTTGGTCCCGGCTGTCTTTCGTAGATCTTAGACAGTCGTCAGAAGTCCGAAAATCTGACAACCGGTCTTACCAAGGGGTATCGTAGTACCCAGTAACTGGGTTGTGGAGGTCAAATAGGCAGTCGATCCATGTAAAATACTGGTAGATACTGCATCCGGTTAGACTAGACATCCGGTTAGACTGAGCTGCATCCGGTTAGACTAGAAGCCGACCCGAAGATAGTTGGGAGAAGGTTAGGCAGACGATGTGATGGCAATAGACTCGCCCTCTTTTACATGGGACTTGACCTTATGACCATGTCTCATGTAATAAGTACCTATGTACTTACTTGCGAAATGTTAGTATACACTGTTCCCATAAATACACTTCTGAAGAGTTAAGCTCTTCGGGGATTTCAGGCGTGATTTTTGATTTGATGTTATTTAGTTGAAATAAGTACAGCTATTTCGTTTTGTGTATTTTCTGGCGAAAAAACGCCGTCTTTCTATCATCAATGTGTTTTGTAAATGGCGTGAAATTAACACATTTTAGACTGATTTTATCCGAGAGAGAACCGTTTTATTTTTTGACAAACTTTCCAGGAACGCCTTTCCCGCTCCATCTCGAACCAGCGCTTGCGATACGAGTTCTGTTCTTCTGGCAACCTCTTTCTGAACCACCGTTGGCGGTGCCTACTGACAATTTTTTTATGTAAATTCACGGCGCATAGGATAAAAAATATAAATTAAATACACGGTACACCAACCTCTGTCAGTAAGTAACACTATCCGTTCCCCAAGGATTATCTTACATACAACCAAAACCTACTCAAATATGTATATCAACCCAATAGCTTTCGGTGCATCCATTTCCGAGATGCCAACACACATACTCACTTCTTTATTAGATAGATAAGCCAATTTTATTCCTTTGGCCGTAGGTGTAACAATCTATAACGCCTACATACTATAAATTGAAATGTCTTCATAATAAAAATATATCTCTATTAGAGTTTTAATTTATGAGAACTGTTTCAAACTAGTTTGGAGTCGTGGTCAAGTTTAGGCGTCGTTCAGACTGGGGAACATTTGTATCGTGATATATGTAAAATGATCATGTCACGCTGATGTTGCTAGACAGATACTTACTTGTTTTGGTGCAAGTCTTTCTTTTTCTTTAGCTGTGTAGCCAACGTTGGATAAATACATAATTTATTTATTTATTAAAGACTAGGTTTTACCCGCCACTTCGTTCGCGTAAATGTCGGTTATCGTGGTAGCAGACGAAGTCGCGGAATGAAAAGTAGCCTATGTCCTTTCTTGGAGCCTGCTGGAGTCGCGTGATTGTTCGAAAGAGATACCGTGACCCTGGCACATGGGCAACTGAAGGAACTCGGGTGGGTTTTAGTCAGTAAAAGTCTGACACGCCCTCCCGCTCCGCCCAGAGCGGGAAAAGTTATTTGATGATTTGATTTGATATTTATCCAGAAAATAAAAAACCCGTACCAAATTTAATCAAAATCGGTTCAGTGGTTTAGTCGTGAAAGCGTAACAGTCAGAATTAGTATAGATTGTATTTTCTTTTGACCATCTACTAAAATTATCTTCAATTAAAAATATTTTAAGTTCCAATTTTTTGCATTATCCAAACTTTTTGGGGAATTATTCCTTTCACTAATATCCTCAAAGTGTTTTAAACCTTACAAATCTCCAACCACGGAACGCCGTAATCCAAACACATGCGATCTACATCACACCCTTTATTCTTCAATGTGGTTTCGCCCTTAGCTGTCAGATCGAACTAAAAGGCGCTTACCCACCATACAAACAAACGAACGAACCCGATTCGGAACGTTGTTTTTAATGTCTATGATTTATCTCCTACCACAGAAATTTTAGTACACTAGTGGTGTGCCGGATATCCGTATCCGCGGGTATCCGAGGGAGAAGAAAGATCCGTGTCCGTATCCGTTACTTTTTTGGCGGATATTTTAACTTATTCATGAACATCATCATCTTTCTTGTCAACTATTTTGGGGTCGGCTTCCAGTCTAACCGGATGCAGCTGAGTACCAGTATTTTACATGGAGAGACTGCGTATCTGACCTCCGTAACCCAGGTACTGGGTAATACGATACCCCTTCGTAAGACTGTTTGTCAGACTTTTGGGCTTCTGACGACCTGTAACGACTGTCTTCGATCTACGAAAGACGCCAATCTTTTAACTTATTAATTTTCAATAAATAGAAATTCTATAGGTTGTACGTGACTAGGCAGCAACGAAAAACTGTTAAATTCCACTCCGAATATTTTTTATTGCTTAAAACCAAACATTTGGCACCTTTATATTGCAAAAAATTACCATTTATAGTGAGTTATCATACCAATAGTACAGAATTCAAAGGTACTATTATCAAAGCGTCAAGTGGCGTCAATTATCGTTTCAACGTTAAGCGCATCGACACCATTTGACTAGGAAAGTTAAGATCCGTATCTGTATCCGCGGATCTTGACACGAAATATCCGTATTCGGATCCTTATCCGCGGATAAACATTTTTAACATCACTGTAGTACACATAGGCCATTATGATCTACAAATGGTAGGTGGTACTAAAGTTCTAAACTACTACCCTGTTTGTGTTGAAGTTCTAATGGATAGGTACTTAGGCACATTCAAATTCATGCCCAACTTTACTGGGTAGTTCTAGGGTGAATAGACGGCTTATAGCCACATAACATTGTTGTAATTGCGATTAAGGCCATCAAATAGTGTGGCTAGTCTAGTTCTTGTAGTGCGTCGTATATCTTCAACGGTTGGTTAAAGTCAAGGCATTTATTTCGATAAAAGGCACGTTTGAACGTAAAAATTTACGAAAGAAAAATGTGCTACTCCACCGTTACTCTTTTAAAATGTTTTACAATTGGTGGTGGTCGTTACCAATGAGCCACCACTGCTTAACACGTTAATGCCATTTCGAACTATGTGTCCGACACTTTTTGTTCCATTCCGGCCTTGTCGGACTATATGAGCGACAACATATACAAAATCTGAAAATGTCGTTGCTGCCTGGCGGCCATGGTTTTGGAATAAATAATGTATTTATGGAATAAATAATCGATTTAAAGTGAATTTTTTTGATATTTTCTGATTTTAGCCATGGTAGTTAATGTGTTAATAATGTTGTGTTGATATGGCTTCCATTTTTGGCTGTGCATAACTTTAACAGTCTCATTATCATTTATATATTCTTCTTTTTAGGGTTCCGTTGCCAAATGGCAAAAAACGGAACCCTTATAGATTCGTCATGTCTGTCTGTATGTCTGTCTGTCTATCTGTCTGTCCGTCCGTCCATCCGTCCGTCTGTATGTCACAGCCACTTTTCTCCGAAACGATAAGAGCTACGCTGTTGAAACTTGTTAAGTAGATGTATTCTGTGAACCGCATCAAGATTTTTACACTAAAATAGAAAAAAGAAAAATTTGGGGTTCCCCATACATAGAACTGAAACTCAATTTTTTTTTTCATCAAACCCATACGTGTGGGTTTCTATGAATAGGTCTTCAACAATGGTATTGAGGTTTCTAATATCATTTTTTTCTAAACTGAATAGTTTGCGCGAGAGACGCGCTTCCAAAGTGGTAAAATGTGCCCCCCCCCGGTAACTTCTAAAATAAGAGAATGATAAAACTAAAAAAAATATATGATGTACATAACCATCTAAACTTCCACGGAAAATTGGTTTGAACGAGATCCAGTAAGTAGTTTTTTTTTAATACGTCATAAATCGTAAACCGCAATTTACCTTTCATTCAATCAACTCAAATATAAAAATAAAAAAAAAAACATTTAATTTCATAAGCATAAACCTTATACATAAACCGAGGATACCTACAGGTTTGTACGGAACCCTCGGTGTGCGAGTCCGACTCGCACTTGGCCGGTTTTTTCATGATCAATAAATAAGTCATGCCATTCTTTCCGTGGGGTTCGTAAAAGAAGAGAATGGGCAGCAGCATTTTCTATACATCTTACCACCATACTGCGATCGCCAACCCGGCCTGCCAAACGTGGTTATTATGGCAAAGCCCCCCAAGTCGGGGGGCTTTGTCCAACAGTGAACGTGTAACGGATGAAGGTGATGGAAAAGTAGCGACTTGTGGTTTTTCAGTACCCAATATATTGATTGATTTCCCAATGTGAGGTTTGGTAGGTTTACAAAGGCATTAACATTCTGATTCATGTCGAGCACATCAAGGTAAAAGGCAGAATTTGAAAGCACTATTCGGCTGTGTATCAAAACCCAGTATCTGCATAAAACTAAATTTTACAGGAAAGCCGAAAAACTACTTCTGATTTCTCTAGATCGGCTCGGTCGGGTCGGTTTCCGACTTTGTGGAACTTGGTATTTTACTAATTTCTGAGAGTTTTTGCTAGCGTAGTATGTGGAGGGTGGTCTATAAGGTCGACAAATCCAAAATCACCCGTTTTAAAAAACATGTCAGATACCAGGTTTGGAAATTGTATACGCAAAATACAAACGTATTATTCACTGCACCGTATTAGTCCCTGACAGCTCAAATACTGCCCAGTTAACGATGAAATAGAACGCTCGGAGGCAGTAGTGGACATCATATACAATTTATTCATTTTAAAATCCCATAAATGTAGAGAGTTTTAATGAGACCATGTCAAAGAATCGACTGGTATATGGTGTTTTTTTTCGTGAATTGTATACGCAAAATACGAACGTATTATTCACTGCACCGTATTAGTCCCTGACAGCTCAAATACTGCCCAGTTAACGATGAAATAGAACGCTCGGAGGCAGTAGTGGTCATCATATAGAAGTTGTTCATTTTAAAATCCCATAAATGTAGAGTTTTAATGAGACCATATCAAAGAACCGACTGGTATATGATTTGATTTTTCATTTTAATTTCTCATACAAAATAATTCGACGTCATGATTATTTATGCAAAACACCCTTACGTGAAATATGATCACGTCGCATTTTCTTAGCTTAATATTTGAAATAGCTTTTTTGCCAGTAGCTTTGCCCGCCTTTTATACATATAAACTTTCCCCTTGAATAACTCTATCGAGTGATGAAAACCGCATTAAAATCCGTTGCGTACCTAGTTTAAAAGATCTAAGAAGCATACAGACGCGGGAACCCACTTTGTTTTTTGAACTATGTAATAATAAAGATTATTAGTTTGAATGAAAATTATTTAAGTACACGAGCACTTACTTCGTACTTATCAATGAAAGTTATACTCGTATGTAAGAAAAAAACATGACATATTAAAAATAAAACATATGCCTGTTGATTCTTTGACATGGTCTCATATAAATAAATAAATATCTTAGGACAACCAGCACAA
The DNA here is from genome assembly GCA_932294355.1 of Aporophyla lueneburgensis. NCBI lineage: Eukaryota > Metazoa > Arthropoda > Insecta > Lepidoptera > Noctuidae > Aporophyla > Aporophyla lueneburgensis. The sequence goes on from OW028759.1 coordinate 15,795,028, forward strand.
CGTTATCTGATCCCAAACTAGGCAGAGCCTGTACTATGGTAACCAAACAACTGATAAACATACTTATATATTTCTAAATACATACATATTATAGATAAATTACACCCAGACACAGAACAAATGATCGTACTCATCACACAAAGATTTGTCCTGGGTGGGAATCGAACCCACGACCTCAGTCTTAGCAATCAGGGTCACTAACCACTAGACTAACAAGCCAGTCAAAGTCCTCAGTCATATTCATCTATAATTCAGTCATAAATGTAACTTCCTATTATTTCTCACTACCCTACACTTACTCACTACATACACACACATACCCTACACTTATTCAATAGACACACACTTTCATCCTACATTTATACACCTCAACACTCAGTTAAACATTTTGTTTATTTTTTTTATTCATTTTGCTTTTAATTTACGTATATTAGAATCTGTTTTCTTTGCCTTTCTATTATGGCTTTGTTTGTTTACGGAGAATCACTGACTCCTATGTTACACGCCTACACCTAGTTTAGGAGTCAGAAGATTTAATGGATAACTAATGTGACCTAGTAATAAGCCTTAAATGTTAGTCTTAGTTTTTTGTTTTTTTTTTAATTAGCCTACACTGTCCCACTGCTGAGCAAAGGCCTCCCCCAAATCCCTCCAGGTATCCTTTTCCCGGGCCACCTCGATCCAACCCTTGGAGTACGCGTCGAGGTCGTCTCGCCACCTCTTCTTGGGCCGGCTTAGTTTTATTGATATTTTTTTTATCTACACCCTATGATTACGAGATACCGATAGGAACACGTTGTATATTGTAGCGGATTTTCCATCGAAAGAGCTGTGGTGAAATCAACAATGCAGGCTTACTTTAGTAATGAGAACGTTTAGTGATATTGGTAATTTTACTAAAAGGACAGTATGTATTCATGTGTTTGTTTTAGTTCACGTTCGTCCGAACTTAAAATGATTTTGGCAGTATTTTATCGCAAACTGTGCGAATCCGATAAAACAATTAGGTTTTAATTAACCTCGATTAAACAAACAACCTACAATGTTCGTAATAAACCACGTACTACTACTACCAACCCGCACTGGGCGCGCGTGGTGGATTACGGCCCACTCCCTCGCAAAGAGAGGAGGCCTGAGTCCCAGCAGTAGGAACATGATGGGCTGATTATACTATGAATATTTTTTAACAGAATAGTGACTGAAAATATTTACATAAACTCTCGGAATGAGATATCTCGTTTTTTTTCATCATTGTTTTCAGATTAATCGTAGAAAGAATTTAGACCAGTGACAATCGCTTTCAAGGCGTTTCGTATATATACATATCGCAACTATCATCAGAATTGATAGATGCTGTTAGGTAGCTTACGTCAGTCCTAAATATTTTTTGACTATTTCACCATCTTTATCGCTCATAGAAAGTCACTTGGTGCCACTTCAGGGGCGTTGAACTAACCATCGTCACTGGTGAAAGTTTTCAAATGCAAATATTTAAATGATTAAATATCATTGACCTCATGCTTCACTTTCCTCCCTTTATTATAGAGGGTGAGTAAACGTATCACCCTGTTCCTCATACCTCTAAGATGGTGAACTCCAGTATCAACATCAGCACAGCCTTCGAGGTCAAGAACAGCCCCATTCAGCTATAAAACAAAAAAACATAACATTCATATACATTTTAGTATACTTTTAAGTACTTATTTAGGTAACCTACATAACATTTTATGACAAAACCACAAAATTGATTTAATAGTACCTACCTACATTTGTGACTTTTATAATCCAACCTATAAATTGGTTTAAGACCTCCTTTGTACACGGGTGGTATAATCTTTTTATGGGAAGTTTTCTATAGAATATTGTCGTGTCGATGGTACCATAAATAAGTGGAGTTATTTATGATAACTTAATTTTAAGTTGAAGTGAGATGTCTTGAAATTGAGTGGGTTATTAAGTGAGTCATTTAGGTTTGTAGGTGGACATGTACAGTCATCCTCAAACATATATACACGCTATCTTCTGCCTGCGATTTCATTCGCGTGAAATTTTAGTCTCTGTCCCGTCGCGTCTCTTCCGCTGTTACTTCGTTTATACGTAGCGTTCTTTCCGTCATTTCTTCTAGGCCTTTAAGGGTCTTAGCGCGATGTTAAAGCCATAGTAATATGATAAAGCTGAAGAGTTTGTTTGTTTGTTTGATTGAACGCGCTAATCTCAGGAACTACTGGTCGGAATTAAAAAAATATTTTTGTGATGGGTAGCCTATTTATTGAGGAATATAACATCACGCTACGGTCAAAATGAACGGAGCAGCAAACGAAAAATGGACGAAAACTGGCAGGCAAGTCGATGCGACGGGAAGGGGAGTGAAATTTTGACGCGGACGAAGTCGCGGGCAGAAGCTTAGTCCTAACCAACTCAAAATATTTTTTCCAATCTGACTGGTAGTTCTAGAGCTTACTTCCTAAGAGATAAACTCCCTAAGAGTTTATCTGTAAACTTTACCTCTTTATAATTAGAGTCGATGTAGATTGGATGCCCGAAGAATTGTCAAACTTATGTGACAGTGGGCAGACACATTTCTCGCAGAACAGATGTCTGTTGGGGCTTCACATTTGTGGAGGGGCGACCGCGTACCGGAAGATGTTGCGTTGGAAGGCGTCCCACAAGTTGATGACCTTGTGATTGGGTGCCTATTTGTAGACAATCAAATTGATTCCAGACGATTTTTAGATACATACATCGTTTTGAGGCTGACTGCACTTGTACTTTTTAGTTACTTGAATACTATAAATAACTACTAATTACTTGCACGGTGTAAAATACCTTTTTAAATTATGTGACAGTTGACAATAATGGTTCGATTATTTTAAATACACAGATAATAAATGAAAAATGTTGAAAATTTTAATCTGAACTGAATTTCGTAATTCCAACACGCTTAAGTGTCGCTGTCGCTAAAGTCCCTCTTTGTAATAAAATTCATATTACAAAAAGGTCATTTTAAGTCACGAAAATATTCCCAATAGTAAAACATTAATTCTAATTGTCACATAATTCTTATTTGCTTGAACCACCAAAACTATTTTAATTTAAAATTAATACCAAAAGTACCAAGCCGAAATTCTAATCAGAAATCGAAAATGAAGCAATAAAGTAGATATTCCAAATGAACGAATATTTCTAAGGGAAAACCAAATGAACTACTATTTCTTAATGAAAGCATTCCATTTATTTGTAGCTTGTATTCAGTGAAACATTAATTACATTTTAGATCTGGATACTAACTGTCGTGTAATTAACACGTTTCTGGGACGGTCCATGAATTATGTAGGTATCTGGATTTTGTGGCTTTAGAGTAAGCGATAGTAAAGTCTTGGGCTTGGAAACGATTTATAAACTCACTAGCTTCTGCCCGCGACTTCATCCGCGTCCAATTTCTTGCATCCCCGACCCATCGCGTCGCATCGGATCGCCTGCCCGTACGAGGTCTTCGTATACGTGACTTTTTTCTTTTTGCTCGACTCCTATGGGTCCTCGCGTGATGATATTTAGTCTATAGCCTTCCTCGATGAAAAAAGACTAAACGATTTTTTTATTTCGAACCTGTAGTTCCTGAGATTAGTGCGTTCAACCAAACAAACAACCTCTTCAGCTTTATAATATTAGTAAAGATTTCTAAGAAATATTCATAGAAACTGTTCCAGCAGAATCGCGTCGGGCATGTGCTTAAATCGACAGTGCCCTGTGCAAGTATATAAAAATTTAAAAGCACCATCAAATATTAATGCAACTTTTTGAAACAAATAAAAAGACGAAATATTTTCATTATCATTTTCATTGCCTAATAACAAAATTATTCGAAAAACAAATATTATCATTTCAGCCGAAAGACGTCCACTGCTTGACATAGGCCTCCCCCAAGGGGGGCTTTGCCATAATCGCTACGCTTGGAAGGCGGTTTGACGATCGCAGTATGGTGGTAAAATGCATAGAGAACGGCGCATCCCATTCTCTAGAGTTCGTTAGTCGTAAGACACACACGGGGAGAAATGGGACTATGCTATTCTTTACATCCAGTACCACGGATAAAAATGAGTACCGAAATGTTTCTAGTAATTTGAATTAGGAATGCTGAATAAGCCGGCAGCAAATTTCCTATTGTGAGAGAAAGCATGAAATCCACTTTTCTATATTAGCTTTAATTAAAATTTATACAAAGTTTATATTTGTCAACAGTATGTATATTTCTACGTTAATTAATTTTAAAATAAAATTGCTGTTGTACCATTTTAATTAGGTAGTCTAGACCAAGGCATCAGCAGTCAAAACAATAATTTATACAACTATAGCGTTGTCGAGTTTTACAATGAAAGAACAATTTTGTGGCCCAGGCCTGCTGCAAATATACAGGCCGTGAAATTATTTATACTCGTATAGTGGTAATTCTTATTCGTGAACGTTTTCCATTAAGTTATATCAAACAAATAACTAAATATTGTGTAAATTCTTGAATTTCGTACTTGGCTTCTGGCTTATACGTCTCAGCACCCACAATTTAAGAGCAACACACTTAATTTATGTTGTATGATTTGTTTATTTTCAATAAGTAAATTGCTTTTGATATTATGAAGCTTAGGTAAACATTTAACAGCCATTTTACAGACCATGGTCATATGTGTAATACGGAAGGAATCGGATGTAAGTATTCCGTGCTGTTATTTCAAACAATCTTCTGTGGGTCCTAGATATACAGCGTGTACCAGAAATGTATGGTGATATTTAAGTATGCGCAGTGCTGGCCCAGTGATAACGGTACCGACTTACGAGTTGTACGGCAGAGATTCGAACTCAGACTGGCGCTTTATTTTTTGTGTATTTTTTTTTTGTGGGTGAAAAATCATCATATTACTTCTCCCGCTCAGGGCGGAGCGAGTGTCAGGTTTTTACTGTTTAAACCCACCCACGGTAACTCTTTCGAACAAATCTCACGACCCAGGCAGGGACTGACTAAATCCTAACTTATTATTATTATAAATACGAAAGTAGATTTGTTTGTTTGTTTGTTTGTTAGGCCTTCACGCTTTAACGGCGGAACGGATTTGTATGAAATTTGGCACACAGATAATTTATAGGCTTATAGGAAATATACCCTTTTTAGTTAGTACGTGCCCGTGGAAAAATTTTCGACAAACGCGCAGACGAAGCCGCTGGCAAAAGCTAGTCTTCAAACTTGTGGCCTCATGGCCTACACACCGTGATAGTAGTACCAACAGTTCACTATGATTAAAATAAGCTTTTTCTATTTTAACTAGGGACGGTCCCGAGCTTGTAAGAAAAATATTTTAACTTGAATGAAAAAACGTTAAAAATAACGTTACAATATATATAATGCCTCATTATTTTAGGGCTTCTTTAAATCGCTTTAATAACTAACTATACAGGGCTAACGTTGGCCTTACACTGAAAATGTAGGCTCTAGATTGACGTAAACCCGAGTATTAATACTAGGGTTATACAATTACAAAGGCCAGACCTGAGGCCTCAAAATTGTATCAGTCGTGAGCAGTTACATCCTAATAATCTGTATTATAAATGTGAAAGTTATTATGTTTGGATGGTTTTTTCTCAATCACCCAAAAACGGCTGAATGCATTTGAATGAAATTAGGCACATAAATATTCTAAAATCTGGATTAACAGACATAGTATAGTTTTTATCCCTAGTGTCCCCCGTAACTTCTAAAATAAGGGAATGATAAAACTAAAAAATATATATGATGTACATTACCATGTAAACTACCACCGAAAATTGGTTTGAACGAGATCGAGTGAGTAGTTTTTTTAAAACGTCATAAATCGTAAACCGCAATTTACCTTACATTCAATCAACTGAAATATAAAAATTAAAAAAAAAAAACATTTATTTTTAAACCGAGAATACCTATAGGTTTGTACCCTCGGTGCGCGAGTCCGACTCGCACTTGGCCGGTTTTTATTTAGCTTTTGCCAGCGGCTTCGCCCACGTGGAGGTGTAAAATCATCCCATAGGGCCGTCCTGCCGGGATAAAAACTATACTATGTCTGTTAATCCAGATTTTAGAATATTTATGTGCCTAATTTCATTCAAATGCATTCAGCCGTTTTTGGGTGATTGAGAAAAAACCATCCAAACATAATAACTTTCACATTTATAATACAGATTATTAGGATGTAACTGCTCACGACTGATACAATTTTGAGGCCTCAGGTCTGGCCTTTGTAATTGTATAACCCTAGTATTAATACTCGGGTTTACGTCAATCTAGAGCCTACATTTTCAGTGTAAGGCCAAGTGTCTCTCGCGCAAACTATTCAGTTTAGAAAAAAATGATATTAGAAATCTCGTTACCATTTTTGAAGACCTATTCATAGATATCCCACACGTATGGGTTTGATGAAAAAAAAGTTTTTGAGTTTCAGTTCTATGTATGGGGAACCCCAAAATTCATTGCTTTTTTTTCTATTTTAGTGTGAAAATCTTAATGCGGTTCACAGAATACATCTACTTACCAAGTTTCAACAGCATAGCTCTTATAGTTTCGGAAAAAAGTAGCTGTGACATACGGACGGACAGACAGACAGACATGACGAATCTATAAGGGTTCCGTTTTTTGCCATTTGGCAACGGAACCCTAAAAAGTAATAAATAAAAAATATTTTCAGAAAGACATATTCAAGTTTCACAGAAATCAATTTCCAATAACAATATGACGAAAAGTGAATCATTGGTGCCAATAGTAACGAAAGAATTAATTGTGTCCCTGGGACTTCTGAATATAAATCGGGACTGGCTTACATTTGATTTTTTCGGTTTCCTCTTGCTTTTCACAATCCATAATTTTCCTACAGCTCACAACTTCACACAACTTATTTTACCATACAAAAACCATACAATTCCCTGATCGATTTTGAGGCCTGAAACCGCGAAAGTCCAGGCCACAGCCTTATAGCCACAATAAAATGGCGGCGGTCGGGACCCACGACGCGTGAAAAAGCAATTAAAATAAAATAACTTTCCATTGTAATTTGTTTGAATTTAACTGGTAATAATTCAAAAGAGCAGGAGTATTTACTTTATCCAGGCTTCTGTTTGTTGGCGTTAGGAATTATTGGCTTCAGTGGGTAATTTTGGGCAAAAGGTCGGGTTATTTTAACTTACGGTCTGGTTGTTAACTCGGTCGTTGACCTATTGTAGTGCACGATCGAGCTACTTTGACTAGAAATGGATCTCAAACTTATTTTGGACCCAACAAACTCATCGATTCATCTAAAAGACGTCCACTGCTGGACATAGGCCTGTCTCAACTTGGGGCAGGGGTTTGCCATTATCGCCACGCTTGGCAGGGGGGTTGGTGATCGTAGGATGGTGGTACAATGCATAGAGAACGCTGTTGCCCATTCTGTAGTAAAGCCCTTAGTTGCCTTTTACGACACCCACGGGAAGGAATGGGTTGGTGCTATTCTTTACGTCCGGCACCATACGAACCCTGGCACTACACGGAACACAAACTGTAATAGTGAAACTTCTTGTCCTACACGGAGGCTATCCTTGCCTTAAACTGACTCCAGGTCCAAGTAGGAAGACAATCAAAAGGCAGACGTCTCGAAGGCTGTCTTCTGCAGGTAGTGTTTGCGAGTAAGTAATAACAAAACCAGTATAAAATAACCAGTAAAATAGACGGAGTTTGTGTCAACAATATTAGTTATGCCGACGACATGGTGTTGCTGAGCGCGTCGATTTGTGGGCTGAGGAGACTTCTCAGTACGTGTACTGAATACGCGCGTGGACATGGGCTATGGTAATGGGAAGCAAAGCCAATTCATGGTTTTTCAGGCCATCGGTGTGACGAGTCCTACGAATTTACCGCCTGTTCATCTCGAGGGTGTTCTAATTGACCGAGTGGATCAATTTAAATATCTAGGGCATCAGCTCACCGAGGACTTTAAAGACCATGCGGACATGGAGCGAGAGCGGAGGGCGCTGTCTGTGCGAGCCAACATGATAGCCCGCAGGTTTGCGCGTTGTTCTGTTGGTGTAAAGGTCACACTTTTTAAAGCGTACTGCACGTCTCTTTACACCTGCAGCCTGTGGGTTGATTACACTGGCAGGGCATACAGCGCCCTTTGTATCCAGTACAAGAATGCGTTCCGGGCGGTGTTGGGGCTGCCCCGTTTCTGTAGCGCATCTGGGATGTTCGCCATGGCACGCACTGATTGTTTCCACGCTGTTATGCGCAAGCAGTGTGCGTCCCTGGTGCGCCGGATGCGGGACAGCCCCAATGCTATCCTGGCAATGATCGCTGACCGGTTGGACTGCCCTTATATCCGGCATGGATGCAGCAGGCATGTTGCTGTTCCAATGCCGATCAAAAAATTTTAATTGTTTTAGTGTATGTGTTTATATTTATTAGATTTTTTGACAGTTTGGTGATTTAATTTTAATATTGACTGATTAATTTTTAATTTTGAGTTAATTTTGATTATTAATTTTAATTTTGATTATTAATTTTAATATTGATTGATTCATTTTAATTTTTGATTGTTAATTTTTATTTTGATTCTAAATTTTTATGCGTATTGCTTGTATAATTGTGTGCTTATGAGTTATGAGTCCTTTGTTACTTGATTTTTTAATAAATAATAAAAAAATAATAAAATCTATGCTAAAATAAATATAAAATAAATAAAAGCTTTATTGTTCAAGAAATGCTATGTAAAAATTGAAATAGCACTAGCCTCCACACTAGGATACCCTATGTCGTGGAGGCTAGTCTCCTTCGTCTTACACTATTACATCATAGTAGGGAGGCATATATGTAATGTTGGTTGGAACAATAACAATAACCAAATGCTATTCCTTAGCAATAAATTAGCAAGTTAAATGAGTGGTTAACTAAAATGTTTTTAAAAGACGTGTGTAGTGTATTATGTACGTGTATGATGTGAGTGTGTGATGAATGAGTGAGTAGGATGGGTTTGGACAGACGTGGACAATTAGATCACGTATATGAGAGCACTCCCTGTCAACCCTAGGCTTCCCCTAGGCTTGAATAAACCCACGAGAGATTACTCCCACCCTATAGGCATTCACTCGTCTTGTCCAAATCGACCTTTATGTATTTGTGTGAATGAATGTGTATGTTGTGCTCATGTGTCAATGAATTTCTCCGTGCTTTCATAGTCCATTCTTGTCAGAAATTTTAAAAGTTGATTTTTGCATCTGTTCCTGGTCAGTGGCAATAAATCTATCTCATTATTGAGCTTACCGTAAATAAATGGTCCCATGTAAAGAAAGCATCTGTTGCCAAAAATGAGTCTACATTTAGGTTTATGCCATTGGGGCTTATTTGCATTTCTAAGATAGCGCACTTTGGAGTAGCTTATCAAATTATGGGCATTTTTGTGGTACCTCAATGCTACTGCCATTATGTACAATTGGCGCACACGCAGAACACCAGTCTCTTGGTAAATAATGTCAGTGGAGAAGCGCATCGGTTTCTTGTAGGCTACCTTATGCGTCTTGCTAATATAAGCTGATCTCTTATTCTATTGAAACTCCATACTACGCTAGGCCAGCTCAATTCCAGAGTGTTGCTACCAACGTCTAGCCAACTGTACTTCCTCGAAAAACAATTTTATTTTCAGTTCTCTGTGATTGAAGGATCAAAGAAGCCTGTTGCACGTGTCTGTGTGTTTAAAAAATACGGCAGGAATAGTTCCCTCAAGTTTTCGTGTACGTGAAGCGAATACAGCCCAGTTTTGGCGAAAATACCGAGTCTTTGTCTTGTAAGACTACAGTTTTGGTTTAAAAAATTAAATTTAAAATTTAAAAAACCCCCGACACAAAAACCTAATTTCCCTTTAAAAAGTAAAAAATAATAAAAAATAACTCAATCTTAAAGTACCTAAGAATGTATTAATAATTCAAAAAAATACGCCGCGTTGGGGGACCGCTTCAAACCTAACAATTTAATTACCAATAGTCTTATTACCTAACTAAGCAGTGAACGACGTCTGCACTCGCGGAGCGGTCCCCCAACGCGGCGTATTTTTTTGAATTATTAATACATTCTTAGGTACTTTAAGATTGAGTTATTTTTTGTTATTTTTTACTTTTTAAAGGGAAATTAGGTTTTTGTGTCGGGGGTTTTTTAAATTTTAAATTTAATTTTTTATTTTGTACTTTTTATAGGTATATACTTAATATAATGTAGAATCAAACGAAGCTAAGAACACTCTCGATTAATTCATCAATATTCTATTTCAGTGCGCTTTCATTTGAGACCCCACTCGAGTATATTTGCTGACATTCGGTTACTCTTCCCCACTTTCCCCCCCACAACTTTTAAACGGCTGAACCGATTTTCATCAAACATGTCTAAGAACACTCGCAGATAAGTCACCTTTAATACCTATTTTTTTTTTATTGAAATCGCACCATCCGTTCGGGAGCTATGATGCCACAAAAAGCAAGACAGACAGACAGACAGACAGACAGACACGTCAAACTTATAACACCCCTCTTTTTGCGTCGGGGGTTAAAAAGACCGACCTGGAAGATTTTTTAGTCGAAAAACAACGTAAACATTTGAAGTAACCTTTGTTACAAAAATCCAACTTAATATTAGAAATGGGAAAGTTTGGGGAGATGTATGGATTTTTGTTATTCTTTTAAACAAAACCAGATTTGGATGAAATTTGGCATACAGATAGTTTATAACCAGGATTAACAAATAGGGCACTTTTTATCCCGGTAGTTCGATCCCACGGGATAATATCCGACCTCCACGCGGGTGAAGCCACTGGCAAACGCTAGTAATAAAATAAAACGCCACACAATATCTTCAAAAGTAACACACATGATTTTAAATCCTGCTCACCCCCGAACAACAACTCAACGACCTCGTAAACTGGCAAAACAGCGAAATCTCCTAAAAAAACAAGTTTAATACCGTCCACAAAAGTATAAAAATTTATAAAAACCGCCGTCTTTATAACCTAAAACGTAAACGGGGCTAAATCAGCTCGTTCGCATATAATATTATCAAAAAGGTCTCGCTCTCATGAATTTTCACCACAAAAAAAAAAAATATGAATCCCATTCAGCACAAGAATTAACAGAATTCCGGACATAATACCTGGCGCCATAAGACAGGAGAATCCAGAAGTATCGTTGATGTTATATAAAACTTGTACGAGTACCATCGTTTGTGGTGCCGGACGTAAAGTTTATCATCATCATCACCCTATTTCGTCCCGTGGGTGTCGTAAGAGGCGACTAAGGGGCTTAGAGAATTGGCAGCAGCGTTCTCTATGCATTTTACCACCATACTGCGATCGCCAACCCGCCTGACAAGCGTGGCGATTATGACAAACCCCTCTCTTTGGGGCACACCTACGTCCAGCAGTGGGCGTTTTTCGGCTGAAATGATGATGATGACCCTTAGTTCTTATAGGACTATTTCGTCATCCGTCCTGGGTGCTTACTCTCGAATATAATTCCAATATATCGACATTGGTCAAACGTCAGTTGGTTGAGTTAAACGTCAGGGATTGGCTAGACTCAGTGAGTCCAGCCAATCACTGACGTTTGACTGACAATTCCAATGTCGATCTATTGGAATTATATTCGAGAGTAAGTACCCTATTCGGGATAAATGGAAGAAAATTGTAATTTAGCGGATTTTTAATTTAGCGGTCAAATATACTTTTGATAGAAACTTACACAAAGTTAACCTACCTCATTCATCTGTTTAGTGCCTTGGATTGTCTGTGGTATCAGAATGGCATAAAAGCACGGATTATGCACGTCGGTATTTTAACGAGCAGCTGTGAAGCTAATCTTCAAATTTTTTATTTGTATACCGATTGAGTAATGATTTTTTCGTTCCAAAAAACAATACCGGAATTAATTTATAATGCTTAAAGCAGTCTAATTTACTACGCATAGAATGTGTAGTCTATTCAAGTCCTTGGTTCCACTTGATTTTATTTCCATTTATTCTAACATCAATTTTATGCGTGTGTAATTAAAGTTTGTTTCAGAATTACAACTACTATTGAAATCTTATATATATAAAAATCTTGTGTCACGATGTATGTTGCCAATAAACTCCAAAACTACTGAACCGATTTCAATCAAATTTCACATGTACCCGTATTTTGGTCTAACTTACTGGATAGGATAATTATCATCTCAATTATTCGCTTATGTCGTGAAAATAAACGAATAAAATGTATCAATTAATTGTTTCTTAAGCGTTTATTTACTGTTTAGTTTTATGAAGTTCTCATAGATGGCGGTATACGTTGATTCATCAATAAAATTCTTTAATATTGTTTGACATTAAGGTTGCAAATACACCCAATAGATGGCGCTGTGTTCTGTTTCTTAGAATATAAAGTCTATTACTTTATTTCACGTAATATTTATTTATGTTCACGATATAACCGTATTATTTTAATGGTTTGTGACTGACATTTTTATAATTATACTGCGTATTATGTTACAATATTATTACCATTAATAACAAAAAAAAAATTGTACTATTTTTGTTAGAGAATTATTAGTCTTGGCGCCAAATTTTGATCAAAATTTCAAGATCTGGCCAGCAAATTCTATCGAGTCGCCATCTCTGGTTTGAATGTCCAAAGCTTTGGTATCTCATAATTTGGTACACATATAGTTTAGAGCCTGAAAAAGGACATAGGCTACTATTTTTTTTCCGGTAGTATGTTCCCGCGAGATAATTTCCGACCTCCACGCGGGCGAAGCCGCTGGCAAAAGCTAGTGTCTTATAAATATTTGAAGTTTTAACGCAAACTAAAATTATTTTTGCTTAATAGGCTTTAAGGGTGTTTTTCCAATAACACATATTCGTTTATATGTTGGAAACGAAATCGAAAACGAAATACTTATAATTCATTATTTCCTCATTCAGTTCCTGCGTCATCTTCAATAACGCTCTTTGCTTGCTAATAAGACAAACCAATTAGCAAGTTTATGGTAATGAAGCTGCCTGAAATTAAACATGCTCCTTCACTGCACTTTATTTATATTTTACACAATTTATCCTCTAACCGCCTTGCTTTCTCATAAAAGACAGTATTTCTTAATAACCGCAGTTTTGATTAAGTCTACTGTAGAAGTTGTAAAGCCAGAGAAATGAATTGTTTATCAAATTAACTTATCATTCATCATCACTTCAGCCGAAAGACGTCCACAGCTGGACATAGGCCTCCCCCAATTTGGGGGGCTTTGCCATAATCGCCACGCTTGGCAGGCGGGTTGGCGATCGCAGTATGGTGGTAAAATGCACAGAGAACGCTGCTGCCCATTCTCTAGTAAGTCCCTAGTCGGCTCTTACGATATCCACGGGATGAAATAGGATGGTGCTATTCTTTACGTCCGACACCAGACGGAATATCAAATTGATTACCAGCTGAAATTGTTCGTATATTCGAATTTCAACTGTCATTTTTTGACAGTTGTGAAATGGGAAGACAGTTGCAAATTTTGATGTAGTGTGTAAATTTAATAAACACAATAATTCATTTCGTTACTAATAGGCATTGAGAAAATTAATTCCACACATCAAACCACTGTCTCTTTTTAAAATAAGCATGTTTCGCAACAACGAATTCCCCATACATAAAAACACCATCAAAGCTATCCTACCGCACCTAATCTGTTTCGCGGCACGTCAGCGACATCAAAATGGCGTAAACGCGGGATTATGCACGTCCGCCATTTTAACCGGCTGGTCTAAATTTAAAAGTCTTCATTCTTTATTCAAAAATGTTTCTTTTGTCAATTAATTGGGCGTGACTGTGCTAAATCGGCGCGTCTTAGTCATTTTAGCCAATAATTTTGAGCGGATTTGGCTTATAGAATGTCGTATAAATCTGTTTAGTGATGTATTTAGCACGGAGGTATCCTTTGAAGAGTTTGTGCCGCTTTTCATTGGAATAAACGTGGAATTAGGTTTTACAAACTGGTTTAATTTTGGGTTTTTAGTCGCCTACTACGAAGCTTAAAGGAGGGTTATGATTTTGACCGCTATGCTATGTATGTATATCTATGTCCATCTATTCCCATCATAGTTTCTAAACTATGTCCTTATTGCTATTTGACAAATTAGGTATCGTTGGGAGCGCGCGTTGATCGTCCGCTAGCTAGCCATAGTCGTATGTGATGTCATATTGAAAATGACTTAACATGACATTTTTCATTTGATCATTTATGTCCTCTACAGGGCGCGTAGAGGACATAAAATGTCAAATGAAAAATTGTTTATAAAAAATTGTAGTAGGTATACAACCAGGCTTTTCAGATGAGAATATTTTGAAATTAGTTTATCGTCTTATCGTAAATGAAGGCCCGCTGGCACCCCTATACACATTTACCGCTAAACGTATTTAAAACATAGCTCTGTTTATGTCAATCATTTGAAGATGACAGAGTCAGGTGAAGTTTTTAATAAATTTAGCGTTAAACGCATTTAATTTTTGGTGTGACTGGGCGTAAGGCCGGGGCTACAACCCCGCGCCGCGAGTTGCACCGCAAGATGCACCGCCCCAGCTGCGTCTTGCGGTGCATCAACTAGCGTCGCCATGCCACGACCTGCCCTCGCCAGTGTCGGCGGCGACTGCAACCGCGTCGGACGTATTCAGAAAGTCTTTATCAAAAGACGCACGAGCCTGTCTACAATCGAATTTCTGTTTTGTTGAAGATAACAATTACATCCCATCAATAAGAAGACAAAGGAATCTGGTGAATTCAAGTATACATATTGAATACGAAGACGACCCCGATTTTTTTGATTATATAATGACTAGCGTTGGTACATTCGATAATACAATTTTGATTATACGTGGAAAATGAATCTGTATCCTCGATTGCGCGGCGAAAAAACTAAATTATTTATTGAAGAAAGAAGAATAAGGAAATACGTTAATTCGCGGTAAACATGACGTAAAGAATGACTAAACACAACCAAAAAATAAAAGAAATAGGCGAGGGAAAAATGCGTCAAAACGACGCAAAACAGCCATCTCTCAGCATAATGCTGCGACCCTATGCAAGACAGAACCCCGAATTCGTGATTTATGCGTGACTCTGAATTCGTCCGTCGCACACGCCGGTCGCCCTGCACTGAGTCGTGGCAATCATAAAACCGCGATTTGTGATCTCGTAGTGGCTGTGGTCGGTGTTTTCGCGCCACTCTCCTCTCCGCAAGTCGTAGCGCCGCGACTCATGGCACGCTCTAAATGACTTGCATTGCTTCTCGCCGTGGTCGCAGATGCAAGACGCAGGTCGCGTGAACGGTGACGTCATGACCAAGGAGTAAGTAAGTTATAGTATCTTTTAGGTTTTATTGCGCACTGGAATTTCAACTGTCGTAGTTCAACTGAGCATTGACAATCCAACAGAGTACATCCCAGCGTGTCGGAGGAACGCGCGTTTCAATTTTCAACTCTCGGCTCTAAGCAGTGCGTTTAAGATCTAGTGCACGAATAAATCCCGCCACGATATTATTACGTTCTTGGGATCGTGGACTATATGACTATACAGGATAAGTTTTAACCAGTGCTCAAATTTTAAAAAATCAACTTAAACGAGTTATAATAACCATGCAATTTTTATTTTGATATATCAGTACTAAAAAATTAAGCTATCGTTAACGAAAGATTTTTATTTTGAAACTGGTTTTTATGGTAACTTGCGCGCGGCGCCAGCGTGGTGGCGAAGGTGAACGACCGACCGTAGCTACAAGTACCTACCAGCTGTTCGATCAGTCAAAATTCTAAGAAGTTCGAAGTACCTACGCCGGCGTGCGGTTACTGACCTGTTACTATTTCGATATCATATTATGAAATATGTAGGGTGTCCACAGTTTACTGATTTAAGATCGGATAAAAGTAAAAAAAAAGTATTGAAAAAATAATTGAAATGTGTTCTATTACTGATACTAAACCACCAAAAATATTTGCGCACCGGTTAAAAATGTTTCCTGTATTAGGTGCTCCTCAAAATTACAGTTTTATTTCCAACGAAAACAGCATTTTAACTAACAAATGTCTGAAAAAGAGAGACCTAACCAAAATAGATGGCTAGGTATTTGTCGCATTAGATCTATTATTTGAGTATGAATGTGCTCAGACAGGCGGAAACTCCTAGATAGATGAAAAAGTAATATTGATAAGACTCTGATACCTTTGATAGATTACTCAGACGCTGAACTGGGCTGGATGTCAGACAAAAATAATAAGATATCTGTTTATTGGACGAAAAACGTCATAAAGGGGAGCAGACATAAGCTTTTTTTTTCATACACTCCTCCGTGCCATGAAAGCATTTTTTCCGAGGCACGGGGGTTTCGTTAAGAAAGGAAGTATGAATCATCCAATCCATGGATCTACCTCGGCGTTATTTAACCTGGAATATCAACCCGTGTGGCTATTAGTATTTAGCCACGATTCCCTCTTAAAAATGCCCACTGAAGGGAAATAAAAAATCCCTGCGGCACCTTTGTGAGGGTCAGCTCACACCGAGACGCGACGCGTCGCTGCGCGCACACTTTTAAAGAGCGACTAAAAATATAATTTTATTTTCTACACGAAAAGATACACATTTCGTTGTGAGAGTTCAGAATACGTTGCACCATGCAGCGCTGCGCCTCGTGATGCCTCGTGGCGTAGACCGATGCATCGCGACGCAGCGGTGTATCGTTGGTTTGTTTGGTCAATTTGGGTGGCACAGTGGCGCTTGGCGCCACTGTGCCACCCAAATTGACCTGGGCCCCTTGTGGTTTGGCCGTTTGAGGTGAATTATTTTTTTAAATGTCCGTCATAAAATTTCCTATCGATTACTCTTTTACGATTTTTGCTTCGGGTCTTCATTTTCGTGGAATTCGAGTCCAAAAATGGGTTTTACTCTACGAAAGATGAGATTGAGATTTTATCGGATGTTTTTATGAGGAAATGCTCGTCTTGGAAAACCCTACAAGACTGTCCACTTAGAATCCGGGGATATTTTTTGTCAGATCAGGACTTTTTCCAATACTTTAACAGTTTTCATAAAAACGATTTCTGATATGAGAAATTTTCTGGAGGATTGTGGCCATTTTAAGGGCCACGGAAATTTTCTCCCCTGATTCTAAGTAGACAGTCTTGTAGGGTTTTTCAAGACGAGCATTTTCCCATAAAAAAATCCGACAAAATCTCAATCTCATCTTCCGTAGGGTCATTTTTGTGTGAAAACTCTAGTTTTTTCCATGCAAACCCATTTTTGGACTCGAATTCCACGAAAATGAAGACCCGAAGCAAAAATCGAAATGAGGAATCGATAGGGAATTTTATGACGAACATTAAAAAAAAATAACCTTAAATGGCCAAACCACAAGGGGGCCCAGGTCAATTTGGGTGGCACAGTATCTCTAAGCGCCACTGTGCGTCGTGTTGCCAACGATTTTACGATGCGCCTCGCGACGTTGCGATGCGTCTCGCGACGGCGCGCGGCGCAGCGTGAAATCTCTGGCTTCTTCCAGGATCGTCGCGTCGCGTCGCGTCTCGGTGTGAACTGACCCTAAGTCAAGCTACTCAACGAAATTAATTGAAACTATGTATAATTAATGAAAAACGTAAAAGTTATGGCGCAGGCTTACAATTATTAATTCAAAGTGTTCTGTAATTAGAAAAACAAATAAAACGGACGGACGGGGAACTAATCATTGTTCGTCGGTTGGTGTAAGTTACGAGAGGTTTTCTCTGCAACGGTTTTTGAGGAGATGACCTGTACCAACTGACGGCGCCTGTTCACGAACATGACGTATGGAGCAGCACCATTCAGCTCAACCATTGTAAAAGGAGCTAAATGATCCAACACACACACCACCACCAGCGAGATATTTTGAGCATATGACATTCAGGTTAATCAACTAAATATATTTTTAAGACATTAATTACATATTTTATGTATCAGTATAGTAGTATATGTATTTTACAATAAAACAAAAAGTTGACTAATAAATGTAACAATTGTGTAGTCTGTAATGTAAATAAATGTAAATCTAAGCTTTTTGCTAAATGCATAGAAAAGTATATATGTAAATATATCTAATGACGTAAAAGAAGATTTTTTTAAATTTTAGTCTCTCCGTCTCTTTGTTCCGGCTAATCTCCGAAATAGCTTCACCGATTTTGATAAGACTCTGGCAACGTAAACTTTCACCCTAGTAATACGTACCCGCGGGATAATTTACGCAGGCGGGTAGCAGCTAGTATAAATTAAAATATCTCTACACAGCAGTCATACACTCATATTTACAACACTCCAGACATCAAACGATATTTCACAAGCCACATTGAAGTTTCTTCGTGGTTCGCCGCCGCTTACAACTTAAACCCATCAGTGATAAAATGCGGCGATAAAATCAGACCTATGTTCATTCTGAGTACATGAATAAATCACGCACTTTCGTAACACCAAGTTAAACACCCAAATTCTTTGTAAATACTGCATAGTTCATAATTAGTAAGCACGGCGACAAATGATGGTATACATTACCAGTGTAAGCTGACTTCTCTTTGCATGAAAAGTGTATACAATGCGAGGTCAGCTAAAACTTGTAATGCATAGCTTGATATGTAGCCGTGTGTACATTCCTAGCATTCCTAGGTGGAGAGATCACCCACTTACGGGGAAATTCTTAAGATGGTCATGGGAGTTTTGATGTTCCAAAGGGCAATGCATTGGTAGGGCTTGATGCGCTTAGTAGAGCGTATATTTTTTTTAAAGATTCGTTTTTTTTGTATGTGTGTTTGTTACGCATTTACGCTAAAAAAGACTGAACGGATCGGGATGGAAGTCTTCGTTTCATCATTGTTATTCATTTTGTTTTTGGTCTCGGGGTGGAATTCCTCATAGATATTTTCCGCCCTGGGGTTGGCAGAGGGGTCTGTCCGACTGTTACTGACTAAAACCACCCCGGTGTTCCATCGCACACCTATGTCGGTAAACTTATATCATTAAGTACAACCACACCCAACCCAACCATAAATTCTTCCATCGCCATTTCAAAACAGCAATACCGTTTCACCAATCCTAAAGAAAAGCCATATCTCATTGAAACGCATATTATAACTTTATTAAAGCTCTAGATTAGCACTTACCATTACAATAATATTAATGTTATTAAAACCAGTCACGTACAACACTTTGAAGATAACTGTAAGGTCTAATTAGATCTTTTATGGGCTTTTAACCCTCTTTTTATGACCAATGATCTTTAGCTCCTATTCTATTACTGGCGACCCAGATTTTGGAATGCTGAGAAATTTCTTGGTTATGATTTTGAATGAGATTATATGATATGATAATAATCTTTAATGTCATAAATTTGTACAACATTTTTATGAATTCCCTAGCTCCTGCGCTATTGTACACTGTATCACAGGAGCTAGTGTCTTCCCCTAATTACAAGAAACATGTAAATTATGGCAAACAAAGATCAAAAAATGAAACAAAAGTAGAATAAATATTAAAATTAAAAGTAATGATGTAACATGCGTACTAAAAAATGATAAAAAAAACAACAACAGATTATCGTTTTGAAAAGTATCTTTATGTGATCGTATGTTTTATCGACTCCACATGAGTTCATGACTTCCAAAGCAGATAGTCATCGTCATCAGTCTAGTAGCACGCCATTCAGCTCGATTCTTGGCAACTCTCATCCAGCTGCTACCAGCCACCCTGCAAGATCTCCAACTAACCTGAGAGCATTCTACCTTTGGGCACGCCACAATTGCGGCGGTAAGTCACCTCTTTAAGGAGTGGATAGAGAGGCGTCACGGCGTCCTCACCTTCCGCCTGACGCAGGTTCTCACCGGGCATGGGTGCTTCGGTGGGTTCCTGTTCAGGATAAAGCGGGAGGATACGTCCGGGTGTTTCCATTGCGAGGATCGTCTGGAGGACACGGTGGAGCATACGGTGGAGGTGTGCCCTGCCTGGGCGGAGCACCGCCGTTTCCTCGTGGAGGCGATCGGCGGCGGCGACCTCTCGCGTCCGGCCCTGGTGCGAGCCATGGTATGGAGCGAGAGGGAATGGGAAGCCGTCACCTCCTTCTGCGAAGCAGTAATGCTCGCGAAGGAGGAGGCGGGACGCGTGAGGGAGTGGCAGTCTCTGCGCCCT
The DNA here is from genome assembly GCA_932294355.1 of Aporophyla lueneburgensis. Classification (NCBI taxonomy): domain Eukaryota; kingdom Metazoa; phylum Arthropoda; class Insecta; order Lepidoptera; family Noctuidae; genus Aporophyla; species Aporophyla lueneburgensis. The sequence continues at coordinate 15,815,263 of OW028759.1, forward strand.
CACGTCCCTAGCCGCCGCAGGAGGAAACGCCCCGGGCGTCGGGAGTCGATTGCGGACTCCCGGCCACCGTAGGCGCGAGCTTGCGAGTGACGAGCAATGGGTAGCTCGCCGCCCGGTAAGGACCAAGCTCGGGTCGACGGCGCGCAGTGTTCCACGCGCGCCTCAAAGAGATGTCAGCAGCAGTGTAGGGGTCTACTAGGACCGATGCCTGCCGGGGTCGCGTGATTGTTCGAAAGAGATACCGTGACCCTGGCACATAGGCAACTGATGGAACACGGGTGGGTTTTAGTCAGTAAAAGTCTGACACGCCCTCCCGCTCCGCCCAGAGCGGGAAAAGTCATTTGATGATTTCCCATCCTGAAAAAAAAAAAAAAGCATCCTACCTTACGATTGCCGATTCCCGGTCTCCAGTTAACAACACGTCTACCTCAGTAGTCATCAGTTCTACGGCTAATATAGCCGGTCCATTGCCACTTCAGCTTGCTTATTCAGTGAGTTATGTCGACAACTATGGTTCTCTGCCGGCTCACCTCATTCCGGATTTTATTCCTCAGAGAGACTAAAGTCAAGGTCGCTCAGCGAGCTATGCTTGGCATAGCTCGCTGAGCGACCTTGAATTTAGTCATTTGGTCCTTTAGACCTTGAAAGTTTACATTCATGGAACGGCTGGTCCATAAATTCATTTATGGACCAGCCGTTCCATGAATGTAAACTTTTCGGCTCCGTAGGTCAACACATTAATCCGTGTGGTGCCGGACGTAAAGAATAGCACCATCCCATTTCTTCCCGTGGGTGTCGTAAAAGGCGACTAAGGGACTTACCAGACCATGGGCAGCAGCGTTCTCTATGCATTGTACAACCACACTGTGATCGCCAACCCGCCTGCCAAGTTCCGAATAAATGTTTGAATAGTCCCTCTAAAATCATGCAAGTATTCGCGTATCTTTCTTCCGAAGCCCTCAAAATATCATCGTTATCAAAACACCAAACCAAATATTTGCCGTCCATTTCATAGAACACAATGCTTTTCAAACGTGTCCACTTAACTACACCTTTTAACACAAACCTTCCCAATCACAAAAGCCATCCAAAATTCCATACACAAAAGTGTTACAAAGATCTTCATTACACGCAACTTCATTCCTTTTAGACTTATTCATCAATGTTCGAGTGACAATGGACCCTATTCGGGTGACATATTTGCTCTCAAGGTCCACAATGGCTTGGCCCATTTTTCGGCACGGTTGGCCGATTTTGGACGTCTCTTCGTGACGATAAAGTTGGTATGTTTGTGATTGCTATGTTGGATGAATATGAATATTTGCTGGACATTCCACTGGATATTGCATTGAGAATAATCAGGAGGCTTTGTGGAGGAAAAACCATTGAACTCTTTTTTTTATTATAAGTTAGTACACACGATCTAATGGAATGTTTTGTTACATTACTTTTAGAAATATAACACCCATATCCTTCGAACCTCGGAAAGCTGGCTGTCATTCCTAGATATTTGATAGCCGTTACTGGTAGTCAGAAACTGAAAAGTCCCAGTAACTAGGCTGTGGAGGTAAGATAGGCAGCCGCTCTCTGTAAAATACTGCAGGCATTCAACTGTATCGGGATACACTGGAAGCCGACCAATATAGTTCGGAAAACACTAAGTAACCTTTTATCAGAACAGAGCAAAAGTGGGTTTTAAGGATTTTGCTTTAGAAAACCTTGAATGTAAACCCATTCCTAAGAATTTCGAGCTTATTATAAAGCGAAACAATTTAACGCTACATAAGATTTTGATCTCCAAATAACCAAACAAATTTTCTTAAACCACAACCAGTCCATAATGAAACCCAAAAATCCAATCTGTTTTTATTCCTCTTCCAAATTCAGTCTATTATACAGGCTGGCGTCGAATATAACACGTATACTTACTACATGCAAATGAGCTATCCTAGTTAGGAATCTAATATCATTATAATAACGTTTGTATTTGAACCACGTAGGTCCTTGGTTGTAACGTAAAAGTTTGAACAGACGAGCCACAATCACATCGCAACACAGTGACAAAAAGTTGCTCAGAAATACCTACGACAATTTTCAGTCGCGTTCAACAACAGACGCTCGACGTCATTACGGTGACATTCGTCATTTCAGCTGAAAGACGTCCACTGCTGGACATAGGCCTCCCCCAATTTGGGGGGTTTGCCATAATCACCACGCTTGGCAGGTGGGTTGGCGATCGCAGTATGGTGGTAAAATGCATAGAGAACGCTGCTGCCCATTTTCCAGTATGTCCTTTAGTTTCTTACGACATCCACGGGAAGAAACGGGATGGTGCTATACGTCCCGCACCACACGTAATACACACATCACATTCACAATCATACTTTGACAATACAAGCCACAATGTATATTCGAATAGCTACTGCAACAGTAATACTATACACACTGACCACTGTCCATTGTCTGTCGCTGCTTTTGTGTGCTATGGTAGTGGTAGAATTTTCATATGGGCCTCTCACAATTTTACGACCGCCGCAAGTTTATTTATTATTACCAGTTACATTTGTTTTTACAGGTGGGAAATGAATACAACAATGTAGTCACAATTTCCACATTCGGAGACGCCACCCAAAAATCAATTACACGCCACCACCCAGAAGAATGTAATGTTCCAAAACTTTCACATTTTGACAAGTTTTTACATGTTGAAAAACGTGCATGGTTATTTAATTAACAATGGCACGAACGATTGTAAGATTTTTTATTTTTTACTAGCCGTTTATCTCCCACTGCTGAAGGAAGGCCTCCCTACTCTCTTTCCACGTCTCTCGGTCCAAAACTGCCAAAAAATAATCTTTATTAACAGAGTCCAGCTCATCTCGCCATCCCGTCTCTTGCCATTAAGCAGGACCCATTGGGTCGTAAGTTTGGCCCTCTGATCGTCTGACATACTAGTAAGACATTGTAAGTTAGATAAAGCTAATTTACAATTCTTTTCATACATTTAGCGAGTGATTGCTACCGGCCACACTTTACTTGTACGGTCTCGAAAAGTTACTGTCGCTGACGACTTCGAGTTGCTCGTGTGCCGCAGTCTCGAATTTTGGTAATATTCGCATTTCTGGTTCTTCTAACGAAGTGTTAGTAGGCAAGGGTTAGTACTTGGCGGAATTTATGTAATGTTATAGTATTGAGGGCCTCTTGGTTAAGTACAGCAGCCAAAGGGTCAATCTGTTAGATCAAGCTACGCTTGCCAGGGCTGATCCGTAGATGGGTGACCATCGTTACATTCCGAAAGTCCTCCATGCTTCGGAGAGCACGTTAAGCCGATGGCTGTCATTCGTAAAAGTCAAAAGCCCAAAAGTCTTTAACTGGGTTGTGGAAGTCAGATAAGCAGTAGCTTCATGTAAAACACTGGTATTCAGCTGTATCCGGTTAGACTGGAATCCGACCTCAATATACAGGGTCAAATTCAATTAGCTGGCAATACTTTACCCACGTATTGGGTATCGATATCGAAAACTAATGAAACTTATGTTTTTTGACATCATTTGAACTTTGTTCAATACTGACATATATGTACATTAAGGCAATCAAACAACTGTTTTGTTATGGATTTTGGAAAGTCGTTAAAAATATCTAATTTCCACAAAAAATTGCAAAAACAGCTATTCCGACGCGGTTCACTGACCGAATAGGGCATTCACCTTTGCACATCAAATGATGAAAATTATTTTATGAGTAATAGTCTTCTTCTTAGCAAAAAAAATCAAAATAAAACCAGAATTTGGCAACGAGCTTAGCATTTTCAGTTGCGTCTATCAACTCCTGTAGCGTGCCAACAAAAGGACACGCTGGACAAGATATCAAGTGCCGCATTGTTTGTGGGACAGCACCACATTTACACTCCAGGGCGGAGTCATCTGTGAATCTCCACCTGAACAGGTTTTCTTTACTCCGGCCTACCTGAGTCCAGAGTCTATTTAAAGACTTCCAGGAAAGCCAAGGCAACTCGTGTCCAGGTTCGAGATTTTCAGCAGTTGGGACGAATGGGTTTGGTAGGGATATATGATAAATGATTTTATTTCTGCAAATAGGTTTGTACAAACACTTTTACAAGTCAATAATATTTTTTAGAGCTAGATGAGGTCGACGTTTCCTATCTGACTACTGTGAAGAAAGGCCGAAACATACTCAGAGGTCACTGTCTCTTTTAAAGTCCAGACATAATCTTGGTCACTTTATGTGAAGACTATGTAGATAGCTGTCTGAAATGGCCTTTAGAGGAAAGAATCATACAGATTGAGTGGACCTGTCCAGTCAGTGCACGCATCGCGGCTCAACTCAGAACTTGAGAAACTCAACGATTCGACGAACAATACCAAAGAAAGGACATTTGGGTAGGCCGCAAAAATTACTCAACTTGCCAGATCATAATTACAACATAATTGACAAATAAAGAAAATAGAAGAGAAAAGTTGGAAAAAGGCTAGGCAAATTGCTTTTATTGTTATGGTATTCGGTATATTGGTTCTCTGTGTTAGCGTTATTGTAATGGGCAGTTTTAATTAAGGAGTGTGCTGTGGTGCTAAGGGGAATGATGATTGTGGGAAATACTTTGGATAAATGTAATTGTATTTTTTTGGGATGGGAATAAGATTTTATCTAGGGATCTTGTTGATGGGTGGGTATAAGTATTTTCTTGACCTCGATAGAAAATAGAAACCAAATAAAATATTTAACTAGAAATTACGTAGGTTACCTACTAGCCCAAGTCGTAGTGTTTTTTTTTTGTTTTTTTTTTTTTTGCGAATGGTCGCAGGATAATCTATGAGGTTATCGGCTGCTTAACCGGATTTGCCTGTGGCTACAATTTAAGTCTCCAGCCAGGGCTTTAAAAACTTAAAACTAGAGCGATTACACGTTAAGAGCACCCCCTCTGAGATACGGAACTCGGCTTAGGGCATCGCTGGTAGAGGGCAGCAAGGGACAGGCTAGCTCTGAATGAATATTATTTAGGGTCTTTAAACAACAACGGTCGGGCGGGCATGGACGTGGGACAGGGACGTGGCAGCGGACTTCGGCGGCGGGAACGGAAGGACGGCGGTCTGCCACGGTGAATCTTAAGAGTCCAGCAGGCGTAGCATGACCAATTCTATCTCTATTCTACCAAGAAGAGACAAAGTTCTTTCTATTCAACTTGACATCTCTTAGGCCCGAGCACGGGGCGACCCGTATACTCGGGTTTCTATGAAGACAAAGACAGTTATTCTTTCCATAGCAAGAGAGTGGTAACTAATGTAATTAAGGTGGATCCGCTAAGGACTTTTTCATTGAATAGTCATACAGTGGGAATAAACGATCTTAGAGTATTGTATTGATGATTATAATTAATATAATCCTGTAAAAAAAATGTACCCTCAACTGAAACTCAAACATAAAATTAGAGAAAAATTAGTCGCCATGATCGACATCGTAGAATTTTGTCGACTGAAGAATAGAAATATTTCCTCTCTTCAGTTTTAACATCGCCGTGCTTAAGACGGTAGAAATCTGCCATTTTGTCTATTCTTCCGTCGACAAACCCCGTTTCTGACTGTCATGCTACGCGTGCTGGTGGGCTTACGACTCTCCTGGATGAGGGTTGTAACTAGGGCTTGCATTCGAATAGTCGAATATTCGAATTATTCGAATAATCAACTGTTTCAAATATTCGAATAGAAATTTTGCGATATTCGAATATTCGACCAATTCCTAATGACACCATTTTAGCAACTTCTTCTATATCTACCGCAAATTTATCATGCAGAGAAGAGTTGGAAACGTCAATCCTAATGCAAATGGCGCTATTTGATAGAGGAGGTCCTAGACAAGTAAATTTGAGCCAAGCATACGACTTTCTGCAGCGTATACCACCAACAAGTGTAGAGTGTGAAAGGGTGTTTTCTTCCAGCAAATATATTTGCCACCATCTAACATGTGCTCTAAACGATGATTCCATGGATGCGCTAAGTTTCCTTAGGTCTCACTTCCAGGGAAAACGTTAAAGGACAAAGGTTTATGATAAGATTAAAACCGTCCTGTATTTTTTTGTACTAATTGTAGCGTGCTACCTGATCTTATCTCGTGATTTTTATTTTTGTTATCACTAAGATTTAATGTTAAATTATAAATATCACACATTATTAGTGTCATATTGTCAATTTAACATTAGGAAAACGATTTTACATCAAAGGATGCTTTACTTGTTATTGTTTTGTTTGATTTTATTATATTATTACAATACTCATAACTGATTTTATAAGACTGTGTTGAGTTTGTGTCCAGGGTGGAAAAAACAAATAAGATTATTTTATTTTGATAAATATTGTTTCTTTTAAAATATTTTAAGCACTTGTTTCTACTTTCCAATTTTTGCGAATATTATATTAGAATAACATTGATAGTGTATTGATACATATTCAGTATATTATTAAGTTGACCATTAAAATTCTCCCAAAAAAAATACAAAAACGTAACTGCAAGCAGTTATGCCTATTTCAATGTTAGCTGTTCTAATAACAGAACACAATATAATATAATGTCTTAGGACAATCAACACGTTATCTGATCCCAAACTAGGCAGAGCTTGTACTATGGTAACCAGACAATTGATAAACATACTTATATATTTCTAAATACATACATATTATAGATAAATCACACCCAGACACAGAACAAATGATAAGACTGCGTTAAAATAATATTATGTAAAAATAATATTATGTTGATTTAAAGAATTAAGACTATTTAGAAATTAAAGCACATGATTTCAATAAAACTTTATTTTTTATTTAATATTCGAATAATATTCGAATTATTCGAATATACCCCAAAAAAATATCGAATATTCGAATTCCAAAATTGTCGAATATTTGCAAGCTCTAGTTGTAACGTCATCGGGGATGGTTAGGGTATGCCACGGTCGGCGAATCGTACTAATACGGCAGGGAGTGTATGTGCTCCCTGAAGGTAAGGTGGTGGTCGAGGATCACACCTAAGTGTCTGGCTTGCTTCGTCTTAGGGATCGACTTACCGTACATAGTGCTCAGACCGGGAAAATTATTCCTATCGCTGTTTCTAAAACAGTTATTAATAACATATAGCTTTTGATGTGGTTTTACGTAAGTTCTGACGTAAGTGCCTAGCGTAACTAAATTTTATGTCTACGAAGCTTTAACAAAAATAAAAAATCATCGATAACATTTCTATTTAGGAATTCAGTATAAATTGGGCACCTTTTGTGAAACTTTGTCTTCATTTTGTGCGTGTTTCTTCAGCATGGTGATTGTCTTTTTCATTTGGTGTGGGCTTCTTGCCGACCAGCCAGTGGAACATATAACAGTACTTATGTAGTTGCATAATCGATTTATTATAAAACGTATTTCTAATACCAATATTATAAATAAAGAAAGGGATTGTGGATTGAGTCCAGTGCAGCACATTTGAAGGTGTCCGCTAGCCTGCCGGGGTCGCGTGATTGTTCGAAAGAGATACCGTGGCCTTGGCATAGGCAACTGACGGAACACGGGTGGGTTTTAGTCAGTATAAGTCTGACACGTCCTCCCGTTCCACCCAAAGCGGGAGAAGTCATTTGATGATTTCCCAGCCACAAAAAAAAGGAGTTGAAACTCTTCATAACACAAGTAAAACGTAACTTCGTACGCACGGCGACAAATCAAGGTATATATTTCCAGTTTAAGCTCAATGTGAGCAATGTGAGCTCAGCTAAAACTGATAATGTGTAGCTTGATATGCAACCGTGTGTACCTACAAAAAGACAAACAAACAACCATCTATACTGCAAAGCGATTGCAAATAAAATCGAGCACGTAATCGAGTTCGATTCAAGTTGAATCGATCCGGGTGTTGTTACTGGCGCCATTGTCGGTAGTCGGGTTAAGAATGTGGTATTCGATACTGTTATCGATTAAGAATAATGAATGGTGAAAGGAAATGTGGGGTTTCGATTTTAATTTACTGTTGCTGAGTAGGTTGGATTTGTTGTTTCTGTTGTTGGATTGATGAAAGAGTTTTTGTGTGTTATAGCTTGATACAAATTTAGAGGTGTTTGTGTTGTTGTTGTTATGTTGCTATTTTTTTTAGTATTTTTGTTATGTTCAGTTTGTCTTCGTCATATTTACCGCAAATAAACGTATTTTCTTTTTTTTTTTCTTTCGTGTTATTTTCTTGTGATATGGAGTATCGTATCAATCGCCCAGTAACTGGGTTGTGGACATCAGATAGGCAGTTGCGTAAAGTTTAATACTGGTACTCTGCTCTATCCAGTTAGATTGGAAGTCGACCCTAACACAGTTGAGAAAGGGATACGCAGATTATAATTTTCTTGAGACTTAGTAAGTGCAAATTGTTAGTGTGGATCAGAGTTTATTTATAAAAAAAACTATTCATACAAACTCTATTATCTATTGATGTGTCAGAGTGAAGAACGATTCAAATGTAATGAACTATATGTGAAATACACTCTTTCAATTACGTATTATAATAAAAAAAAACTTTACAAAAAATAACTGTTCTCAACCATTTTGTAAGCGCAAAACTACCAGCTAAAAATAGCTGAAACGCTGAACCTATATTTATCTTTCAAAGTACATCCAGACGTTCAGATAATATGTCTGCCAGTTAAAACAGTACATAATTATCGGTGCAGTAATTTGAGTGCAATCAATATAATTGTTGTGTTGTTGTAGTTGATACGAGATCGCTGTACACTCGAGGTATCGAAACAGAAATATACACGATATTATGTAAATATGATAGCTATTTCAAATTTAGTCTCCTAGTACTTAATATCCGTGTGGTGCCGGACGTGTTTCGCCTGAAATGATAATGAAATTAATATCTTTTAAGAAAACAAGCAGGTGTGTAGGTAAAATCCGCAAAGCATTGAAAATGTAGAAGATATAAAATAGTTTTACAAAATAAATAATTACGTTTTATTCATTCCAATGACAGTACTTAGGTACCACTTGCAGATTTTTTCATCAGAATTCTCTTTTCAAATCACAACATAACCCTTCACAGTACAACACAAATCCTATAAACTCGCTCATTCAAAATTCCCCAAACAAAAGCTAAAATTAATTGAACACAATTATTTACCATCACGTCAACCCGACACAGCCAATCGGACCGCTGTCAAAGCAACATGAATTTTTAATCAGCCAATAAGCATCGAATGTGCCGTCATTAATGGGAACTGGATTGGTCGAACTGACGGCTTAATTTGCTCAGCTTATTAAAGCATCAATCAGTCGTTTTTATGTGAAATCGGTTAATTCTACGTTGCTACTGAGTGTGGGAAATAATGGTGTTTTATTGGTGATTTCAGTTGTTTTTATAAGACTAACTGTATAATTATATTCACGATTTAGGTTCCTCAAAATAGTGGAAGGATTTGCCATAATCACCATGCTTTACAGGTGGGTTGGCGATCGCAGTACATTGGTGAAATACATAGAGAACGCTGCTGCACATTCTCAAGCAATTCCCTTAGTCGTCTTTTACAACAGCCAAGGGAAGAAATCGGAAGCTACTATTCTTTACGATCGGCACCACATGGCAAACTGACATAATTAAAAATAATGGTGGCAAACGTCTCAACTCTCAAACAGACAAGAAGTTTTGGAAGTCGTTTAAAAAAAAATACTTTAGCAAAAAGTCACACATCGAAACAAGATTCAGCGAAAAAAAAGGCAACCAAAACGTAAACTGATCTAAAGATTCGATATCGATCATTGAGGTCGGCATTCGGCAAGTCTGAAAGTCTGAGGGACATCTCTCAAGATGTTTATTTCGAAAGATAGCCAGATATAAATCTGTAGAGGGCTGCAGACGTGTTTCTTCCAATTTTGGAATCTGTAGATATAACAGTAGTTTAAAATGAGTATTTTTTTTCGCTGGCAGTGGTGCTTATGTCGAAAATTCTGTCCATGTCTATCTAGGGAGATGCAATAAAAATGGTTGAATAATAGAACTCAAAGTTGACGAGCATTAGTATAATAATTTATTTTATAGTTCTACAATCTTGATGCTGATGTTCCGCTACTAGAATCACGAGATGATGTAGTTATGTGTTTTATACTACGGCTACATTGTCACGTTGTCGCTACTACATGTCATGCACTCTCTCTCTCGAGCATAGCTCGACGTCTCCATGTACCTACAACAGCGTGTAGAGCGCTACTTGTAGTTCGCAATAACGCAACAGTGTAGCCGTAGCGCAAATGTTATTTTTAAGCGGTTTTCTATAATCATTTTCCGGCGGAGGTATGCCAATGGCTTTAAGCTTAGGCCTGGCGCGAATCGAAATACATAGATTATTCGTAAGTCGATTGTTCACCATAATTGATTATAATCGAAAATGATTTAATCACGTTCATCTAGTTCATGTGCATCATGTTATATTGTGTAACTAGGCTGATTTGTCATCATTTTAAACCGAATTAAACTCTTATCTCTTATCAGAAATCATGACAAACCTGCTAACCATATTTTTCTATTGTTACAGAACTTCAATGGATCCTCATGAGTGAAAAACTCACCAGTGAATTGAAGTGCTAGTGATGTGCCACCCAAAAGTGCTTCATATCGATAGAAACAGCTAGTGTTGTCCACGATGTCTTTCTCGAGGTCGCACGTGATCTCTGGGGTGCTGTTCACCATTCTTCTGCAGTACTGCGTGGAAAGCCAGCAGGAAAATCTTATCGAGGAAGCATGTAAGTGGATAGGTTTTAGTTTTTGAAATAATTTTAAGGAATGTGTGTGTCGCGTCAGGAGCATTTTACAAAAACAAGAATTCAAGCGTTCAAACAGTTGCAAAAAAACAATATATATACAAGCCAAGCATACGTACGCGATATATTTTATTTCAAGAAAATATTAAAGTTCACGCGAAAATGCATTTATTATAATAATTGGAGCCGAATGGGCGGTAATCATTATAACGTCCTTACAAAGGAAACTTCATGCTTACGATATTTCTAATGCTACGGCTACATTATCAAGATACCACGAACTATACTTTGAGCGCTCTCTATTGTACTGCGAGACGTCGGGCGATGTACGAGGGAGAGCGCGCGATATGTATACGTTGGTTCTTACAGCCAATACCCAAAATTTCTTCGAAATAGGTTGAGTACCTACCGAACCTTCTGAAAGACTCGACAACATCAGCTAAAAATAAATAGATATCTAATATAATAAAAAGGACAAAGCTTGCATACTGAGAATGTATACAAGAAAATCTATATTTATTTGAATAATACCCTTTGTGGTAAGATTTTCATAAAGAATTAGAGGATCAAAGCTTCTTTACGGATTATTTATTAAAATTACGACCAAGATTGTATTTAATCTATCACTGATCAGTATGCCTCTACACTCAGGAAAAAGATACCTTTTTTAGCAATCCAGAGTTTAAATTCTAGATTTAGTTTGATGAGATTATTCTATTAACTTTATGAAAACTTCTTTAGTTGTAGTGCTGATAATAGTAGACCATCGATTCGTGAGGTGGAGCCTTGGGCAAACTGTTACGTATAATGAGGTGATTAATAAAATATTTAAAAAATCAGAAGCCATTTTTTCAAACTAGGCCGATATTCCGCATTTTTTTAGTGTCAAAATTACACTAGACAGCCCCCAAAACGCCCGCCCTTTACCATTTCCTGGTGCTTTACCTGAGAAGAAGTGGCGCAACTAACTCCTCAGCAGCACAGCTGTCTGTTAAGTTAGATGAAGATGATTCTATGTAAAAGTAATTAATTTACATTGCGAACCACAATATATGAAATTAAATTATTTGCTATATGGCTCCTAGCACGCGTCGGTGTGAGCGATAGAGCGCACCACAGAGCGCACTAATGCTACAAATACATTCGTCGCGATAACTTTACGGCTCTCTCTCGCACAGCGACCACTCGCTGCACAACAGAGAGCCCGCGAAGTTTAATTCGCGTTATCGCGACAGTGTAGCAAAAGCATAGAACACTCTTGAACTCTACCCATGAACTCACATTCTGAAACAAGGTATTCGTAAAAGTCTGAGTATTAAATTAATGAAACACTCTGCCTTCGAGAAATAAAGACGCCATGTTATATATTACGAAACTAATTGTTAACACGAGGTGGAGTAAGCCTTTTATTGAACCGGACTTTCCCTTACTTAATACTATTTCATTAATCCCATAAGATTAATAGGGGGAAATGTTTATTTATTCCATTACGGATTTACGGGGGTTCCATGGGAAAGGTAAATGTTGTGGTTTTTGAAACTAGGTCACCGGTACCTAATCCTCTTACCGCCTTTTTGAAGTATTGGTGTTTTTTTTTTTCGTGAAAGTCATATACCTACTTATTTTGGGGCTCTATTGTCCTATGTTTTATAGGTGTGACGTTACTGTCTCGTTGGTCTCCAAAATCAAAAGTCATTCAAATTAGGCTGAGAATCAGCACTTTTCGAACGTCAAAACTAGGGATATTATGGATATGAAATTTCGGATACGGATTGGTTACGGATGTAGGAATGATTATTATACCGGATACGGATACGGATATGAAATTATTTTGGATTATCCGTTAGTTTCGGATAATTTCGGTTACGGATATTAAACTTTTAAGGAATTTCAAAAGTAAAATACAAATAGCTAATAAAATGGTTTTATTTATATGTCACCATTTGGTAGGAATTACAATCAGTCTGTGAGTAATTATTACAGCTATTTAAAATAAAAAATATTATAAATATATGTTGAGTGTTATCTAATCTACCTAAAATAAAAATGTAATAACAAATCCGATATTATCCGAAACTTTTATTTCGGATTCGGTTACGGTTACGGATATTTTTTATATCGGATATCCGATAGTTTCGGTTACGGTTACGGAGCTCCCTAACCCTGGTCAAAGCTATATTAAACAGTTCCCTAAAACGCCCGCCCTTTACAACTTCCTAGTACTTTAGCTGAGAAGAAGTGGCGCACGAACTCCCCAGCAGCACAGCTGTAAGCTCCGGGATGTAAGCTCGACCGCTGAGCTTATTTATTTGTGGATGGGAGAGCACCATTTTTTTTTTCTGTATGGGAAATCATCAAATGACTTGATGACTTCTCCCGCTCTGGGTGGAGCGGGAGGGCGTGTCAGACTTTTACTGACTAAAACCCACCCGTGTTCCATCAGTTGCTCATGTGCCAGTCACGGTATCTCTTTCGAACAATCACGCGACCCCGGCAGAAAATAGCTGTCGTCACTCTCGTGAGAATCGCTATTATCAAAAATATCAATTAGGAAAGGTCTTTGTCCAGCTTTCGTGGAAAGGTGCTCACCCATCCACTCCACTCCCATCTCCATCCACTGTTTTGGGATACTGTTTAGTGTAATTTTGTTGATCACAAATTACTAAATATTAGCCTAGTTGGAATAAAATTACTTTTGATATTGTTTTTTTTTTATTTGAATTTAAAACCTCAATATACGTAACAGTTTGCCCGAGGCTCCAACTCACGAATCTACGGTCTGCTATTATACCCGAAACTGTCAATTTTTCCTAATCTATCTTGAACCTAATACTCTAGCGTTAAAGTTGAAAACCTATTAAAGAAATTTGACAGACTGTAGTAGCTTTAAGTGTTGGCGTTTGTACATACATCGTTGGTCCCGGCTGTCATTTGAACATCTTCGAAAATCGTTACAGGTCATCAGTAGCCCGTAAGTCTGACAACCTGTCTTACCAAGGGGTAGCGTGTTACCTAGTTACTGAGTTGCGGATAGGGTTGCCAGGCGTCCGGATAAAGCCGGACACAGTCAGGCTTTTTAGTTGCATGTCCGGCTAAATTAGATGGTGTCCGGCCTGTCCGGCTTTTTGGTAGGCTTTTTAAAATATGATCATTTTTGTCTTCACCCCACCTTGTATTGCTAGCGCAAGTGAGCAAACTAGCACTGTCCTCGCTTATTACTGGTCAATTTTAAAGGAAAATCAGCTTTAATTTTTTTTATTTGGCAGGTGTCTGCCAATCAAATATATTAATTAGTTTATGTTACAAAAACTTTAAAGTGTATTTAGTTCATCAGTCTTATGTTTAGTTTTGTTTTAAGACTAAACAATTAAAGATGTCCGGCCTTTTTACCCAAATGTCCGGCTAAACTGGCAGGTCTGTCCGGCTTTTCGGTCTTATGACCTGGCAACCCTAGTTGCGGAGGTTAGATAGGCAGTTGACCCACATAAAATACAGTTATTCAGCTGCATCCGGTTAGACTGGAAGCTGACCCCAAGATAGTGGGGAAAAGGTAAGGCAGATGATGGTGGTACAATAAGTTTACTTTGTTTGATTCTAACACCGTTGGGTAATTTTCAGGCAAATGATACACATAGAAATGAACTGAATGGAATTTCTTCTGTAAATACGGTATCGGAATGAGTTTTTACATATTCTTCTCTTTATTGCCTTTACATATACGAGACCGCATTGTTCGTCAAAAAAAACAATGAATTATTTAAAAAAGCTTCAGAGCAACGCTATAGATCGAAAAGACAAAAATATCGACACGAACTATGTCTAAGAGCCTCAAAAACCGCCCTTATGCACAAAAGCATCCTCTGCATGGCTCCTAAAATATTCAATAAAAACTTTTTAACAAAAAATTAAACCGCCGAAAAAACTGAAAAGCAAAAAATAATAAACCTTAAAATTATGAGTCGGCGCTTTGAGTTAAAAAGTTTTTATTTTATATTTTTTTGTGGTGTAAGAATGATCAAAATCGGACTACTCTGTATAAAGTTATGTGTGATTATACATTACAATCAGTGAGTGAACAATCCATCATCCCCTGTTTTCCGACCCTTAGCGTTCGATTTTGTTTTCCAAATTTATATGGGACCACCTTGGGAGTATACCCTTTCCAATAAAAAAAGAATTATCACAATCGGACAACTATGTAAAAAGTTATGCGTGGAGTTAGGCAATCGCCTGAGTAACATAATAGCTGACTAATGCAGCGGATGCGCCCGCGCGTCAATATTAAACTGCACAATTGCAGTTTCATAAATTATAGTAATAAGTTTTAGTTAATAGAAATATCATAATTGTAAATTAGTCTTGTAGAACATTCCATTCCATAAACATTGTTTTAATTTAAATAAATATCTTTTTTTAATAATAATCTCGTTCGCCGTAACTTAACTGGCGCAGTCGGTAGGATCGCGACACTCTATTTCGAATACAACTCTTCGGTAAGAGTGAACGGTATCTATCGTTATCTTCGCGATCGCAAATTCGAATCTACAAAGGCGAGCAAGAGCAACCTGCGGGAGTCCTGGAGAATTGGGAGCCCTGCTGTTCTACAAGGCCCGGCTAGAGATGCAGAAGACACTGTGGTGAGTGCTTGTTGTATACCCAGTTTCCTATGCTATATTTCCTGCCGTATTTTTATATAAATGTTATCCTGTGTGTTTGTTTATAGGCTAAAATCGCTATAGGCAAATTACATTAGTTATATGATTTTATTACATTCATTTTAATTTTGGCGTTTATGTATACGTGCTAGAATCGCGGTATACATTTCGCATTTCAGCAGTTTATTCTGTAACAAGATATATTCACTTGTTTACGCATTCGCTATAATCGTGGTTCGTATAACACAATTAAAATAACTTCAAGCTAACCTTTTAGAGAGTAGGCAGTATTTATAACGAAATAATTTTTTAGACGTAATCTCAATAGTATTTTAGAGTGAGCTAGAATTTATTCCTTTTTATTCCTTTTAAGAAATTAAGATACGATGGCTATGGCAAGCATTGATCTAGCGACTTTCAAGTTCGTTTCAGAGCTATTGCCAAAATACGATGGCAATCCTAAAACGTTAAATTACTTTATTAGAGAAGCTGAAAATGTCATAGCATTACTGGATCCACAAGTTAGGGCAAACCCTGCTATTGTTAGTTTAATTAAAAGCAAATTAAGCGGTTCGGCGATCAGTGCAATAGCATCCGAAGAAACAGTGGATAGTTGGCAGATAATTAAGGCTGCGTTAACGCGTAGATTAGGGGAACCACGTAATGAAATACAGCTGATGCAAGAACTAACGCGTTTACGTCGTAATAAAAATGAAGATGCTGAGACGTTTGGTAAACGACTACGGGAAATTTTAGACACCTTAAACGTAGTAGGTAAGCACACGGATAAGTCATACTATGAGAGTATGGTCATAGATCAATACATTAACCATTTGGACTTTCACGTTTCTATCGGCGTGCGGATCGCGCAACCTACGACTCTTGAAGCAGCTATAGTAGCAGCTAGGCAAGAAGAGGCACGTTTAGCATTCAATAGATTCAATAACAGTTTTAATACACTTTCCATCCAAAACAAACCGAAAGAAATACCCAAGCCAAACCAAACGGTATCGCAAAATAATAACTTTCCCCCGCGTAATAGCTGGAATACAGATCAGAGACAACAAAGGGGTCAAGGCATACCCCAAGGTCCCCAAGGAAGACCCGCTCCAGGTAACGTAAGACCTAGTGGTTCTGGCATTATCAGAAACTCAGGTAATTTTAGATCTCAGCCAAATATGCCTCGTCAGCAGGTAAACCCGCCACAAAAAGTGTCTGACGTCACCATGAGATCAGTAAGTAAGCCCGAAGCACCGCGTTTTGCTTCCGAAGAAATGTTTTATACACAGCACAACCAAGACCAGTGTTACCCTGACTACAATGCCTACTATGATGGTGAGTATAATAATAATAATTTACAGCTTACTGGTGAAGACGGCAGCTACACACAGGATATGCCTATAGATGGACTAAGCCATCAGGATTTTCCCCAGGACGAGGAGCTATTGAACCAAACCTAGTAAAGACTGTTCACCTCAACAACCAAGGTAAAGACCATCTCCCTTATATAGAGTTGCCGGAATTTCAAGGAAAATTTTTATTAGATACTGGAGCTTCGCGTTGTATGATATCACCTGATGTAATAGCCGGTACTAATCTTGAACATTGCGTTGAGCGCGAGCCATTCCAAGTAAAAACTGCGCATGCTGTTACTCGTCATGAACACATTGCTATTTTACCTTTACCCCCACTGTTTAAGACAGACATATATCATAAATTTTTACTTTTTGATTTTGACCAAAAGTATAAAGGACTAATAGGGATGGACTTATTAAAAGAATTAGGGTGTAACATAGATTTTAAAAATAAGTTACTGCGAACTTATAATACCGAAATACCAATTCACTTTGATTATCCAGTAAAGAGACTTAAAATTGAACCGAATTGCGAAAAGTTTATAACAGTAAAAACGAATTATATGGACGGTTACTATATCTGTGACGACTTTAATTGGTTTAAAGGACTTAAGTCGCCCGCCGCGGTAGTAACGGTAAAAAATGGAATTTTTAAAACATCTATAATTAACTTAACCGATAAAGAACAAGTAATTAGTAACAATTGCCATCTACCCCTTGAACCTTTACCGCCACAATTGATAAATGAAAATAAAACACACAAAATTAACAACCTTCAAACTAAAACGGACATTGACAAAGAACTTTACGAAAACTTAAAGAAAATTAGAACCAGTCATATGAATGAGGAAGAAAAACGTGAGGTTACCAAAATTTGCTATCAATATCGCGACGTATTTTACTCGGAGAACATACCGTTATCTTTCACACATACTGTAAAACATGAATTAAGACTAACCGATGACACACCCATTTTTGTTAGAAACTATAGACAAGCTCCGCAACAACGTGCCGAAATTAAAAAACAAATAGATAATTTACTAAAACAAGGAATTATACGGGAAAGTATTTCACCCTGGTCTTGCCCTGTCCATATCGTCCCAAAAAAACCCGATGCTTCAGGGAAGGTCAAATGGAGACTTGTTATAGACTACAGACGACTGAATGATAGAATTGTTGAAGACAAGTACCCGTTACCAAATATCAACGACATACTTGATAGATTAGGGCGCGCACAGTATTTTACCACCCTTGATCTAGCAAGTGGCTATCATCAATTAGAAATGCATCCTAATGACATAGAAAAAACAGCGTTTACTACAGAAAGAGGTCACTATGAGTTTTTAAGAATGCCGTTTGGATTGAAAAATGCTCCAAGCACTTTTCAGCGGCTTATGGACCATATTCTTAGAGGAATAGATAACGTTTTTACCTATTTAGATGACGTCATAATTGCAGCCACCTCACTTCAGAATCATAACGAAAAACTCAAGTTAGTACTTCAGCGATTCAGAATGCATAACCTCAAAGTGCAATTAGACAAGTCAGAATTTTTACAAAAACATGTGAATTTTTTAGGACATGAATTGACTGACCAAGGACTACAACCTAACAAAGACAAGATTAAAGCAGTTTTAAATTTCCCCGTACCACGAACACAAAAAGACATAAAGTCTTTCCTAGGATTAGTAGGTTATTACCGAAAATTCATTAAAGATTTCGCGAAACTTACAAAACCGCTAACAGCCTGTCTTAAAAAAAAAACGCAAAAGTTGTTCACAGTAACGAATTTTTAGACGCAGTTGACAAGTGTAAACAAATTTTAACCAATGCCCCAATATTACAATACCCTGACTTTGACAAACCATTTATCTTGACAACAGATGCATCTGACTTTGCGTTAGGCGCGGTCTTATCGCAAGGCAATGTTGGTGCCGATAAGCCCGTAGCTTTTGCTTCAAGAACGTTATCAGAAACAGAGACTCGTTACTCGACTATAGAGAAAGAACTACTCGGGATAGTTTGGGCTATCAAATATTTTAGGCCTTATTTGTATGGTCAGAAATTCACTATCTATACAGACCACAGACCTTTGACATGGCTGATGTCTTTAAAAGATCCCAACTCAAAGCTAACACGTTGGAAACTAAAGCTAGCGGAATACGATTATAAAGTAGTTTATAAAAAGGGTAAACAAAACACCAACGCTGATGCATTATCCAGAGCCAAAATCTTTCATAACAGCATAGATTCTCTAGCTGTCAATTTTGACGATAACGATGACGACGAGATTATAAACAGAATATTTGAGAACGCTCGTAGACAAGCAGAGACAAATAACGACCGAGACGACAACAATGACGGACTTAGCAATAATAATACCAATGTACCCATTGACAATAGTAACGACCCTGGTAATAATAATGACGTAGAATAAAGAAGTGCTAACCACGCCCACACTGACAACGGAACAGACTCAGTGAGCATTGTTACAGTCGACCCTGACCAATTAGTCTCGACAAATCATACCCAACCCGATAATGAAAACAACGGCATTCCTATTTTATCCGATGCAATAGATAGACAACTGAAACAATTCTATATTAGGTCTACCCCGGGTTCAACATATAGAGTAGACAATAGATCAACTAACTCTAGGACTGTTATTAAAGATGTTTTTATCCCCGTAAACAATACGGAACCCGAAATCATTAGGTTCCTTAAAGAGCACACAATAGCAGACCGTATCTTCCACTGCTATTTCTACGATGAAAATCTGTACTCGGCCTTCGCGAGAGTCTACACTACAATTTTTAATGACAGAGGTCCTAAACTTATACGATGTACGTCACGGGTTACCCTTGTTGAAAACAAAACTGAGCAACAAGAACTCATTAAGCGACATCACGAGGGTAAATCATCGCATAGAGGTATTCAGGAAACGTACAAACAACTCCACCGAAACTATCACTGGCCTAATATGCTTTTGTCAATTCAAAGATTCATTAATCAATGTGACATGTGTTTAAGAGCCAAATACGAAAGAAATCCTTTGAAACCCCCACTAACGTTAACGGAAACACCCACGAAACCGTTTCAACATTTGTTTATGGACCTATATTCCACTGGAGGCGCGACTTTCTTGACAATTATAGATAATTTTTCAAAATTTGCCCAGGCTGTACCGCTAAGTGCTTCAAGCAGCGTTCATATCGCAGAAGCTTTATTACAAGTATTTTCCATACTAGGATTACCTCTAAAAATTACTACTGACTCAGACACGAAATTCGACAACGACGTCATAAAGGAAATATGTGCGTCTCACGATATTAACATACACTTCACGACTCCTTATAATCCGAATTCAAACTCACCCATTGAACGATTTCATTCTACTATTGCTGAAATAATCAGAATTCAGAGAATGACAAATAAAGATGACCCTATACAATTACTGATGAAGTACGCTATTATTGCCTACAATAATGCCATTCATTCTACAACAGGCTATACACCGCGTGAGCTTTTATTTGGTCATACAGCATCCAGAAATCCACTAGAACTCTACTATCCTAAAGAGTTTTATCAGGATTATGTCCATAACCATCGCAAAAATGCAGAAGCAGTACAGGAGTGCATAGCAGCCCACGTATCTAAAAATAAAGAGCAGGTAATAGAAAAACGGAATCAGGCTGCTGAGGAGATCACGTTCAAGGTAGGTGAAACAGTATATAAACAGGTTGCAAAGACTACGAGGAGCGACAAAACGAAACCAGTATTTAAAGGTCCGTATAAGATTATTCACCTTCATCCTAACAATGTTGCTGAAATCATAGGAAACCACCCCAATTCAAAATCCATCAGAGTTCATTTCAAACTTTTACGAAGACAACATCTTGTTCCAGGACCTTCATCACAGGAACCCTCCTGCTCTACGCAACTGCCAACCTGACTCTTAACCCCGTAGATAACGTCAATGGCATACTTTTATTAAAACAAGGTCAAATTTTGAAGCAAGCAGATACGTTTAGTTTGGCCTGCGTGTATAACATATCCTATTTACACGAAACAACTTTAAAACTTATGTCTTTATATGCCAATACTAAAGCTGCTGAAAATAATGAACAACTAAATAAAGCATACAAAGATCAAATAGATAATAGCTTAAACTTAATAGGTAAGAAAATAGTTTTTATTACACCGCACCATAGGTTTAGACGTGGTTTTATTAACGGCCTAGGTTCCATCGTTAAAACTATAACAGGTAATTTAGATTATGAAGATGCTATTAAATTCGAAAACGAAATATCAATATTACAGAATTCAGTAAGTAAAATTAATTTGTCTCAAAAGCAATCATTATTCATAGCAAAACATGCAGTTGAAGAGTACAGTAAACAGATTAAGGTGTTAGACGAGAACCAGAAAAAATTAAGTGTAATGCTAAGAAATACCACTTTTAATAATAATATTATAGTAAATAGGTTGCACTTTCTAGATTTATATATACAAATAGATTTCAGTCTACAATTGCTGTTAGATAAGTTAGTAATTTTAGAAGACGCCATGACTTTTGCCCCGTTAGAAGTCATGCATCCAAGCATTGTATCCCCACACATTCTTATAAACGAAATGTTAGCTATTCAGAAATCATACAATTTTAGACCAGTGGATAGCGTTACTATTAATAATATACATAGCTTAGAGAAGTCTATTAGTGTAAAAGCATATAGCACAGATCACACGTTAACATTTATATTAGATATCCCTTCCATCGATACAAACCAATACGACCTAATCCACCTGTACTCCATTCCCGACAAGCAAAACCTGACAATTATTCCTAAATCCAAATACCTTGTACTGGGCACCAACGAGTACTCGTACCTAGAGGAAGACTGCAAACGGATCACACAAGACACACAACTCTGCACGTCGTTGAACACCCAGCCTGTTGATAAATCAGAAGACTGCATAATATCCCTTGTGAAACACCAAAACGCAAACTGCACACGGGCCAAGATAGACCTCAAACATGGAAGAATCCAGAAACTCCAAGACAACAAGTGGCTTATCATTCTGAAGGAAGAAGAGGTCCTAAGAAGTAAATGCGGAACTAAATCTGAATACAAGAGGATATCAGGAATACACATCGCCAGTATTACAAGCGATTGCCAAATGCAAGTTCTTAACCGAACACTAACAACAAACATCAATACTGTCGCAGTAGACGAAATTATACCACTACCCAGTAAAGCCGTGATTACAGAGGAGAACATCCATTTCAACCTACAATTGGAAGATATATCACTGGACAGCATCCACGAACTGATAGAACGAGCCGACAACTTACAAGAACCCACAATTGACTGGCAGACTATGATGGCTACGCCCAGTTGGTCAACACTAGGACTGTACCTCATCCTGATGACAATTCTGCTATGGAAGCTTTGGCAGTGGAATCGGCGTCGCCCAGAGAAACAGATTGAACCTCGCACCGAGGACGCTGCGGGAAGCTGCGGGACGCGCTTCCATCTTAAGGAGGGAGGAGTTGGCAATCGCCTGAGTAACATAATAGCTGACTAATGCAGCGGATGCGCCCGCGCGTCAATATTAAACTGCACAATTGCAGTTTCATAAATTATAGTAATAAGTTTTAGTTAATAGAAATATCATAATTGTAAATTAGTCTTGTAGAACATTCCATTCAATAAACATTGTTTTAATTTAAATAAATATCTTTTTTTAATAATAATCTCGTTCGCCGTAACTTAACTGTGGTCATACATAAAAAAAAAATTAAAAAAAATATACGCGTCGAATTGATAACCTCCTCCGTTTTTTTTCGTCGGTTGAAAATACCAAATGACATTAAAGATCTAAACTTGACACAATTTAAACGGAAACTTAATATTTTTTTAATTGAAAAATGCTACTATACCACTGACGAATTCCTTCTTGACAAAATTTAGACAGTAAACTAAATGATAATTATGTATTTATGCATGAAAATTAAATAATTTGACATTATACTTGTATTCTAAATATTTACATTTCAATTTTTTTTTAATATTTAACAGTAATCTCGGTTTTTTGCATGTAAAATTGTTTTTTTTTTTATATTGTTAAATAGTGTATGCCCTAACGGGTAGTTTTTTGAGCTCACCTTACCTAATAAGACCTACTGTATCACCAAAAATAACACTAATAAATACTTTGACTTTGTTTTTACATGGCATGTAATGAAAAATAAGTCAGGTGGAGTCAACATTTCTTATCTGACTGCCCCTGAGAGGAAATAGCGAAACAAACTCAAAGGTCAAAGTCTCTTTTAAAATCTTCATCCATAAACTGAGTCAGATCATGTGAAGACAATTTAGAACAGTGCCAGAATTGATCTTTTGAGGAAAGAACCATAGAGATTGAAGTGGGCCAGTCCAGTCAGTGTAAGCGTTTGTTAGTAATCGTGTAGCTCAATTCAGGAGGAGCTCAACACCAAAGAAGGACATTTGGGAAGATAGATGACCCTAGAATATACGTACATAACTAACGCTATTGGTCAATTTATTTTCTCTCTCTTCCATTTTTCAACACATACGCATGACTCCAAACATAACCTACCTATCATAACATCACACTTTGTTTTTTCTAAGGGTTGGGCAGAGTTGTATATATAGTACACCCACTTTTCGCCTGTTATGTTTAAGTCCCATGTAATAGGGGCGAGTCTATTACCATCAACCGGGTACAAATCCAGAACCCGGGCTTCTACTGAGAAAATCTAAATAGAAAATCTAATACCACTTTGTCCGACCTGGGTATCGAACCCAGCGCCTCATGCTCAGCAGGAGCTTTTGCTCCACTAAACCAACAAGGCAGTCACACACAACCTTTTACTAAACAAAGCTGAGTACACACAACCCTAAATCAGGAGCACTCTAGGGCTACCCCAGTCAATATTTGCGACCGATTGTTATCTATAATAGGGGGCGGGATTTAAATCTAACAATGTTGGACGTACTCTGGGGGTTTGCCAACCCTGTCTAAGGTGACAGTTGAGAGTTAACCTCTACTTTTTAGAAGAGGTTGAATGCGAAAGAATGTGATTGGTTTTGTAAACAATTGTCTGGCCTGGAGAAATTTTTTGAAAGATTTTTTTACTCTCTTGAGAGATGTCAAGGCATTTTTATCAGAACGACATACATTTATTAAGGTCTCTATGCTTATATGTAAATATCTGTCTCTGTGAGCATATATTTTAACTAGATTTTCGCCTGTAGTACAGATGAATGAATTTAAATCTTCTTTACGTCATCATTTCAGCCGAAAGACGTCCACTGCTGGACAAAGGCCACTTCCAAGACCCGCCACTTTGATCGGTTAATTTTTTGAGGGGGGGAGGGGGTTTCGCCGCGCTTGGCACGTGGGTTGGCGATCGCAGCATAGTGGTAAAATGCATAGAGAACGCTGCTGCCCATTCTTCAGTAAGTCCCTTAGTCGCCTTTTAAGACACTCAAGGGAAGAAATAGAATGGTGCTATTCTTAAGTCCGGCACCACAAGGAACATATCTTTTCATAGTATAAAACAAAGTCGCTTCCCGCGTCTGTACAGTCCCTTAGATTTTTTAAACTACGCAACGGATTCTAATTCAGTGTCATCAATAGATAGAGTGATTCAAGACAAAGGTTTACATGTATATTACACGGGTGAACCCGCTGGCAAAACATAGTTCATAATAATAAATGTTATTGAACCGTCAAAATAAAACCTTCCCTTCATCATCATCATCATCAGCCTTTAATGTTCCCACTGCTGGGACACGGGCCTCCTCTCGGTGAGAGGGAGAGGACCATAATCCACCACGCGGGCCCAGTGCGGATTGGCAGATGTCACATGTCTTCGAATTTTTGGTTCTACGACATGACGGTTTCCTCACGATGTTTTCCTTCACCGTTTTGAGAGCAGTGGTGATGAAATAATTTACACAAAGTAAAGCGCCTGTTTGGGTTCGAACTCACGACCTTACTACTCGTAAGTCGCAGTCGTTAGCACTAGGCCACCACTGCTCAACGAATTCCCCGCGGGTCAATAAATAATAAAAATATCTTTATAAAAGAAAAGAAATTGACAAACCCAATTAAATATTTAGAAAGTCTCTGAGAAAGGCCTAGAGCAATAATTGACAAACCTTCGTAGACCAATATTTTTATAACCCAAAAATATTAAAACAATAAAAATTTACGACCTATAAAAACAAGAGGCGACACATGTTCAATTAAATTCACTAAACTAATCCCACTAATTACCTATAGACCCTCATTACGCCATAAAATAAATAATTAACGGCTGCTTTTAACCAAAATTCAACCTTAACTTTGACGGCTTAAGGTTGAGAATGGCAAATAAATTTCCACAAACAAACGAAATTCAACCTAAATTAACAGGTGATAAGGTTATATTTTGGAAAAAGATAATCACCCGCATAGTCCTTCCTAATTACGTGTCTGAACGAATTTTGACGTAATCATGTTGGGCCCAATTTGGTGTTGATATTAGTGATGGCAACAGAGTGTAATTAAAATGGGGAAGCTGCCAGTTTTTCATTGCGATGAATCTCCATTAATCTTTGGGAATTTATTTCATTAGGATAGTTGGTGTGCGGAAATTTCCTGCCTATCACAAAATTGTATACCATGGAAAAATTATGAACCAAATAAAGGATAGATCTCATTTCATTTCTTCCCATGGGTGTCGTAAAAGGCGACTAAGTGAATTACTAAAGAATGGTCAGCAGCGTTCTCGATGCATTTTATCACCATACTGCGTTTTGTGGGATGCCTATGTTCAACAGTAGACGGCTTCTTTCGGCTGACATGCAGGCTAGATAGATTATATGATTGTATCTAGCGAAGCATGACCACTTATTATATCTCTACTCTACGAAGATAAAGTGATATAGATTTACTTTTCTACGCCTTTGCCCCGCAGAAATCTTTCATCTTCGTCGAACTCGTTAAATCATTGATTTCTTGTAAGTAACCATTATAAAAATTAAAAAAAAAAACTTCAGGATTATTATATTTTCACTTTCAATGACCTTTACTTATTCATAGAAATTCTCGGAATCATTCTTAACGTTAGAAACAAAAAAAAAGAAGTCGAAAGTTGATAAAAAAAGGTATAACGACTTGACGTGAGATTTACAGTTCACAACTTTTTGGCTTTCAACAGTAGCTATACATTTTTGGATTGGCCATTTCAATAATGGATAGATTTTTGTTAGCTAGGAAGCGGAATTAATGCACCAAAAACCGTTTTCCAAAAGCCATTTGCAACGCTTGGTTTTCTAGCGCTACTAAGCGCAGTTTGGGAATTTGAAACGACTAAAAACATTAGTTTTGTTAGTTGAAACTTCTCTTTTGCGTATGCAGGGTATCAAAGAAAATACGGCAAAAGTTAAATTTAAAAATTAAGAATTACCCGACTCAAACAAAAACATCTAAAAAGTAATAAAATATATGTATTGCCCTAAGAAGTTGTAGGTAATATTTTGATCAAAGGATCTTCGTGTCGGACCGTCTGAACCGATATAAACATGTCTAAGAACCACCGCTAGAAAGCCTTCTTTTAAATAAAAATATACCGCGTCCGAATTGGTTCACTCGTTTCAGAGCTACGGTGCCACAGACAGACATACATAGGTAGCGGTCAAACTTATAACACCCCTCTTTGCTTCGGGGGCTTGTGACCTTTTCTTTAATAAATAATTATGCATATAACTAGTTTCCCGCGTTGTTACCCGCGGTTTCGCCCATGCATTTTCAAAATCCAAACTCATTCATAAATCGAAGTCAGGAACGTGTATTCCATTTTCAAAACGTGTTCCTGTCGTCTAAAAACTTCATCAAACATTGAGCCGTTTATTTGCGTCCCCAATTTTGAATTACAACCACTAGCAAAGCGACACGTCACACTCCCAACGTTCGGGAGCTCTCGGCAATTTCCGCTTCTCCGAACTCCACCGAAATTGAATGATTAAATTACATTGACCGCACGGCGAGGGCTAAAATGGCCGGGCTTAAGGAGTCCGAGACATGGACGTAAATATATTTGTTTTTCTTATAATTTTGTTTGCTGTAATAAGAAGGAGATTCTGAATTCATAAATACGGGGTCATTTTAAATGTAATGTTTGCAGAGGTGCCGCCATTTTTAGACCAAAGATGCCTGTTTTGATTATTTATTTTTTGACTTTGTTTTGGTTTTCAAGTCTTTTCTAAATGACGAACGGTGTTCTAGTGATACATACTGCTTACCCTCAGATATCATCATCATTCTCAGGTTGGATTCTACTGCTGGACATCTCCCTTCTAGAAGCTTTGCTCTGTGGCATGAATAACTACAATAAATACTTTAGAGATAAAAAAAATCAAAAGTATATTTTTCAAATTAGTCTGAAAATCAGTACTCTTTGAACGTGATAATTACATAAGACAGTCGCCAAAACTGCTCGCATTTCACCACTTCCTAGTGATTTAGGTGAGAAGAAGAAGTGGTGCAACCAACTCCCCAGCAGCACAGAGCCAGCTCTCATCTCACCCGGTCGGTATCTTAAAGTCGCAATGCTACTATACAAAAAAAAAAAAAAAATATTTAATCTTAAAACATTGTGTCATGCATAAATTGAGACAGCTCCAGTAAGTTACAAAAGTACTTGTGTCGGAACCGTCTCACTCTTCCCATAAGTGGTATCTTAACAATGGTGTAGGCTAATAAGAGGGTTATATGAAAAGCGAAACAATAAAAAAAAAATACAAATAAAAACAAGATAAAATAAAACCATTTTTAGCAGCCATCGGTGTATGTGTGTGTCGTGGGTGTATGTGCGTGTGTGTGTGTGTATGTGTGTGTGTGTGTGTGTGTGTGTGTGTGTGTGTGTGTGTGTGTGTGTGTGTGTGTGTGTGTGTGTTGTGTGTATGTGTGTGTATGTATTTACGTGCGTGCGAATGTTTTTTTTTATTTTTTTTTATTTAGCTTATCCTTGTCAGAATGTTTTCTGTGTCCTCATAAGTAAGGGATCTTAACCATTCTGTTATTGTTATTTTACAGTCATACAACAACAGGGGATATATCTTCA
This sequence comes from Aporophyla lueneburgensis, assembly GCA_932294355.1. Classification (NCBI taxonomy): domain Eukaryota; kingdom Metazoa; phylum Arthropoda; class Insecta; order Lepidoptera; family Noctuidae; genus Aporophyla; species Aporophyla lueneburgensis. The sequence goes on from OW028759.1 coordinate 15,843,206, forward strand.
ATTTGCGATTCAGCTTATTGTAAATGAATGTGGATTGTGTAGTGTACTGACGTCTAGCAAAGGCAGTTCGTACTCCTGAGGAGTGGGCCACTATATCTCTGCGCCTTCTGTGTAAAATATATATATAAAATTTATAAGTGTGAAATGCTTAGATGTTAGAATGTTTAGATGTGTTTACGTAATCACGCCAAAACGACTGAACAGATTTGGACACACGGATAATTAACTTACACACAGGATACCTGTTATCCCGGTAACGTTCCCGTGTGATATTTTCCGACCTCCACTTAGGCAAAGCCGCGGGCACAAAGCAAGTGCCATCACATTAATAGTGTAAACACAGGGTCGCTCTCGCAAATCCGAATGTCCTACTGTTAGGCAAAAGTGTCATACATTTCCTTGCATAGCACTTTGTGGCCCGGCCTGTGTAAATTACTAGGTTTATATCACAAACAGAATTTTGTAGGCCTGCTTCACCTGCGCTGCACGTCCTAAATAATCTTCATGTAAACACGCTTGGTGTTTCGTGTAGTGCCAGACGTAGAGAATAGCACCATCCTATTTCTTCCCGTGGGTGTCGTAGAAGCGACTTAGGGACTTACTATTGAATGGGCATCAGCGTTTCTTATGCATTTTACCGCTATTTTGCGATTGCCAAAATGCGACGCTATCATTTTTCACGTAAGGTTGTTTTACAATAAATGGTATTTCAGTCTAATCGGGTGCAGCTAAATAATAGTATTTTACGTGGAGCGACTGCTTGTGTGTCCTCCACTACTCTGTTACTGGACTGGTTTGTTTGTAGGCTTCGGACGATCAGTAACGACTGTCAAAAATCCACGTCGCAATGACAGCCCGGACTAACGACTTAACGTGCTTTCCAAGGCATGAAAGTGTCTCGGTATGTAAGTATGTTCACCCATCCACGGCATACACGGCCGACCGCGGCAAGCGTAGATTAACCCGATCGATTTAACCGGGCGGCTGGAATTACTTAACCACGAGAGCGAATTTCCATTAACCGGGTACAAATCCAGAGTCAAACCCAATATCACTTTGCCGGAACTGGGTATCGAACCTAAAACCTCATCAACAGTCACCGCTTGCGACCATTTGAACTGGAGGCAGTCCATTTTAATTGTTTTAGCTCTAACAATATCTCTGCCCACCCCGTCACGAATCATAAACCAAACCCAAAGATAAAAGATCCCGAAACCAACTTGTACTATTTCCGTCAAGTCACTACTCCAATATTAATCATGGAATTTTCTATAGACGAAGCACTAATCCTCTCATTCTATCTCCCGAAGATAATGTTCATCCCTTATGACGTACAGTCCTCTAATTATGAACAAATATTACGTCATTCCTCGGATTATGGAGCCGTTGATCCGTCGGTATTAAGATCTCGAAGAAATTGTTCGGGAAAGATGCGAAATATAGGCGTATGAAAGTTTCATGGGATAAAATGTTGTTGTAAGGTATGTTATTATTACATTTTTTATCTGTAAACTAGCTTCTGCCCGCTACTTCTTCCGCGTCAAATTTTTGCTCCCCTGACCCTTCCTGTCGCATCGAATTGCCTGCCAGTTTTCGTCCACTTTTCGTTGCTGTCCCGCTCTTTTTGATCGTAACGTGATGTTATATAGCATATAGCCTTCCCAAATAAATAAGCTACCCAACACAAAAATATTTTTCAATTCGGACCAGTAGTTACTGAGATTACCGAGTTCAACCAAACAAACAAACTCTTCAGCTTTATAATATTAAGTAAGATTGCAGCCAGTCTTCTGGGCACGTTTCCAGGTGACAGTGATGTGGACGAGTACTTCGACGCCTAAGTGTACTTTTGTTTTTATATTTTATTTATGTAGTTAGTAATTCATAGAATAATAAAGAATATTCCATTCTGTTCTAGTTTGTATAAAACACTTTTTTGCTAATACTAATTGCACAACTGTACTCGTTCACAGTGCAACAGCGACTGATTCTCCACTATATTTTACGATTTTAAATTTACTTTTGCCCCGCCCAGAAATAAAGATCTTTATTGCTAAGTGTTGCCAGAGTAGAATATTGCATTCAGTTGCCATAATGAAAATGTATTTACAAGTTTGTTACAACATGATTAGTGTGTAATTTGAAAGTACTGCCAGTCGGTACTAATTGTTTTAAAATTAGATCAACAAAAATTCTAATGTGTACTTTGTTAGTGCCACACCCCATATTAATATTCGGTATTTGTTTTGTTATTATATTCTACAATATTAATGGTGGCACAGTGGTTATTATAATTTGGTATTTGTTTTTTTCAATTAAATAAAAATATCACGATACATAATTATTGAAGACTTCGTGATGTTGGAAGTACGATAATGAATAACTGTTCGAAGTTTAATTATAGCGTCAGATCGAAAGAAATTATGCATGACAGTCGCCATTTTTGTTTAGCTGTCAAACGGTACTTGACTGGCAAGAAAGCGAAACGTTCGAAATTCGAAGCCGAATTTACAATCATAAGATACAACAGGATACAAGCAACAATAGACAGTATAAAATTTTACTGGTTTCTGATATTCACTATCTAAAGACGTTTTCTTTTTGGGACACATAAAAAAAAACTTCTTAGAATGATGTATTGTACTAACCAGTACCCTACAGACACCGGTTTTGTTTCATACCCACCGTTTCCCAAAATGGCCGTATACCCTCTTAATATAACCACTAATAAAACGGTTTCCGCATACATTGGCTCACAAATTTCGCTGTAGGCCTGTAGCTCATCCGAGTATAAGTATTCAGATATTCATCAATTGACGGTTTCGCGCCACGAAATTTATATGGCGTGTCCAATATTGGCCATAGGGACGCCATTTTGAATTTATACATATTGCTGTTCGTTGTATAGTTTTGGGATGGGGTGTTCACCTTTATGTTGGAGTATTATTGCATAAAGGAGATGGGACAGAACTCAAGCAAAATGGTAATAACATAACACATAACATAACATCACGCCTTGTTTCTCCGAAGGGTTAGGCAGAGGTGTACCTATAGTACACCCACATTTCGCCTGTTATGTTTAAGTCCCATGTAATAGGGGGCGAGCCTATTGCCATCAACCGGGCACAAATCCAGACTCCGGGCTGCTACTGAGAAATTCCAGATGGAAAAACCCAATAACACTTTGCCCGACCTGGGAATCGAACCCAGGACCTCATGCTCAGCTGTAGCGCTTGCTACCACTAGACCAACGAGGCAGCAAAATGTTAATGGCGTTTTCCATTTTGTTTTAATTCTTGTTTTGATATTTGAGTTCGAAATCATGTCACGTGTAAAAATCAACGATATTTGTAATTTACAAATATCGTTGATTGTGATGCCAGACGTAAAGAATAGCACCAGCCCATACAACACGGCGAGCGTATTTCCAATCACGGGGCCTAATTTGACGCTACGGGTTCAGTCATCAGTCAGTCATTTCAGCCGAATGACGTCCACTTTTGGACGTGGTCTCCCCCAAAAATGAGGAGGTTTGCCATAATCGCCACGCTTGGCAGGCGGGTTGGCGATCGCAGTATGGTGGTAAAATGCATAGAGAACACTGCTGCCCATTTTCTGAAAGAAAGCTAGAAAGTTCCTTAGTCGCCTTCTAAAACACACTCGGGAAGAAATGGGATGGTGCTATTCTTTACGTCAACACGGAATCACCGGTCCTAATTTGATGCTACGGGCTGCTACTAAAAAATACTTACAAAAATACAGTCTCTACACGCTCGACCTGAGGATCCAACCCAGGACTTCATCAGTCACGTTTCCTTACAAGAAAGACGAAGTACACAAAAGCTTATTATAGAAATAAATAGTTAAAAGAAAAACGATTATTTATTTTCTATTTTTAGGGTTCGAATTTTGAGACGTATGTCAGCGTAGTTTGTGACGTATGTCAGCGTAGTTTTCGAAGACAGATTTTTTTGCTAACCTCATAACCCCGGCAAGGATAAGGGCACAAATTATTACATAAAATTATTGTATTGACATCGGTCTTTGATAAGTATGCCAAATGTCCAGTTACTCCGACGTTTTTTTTGAAGGGGGACAAAATCATGTTCTAAGTTTCCGTTACATACAACATAACATATGAAGTTAATAAAAGCGTGTTAAAAAGAAAACCATTATAAAAAACCTGCCTATAAAACACACCGGTTTCCTTTAAACCCATAAACCCCATGCTCAAATGTTAATGGTTTTATGGTGTTTTAGTATAAATGTCTTTTCCCTCGTTTGCCAACTGTATGACGCAATGGATATCAAGCTAGGTACAATGATGACCTGACCCCGTTGGCAGTAATTGATTCCTGGTAGAGGCATTTGTATAGAAACAATTAATTGATTGTTTTAAACCGCAGAGGATTACATACATGGAGTGATAACACTTCACATTGTTTTTTTAATGTAAATTTCAATTAAATAAGAATAGGCGGGTAAGTAATAGATGATATAACAACAAAATCTCTAATATTTACAACATATAACAACGGAACCTATAATTTTATTTAATATACCGATTAGTTAATATAATGAACGATTGTTATAATTTTAAAACAACAAATTTTTATAAGCATAACATACATTAAATATAACATCGTTTGACATAACATACATTAAATATAAAATCGTTTGACATACCACTCAAAATATATAAAACTTATTTAGTCTAATACGATGAAATGCGCTAAGATAGGTCGACGAGTTTATTATGAACAAAAGTGTTTTTAAAGGGTCCCAGTAAGAAGCGTGCAAACAATGCTGCTTGCTACAAGCATGCAACATGCAACCATGCATGCAGCGTGCAAGCAGGCATGCAGCAGGCAAGCAGGCAAGCTGCAAGCAAACATGCAGCATGCAAGCAAGCATGCAGCGTGCAAACAAGCATGCAACATGCAAGCAGGCATGCAACATGCAGCAAGCATTGTTTCTGTCACGGCTCCGGCGCTGCGGGGTTTGGGCGACCCCACGCGAGCTTATCGTCGCAGATGGTTTTAATGCTCACCACCGCAGCTTCGGCTTGCTGGCCGGCTTTGCCGGCCAGCCTCAGCTGCGGTGGCGGGCCTTCAGACCACCTGCTCCTCAGCTCGCGGGCCGCCCTACCCCTCCGCGCCTGCGCGGGTTTAAATTACACTCTAGGGGTAGGGCAGACAAGACTACGTAAAGTCGGTTTTACAGCGATTCGTTTCTCACTAAATTTTGTTGCACATTATATTGACGTTAGACCTAATGATTTTCGATTAAATAAACAATATACATATTAAACGTTAGACCAAAAGATTTTCGATTACATAAACGTTATATCAAACAACGTTATACTAATTAAGTTTTAGAATAAATAAATGTTATATGTAAAGAAATTATATCAACAGTTGGTATATCTCACGTTGATTATATCTTATGAACGATAATAAAATGAAATTAGACCAAATGAGTTTATACGTTATGAGGACGCACCCAGAATAGGCATCATTGTCTTTCTCTGACCCTTCTCTTAAATTATTTGGGGTTGGCGGAAAATGTATTTTTCTTCCAATTTTTTTTTTAGTTGTCATCTCGGTAGTAGTCGCAGCCTTTCTAACTATATCATTATTCCCACAGTTCGTCCATCGTTTCTTTGGTCTAACCCTTGTTTTGAAGCTATCGACAACGGCATTCATTAAAAAAAAATTATATCTTTAAAAATAAAAAAAAACGAGAGATTTGACGTGACATACATATGTATGTATTTTAAAAGTTATTTTTTCAAAAATCGAACTCATACAAACAGGGTGTTTAAATTTTGTTACACTCTGAATATTAAAAAAATAAAAACGGTTTAAAGGCATTTTTAAAATAAAATAACCACACGAATATAAATTCTACAATTAAATTAACAAATCCACGCTATGATTGAAGAAATATTTTATTCAAATTCACAACAGCTGCTTTAAGTTTCGTAATTGAACCGAAAATATATTTCTACAAACTTAGCTTTATTTGCATGATGTTACAATCAAACTCAATGAATAATAATCAACAATATTGGCGAAGCGCCCTCTGGCGGGTATCCAAGGGATTAGTTCTATTAACAACTAATTTACGACCATCATAGCTCCTAATCCATTTAGCATAAAACTTATTTTCCTTTACTTCTATAGGATGAAAAGTGTAACAGGAATTTGTAAAAATATGAAACATTTAAAAGGAGATTTATTCGTTTAGAAACTTTTTTTGATGTTACATATTGCTTTCATTTTAAAAGATATTTAAGTAGTCTCTGAAAATAATTGGACTATTTTAAAATATTTTATTTTATCTTTCTCAATTTAAGCTATTTTATTGTGATTGATAATTTAATAACGATATCCCACATAAGAACGTTTTTTTAACGCACAACTTCAAAGGTAGTCAATACTATTTCGTTTTTAGAGAACTAATAATTGAATTTCAGCGAAATCATCAAAAAAAAAGCCTTCAAAGACCAAAATTCAACTCCTAATACATATTATTATAAATGCAGAGTTTGTTTATTTGATATGCTTTCACGTTGAAACTGCTTAACGGATCTGGATGAAATATAGCACACAGATAGTCCATGATCTGGGAAAGGACGAAGGCTTCCTGGATCGCAGACGAAGTCCAATGTAACAGCTAGTAAACCATAAAATACTGGCATAATATAAATTGACTTTAACAATCTAAATATCTTAGTGAAATTGATATCACATAAACAAGTTCAGGACAGTATTAACCAAGTAGTGAGTCTCGTAAAAGCAAAGAAGGCAATATCGCCTGTGAGGAAAATCGGTCATGTGGATACTTGACCTAAAAGAGTGCGATTTAAACCGAGAGGGTGCATTCAATGTTTGTTTTTCTAGTTTATGTGTCGTACGCGATAGCTAGGAAATGAAAGAAACTCAAACATACCTGCATATAGATATAGATGCAAAGATATTTATATATTAGTAATTTACAAACAAATACTTCAATTATATTTATTTGCATAGACCAATAAATTAAACTGAGGTGTTTTGTTTGTCTATTTATTTGTATAAACAAATTTTTTTTTTTTTTGTGTAAATATCAGTTTTTTTACTAAATGCTATGAAAGTATATTTGGTAATTATAACAATAAACAAAATTACATTTTTTTGTCGACCTATTTGTTTGGTCCGGCCAATCGTTTATTTGGTCTTAACCTACCTTCATAAATGTACCTATATACCTACTTAGTTAAACTTGATTTCATAATTTCTGCCATTTTTAAGAGAAACCTCGAATTACCTAACATCTACCGTACGCAAAATACGCGCTCAGACGTGGAGTTGCGGAAACCAGCCCGTTCTACCTATTACCTAACATGTAAAAATAAAATCAATAATTTGTTACCTAGATATGGGCAACACAAAATGTGGTATACTATTCGTATTTATTATTCTGCCTAACCCATTGGTGAATACAGCCGTGATGTTATGTATACTTAGGAATCAGTCACGTTTTTAACATCACTTTGTTCTATTCAAATGCTTCTTTAGTAAAAAGCAATGTTTTTCGTACAAAACACAAAACAGTTCCTGTCAATTGAGTGCTTGTTAATATCGAAAGCGTTCGCAGAATTTCTGCAACCATCACTGGCCAATAACACTTACAATCGTTTCCGTTTCACAAACGAAATAAAATCGTGAAAATCTTTAAAATTCCAATGAAAATGCCCGTCGAATTTAATTCAATTGCTAAGCAAAGATAAAAAGAGCTCTCCAAGTCTTTGTATCAATAAATTAATAGCTTTGGCTCAATGCTCACGAATACTGAATAAAGCAATCGAAAGGTACGAAAAAAAAACTCGAGTTCGACGTCGAAATTCGACAAAACACGGCTCTTTCGAACCGGTCAAAAAACATTATCTTACAGAAACGTCGAATCAATTTCCTACTCAATTTCTATAATTCCGTTCTTTCGTCGAAATTGGGGAGTTTCGAAAATTTAATTTGTTTCAGCCTGTATGTCGGTTGAGTGATATTTTTGCGTGTGTATTTTGTTTTTGTTTAATAGCGAGTATTATTTTAAGGGTGGACTACTTAAGTACCTAATCACCATGCTTGGCGCACTAAGTGAAAAGTGGTAGGTACAGTCAGAGACAAGATTTGATTATTAGTTCAGGTAACCAATTTTTTAATAGACAAAGCTGTGGTCCCGGTTCTGCGGAAAGATATTTAAAATCATGAAAGTTTTAAATCTTAGTGGTGCTAACATAGTTTGTTCACAATATAGAGGATTTCAAAAATAGATGATTGAGTTGAATAATTTGATTTAAAGACTGTCCGTGGAGTTGCATGCACGTTTATCTTATGGAGAAGGGACCCACTGACTACGCTTTTTCGTAGGCAACTAGATTCTTCTTTTTGACTGACAACTCCTTGTCAATTCAATACTGCCTGTAATTGGTTTATTTGAAATGAATACTTGCGAGTTTGATTTTCAAACAATTTTCATAAATTATTGAGCTACTTAAATACTTAATTGAAATCGGAAGAGAAGTAAAATGATTACCTATTAGATGAAATGCTGAAATACAATTATTATATTTTATTCTTTATTTTCGGACAACAATGATCAGCAACAATTCATCGGATAGTTTTGTATTAATTTAGTTCACTTATGAATGAAGAAGTGTTCATCAACTCACCCACTAGGTCCCTACTCTCCTGCTCAATCTCTTGAAAGAATCCTTTAATCTCCTTTTTTGACGCCGAGTTTGGTATGAACTCGACTAATGGCTAGCTAATTGGCCCAAGAACTCGACTTTCAAAATTAAACCAATTCATCAAATCTGGAGTAACTTTAATATCGAATTTCATTTTACTCTGAAAAACTAAATCAATCCAATAAAGTAGCTACTTATAAAGAAACAAGGATAAAGTTAATAAAGAAACAACAAATCATATTAACGGGTTCAATTTTATTCTTGTAACAATTTTAAGGTAAGAGCACCGGTTTTGCGAATAGTTAGTCTCGACGAAATCATTTGAAAAATTAATTTGTTCTTTTTTTGTAAAAAAATAAACGACAGGCGAACAATACCCACCGATAGAAAAGTCCTCTCGTCCGTCAGTCCAACTACAGGCTTACCACAATAGCAGTTTTTTTTTTTTGGTTATATAAAGTAACTTTCGTTCGTTAGTTGCGCTAATTTTGAATGAATTTATTGGTTTCGCGTTCGTGCTACTGTCGTATTGTGACGACTGTTCTGAAAAACGATTGAGTCTTAAAAGTGATATTCTAATTATTTATAACTTAACATATCACGCTTTTAATCCCCGAGGAGTAAAGCAGAGGTGGACGTATAGTACACCCACATCACACCAATTATGCAAGTCCCATATATTAAGGGGCGAGCTTATTGCCATCAACCAAGCACATCCAGACTACTGCTAAGGAATTAAAAAATAAAATATAAAATCCATTATCACTTCGCCCGACCTGGGAATCTGACCTAGAACCTCATGATCAGCAATAACGCTTGTAACTGCTTGACCAACTAGGCAGTCTCATTATATGTTTATTTTATTTTATTCACTCAAACATAGGCCTAGCAGTGAACGTATTGCGGCTGAAATGATGACGATGATGAAACATAGGCCTCCCCTAATTTGGGGGGCTTTGCCATAATCGCCACGCTTGGCAGGCGAGTTGGTGATCGCAGTATGGTGGTAAAATGCAAAGAGAACGCTGCTGCCTATTCTGTAGTAAGTCCCTTAGTTGCCTCTTACGACACCCGCGGGATGAAATGGGGATGTTTCTTTTATTTAGTAAAAATTCTTCTTACTTCATTTTACCATGCTTATGCGCATGACATGGATGACCATTTTTTTATCTTTCTTTCAATAACATTATCAACTTCATTATGAACAAAAATGATAACAGGAAACTTCTAGAAAATATTCATTATTAGACAGAAAAGGCGTACGTAAAGTATTTTTGTATAACTTGAACTTAGCTGAGCGAACTTTGATTAAACTTATAGTTTCTCTTTAGTTGAGCCAAAGTTTTAATTGAATTCACAATTTCCACTTAACTTGCCTATTTTTATGTCTACTTATAATGTCGAGGTTATACTAAGTAAGACGTTAGTTGACTAAGATTTAGAAATATAGTATACTAGCTTTTGCCAGCAGCTTCGCCCGCGTGGAGGTCGGAAAATATCCCGCGGGAACGTACTACCGGGATAAAAAGTAGCCTATGTGTTAATCCAGGTTATAAACCAACTGTGTTCCAAATTTCATCCAAATCCGTTCAGTAGTTTTTGCGTGAAAGAGTAACAAACATCCACACATCCATACATACAAACTTTCGCATTTATAATATTAGTAGGATAGGATAATAGACTCTTGGTAAGAGTTTTTGACCTTCTAATGTTGTCATCATTAACCTCATTTCAGTCGAAAGACGTACATTGATGGATAAAGGTCTCCCCAAAGCTCCGCCACTTCGACTGGTTCTGTGCTTCCCGTATCCAGCGGATTCTTGCAGCCTTCACAAGGTCATCGGTCCACCTTGTGGGACGCCTTCCAATTCTACGTCTGCTAGTAGGTGGTTGCCACTCCAGAACTTTTCGGCCCCATCGGCCTCTTAATTTCGGGAATTCTTCGAGCTATGTCGGATACTTTGGTTCTCGTACGGATCTCTTCATTTCTGATTCGATCACCTAAAGAAACTCCAAGCATAGCCCGCTCCACACACCACTTCCTCTCTCTCTCTCTCTCTCTCTCTCTCTCTCTCTCCCTTACGATGAGCACTTTAAAAAATTAATTAGTCTTTTAAAATCTTGTTGGGCAAGTACGATACTGCTTCTAATACTGCTTTTTAATAAAAGAGCCTCTTTTTATATTTCTTTTATAGGCCATTTTCGTATTTGGTCACAGTTCTAAGCTAACCTGTTTAGTCGGGGTTATACTGGTTACGTACATATGCGATCTGAAAAGGTTTCAGTATCTTGGCTGTTCAGTTTATCTGAGATTCGCAAAAAGAAGCACATTCAGTGTTCAATAATATTTTTAGGAAACTCATGGGAATTATTTGAGATTCGAATAGCTTTTGATAATCTTAACATAAATTTGAAAGTAAGATTCAATTATTATAAGATTCATCTGGCTGTGCCATAAGCTGATAAGTCTCCAGTTTTCGTAAAGTAATCGTAATTGTTATTATTCATCGAAATTTGTGGAATCATTGGGTTACTGAAGTCGAATGGTTAGATATTGAAATTGGGCCGCAAGCAGCTAATTTAGTGGACGAAATTAAAAATGTAATTTAGAAAAGGATTAGTCGATAAATTGATGGGTAACACATGGTGAACCATAAACAAGATTTAACTCACCTCATCTTTTTATGTATATTGCAAAAGATCCGTGAATCCTGCACATGGTGAACCATAAACAAGATTTAACTCACCTCATCTTTTTATGTATGTTGCAAAAGATCCGTGAATCCTGAAAATCGCCTAAGGCATGATTGTTTAGCAAATTTACTTATTAACTCTTTGGGATAAATTTGTAAGCCGTTCAGATGTAAAAAAATTCTTGATCCGTGATTTAAATCCGATATAATAACAATTTTGACCGAATTACGTAAATCGCACCAAAGTAAAAATAGGCGGACCTATTAAAAACTCAACTCGGCAAAGAAAAGTTTTCTATAATTACGAACGCTCGCCGGTAATTGGTGCATTAACCTCATTGTCTGCCGTCCGACAGAGAAACCGGGGTGGTGCACTTAAATTTTTATTTCTGTCTGTTACAATCACGTTGTAGATAGACTCAGAAGAATCGTATATTGGGCTCATACTCTACATATTATATGGTGTCGAATGAGAGACAAATGACATCACAAACTGATAAAGATTTGACAAAATGTCGCATTTGAGCAACACAGTAGATAGGTGTAATGATAAATGATCAATCAACTCAGCTTATCGTAGTCTACTGCTGGAGAGGCCTCTCCCAGGCTGCATTCCGCATCCAGTTCTGCTCAAGAAGTCCTCGTAATAATGAGATCGCTCCGCGAAACCTGTGAAAATCGGACTACTCTGTATAAAGTTACGCGTGGTTATGCATTGCAATCAGTGAGTGAACAATCAATCATCCCCTGTTTTCCGACCCTTAGGGTTCGATTTTGTTTTCCAAATCTATATGGGACCACTTTCGGAGTAAACACTTTCCAAAAAAAAAAAAAATATTACAATCGGACTACTATGTACAAAGTTATGCGTGGCCTTACATAAAAAAAAAAACAAAAAAAATATACGCGTCTAATTGATAACCTCCTCCGTTTTTTTTTTCGTCGATGAAAAATGGATCACAAAACACTGTGATCTGATAATATTATTTAGCACTCCATTCGTTATTTACTCTGTGGCTACTGTGATTAAGTGGAATAAATCTTCATTAATATTTAATTCATAAATCGATTTATGAAGTAGAAGGGCACTATCTTAATATATGCTCCTTCTCTGCAAAGAAAATATATTAGAAAGAGATTTCCTTTCTCTCTCTCTCTATCCGTCTCTTTCTGTTGTATTTTTTTAATACGAATTTATTAGCTTGGTCTGTATGTAACGAAATCTTTGAACGCGATTTTCATCCCCTTCAAAATGTCGGATTAATTTGAAACTTTCCATACTTATCAAGGACCGCTGACAATACAATAAGTTCATAAAATTCTGCCATTATTCTGGCCAGGATCACTAGGATAGCAAAAAGTAAAATGCAAAAACACGCTTTAGTAGCTAGTCGAACTAAAATATAGAAAAAAAATAGTTAAGAAAAACTTAAAACACGAAAAAGTAAAAAATTATTGGTTATGCCCGACGCTTTTTTCCATTATTTTCTAGTGTGTTTTTTATTTTCATAAACTATTATTTTTTCACAGAGGAGCACAGCGCAAGCCGCATTTAAGGAAGTTCGTTCAAATCCTGTATGCTTTTTTTTTTTGGGTGGTTCATTGAATGACGCTCTGGCCCGATCGGGAGGACGTGTCAGACTTTTACTGATTAAAACCCACCCGTGTTCCTTCAGTTGCCTGTGCCAGAGCAACGGTATATTTTTTGAACAAATCCACGACCCTGGCAGGCATCGGCCCTAGCGGACCCGTTCAATGTGTGCTAACGTCTCTTTGAGCCGCGCGTGGAACACACTGTGCAAAACCTTTACCCTAAAAAAGACTGTTATAGCCTGATATCAGAATACTAACCTACTAATTATCACCATCTGTTCCAAATAGACCTTCTGTATTACCAACATGTCGGGTTAATACCGTTCAAACAGCAATTCAGTAGAATTGGAGGTACATAGTTATTTTAGAGTTGCATCAGGCCCGTTTGAAGTTTCCGTAGGAATAATAGATAGCTTCGGATGTGGGTAAATAGAGAATATTCCAAATAGAAGCCGTCAATGTCTTTCCTGATTAAAACTTGCGATTTAATGCTGATATTCTTGTATGCAGCATTTTAGAAGTTATATTTGGACTGTGCGGCTTATGTTGGATATCATCCAGAATAAGTTTATTGATTTTTAAGGTATCTACTTTTCTATCGCAATTATATGATGCGATAGATTTATCTGGAAATAAGCATCATATGTTTTTCTATTCTTTTCTACTTGTCTGCTTATTTTCAACCGACGAAAAAAAACGGAGGAGGTTCTCAATTCGACGCGTATATTTTTTTTTTTTTATGTATGACCACGCATTACTTTTTACATAGTGGTCCGATTGTGACAATTCTTCTTCTATTGGAAAGGGTATACTCCCAAGGTGGTCCCATGTATAAATTTGAAAAACAAAATCGAACCCTTAAGGGTCGGAAAACAGGGGATGATTGATTGTTAACTCGCTGATTGTAATGTATAACCACGCATAACTTTATACAGAGTAGTCCGATTTTGATTGTTGGATGTTGGATAGGGGGTATACCCTATCCAACATCAACAATCAACAATTTTTTGTGACTTTAATGTACAGACGCCAGCAGGTCAAGCTACCCCAATCTGTCAAATTTTACCAATCGAAAATTAACCTTCCACTATTGTGATATAAGGTTGAAAATCTACTAAAGAAAGAACAATGTCAGATGTCCATTGTAACTTTGGCTCAGTATTAATTTGTCATGGACAGAGAAAATTCTTACGTATTTTTGTGTAGTTTAATCTCACAAGCATTTTTGTGATTTCCACTTTTAAATTGAACTTTTAAAAAAGAAGTTATTCAGACATTTTAAATTGGAGGTTATGTATTTTTAAACTGAGTAAATTAAACAAAAAATACAACCACAATACATCGTAGTTGTTGGGACATTGTCACAAAATGTGTCGTATGGATTATAACGCGATAAGTCTATAAGAGGGATTCGAGAAGAAAACAACTGTACACAGAAAAACACCGGCAAAAACACAACAAGATGTTTGCATCAACTCACTGTCAGTTTAAGCGCGTCATTTTGACAGAAGCTAACAGGGTTGCCATTTCATAACGGTTAAGTCATCGACCACAGGTCAGGAAAATCGATTTATTGAATTTCATTTTTATATTGTTTAAAAACTACTAAATGTATTTATAATAAACACTATGAACGTATTACTTAGTTTAAAAAAAAAACACAATTGTGAAGTGTGAAATAAAATGTAAAGAGTAAATCGCTTTAATTATTAAGACTAATCGATTACAGTGGCAGAATAGGTAACTACCCTATTTAAAAAAGATAATCCTGGAACATGATGAACAAAATGAATACTTATTAAAATGATTTTCTTTTAGAAAAGTTCTCGAAAAGAACTAAATATTTTCTAATAAGTTGAAATTAAAAATTTAAATTGCTGTAGGTAAAAACTTTGTGTCCGTGTGAATTTAGTTTTAAAAGTTGTGTAGGCCGAAACCTGACATTGTTCTTTGACAGATTGAGGTAAGTTGATGTGCTGGCGTCTGTACCAATAATACTTGGCAAGGTATACCTTACCAAGTATTATTGGTACATTAAAGTCACAAAAAATTATAAAATAAAAACTTTTTGACAAAAAATTAAACCGCCGAAAAAACTGAAAAGCATAAAATAATAAACCTTAAAATTTTGAGTCGGCGCTGAAAAATCAATGAACAAAGATCACTCAAAGCGCCGACTCATAATTTTAAGGTTTATTATTTTATGCTTTTCAGTTTTTTCGGCGGTTATTTTTTTTTTTCGTGTCAATTTAAATTAGCTGGCAATACTTTACTGACGTCTTTGGTACTGCTCTTATTAGAGTCCTTGTTTAGCCACAGCACCGTTAGAGACTAGAACCCGTATTATCATTTAATCATTTCAGTCGATTGACGTCTACTGCTGGCACATAGGCCTCCCCCGAGTTTTGGGGTTTGCCATAATCGCCACGCTTGGCAGGCGGGTTGGCGATCGCAGTATGGTGGTAAAATGCACAGAGAACACGGCTGCCCATTCTCTAGGAAGTTCCTTAGTCGCCTTTTACGAAACCCACGGAAAAAAATGGGGCGGTGCGGGCGTTTGGGTGACTGCCCGTCTATAGGGTTAGCCCTGTACTCGTATCATAGGGTTTTATACCGTATGACGACCTCAGTACAGTCGTGCAGCTAAGCAGATAAATTGTAAAATTTACTTCAACTAATTTCAAAAACAGTAATTACCAGTCTAACATCTGCTGTATCCTATATCATGTTTTACAATCTACCGTCACAAAATTCTTTACGTACCTACATGAGTGCTTTTGGAATCCCATAAGGGCAAGCACACACCGACCGGAAAGTCGTATATCTGATTTATTACCCACTAACTGAACGCGTAAAAATAGCGTAATATTTTACGCGAATGTGGGCAAGAAACAATAAATCAAATGGGAGAATTATTAAAATGTGGTTTATATGGATTTCCGTGGTCTGTGAAAGGCTGAGAAACAGATGATGGGGTTCCGTATAAGGTAAAATGGGTATCTCGCGTTAGACCGTTGATGGGAATAAAATTAGGGTTCTGCATCCGATAAAAACGCAATGAAAATATCTTGGAATGGTTTTAACCTGGACCGTAGTTGCAAAACACAGTTTTAATCAATCCATTGTTTGATTGTTCAAATGTTTGAAAAATCGTCTGATTAATAGCGTAGATAATGCAATGGATGTCTCTGAACTGTCGATATGGAAGAGTCAATTGTCATTAAATGTGTCATGCAATTATTCTACAGATCCATACTAATTCCTCTTGGGATCATCTAAGTGAAACAGATCTCGTACACAAAATCCATCCTGTATATGATTGTTGAGACGAGGCAATAAGGAAGCGGAAAATCATCTTTACTGTTGTTGCAACACAAAAATCTCTGGACGAGACTGGCCTTAACTTTTTCACAGATTTCGGAAAAATAGAAATGTTTGCTATTAAAACGTAAATTCCGATGTTTTATCTGTAGACAATCAATGCGGTTTCTTATAAGGTTTAAAAGCCTCTTCTGGAGTAAATGAGGTTAGAGTATTAGAAAAGTCAAATGCTTTGTACGATGTCGGTAGTTTTTCACACATGAACATTTTTATAGCAGCCCAAAAACTGAATTTGTTAAAATGAGAAAATCAGCTCACCAACTATTATAAATAATTAGCTTATACCGTTCCCACTGCTGGGACAAAGGCCTCTCAGTTAGTGGGAGCAGGCCGTAATCTACCACGCGGGCCCAGTGCATATTGGTAGATGTCACACGTCTTTGAATTTTTGGTTCTGGGACATGCCAGCTTCCTCACGATGTTTTCGGTTTTCCTTCACCGTTTTGAGAACAGTGGTGATGAAATTAACTACACAAAGTAAAGCGTCTGCTTGGGTTCAAACCCAGGCAGGCGCTTAACAATTACTAACACTATACCATGACTAGCGAACTTGAACTGATTTATAAACCTCTACCTAGGCCAGACAATACCTACAAAATATATTAAACACATTATTTATGTCATATTAATAAAACTCGTAGCTCCAAACAAAATATAATCTAACACACATTTTATCAAAATTCCGTTACGAAATAAATAAAGAGAAACATATTCTATACTACAAACTACCGCAAACAAAACGGAGCGTATCTTTTTATCTTTTATCCTAGAAAAGTATTGGGAAAGCCGAAATATCTTATATCTTACGTGACATGACTCAAACTGGATATTCCTTTTTGTATCAAAGGATTCAAAATCGTTTTCTTTTCATGTACCTACATTTATATCGAAATGGGACGATATATGCGTGCTCTGACACATGTGATGAAGGGTTCTGTATATGTCATTATTGTTTTGATTGTTAATTTGCGTTAATTGAAATGAGGTGGTGTTTTGAACGAATTTTACCAATGTACCTGAATGCGAAGAACACTTATTGCTATTAAATTCGGCTTAAACGTGTCTTAGCCGAATGTAAGAGCTGTCATTATTAATATTTGAAAATAAATAATGAAATTGACAGCTCTTGAACGGCTATGATCGCGTTCAATTTCATTGGGCAAATTCGCCCTTTGTATTTTTTTTTTGCTGGGCTTAAACCTCCCCCTAGTCCACCAACAAACTCTTTTCCCGCGGCACCTCAGAAATAAACAAAATTAAGTAGCTTTTTACATACACTTTCTTAAAAACACCTCACTCATATACATATTAGGTCTTTACCTATGAAATTGCCGCTCTGCAGAACTGGCCATTTCAAATCAAAATAATTTTTGTTTGTCTAAGAATACTAATTTCAAATTAATTTTATTTTAAAAACATGGAATTCTTTTTCCAAAAGTAGTCATTTGTTTATAGATTAGTGTTACATTTTCATCGCATTTCAATCTTTTTCGTCATCATGGATACGTTAAAAATTCGAGTAATTATGGAATATGAGTACCGTCGTGGCAGCAACGCGGCACAAGCGGCACGCAACATCAACGACGTTTACGGAGCTAACACTACAAACCAACGCACCACCTGTTATTGGTTTGCTCGCTTCCGTTCTGGAAATTTCGACCTGAAAAATGAACCTCGCGGTCGTCCGAAGACTTTGGTCGACAATGACAAATTAAAGGCGATTGTGGAAGCTGGATGATACACAATCTACGGCTGAATTAGCAGCAGCTTTCGACGTTAGCGTCAAAACAATATTGGTCCATTTGCGTCAAATTGGCAAGATAAAAAGGCTTGACAAATGGGTGCCCCACGAACTCAATGATCGCCAGCGCGAAGTAGGTACGCGTCGAGACGTGCCTTGCACTGCTCAACAGACACACAAATGAATGAATTTTGAACGGCATTGTTACCTGCGATGAAAAATGGATTCTGTTTGATAACCGCAAGCGCTCAGCAAGTTGGTTGAATCCTGGTTCAGCACCTAAACAATGCCCTAAACGAAAAATTACCCCTAGAAAAGTGATGTTTGGTGGTCTAGCGCCGGTGTGATTCATCATAGCTTCTTACCAAACGGGGTGAGCATTACTGCAGATGTGTACTGTGAAGAACTGAACTCAATGATGGAGAGAGCTGGATGAGCTGGCACATCTCCAACCAGCATTGGTCAATCGCTCGTCTCCGCTGCTCCTGCACGACAACGCGCGACCTCATACTGCACAGCAGACGGTCTCCAAGTTGCAAGAACTGGGGTTGAAAGCTCTCCGTCATCCGCCCTACTCACCAGACCTTGCGCCTACAGACTACTACTTTTTCCAGAATTTGAATAACTTCTTGGCGGGAAAAAAATTCAATACCCGAGAGGCAGTACTAAATGCCTTTGAAGAATTTGTTGCCTCCCGTCCAGCTGATTGTTTTAAGAAGGGCATCAATAAACTGCCACTGCGTTGGCAAAGATGCATTGATTGCATGGGTGATTATTTCGATTAATACAAATAAAAAATACATGAAAAAAAATCGTTTAATTTTTTTCATACAAAACAGCATTTTCATAGGTAAAGACCTATTATACATATATACCATAATAATTATATGGATACACTACCCACAAATGCCAAAAAATCGCTTTCATTTTGACAATAATAATTAAGTTACATCCACTATACTTTTTACCCATATGTAAGTCTACGCAAGAAAAAAGATGTTGTTGAACTGTAAAAATTAAACTAACCCGTCCTGTGCCCGCGTGGTGGATAATGGCCCACTCCCACACACTGAGAGGAGACCTCTGTCCCAGCAGTGGGAACATTATAGGCTGCGGATGGTGGGGGAACGTTTTTTGGTTATTATAGTAGGGATTTATTTTTTCATTAAGGAACCCTAAAAGCAATGTCTCATTTTGTCTCTGTGTCACTGCTAATCTAGCGTTAGGAGTACTTGTGGGAATCAACGTAAATCTTATTCGAGTGTGTGTATGTACAAGTAGTTATTGCTCCTTAAAAGGGTTATTCATCTTTTACTCTCGCTGTCTTCAAGATTAATCATATTTCGGAATACTTACTACATAGTAGCAAAATTGTCTCAAAATTCTTTTGCAGATGAGTGATCTTAAAAACTAGAAATACTATGTGGTAATATTGGTATGCGAGCAGTGGTGGCCCAGTGGTAACGGCCGCGACTTACGAGTAGTAGGTCGTGAGTTCAAACCCAAGCAGACGCATTACTTTGTGTAAATTATTTCATGACCACTGCTCTCAAAATGGTGAAGGAAAACATCGTGAGGAAACCGGCATGTACCAGAAACAAAAAATATTCGAAGACATGTGACATCTACCAACCTGCACTGGGCCCGCGTGGTAGATTATGGCCCACTCCCTCTCACCGAGAGCAGGCCTGTGTCCCAGCAGTGGGAACATAGGCTAATGATGATGATGAGTGTAGAATGGCGGTAGTAAGTTTTTGGGTCAGCAAATTAAACGAGTGATGAATATACAGGATCTTATCAAATTACCAGGCTAAACTTTAACCAGTCAATTACCGTAATTACAGACACAACTAAAAACCATTGTATCTGATACCAAATGTGGTATCTCAGGGACTTAGAGGTTAAACCTTAATACGATTAATAAAATAAAAACAGTTTTTTTTTAGGTCACATACAACTTATGAATTTTGCAAATACCAGTTTTAAAATTCGTTTTGTTTTCTAATTGCGTATACTGGAAGTATAAGGAGTATACTACTAGGAGTAGGCAATTATTTTTTTTCCCGGTACCACGTTCCTGCCGGTTAAGCCGTGGGCGCAGATAGTGTAATTTGTTTATCCGTTCTAAAACTGGATGCCATTTTATCAAAATTCGACATCTCAGACATAGCAAAAACTAGTGCAAACATTCCATTACTTTAGTCCCTTCTAACATTTCAACACTATAACAAATAGTACACGATCAGTCTAACTTCTAGGCCCAAAACTTTGATAGATAGCCCTAAAGTTAGACAAACTATTTGCCTTAGACTACCCGACATGGTTGTAAAGTCCCGCCTACACCCTATTCCTTACTAGGGGTGAGTTTAGAGGACGAGCGGGAGAAACGGATACATGAAACGTGTCAGATTTTGTATTGTATAGTTTTGGTAAATAGTTGTTTGTGGCTATTTCGTGTTTGCTCTAAATATAGGAGGATAGAAATACATCTTTCAGTTGTTTAGTTACAGCTTTTTGGGATATTCTCAAGCGCTACTGCGGAAAACAACGTGTTTTTTTTTTGTGCGTGGTAATCATCAAATGACGTCTCCCGCTCTGGGTGGAGCGGAAGTGCGTGTCAGACTTTTACTGACTAAAACTCACCCGTGTTTCTTCAGTTGCCTATGCCAAGGCCGCAGTAACTTTTTGGAACAAATCCCTGACCCTGACAGAAGGAATGAGGTTTTGGATTGGTTTCCCTACTCGGGAAAGTGTTACTGAGTTTATCCACCTGGAATTGGTTGCCCGCTTTTACAAGGGACTTATAGCAAAATGTAAGTGTACTATAGGTACACCTCTGCCTGAACCTTTGGGGAAAAGAGGCGTTATGTTATGTGAAATCACTGGTAAATGCGAATAAGCCAAGAACGGTCAAAGACCTAAAGCTTAACATCACATGAGTAATCAATGAGATAGAATAGAGGTCTTAATATTAGTCCAGTATAACAACGTGTTCATGGGTTTGTTGGGGTTCCCATGGCGGTGCAGTGCCTCCGGCATGTTCGCCGACCACAGCACGGCTGGCTCTCAGGCGGTGCTTCGCAAACGAACGGCTCCCCTGTGGTCTCGGATAAAGGGTAGCACCAACACGCTTCTGAGCGTTATCTCGGACAGAGTGGACAGCCAAATCCTGAGACACTGGTCGCTTATGCACGTCCAAATGAATAATTATTATAAATTTTACTAACATAGCTATAAGTATCTACCTACTAACATCATATGGGCTTGTGTCAATCACTGTCAAGTAAGTGTGTCTGTGTCTCAGAAAAAAATTAAATTCAATCTACTGTGTGCTTGGTCTGAAACAAAAATATTCAATTTCAATTATGTAAAAAACTGATTGAAAATTGGATCTCTCGTGTACACGGTACCATGCGAAGCCAAGGTGGTCTTTGAGATCAACTGAGCTTCAAGCTGATAAATCTCATATTTACAAAGTCCTAATTATTGGATATCCAGACAGTACAGACAAACGTAGAATACCTAATCATAATGAAAATTTCTCGTGGCATACATTTTTCGTCACGTTTTCTATTTCATATAAGTAATCGATTTTGAGTAAGTAATAGTATTAAAGGAAAAAAGGCAAAGGTACATTATTTTACCTATAAGTAAGGCAGGTACGTGACAAGTTGACAAATGTGAGTTCAAAGGTAAAAATGTGGACTAGGAATTACTTTCTTATTTGATAAAGAGTATAGGTAAACCTTTATAGGACACTAAATAAATTCCCTTAGGTTTAGAAGATCAGGTAAAAAGCTGAGTGATTTTCAAGGTCTTTGTACTACGGTTTGTTGATCTATTTTCAAGGTTCGTATAAAGGAAATAGGTAATAGAAATGTTATGCGGGAAGTAAAGTACATACATGCGATTGTGACCAATCATTTGATGCCCGAAAAGGCTCGACTGGCTGTTTACGATGGTTTGCTGGTGCCTGCGTTTATGTATGGAGGTGAATGTTGGGTGTGGCAGAAGTAGCATGAAAGCAGAATAAATGCTGTGGAAATGCGTTCCTTGCAAAGCATGTGTGGTGTCACTGTGAATGATGAGACAACGGTGTGGTTTAAAAGAAGATACTGTAGTAACAAACATTTTAAAGAGTTTGCTTAGATTTTTTGCTCATGTTAAGAGGATGAATGAAGGACGGCTTACAAGGCAGATGTGAGTGGAAAAACCGCTCTAGAGGGATATATAGTGGCCTTATTGGTGATGTTCTTTAGGAAGGTCAGGTGCGTAGTACGCACAACCGGTGTGCGTGTATAACCAGATGTAGGAACCCGCTAAGCGAATCGAGTGACTTCGGACGAACCTATCGTAAACAACGCCGATTTTGTTTTAAGGAACTACCTCTATGTGTTCTTTTTTTAAATTAAACCATTAAAATTGTCTTAAATAACAAAACTAGGTCAATCAAAGGTTAGTCCTATCGGGAAGTCAAAGGTTTGTTAATATAAACATGTATTCCGGAGGGTCGCTAATTAAGAAGGTCAAATTGTAATTAGGTACTTTCCAAACTTATGGTGGTGACATAAAGACATACAGCGACATTTTGTGGTGTTCTCTTTTGTAGATTTGTTTGTAACCTAAAAGAGATGGTGAGTGTGTCTGCGTATTCTGTTAAAACAAGACGTAGCTTTTTTCTGAGTGGGATATCATCAAACGCGGTGGAGCGGGAGGCCATGTCATACTGTGCCAACTAAAACCCACCCATGTTCCTTCAGTTGCCTGTGCCAGGGCCACGGTAACTCTTTCGAACAAAACCGTGACCCCGGCAGGCATCGGTCCTAGCGGACCCCTTCAGTATTTGCTGACATCTCTTTGCGGCGCGTGTGGACGACGTAGCTGAAATATAATTTAATTCTCACAAATTAATATTCCTCACGAATATAGGTGTCCATTAGAAGATCTTCCATGAATACTATACTTACCCAAGTGCATCCGACCGGTCCTACCACCTATCCTGCGGAGTGGTTAATCTTCATTAAATGCTACAAGTGGTATATAGACACAGTAAGAAGATTTATGATTAAGTAGCTGCTGCCAGTGGCTTCGCCCGCGTGTAGGTTGGAAATTATCCCACGGGAACGTACTTCCGGGATAGAAAGTACCCTATGTGTTAATCTAGGTTATAAACTATCTGTGTGCCAAATTTCATCTAAATCCGATCAGTCGTTTTTACGTGAAAGAGAAACAAACATCCATCCATACACACAAACTTTTACATTTGTAATATTAATTGTAGGATTATTGTTGTAATTATGTCTTAATCAATAAATAAGTGAAACAAAAAAACATGATTTGGTAGTTCTGATTGTTTTAATCAAGATGGAAAACTTGTAATTGTCTGCGTTAGTATGATCCCTTGCTGCATCGTGATTACATGACCTTTAGTTATGCAAACAAAAATGTAGGATATTTAAGGGTCTATTAATCGTATAATTTAAAATCACGATTACTTTTAGCTTCCTCAATAGGTACAAAATCCAAAGCCATATCTTAAAAACAAAATAAACCTATAGCACGGCGTAAATACTTCATGGAAGGTCATTAGCTGTTTAATAATAACTAAACTACGTAACGTATATTTGTTTTAGTAATAAGAAACAAATACATATTTTAAATTTTCAAAATGTGTATTTGTTTTAATAATAAGAAGGCTTTACCCTACTTAAATTTGCGCGGAAACCACGCCAGGATTCCCCCCTGTCCGCTTTGGTGCAGAAATTAAGTGTGCTCTTCAATATTCAGCCTCCTTGCTTTTCTGCCATACTTCCATGTTCTTACAAGTTCCTGGAATAAAATTAACAAGTATGATAGCTGTCCTATTTATTTGAATAAACAAAAGCAAGTAGAATCTTATGAACTCTCAAGAAAAGACGTCAGAAATCAGATTATGATTAATCTGTAGTTAATCATCTTTTATGTAATCTGTCGGAAGGAACGACAAATTAATTACATCGTCATTATGGTCCCCTAATTACATTCTTAATTACTTATCAATGGTAAGGACTTACGATCTCCCAAGATTAAAGAGATTCAAATTAATTTGCGTTAATTTGACAGACTGAGCCTTATTTTGACAACATCAATAAGGAGTATTCTGCTCTATTATCCTCCATCTTTTAAAGAATATTTAGACGTAATAACTCTCTAACATGTATCTCATAGTGAAAATT
Organism: Aporophyla lueneburgensis; assembly: GCA_932294355.1. Lineage (NCBI taxonomy): Eukaryota > Metazoa > Arthropoda > Insecta > Lepidoptera > Noctuidae > Aporophyla > Aporophyla lueneburgensis. The sequence continues at coordinate 15,867,560 of OW028759.1, forward strand.
ACCATCGACCCAAACTAACGCGCCACTACTCGGAGGATATCTCGGATGTCGACCAGTACGATATAAGGGCGGTTCTCGAGCAGTTAAAGAACAACAAGGCACCTGGTGGTGACGTTATAACGACAGAGCTCCTTAAAGCGGGCGGGGCACCAGTCTTGAGAAAGCTAGTGAGTCTATTCAACTCCGTCGTCCAAAAGGGTGGGTGCGTGTATAAGAGGTGCGGTGATTCTGTTCTTCAAAAAGGTGACAAAACCTTGCTGAAGAACTACAGACACATCTTACTTCCGAGCCAAGTGCAGAAGCTTTTCTTCAGAGTCGTCACAAATCGTTTCGCCAGGAGACTTGACGAGTTCCAGCCACCAGCACAAAATGGCTGTCGAAAGGGCTTCAGTACCGTAGATCACACCCATACCATCCGCAAATTGTGTAAAAGTCCGCCGAGTAAGTACAATCAGCCGCTGTGAATTCCATTTGTGGACTATGAGAAAGCCTTCGACTCAATCGAAATTTTGGCAGTTCTGGCCTCTCTGCAATGATGTCGAATTGACTGGCGATATATCAATGTGTTCAGGAGTTTGTATGACGCTGCCATGATGACTGTCCAGATTCACAAGAAAACCAGGGCAATCCATCTGCTGAGAGGGGTGAGATAGAGGGATGTGAATCATGTGATATCCCCGAAACTGTTCACAAATGCGCTGGAGGAAGTTTTTAAGACGGTGGACTGGACTGGACAGCGTATCAACGTGAACGGCAAGTACATCTCACACCTTTGCTTTGCCTTACCGATGATATCGTCATGATGGCTGTTATGCTGGAACAGTTAGAACAGATGCTGCATAGCCTAAATGGAGCGTCTCGGCTGTTTGGCTTCTCTATCCAGTTGCGAGTACCGACAGTGTAATCTAGTCCGAAGTTTTGCCAAGGTTACCTCAATGAAGACATTATAGTGCACTCTCGTTGCTTTCCATGTCAGGGTATCACACCGCCGACTTCCAGACTTCGGGCCGGCTGTGACTGAGAAATTCATTAAAAAACGGCGGAACGTATACAAATGAAATTTGGTTCTTAAATGGTTTATAACCTGGATTAACACATAGCATACTTTTTAGCCGGATAGTCCGTTTCCGCTGGATAATTTCCGACCTCCACGCGTGCCATGTCACATGCAAAAACTGGTCACTCACAAAATCGGTGTAATAAAACATTCATTTTGTAACCCGCCTTTTACCACAGCCTTTAACTCATCCTCTCATCATGATCAAACCCTGACCATTACAAAAAGAGATCAGAATGTTTAATTCGGAGCTCAAAACCTCAAAAGCCCGTATAATATTCGGTACCCACTATACATGCGAACCATAATTTGGATCCAAACTTAATCCCTTTAGCCCGGGTCGGCACACTACTCCGTTTTGAATGCCGCCAATCCAACGGTTTGGGCTCATTCGGGGTCCTATCTTGGTCCTTTCTTGATTTCATTCGCTTCTTGTTTGTTTGCGTCTGCGATATTTTTCATAAAATTTGACTTATATTTTTTAATAGTTTATTTTGTAACGATAATAATATGTAATTTTTACAAATGATCCGAGCCTTCTTTTATACAAGAAATGCGTGGGTTAGGAGAGTCGGCGCTTCCACAGCAAGATAATTTTACATAATAAAATTATAATATTTGCGTTCTTGTGTGTGTGTGTGTATGGGGATGAAAGTGGGTTTGTGAGTGTTTTGTGCGTATGTGATTCAGTGTGTGTATTGTGAGAGATTTTCGAAAGTTGGAAGTCAAAAAGTTTCTTAAAAATTAGCGGTATAAAAGCCTGGTGTTAGACGTACGTTATAACATCCATGGTCGTGATTGTTATTGATATACGCCATTTTGCTTTTAGTAAAATATTAACAGCGAAACTATCTCTAACTTCTGCATCGACGCTCAACCTGATTCATTGCCCGATTCTCAAGCACGTGCATTGAATTTTTTGTCGGTTATTAAACATAACAAATGTTTCTTTCAATGCTACTGTACCTATGCGGAAAAAATGTACATCATTTCAACTGATAGACGTCCACTGCTGGACATAGGCCTCCCCCAAGCACCGCCACTTCGACCGGTTCTGTGCTTCTCGCATCCATTGGATTCCTGCGGCCTTCACCAGGACTTCGGTCCATCTTGTGGGAGGTCTTCCAACGCTACCTACGTCTTCCAGTACGCGGACAAAATATACGGAACAGTTTTAATGACCGACGAATAATTCAACGCAGGGGGTCCAAAATCATTTCATACGAACACAAAGGCATCGGGATCGATATTATCATAACTATAGCTATTTCATGGCCGTCTTTGTTAATAAGCTAATTAAGTTATTAAAACGGCCATTTGATATGGTAATTAGTACAATTATAACATTAAAACCTAATTAGTTCAAATTGATGAAAGTTTTATAGGTTAATTTAAATACAGATAACATTAGCCGATTTTCTCCGATGCATTAGGCAGAGGTGTACCTATAGTTTCACCAAATTTTGCAAGTTAATGGTCAACTTGTAATATGATTCCCGCTGCTGGGACTCAGGCTTATTCTGTGTGGAGGAAGGAGAGGCTCGTAATCTCCCTCTCAAATCTTTGATTTTTGGTTCTAGGATATTTCGGCTGTATTTTCGTTCACCGATGTTTTACTGGTACCTATGTAGGTATATTATAAGCCACTAACGATAGAGACCAGTGTAAGGCAAAGGTTTCATCTAAACTGATATTATGTAAAGTTAAAAATGTTTGCTTGTAGGAGATAATCTCTGGCATTGCTATTCTGATTTCGAAAAATCTTTCACTGACAGAGAGCTATTGAGCACAATCATTTGTTCTGTGTCTGGGTGTAATTTATCTATAATATGTATGTATTTAGAAATATATAAGTATGTTTATCACTTATCTGCTTACCATAGTACAGGCTCTACCTAGTTTGGGAACAGTTAACGTTGTGTTGGTTGTCCTAAGATATTAATTAAAATATTATTTCGAAGTGCCATAAAATATCATAATTTCAGCTGAAAAACGTGCACTGCTGGACCCTGGCCTCCTCCAAGGGCGGGTTGCCACAGCGCACTATGGAAAATATAGGTCGGTATCGGATCAAAAATCTGTAACTTCATGAATTTTTGTTGTATCGTGATGAAATTTGGCACAAATATGCAGCAAGGTTCGGAGATTCGAACGATGTGTAGTTTATAGGGTTTTCTTGTATATCTATGTATGTTTTTTTGCATAGAATGAAAAAAATGGGAAAAAATCACGAAAAAAATAGTTAAAAATGTATTTCAAGTGGAATACAAGTTTATAATGACTAAAAAGATTAAACCATGGTTAATTACAACAAGCAAAGTAAACAAAATATAAATATATGAAAAAAAAATACTAAATTAAAATCATATTACTAATAGGTACATCCTATACTCTGGCTTCAGGAAATGATGTAGCTAGGTACAAATATAAGTAATAACTAAATATAAATATTATTTTTAACTTATACCACTTCAGGATCAGGGTCAGTAAATGTGGGTTCACTTTCAGGTGCCACGTTTAAAAGACTTAGTGCCTCTTCTTCAAGTTCTTTCACATTTCTTACGTACGGTTTTCTCAAACTTGTTATAAATGGATCTGACGTGTATAAAAGCGTTTTAAAGACATCTTCATTTGTAGCAGATCGGGAACATTTTCTGGCATGATGAAGTCGTATGTTTCTGTAGTCTTTGTTGGGAGACTCTTGTGCGTCTTCCGATAGCTGTCCAATAGGAAGCACCGCAAAATGTTTGATAACGTTTTGCCCGTGTATGAGTATTTTATGAACGGAGGATGGCATATAATACCAATCGTAATTACTTACATAGATTCTTGCAGTTTCTATTGCATATTCCCCAAATATTTCAGGGTCGATCATCATTCCAGAAGAAAGAACTTGCAAGATAATGTATAGGCGTTTAATCAATGCCTCATCTACACCTGTTATTTCCGATGAGCAAGTGCTATTATAGAAGAATCTTCGTGCGGTATTGCCATCGTTCGTATTCCCGCTAACTTGCCGAGGTTTGTCGACGATTAATCCCAACTCCTCCCTGAAACGTTTTTGAACAACTTCTTTCTTTTCTTTTTTTAATCTCTTATTTTCCTCAGTTGAAGCAGACCAAGTCTTAAACGAAAGATTATAGGAAATATGCAATATCATTTCCATGCAGCGAATCCAGGCGTGTAAGGTGGACAATCCGTATTGGTAGGCGTTTTCGTTTTCGGGTCTGGCAGTTACTTTCGATAGGTCATTCATTAGCCGTGGAGTAGCCCCACATATCGTGCATGTGGAACCAGATGGAGTATCTGTAAGGACCTGAGCCACCTTTCCATCGATCATCGTTAGAAATAGTTCATGCTTCACATTTACTACAACACCATCTTTGTTTATAAGTGATGCTTGTGCAGCCCTAATTTGTTTTTTAATATCATCAACAACTGCCTTGGTTTTTTCTGGAGTTTCCTTACAAAACTCAATAGAAATGGGTCTGCAAAAACGGACAGATGAAGGTACCGGATTTTGCCAAACAACGGATCCCGATTGCACATCAACTAATCTGATGGGGACTAATGAAGTGATGAACAAATTGGCATCTGAAATTGTTTCTGACTCTTCTGCAAGTATTTGCTTGTATTGGCTTTGACCAGATGAACCATCACATCCCCATTTAGAATAAAGGATCAATGTTCTATGTTGTTTTTGGAAAACAGAATCGATTTTTAAAATTCTAGCAGCAGTATGATCCAATAAATCTTGTATATTAATCACTTTAGCATAAGTATTCGTGATTTCGATTGTAGAAGATGGTGGATAACAGGATCTTTTTATTTCTTGTATTTTGTAGTAAGGCGGGAATATACAACACTTTCGTTCGTTGGTTAAGTTTTTCAGGTACATATATTGTGCTTTTGTTAGATCTAAATCTATAAAAGCACTCAATGCTTCCGTATCGGAAAGAATCTTCATCTGGTCTGAGTCGTTCCACTTACTTGAGATATCTAATTTCTTTTGAGTGTCAGCGGTTCTTAATTCTTCGACAAGATGAGCTTCTGTGTACTCACGTAAAGCCCGTAGTCCCTGCAGATAGGCGTTTTTTATATGCTCGAAGCCATAGTCTTGGAGTAGAAGAGTGTTTTTCCTCTTCTTGGTAGATTCTGAGGAGTCTCCATAAGCCACGCATGCTCGTCCTCGTTGGCCAGATGTTGATGGCGTAGAATATTGTTCAGAATCCGGTAAATTTAACGAATACCTTGAGTCCAACCAAGTACAATACTTCTGTAAAAATGTTTCTTTTTTCAGAGATGCCAGGGCCCAGCGTTTGTTGAAAATAGGAAGAATGTGCCTTTGTATGTCACTAATTATAAAACACAAGTTGTTTTCAGCAACATTCAGCTTTTCCACTAAAACTTTGGATAATGATTCCATGGTCTTGCCGCCCTCTATATAGGGGATCATGAAGTCTCGTTTGGTACAGCTGAAGGAAGACATTTTAACACTTCACAATCTGCAGAAATAATAGGCGTAGATGAGATTTGCTTCACTTGAAGTTACACTGATGTAGATGGTTCGAATAGTTTTTGCTTCCCTTTAAATACTCATTTTACAATATCGAATTGGTACCTACATCATTATTATCTTGTAATTTCCCACGCAAACCGAGTGCAAATTTGATAAGGTCCCTTTGTTATCACGAAATAATGAAGAAAATATCCAAAAAGTTCTATATTGTTCATGTGAATGGTGTCAGTGGTAAACCGCAAAAGATACTAATTTTCGGGTTCTGACTTTTATCAGTTTTTTTCTCATATCTTCTAAAACCGCAAATATCCGCAGCTGATTTTTTTTGCATTCTATTTATGAATAGTTAGACTACTAGTCGACGCAAAAAGTAGCGCTTGGGCAAACGTGGGTAATACTGAAAACCTTCGACGAAAAAACATACAAGTGAAAAAAAAGGTATGTCACTTTTTAAGTAATTACTGAAATATTTTTCTTTACTTTTAAAATCATTAAGCTGTATCGCAAAAAGCATAAAATAACCTTTCTAAAAATGTATAATACTGCTATCTGTACGAAGTATTTTTTTCACAATATGGTATTGAAACATGTATACGCAAAGACTTGAGTTTGGCACTTCTGTTTTCTATGTATTTCTATCTAAGAAAAAAAAAATAATTTCGCGTATTAAGAAAAAAAATCGTAATGAATATTATAATTTGACTATTAGAAAACCTAAAAGAATAGCCATATTAGCCAAATTATGATATTCGTAAAAAGCATTTTTGATATGCGCTTGTTCTACCATTTTCCATAGTGCAGCGTGGCGATGCTTGGCAGGTGGGTTGACGATCGCAGTATGGTGGTAAAATGCATAGAGAACGCTGCTGTACATTCTCTAGTAAGTTCCTTAGTGGCCTTTACGACACCCACGGGAAGAAATGGGATGGTGCTATTCGTTATGTCCGACACCATACAATATGGTTTGTACATATAGTAATAACTAGTTGACTCTCAAGAGGAAGAAGTCACGGGCAGAAGCTTGTCTCATAGACAGAAGGAAAGAACATTGACCAACGAGTAAAAATATCCACTTACCATTAAACTTACTCAAAAAAATCCCCCTAAAAAAACACCTTTCTTAAAATCCTAATTACTTCCAAAAGAAAAACCGTCATACATTACCATAACCATACTTATCACAAACAATTATAATTCCGACAAAAAACAAAAAGCAAACACACTTATCCTGTACCTTTTTCTCATTAAAGAGAATTTTCAGAATAGGACCCCTCGAAAAGGACGTCTGACCCTTCCGAGTCAATATTAGCAATGCTATGTAAGGGTTAAACCTTGTTTTGTCCAGCCCTTTGATAACAAGGTACTTTCAAGGTATTCTGATAGGAGGCAAATGATTGTGTCTGGTCGTTTGATAAGGGGTTATCTCCCTTATCAGTAAGTCTGTTTAGGCAGGACTGTAATTGGCTGTTACGCTGTTGACCTTGGCTACGTTGTACGGGATTTTGTGATGCTTTATTAGTTTTTTTCCTTAATAAGCAAGAAATACTTTTAAGGTCTGTTTGCTTTGTATTAACGTCTGCTCGAGTTGATTGATCAGAGGGGTAATTGCGTATCTTGCTATCAGTAGGAATTGGTTGCATATTGATAGTTAAACAACATTCATTGCGTTATTTACATTGCTGAGCCGACAATTTATTCGAACAAATGACGCAATGGTTTAGAAATAGTCTTTAATCTCATTCAGATTCTTATAAATAGTGCGTTTCGCAATTAGGGTGCTGATTAAGCTACGCTTGCTGCGGCTGGTACGTGGATGGTTCACCATCTTTAGATACCGTGCCTCGAAAAGCCGTTGATTCCGGTCATTCGCGGATCTTTCACGGTCGTTACGGGTAGTTAGAAACCCGAAAGTCTGACAACAGTCTGCCAATTCTGCCAATTTGACCTTCAGATCCCAGGATCTGAAGGTCAAATTGGCAGACACTCCATGTTAAGGTCCGGTTCCGGTTAGACTGGAAGCCGACCCGAATATAGTCGTCATAATTGTGTATGTATTTATTATTTTAATAAGAATGATATTTATTTTAGAATTATGTATGTATGTTTGTATGTATGTAAGTATATTCTCATATTATTTGTTTAATTTTATTGAGTGAATGGTTTTTTATTATATATATTTTATTTTCTCTTTTACTATTACGAATACGTACGCTGTCTACATCTCTTTATTTTGTCTCCTATCGTGGGTAAGCTAGAAGAGATTTCTATAGAAATAAGCATCACCTCTGTACCAATTTCATGGTTATATTCTTTTTGTCAGGTTGTACAATATGTGCGTACATAAATGGTTAAATAAAAATAAATGGTTGGAAAATGGCAAGGTAGATGATCACAGTATTATCTTTTTGTCTTTGTATTTTCTTCCTCAATATTGTTCAGTCTGGTCAAGTCCTATGCCTACGATCACATCGAACATTTATCGACTGATTATGCCAATGTTGTGATGCTATAGTCGGGAATAACCCACTTATTTGTAAAACCTGGCCAATACCTATGTGCATGTTTTTTGCTTTCTTAAACATTTTTCGCATAAAAGCTTTGTTTTTTTCTCTCAGAAGCCAAAATAATGCTTTTTAACACATAATTATGTAAATACATGTTCGACCATCTTTAAAGTGAATCTTACAAACGTATGCGTAAATTGTCGGTTAAGTTTTGGGTTACCTTATAATCCCGATATATTTTTTTTTTTTTTTTCAGGATGGGAAATCATCAAATGACTTCTCCCGCTCTGGGCGGAGCGGGAGGGCGTGTCAGACTTTTACTGACTAAAACCCACCCGTGTTCCATCAGTTGCCCATGTGCCAGGGTCACGGTATCTCTTTCGAACAATCACGCGACCCCGGCAGGATAATCCCGATCTTCACTTTCTACTTTATCTGAGCTATTTACTTTATCTAGCTGTGTCTCATTTCTTCCCCGCAATTTCATTAAACCTTAGTAAATATGTAGTACTTAATTGAAAAGATACGAAACCATATTACTGCATCACAAAATTAATTTGGAGAGTTTCCATTACTTTCATATGGAGTGCAAATAGCTGTGAACTTGTTAAGTAAAGTAAACTTTAGACTTTTTAAACCAATTCCGAAATTCATCTGTGAAAATGGCTGGTGATCACTAAAAAAAATATGACGTGTATGTTTTCACTGGTTGAAAATTATGGGGGACTTGAGTGCATTGTTTCTGTAGAGATGTTATATGTATGTCGACGAGCTAGTTGGCAAGATGGCAGCGGGAATAACTTTACGGTTGTGCTGGATGAGTTAACACGTTAACTGTGGTGACAATAAGGGCCAATTTCACTTGATCATCATTAAATGTCATGTTCAGTATTTTGACGGATGCTAATTACTAGATGAAATTGTTTGTTGAGATTGGACTTTAATTGCCGACATAATTTAAATCTCTCTGAATTTTAATATAGGTCTTGTGTCTCTTTATTTAAAGAGCTTATTTCCATGTTGAGGACGAACAATTAAACTTGTTCTCCGAGCATTATAATCAGCCTATAATGTTGCCACTGCTGGGACACAGGCCCCCTCTCTTCGTGAGGGAGTTGGCTGTAATCCACCACTCGGGCCCAGTGGGGGGCCTAGCAGGCCCAGGGTTTTATTAAGGTAAGATAGCAAAACAATATGTGCTGACTTATTCTCAATTTGTTTGTTTGAACGCGCTAAATATCTTCCACTACCAGTCAAATGTGTTTTTTAACCGACTTCAAAAAAGGAGGAGGTTATCAATTCGACTGTATTTTTTATTTTCTTTATTTTTTTTATGTTTGTTACCTCATAACTTTTGACTGGGTGAACCGATTTTGATGATTCTTATTTTATTTGAAAGTTGGTGCTTCCCGAATGGTCCCATTTTAATTGTTCCATTCAGACAATGGGATTCATGTGAAAACTATATAAGTCTTAAATTTGCATTAAGTATTTGCGCGAAAAATGTACGAATAACGCGGTTAGATTAGTGCGGGGTAACTACCATAACTAAAAAGTTGAAAATAAAAACTTTTTACAAAAAATAACAACCGGCTTCTTTTCTTTGTATTTGATAGCTCAGTTTTGGAGGAAGATTATAGGCTTATTAACATCACGCTACGATCATTATAAGCAGAGTAAAAAGAAAAAAAAAGTCAGAAAAAATGATACGCGGAAACGGTATCTGCGAATACATATATGAAATGTCACGCAAACATAGTCAAACTAATATAGTCCCTTTTCTCCGCCATTTTGAATGTTCATAACAATTCCTACGCTACCATTCCAACCACGTGGGAATCATTCGCATTATTTTACTACCCACATAAATCTTATAACGGACTTCAAGATTGACAAACTTTGCATTACCGTAACTCACAACTTTATTGTTTCAGCAATAAAGCTGAGAGTTTATTGCTACAACTGCAGTATAAGTTTGCATTTTACAAGGGTACATCCTTGTTTCTGTAACATTTTATTTCGGTATTTACAATGCAAATACACCATAGAGATGCTTGTCAAATGTTGTCTTTTTAAGGTTTTATTTTGGGAGGCTTATCGTGGGAAATCGTGTATTATTATTTTTTTCGTTTTGTTTCTTTAGTTATGCTTCCGTTTTTACTCAGTTTCTGATTTAAGTGGAGGTTTTCAACCGACGAAAAAAAACGGAGGAGGTTATCAATTCGACGCGTATATTTTTTTTTTTTTTTATGTATGACCACGCATAACTTTTTACATAGTGGTCCGATTGTGACAATTCTTCTTCTATTGGAAAGTGTATACTCCCAAGGTGGTCCCATATAAATTTGGAAAACAAAATCGAACCCTAAGGGTCGGAAAACAGGGGATGATTGATTGTTTACTCACTGATTGTAATGTATAAACACGCATAACTTTATACAGAGTAGTCCGATTTTGATAATTCTTTTTGTGTTGGATAGGGTATACCTTGCCAAGTATTATTAGTAAATTAAAGCCACGAAAAAGTTTAAAATAAAAACTTTTTAACAAAAAATTAAACACCTCTCTGAAGTTGGCATGGCAAAAATAGCAGACAAACAAACGAAATACGGGATAATTAGCCGTAAATTAACCGCAAATTAAACGTGAAAACCAAAAATTTACCGCACATACGGAAACCCAAAAATCAGTTTGCATGCTAGCTTCAAATGAAGTTAGCATGCAAAAATCGTAAAATCGGTTAGAAACATCCTAGGGATCGATTTCGATCGATCGGGTTCGATTTTACAAAGATCGGCGAGCCGCCGATATGAAAAGTATGCGTTATTTCGAAAAAAAAAAAATCCCTTAGGTCTCGGGCAATATCGCCAGCGGCTAATAAGCGGCAAATTATGAGCTCAAGTAGAGTTCCCTAGGATGTTTCTAACCGATTTTACGATTTTTGCATGCTAACTTCATTTGAAGCTAGCATGCAAACTGATTTTTGGGTTTCCGTATGTGCGGAAAATTTTTGGTTTTCACGTTTAATTTGCGGTTAATTTACGGCTAATTATCCCGTATTTCGTTTGTTTGTCTGCTATTTTTGCCATGCCAACTTCAGAGAGGTAAATTAAACCGCCGAAAAACTGAAAATCATAAAATAATAAACCTAAAAATTTTGAGTCGGCGCTGAAAAATCAATGAACAAGGATCACTCAAAGCGCTGACTCATAATTTTAAGGTTTATTATTTTATGCTTTTCAGTTTTTCGGCGGTTTAATTTTTTGTTAAAAAGTTTTTTTAAAGTGAAACTTTTAATACATCATCTCACAGTTTTTCGTCTGTGTGTTGCATGTCGCGTGACGGTCGTCCGCGGAGTAGGGATTAAGTGAAAGGCGCTCGGTGGTGCATGTTGTTGTTTATAGATTTATTTCAATTTTGAGTGATTGAATTTATTATTTAACTTATTTCGTATGAATATTAAATTAAGTCTTTTTATTGAGCTATTGCATATATTCCGAAAAATTTTAGTTAAATGTCTATAATGTGAAAAAACGTTTCACTTTTACCGTGTTTTCATAAAAACCACACAATCCTTTTTGTATCCTACTGCAAAGTGAGAGCTGGAAGTCATGAGGGAAGAACGGGTGTGGCCTAGGCAGAATTAGTTCATACTAAAACCGGTAACATAATATAAACCTTCCTCTTCAGTCACTCTGTTTTTAGCTGCAAACCGTATTAAAATCTTTTGCGAAGTTTAAAATATCTAAGTGTACAGACTTTAAAGCGACTTTTTTTATACTCTGTAAATATATTTATAGATAAAGTCATGTGTATTCATTCTGGTGATTCCACCAAATTAGACGACGGATTGATTCATCATCATCATTTCAGTGAATGACGTCCACTGCTGGACAAAGGCCTTCCCCATTTTCGAGGGGTCTGCCATAATCGCCATGCTTGGCAGGCGGGTTGGCGATTGCAGTATGGTGTTAAAATGCATAGAACATTTTAACACCATACGGCGATTGCAGTATGGTGTTAAAATGCATGTTACCTGGTGCAACTTGATAAATTCTTTGTCTCCTAAGTACCGCTAACTTGCAATCCCGCGAATACTTCCTGATTGCACTCACTTGATAGGTCAGTGACCTATCGACCATGTCAAACCAAATGGGCATTCTGATCTTTAAACTTGCCTCTCGTACTTTCCGTCTTTGAGAAACGCCGACGTATTTAAAGCAATCAGTTATCAACTTTATGAGTATTGGTACATGATTGATTTTTGTACGTTCACGTCTCTTTTGATGGTGTCAGGTGATCCAACTTCGATTGTGTAAGTTGTAATGTGTATGTAGTACTGATGTGTGTTATATAATAGTCCACCAGACCATATTTCGGCCATGGCGGCCAATTTCATCGGAGACTTGCCTTCGGCCTAGGAGATATTATAGTGCACTAGTGTGTGCGTAGACACACATGCACTCTCTGTTCCCTCACTCTCATAGTCCGATGGTACGGCAATCCGACATGACGAGAGAGATGAAACAAAGAGAAAAATAATAGTTTAAAAAACTAAAAAACACGCTTCCATAGAAAACCAAACTAAAATGGAAAATAATGGAAAAAAAGCGTGGGGTGCTTTTTAAGGTATTTTTTTTATTGATCAAGCACCCCACGCTTTTTTCCATTATTTTCTACTTTTTAGTTTGGTTTTCTATGGAAGCATTTGTTTTAGTTTTTTTTTAAACTATCATTTATTTTCAATTTTTAGGGTGTTTCGAATTTTGAGACGTATGTCAGCGTAGTTTGTGACGTATGTCAGCGTAGTTTTAGAAGACAGTTTTTTGCTGTCCTGGTAACCCTGGCAAGGATAATGGCACAAATTAATGAAATTATTGCTTTGTCATCGGTCTTTGACAGGTGTGCAAAGTTTGAATGAAATCTGGTCGTTTTTAAAGTGGGTCAAAATCGCGCTATAAGGAGTCGGTTACAAACAAACATACAAACAAACAAACATAGAAACATACAAGTGATGCTAACTTTAAGCGTGTAAAAATAAAGAAAATACGTTTATTTGCGGCAAACATGACGCTCAGTAAGACCAAAATCATACAGAAAATAGAAAATAAGGTGTGGGAAAATATGCGAAGATCAGGCGCAAGACCAATGGCTTAACGTGCTTTCCGAGGCACGGGGGTATCACACCACCAACTCCAAACTCCGGGCTGTTACCAGGTACTAATATATATTCTGTGCTGTTACTAAGAAATTCTATAAGGAAAAGTCGAACACGATCTGGGTATCGAACCCAGGAGTTTAGCAGTGATGCTTGCGACCTGGAGACCAAAGCCCTCGGGGAATAAACACGCATGTCTTCATCGTTATGTTACTTTTTCGAATCCTAGAAATTACTACTATTTGATATTCCCGCTTCGTCGCCCCGAAGGATGAAGGGTAGGATTTCAATCAGTGTTCCCAATTTTCTTGTATCCGGGAACCCTATATTCGTCTTTCTTTCATCTCGATTCTCGTAAGAAAAAAGCTTTTATCCATGTTTGTATGTTTGATTGTACGTTTCCTTGATTTATCTAAACAATAGTTGATGTGTCTATTCTTGAAGCTATTCCGATTATTTCTGACGTAATATCCTGGGACTTGTTTAAGAAAAGCGGAAGTTATGACGTCATCCGCATAAAAGAATATGGGCGAGAGCTGAAAATAGTTTGTTCGGAATCGAAAATTCTTTTTTTTTTGTGTAATTTATGCGGCCTACCCAAATGTCTTTTCTTTGGTATTATTAGTCGAATCGTTGGGTTTAATTTCGGAGTTGAGCTGCAAGATTACTGACAAATGCGTGCATTGACTGGACAGGTCCACTTAATCAGTGTGGTTCATTCCTCAAACGATCATGTGGTCTTTACATTAGCGGACCAAGATTTTGTCTTTTTTTATTTTGTGGGTGGAAAACATCGATCACTAATAAAGAACGTGGGAAATCATTTAATGACGTCTCCCGCTCTGGACGGAGCGAGAAGGCGTGTCAGACTTTTACAGAGTAAATCCCACCCGTATTCCTTCAGTTGCCTATATGCCAGGACCACAGTAACTCTTTCGAACAAAATTCGCAACCCTGGCAGACCAAGACTATGTCTGCCTTTCTTCTCAAAGTTGTCTGATAGGAAACGCTGACCTCATCTAGTTTTAAAAATATGATTGACGTGTGAAAGTGTTTGTACAAACGTAGTAAAGGAAACAACAGCAAACAGCTAGCGGCACGTGAATTCGCGTCAAAGTCGATCCAGCTGTTTCCGAGATCAGGACAAATTAAAAAAAGTATTTATTGTTTCGTTATTTTGACAGATTTATATAAGTGTATATTGCCAGCTGATTCCGTCATTTATTTCAACCAGATAATCTAAACATTGCACCCTATTTACTACATTTGTTTACCAGTTGAACAGATACCCCATACCGTAATACCCTCTTCATTGAATGGGACTGTCGCTACTAAAGCTTACCGTATAATATATGGTTACACAACACTGCCATTCAATCTGTCCCATATATGGAACAGACCGAAATGGTAAAAAATATATCGGGTTACCAGCAGGGCTGGCAGTGGGGAATGGTTGAGATGTATTTGTTTCTGTATGGCTGGTCAAGTTTTCCTTGGATTTTGTGCTAGGAACTTTCTTCTTGTCTTTTTGGTGCCGTCAGGAGCTAAAGATGAATAATTTGTTCTGTGTCCGGGTGTAATTTATTTAGAAATATATGAGTACATTTATCAGTTGTCTGGTTGCCATAGTACAGGCTCTGCCTAGTTTGGGATCAGACAACGTTGTGTTGGTTGTCTTAAGATATTATTATAGATATTAAGATATTATTATAGATATTAAGATATTATTATAGATATTAAGATATTATTAATTCCCCCACTGCTGGGATAAAGAGCTTCGCCTTGTGAGAGGGGGTGGGCCTTAATCTATCACGCAGACCCAGATTGGATTGGTATACGTCACATCACCGTTTTGAGTGCAGTGATGAATAAATTATTTACACAAAGTGCATCCATGGCTTCGAACGCTTGAACTACTCGTACAACTTGTAAGTCAGTATACCGTAACCACTGAGCGATCAGTGCTTCTACGTAATATGTTCTTGACAATGGCTTTTGAGGAATTTCGTAATTATAATCTTTACAGAATTTTGCTTAGTACGTACATATGATTTAGAAAAATTTAATGTCAACCGACTTTTGTTGTTGACTTTACCACTAAGCTGTGTTACAGACATAGACATAACGTAAATACGAATGATTTTTTAATCGAAAAATACACCTTCCAACCTAGCATAGCATTTTGGTTTAAAATTATGTGGCAAGTAAATTAAGTATCACCCATAAATTTTAATAAAGCTAAAAATAACTTATAAGCTAGAGTTTTCAATTATACAATCGTTTGAACTTACGTTATATTTACTCGGTACGTTCATGCTAGGTAAAGCCTAGCATGAACGTACCGAGTAAACAGTTTACTTTTAAAAAAACAGCCACATCACATTAAACTTAACCTAGAAATAATCTTAACGACTAAAGGACTAATGTACATGTCAATTATGGCGTACATAGCATTGATTAAAATATCTTGCTGCCTTGAAATACTAAACTAAACTAAAGAAACATTCCAAACTAAACTACAACGACTTTTTACCTAAACCCCTCAATTTTGATAGCACAACACTATCAACCTAAATTCCTTTTAGCAACATCCTGCTTTACATACCACACTAAAACTTCCACAGGACCCCAAGTAATGAAAGAAAAACATAAAATGTTTGTTAACCGTAAAATCCTACTGAGATAAGTATAGACGACAGCATATCGAGCTACTACAATCTGTCAAATTTCTTTAATAGATTTTCAACTTTATCCCTGAAGCATTAGGTTCAAGGTTGATTGGGAGAATTTGACAGTTTCGGGTACCTTGATGTGCTGGATTCTGTATATACAGCATTCGCTAGAACATTTTAATTGTCAGAAAACAATTGTCATCATCTTTATAGTGTCCCATCTCTATGAAGTTGCATCGTAAAATGTTCATGCTAAGGAAGGTAGTTAGACAAAGTATTATGAATGTTGTCGTGATCATATTTATTGTGGTAGTCCTCTTGTTTTTGAACTAGCTGTGCTTGTGGTTCTGCCTGCATTTAAAGGTTTTCTTCTTTAAATACACGGGTTCATCGTTGAGAATAAGCTACGCTTGTCGCGGTTGGTCTGTGATGGGTGACCGTCTTTACATACCAAGTGCCAGGGTAGCGGATTTGTTCGAAAGAGTAATCGTGGCCCTGGCAAAGGCAACTGAAGCAACACGGTTGGGTTTTACTCAGTGAAAGTCTGACACGCCCTCCCGCTCCATCCAGATGTTTTTCCATTTGGAAAAAAAAAAGAAAAGAAAGACCTTCGTGCCTCAGGAAACACGTTATGCTGTTGGTTCCGTCTGTCATTCATGAATCTTTGACAATCGTTACGGGTCGTCAGAAACCTGAAAGCCTGACAACCAGTCCTATCAAGAGGTATCGTGTTACCCAGTTACTGGACGAGATCAGAATAGGCAGTTACTCCATGTAAAATACTAGTATTCAGCTGCATTTGGTTAGACTGAAAGCTGACCCTAACATTGTTGGACAAAAGGCTTAGGCAGATGATAATACAGCTAGTAACAGTAATTTCGATAACCCAATTTCCAAATCAACAATTTCATTTCGGTTTATTTCATCGGTTGCCAAAACTAAATCTGTCAGCCCTAACATGACACACGTGTCAAAAACAGATGACAATTGACACGAAGTTAGTAGTGTTGTTTGAATTAACGGGATCACGTCACTAGTGATGGCCACTGGTTGGATTTATTATCGATACATTTCGTAATCGATGACGTCCGGGCGTCAATATCTTGTCAACGGCTGCCGGTAATGGGTTCCGGCTTTGAATAATTTGTAAATATTACATTCTACTGGTTTTTACATGGTAAGCGGTTTGAATAGGAGTTTGACAGCTGATGTTGTGACTTGACTTTTTTTTGTTGTTATTGTTTTTTTTTTGTGTGATGTTTCTGTCGGTCGCCCTGGTAACATAACGATAAATGAAACTATGAACAAAGTTTGTTTGAGGGATATTACGTTATATTTTATTTATCTAAAGGAATGATTTCTAGAGAAAACATTTCCTTAATAAATACCACTCTGCTGTGCTGCATAAAAGTTTCATAAACACATAAATAATAAAGCTGTCAGGAACAATCTAGTATTTTCTTTTGTCTTGTGCCTAGCCTGTTTGACCTCGCTGGTCCAATGAATTTTATTTTGCATGTAAACAGACGGATAGCTAGTTTTCCTTGTAGTTTTTTTATTCTTTTCTCGTTCATATTTTAAGTCGTAATGCAATTTTCTGGCATCTTTTGTCTTTTACTACAAAGGTAAGTCTTTGTTATTTCTATGTTATATTAAACTAGCTTTAGCCAGCGGCTTAGGCCGCGTGGATGTCGGAAATTATCCCGCGGGAACATACTACCGGGATAAAAAGTAGCCTATGTCCTTTTTCAGTCTCTAAACTATCTGTGTACCAAATTTCATTTAAATCAGTTCAGTAGTTTTAGCAGGAAAGCGAGACAGACAGACAGAGTCACTTTTGCATTTATAATATTAGTATGGAAGTATGGAAGTATGGATTAGTGTGGATAATAAAAGCCATCCCATTTCTTTCGCTGAGTGTCGTAAGAGTCGACTACGGGACTTGCTAGAGAATGGGCAGCAGCTTTATCTATGCATTTTACTACCATCCGGATATGATAGGAAATTGGGGGAGGCCTATGTCCAGCTGTGGACGTTTCGGCTGAAATGATGACGATAATGAAAAAAAGCCATATTGTCAACAAAACATTTGCAACATAAGCACTGATTATTCATTTTACATTACAAAGTAAAAAAAATCTTGCTCATACGTTAAAATAAAAATACTAAATAAAACAGTGTCTTTATATTCGGTGTTTCACTTGTAAACGCATAATAATGATATGGAAATTAGTAAATTTATAGCTTTAAGGCTTATTCAGACCGGCGCGACGCGACAGCGCGACGCGATTCTTGTAGAACAATTTCCATGAAGTTCACATAAAAATTGTTCTACGAGTGTCGCGTCGCGTTGCCGCGTCGCGCCGGTTTGTAGGAGGCTTTAGTAGTCCTGTAGGTAAACCTTTGTTACAAACAAACATAGGACCAAAGTTCGCCATCATTTTATCCACAATACCCATTTATCGTAACGCGACTCTCATTTACACAGAAAGCAGCCAATATCCAGCAACAACATCGGAAACTAAGTCACCTAACCCACAGCTAATTAATCCTATCGACAATCGATAAGTCGATAGTGCACGTCACTATAATCCGTCACCCGTAGCCCGCACACGGATATCGGATTACAAATGCGGACCGACGAACAACACTAGATACTTTATGTTCCTTCTCTTTCGCACAAAGCATTCTTATTATAGGTGCGAGAGAGATGGCGGAAAGTAAGGATATCTCGAAAACTACAAAGTGTGAGATTCAGAGAATGCTTTCGGGAGTTAAAAGTTTGCGGGAATTGAGGTCGATGACTCTTTGTAATAAGGATATTTTTGGGTGTAGTTCAGATGTGTCTGATTTATTTTTTGATGAGGGGACGACAAAGTGATTTGGGTCAACTGATTGTGGAGGAATTGTGAAGCTTGATTAAATGCGATTACTCACTGGCTAATTACTGGTGAATCAAAAACATTTTATCTATACTTATCTATACTAACTAGTGATCGCGCCCATTGGTCGAAATTCAACCGTACTTCATTTGAATATAAATAAATTATTAAATGAAAAAAAAATATAATAGTAAATATATATTATAAAGTAATAATATAATAATAAATATATATATATTTTGTTTTGTATTGTATTTGTATATATTTTTTTAAATATAAAAAAATAATATGGTTATATTTGACATTCAGTAACACTATAGACAAATTGTTGACGCTGTACTACTGTGGAGAGGGTTCGCTGGCGGCGTGGTGATGGCCAGGACCAGGACGTAGGTATAATGAGTAAAGAATACTTCTTCAGGACTCTTCTTTATTTTCTTAATACTTCTTAACTGCTGGATATGGAATGAATTATCACATGTTTTTATAGAATTTTCCCTATTATTTTTAATTAATTAAGACAGTTCAAAATGTCATAATTATAACCATCCTGTACAATCTATGAGCAGCCTGTACAATCGTGAGGCATACAATCTCTACAGTTTGCACACGACACTAAGTTTTTTATGGGAAACTTACTAATGCCATACATGACACTCCCCATAAAACCACAAAAAATATTTCTTATAAATCTAAACTAAATTCCTATCGTCGCTAATACAAATAATATTAAAGACAAATGTTCTCGATATGATCATAGATTTTAAAAATGAAATAGGTTATATATCTATAAAATTAATTCATTACCTATGGTTATACTTGACATTCAGTAAGACTATAAACACAAAATATTAAAGACAGATCTCGATTGGACCACAGATTTGGACCATAAACAAAAGAATATCTATGCATGTGTATATTAAATACACGGTAAAGAATAGTAGTGTGTGTAACGTGTTATTTATTGAAAATAATATATTTTTACGCATAATTTATAAAAATATTAGCATTCGTCACTTCTTCTCTGTATAAACTATAAGTGTGCGAAATTTCATACTTCTCGGTCCGCCCAATTTTCGTAAAAAGGGATCCAAAGTTTTCGCTTCACGTATTAATATATAGATAATATTATAAAGCTGAAGAGTTTGTTTGTTTGTTTGATTGAAAGCGCTAATCTCAGGAACTCCTGGCCCGAATTGAAAAATTATTTTTGTGTTGGGTAGCCTATGTATCGAGGAAGGCTATATAACATCACGTTACAACCAAGAGGAGCGGAGCAGTAATGAAAAAATGTTGCAAAAACGGGGAAAATCGCACGGGTAGGCGATTCGACGCGACGGGAAGGGTCGGGGGAACAAGAAATTTAACGCGGTGGAAGTCGCGGGCAGAAGCTAGTAATATTATAAATGCGAAACTTACTCTGTTACGCTTTCACGACTAAACCACTGAACCGATTTTGATACGGGGTAAGTTTGAACCCCAAGAACGGACATTGGCTACTTTTTATCCCGCGAATATGTCTGCGTCCGCGATAACCGACATTTACGCGGACGAGGTCGCGGGCAAAAGTTCTCTCCATAAAATGAAGCGTAGGGGCTCGTTGCTAAAGGTGTCTTCACACAGCGGGCAGGGCGTGGCGGGACCTGACGGCGACGCGCCGCCTTTATACAGAACCGTCGCGCCACGCCGCGTCGCGCCGAGCGCTCTGTGTGAAGGCGTCCGTAATATCTAGTACATTACAACTACTGAGCGTCGCGTCGCCGTCACGTCACGCCGCGCCCCGCCCGCTGTGTGAAGACACCTTTAATAATAAAAGCTGCACGATTTTCAAGGTTAAGCAACGTCGAGGTCGGTCCGTGGATGGGTGACCATCCCTTATAATTCACGTTAAGCCGTTGTTCCCGGCTGTCATTTGTAAATCTTTAACAGTCGTTACGGGTATGTAATACTGGTATAGTCGTGGAATGATGGGCCGTCGCTCCATGTAAAATACTGGTATTCAGTTGCATCCGGTTAGACTGGAAACCGACCCCATTATAGTTAGGAAATGGCTAGGCAGTTGACATGATGACAATGAAGCGTATTCTCGAAAATTCGGCAGTCTTAATTGGATTTTTTAAATGATTAATTTGCTTTTGTCAGCGGCTTCGCCCGCTTGGTGGTTGAACATTATCTCACAGGAACGTACTACTGGTATGAAAATTTGTATTATATGTGTTAATTCAGGTTTATCTTTGTGCTAAATTTGTCTAAAATCTATTAAGCCGTTTTTGGGTAAATGAGTAACAAACATCCAAACATACTAACTTACACATTGGATATATTATTTAGATTATCCCATGGGAAAGTACTACTGTAATAGAAGGTATCCTATGTGGTAATCAGGGTTATGAACTATCTGTGTGCCACATCTCATCAGAATCCGTTCAGCTGATTTAGCGTGATTTAGTAGCAAATATCTAAACATCACCGTCCGGTACCGTGTGGTGCCGGACGTAAAGAATAACATCACCCCATTTCTTCCCGTGGGTGTCGTAAAAGGCGACTAAGGGACTTACTAGAGAATGGGCAGCAGCGTTCTCTATGCATTTTTTTACCACCATACTGCGATCGCCAACCCGCCTGCCAAGCGTGGCGATTATGGCAAAGCCCCCCAAATTGGGGGAGGCCTAAGTCCAACAGTGGACGTCTTACGGCTGAAACGACGACGACGATCTAAACATCCAATCTTTCTCATTCATAGTATTCTAGCTTTGCAAGCGGCCGCATATTATACTCGTACGTTATAAATCTTCCTCTTGAATCACTCTCTATTGATGAAAACCGCATTAAAATGGGATGCGAAGTTTAAAACACCTAAGCGTACAGATGCGGGAAGAGACTTTGCTTTATACTTAACTGAAGTCTGAAAACTAAAGTAGGATTATATTTCAAACTAGACACTTTGCCAATACCAAATTCATACCAGGGATAGATGAATAGACTAGACACGTTCCTTATTCCAGAATCCATTTGATTATATCTCTTAACATCAGTCTTTGAATAAACTTTCCAGACCTGTATTTGAAATGCGTGACTGTACCATTTTCCAATTTTCATAGAAATGAAATTAGAGGCCTAGACTACTAGATAATTTTAGTTTGAAAAGGTCTGCCAAAATATAGTTATTTTATAAATATAAGAATAAGTTGAAGACTTTATTTAATACAAGTTTTGCCCGCGACAACATTCGCGTAAATGTCGGTAATCTTTTCGGTTTTCAATGTAGGTCTAAACTTACCCTGTACCAAATTTTATCAAAACCGTGAAAGCGTAACAAACAGACTAAGTTACTTCAAATTTATAATATGACTAGCTTTTGCCCGCGACTTCCTCCGCGTAAATGACGGTTATCGTGGACGCAAACAAAGTCACGGAATAAAAAGTAGCCTATGTCCGTCCTCTCTTGGGGTAAAAACTTACCCCGTACCAAATTTCATCAAAATGGGTTCAGAGGTTTAGTAGTGAAAGCGTGACAAACAGACAGAGTTACTTTCGCATTTATAATGTTAGAATAGATTAATATAGAAGTATAGATTTGTTTGAACGCGTTGCCTTAGCTTGGGTGTATGTTGTTAGTACCACACAGAGGAAAACAATGGAATCCTCCAGTATTTCTCTTAGTCGTCTTTTACAACACCGACGGGATGAGATGGGTTGGTTCTATTCTACTATCCGGAGACAAAAATTTAAAACAGTATGCTTATATGGTTTCGTAATGTTGAGAGGATGAATGAAGGGAGGAAAAAGGTTTGAGTTTATGTATGTATGTTGAACGCGTTGATCTCTGGAACCACCAGTCAGATTAAAAAAAAAACACTCCACATGTTATATCCCAATTCTTGAAGAAGGCTACATCACGGCAAGACCCTTAGGAATCGAGCAGCGTACGAGACGCTGCAACTAGTACTTTACCTGGGAAAAATTAGCGCAACAAACTAAAAGATAAAAATTAAAACTTCTCATTCATGATTGCCACACCGTAATCAAGTAAAAGGGGAGTCAAAAGCAAATAAAAAACCCTCCCTTCATCCCTCGCGCTGACAGCAGTAATTAATTGACAAGAATTGGACCCGTTCGTCCCCAACTTGATAAGAAATCAATCCTATAGGGAGTATTATTGAACGTTACTGGTTTCTTTGTTTCGTTTCTATGGTTTCAATTACAATGGGAATCTTTGTAAGTGATGGTTTGTTATGGTGTTTGTGTTCTGATGGATGGTGGAGTAAAACTGAGGTTTACTAAGATTGCGATGGCCAGGGCTTAGCTTAGCTTAGCGATTTACCGGTGACTGATGGTGATGATGACTTATATATGTATTTGGGATCTCCAATAAAGGATACACATATACAATGTAACTAACAATATTAAACAACGTTATTTTTGCTTGCACTTTTGCTATTAACTTAAAAACTTAATAAATAAAAAACTATTGTAAAAAACATTCCTGTTTACGATACTGGATAAGGAAAAAGTTACTTATTAAAAAAAAATTCGTGTTAACACAATACAAATAGGGAAATAAATGATGAATCACGAAAATTTATTATGAAATTACAGGAAAAAAATAAGATAAGATTGAGCGAAAGGTAAGATTGAGCATTCATAATACAAAGATTTGAACAGGATACAAATGAAAATAGAGAAAAATAAATGATTAAATTTGAGGAATTTATGACATTAGGTTGGTGTTTTCCTAGAGAGTGTTTCTTGAACATCGGAATTTTAAGCCCCCGTGTCATAATTTTAATTTTTACCGTTACTACGGCCCTAATATGGCAACCGGTCTTCTCAGAAACAGTAGCATTAGGGCCAGTTGTTTGAGTACTCATTGAAATCTGACAACTAGGTTGTAAGGTGGAAGGGATATGAACACACCATGGATTCACTATATGATTCTGAACATCCTGCACTGAAATGTTTCGTTGGTCATTTAAAAAGGTCATATGTTTCATAGAAAAATGCAATACCTACGCTAGGGGTCTAGGATCATGAGCTGAATTAATAATTTCAGTTTGCGTGTCGATGACTCTGCCACTCAGTATCTATATCTGCGTTGTTTTGACAAAACAAAACCTGGAGGAATTGCGGCCATTCGTGGTCGTCAGGGTGACGGGGTTCCTCGTGGAGGCGATCGGCGGCGGCGACCTCTCGCGTCCGGCCCTGGTGCGAGCCATGGTACGGAGCGAGAGGGAGTGGGAAGCCGTCACCTCCTTCTGCGAAGCAGTAATGCTCGCGAAGGAGGAGGCGGGGCGCGTGAGGGAGTGGCAGTCTCTGCGCCCTCACGTCCCTAGCCGCCGCAGGAGGAGACGCCCCGGGCGTCGGGAGTCGATTGCGGACTCCCGGCCACCGTAGGCGCGAGCTTGCGGGTGGCGAGCAATGGGTAGCTCGCCGCCCGGTAAGGACCAAGCTCGGGTCGACGGCGCGCAGTGTTCCACGCGCGCCTCAAAGAGATGTCAGCAGCAGCGTAGGGGTCTAATAGGACCGATGCCTGCCGGGGTCGCGTGATTGTTCGAAAGAGATACCGTGACCCTGGCACATGGGCAACTGATGGAACACGGGTGGGTTTTAGTCAGTAAAAGTCTGACACGCCCTCCCGCTCCGCCCAGAGCGGGAGAAGTCATTTGATGATTTCCCATCCTGAAAAAAAAAAAAAAAAAAAAAAAAAGGGTGACGGGGTCCGCAAGTATTTATGCGGGTCAACACCTAGCTGGGGGAGCGTGACGAAATGCGCAAGCACTCCAGCACCCTGGCTCAAGGTAGCTACAGAACACCGTGTGGTTTTAGTCAGTAGGAGTCTGACAGACCCCTCCACTCACCCCGGTGCGGAGAACATCCATGAGGATTTCCGCTAGTGTTGCAAAGGACTCGAGTCTTCGAGTCTTAATTTTAAAGACTTGACTCAATTATGCAAGACTCAGTGTGCTCAAGCGGCTCGGAGTCTAGAGTCAAGGCGAGCCCGAGTCATTCTGGAGTCTAAAAAAGGGACTCGGAGTTTTAAAAAGGACTCGAGTCTTAAAAACGACTCGAGTCTTGTAGCTCATCACTCGAAAAAACTCGAATAACTCGTCAAATTTTTTTGTACGCAAAGTTACATCATACCACTAATTTGAATTTATTGCCTTCTTTCAAGTCTTTTCGAATGATGAGGTACAAGTTTCATCTTCATGCTCCGAGTTTTTCTTTAAGACTCGGGTTCATTTTAAGACTCGAGTCTTTTTTAAGACACGAGCCCTTTTTAAGACTCGAGTCCTTTTTAAGACTCGAGTGCTTATCTGTAGACTCCGAGCCTTTTGAGCACACTGAGTCTTGCATAATTGAGTCGAGTCTTTAAAATTAGGACTCGAGGACTCGAGTCCTTTGCAACTCTAATTTCCGCACGATAACAAAAGGACTCTTCATTACAGCTGTAAAAAAACTGTATTATGAGTAAATATCCTGTCATTTGACAATCGGATTACTTAAAATGAATTTCTGTTTTGTTTCCGCTACATAATTTCCACATTATTCTAAGAATATCTAAAACCGCTGACAACAAAGTCATTAGTTAATTCCACGTACTTTTCAAACATTAATGAACGCTTGAAATTACTGGAATTTACCATCAATTCTACTAAGCTTTGTTTTGTGTGGTTTCCTGTGTTCCTTAAATAGAACACCTTCAACATCACCTGCCTAACCTTTTTCCAGTTATGTAGAGTTAAATACCAGTATTTTACATGGACTGACTGCCTATCTAACATCCACAGCGCAGTTACTGGGCAATACGGTACGTACGTTCGGGTGGTGCCGGACGAAGAATCCATACTTACTATACTTACTAATATACCTACTAATTACTAATATTACTAATTTACTAATATGACTAATTACTAATATACTAATTACTAATATTACTAATTTACTAATATACTAATAAACTAATTATACTAATATACTGATATATACTAATATACTAATTACTAATATTACTAATCCACATCCACATCCACATCCACATCCACACTTCCACATCCACATCCACACTTCCACACTAATATATAAATGCAAAAGTAACTCTGTCTGTCGGTCTGTCTGTCTATCTGTCTGTCTGTCTGTCTGTCTGTCTGTCTCGCTTTCCTGCTAAAACTACCGAACCGATTTAAATGAAATTTGATACACAGATAGTTTAGAGCCTGAGAAAGGACATAGGACATAGGCTACTTTTTTCCCGGTAGTATGTTCCCGCGGGATAATTTCCGACCTCCACGTGGGTGAAGCCGCTGGCAAAACCTAGTAGTAATATAAATCATCCCATTTCTTCCCGTGGGTGTCGTAGAAGGCGACTAAGAGTCTTGCTAGAGAATGGGCAGCAGCGTTATCTATGCATTTTACCACCGTACTGCGATCGCCAACCCGCCTGCCATGCGTGGCTATTATGGCAAAACCCCCAATTGGGGGAGGCCTATGTCGAGCAGTGCTGCCGTGATATATCTATAATGCCGTTATCTACCAAAACTGTTGTTTTGAATAACATACAAAAACCGCGTTAAAAATTTAAACCGATGTCACTTTTCAATGACATCTATTTTTATTTCCAATACTATTCAAGGTATTGAAAATTCGGAAACACAGATCGATAGATTTTTTTTTCTCATTATTATTAAATTTTTCGCATTAAAAGTTAAAAATCGACCAATCAAGCAGAGTGGAGGTCTTACGGCTGAAGTGATGATTCCTGGCCTTTTGGTAACACTAAACAATGGTTTGTCAAAGATCCACTAGTGACAGCCGGGACCAGCGGCTTAACGTGCTTTCCGAGACATGGAGGGGCTTGGTATGTAAAGATGGTCACCCATCCACGAACCAACCGCGGCAAGCGTAGCTTAACCTGACACGTGGGACACGTGGGACTTCGGGAACTATACAAAAGAGCTTTTTTCTTGCAATACAAGAGAAAAAACTTCCGGGACCATACTCCAATTATTTATTTAATATAATAAGGAAAACTTTTTCTATTTATCTAAACAGTCTGAATTTATTATCACGGCAAAAAGTATCAAGATTATTATATTTTTGTGTACGATGTAAACAATTTAGAGATTTGTCTATCCGCCATTTTGTCCGAAAGTTCTTAACATTGGCCTTGGGAACGGTGAGTACTTTTTTAGGGTCCAAAGGAAATTTGCTAAATTCATTTAATCTTGTTCGTTGACACTATTTTGCTTATCTTATTTGTTTTGATAACTTATCAGGTTTTGTGTTATTAATTATTTTCGGAGAACTAGACTGAATATTAAGTAGAGGTGTTTAAAATAAAGTTTTTAAAAATTACGTTTTTCATTTGCGACTTAGTCCTGCCACAAATAGGTACTACCACTAACATAATCGTGTGCGTAATGCTAAGGTTTTCTAGAAAAGTGGTGGCTGCCAGATAACGGCTGCAGTGATGTCTGTCAAAAAATTAAACCAGCGGGGTTTGGCCGCACATTGTCAAAAAAACGCTCTCTGGAAAACTTACCAACATACCTTCATAAATTACGTTTAAGTGGCGTCATTTCTTCCCGTGGGTGTCGTAAGAGACGACTAAGGGACTTACTAGAGAATGGGCAGCAGCGTTCTCTATGCATTTTAACACCATACTGCGATCGCCAACCCGCCTGCCTGAGTATGGCAACCCCATCTCCTCCCCCCTTTGTGGGAGGCCTATGTCCAGGCGTGGACGTCTTACGGCTGAAATTATGATGATGATATATGAAATGTCAAAGTTACGTAGGGTGTCAATTTTTAAAGCCATTCTTTCCTCTTTTTCTGATTGTTCCTGTTCATTTCCTCATTACGAAAGATCATGACTCCCTTCACTGTGTTCTTTCAACCCGACAGACAATGCCAGAATTCCGATACCGAAAAATAACATCAGCCCAAAATTATTAAATTAAATATTTGATGAAAAGAACGAAAAGGCTTTCCTTTTCTTTTAAACAAATTGAATTATTTCCAAAAACAAAAAGATTACTCACCTTACTTATTGAAATGAAAACAAGAAATTCTAATACAATTTATTGAAACAGAAAAAAATTGGTACGGAACCTTTGTTGAGCGTCAAATTTTCATTTATCTGTTATTTCCATTGAACGAACAACTGATGAAAGTTTCCGTTGTATTTCCTTCACGCAACATTGGTTTCGTTTTGAAAAATAACTTTGTTATTGCGAACTATTACATTATCTGAGTAATATTATAAATGTGAAAGTTTCTATTTTTGCATTAATAATTAATCAGCCTATAATGTTCCCACTGCTGGGACACAGGCCTCTTCTATAAGAGCGGGAGTGGGCTATGATCTACCATGCGGGGTCAGTGCGTCTTCGAATTTTCAGTGTTAGGGCATACCGGTTTCCTCACGATGTTTTCCTTCATCGTTTTGAGGGCAGTGGTGATAAAAAAAAAAACTCTAAGTAAAGCGCCTGCCTGGGTTCGAACCTGTAACCTACAACTTATAAGTCAGGGCTGGATGATTGTCACCAACTCACACAAAGACAGATGAACAGAGTTTATTTATTAATTTTTTTGGATGGCATATCAATAAATGAATTCTCCCGTTCTGGGCGGAGCGGGAGAGCGTGTCAGACTTTTACTGACTAAAACCCACCCGTGTTCCTTCAGTTACCCACATGCCAGGGCCACGATATCTCGAGATGAACAGACTTGGATAAAATTTTGCACACTGATTATAACCTAGATTAACACAATTCTCACAGAATGGAGACTAAAGGCTTCTTCAGATAGACGCGATGCGACAGTGTGACGTGGCTATGCTCTATGAAAACTTTATAGAAATTGATCCACTAAAATTGCGTCACGCCTCTGTGGGATTCTTTATGAAACTGGGGAGCGCTGCTAATTCAAATTATTTTAATATTTAGGACCCGTTCATTCTTCACTCAGGTGTAGTCTACGGATTTGGTGACATGTCAAAATTTGGAGATTTATTTATTTATACGTACCTATATACTTTATTGTACATCAGAAAATACAGAGTTGTCAGATAGGAAACGCCGACCTCATCTAATTTTAAAAGTATGATTGCCGTGTAAAAGTGTTTGTACAAACCTACCTTGCCGAAATAAAAGCATTTATCTAATACAAAAAAAAAATAAAAAACATTTAACATTAGAACACATACAATAGGCGGCATCATCCCTTTCTGCAATATTTTCCTTTAGATTTCTGTGCTATATTTTAGTAGCAAATGTTGAGTATAATGTGAAGTGAATATCTACTTTCTAACTTTGCTATTTATTACCAAAACCAACAATAGTATAACCTAGTGTAGCATGTGCCGAACTTGAATGGTAAAATCCCGACAAAATTCTTATTTTATATCGAACCTTAAATTTTGTAAATCAGAAGATTTACTATAGTAATGCAAAAATTTGCCCGTATCCTTTTAAAGTAACATTATTGAAGATCCTCGCCAGAAATCACACGGAATTAGGGTTGCCAGGCGTCCGGATAAAGCCGGACACAGTCAGGCTTTTTGGTTGTGTGTCCGGCCAAATTAGACGGTGCCCGGCCTGTCCGGTTTTTGTTAGGCTTTTCAAATTTGATCATTTTGCCTTGGTTTCAGCTCCACCCACCGCACCTTGTATCGCTAGCGCAAGCGAGTGAACTAGCACTGTTCCCGCCTTATTACTTCTGAATTTAAAAAGAAAATTAGCTTTTAAAGCATGTGTCTGCCAATCAGAAATATTAATTCGTTTATGTTACTTATTTATTTTAAGGTTAATTCATTAGTGTTTTGTTTAATTTTGTTTTAAGATTAAATAATTAAAGATGTCAGACCTTTTTACCCAAATGTCCGGCTAAACTGACGGGTCTGTCCGGCTTTTCGGTTTTAAGATCTGGCAACCCTACACGGAATAAGTCTGCGAAAAAATCCAATTTTGACAGTTGGGTCACCGCAGCGGGTAAGCTCCTAAATAGGTTTAGCTCCGTGGATACCAGGCCACAGGGAAGGAACAAATATTTGTCTGGATCCCAGGTAATTGTTCAGAGTCTGGGGAGCTTAGCAGTAGCTATGTAGACTCGTGCTGGGTACGCTAGCTTATTCCTTTTATTAACAGGTAAGGTATCTTACTATTTTTACATCGTTCTCACATTGGTAATTTTAACATAAATGATGTTACCATCATTTTGTAACAAAATTTTCGATTGAAAATAGTGTCTGTTAGCGCGGGGAGCAAATAAAAGAGTGGACTGTATTATAGGGGCAATGGTTTAATGCCGTTTTGTACAATATATAATAACTTTCCCGGACAAACAGTACAATGAGGTTAGAGAGGAGGATCGTCCGTCGCGGTGGAGTCCGTAGAAGCGTGTGGCCACTGGGCCGAGCCGTATCGCCGCGCCGCCGCGCTGCGCCTCAGCGTGCCGGTGATGACGCGATGAACATGTCGCCTGCGCGTGCGGACCGCGCGCTAGGTATGGTGTTGGGTTAAATTCCCAACAGTGCCCATGGACTTTCTTGCCCGTTTACTTTGGAATAGGCAACTGCCTTCATTTTTCTGACTCACCACCACTTGACAATTAAAATGTACCTGTATTTGGTTTATTTGAAGTTAAGTTAGAGTATGAGTTTGAGACTACTGTATACTCTGCATTTTATTAATTTTTTGGATATGGTGGGATGAATTGAATTCTTCCAAAAAGAACTGCTTCTCAGTGAAAAGAGATTAGTAAAGCTTTTGCGCTGCAGTAGGACAATGCAAACTTTTTATCATTTCAGCCATAAGACTTCCACTTCTGGACATAGGCCTCCCCCAAAAGCAGGTGTTTGTCATAATCATCACGCTTGGCAGGCGGGTTGGCGATTGCAGCCGCCGTATGACCTGCAAACACACAAACGGGTTCTCAGGCTTTCGGGGTTCTGAGGACCGAAAACGTCTGTTAAGGATCCATGAATTATAGCTGGTCGTAATCCGAGGCACAGAGGGATCTCAATATGCAAAGTTTGGTCACCCATCCACGAGCTGACCCCGGCAAGCGTAGCTTAACCTACGATAGACCCCTGCAGCTGTTATTGCTAAGTATTAAATTATTAAAAACTGTCTCGTTCACTTTATTTTAATTGATATAATTCCGTTGGCGTCAAAAAATAACAAAAAGGGCAAGCGGCCATTGTATTAAAAATCTACATACCCAAGTATACCCAAGCTAAGCATATTTCATAATACGACCCGCCCTCGTAAAAGTAAATAAACCATATATCAAACAATACACATTTGTATACAAAACAATCATTTTGCATGAGTTGCCTTTTTCTGTTTATCTTCTACATATAAAAATGTAGGTCTATTTAGCTTTATTCGCTTATAAAACGAGAATATTCTGTGGATTAATATTACTGGGAATGACAAAATATGCGTATGATTTTTAGGGTTCAGAAGCGACCTTGAGGCTGGATTTGTGCCCAGTTTATGGTAATAAACTCACCCCTGGTTCCTGGGACTTAATATTCGTACTTGCGAAATTTGGATACCCTACAGGTACCTTTTTCAAACTCAAAGAATTCCATTTACAAGAAGAGGTGGCCGGCCCAAAACGCGGTTGTGAGACGACCGGGGCGCGTACAGCAATGGTTGGATCGATGTGGTCCTGGAAAAGGAAGCTGGAGGGATTTGGGGAGGTTTTTCTCAGCAGTGGGACAGTATAGGTTAATAAAAAAATAAATAAAAAATATTACAGGCTCTTCTGAATTGTCAAAAAGTCTATCAGTTAGTCGGAAAGATAAAGCTAGTTGCCTATTCCAAAACGTATATCTCTATGGAAAAGAACGAGCAAGAAACTCCAAGGAATCTCTTTTAAATCAAGATATTACAAAATCCTGAGTACAATATTTTTGGTGCTTCTATATTTGAGAGCAATGTAAAGAATTGAAGAACCAGTTCTAAGTATAAATTAGAAATAAGCCCTGTATATAGAAATAGTCCCTGCCAGGGTCGCGAGATTGTTGAAACGAGATACCGTGGCGCTGGCATATGGGTAACTGAAGGAACACGGGTGGGTTTTAGTCAGTAAAAGTTTGACACGCCCTCCCGCTCCGCCAAGAGCGGGAGAAGTCATTTGATGATATTCTATCCAAAAAAAGCCCTGTAAGTTAGGAGATGAGCAGTGTCAACAGACGTCGCCCGGTCACGAACTTTGTCTTACCTTTCGAGCAATCTTCATCATCATCATCATCATTTCAACAGAAAGGCGTCCACTCCATTACATAGGCCTCCCCAATTTGGGGCTTAGCTATAATCCTCACGCTTAGCAGGCGGGTTGGCGATCGCAGTATGGTAAAATGCATAGAAAACACTGCTGCCCATTCTCTAGTAAGTCCCTTAGTCGCCTCTTACGACACCCGCGGGAAGAAATGGAATGGTGATATTCTATACGTCCGGCACCACACGAAACCTTTGAGGAAAACAGTGGTGCAATGTGTTTTAGGGTTCTGTTCAAAGGAACCCTTATCCGAAAGGGATTTAGCAACCGCCATTTTATGCAACACGCAAAACAAAAGGCCTTTTTCTTAAAGTTCTTGAATCAACTGGATTAATGGGACCAGTGGTGGTACAAGTTAAAGGTCGTTTGTTAGAACCCAGGCAGGCGGTTTACTTTGTGTTTAATTCATCAACACTGCTCTCGAACCGGTGACGGAAAACATCGTCGGGAAACCGACGGGTTCCCTCTATCTGGCAGAAACTTGATGCTCCGAATTTTATTTGGCATAACACACTTGGCATAATCTTCTTTAAACGAATATTTGTAAGGCATAAAAAATGTTTAGCATAATCATTGTTTGGCCGAATGTTTATATGTCCGACTTTACGCTGGCATACTTTTAAGATGGCAGAATTTTATTAAGCATACTTACCATTGGCAGACTTAAAATTCCGCAGAATTTCGTTTAGCATAACATTTATGTAGAGCGACCATTAGTTGGCACAATTTAACTTGGCATACTATGAAGATGGCAGAATTTCATCTTTTCATCTATACTTTATATATATATATATTATATATTATATATATATATTTATATATTATATTATAAAGCTGAAGAGTTTGTTTGTTTGTTTGTTTGATTGAACGCGCTAATCTCAGGAACTACAGGTCCGAATTGAAAAATTCTTTTTTTGTTAGGTAGCCTATTTATCGAGGGAGGCTATAGGCTATATAACATCACGCTACAACTAAGAGGAGCGGAGCAGTAATGAAAAATGTTGCAAAAACGGGGAAAATTTATTCCTTTTGAGAGTTTACGTTGCGTGCAACGCAAAAATCATGTATGACGGAATTGTTCCTTTTAAAAAGTTCAAAAAAAAGTCCGTGAGAGCATATGTCTATCTTTTAAGGTTGACTCACTATAACTCAAAAGGAGCGAGCAGCAACGAAAAGTGGACGAAAACTAGCAGGCAAATCGATGCGACGGGAAGGGTCAGGGGACAAAAATTTGACGCGGATGAAGTCGTGGGCAGAAGCTAGTTTAGAATAATTTTGTTAGGCATAGTGTAATCCCTATAAAACTGAATTTTACTTTAATTTAAATTAAAATAGTGTCTCAAAAAGTCAATAAACATATGTTGTGCTACAAAAGTTATTGACAGAAACGAATCGCTGCAGAACCGACTCCACGTAGTCTTGTCTGCCCTACCCCTAGAGTGTAATTTAAGACCGCGTAGGCGCGAAGGGGCGAGGCGGCTCGCGAGCTGAGGAGCGATTAGCTCGCGTGGGACCGCCGGAGCCACGCAGTGCCGGAGCCGTGACAGAAAGCATGCATGCTGCATGTTGCATGCTCGCCAGCATGCTGTGAGCTTGCTTGCATGCTACATGCTTGCTTGCATGCTGCATGCTTGCTTGCATGCTGCATGCTTGCTCACATGTTGCATGCTTGCTTGCATGCTGCATGCTTGCTTGCATGCTGCATGCTTACTTGCATGCTCATGCATGGTGTATGCTTGTTTGCATATCTGCATGCAGCGTGATTCTTCTGTAATGTAATAGATGAGCGTTTCAATTATTATGGATATGAAATGTATGCCAAAAGATGATTCTAACTGTAAAGTTTCTGAGATATGATAGTTCTGCCTTTTAAGGACTACCGATATGAAATTATGCCAAGAGACGATTCTGACTGCGAACTTTCTGCGATATGATTTTCTCCTTTTTCATTATTATGGATATAGAATTTATGCCTAAAGATGATTCTGACTTATAAAATTATGCGTTGTGAATGTATGATAAATGAGTGTATGCCAAACGATTGTCTGCGAAATGAAGTTTATGCTATCCGCTGTTATGCCATTATAATATTATGACGAAAAAAATTCTGCCATAAAGGGTGGACCCGAAACCGACATGTCCTAGAACCAAAAATTCCAAGCCATGTGACATAAACCAAACCGCACTGGGCCAGTAGTGTAGGCCTGAGTCCCAGCAGTGGGAACATAATTAGCTATTGGACCATAACCAACAAATAGTTCCCTTTATTACCTCTTGTTGACACAGTTGTATTGCACGTTTCTATGAAAAAGCATGACTTATCTTACTAGACAATGTGCAGCATCGTTCTCTATGCATTTTACCACCATACTGCGATCGCCAACCCGATGATGATGATGATGAAAAAGCATATATTTGTTTTGATAACCGACGAAAAATGTAAAGGCAGGGGCTCACAATCATGTACTGAATAAATGGTAATGGTTTGCGCTTCGTTAGACCAACCGCGGCAAGCATAGAGCTTAACCTGACCTGATGCGACCTGTGCAGCTGTTGTTACTTAAATTAACCTAAAACAACACAAAAATACGTTTGTATTTACCTATTTGCGACAAAAAAAACAGCAAAAAGACCTTCCGTTCCAAGCTACTACTGTCATATGTAACTTTTTATTCTAAAATGTCGGCATTTCCTGGCTAAGTGGCTTCCGCTCCTAATCCTGTGAAGTACTCTCGTATAAAGTGGCTCTCCACTTCCCAACCGTCTTTAAAGTCACGAAATACAATTTCTTTCAGGTTTTCTTGCGATTTTGAAACAAGGTTCGTAAAAAATTTCAGAAACATTTTTAAGGAAAGTTGTAATTACGTAATTAAATGGATACATCGTCTATCCAAGGACCTTGTTATTTCTATAAGAACGAATATTAATTTTGTTATAGTACTAGCGTTTGCCAGCGGCTTTGCCCACGTGGATGTCGGAAATTATCCAATGGGAAAGTAGTACCGGGATAAAAAGTATCCTATGTGTTAATCCAGGATATAAGCTATTTACGTGTATACAAGTGGGTTTAGTAGGATAGTAGGATTTATAATATTAGTAGGATTAATTAAGACGATATCAGATTGTCTACTTATATTACCATTGAAATAGTCGTCAAAATCTTAGAAAATAGTAAAGCAAGCTGAACTTTACGTGTGGATGTTAAAGTTTCTTATAGAAAAACCCGTACTTGGTTTACATGCTTGGAAATTAAACCGCGAACGCTGTGTATTTTGTCCTTTCTTTAACTTTTACATAGGCGTTGATTTGATGCCCTTCTATAAATCAAACTATACACAAAAAAAACGAGCTATAAAAAAAAAACTAAACTCAAGAACGTCTTAACGTAACTTCTATCCCCCAAGTGGCTACTCCATCAAAAAACCAAGTCCCCCAAAGTTCACTCTATGACAGGAATACCAAAAATATATATGACCGGTCCTTACCAACCATTCATGGCGAGTGTCTTTCCATGTACAGAGGTCTAAATTGTAAAAAATGTTTGCGACCCCTAATATATCTTTATCACGGTGACTTGTACATACTTAAGGGAGTAATCTTATTTGAGGGTTGGTTACGGCTATGGCGTATTGTGGCTAAAGCAGAATTTTCTGAGGAGGAACTTTTTCGTGTTGATGGCAAAATTGAAATATTATACAGGATGGCGGGGTCAACGAAACGATTTCTTTCACAAGGTTTGAGAAATAATTCGGATTCGACGTGACAATTTTTATTTATGTACACACATATATAAACAGATAAGAATAATAGATCAGAGAAATAAGTACACATGTGCTGCTTATTTCTAAAGAAAACTCTTCCAGCGTACCTGCGATAGGAAAGAAGATAGAATATGTAGGATAGAAATCTTTCGTCCATTATTAAAACAAACGAGGAACTACCTTTTGGCTTTTTTTTCTGTATGGATAGCCCAAATCCTGATAAATGTTTTAAGCTATTTAATAACACGTTGCGTCCTTTACGGACCGAGCAAAAAGTAACAAGTCTAAAAGAACGCTAAGCGAAAACAGAGTAATAGTACGTTCAGGCGATGGGTCGCGACAGGGTAGGGACAGGGTCGAAATTACACGCGGACGAAGCATGGTAGAAACTAGTTGTGTTTAAAATTGTATGCGTTTGGATAGATTGCTGGCTATGTCAGGGCTGCGCGTAGTGGTTATTTTGGCCCCATGGCAGATGTGGCTAGTCCAGTCCAATTTCAGCTTAGTGGCAGGCCCTGTAGAAGATATCGTGACGAGCTAGAGGCAAAGCAAACGACCAGTGACTGACTGGCCTGTTAGTCTAGTGGTTAGTGACCCTGACTGCTAAGACTGAAGTCGTGGGTTCGATTCCCACCCAGGACAAATGTTTGTGTGATGAGCACAATCATTTGTTCTGTGTCTGGGTGTAATTTATCTATAATATGTATGTATTTAGAAATATATAAGTATATTTATCAGTTGTCTGGTTGCCATAGTACAGGCTCTGACTAGTTTTGGATCAGATAATGGTGTGTTAAATGTCCTAATATATATATTTTTATATTTTAGTGATCCTTTTTAGCTCTGGATCGAAAGAGCTGCAAGTCATTGAGAGAGGCCTTTGCCCAGCAGTGGGATGATGCAGACTTATGTAGGTTGCAATATCGCTGTGAGAAAGCAATTTCTGTGAGCACACCGCAAGCAAGAAGTTTTAACCACAGAACAGAGGTTTATGTAACTAACTGTGATATTTCTTAGGGGGAATTCTAACAAACTTTTATACCTAGTACCTATTAGTTTCACCCTTTTTTTGTGGGTGGGATATCATCAAATGCCCTCCAGCTCTGGGTGGAGCGGAAGGGCGTGTCAGACTTTTACTGACTAAAACCCACCGGTGTTCCTTCAGTTGCCCATATGCCAGGGCCACGGTACCTCTCGAACGAAACTCGCGACTGTGGCAGGAGACAATACAAACTTAGTTTTACCCTGCAAATAAATTATTATTTAAGACTCGGCAGACTTGCGCGTCTTCATATAAATTGTTCTAAAAACTCGTGTCGCACCGTCGCATCGCGCCTGTCTGCGGTAGTCTAAATCTTAAATTTAATTCTAATGAAACTAAACAACCTCAACTGAAATTGGTAGCCCTGAGTTTGCACACAGCCTCAGTACAAAACTTTAGTTAACTTTTAAAATTATTTCACTCAAAAGATTGAATTATTCTAAGTAAGATAGTCAGAGGTTAATTAATTCCATCGTGGCTGTCAAAACAAGGGAAATTATCTTTCAAAAGCGCAGTACGTTAATGTCTAATAGTTTCTACTCATCATTTCAGCCCCCAGTTTCAGCCCCCGGAGGGTTTGTCATAATCGCCACGCTTGGCAGGCGGGCTGGCTATCGCAGTATGATGGTAAAATGCATAGAGAACGCTGCTGTCTATATAAGGTGTATCTATTCATACACGAAATATTTTAAGAGGTACACTTGTAGGTGGTAAAGAAGCTACAGCACCGAAAGAAATAAATTTTTAATGTAATTTTTTCAAAATTTAATATTTATAAATTATTTGACGCACATAAGAAATACTGGCTCCTTCTCATTTTTTACGGCCGAGACACCGTGGCCATGCTCGTGCCGTCCGGTCGCCGCCCTCGCAGCATCAGGCGGGCCATTCATAGAATTTGGAGTAAAGGTTTTATGCAAAACGTCTCAAGCAGTTTTCAAATTATAATAATTACGAAAATTCAAAAACGTTAGATAAAAAGTTTTTGCTTCTATAGCTTCTTTACCACCGGTACGTACTACTACTTACCGGTATACGTTTTAAAATATTTCGAGTATGAATAGATACACCTTATATATACAAATAAATAAAATTAAAGTGTATGTCTGTAATTTCAAATGAACAACTTTTCACTAAATGTATATGATACTTACATCAGAAATCAATTCTTAAAATTTTTGTCTGTCCGTCTGTTTGTTCCGGCTAAGTTCTGAAACAGCTGGACTGATTTTGACGGGGCTTGGACTAGCAGATAGCTGGATGTTATAAGTTGTAACATAGGCTTTTTTAACCGACTTCAAAAAAAGGAGGAGGTTTCTCAATTCGACCGTATATAATTTTTTTTTTATGTGTGTTCACCGATAACTTCGTCGTATATGGACCGATTTTGATGATTCTTTTTTTGTTGGAAAGGAGATATTCCAAGGGTGGTCCCATGATAAGGACACCAGGATCTGATGATGGCATCCCAGAGAAGTCGAAGGGAACCTTCGAAAATCGTAGTGGCGTCTAGTGCGTTTTTTATTTCTTTCATTAATTTAAATCTAAATCAAATAGTATTTAAATTTAAATCAAATAGTATTTCATATTATTATTGATATACAAAAATATTGAGGCTTCTCATTGGTCTAGATGCTTTAGGTTCTGGGCAAAAGGCAAATCTATACTTTAATATTATTATAAATGCGAAAGTAACTCTGTGGGTCTGTTACGCTTTCACGACTAAACCACTGAATCGGTTGTGATGAAATTTGGTACGGAGTAAGTTTAAACCCCAAGAAAGGACATAGTTTACTTTTATTCTGCGACTTCGTCCGCTTTCGTGATAACCGACATTTTCGCGGACAAGTCGCTGGCAAAAGCTTTCTTCTTCTTCGTAACACTCTCGTCAGAGCGGTCGTGATCCTCATGAAATTTCTTGTCTAGGGGCTGATGTGATTCGCCTCACGATTTCTCGCCATCCAATACCATTTTTGGAATTGCGGGTGCATTTATACAATGGAACGCCCACTGCGGATTTTATTTGGTCAGTCCATCTCATGGCTGACCGTCCACGTGGTTTAGTGCCCTCCACGACAAGGCGTTCTAAAGAGTCACTGTCACGCCTCGTGACGTCATAAAAGCTAATATACTATATTTGTTATACTTTGGTATACTATATTATACGATTCTTGTCAAAGTATACATCTTTTTGAGGCTGACTGTTGTACTTGCAGAATATCGTCATTCTTGGAGGCTCTAAGACCACGTAAGCACGGATTGCATACACTGGATTTTCTACTCTCGATATTAAACCGAAGGTAGAAAATCGAACAGAGTGCATCCCAGCACGTCGAAAAACTACTGCTCAATTTTCAACTCTCCACCTTAAGCAGAGCGTTTAAGATCCAGTGTACAAAAACTTACGATAAACAACAAATACCTCTTCATAATAAATTCATGCAGATATTAAAACTCAATTCCCATGAATTTTCTACCGAATTGCATTCGAAACACACAAAGGCCTTACCCTCGACCATAAAAGCACTGGTATATAAATCAACACCTACACAGATGACGGTAGGTATAAAAACCTTATTGTTCTATGACCCAACGTTTTTTTTAAAGATAACCTTACATTAGGTAAGGTACACATTATTGGACCGCCCGCGGTGGCTATGCTTTTGTGGTGAGGTCATAGTATAAGTTTGGACAGAAGATCAAGTCGACACTGCTCTTGGAAGGACTTATTATTTTGCTGCCAGTAACGGTACAGAAAATGTCTATGTAGCTTTGAGTGTAATAAAATATTTTAGTTATTATAGTAACTTCGATATTGCACATAATCTTGCTCTTGCATGAAATCGTTGTGAAATAATTGTTTGGTTTAATTTTGCATTAAAAAAAAATTATGATTCTTAGCAATAGCAATAGAATCATATTTTTTTTATGTGAAAATAAGTGGTATGGTGTGCTTATTATATTACGATGATAAACACGGAACTGTTAGGTACTTAAACCATGCCACTGAATGATTATTAAATTATTCCAAGGTGTATGATGCAGTTAATTCAATAACCTGAAAATGTTTATTATTTTAACGAGTCTACAGCCACTGATAAGGTTTTTCTTTATTTAATAACTAGCTGTGCCCGCCGCTTCGCCCGCGTGGTGTTCGGACATTATCACAGAGGGACGTGCTACTCGGACTAAAACCTATGTTACTGCTTATAACGTTAGCTATCTGCCAGTGAAAGGTCCGTCAAAATCGGTCCAGCCGTTTCAGAGATTAGCCGGAACAAACAGACAGACAGACACAGACAAAAAAAAGTTATTGTTAAAAGTACCGTAAATATCTACTTTCATATACATTTAGTGTACAGTACCGTGTGGTGCCGGACGTTAAAGAATAACACCACCCCATTTCTTCCCGTGGGTGTCGTAAAAGGCGACTAAGGGACTTACTAGAGAAGGGGCAGCAGCGTTCTCTATGCATTTTACCACCATACTGCGATCGCCAACCCGCCTGCCAAGCGTGGCGATTATGGCAAAGCCCCCCAAATTGGTGGAGGCCTAAGTCCAGCAGTGGACGTCTTGCGGCTGAAATGATGATGATGATACAACTAATGAAAAGCTGTTAGTTTGGCATTACAAACGGGCACCTTCATTTTATTTATTTGTTCATATATTAAAACAAAAGATTTACCAACAGCTGCCGTATACAAAAGTTTAAAAAAAAAACAGAGAAGATTCGTGGATTCGTAATTTACGTATTTCTATTTATATTCTAGGTTTTATCATTAACTGGTGGAAAAATAATCTGTTAAACTGTTTTTGGAACAATAATAATTACTTATTAAACAAAATTATAATTATTAAAATATTTATTGAACGATATAAAACACTGGTCCTTCTATCCTTTTCTTTTGCATGATTAAACAAACTACAATAGGGTAAAGGCTTACATCTGTTCTGTTTTTGTGAACATTATAAATTGGATTACAAAGAGGTTAGTGGTGGATTAATGGGAGTTTGGTTCCGCACACGTTTGTTTTCATCCCTTTTTAATAATTTAATAAACTACAGATTTTTGGCCTATTTATTAAGCTTTTAGGTTCAATGGACAATGGGCACGTGTATCCCAAAAGTTTTATGTACATTTTGTTATCTTCTTAATTAGATAGATAAATAAATCGTTTTAATTAGCCACATAGTCAGTCTATCCTATCTACCCCCTTTTTCTTGGTGGCTAATCATCAAATGAAGTCTCGCCCGCTCTGGGAGGGAGGGCGTGTCACACTTTTACTGATTAAATCCCACCCGTGTTCCTTCAGTTGCCTGTGCCAGGTTCACGGTAACTCTCGAACAAATCCGTGACCTTGGCAGGACCCTATTTATCCCTGTCGGATCGATCGATCAGGTTAAGCTACGCTTGCCGCGGTTGGTTCGAAGATGGGTGACCATCTTTCCATACCAAGATTCCTCCGTGCCACGTTAAACCGTAGGTCCCGGCTGTCATTTCTGGATCTTTGATAGTCGTTACGAGGCGCCAGAAGCCCGAAAGTCTGACAACCAGTCTTTCTAAGGGGTTTTGTATTACCCAGTCACTCCAAATCAACTGGGTAGTGGAGATTAGCCTCTACTACCCCAGTTGACTTGGACTATCTGAATAGGCAGTCGCTCCATGTAAGACTGGTATTCAGCTTCATCCAGTAAGACTGGAAGCCGACCTCAAAATAGTTGGGAAAAGGCTAGACAGATAATGATGAGTCAGTCTACCCTACTACTTTTAAGAGATAGAAAGTTCTAGAATTTTTTTTATTTCTTTTAAATTTTAATACAGTTCAAGTGTCTCTCAATAGCCTTTTTGAAATCAAGGGTTTGAATTGTGACTATTTTAAGTTTGTCTCTGCTTATCTAACTGTGAGGCTTTGTTTGAGGGATTAAATTACATACATACGTCACTCCCACACTCGCCACACTCACGCCTTCTTCTCACAGGAGTAGACGGGAACTACAGAACGCTACCTACTACTCCATACATCCTTACATACCTACTCATTTTGCCTCGTTTATGTTCATACACCTTGTCATACACACACGCCGGTTGCGAGTACTACGCACCTGACCTAATGTCTTATAAAATTATATAATAAACAACCTGCAGCAATAAAAAAAGAAGAGAAAATAAACATATTCCTAAAAAACCTCAGACTATTTTTGATAAAGAAAAGCTACTACTCAATAAACGAATACCTAAGTGATAAACTTATGAAGTCATAACTTAGGTACTCGACTTTAAACTACATATATTTAAATCATAAGCATCATTCTATTATTTTTATTATTATTACATATCTCAATCATATTTTGTATCTTGTATTTAATATTATGTTTATCAGAATTATAATACCGTAATCATTATTTATCTTTGATCATTATTTTTATATTATAATAGAAGTTGTCATAGTAAGGCTACATAATTAACAATTGCTTCCTCTCTCCTAACTCACTTATTTTGCTGTGCCCGACAGGGTCCATATGATCTAATTATAAGTT
Organism: Aporophyla lueneburgensis; assembly: GCA_932294355.1. NCBI lineage: Eukaryota > Metazoa > Arthropoda > Insecta > Lepidoptera > Noctuidae > Aporophyla > Aporophyla lueneburgensis. Next base: position 15,909,980 of record OW028759.1, read on the forward strand.
TACCACCTAAGAACACATGTGGAATGCAATAAAAGTATTGAGTATTGAGTATTGACCTTCCTGAAAAACATTATCAATAAGGCCACTATATGTCTTTCTATGGCGTCTCCTTCTAGAGTTTCCACTCACATCTGCCTTGTAAATTCCAGTTCTAAACTGTACTTTTTTAAGTCCCTTTTCGAGCGAATTCTCAAGCAAATATAGCTTGGCTGTCAAAAATACAAATTTAATATTATTTACGTACACACATTAAAATACATAGAGATACAACAGACAACTCTTTTATTCTTCACTTAAAATCCAAATAATACATAAAATAAAATATTACTAAAAAAAAACAACGTACCTAATCTTATTCAAAATACAATCTGTCTTCCAAATAAAAATCACAAATATTTTTCTGAAATCTTTTCAGACATTCTAACAAGATACGGTCCCATGGGCCTATGTCTGTTCTATCACAAATTTAATTTAGTAAAAGATAGATCACACGTCTGCAATCGATTGATTCGACTCGAGTTGATTGATTCGATTCCCTTTGATTGATAAGTCCGATTAATTGTTGTTGTCTTTTGAATAAAATTATAGAGGATGGAATTTGAGTGTGATGTATCTTAATTTAAGGCGTTGTTTTTGTAGTGTTTTGGTATATCTGTGTCTTTGGTCCAACCCGCTTTGGGCCCACGTGGTGAATGATGGCCCACTCCCTCTCAGAGGAGGCCTGTGTCCCAGCAGTGGGAAAATTATAGGTCGCTGATGATGGTGATGATGTCTTTGGTAATTTAAATTCATTCCTTGCACATTTAACCCGTCTGCCTTCAAAGCAAGAATGAACAGGCATCTTCTGAGTACGTTCGTTCCACCATAGTCCTCTTCCATCATTTTCTATCAGGCATGATCGAGGATAAAAATAGGCCAACTCAGCAATAACAAAAATGAGTGAACCAGTCAATAAACTTGACTGTTTCTTAATCGAACGACATTTTTTCAAAATAGTCTGAACGTCAACATTACATAATTTAGTCCCCAAAACGCCCGCCCGCCACTCTTCACTTAACTCTTTTTGCGCAGGTTACATATTAAGGAATATTAAAAACAAAAAAAAACTACAAAGAAAACTACATAATAAAATTTTGAAATCTAAAATCTAATGTTCAGTCATCTGTACATTAAAGTATTTGTTTATAAGTATACATGGTGGCAAGGACTGGAAATAGCGGTTCCGTACAAAATGTACGGAACCGGATCGCGTTAGTATTGCACTTTTCTACGAAGCCACAGATTTTTTATTTTATTTTTTGATAAACTACAAACAATTATATGTCTAGGGTCATTTGTTGAATTAATGGTAACAGGTTACGCGCCGATTTCCCTACCAGCCTGTATACGATACACTATTTTTTATTGGTTGGACTGGTTCTAACTAATGAGAAAGCCAGTCCTCATTATTTATCAAAATGCCTCCATATTTGGTGGGCAATTCAATAAATTACAACACATTTGCAACTCAATCTGCACGCGTAGCATGACCACCGTAGAAATGGGTTTTATCGACGGACGAATAGATAAAGTAACGTTTCGGGTACACAGTACGACGGCAGCAAAGTAGAAAGAGTCAACTACACAACATAACGTAAAATAATTTTTTGTTTTGCCTTGTGTCGCAGGTTCACTAGGTTCAGCTGCACTTTGCAAGGTCAGCCTTTGGATGAGTGACCATTTAGTTTTTGTTTTGCCTTGTGTCGCAGGTTTGCTAGGTTAAGCTATACTTCTCAAGGTCAGCCTTTGGATGGGTGACCATTTAGTTTTTGTTTTGCCTTGTGTTGCAGGTTTGCTAGGTTAAGCTACACTTCTCAAGGTCAACCTTAGGATGAGTGACCATTTAGTTTATGAGTGGCGTTTTGTCGTAGGTTCGCTAGGTTAAGCTGCACTTCGCAAGGTCAGCCTTTGGATGGGTGATCATTTAGTTTTTGTTTTGCCTTGTGTTGCAGGTTTGCTAGGTTAAGCTACACTTCTCAAGGTCAACCTTAGGATGAGTGACCATTTAGTTTATGAGTGGCGTTTTGTCGTAGGTTCGCTAGGTTAAGCTGCACTTCGCAAGGTCAGCCTTTGGATGGGTGATCATTTAGTTTTTGTTTTGCCTTGTGTTGCAGGTTTGCTAGGTTAAGCTACACTTCTCAAGGTCAACCTTAGGATGAGTGACCATTTAGTTTATGAGTGGCGTTTTGTCGTAGGTTCGCTAGGTTAAGCTGCACTTCGCAAGGTCAGCCTTTGGATGGGTGACCATTTACATAGTTTATGTGTGGCGTTTTGTCGTGGGTTCGCTAGGTTAAGATGCACTTCGCAAGGTCAGCCTTTGGATGGGTGACCATTTAGTTTTTGTTGACACCGACCGTATACCGATAGTTCACGCAGTCGAAAGTTATGAGGTAACAAACATAAAAAAAATACAGTCGAATTGAGAACCTCCTCCTTTTTTGAAGTCGGTTTTTTGAAAACGGAAAATAATTCTTAGTCGAATCATGTCGAAGAATAAATTTTATAAAAGTGCAATTGACTCTTTCTACTTTGCTGCCGTCGTACTGTGTACCCGAAACGTTACTTTATCTATTCGTCCGTCGATAAAACCCATTTCTACGGTGGTCATGCTACGCGTGCTGGAAAGATAACAATCTAGGTACTGACATTAATATATACATGACCTGTGCTAATTTTAACCATTTAAACATCGAGGTTATACAGTCTTACACATTTTTCTCATATCCTCTATAAATACATTTATCTGAAGCTCCATATAAAGACTTAAAACACGGCTTACAAATAGTACACCATTACGCACATTATTCATTGCTCCCGTATAGGTAGAAAAGCGGTCATGTACGAGTCTGACTTGCATTTAAAGGGTTCTGTACTACCGCACAATATGCGCTTCGCGTTTTTCTTGCGGTTCCGTGTGGTGCCGGACTTAAAGAAAATCACCATCTCATTTCTTCCCATGGGTTCTGTACAAGGCGACTAAGGGACTTACTAGAGAATCGTCCAGCGCTTTTATCGTGAAAGCGTATCTAACGAACACAAAAAACTAATCTTTTCTCTATCTTTATTAATAATATTAAGTTAATATTTAAACACCACATATTTTTTCCATTCTTGTATGGTTTTTTTTTAATATTTGTTGTGATAGCGACCGAGTAGTTCTCAAATCAGCGAAGACAGAAACGAAAATTCCAAGACATGTGTTGTCTACCAACCCGTACTGGGCCCGCGGATTACGACCCACTCTCTCTCACAAAGAGGAGGCTTTATTCCAGCAAGGGAACATTATAAGCTGATGTTATGAGAAGTTCGCATTCTGTAGAACTTTCCAGTGCTATTAGCGTTCAAAAGATACAGCCCTGTATTAGACGGGCATACGGAGCCTTAGTAATAAGGTCCCGTTGGTGCCTTTTGGGTATGGAACCCTAAAAATAATTATGGCACACAATGTTGAACTAAATATGGTATAAGGATGACAAATGGTGCCCACTGGGCATACAGATAAATAAAGGCAATATTACGTAACAATTTTAAATGGCTCCCTGTTCATTTGTTTTGTATATGGCAGTGCGAAATGATCAATGTGCAACCAATTGAGATATTTTATTGTTGCTTTATTTATTTTCCTGTGTTGTACATGTTGGGGTGTTGTTTTTAACCGACTTCAAAAAGGAGGAGGTTATCAATTCGGATGTTTCTATATATTTTTTTTATGTATGTTCGGCCATAACTCCGTCATATATAAACGGATTTGCAAAATTCTTTTTGTTCGAAAGGGGTTTATACCGAAATGGTCCCATATAAATTTCATATAGATCTGATGATGAGTTCCTGAGACAGACACCGGAACTCTTTAAAAATGACAGCAAATCAACCGCGATTTCTGCTATCGCATAAATATGCATTGTTTGTTTGGAATTAGTGCGGGGTAAATACCATAACTAAAAATTTAAAAATAAAAACTTTTTTACAAAAAAAGAAACAACAAAAACAAAAACAAAAACCTTAAATACAAATCCTAAGACACCGACTGCCGAAATTAAAGTTATTTTTCACTTTGTTGTGTTTTTAAGGAAGTCGGTTGTTTTTTTTTTGTAAAAAAGTTTTTTGTTTTTTGTTTACTGTTATGGCGTAACATTTTTGGAACATTAATAGTAACATCTTTGGAAGTGGATTTAGAGATTTCGATTTAGATTTACGAAATCAAAATCAAAAGTCATTTATTCAAATTGGGCTGCCAGCACTTTTCGAACGTCGAAATTACATAAGACAGTCCCCAAAACGGCTGCCCTTCATCAATTCCTAGCGATTTAGCTAGGAAGAAGAAGTGGCGCAACAATTTCTCCGCAGCCACATGCAGGATGACCGCTGGGCAAAATTCTCCACACAATGGGTACCCGAGGATGGCCAGCGCTGCCGCGGTCGGCCTAGAAGGCGGTGGTGAGTTGAGCTGGACACGTATCGCGAAGGCTGTTCTTGCCGTGGCCAGTTTGTTGCTGGGTATATCGAGGCCCCCCGTGCCTCGAAAAACACGTTAAGCTTTTGGTCACTATCACAGAAGTACATATTTCGCAACTGTTCAACTTGAATATTATTATATAGATTATTACAATAAGCCAGAATATTTCCAGTGAAGCAAGGCAAAGATACAACGAAATTTCAAGGCACTGATTTTATCCAGCGTTTCTATAAAAAGATTCGATAAAACTCGTTTACAACCGGCTGTACATAATGTTTTAGCTAAAATAATACCTATCTAGTGTTTTATATGTAATAATTTAATTATCTATACAAATATCACGCTTTGTTGCCCTCACATTCCCAAAAATACGTGTTTTATTACCCAATATTCTCAACAAATTCTCAGGCAGCGGAACATGGTAGGAATCATATCAAAAGAATCTACTTACTGAAGATTAAGCGTCGGCGATCCGACTAAGAGATTTCCCCTGGGCCAAGTGGGGGAGGGGGGTTTATTGCAAGTATTAATGACTGTTGTACCTTAATGAAGTGGTTGACAGCGAGAGGGATAACGGAAAGAAAAAATAAATCGAGGTTTTGTAATTTTGTTGTTGATCTTAAATTATAAATGGCTGTATATAAAGTCGACTTTACCTTACGAAAACTTACTTTTACCTGGTAATGATAAATAATTTACACTTGATAGTATGCATTAATTATTACAATTAGTTTTGTAACGTAAATCCGGTTTAAATCTATACTAATATTATAAAGCTGAAGAGTTTGTTTGTTTGGTTGAACGCGCTAATCTCAGGAATTAGTCCGAATTGAAAAAAAAAATTCTTGTTGGACCGCCCATTTCGAGGAAGGCTCTATAGCCTTCCTAAAGGTCCTAAAGTTATAAAGGTCCTAACGTGACGTTAGCCTATGCTAACATCACGTTAAGACCTTTAGTAGCCAAGCAAAAATAAAACAGTAACGAATACGAAGACCTCGCATGGGCAGGCGATTCGATGTGACGGGCCGGGTCGGGTGAGCAATAAATTTAACGCGGACGAAGTCGCGGGCAAAAGCTAGTAACCAGTATGTTTTATTTCTAGGAATACACTCATGTAGAATTTGCACTGGAACACAAATTACAAATTATCGACCGTCTCATTGGACTAGTAGTCGCAAGTTCTACTGATTTGGGCCCGGTTGATGGCGGAGGTCGCAAAGCGCTAATATGCTGAGCATCAGGTCTTGGGTTCGATTTCTAGGTATTGGGGTTTTCAATCTGGATTTTTTCAGTTTCAATGAAATCTGGATTTGTGTCCGGTTGATGGCAATAGGCTCGCCCCTATTATATGGGACTTAAACATAACTGGCAAAATGTGAAATTAATATAAGAATACCTCTCCTGAACTTTTACGGGCGTGATGCTATGATGTACAATTGTACATATATAGTCAACTAGCTTTTGCCCGCGTCAAATATTTGCTCCCCTGACCCTTCCCGTTGCATCGCAGCCTGCCTGTTTTCGTCCATTTTTTTGTTGCTGCTCCGCTCCTTTTGATCGTAGCGTAATATTATGTAGCCTATAGCCATCTTCAATAAATAGGCTACGAGATTACCGCGTTCAAACAAACAAACTCTTCAGCTTTATAACATCGTCACCCTCGCCGCTAACTGTCGTATCTCACAAACTGATGTAACTCAAAAATATTTTTTCAATTCGAACCAGTAGTTCGAGATTAGCGCGTTCCACCCCCATTTTAGGGAAGTGGGGGGTTAGAAAGAGACAAAAAGTAGCCTATGTCACTTTCCATCCCTTCAACTATCTCCACTTAAAGAATCACGTCAATTCGTCGCTCGATTTTGTCGTGAAAGACGGACAAACAGACACACACACTTTGCCATTTAAAATATTAGTATGGATTAGCTGAACAATTAATTTCCCTGACTTCCTGAGTCTTTGCGTTCTACTCTACACTGCGCCAGAATACCTAATTCTTCTCCTCTCCAATGGACAGACAGCCTTACTCTCCAATATTGATTGGACTCGAACTTCGTTTAATAGGGAACAGGATACCAATGAATGAGCCTTGATTACTGCCGAACTCCCTAAGTGAATTGATGAAGTACCTTGTGGTTTAGCTAGAATTATGATCGTAGACAAACAGGGCTTGATTTCGTATTAATAGGTTTACGTTTTGTTCCGTGTCGTGTCGGATGTAAAGAATAGCACCATCCCATTTCTCCATGTGGGATTTACTAGAGAATGGGCAGCAGCGTTTTCTGTGCATTTTGCTACCGTACTGCGATCGCCAACCCGCCTGCCAAGCGTGGCGATTATGGCAAACCCCCCAAAAACACTCATATCATAACTTCCTGCCAGGGTCGCTAGATTTGTTCGAAAGAGATACCGTGGCCCTGGCGTATAGGCAACTGAAGTAATCCGGGAGAATTAGTCAGTAAAAGTCTGACACGCCCTCCCGCTCCACCCAAGAGCGGGAGACATCATTTGATGATTTATAAACCACAAAAAAACCCATTCTTGGGAGAAGCCTATATCCACAAATGTCCTTTCTTTTCGTTCGTCGAATCATTGACCTCCTTAAGTTCTGAGTGGGGCTGCATGATTACTGACAAATGCGTGCACTGATTGGACAGGTCCACTCAAGCTGTGTGTTCTTTCCTTAAAAGACCACTTCAGACACCAATCCACATGGTTTTCACATGATCTGATCAAGATTATGTCTGGACTTTAAAAGAGACTGTGATCTCTGAGTTTGTTTCGGCGTTTCTTCAGAGTAGTCAGATAGGAAATGCCGACCTCATCTAGTTTAAAAAAAAAATTGATTGACGTGTAAAAGTGTTTGTACAAACCTACTTGCAAAAATAAAGTCATTTATCATTTATCCAGCAGTGGACGTCTCTCGGCTGAAATGATGTGTCCAAGTTACAACAGCCGCACGGGTCGATCGATCAGGTTAAGCTGCTCTTGCCGCGGTTAGTCCGTGGATGGGTAACCATCTTAACGCTAACCCGTTGGTGCCACCTGTCAATCTTGGTTCTTTGGCAGTCGTTACAAAAGAGTCCTAAGAAACTCGAATGTGTGACAACCAGGCTTAATGGAGGGGGGAGGTATCGTTTTACTCTATAACTGGGTTGTGAAGTTCAGATAGGAGCTCCATGTGATGCCTGGCTGTCATTTGTGGATGTCCGCGAATCGACATCAGCCATTAAAGCTTCTGGACATACGATTATAATGGTCTGAATAAGCACGCGTGGTGATTGTCTCGTTTCTTCTCAATTTAAGAAGAGATCTTAACTTTGCAGTTGGACGAAGACATACTGATATTATTATTATCCTAACCCATTTTCCTTTTTAATCTTTTGCTGCAGTAAAATCCGTCTTCTTATTAAACACGGTGACGTCAAACAATGTTCTCTTGGATTAAATAAAGATGGATAGGAAATGTTCAATTGCAGTGTGAAATTAAATTAGAGGCTTCCGTGTGTTTCTTGAATAAACCTTGGTTTTATTCTTTTTAAGTTGAGAGTCTTAATTAAATTGTAAGGTTTGATTAACTAAGGAGTTCTGCGTCGTATTTGTTTTAGATTTTCTTTTTGTTCTGTGATTGTTGTGAACAATGTTCAAGGGAAATTAATTAATGAGAATCTATAATAAATACATATTATCTACCTATGTGTTTATTTTTTTCTACTATATTATTTGAAACAGAAAAATCTAGAAAGTCGACTGTGCCTAGTTTGACTGGAAGCCGGCCCTGGAATGGATTGGAAAGGGGAGCAGATAATGATAACGTTTTACTCAGAACTATCTTGTCATAAAAATAGCTTAACTAGCAGTTTCTTTATTAACATAGAAAATAATTTACAAGCTTCTAAAATTTTCTCATCTTCAATCATTTAATCTGCCTAGCCTTTTTTCTATTTTTTGGGGTGGGCTGATAGATACCGGATGCAGCTAAATAGCAGGATTTTACATAGAGCGACCTATTTGGCTTCCACAACCCCGTTACTTGGTAACACGATACCCCTTAGTAAGAGTGGTTGAAAAACTTTTGAGCTTCTGACTGCCCATAACGACTGTGGCGTTCTAAATCCTCTTTTTTATTATGCTAAATTACTCTGTTCTATGACCTAGACACTGTAGCAAAATAAATTACATTATATTTACAAAAGCCACCTCAAAGGTTTATCCTTATAGCTCAGAACGAAATGAATAAAAGTCCTTTGACGGATAATTCTACTTATCCACCCTAATTTAATCTAGGCATCATACCATAATATATCCGGGCCAGTAGGATGTTGTATGGAATTAATGTCACCGCCGTTCTTTTGCTTTAGTAGATAGAACACAGAGGCCTCAGTTAAATTAGTTTAGTAATGTTCACTCCCTTTTTAGGGTTACGTTGCCAAACGGCAAAAAACGGAACCCTTATAGATTCGTCACGTCAGTCTGTCTGTCCGTCCGTATGTCACAGCCACTTTTTTCCGAAACTATAAGAGCTATGCTGTTGAAACTTGGTAAGTAGATGTATTCTATGAACCGCATTAAGATTTTCACACAAAAAAAAAGAAAAAACAAAAAAATTTGGGGTTCCCCATACTTAGAACTGAAACTCATTTTTTTTTTTTTCATCAAACCCATGCGTGTGGGTGTCTATGGGTAGGTCTTCAAAAATTATATTGAGATTTCTAATATCATTTTTTTCAAAACTGAACAGTTTGCGCGAGAGACACTTCCAAAGTGATAAAATGTGTGTCCCCTCCCCCGTAACTTCTAAAGTAAGAGAATGATAAAACTAAAAAAAAATACATGATGTACATTACCATGTAAACTTCCACCGAAAATTGGTTTGAACGAGACCTAGTAAGTAGTTTATTTTTAATACGTCATAAATCGTAAACCGCAATTTACTTTTCATTCAATCAACTCAAAATATAAAAATAAAAATTTCATAAACATAAACCTTATGCATAAACCGTGAATATCTACAGGTTTGTACGGAACCCTCAGTGCGCGAGTCCGACTCACACTTGGCCGGTTTTTTTTATGTGGGGTAAATAGAAATGTAAGCATAGTAGTAATGGAGCATAATCTACACCGCCATATGTGAAATACGCGTGACAGTGACGTCACGCAAAATCCTGCATCGCGCAAGCAAAGTTTACCGTGCATCTAGCCAATATACAACGTCGCGACATCTATCGTCGGGCAGTTGCTCAAGTAATCTTTCCACAATGGCAGGAATATGAACGTGCTAACTGATCCCATGGATTCAGTAAGTACATGATTCTAGAAGCCCCCCTTCTTGCTTAAAATATTTTCAACTCAGCTGTTCTCTATATTTCTCCATCCCATTTCTTCCCGAGGGTGTCGTAAGAGGCGTCTAAGGGACTTACTAGAGAATGGGCTGCAGTGTTCTCTATGCATTTTACCACCATACTGCGATTACCAATCCGCCTGCCAAGCGTGGCAATTATGGCAAAGCCCCCAAATTTGGGGAGGCCTAAGTCCAGCAGTGGACGTTTTCTGCTGAAATGATGATGATGATATATTTTGACTTTTCTATGAAACAGCGCAGATTTTGTTTTTTTGATAACCGATCAGAATGAATCGGAATACCGAAAAACCCGACCAACCCTCCGTCCATTTGTCCCACTGGATTCAAACTAATTTTGGCTGCCTGATAGCTTATAACTTGTATTAAACACATAGGGTAATATTAATCCCGGTAGTACAATCCCGTGCGACATTTTCCGACATCCACGAGGGCAAAACAGTATACGAAAGCTAAAGCTATGATAAAAATCCACTTGCCTGTGTGGGGACTATGTTTCTACGAATAATAATACAATCTCAATATCTCAGTAACCGTTAAACTAAATATAATAGCGACGATATCACGTAGCATGTAAAACTTAGAGATCCAAACTTTTGTTCGAGTCTGTACCAAGAAGGGTGGGGTCCTTATTACAGCGGGTCTCAACATCCCTAGAACCTCGGAAAACATTTTACGCAGCACTACACCAGGTATATAAGGAATAACGAGAAATGACGATCTCCATCGTGACCTGAATATGAAACCTGGGACCAACAGAATCCTAAAAGTTACTAAATCCCACGAACACCGACTCTACCGACCTGCAAACATCGTCAATACAAAAAACAATACATTATTAAGAACCGGTTTCTTTTTATACAGTAACAAATAAGACCTTGTCTTACCGACTACTCTAGTAAGCTGCCTATTCTCAAATTCTAAGTGAAATATATAAAGAAAACCGATAGAAACATGGTTTATTCTGCAGAAACAAAACGCACTACACAAAAATGCATACATACAAAGAAGCCAAACGCCTTGTATTCAAGTAGAAAAAGTTTTGCAATTTCGTCCACTGCTTGTTGAGGGGCTAGGAACCAAAGACAATACAAATGGATCTACGTTACGACACTAGCAATTACATGAAAACAATCAAAATAAATACAAAATGCCGATTACAGAGTGCAATAACGACTACTTTGCAATATGCCTTTACCATACCCTGAAGCACAATAAATATTTCATAGAAGGGTTGACGAATAGGATAAAACGTTAACGAAGTTATAAACAAAACAAATCACAAATAAACAATAAAATAAACAAAAATCCTACCATTCACCAATACTATAAAAATTGTTTCAACAATATCGTGCGCCATATAAAATTGGGTACGCCATCTTACAGAAGAACAACCTTCAGGCGCCTGGAATATATAAAATTTTATTAAAATTATACCAAGAACAATAATAGTAAAACTTCATATGGTTATGTTTGTGTACATAGAGTGAAGAAGACAGAAGGTTCACGAGTAACAACACGAGGAGAGAAAAATAAATTGGTTCCGGCTTTCAGTCTAACGTACATAGCTCCACAATCGTTTGACAGGTTGTTGAGTCAAAAATTACACATTTTCCATTACATATTTCCATGTGTTCCGTAACAGCAAATAGGTCTATTTGATTTAAATTTATTTTGGATTAGTTAATAGCCTTTGGAGTAGTCTTTTGATGTTCGAGCTTATGTAGTGAATAGCTATGCGGTCTCTGCTAATGACCAAAATATTTCACAGAGATCTATAATAAATTGGCAGACCAAACTATCTATATATTAATACGTGAAGCAAAAACTTTGGATCCCTTTTTACGAAAAAGGGGCGGACGGAGGAGTATGAAATTTCGCACACTTATAGTTTATACAGAGAAGAAGTGACGAATGCTAATATTTTTTTTAAATTATGCGTTAAAATACATTATTTTCAATAAATAACACGTTACACACACTACTATTCATTACCGTGTATCTAATACACACATGCATAGATATTCTTTTGTTTATGGTCCAAATCTGTCTGTCTTTAATATTTTGTGCAGTGTTACCAACACCCAGAAATATTTACCCCTAAAGCTTAAGTTAAAAACCCCTAAAATTACCACAATGACTAAAAAATTCCCCTAAAAAATTATAATGAAAATAACTAACGAAATGTTCAGTAATCATAGACCGGCACACAGTACTAATATTTGTCCGTATTTATTACGCGACATTTGTTAATCATTCACTCTGCATTCTTAGTATCGAGGAACTGTACTAGAAGTCGCTAATACTTTTATTGTAACCAAAAACAGAATGAGAAATGTCAGATGGCAAAAAAGCCCTAAGAATACCCCTAAAAATGGAACGCCCCTAAACAATCCCAATCCTCTTATTTACCCCCTAAATTTGGGGAAACCCGTAAGTTGGTAAGCCTGATTTTGTGTCTATAGTCTTACTGAATGTCAAGTATAACCATAGGTAATAAATGTATTTTATGGATATGTAACCTATTTCATTTTTAAAATCTATGATCATATCGAGAATATTTGTCATTAATATTATTTGTATAATTAGCGACGGTAGGAATTTAGTTAAGATTTATAAGAAATATTTTTGTGGTTTTATGGGGAGTGCCAAGTATGGCATTAGTAAGTTTCCCATACAAAACTTAGTGTCGTGTGCTAACTGTAGAGGTTGTATACCTCACGATTGTACAAGCTGGTCATAGATTGTACAGGCTGGTTATAATTATGACATTTTGAACTGTCATAATTAATTAAAAATAATAGGGAAAATTCTATAAAACAGACCTTTCTATGATAATTCATTTCACATCCAGCAGTTAAGAAGTATTAAGAAAATAAAGAAGAGAGTCCTGAAGAAGTATTCTTTACTCATTACACCTACGTCCTGGTCCTGGCCATCACCATCCCGCCAGCGAACCCTCTTCACAGTAGTACAGCGTCAACAATTTGTCTATAGTGTTACTGAATGTCAAATATAACCATATTATTATTTTACTAGCTTTTGCCAGCGGCTTCGCCCGCGTGGAGGTCGGAGTGTATCCCGCGTGAACATACTACCGGGATAAAAGTAGCCTATGTGTTAATATAGGTTAATAATTTTTTTTTAGCTCGAAAGTGTATTTTCATTCGACTTGCTTCAAATTTATCGTCACTGCTTGGTTCCTATGTGTCTTAGCGTTACGTTATATGGCCTATAACCTGCCCAGGAGTATGGACTACAATCGTATCAAGTTTGGTTAAAATCCCTTCAGTAATTTTTGACCCATGCGTGCACATACAGACAGACAGACAAAAAATTTACTGATTGCATTTTTGGCATCAGTATCGATCACCATTCATCCTCCAATATTAATTTTGAATATATTTTCAATGTACAGAATTGACCTCACTACAGTTTTATTATAAGTATAGATTTTTTTTTCATTTAATATTGTATTTTATTCAAATGAAGTACGGTCGAATTTCGACCAATGGGCGATCACTAGTAATTAATAAAAGAACCACTGCTCCCCGGTTGGCAATGAGTAGGTATATCCCTTTAGTGGAGAACTTACATTACCTGGTGTTGTCAACTCCCAAAGGCTTTTGGGCGAAAATAAAGCACAACAGTTCACAACAAAAAATACGTTGATGCCTTACATGACGCAAAAAACAAATACTGAATACTGCTTTGCACGAATCATCGCCATCGGATTTCTGATGTCGAAGTACGTAAACCATGGAATTTCTACCTTCCTGCGATGACGTACCACACCGTTGTTTCTGTCCTAGATTGTCCAGAACATGACTGCAATATGTTTAACAGCATAAACCTTCTGTTAAAACTATTGAATCTATGTCATAACTTCATTCATCTATATTTTGTGTAAAATGTCTGAGTACTAAAAATTTAAAATGGCGTTCTTTAATTGTCTCTACACTCTTGCACAGAGTTGTAGCAAATGTGTTTTATGAGTAAAAGTTAGCCAATAAAGCGATTGATGCAAATAGTCTGCTCAGTCTAAATCTTTGGCAGTTTCTTTGCTTATAGTGGATCCAGGCAATTCGGGCATACGTTCAGAGCTGGTTCGACGGACCTTTTTTCCTGTCATACGGATTTGAGTTCGCTTGTGTGTCTGGCCCGTATGCGCGCTACCCGCATCAAATCGTTTCGCACTGGTAATCACTATCTGTGATCAGGCGGGACGCGGGGAGTTGGTGGGTGCATCATTCGCAGTAAACTCACGCATTCGGGTGCAATATAAAAAAAAACAGAGCTGAAAACACGCTCTAAAAATAATGAAACAAGTAAATATTTTCACCTGAAAGCCGTGCTCGCATGCCGTTTTGCTCTCAAACTAATGATCGCTTTCGACTCTTAGAATGTATTACTTCGTAAGGGTTGTTGGCATACGACCTTTCCTCACGGGCCACGGCTTTTAGATGAAAATATTTTCTTGTTTCAAATTTTTAAAGCGTGATTTGTCAGTAGTCGCGTTTTAGTTTTAAAACAAATTATTTTGGAGGATAACTAATAACTAAGAGGATATTAAATTTACTTATTAAGCTCTTTCATTTAATACCCAACACAACAGCAATGAGCAAAAAAAAAAAACAATTCATGTTTTTGTGGTCCATATTCAATTTAATTTAACGCGACTTAATCTACAACCAACATTCGATCAAGACAATGAGGTCTCGTTGGAGGGCCAATGAGACCTCATTTGTCTATTTATGATAAATAATTTAGAAATTAAGAGTGAACAGATGAACATAGGTCACATACTCACTTAAATACCGACAAAAATGTATTTGTGACGCAAGCCTCACACAGTCTAGACAAACCCTTAAAATCATTATGCATTCGTATGCACAAACGGTATCGCACCATACACGAGGCTGTACAGTACAGCTCTAAGCATTATATCATCGCCAACAATGGCGCCCGACCTCAGAACAACGGAACTCTTCCCGCCCGTATAACCATTTCCTCCTCTCATTAAGCATGCAGCTAACACGGGTAATTGAGTGCCTAGTTTGTTAAACTATAGTGTTTCAGGATGTTACTATAGTATTTTAAGAGCTATAGTGTTTAAAATCCGGAGGGTCTAAAGAAGATCACCATCTCATTTCTTCCCGCGGGTGTCATAAGTGGCGACTTAGGGATTTACTAGAGAATGTGCAGCA
Source organism: Aporophyla lueneburgensis (assembly GCA_932294355.1). NCBI lineage: Eukaryota > Metazoa > Arthropoda > Insecta > Lepidoptera > Noctuidae > Aporophyla > Aporophyla lueneburgensis. The sequence goes on from OW028759.1 coordinate 15,925,038, forward strand.
GCGTTCTATGCATTTATCATCATGGGAACACCCAATTACTCCGAAATATTTTATTCCGAATTTCGTTGTTCCGATTTTCAAAAGTCCGAATTTCATAATACCTAAGAATTAAAATGTCTATTATTAAAAATCACGAAATTTATTTTACCGAAAGTCGTAAATGCGTTTTGTTAGTTTTCCGATTTTCATACGCTCGAAGAATCAATGCACGAAGGGTTTCTCGGTCCGAAAAACGACATTCTGATTTTCAATGCTCCGAATAAACTATACGTCAATATGTTGTGCTACAAAATTGTGTCAGAAACGAATCGCTGCAAAACCGACTTCTCGCAGTCTTGTCTGCCCTACCCCTATAGTGTAATTTAAACCCGCGTAGGTGCGGAGGGGTGGGGCGGGCCGCGAGCTGAGGAGCAGGTGGTTTGAAGGCCCGCGTTCAAACCACCGGAAGCTGCGGTGGTGAGCGTTAAGACCATCTGCGACGATAAGCACGCGTGGGGCCGCCCAAACCCCGCAGCGCCGCGCCGGAGCCGTGACAGAAACTATGCTTGCTGCATGCTTGCATGCTGCATGCCTGCTTGCACGCTGCATGCCTCCTTGCATGCTGCATGCTTGCTTGCATGTTTTTTAATTCTACCTCCTCATACTAAACATAATATTATACTTCTCTCTGACGAGGAATTATACTATTCGGTTTTACAAGGCGTTTTTATTTCGGATTTGTATTAATCGGTATTTTAATAATCGGAATTCGTATTTTTGATGTTTCGAATTATCGTTAAGTCGGACTTTTTGTTATTCGATCTATTGAAATTCGGTATATTGAGAATAGTAATTATAAACGTTAGGAATATTGAAATTTAGGAATTATAAAAATAGGAGTAATGATAAGTCGGAGTTGGTATATTCGGAATTTTGAATAATTCGGAATTATGAAAATCGATATTTTGAAATTCGTATTTGTGACTGTCGGAATAAAGTTTTTCGTATTTATGTAGTGTACCCTTTATCATCATACTGCGATCGCCAACCCGCCTGCCAAGCGTGGCGATTTTGGCACCAAATTGGAAGTTTTAGATAGATAGTCTTATAGACTACGCCTATAATCAGATATGTCAGATATATTTTTTTCTATGATATTTTTTCCCACTTCCCTTACCCATCCAATGGTACCTACATTCCGAAAATTCACACTCCCAAACTATTTTCACGCTTCCGTCTTATTTCCACCTCCATCTCTGCCTACCTCCCTTCCACTTTCCCCCACAACACCACGTACGCCGCAATCTATTACCAAAACTCGAACATTTAGATATCCACGAACGCGGTCCCCAATAATTTCAACTATAATAATATCGAGTTCAAAACTGCTTATCGATATTCGCAATCGAGATTTGCAAACTTCCGATTCCAAATGTTAGTCGAACTAACATGTTATTCCAACTAGTGTTCGCATTAAATTGAAGAGTTATCATACGTATACTCGACCTCGTAATTACTTGACCACCCTAATTTTAAGGTTAGGTCTAATGTCACTTCAACTCAGCCTATCGCAGTCCACTGCAGACCCCGGTTTTGCCAACACATCCTGTCCTCCGCCTTCCGTGTCCGGTTTGTCCTAGTCTCCCTTTAAAGGCCGTCAATCTATCTTGGGGGTCGACGACTCACACTAAGCTTGCTAATTTATGAAATACTAGCTTTTGCCAGCGGCTTCGCCCGCGTGGAGGTCGGAAATTATCCCGCGGGAAAATACTACCGGGATAAAAAGTAGCCTATGTCCTTTCTCAGGCTCTAAACTATATGTGTACCAAATTTCATTTAAATCGGTTCAGTAGTTTTAGCAGGAAAGCGAGACAGACAGACAGACAGACAGACAGACCGACAGACAGACAGACAGAGTTACTTTCGCATTTATAATATTAGTGTGGATAGTGTGGATTGCTCTGTGGTGAACTTAAACATGGGGCAATGAATTGCATTAAATAATTTCTCTACCGAATATTTTCGCATTACCCGGTAACTGGGTTATGGATGTCAGATAGGCAGGCGCTCCATGTAAAATACTGGTATTCAGCTGCATTCGGTTAGACTGGAAGCCAACCCCAACATAGTTTGGAAAAAGCTAGGCAGATGATACAATATCTTTCAACCGAATATTTAATTTCACGTGTAACATAGTCATTTGTAAACTTTCTAACTGCTATTTGTAAACCCAAAACTGTTGAAACACAATATTAAGTGTTTCAACAGTTTTATCTGTGTGCCATGCAAATCTGTTTAGTTGTTTTTAAGTCAAAAAGTAACAAACATCCAAGCATCCTCACAAACTTTCACATTTACAATATTCGTAGGATTTTTGTTAAAAATGGTAATATATTTTAGAAAGGTCAAATGCACAGTACCTACCAGATGTATGAACACTAACGAACCAAAAGGAGTATGAAAAGATCGTAGCAGATGGCGTTCTATAGTTTATGCCTAACCATCATGGGCAGAAGGAGAATTTATGAATATATGGTTGTCAAAAGTGTTAAACCAATTACGAGGTCAACTATCCCTACTAAACTGCTGTGTGAACGATATTACATTTGACGCCATTTGTATTAAGTACGACGATCATTGCAAATGCATGCAGATCTGCACGATTTAGCTCGTCGCGTCCATTTCTGGGTCGATCTGTTCCATTGGGAATGATGATCTCCAGGGTTTATGCAACTGTGTTGGTGTCTAGCTTCCAATTTGCCTAAATTATAGACTTTATGTGAATGGCAGAGAACTCAGTTCTGGCTAATTGGGTGAGGCTTGTGCCTAGAAGCGAATTATGCAATGATCTGACGACGGCAGTCTAAATAGAGTCAGCCCAAAATTGTGTGGTACCGGACGTAAAAAATAGCACCATGCAATTTCTTTCCGTGAGTGTCGAAAAAAACGATTAAGAGACTTACTAGAGAATGGGCAGCAGCGTTCTCTATGCATTTTACCTCCATACTGCGATTGCCAACCCGCCTGTCAAGGGTGACGATTATGACACACCCCCTTTTGGGGGAGTCCTATGTCCAGTAGTAGACGTCTTCTGGCTGAAATGATGATGATGAGCTTCATACCTAAAGTAGCAGCCACCAGTTCCTATAATGTGTAAACAATAGGATACGTTGGAGACGATATTAACTGTCCCATTTCTTTTGGAAAAGCACTACATTTATTCTCCAGGCCGGAGACATGTCGTATCTAGAAATTCCTAATAGAACAACCCAAAAACAGATTGCTCGACCTGGGAATAGAACCCCAAGACCTCAGCAGTAGGTACCTACTGCTGCGACCACTAGACAATTTTTTTATATTACTAGCTACTGCCCGCGCCTTCGTACGCGTGAAATTTCGGCCTCGAACCACCGCGTCACATCCCAGCGGCCGTCTGCGCTTTTTCACTTAGTGTCCTTTTGACTTTTTTGCTTTGGGCTCGATTACTGGGCTATCGAACAAATAACAACAAAAACTAAGAAACTATGCAGCTCAATTATTAATATAGATTACGTCATTACGTATATAAGGTGTATCTATTCATACACGAAATATTTTAAGAGGTACACCTGTAGGTGGTAAAGAAGCTATAGAAGCAAAAAGAAAATTTATATCGAAGCGTTTTTGAATTTTCGTAATTATTATAATTTTAAAACTGTTTGAGACGTTTTGCATAAAACCTTTACTCCAAATTCGATGAATGGCCCGCCTGACGCTGCGAGGGCGGCGACGGCACGAGCATGGCCGCGGTGACTCGGGCCGTAAAAAATAAGAAGGAGCCAGTATTTCTTATGTGCGTCAAATAATTTATAAATATTAAATTTTGAAAAAAGTGCATTTAGAGAAAAAAAATATCGTTGCCGTAGCTTCTTTACCACCTACAGGTGTACCTCTTAAAATATTTCGTGTATGAATAGATACACGTTATATATTAATTAGCATCTAAGGGTAGAAAAAATTAAAACATCCCAAAATTTTCCATCAATAAGACAGTACCACATCCGGACAAATTAAACATCGTTAAAAGGAATAATCAAATAATGAATTTTATGAGAATTTATTACCCCAAACTTAATAGTTCGAATTGGATTAGTTAGGGTTGGTTCTATATTGATTTATATGGCGGAAGGGTCGGTAAAGGTCACGGGTTGAAGGGTAGCAGACCTTTATTATATTATTCCGTTTGGGAATCAGATTTTGAACAGATTTGTGGGTTTCGGCTTAGAATAGTCATCATAATCATACAATAGAATGGATTATTAGAATTTTTTGTGACGTAGATAGTAGAGATAAGTATAGATATACATAGTATTGGGTCGGTAGTTCATGGGTTTATAGGTATTTTTATGTGATTGTTGGGAAACAAACCTCTGTGCCTCAGAAAGTACTTCAAGCCGTTGGTTCACTGTCAGGTTCGTGGATTTGTCCGAAAGAGTTACCGTGGCCCTGGCATAGGCACCTGAAGGAACACGGGTGGGTTATAGTCGGTAAAAGTCTGACACGCCCTCCCTCTCCGCCCAGAGCGGAAGAAGTCATTTGATGATTAGTCACCCAAAAAAAATCCGTTGGTCCAGCGGATCTTTGACAGTCGTTACAGGTTGTCAGAAGCCCGAAGGCTTGACACCCAGTCTTACCAAGGGGTTTCACATTACCCGGTAACTGGGTTGTAGAGGTCAGACGACAGTCCCTCATGAAAAATACTGGTATTCACCCGCATTCAGTTACACTGGAAGCCAACCCCAACATAGTTGGGAAAAGGCTAGGCAGATGCTGATGATTGTAATAAACGATGCAAAATATTAATTCTGTGTTTCATTTGTTTTCAGGTAAGTTGATAGAAGAACATCAACAAAATTGACAACATAGAAATTACTAGTCATTAAAAGATAAGTATTTAAATAGATGACACATAGTGTAGTAACCTGACCATTCTAGATTCCGGTTCTGCATGTGATTTCCAGATTCAACATAACCTTGGATTTTTGGAAACGAGAATTTCTCCTAACCTCACTCTGGGAAGTAGATACATATATTTCTCTGTGAAGGAGATAGTAGAGTGATGTTGATGTATTTAAAAATTTTTTACAAAAAATAACAACCGACTTCCTTAAAAAAAACACTACAAAGTCAAAAATAACTTTAATTTCGGAATTCGGTGTCTTAGGATCTGTATTTTAGTTTTTGGCCACCGAGTTCCGAAATTAAAGTTATTTTTCACTTTGTAGTGTTTTTAAGGAAGTCGGTTTTTTTTTGTGACAAAGTTTTTAGTTATTATGGTATATACCCCGCACTAATTCCTATACCACTACTGGCCAGGTGAAATTTAAGACTTAAATGGTTTTCTCATAGATGCCACTGTCAGAACTGGACCAAACTGAAATGGGAGCATACGGGAAGCACCAGCTTTCAAATAATCGAAATTGGTTTATCCATTCGAAAGTTCTGAGGTAACAAACATTAAAAAAAAAAATACAGTCGAATTGAGAACCTCTTCCTTTTTTTGAAGTTGGTTGAAAAATCGACCCCAAAATACACCAAGAGTCAGACAAAAGAATCATCATCTAATCTAATTAACATATCAAACGGAATTTCAAAATAAAACCATAATTTTTAAAGTAATTTAAGACATATTGTTATAAATTGGTCTTGTTTTGAGGTTAACTATACATATAAATCATAACTTGATTAATGGCTGACATTTATCGTCCCTTGTTTGGGATTAAACTAGTTTCTAACCGTGGCTTTATTTGAACTATTGCATCATGATTATCCCAATCTATTTGGGGTTGGTGCAGCATGTTAGTGGGTGGTACAGTGGTTTCAGCTCCGACTTACGAGGTCGTCGAGGTGATCATGAGTTGAAAACTAGGCAGGCTACTTTTTGTATATATGTCACCGTCCCTACTGCTCTCAAAACGTCAAAGAAAACATCGTGAGGAAATCGGCATGTCTTTTTTATTTTGGATGGGAAATCATCAAATGACTTCTCCCGGAACAGTCTTTTATACTGAATAAAACCCACCCGTGATCTTTCAGTTGCCCATGTGCCAGGGTTACGGTTCTCTTTCGAATAATCTCGCGACTCTGGCAGGCATCGGTCCTAGCAGACCCCTTCAGTTCTGCTGACATCTCTTTGAGGCGCGCGTGGAACACTACGCGCTGTCGACCCGAGCCTGGTCCTTACCGGGCGGCAAGCAACCCATTGCTCGGCGCCCGCAAGCTCGCGCCTACGGTGACCGGTAGTCCGCTGTCGAAAATTGGCATGTCTTAGAACCAAAAATTCGAAGATAAGTGACGTGTACTAACTCGCACTGGACCATAATGAATTCGTCCCACTTTCTCTCACAGAGGAGTCTATGTCCCAGAAGTGGGAACATCATAAAATGATTATGCTAAGATAAGCAGCATTTCTTCCGATGGGTGTTCCGTGTCATGCTGGACGTAATGGATAGCACCTTGGCATTTCCTCCCGTGGATATCGTAAAACGCGACTAAAGGACTTACTAGAGAATGGGCAGCAGCATTCTCTAAGCATTTTACCACCATAATGCGATCGCCAACCCGACTGCCAAACGTGGCGATTATAACGACCCCCCCTCTTCACCCATTTGGGGGAGGCATAGGTCCAGCAGTGGCCGTTTTTTGGCTGAAAGATGATGATTCAGTATGACATCTTTTTCCTTACCTACTTCTTTATTAGTCGTCATCTCGGTAGTCACTCCCTTTCTAGCCATATCCGTCACTCAGTCCATCCATCGTTTTTTTAGTCTAGTTTGAGCTATGGAAGAATAACGTGTGTGTATTTTTCTTCCTAGAAAAATGGTCGCTATTTTTCACTATCTCCATAAACTGGAATATGAGAGATTGTGCAGAAAAATGTCGTGAATGTTTTAGAAATACAATGTCACATCTTTTTATTCCTTGGCCCTCTTTTATAGGCATTATTTTAGGTTCGCGTTGCTGGTTGATTACCTGGTTCAATTAATATGAGAGAGAGAGATAAGATAGAGGCAGTATACATGCCACCTTTATTTGTTTTATTCAACTGTATTGTTGAAAAGATTTTTTTAAATTTATTTTTTTGATATTATGTAGGTATTTTAGGTACATTTTCTCAAATATCCCAACAAATTCCCAATTAAAAAAAAATACTTGGAACACAACACACACACACTTGGTTAACATTCTAAGAATTTATTACTATACCTAGTCTAGTTTTCTCTGCCTTATAAAGGGTTAATATATAAAAAGTCTTTTTAACACGCTTTTATTACCTTGGTATGTACATATGTATGTAACGGAATCTTGACGTGAATATCACTCCCTTCGAAACATGACAATACAATAATGTGTGCTATTATCCTGGCCGGGATACTTCTCTATAATAGCGTGTTTTTTAAACTATTATTTTTAATTTCTCTGTTAATTTTGGATTTACGTAAACCATAATGTTAAAGAATCTGAAATGGGTTGAACGTCGTCAAAATAAAGTATGACATTTACTAACAACTAGAGTTTTGTTGTGTTGGTACATTTAAAACATTTGAACACGAAATTGTTTCCTTGAGACGTGATTGCAGCCAACTTAATGAAATTTTCCGAAAGCCACAGGCTGCGAGGAAGTACCGACTAATTGAAATAAAATCTTGGTATAGCATTGTAGAATTCGGCTAAGTGTTTCAATTACTGAAAATTTGCAAGCAGCATTGTTGTATTCATGGAGAGGTATGTGTACCAGATAGACATTGCGATTTTTCTTATGGGTGTCATAAGAGGCGACTAAAGGACTTACTAGAGAATGGGCAGCAGCGTTCTCTATGCATTTTACAATCATACTGCGGTCGCCAATCCGCCTGCCAAGCGTGGCGATTATGCCAAACCCTCTCAAAAAAAAATTCAAATCATTTATCATTTATTTAACTACTTACGACACTAGGCTAGCTCAGGGTCAAACTTTTTTTTTTTTTTTTTTTTTTTTTTTTTTTTTTTTTTTCAGGATGGGAAATCATCAAATGACTTTTCCCGCTCTCTCGGGAGGGCGTGTCAGACTTTTACTGACTAAAACCCACCCGTGTTCCATCAGTTGCCCATGTGCCAGGGTCACGGTATCTCTTTCGAACAATCACGCGACCCTGGCAGGCATCGGTCCTAGTAGACCCCTACACTGCTGCTGACATCTCTTTGAGGCGCGCGTGGAACACTGCGCGCCGTCGACCCGAGCTTGGTCCTTACCGGGCGGCGAGCTACCCATTGCTCGCCACCCGCAAGCTCGCGCCTACGGTGGCCGGGAGTCCGCAATCGACTCCCGACGCCCGGGGCGTCTCCTCCTGCGGCGGCTAGGGACGTGAGAGCGCAGAGACTGCCACTCCCTCACGCGCCCCGCCTCCTCCTTCGCGAGCATTACTGCTTCGCAGAAGGAGGTGACGGCTTCCCATTCCCTCTCGCTCCGTACCATGGCTCGCACCAGGGCCGGACGCGAGAGGTCGCCGCCGCCGATCGCCTCCACGAGGACACGGCGGTGCCCCGCCCAGGCTGGGCACACCTCCACCGTATGCTCCACCGTGTCCTAGGGTCAAACTCTTACCAACATTGTCGACTGTATCTAAATATAGAAATCATGTGATCATTGCATCCCTGCTGAGACCCTTATTCATAAGTATATGGAAGGTGGTTCTCACGTAGGCATAACAATAGGATCACGTAATTTTCTAATGAATCAACAAAACAAAAACATTATCTATCCAATAAATTTAAGTATGAAACTAATTTCAAAGAAGTATAAATAGTAATATACTTTTTAACTTATGAATTATTTCAATTTGTTTCGTGATTATTTTAATTTTGAACTATCTGTGAGAAGACTACAAAAATTATAATATTTCGTTTGCGATGCTAATGGAATTTTTGTTTTTTTTTTATTAATATTATAAATGCAAAAGTAACTCTGTCTGTCTCGCTTTCCTGCTAAAACTACTGAACCGATTTAAATGAAATTTGGTACACAGATAGTTTAGAGCCTTTTTTATCCCGGTAGTATGTTCCCACGGGATACTTTCCGACCTCCACGCGGGCGAAGCCGCTGGCAAAAGCTAGTATATTATAAAACAAAGTCGGTTCCCGCGTCTGTGCATTTAGATCTTTTAAACTATGCAACGGATTTTAATGCGGTTTTCATCATTAGACAGATTCAAGAGGAAGATTTATATACATACATACATATATGTAACGGCGCGTGATGATTTATTGTAACACTTTTTAAAATTTGTAATCGATTATTTTTACTCAATGATTGAGAATTTATTTCGTTAGTGGTAATTGGAAGGTTTATATTTGTCTAATACGAGCGCGAAGCCGCTAACAAAAGCTAATAGATTGATTATTTCTCTAGTCACGTTACTATAAATCAACATATAAATATGTGGCTGTATTTCATCAGATGTGTCACCTAATCTTTCTGAAGACCATCACCAATAAGGTCACTATTTGTCCTCGTTTTTTTTTTTTGGATGGGAAATCATCAAATGACTTCTCCCGCTCTGGGCGGAGCGGGAGGGCATGTCAGACTTTTACTGACTAAAACCCACCCGTGTTCCTTCAGTTGCCCATGTGCCAGGGTCACGGTATCTCTTTCGAACAATCACGCGACCCCGGCAGATTCGTCCTCCTAAGGCGTCCCCTACCGGCGTTTCTACTCACATCTGCGTTGTAAATACCTTTTGTAAGTCACCCTTCATTCCTCCTCTCAACTTGACCAAATCATATAAGCATACTCTTTTCAACTTCTATTAGTACGTTTTATTTTAAACCGCACCGTTACCATAATATTATATTACTAGCTTCTGCCCGCGACTTCGCCTTCGTCAAATTTTTGCTCCCCTAACTCTTTCCAGTTTTCGTCCATTTTTCGTTGCTGCTCCGCTCCTTTTGATCTTAGCGTGATGTTATATAGCCTATAGCCTTCCTCAATAAATAGGCTACCCAAAATAAAAATAATATTTCAATTCGACCAGTAGTTCGTGAGATTACCGCATTCAACCAAACAAACAAACAAACTCTTCAGCTTTTATTATATATAGTAAATATAGTATAGATAAGTACCACCTGTGGGTGGCCTAAGTAGTCAAGCCAGTTATTAGTATGTTTGTATACGAGGTAATCTCAGGAACGTGATGTGATATTTTTATAGACTCTATTTGCGCTTATGCCTAGTTTTTGCTAGTTAGCATATTGATGACAAAAATTACTTTATCAATTTTAATAAACTATCCAGTTCCTTGTTGCGAGATTTTTATCTATCGACTTACCTATAATCTTAAGCGGGTTGTATCTCATGAACCGTATTTCTATTGCCGCTATAACAAAATAAAATACAGTTTTTTACTTCACATTTTCTTTCCTTTAATTTTATGTTTTATCCGTACAAGACATGTTGCGCCGACCCCAAATAAATTGGAATAATAAATAAATTGGGAGAGAGATGATGATGTTCCGTACAAGAAATGTGTTTAAAAAAAAATGTATTTTAGAATATTGAACGGTGGTACGAATATGCTTGGAGCTATGCTCGCAGTATCTCTGGGGGACAGAATCTGGAATGAGGTGATCCGGCAGAGAACCAAAGTTATCGACATATGTAGCTCATAGATATAGTTAGCAAGCTGAAGTGGCAATGTGCCGGCCTCATTAGCCGTAGAACCGATGACCGTTGGGGTAAACGTGTTTTTGAGTGGAGACAGCGAATCGGCAAACGTAACGTAGGACTCTCAGGCTAGGTGGAGAAACTATCTTCGCAGGGTGGCTGGTAGCAGCTGGATGAGAGTTCCTGAGAATCGGGCTGAATGGCGTGCATTGGAGAGGCCTATGTCCAGCAGTGGACTGCTATAGGCTGATGACGATGATGGTAGGAATATTGAAGCCGACCCTAACATAGTTGGGAAAAGGCAGACTCTTAAGCGAATCCGACTGTCACACGCACTTGGCCGATTTTTCACCACCGTAAGTTGACGAATACACAGACGTAATAAACTTGCGGCAGGTTTTTTCACACACTGGGTCTTCAAATTTTTGATTCCAGAACACTAGGTTTTCTCACTGTTTTCCTTCACCGTTTTGAGAACAGTGGTGATGAAACCAATTACAATAAATTAACTAATCAGGGTTTCAATAGACCTGCCAGCGTCGCGAGATTTGTTCGAAAGAGTCCCTGGCATATAGGCAACTGAAGGAACACGGGTGGGTTTTAGTCAGTAAAAATTTGACATGCCCTCCCGCTCCGCCCAGAGTCGCAGACATCATTTAATGATTTCCCACCCACAAAAAAGGGGTTTCAATAGTGCCGTAATTTTATAAGTTTAAAATTAGCACTACTTTCTGACATTTTCCTTGTAAAAATAATAATTAGTCCAGGCTAGACCACCAACAGGCCAAATCAAAAACCAGTCCATTTTCTTTTTCATTAGAACCGTCAAAGCCTTCCTTTAATTACACAAGAGTCTTCAGCTCTTTTTAATTTGATCATGGGTCTCTTAATTATATTATTTTTAGGCAAAAAATGGTATTTACCTTTACATAAATTGGAGGGTCGAGCGTTATATTGTATTATTTTTTGTAACAGTGTAGTGTAATACTGGATGATTTTTAAGGTTTTATAATTACACTTTAGAAGAAAATTAGATGGTTTTCTGTTAAAATTTTTTTCGAACTGACGTCACAACATTTAAAAAAAGTCTTAGACTATTTAAAATTAAGTTAGGAAGGATGATTTTAATAAAAACACTAAATTGCTTAAGTTTTAAAATTGTATTTCGCTCTTTATTTGCCTTTTTAATATTGTTTTATTTATTGTTTAAGATTTAATGTTGTTACAGCTTTTATTATGATTTGCTGCACCCTCCGACGTCACACGTCAGCGCTGGCTGTCGCTGAAAACCAGCGCTGGGGCTCTGTCTCGAATAGAGTCGCAGCATTATGCTGAGCGACGGCCGTTTTGCGTGGATTTGACGCATATTTTCCCCAGCAATTTTTTTATATTTTTGTTATGTTCAGTTTGTCTTTGCGTCATATTTCCCGCAAATAAACGTATTCTCTTTCTTTCTTTCTTTCTTATCTATTATTTACACAAAGTAGTGCGCCTGCCTGCGCTTCGAACCTATGAGTTAAAATTTGTAACTAGGGTAGGGGCCGTTACCACTGGGCGACCACTGTTCTAACGATTAGGAACTCCAGCGACAGTTTGCACTAGTGTTACCACCTCCATACAAGTAAAGTATTTGATACAATCGATGAGAGCCAATTTACCCAGTATCCTGCGCTTCAGCTGTGCTGAAGGTCACTTCAGTTTTACCACATCTTTACATTCGGGTGTTGTACCTATTACCTACTTCATGTCTAACTGCTAAGGTTGAACTTTTAATCCTATTCAGTAACATGACAGTTGGAGGGATACCAGGTTTTGACAAAAAAAAAGATAGTGAGGTGGTGCAAGAATGAATGAAATTGAATGAATTTGAAATAATGTACTTACATGCAAACTTTGTATTTTAAATTTAATAATTTGTCTTAAAACACGATGGTATACTATTACGATATATGTCTATAGCTGCCAGAGGAAATAAAATGAATACAGTATAAAAAAAAAACGTAAAATGACATTATGTTTATATTTAGTTCTATTTCTATCAGAAGGAAATAAAAGAAGGTAAATAACTGGTATTAATAATTATCAATTATTCTTATATTCCACACCCTGAAAAGGATTTTTTAAAGTTTTATTTAATTTAAACCATTTTATCATTCATTCTTTACGCGAAATCGTTCACTACCTCAACACTATTTGTTTTAATATGGTATCATTATTTTTCGTTGAACTGTAAAGTTACTGAATAGGATTAAAAGTTCAACCTTAGTAGTAGTTTCTAAAACCACGTAAATCAACAATCTCTAAAGACTTAACCTAACTAATGATCTGAAGCGAAACTTAACACTTGTTTACAGCTCGTTTGACATCATTATAGAGAGTTAACCCTCTATGGCACTCTGCCAAACTGAGACAAATTGTAAACACATCGAGTTTCTGGTAGTTGGGCCTCGTTTCCTTGGAAGATATTACTGGTTTCCTGCGGCGGGAAATATGTGCGTATTATGTACAACTATGGTCCGTGTGATGCCGGATGTAAAGAATAGCACCACCCCATTTCTTCCCGTGGGTGTCGTAATAGGCTTCGAAAGAGTTACCGTGACCCTGGCATATAGGAAACTGAAGTAACACAATTAGGTTTTATTCAGTAAACGTCTGACATGCCCGCTCCACCCAGAACGGGAGACGTCATTTGATGATTTCCCACGCACAACAAAAAAGAGTGTCGTCAAAGGCGACTAAGGGACTTACAAGAGAATGGTCAGCAGCGTTTTCTATGCATTTTGCCACCTTACTGCGATCGCCAACCCGCCTCCCAAGCGTGACGATTGGTTTGGTTGGATTTGATTGATTTGGTTTTGGCAAAGCCCCCCAAACTTTGGGAGGCCTGTGTCCAGCAGTGGACGTCTTACGGCTGAAATGATGAATGATGATATATATCTAGCTTTTACCTGCGACTTCGTTTACGTGAATTTTTGGTCCTCGACCCACCGCATCGTATCGTACCCGGCGCTATTACTTCGTCTACACTTGGCGTTCTTTCCGATTTTTTTTTTCATTTTGCTCAGCTCCTCATGGTCGCAGAGTGATGTTAAATAGCCTGTAAATCTTTCTCACGAATTGACCTATCAAATACAAAAAGAATTTTTCAAATCGGACTGGTAGTTTTAGAGATTACTTCCCACAAACTTACAAACTATATACCTCTTCATTATAGTCCATGTAGTAGATGATATTTATTTGGTAAATGGGTTGTAAATAACACTGTTCAGAAGGGCTGAATGACTTGCAGTGTCTTTTGATTTGGAAACAAGAGATATTTTTAAAATAAAATTCTGTTTTTAAGCTACAAAACATTCCTCATCTTTGAGTATTCACCGTTTTAATATCATTTGCTTGTAAAGAAAATGTTTCATGTGTTATAAATGTTATAGTATTCTAAGTATATGCTTAAAGATATCGTTTATAACGAGGAGTTGGTTTTAATGAGTAGAAAATGTGTTCTCGGTACGGAGTTAATTATATTTTTAATTTATAATGCTTTGCACGCGTGTTGCTGGTTAAGTTATAAGCGGCAGCGATTTCAGGGCATTTTAATAGTATGACTGCCTCGTTGGAGGTCCTGGCTTCGATTTACAGGTCGAGCAGTCTTACTGGGTTGTTCCATCACGGATTTCTCAGCCCACAGGATCTGTGCCCGGTTGATGGGAATAGACGCGCCCTCTTACATTGGACATATAGATAAATGACTAAATGTGGATATACTAGTAGGAAACCAGAGGTATTCTAACTTTTCGGGGAGTACTGGGCGTGATGTGTAACATGTTTATGTTATTCTGTATTTGTTTTTCCGGATTTAGTATAAATAAGTTATGAAGTAGCTTTAAAACCTAAGAGAGGCAGACCAAATTAATAATGTATGGGTCGTGTGAGTATCTTATTCAGATAAACATAACAGTGGCACAAAGCATACTTTTACATGAACAAATATTATCACCAAGTTTGACAATCAAACACGATGAAACTCGGGTAGAAACGGTATCTCAAACAAATCTAAGTTGATCTTTCAACCTGTATTCTACAACAACTTCTACCAGTCAAACCCACGCTTCACAACCCCATTTCACCCCGCTGCCGCTCATCCCTTACTCCACTCCAAACATTATTGAATTTACCTACATTTACGGAGGCTCTTAACATTTAAGTAGAGAATAACGCAGCGCAATTTAGTTCCTCCAATTACAGAGTTAATTTTGTGAAGAAAGTGCCGAAGGCTTTTAAAGGGTGGAAAGACCTAGCTAAGGAAACATAGTCATCAAGTTTTGGATAAATGTTTATTGGAATAAAATTATCATATTTCGTTTTTTTTTTTGTCAAACTATTAAAGAAATGTGAGAATAGCGGCATCTAGACCGCCACGTGTGAACTACGCATAACACTGACGTCACGCAAAATTCTGCATCGCGCAAGCAGAGTGTACCGCGCAACTATAATTTTTACATTGACCCGACATCAATCATCGGGCAGTTGCCCATTAGACACGACACCTGTCAGGTCGGAGGATCCTCCTTTTTCTACGGAGGTTGAGTGAACTATACACCCTGTTCTTCAGAGCTCCAAAGTGGAACTGGTCATGACTTACGAGTTTTAGGTCGGGAGTTAGAACCCAAGCAGGCACTATAATTTTTCATCATCACTGCTCTCAAAATGGTAAAGGAAAATATTGTGAGGAATTCAGCATGTCCTAGAACGAGAAATTCGAAGACATGTCACACCCCAAAGGAGCACTGGCGTCGTGTGGATTATGGCCTACTGCCTTCCACAGAGAAGAAGCCTGTAGACACGCTGATTATGCACTCAAATGATAAATGATAAATGATTTTATTTCTGTAAGTAGGTTTGTACAAACACTTTTACATGTCAATGATATTTTTTTTAAACTAGATGAGTTCGGCGTTTCCTAAGTGACTCATCAAAGAAATTATTGCTTCGTTCGTCTAGTAATCGAATTTGTGACTGTTGAGCTTGTGGCCAGGATAGGTTGGGCCGCCATTGGCTTGTTCCATTAGGAAATTCTTAGTAACAACCCTGAATGTGGATGTTATTCCGGGTTCCGGTAATAAGTGTTTTTTTCTCGATTATCAATTCGATCACGTAGGCATTGTTAGAACCAGTTTGAATTGTATCGATTATAACAAAAGAAGAAAGAGAGAAATTACTTTTATTTGTGGTAAGAAAACATGACGCAAAGAAAGGCTAAACAACGAAAATTAAAGAAAAACCTGGGAGAAAACATGTGTCACATCCACGCAAAACGGCCATCGCTCAGCATAATGCTGTGACCCTATGTGAGACAGAGTCCTAGCGCTGGTTTTTTCAGCGACAGCCAGCGCTGACGTGATGACGTCGACCGGTGCAGCAAGTATTTTAATGATTTTTACCTATTTTATTGATTAAAATAGGTACAGATACTATATCCTAAATGAAATGTAATCGTTTTAACACACTGAGCGCCGATTTTCTATAAGTATTGAGTTTTTTTCGGCTCGTGCCTAGAGCTTACCCATAATTGGGTACTTGGAAGTAGATAAATAAGTTCTGTGTCTAGTTTTTAAAGTAGGGTGAGGCATCCAATTGTTTTCCAGTATGTTTATTGTTATTGTATAAGGTAGCTCCTTATTTGTCCTATTTATTGTTCGGTAATTGCTTTCCAAACGTTTATTTTTCGGTTTTTTGCTGAGACTTTGTTTTTTTTTTTTAATTAAAAAGGGCCGTTTAGTGAAATATTGTTGTATTTTATTGGCATGAACACTAAATAACTTCACTAAAAAGGCGTTTTAATTACATTACTTGCTTATCTATCGCCAATAATTTTGATAGTGAATCTGGAGCTCGTTGCATTTTAAAAGAAAATCTGGTGACAATTATTTTAAACCGACTTCAAAAAGGAGGAGGAGGATGTTCTGCCATAACTCCGTCATATATATAAACGGATTTGCAAAATTCCTTTTTTGTTCGAAAGGGGTTTATTCCGAAATGGACCCATATAAATTTCAAATAGATCTGATGATGAGTTCCTAAGACAGACACCGGAACTCTTTAAAAATGAAAGCAAATCAACCGCGATTTCTGCTATCGCATAAATTTGCATTGTTTGTTTGGAATTAGTGCGGGGTAAATATCATAACTAAAAATTTAAAAATAAAATCTTTTTTATTACAAAACAAAAAAACAACCGACTTTCTTAAAAACACTACAAAGTGAAAAATAACTTTAATTTCGGAAGTCGGTGGCAAAAACCTTATATACAAAACCTAAGACACCGACTGCGGAAATTAAAGTTATTTTTCACTTTGTAGTGTTTATAAGGAAGTCGGTTGTTTTGTCCTTTCTTTGGTATTGTTTGTCGAATCTTTGTGCTCCTTATGTTCTGAGTTGAGCTGCAAGATTACTGACAAATTAATAATAATAATAATACCCCACGGACCCTATCTCCCGGGAGAATTCTTGTTCCTCATCTCTGGCTTGCCTTTATTGGCCGGCTGGAGTGAACACTGACGAGGATCAGTGCTCCCACCTCATTCTTGCCTTTATTGGCTGGCTTGAGTGGAGATTCGCAAGAGCAAACGTGCTCGGGGAAAGGAAGTATTCCAGTAAGTGCTCGTAGGGACTTGACCATCTTCCGGGCTCTGGGATTGTTCTGAAAGCCGTGGAATACCTCTCCACTTCTCAAGCACCTCAGGAAGTGTTGCCCCCTTGTCGCTACGTCACTATGTGCTAGCGACGTTTCCCGGGGGCCCATTATTGAGTGTGCAAGTCACCCCCTGCCATTTTATTAGTGTATACAAAACATTGATCAGGCAGGGGCCATAGTTCTTCCATAATTGCAGTTACCAGTCCACTGTAGCCAACCAAACCCATAGCCTAATTTGTTTTGTTTCCATATTCTGTAATAGTTCTGCTCCAACCGGGGATTGTCCTTGGGTGCACTTGCATAGTGCATACAGGGATAATCGCCGGTTGGTGCCCCCTCATCATTTAAAATTGTCTAAGGGGCCTCTGCGAGTTGGCTTCGGCCCCTCGTACGCCTTCCAAAGGACCGGGATTCTAGAATCCCGAGATATGTTTAACGTATGTATAAATAATAATAATAATAAGTTTTTATTTCAATAATAATTTAAAATTGTACAGACATCTTATAGGCTATATTTTCTTTAAACAAATGAATTAGACATCTGTAGCCGAACTAGGCAAAAGCCTGTATTTCGGCTATCAGCGCCAAACCAAATAATTTATATTTAAAAAATAGCCACCAAGTAGAAATGTTAACATCTGCTTAGAGAAAAAAAAAATGAAGTGAATAACATTACAATTTGAGACAATAAAATAGTATATATAATTTAAAGACAAAATTAATATTAAGTTAATAAGTAAAATTAAAGACAATATTAAGTAACTTATAATAAAATTAAAATTAATATAATGTAATATAAAATCTGGAAATTGTGTTTATGTCCTCTCTTTGTGTAATATGATTATGTGTGTGCGTGAGTGTGAGAGGGTGTTTTAGGTTTAGTTTCTTCGTAAGTTAAATTTTGTAAGTAGTTTGTTACCTTTTTCTTACATTGTGTTTTCGTTAGTGGGTAAATGTTTATGGCTCTATTTATTTATTATATATGTAAGGTCCAATGAAGTTGGTAAACCTCGCGCTGAATTTAGTTGCAGTTATTTGATTTCTGACGCATACCATATCTCTTCTTCGTTTTTGTAAGTTTAGCGGATTAAAAGTTTGTTTGCTGTGTTGGAGAAGAGTGACATTAAGAAGATAGAGTTGTCTTACTGTCAGAACCTCACAGTTCTTGTACAGTTGTGCGGTGGGGAAAAAAATACGTATAAAAGTACTAACTTTGAGCACCGCACGTTGGGCGATCTCAAGACTCTTTAACGTTGTTTTTAGGGCGCCTCCCCAGGAGGAGATGCAGTAAGTCAAAAGTGACTGGCAGAGAGCATAATAAATCTGTTTAAGCAGTTTAGGATCAACGACATGCCGTAATTTTTTTTAAAATAAATATTAATTTCCGGATTCGTCCACATAGGAGTTTTATATGTTCTTTAAAGTTGAGATTGCTGTCAACTGTTACACCCAGATGTTTAATCGTCTGCACACGTTCCAGTGAAGGGCACGAGCAGCTAGATTTTGATTGACACTCGTGTGAGATGATTTTGTGACTGCTAGTGACTCCCCTTACATCCCTAATGCCAAAACCGATAAATTTTGTCTAATCTACATTTAAAGTAAGAATGTTACTCTGCAACCACTTGCCAACCATATCAAAACCAAGCTGAGCAGCATTGAAAACCTTATCCTAAGACCTTATCCCAGGTATCGGCTGTAAAACAGAGGGCAGTATCATCTGCGAAGGAGATAGAAATGCGTGCATTGACTGGACAGGTCCACTCAATCTGGATGGTTCTTTCCTCAAAAGACCATTTCAGACACCCCCATGTACATGGTCCTCAAATGATCAGACCGGGACTATTTCCTGATTTTATATACACATTGACATTGATGAATTTTACTTATACAATGACGTGAATATTTACTTTTAAAGTATTATATTGTTTTAATTACCTATTGTAAATGTGACGACGAAGTGGGTGTTCTTTTTTTTTTTTTTGTTTCCTTTTCTTCTAATTTAATTTTTTACATTGTCTGGCAGTTTGAGTAATTTGTGCGACCTACACAAATGTCCTTTCTTTGGTATTGTTCGTCGAATCATTGACCTCCTAAAGTTCTGAGTGGAGCTGCATGATTACTGACAATTGCGTGCACTGATTGGACAGGTCCACTCAAGCTGTGTGTTCTTTCCTTAAAAGACCACTTCAGACACCAATCCACATGGTCTTCACAGTCATGATCTGATCAACATTATGTCTGGACTTTAAAAGAGACTGTGACCTCTGAGTTTGTTTCGGCGTTTCTTCTCAGAGTAGTCAGATAGGAAATGCCGACCTCATATAGTTTAAAAAAAAAATTGATTGGCGTGTAAAAGTGTTTGTACAAACCTACTTGCAAAAATAAAGTCATTTATCATTATCATTTATCATTTGTTTTGTAAAAAAGTTTTCATAAAGACATTTATGCTAAGGTGGTTTGGTCATGTTGAGAGGATGAATGAAAGGCGACCAACAAAAGGTTATTTACAAGGCACATCATCATTCATCATCATTTCAATTAAAAGACGTCCACTGCTGGACATACGCCTCCCCAATTTGGGGGGGTTGGCCATAATCACCACGCTTGTCAGACGGTTTGGCGATCGCAGTATAGGTAGTGGTAAAATGCATAGAGAATGCTGCTGCCCATTCTCTAGTACCTTTAGTCGCCTCTTACGACACCCACGGGAAGAACTGCGATGGTGCTGTTCTTTTCCGGCACCACTCGGAAAAAATTCGAAGACATGAGACACCTACCAACCCGCACTGGGCCCGCGTGGTGGGTTATGGCCCACTCCCTCTCACCGACAGGAGGCCTGTGTCCCAGCAGTGGGAACATTATAGGCTGCTGATTAGACAGATTACTTGTTATACCCACGTATTCAATAAGAATGTCGTAGAATTTCTCTTAATTAATACTTTCACAGCAACATCTACTATCTATAAGAATAGTTCGCCATTCATCTTTAAAATTAAAACAGGTGCCTCTGACATTTTCAACTCCAATTAATACAGCAATCATAAAAACTAATAGACTTCTCCCACTATCTTAATGAAAGCAATTCTCAAATTCAACCCCCGAAGCCAATCTATTACGAAAAAGAATAAAAATAACGTTTTAATTACCACTTTCGTTGTAACTGGCTTTCTCTCTTGCTTTTACTGAATTGACGAGGACTGAGTAATTTAATAGTTTTATTTGATGAGTGATATTATACAATAGACCTTTGTTTGTGGCATTGTTTTAAATAGAGGACAGTTCTCTGAGGTCCTTTTTTATGACTGGGAAATCATCAAATGGCATCTCCCGCTTTGGGTGGAGCGGAAGGGCGTGTCTGACTTTTACTGACTAAAACTCACCCGTGTTCCTTCAGTTGCCTGTGCTAGGGCCACGGTATCTCTTTCGAACAAATCTCGCGACCCTGGCAGGCATCGGTCCTAGGGCACCCCTTCAATACCTCTGACATCTCTTTGAGGCGCGCGTGAAAAACAACGCACCGTCGACAGTGCCCCCATACAATAGGTTGGACATAGAATCAAAAACTTAAAAAGTATTTAATTTAAAATAAAATAAAAATTATACAGTTGCATTCCACTATCAAATAACAAGAAAACTTGTTACTACGTTATTTTTATTTGACCAACACCTTAGGAGCGATTTGATGAAAACTATTATTTTTGTATGGGGCCCATATGGGGCCCATTCAGAGTTTTTTGAGGTCCTGGGTTCGAATTCCAGATCGGACAAAGTAGTTTTATTGCGTTTCCTATCTCGAATTTCTCAGTAGCGGCCCGCAGTCTGGATATGTGCCCGGTTGATGGCAATAGGGTCGCCCCCTATTACATGGGACTTAAACATAACAGGCGAAATGTGGGTGTACTACAAGTACACCTCTGCCTAACCCTTCCGGGAAACAAGACGTGATGTTAGTTTATATTCTCTGACGGTTATGTCCGTTTTGAGTAACGTACGTTTATAGTTCTATTGTATTTGGAAGATGTTTTTTTTTTTAAATCGGTCCCATTATGCCCTGTAATCTTCATATTTTAAGATTAGTCACTCTGCGTCCGTCAGTTCAGTGTAATTACGCGAAATGTTATCTGACGTAGGTTTTTATTTATTAAGCTGACATTAAGTACTTTTTGAACGTCAAAATTACACTAGACAGTCCCCCAAAACGCCCGCCCTTGACCACCAAGGTGTCCTAGTCCCTAATAATAACAAGGTTCTAAACACTATTGTACTGAAGCAATAAATTAGATTTACAATTTAAACACACAATATACCAACGCTTTCAATATAGGGGCAATTTCAAACTTAGGTCATACACGCGACCATTTACTTTTCAACTCAAAAGGGCGCATCGGTTTTTCATCTAAACTTTTATGTTTACTTTTTTTCCCTATCCATATTGCATTATATCCATGACACATTTTCAGTGTTTTTTTTTTATTTCTCAGTAAAGCTTTTTTCACTAAGAATACCATTCTAGGCACATTTTTCTGCTATTCACCTTAGTAATGAAAATCCGCGCCCCTAGGTACTTTTCGAGGATACTGGGACGAAGAACTTGAAAAGGGACGGTCAAAATGACGGTCCCGCTCAAAAAGGGACCGTCCCATTCAAAAAGGAATAGTCCCGTTCAAAATGGGACGGTCCAATTCAAAACGGGACGTATGGCAACATTCGCATAGAATGAAAAATTACTATGTTGAATTCTAAAAATAGCAACGGTTCGTGTGTGGGCTCCTATATTTGTTCATAAAGTGTACAACAAACCATTTTATTATTAAATGTAAGGTTTAAATAGGTCTCAGCGCAAATAAATGCCACACAACAATGATATCAGTTGGGTGTGTCAGATGTTAATTAAACACACAGAGACATAATGAATGGCTAATACTTAGTCAACAATGCTGGCACTTTTGAAGACCTGATAGTCGTAAGTGGTGCTGATGCTGTGATTATTAATTTAAACCACTTAGCCCAACCAGCAAGAAATAAATGGTTGATCATGTGGTTTATTAGTCGATCCACAAGAATTAACTGAACCGAATTTGGCGAATCGTCACTTAAAACAATGGTCCCTATTAACAATGTCGGTTATGCATTTTTACCAATTTACACTTTTTATAAAAATCGATGGGGTTCCACAAAAAGACTACTGTTCAGTAGAGCAGTTCAAAGTTTGTTTTGGCGATAAAAAAAAATAAAACTGTGGATGTTGAAATTTGCACCGATCGTTTTATGTATTGTTAAAAAGTGAATATTGGTACAAATGCATAACCAACCTTGTTAATAGGGACCACCGAAAAATACATAATATATTTTCTATATGATACTCGCACGAAGTTAGTTTATTTCTGGGCATATACCCAATTCCAGAAATACGTATTAGGAAATTGAAACGTTCTGTATTTTATACACAAATGATATTATAAAGAGGAAAGATTTTATTGTTTGTATAATATCTTAGTACAACCAACACACCGTTATCTGATCTCAAACTAGGCAGAGCCTGTATAATTGTTAGTAATGGATGAGCTCAGAAATTACTTAACCCATTTAAAAAAATCTTTTACTCTTGGAAAGTTACATTATTCCGGGAAGCGAGCCATGGAGCGCAGTATCCTGGGTATTCCACTTTCAGACCGTATAAGGAACACAACACTGCGCGCCAAAACCAAGCTCACAGATGTTACGCAGAGAGCTGCCCAGCTCAAATGGGACTGGGCCGGACATGTCTGCCGGTTGTCTGATGACAAATGGGCTAATATAACCACCAACTGGATCTCACTAAACACACGACGACATCGCGGCAGGCCGAGACGAAGACGGTAGGATGAGCTTGACTCCTGCCGAAAAGACAGGCAAGCACTAGCAAAAGACAGAATTCTGTGGAAAAGGGAGAGGGAGGCCTTCACCCTGCAGTGGGACAATATAGGCTAGTTATAACATGAGCTATAAATTATACGCGGATTAAGTCGCGGGCAGAAGCTATATGTAATAAAGTTTGTGTACTCTTCATTAGCGTATTACCATCTTCTGGGTACACCAGACTCCGGGCTGCAATTGAGAAATTCCAGATGGAAAACCCAATAGCACTTTGTCCGACACGAGAATCAAATCCAAGACCTCATCCTCAACAGTAGCGCTTATACTACTCGTGCTAGCCCAACAAGGCAGTCTTTTTTTTCTCCATCATAAATACTTTTTTCTACCAAGCTGCCCACTATACTAACTTTTATTTGTTTTAATAACACTCTTTATTCACTTTAACGTTTTATATTTTACTTTATAGCGGCAACAAGCAGTAAAGTTTGGTTAAAAGGCCTCCTACGGCATAAGGCTTGTTACAGCTTCACGACTTACGATTATGCGTGAGGAATGTCTTACGTAATTTAAGTTTAGTAGGTCGTCTGGTGAAGCGGGCTTGTATTTCAGTACCATTATTTTATATAGTAACCTTTTGAGTATATTGTTCTTTATTATTTTAATCTGTTTTGATTGTTGTCTTTTGCATTTGAAGTTGTTTATTATGATTACCAACTTTTGTTTTGGAGTTGTATGTATGTACGTATTTTTTTAAATTTGTTTGTGTTAGTGAAACTATAGTTATTGTGATGTCTAATTTTCAACTCTATGCCGTGGCTCGAAACCAGTCTTATTTCCGTTGCATACTCTCTTCGCTTGACGCTCTCTTGGGTATGTTACAAAGAAAACAATCAATATTTACAATGTTATAAAGAGAAAAGATGTGATTGTAAGTTTGTTTGTTACGCTTCCACGCTCAGTCTAATTTGGATGAAATTTGGTAGATGTGTAGACCATAACTTGGATTAGGACGTGGAATACTTTTTATCTTGTAATATCTTCATTTAAAAGAGTGTATTTGGAGTTTCTTGCCCGATCTTTTACGTAGCGATCTATGTTTTGGAATTGGCAACTAGCTTCAATTTTCCGACTAGCTGATCGACTTTTTGACTGTTCAAAATTGCCTGTAAATGGTTTAATTCAAATAAATGCTTTGAGAATGAGTTTTGATGACGATATTCCCCCGGGATTGAGACTTATGCAGGTACAACCGCGAGGTGCAGCGAGTGTTAATTTAATAAAATAATTATAATTTTCTCTTATCAACGTCATGTATACAGATACCCATTGTTGCTTGTATTATATGATGTAAATAATAGTGGCGTATTAATTTTAATTTCTAGAATTGTGACTGCTATCTGCAGTATTTCCACTGACTAACAAAATCCACTAAAGTGGCAAAGTAATGTGATGTTTATCAGTCTCGAAATAAAATAGTTGTCACACAGGTTTCATAATCAAATCCAAAGAACTGTAACAAAACAAAACAATTAATAAAAATAAACAATTCAAACGCCATGAATAACTATGTTAATTCTAAAACGGAGTAGTCACGTTTACAATAAAACACCGTACCCATTTAAAATTAAAATGTCTCTCTACCGACTAAATTTACTACCACTAAAATGGTTAACGACACACGACAATCGTAAGTTTGTTACTGGCCTAAAGTGGCTTAGGCCTGTTCTACACACGCGTTTTTAATGCTGTAAAAACTACGGTTTATTTGCCGTGTGTTGTTGGCACGGTTTCTCACGATTACTATAGAAACTGACAGACAGACAGCAGTGCGGCACGGCGCCCAGTTTATTGTTCTCTCATATGAATTCTTAGTTATCTATACTTAATATTATAAAGCTGAAGAGTTTGTTTGTTTGTTTAGTTGAACGCGGTAACTCAGAAACTGCTGGTCTGAATTGGAAAATTCTTTTTGTGATGGGTAGCCTATTCATTGAGGAAGGCATAGGCTATATAACATCACGCTACAGTAAAAAGGAGCAGAGCAGCAACGAAAAATAGACGAAAACTGGCAGGCAATTCTGCGACGGGAAGGGTCAGGGGAGCAAAAATTTGATGCGGAAAGTCGCGGGCAGAAGCTAGTTTTGAATATAAGAAGGTTATTTAAATTGGTTAGTAGCTATGTAAGTGATAACAGCCACACGATCAGGATGACATATCGAGACCCCTTCGAGCCTCAGAAAGCACGATAAGCTGTTGGTCCTAGCTGTCATTTATTCGTGGATGTTTGACAGTAGTTAAGAGCCCGAAAGTCCGACAACCCGTATTACCAAGAGATACGAGTACCTCTTGGTAATAAGGGTTGTCGATGTTATCAAGTAAGGTTGTAGCGGTTGTACCAGATGTTTGAACGTAAACTGCTAGGACCGATGCCTGCCAGGGTTGCGAGATTCGTTCGAAAGAGTTACCGTGGCCCTGGCATATAGGCAACTGAAGGAACACGGCTGGGTTTTAGTCAGCAAAAGTCTGACACGCCCTCCCGCTCCGCCCAGAGCGGGAGAAGTCTTTTGATGATTTACCATCCAAAAAAAAAAGGTTGTAGCGGTCAGATAGGCAGTCTCTCCATGTAAAATATTGGTATTCAGCTGCATCCAGGTTGACTGGAAACCGATCTCAACATGGATGGGAAAATGCTGGGCAGATGATGACACGATTATTCTACGGTGCGGTTATGCACCGTATCGTACAGAAACCGTACCGTGTGTAAATGCCCTAAACTGGCTTATGCAAATAGAACGTTTTTTATTGAAAATTAAGGGGGATAAAGTAGGCACTATTGACTCATTAGGACAGAATCGAAATTTTATCGATTCTCCGACGGAGTTTAGGGAAATGAGATGTCAAAGCTTCCCGGTTCAAATCGAGATGCTTTTGTTTTTTTTTTTTGCTTTTTGTGCCCCAAATGAATAAAACATTGATTTTAAATGTTGGATTTATTGAGAGTGAAACGTTGAAGGTTGAATCTCTTGGCTTTTATTACGTAAGTAGTAAAAGCATTTCATTCAATACTTGCGACTCATCGAAACTGCTCTCAGTAGGTAGTATTAGCATTTTTGGCGATTCTTATAATTTAATTAAATGAGTTATCATCGCCATCATTTCAGCCGCAAGACTGCTGGCCATAGGCCTCCCCCAATTTGGGGGGCTTTGCCATAATCGCCATGCTTGGCAGGTTGGTTGGCGCTCGCAGTATGGTAGTAAAATGCATAGTGAATGCTGCTGCCCATTCTCTAGTAAGTCCCTTAGTCGCCGTTTACGACACTCGTGGGAAGAAATGGGAATGTTACAACGTCTTAGTAAAGTTATAAGGGTCAAAATATATCGGCGACGGCGACCTATCGCGTACGGCCCTGGTGCGAGCCATGGTACGGAGCGAGAGAGCATGGGAAGCCATCACCTCCTGCGAAGCAGTAATGCTCGCGAAGGAGGAGGCGGGGCGCGTGAGGGAGTGGCAGTCACTGCGCCCTCACGTCCCTAGCCGCCGCAGGAGGAGACGCCCCGGGCGTCGGGAGTCGATAGCGGACTCCCGGCCACCGTAGGCGCGAGCTTGCGGGTGGCGAGCAATGGGTAGCTCGCCGCCCGGTAAGGACCAGGCTCGGGTCGACGGCGCGTAGTGTTCCACGCGCGCCTCAAAGAGATGTCAGCAGCAGTGAAGGGGTCTACTAGGACCGACGCCTGCCGGAGTCGCGAGATTGTTCAAGCGAGATACCGTGACCCCGGCGTATGGGTAACTGAAGGAACACGGGTGGGTTTTAGTCAGTAAAAGTCTGACACGCCCTCCCGCTCCACCCAGAGCGGGAGAAGTCATTTGATGATTTCCCATCCAGAAAAAAAAGGGTCAAAATATTATTTTTCACTTTTTAGAGGTTTTTTGTGTTGGGGGTGTTTCGTAATGAATTGTAGGTACAAAGCGAAGTTGTTCCTGTAACCATTTAATTTATTTTTTCCCCAAACACCATTTAGAACACAAAACTGGAGTACTAAAGTACAAAGTACGTACAACTAACAAAACAGAAAACCTATTAAAACTAAGTTGTAACCACTCGGTTTTACAGGCAGTTGTACAAATTTCAATTCCGCACCGAGTTCCCGTATCGTATCTATGTAACTATGTATCGTATCGTATCGCATCGTATAACATTTTAATTCACGCCCCGTGTTTGAAGTAGCGGTGGTTAAATACAATAGTACATTGAGAACAGAAGTATCACTTAGCAAGATATTTAAGATGGTTGGCGAACGCAGTATAGTGCTAAAATGCATAGAGAACGCTACTGCTCATTCTCTAGTAAGACCCTTAGTCGCCTCTTACGACACCCACGGGAAGAAATGGGATGGTGCTATTCTTTGCGTCCGAAACCACACGAGACTATAGTATACTATACTATCTATACTAATAATATAAAGCTGAAGAGTTTGTCTGTTTGGTTGAACGCGGTAATCTCAGGTACTACTACGGTCCGAAGTGAAAAATTATTTTTGTGTTGGATAGTTTATTTATTGAGGAAGGCTTTAGGCTATATAACATCACGCTACGATCCAAAGGAACAGCAACGAAAAAGGGACGAAAACTGGTAGGCAATTCGATGCGACGGAAAGGGTCAGGGGAGTAAAAATTTGCCGCGGGCGAAGTTGCGGGCAGAAGCTAGTTTGAAATAAATGCTTTGACTTAAAACATACAAACAAAAATTTTCACATTTATAATATTAGTTGGATGAATCTTCTGCAACTCCCTACTCTATGATCAAACGCATTTGCATTTCGCATGCATTGCTGCCGATGTAATCCCATCGAGCGTTGTATGATACCGAATGAAAAATTGCACCGTTATGGGTTCAATATTAAACGCCTGTGGCTAAGTTTAGAACCTGGTTTATTACCTAGGTTGAAAGGTTATCGGAGTGTTAAATATGTTATGAGGCATTTAGCCATAACTTGCCTGGATTGGACTTGGCTGGAAATGGCTGGGAGAATACCCGTAGTATGTATATTATAAGTAGCTTTTGCCCGCGACTTCGTACGCGTAAATGTCGATTATCGTGTAAGCAGACGAAGTCGCGGAATAAAAAGTAGCCTATGTCCTTTCTTGGGGTTCAAACTTGCCTCGTACCAAATTTCATCAAAATTGGTTCAGTGGTTTAGTCGTGAAAGCGTAACAGGTAGACAGAGTTACTTTCACATTTATAATATACTAGCTTTCGCCAGCGGATTCGTCCACGTATTATATGTATAAACCTTCCTCTTGAAACACTCTATCTATTTAAAAAAATCGCATCAAAATCCCTTGCGTAGTTTTAAAGGTCTAAGGATACATAGGGACAGACAGAGGGAAGAGACTTTGTTTTATACTATGTAGTGAAGTATAAATGAGAGAATATGGGCTTGTAGTTAACTGATAACAGCCACACGGGTCGATCAAACAGGGTCAGGGTCTGGGTGTAAAGATGGTCATCTATGTACCCAGACCCCTTCGTGCCTCGGAAAACACGGTAAGCCATTGGTCTCGGCTAACATTTGAGGATTTTTGACAATCGTTACGGGTTGTCAGAAGCCCGAAAGTCTGGTTTAATGTCAGTATCGTAAGTTGCCAGAATTACCTAGTGACTGGGTTGTGGTGGTGGTGGTCCGTGTGGTTCCAGACGTAAAGAATAGCACCACCCCATTTCTTCCCGTGGGTGTCGTAAGAGGCGACTAAGGGACTTACTAGAGATTGGGCAGCAGCGTTCTCTATGCATTTTACCACCATACTGCGATCGCCAACCCGCCTGCCAAGCGTGGCGATTATGGCAAATTCCCCCAAAAATTGTACCGGTCAAATTGGCGGTGCTTGGGGGAGGCCCATGTCCCGCAATGGACGTCTTGCGGCTGGAATGATGATGATGGGTTGTGGAGGTCAGATAGGCAGTCGCGCCTTGTAATACATTGGTATTCAGTTGTATTCGGTTAGATCGGAAGCCGACCAACGTAGTAGGGAAAAGTTTGGTCAATAGGAAGAGAAGGAGGTAATCTCCGAAACTCATCGGATTTTTTTTTGGGAATGCCATCTCGTAGTTCAACATATGAGGTTTTCGACTGTTTAACGGGACTTGCTTGTGGCTACCTTAACAAATTAAGTCCCCCAGTTAGGGCTTAAAAACATAAAACTAGAGCGACTACACGTTACTGGCACCCCTTGTGGGGTACGGACCTCGGCTAGGGCTGAAAGAGGTAGAAAAGGTCGCTAGTAGAGGACAGCAAGGGACGGGTTGGATCGAAATGAATCCAATTTCAAAAAGACTGCTTAGGATATATGTTTATGGTATTTTTGGTTTCCACTCGAACGGAGTCGCGGGCACAAGCTAGGTGGCATGAACACTATGGAACTGTCATACGCATTGCCAGTAGAAATCATAAAAAAAGAGAGCAAAAAGACAATTAATTACTAAAAGCTTTTATTTATCTTCATTTGTATGTCCTGGAATGTTGCAACCAATATTTCACCCACTTCCATTGAAGCTATCGGACTGAAATTTAGCACACACGTTTCTCGTGACAATGCACGATAAAACTTTATTTTTAATAGTTAAATAAATATCATAATTTATCAAACAAATAAGTGGGTTCTATGAGGATATTTGTCAAATGACAAATGGCCTCACTAATTGGGTCTCACTAAACGCACATCGCGGCAGGCCGAGACGAAGATGGCGGGACGAGCTTGACTCCTACCGAAAGGACTGGCCAGCACTAACAAAAGACAGAATTCTGTGGAAAAGGGAGAGGGAGGCCTTAGCCCAGCAGTGGGATAAATCAGGCTAGTTAGATTAGATGAGATTGTCAAACAAATTAGGAGAGGATGAGGAGGAAGAGCAGAGGTGGCACAGTGGTAACGGCCGCGACTAACGAGTTTGTAGGTCGTGCGTTCTAACCCAAGCAGGCACTTTACTTTGTGTAAATTATTTTGTCACTATTGCTCCTCTCAAAACGGTGAAAGAAAGCATCGTGAGGAAATCGGCATGTCTCAATACCAAAAATTCGAAGACATGTGATATCTACCAACCCGCACTGGGCCCGCGTGGTGGATTATGGCCCACTCCCTCTCACCGAGAGGAGGCCTGTGTTCCAACAGTGGGAATATAATTGGCTTATATTGATCAAACAAATATTAGACTAATTTCACATTAAATAGACGTTATTAATATAGCTACGGTTAAAAAGGTAAAACAATAATCTTGGAGCTCCAAACCCAATTGCCGACAAAGCTCAAAGCTCAAGACTCAACCCTCCCGCGGTGCCTAACCTCATAATAATCCCGTTCAACTTCCGAGCCATTACAAAATTAAATTCAAAAACGATTGTCTGTACTTATATAAACATTATATAATATTTATGTACGTTTTGTTGTCCATTTTGTCTCAGCGTGTGACTTTTATGGCACATTGTCGAAGATTGTATCTTTATTTTTGTTAGATTTTATCAAAACCTGGTCAAGTGCGAGTCGGACTCGCATACGAAAGGTTCCGTACAATATTTCATCATTTCAGCCAAACGTTACCACTACGACCGGTTCTGTTCATCTCGAATCCACCAGATTCCTACGGCCTTCTCCAGGTCATTAGTCCACCTTGTGGGAGGCCTTTCAAAGTTTGACAGTACACGGTTGCCACTCCATAACCTTTCGGCCCCGTCGGCTATCTGTTGTGCGAGCAATATAGGTCGGATACGTTTCGATACAGCCCTGGCAAAAATCAAAAGTAATTTAATCAAACTAAGCTCAGGATTAGCACTTTTTAACGTCAAAATTACTTAAGATCATTACCACTTGCGAGTGCTTCAGCTGGCATCACAGCAGCTGTCTGAAGGTCAATTTTCTAATCAAAAACGTTCAAAATCTAGTGTCATCTCGGCGACAACCATATGTCAAAAATTTGATAAAAATATATGGAAAGTTGATGTGTTTTTGACAGATTGATAAATGATTTTATTTCTGTAAGTAGGTTTGTACAAACACCTATACACGTTAATCATATTATTAAGCTAGATGAGGTCGGCGTTTTCTATCTGAGAAAAACTGAGGATAAGACTGAGATCAGACGGTAAACGGTCCTAAAATTACAAGAATTGCCCCTCAGTTCAGTAAGATGGACCGGCGGGCAGCGGAGCCTTATCAATAAGCACTCTTTGTGTACGGAACCCTAATAAACGTCAAGAAATGTTTCTTTAAAAGTATTTTTATGATATTTTGACGTTAGTTTGTTTTGTTTCGTGGTATATTGAATAGCTGTACGGACGTATAAATATGATTTTTGTATTTTATTTCCTCTTTCTATTTCCGTGGGTGTGAAGGGGTCATCCGTTATTTCGTCATGATGTCTTGTAGCGGATTCCATTTTTTGTAGAGACCTTATAGTGACAATTTTATGAATCAATAATTCAAAAATAAGAAAATTGTTTAAGCATCAGCATAATTAGTCAGTAGGTACCGTTCCCACTGCTGGGACACAGATCTGCTCTCTGTGAGAGGAAGCGTTCATAATGCAGCCCAATGCGGGTTGATAGATGTTACATGACCTACATACTACCTTCAAATGAACTTTTTATAAGACATGTATTTAACTGCTAGAGGGTGGAGACCTGGTGACCTGAAACACAGGCCCTTAAAGCCTACCTTAAGCACCAGTCTCCCACAATAAACGAAACCATATCGTATCGCAAGTGTAACAACCTCTGTAATGTTTATTGTGGTGAGAAAAAAAAAAATAAAAAAAAGAAACATGCCTTCAAAATTTTTGTTCTAAGACATGTCAGTCTCCTCATAATGTTTTCATTCACCGTTTTGAGAGCATCGATCATCACCACTGCTCTTAAAACGGTGAAGGGAAATCATTCAATTCCACAGACAGGTAAAGGTTTCAACTATGTAATTTCTTGAAAATTCTCATTACGTATTAACCACAGCATGTCAGTAATATTAATGAAACTTCTGAAATATTTCAGTATACCAAGACTTGCGTCAACTATGTGGCAGGCGTCAGGCGTTGTAAGTTTGCACTTCCCAACAATCTGTGGTCTACGTCGTGACGTAATTTCTTATACTGTTCAAGAAAACTTGATGGAAGTAATAACCGTCTTATATTGATTAGAAATTGGTATCGTGTTTCCCAGTAACTGGGTTGTGGAGGCCAGATAGGCTGTCATCATCCTCAGCATCATAATTTCAGCCTAAAGACGTCCACTGCTGGACTAGATTTGTCATAATCGCCAAGCTTGGCAGGCTGGTTGGCAACCGCAGTATGGTGGTAAAATGCATAGAAGACGCTGCTGCCCATTCTCTAGTAAGGCCCTTAGGCGCGGGACAAATACAAGAGGCGTCGGGCGGAGGCGCGGCGCGGGCGCGGCGCGGGCGTGGTGCGGGCGCGGCGCCGGTGCAGCGCAGAACAGGCGTGCTAACGGTGTCGGAAAGGCGAGGCGCGGTGTTTCTCGTTAAATTCTATATCGTCACGCATTTTCCGGGTGCGCCGAAGGCGAGGAAGCGGCGCCCGCGCCGCGCCCGCGCCACGCCCGCTCCGCGCCCGCACCCCGCCGTCTCAGGCGCGGGACAAATACAAGAGGCGTCGGGCGGAGGTGCGGCGCGGGCGCGGCGCGGGCGCGGCGCCACTTCTTTGATATTTCATACAAAATGTATAGAAGAGGTGGGGCGCGAGACATACTGAGACGGCGGGGTGCGGGCGCGGCGCGGGCGTGGCGCGGGCGCGGCGCGGGCGCCGCTTCCTCGCCTTCGGCGCACCCGGAAAATGCGTGACGATATAGAATTTAACGAGAAACACCGCGCCTCGCCTTTCCGACACCGTTAGCACGCCTGTTCTGCGCTGCACCGGCGCCGCGCCCGCACCACGCCCGCGCCGCGCCCGCGCCTCGCCTCCGCCCGACACCTCTTGTATTTGTCCCGCGCCTCAGTATGTCTCGCGCCCCACCTCTTCTATACATTTTGTATGAAATATCAAAGAAGTGGCGCCACGCCCGCGCCGCGCCCGCGCCGTACCTCCGCCCGACGCCTCTTGTATTTGTCCCGCGCCTTAGGTAGTCGCTCCATGTATATTAGTGGTGTTCAGCTACATCCGTTCAGACTGGAATTCGACCCTGTGAAAAGGTTAGCTTAGGATCCTTATAAGGTTTGATAAGTGATTGATAAGTGTTTTTTTTAGGATAGGGTTAAGCAACACTTGCCGCGGCTATATCCAGGATGGGTGACCGTTTTTAATTTTATATACAGGATTCAAATTAAATTATAGCTGGCGACTGACCTTATCTACGTGTTAGGTATCGATATCCCTTCACCTCCTTATCCTCCTAAACCTTATTGGTGATGTTCTTCAGAAAGGTCAGGTGCGTAGTACTCGCAACTGGCGTGCGTGTATGACCAGATGTATGAACGTAAACAAGACAAAAAGAGCACGTTATGATCGTAGCAGGTCCTGCCAGGGTCACGCGATAGTTCAAACGAGATACCGTGGCCCTGGCATATGGGTCACTGAAGGAACACGGGTGGGTTTTAGTCAGTAAAAGTCTGACACGCCCTCCCGCTCCGCCCAGAGCGGGAGAAGTGATTTGATGATTACCCATCCAAAAAAAAAAAATTGTCTTATCAGGTGGTTTGTTCTGTAGTTTCTGCCTACCCACATGACCTGATCTTTTGCTTGTATATGTAGAGATTATACATATGTACAATGACCCATATCAGACACACATATGACGAAATTATATTAAGTTTTCTCAAATATTTAATGCTGAGGCCAGTCTAGACCGACTTCAATCGACTCCAACAAAAGGTTATGATCGCTTTGTTACTTATATTGCCTACAATCAGGGTTGTCTACATGATTTTTAGTCTCATAAAAATCTAAATTAATTCTTTAGGACTTCTCGAAAAAAATTGCCTACGTCCTAACCAAAGCGCTTGGCCGCACGAATGCACATTCGCCTCGAAGTATGAACAAGACGATTGCGACTTCCTACTCATCATCTGCCTAGCTTATTTCCAACTATGTTGGGGTCAGCTTCCAGCCTAACCAGATGCAGCTGACTACCCGTATTTTACAAGGAACGACTGCCTAACTGACCTCCACAACCCAGTTACTGGGTAATACGATACCCCTTGGTAAGACCGGTTGTCAGACTTTCGGGCTTTTGACAACCCGTAACGGCTGTCTAAAATCTACGAAAGACAGCCGGGACTAACGGCTTAACGTGCTTTCTGAGGCACGGTAGGGTCTTACCCATCCACGGACCAACTGTGGCAAGCTTAGCTTAACCTGAACGATCGACCCGTGCGGCTGTTGTAACTTAGCCACAAGCCCTTCAAGATTGCGACTTCCTACTATAATATTACTAGCTTCTGCCCGCGACTTCGTCCGCGTTAAATTTCTTGTTCCCCCGACCCTTCCCGTCGCGTCGTATCGCCTACCCGTGCGATTTTCCCAGTTTTTGTAACTTTTTTCATTACTGCTCCGCTCCTCTTAGTTGTAGCGTGATGTTATATATCCTATAGCCTTTCTCGATAAACAGGCTACCCAACACAAAAATAATTTTTCAATTCGGACCAGTAGTTCCTGAGATTAGCGCGTTCAATCAAACAAACTCTTCAGCTTTATAATATTAAGTATAGATTAATGAGAAAGTTTAGATGTTAGTTACACAACCACGCCAAAATGGCTGACAGGATTTAGAAGAAATTAGGCACACATATGGTTTATAATCTAGATAAACAAATGAGATTCTTTTTATTTCTATAGTGCGTTCCTGTGGGATAAATTCCGACCTCCACAAGTGGCGAAAGCTAGTATGTCACAAAATTGTTCAGAACGCGTTCAGGTTTGCCGATCAACATGAACGCAACGATCGCGTTATCGCGCGTTCGATCGCTTTGGTTAGGACGCGAGCTCAGTCAGAGGAATAATTGGTTGTGGTTTGATTCTACAATATTCTTTGTGTTTTATTAACTCCGCCAAAAATTCATATTCAAATCATAAAAGATATAAATTACAGAAATATGCTCAAACAACGTTCTCTGTTTAATTCTAGCTGTTATATATTTTGGTAAAAGTAATTTGACAACCCTATTCTCT
Source organism: Aporophyla lueneburgensis (assembly GCA_932294355.1). Taxonomy (NCBI): domain Eukaryota; kingdom Metazoa; phylum Arthropoda; class Insecta; order Lepidoptera; family Noctuidae; genus Aporophyla; species Aporophyla lueneburgensis. The sequence continues at coordinate 15,960,406 of OW028759.1, forward strand.
TATAACTTGGTTATTAATGTTAAAAGCCTTTGTTCGACCATTATATTGAAAATAATTGCACAATCCTTTGAAATTCTCATATTCATAAAGTAAGTAATATCAAATGTGAAACTGTTTTGGGGCTTTTCATTCGTTAGTTTTTTTTACCTAAGTTAACAAAATTCACTAGCTTTTGCCAGCGGCTTCGCTCGCGTGGAGGTTGGAAATTATCCCGCGGGAACGCACTACCGGGATATAAAGTACCGTATGTCTTAATTCAAGTTATAAACTATCTGTGTGCTAAATTTCATCTTAATCCGATCAGTCGTTTTTGCGTGAAATATTAACAAACAAACACAAAAAAAAACCAACTCTTTTCTCGTTCTAATATCACTAGCCGTTGCTCACGATTTCGTCCATACCTTACCCATGTCATGGTCTATCTGTATGTCAAATTTCATCCAAATCCGTTCACCCGTTTTGGCGTGAAAGCGTAACATACAAACAAACTTACTTTTGCATTTATAATTTTTGACGCAGACGAAGTCGTGCAACAAAAAGTAGTCTATCTTCTTTCTGGGGGTCAAACTTACCCCGTACCAAATTTCACCAAAATCGGTTCAGTGGTTTAGCCGTGAAAGCGTAACAGACAGAGTTAATTTCGCATTTATAATATTAGGATTGATTTAGTACTCGTATTATAACGTTTAGATGATGAAATACAACATATGGAAGCAACACTTTGTTAAATCTAGATGCTAGAGCTAGCTACATGGTTAAACTAGGTCCTAGATTAACCATACAGCAATTTAAAATGTAGATGTTTGAGCCTAACAAACAAACACGACACAGGATGCAAAGCTTGATATTTCCAAGCAACCACGGTGTTAGGATAGCTAGTAGGTAAATAGCAATAGACTCACTACCAATCATTTGGGACTTCATACGTACCTCTCTAAGAATTTGCAATCAAAACCTTTGGGGAACCCGATCTGGTAAGAGTTTATTTACAAGTCTGAACAGGTATCTCCTTATCGACCACAGCACAGTGTACACAGCTGTGATTTTCCCTTACCATCGTCAAACCTGTCATGGGAGATATTTGATGGTGTCGCTGAGGTTGGCTATGTTTATCTGTGCCTCGGAAAGCACGTTAAGCCGTTGGTCCCAGTTGTCGTTTGTGGATCTTTGGCACGTTACTCCAGTTTTACCAAAGGTATATTATCAGTTACTGGGTTGTGGAGGTAAGATAGGCAGTCTTTCCATGTAAAATACTGATCTTCAGCTGCATCTGCCATCTGGCTTGATTTGCAGCCGACCTCAACATATTTGGGAAAAGGCTAGGCATATAATGATGTTGACTCTGATTCTGCTATTCTCATGGAGTTCCAGGTGCCTATTGATGGCGGTTACCATTTTTCATCTAGCGCCAACATTTTACGTAAAATTCCAGACAAAGGCTGATTATCATCATCATCAAATTCAATTTCACATAAACCTTGTGAAAGGTCAGAATCTGCACGGTTCCAATTAGTTCCAGAATTTACCGTGTGACTCATGGCATAATTATATACATCGTCCCGACATCAATCGTCGGGCAATTGCCTACCAGATACAATACCTTTCTGGTCGGAGGACCCTCTCTTTTTTTTGGAGGAAAAGTGAACTCTACACCCTGTTCCTAGAGGTATGCTACATCTATTCCATTCTTCCTCAAAACATGCATACACCACAACAAACGACCTATTAAAAGGCGTAATTTATATAGTATCGTATGGTGCCGGACGTGTATCGTGTGGTGCCGGACGTAAAGAATAACACCACCCCATTTCTTCCCGTGGGTGTCGTAAAAGGCGACTAAGGGACTTACTAGAGAATGGGCAGCAGCGTTCTCTATGCATTTTACCACCATACTGCGATCGTCAACCCGCCTGCCAAGCGTGGCGATTATGGCAAAGCCCCCCAAATTGGGGGAGGCCTAAGTTCAGCAGTGGACGTCTTACGGCTGTAATGATGATGATGATGATGATGAATTTATAATCAGATAAGTAATTATATCATCATACTCCTGCCTTTATTCCAATTTATTTGTGGTCGGCGCAACATGTGTTTTTCTTCCACACTTCTCTATTAGTCGTCATCTCGGTAGTCAAATCCTTTTGAACAAAATCTTCATTCACACAGTCCATCCATTGTTTCTTTGATCTCCTTTTACTTCTCATAGCCATCGAAATTCATACTCAAAACTTTACTACAACGTCCCTCATTCCTCCGTTTCACAAGTCCATACCAGATCACATAATCCACCTATGCCGTTCCACTGCTGGGACTCAGGCCCTAGATGAGAGGGAGTGGGCCGTAATCTACTACGCGGGCCCAGTGCGGGTTGGTAGATGTCACATGTCTTCGAATTTTTGGTTCTAGGACATGCCGGTTTCCTCACGATGTTTACCTTCACCGTTTTGGGAGTAGTGGTGCTGAAAGTATGTAAACAAAGTACATCGCCTGCCTAAATTCGAATCCACGACCTACAACTATTAAGTCGGGGCCAGTACCACTGGGCCACCACAGCTCTCCATACCAGATCAGCAATGATATTTCAGACAAAACGAACACCTAATCTAGTTCACAAAATCCCTATTCCTATTCTAATCCCTTCATTAAAACTAAACTCCACCACACAGTAAAGTAAACCAAAATGGTGGGCGATACACAGAACATTCTCACGTATCTAAATGTTGCCACCCACAAATTGCGACTCGAATTCATCCCAACGAATGGGTAAATATGGCACTATTAACAAAGTCTCTTCATTTCGATGCAGGCAGTTGTTTATAATAGAGATAATCTGCAGAAGGTCAATTTTCAAACAGCAAAGTAATATCACGAATTTTAATAGTAACAAGTATAGCCCCATCACTTTTCTTTCGTAGGTGTCGTAAGAGGCGACTATGGGACTTACTAGGGAATGGGCAGCAGCATTCTCTATGCATATTACCACCATACTGCGATCGCCAACCCGCCTGCCAAGCGTGTCAATTATGGGAAACACCAACATATATTTTGGGAGAGACCTCTGTCCAGCATTTGACATCTTTCGGCTAAAATGGTGATGATGATGATGACACAGGGTGTAGGGAAATTGACCCGCAAACTGAAACCATGAATTCACCACACAATTTCTAGAATCCCTGGCGTAGAAAGTTTTCGAAGGTTATAAAAAAAAAATCTGCTGTTTCATAGCGAAGTTCTATACCTAGGCAGTGAAAATATATGGCAGAGCTACATTTTTTTTTAATAATCAAAATCATGTTTTGAATCCATGGTGATAGTTTGGATATCCTTGCTACCGTGTATAACAGTCACAAAAATCAAAAACATTTATTCAGTTAGTTGAGAAACATCAGTTTTGAACGTCAAGAATGAGATAAAACAGTCACCAAAAACGGCCCGACCTTCGCCTTTCCTTAAGCTGAAAAGAAGAGACGCAACAAACTCCCCAACAGAACATAGGAACTAGACCCATGCAATTGCATACCATTTAATTGGATCCTCAGTTACTCTCATCTACCTACTACCAGCCACCCAGTCCAGAATGTCGATCCAGCTTTTCCTGACTGGATAAAACTGGATGGAGGACGAGTCAAAAAACAGAATAAAATGAATTCTCTTGATGAATCTTTTCTCTGAATGACTAATTTTTATGACTGTTTCACAAAATGTATGACAAATAAAATGGCATACGATCTAAGGCTATGCTTGTCCAGCAGTTGACTGCCTAAGCTTGTGGTGAATACAGTCTACGTAAAATATTCAGTAAGACAGGGGCGGAAAACACTTTTAATTTCGTGAATTCTGCTAAGTAGTACTTCTACACTTTGCTGTTTTTAGTGGCAGTTGAGTTAACTTTTGCACTTTATGCTCTCCCGCCGGGTTAGTTATTAAGGTTGGAATACATTATTGGTGATTTCATTAGAAACTGGATTTTAATTCGGTTACTGTTTCAACAGTCCCTATAGTTTTTGTGCGGTTAAAAGTTTTTGAACGTGTTCTAGATTTTGGGTTATTTGGAATTTAACTGGCTGTGTTTGAGAAAGGCTTTTTGCTTTATTCGCCCGAAATTGGCGAATCGACACTTTTAAGTCATATTTTATTTTCTGTAGATAATTCGCATGAAGTTAATTTATTTGTGGGCGTATTAACCACTTCAGAACTTCACTTTCATTTGTTTTCTGAGTCCTTTATTTTTTGGAAAATAATTAATGTCGTCTAGAGAATGAAAGTGTGTTGACTATGGCTAAGCGTGGTTGTATTCCGAAATTTTTACTAGTAGCCCTTTTTTTGTTTTTCTGTGGGAAATGATATGACCAGTCACACCCGTGTTCCTTCAGTTGCCTTTCCCAGGGTCACGTTAACTCTTTCGAATAAATCCGCGACTTCGGCAGGCATCGGCCCAAGCGGATCCCTTCAGTATGTGCTGACATCTCTTTGAGGCGAGCGTGGAACACGCGCCGTAGACCCGGGCATTTTCCTTACCGCGCAGCGAGCTACGCATTGCCCGCCGCCAGCAAACCCGCGCCTACGGTGGCTGGGAGTCTGGTATGGACCCCCGACGCCCGGGGGTCAGACTCTCTAGCAGCTCTGGGTTTGGATTTGAACCTGGTTTAACTAAAAAAACTCCAATGAATTGTGTATATGCTATAGATGTGTGGCAGTATACAAAGCCACATGCAAATTACAACACACGTCACACATAAATCGTGCATCGCGCAAGCACAGTTTACCGCGCAACTAGCATACGAGTATATACAAACGTCCCGACATCAATAGTCGGGCAGTAGCCCGCCAAACACGATACCTACCTCCGTTTTCTACGGTAGGTGAGTGAACTATACACACACTGTTCCTCATGAACATGAAAATTACGGCCTTCGTGCAACAACTTCAGCATGACATCATCACCATCACATCGCTCATGCTTGTAAAGGTCTCTGCTTACCTATTTGGGGAATTTTCACGTAATGAAATGCTAATGCTAATGAAATGTTAATACTAATAAAATTAACTACTTTTATCAGTTAATAGCATTTTAAAAGTAAGACCTGAAAAAAGCAAAAAAAAAATACAGATTTTAAAATTGAGGGTAATTAAATAAAAACACCGTTCGGTTTTAGAAATATTTTCATTTAAATTATTCGCAGTATTCCGATTTCTGGAACAAAACTAGAATAACATTCGCAATACAAAGTAATTATTTCAGTCTAAGTTTCAGGTCAGTGTACTATTTAGGTTCTGAAACATTCAATTTCAACAAAACCTTTTCGATCAAACTTAAAAAGAACATGTTTTTACATGGGGCACAAAAATGAGGTCTTCGGACCTTTTTTAGGACTTCGGACCTATTGAGCTTGGAAAACCTGAAATGTATGGCTCTATTTCAATATAATTTAGGTACAATAAGACGCATATCAGTGGTAACAAAACCAGTATAAACTAACCTCGCTTTCTATTGAAACTACGTACTACGTAAGGCGAGCTCAAGGTGAAAGTGATACAACGGACGTGCTGTTGACTGTACTTTATATGTTAAATCGATGCATGCACAAAATGCATAACCAAAATTGTTAATAGGGTTGTTGTTATTGTTATTATTAACAATTTTGGTTATGCATTTTTACCAATACTCACTTTTTAACAATACATAAAACGATCAGTGCAAATTTGAATTTGAACATCCAGTCTTATAGTTTTTTTTATCGCCAAATCAAACTTTGAACTGCTCTACTGAACAGTATTTTTGTGGAACCGACATTGTTAATAAAAACTATCGATTTATATAAAAAAGTGAATATTGGTAAAAATGCATAACCGACGTTGTTAATAGGGACCATCGAAATAATCTAAGATACAATATTTTTATCCCACGAAGCGACGAGCACTTTACTTGTGGTAACTAAGTGTGTCAACACGCTATGAGTGTATGCGTGAGGATGAGTAACGTCTACAGGCACATAACACACACACACACATACTTCCGACTTCGCCATTTTCTCCGACGGTACCGAGAGCTCCCGCGTTTACATACACATTCACAGCGTGCTTGACCACTTGATAACCACAAGTAAAGTGCGCGACGCTTTCTGAGGTAAAATTGCTAGTGACCAGGTGAAGAAATAATTGTGGTAAATCACATACGTGTTAATATGTGTGTTGTTTCTTTTTGTAGACTTCTGATTGAAATAATAACTAAGGTTTTAAGACACGTCGTTGGCCTAGTTATCGTTAGCGCATAACATCTGTTCTGCAATAGCGCTTACGATCAGCTGTCCTGGGTTGCATTCCCGGGTCGGGCAATGTGTTTTTTTTTTTCACCTACAATTTTTAAGTAGCAGCCCGGAGTCTGGATTCGTGCCCGGTTGATGGCAATAGGTTCGCTCCCTGTGACATGGGACTTAAACATAACTGGCGAAATTTGGATATACTTCCCTTCGGGGAATTCAGACGTTAATTCTATTATAAGTGTACTTAGATTTTCTTTCGCATATGATACCTTTATACCAATATAATAGTGTTTTGTTTTGCATATCAAGTTTTTCACTACAAATTACAATACTTATCGGATATTTTCTTTCTTTTTCAGGTAAGTTCTCCAGCACATTAACAGCTGAAGGCGCGAAGGTTTATTCGTAAACATAATATATTGTAGCTATTTATTACCTTTCTATCCTTTAAAATAATAGGTTTGTATTTAAATAAGTCGTTATAAATGGTTATGGAAAGTCGAAAGATTTATTTTTAAAGTAACGTTGGCACGTATCTACCGTTTATATTAGTTAAAAGTTAAAAATAGTGTTCTTTTTCTAAATAAATTTGTTTTTTGTTACGTAAAAAAATTCCTGAATTTCTCCTGTCTTATATTATGTCCCCACGTTTAATATTTTTTCTCCAATCTTAGTGTTATTACTATTCCTTGACTTTCTGACAAGTCAAAAGCTTCTGGGAAACTCACAAAATTCTCGTTTACAAATAGTTATAAACGGAATTATTACCTTTAAGACATAGAAATCTGATGAATGACTGCTGAAATCAAAACTACAAACGTAATAAACAGGAATGATTTCTATAAATGTGTCTGTTTTCCTTTCGTAAATCGTGGTGTCTTACGATTTTCACACGAACGAAGACACGGGTAGAAGTTATTAACGAATACTTATATAAGGTGTATCTATTTATACACGAAATATTTTAAGAGGTACACCTGTAGGTGGTAAAGAAGCTATAGAAGCAAAAAGATTTTTTTTATCTAAGCGTTTTTGAATTTTCGTAATTATTATAATTTTAAAACTGCTTGAGACGTTTTGCATAAAACTTTTACTCCAAATTCTATGAATGGCACGCCTGACGCTGCGAGGGCGGCGACCGAACGGCACGAGCATGGCCGCGGTGTCTCGGGCCGTAAAAAATAAGAAGGAGCCAGTATTTCTTATGTGCGTCAAATAATTTATAAATATTAAATTTTGAAAAAATAAACTTTTTTTTTTTGCTGTAGCTTCTTTACCACCTACAGGTGTACCTCTTAAAATATTTCGTGTATGAATAGATACACCTTATATACTAATATTATAAATGCGAAAGTAAGACTGTCTGTCTGATACGCTTTCACGATTAGTCGTGAAAGCGTAACCACTGAACCTCGTTTAGACGACTGAACCGATTTTGATGAAATTTGGTACAGGGCAAGTTTGAACCCCAAGAAAGGACATAGGTTACTTTTATTTCGTGTCCGCCATAACCGTCATTTACGCGAAGTCCCGGGGAAAAGCGAGTAAAAAATAAAAAGCCATTTAATGAAACTAGGCCGAAAATCGGCCTTTTTTGAGCGTGCGACATATCATTGTCCACCAAAACGCCCGCCCTTCACCACAACAAACCACCCAGTAACAGCGTCTTTTTAGTTAAACAACATAATAGTATCTGTTACGTGTAGGAATCAAACCCTTTATTGCGAAATGAAAGCCAAAACTCAACAAAGCATTTTATTTAAAAGATTTTCTTTTTAATCTATTCCCCATAAACTGGGGCTTCAAAGGATCTAATTGAACCCCAATTTTGACCGCTAATAATATTGGTTTTCGGATCAGCGCCCAATTTGAAAACCTCGAAATTCATTATTGTCCTTCCATTCGCTTTGACACAGTCGGTTTTAATATATTTCAACTCTTTTATTTATGAGTCGTCTCGGTTTTAGACTTTTTGTAAATTTATTGATGTTGTCTCGAAATTGGATGGTAACAATTTGAAATAGAAGCGGGACATTTTGTGAATGACTTAATGATGAAACTTTATGTTGTGGTTGGTAGAAAATCTCTCATAGCAAAGATTAAGGGTCAAATTAATAGAAATACAGTGTACTAGGATATCAACGCGGAAACTGGAGCCATGAATTCTTTTCCAGCCCGACCCTTGCTCCTGTCAGGGTTGCGGATTTGTCCGCAAGAGTTACCCGAGTAGAGTTGCTCTGGTATAGGCAACCGAAGGAACACGGGTGGGTTTTAGTCAGTAAAAGTCTGACACGAGCTTCCGCTCCGCCCAAAGCGGGTGACGTCATTGGATGATTTCCCACCCAACAAAAAAAGGCCTTTCCTTGCTAGCCCTTTTATAGCGACCTCGTAAAAAGGTTCATACCCTGTAGTCGCTTAGTTTTAAGTCCTTAAGACCTGCCTGAAGGTTTTAATCCCATCAAAAACATAAATGTGAAATGAGAGCCAAGTTCAATATTATGATATATGCCTTGGTTGTTGACTTTAACGACAAAAGAAGTGAGATCTAAATGGGTGCCAAGTTCAGTGGTCAGTCCTGAAATTTATGTATAACTACACAAAATATTATTTCTTCTTATAACTTAGGATAATATTTTGTAGCCAAAGGTTTGACTTGGCTAGTTCTCATATACGAATTATTATGTTCGATGGCTAGTTTCTACCAGCAAGCCAAATTTTCGGAATAATAAAATGAGAACTGACAAGTAACAGGTTCAGAACTTGCGAAGGCTATAATATAATTCGTATATGAAAACTAGCCAAGTCAAACCTTTGACTACAATATATTATCCTAAGTTATAAGAAGAAATAATATTTTATGTAGTTATACATAAATTACACGACTGACCACTGAACTTGGCACCCATTTAGATCTCACTTCTTTTGTCGTTAAAGTCAACAACCAAGGCATATATCATAATATTGAACTTGGCTCTCATTTCACATTTATGTTTTTGATGGGATATCATTACTTTTTGTACATACATTATTAGTAGATACTAATAGAATCAATTAAGTGAATAATTATAATAAAATGATAAAAATTTACCAATTTCTGATTTATTCCTTGGTACTCACCTAATTACCTATCTGTTTGCCAAATTTGAACTTTCTAGGTCATCTGGAACTGGGTTAGAGTTTTGATCTATAGGTCAGTCAGTGATAAAAATGACGATTTTTGGACGTTAATATCTAAATAACCATTTGAGATGTGCTTATGAAATTTGGAGCACTTATGTATCTTGCAAGTCTCACTATATTTGCCAAATTTGACACGTTTATGTGAAATAGTTTTTGAGTTATGAGGGGGCCAAAAGTGGCTCCAAATGGTTCGTGTAATATTACACACGGTGCTGCTCGCCAGTTCTGTTACTTGAACTTGGCTTGACACGCTTCCGCGTGTCTAGATTTATTGAAGCAGCCGGTAGGCAAGTCCGACAACCTCCTAAGTTGATCTGTGAGATGTTATTACTTAAAGAAAACCTTATTGACTTAGACATTCTCTACCAGTCATCTAAGAGTTATGGAGCAACAACATGCATTATTTTGTGAGAAGAAATTAAAAAATTAAATAATCTTTATTTCCAGTTTTACAATTTGTCTTATAAATTATAGGTTAATACAGAGTTATAAACCTCAGTCACCCAAGCTAAGATTTAACTTGTGTAATCAGTGACAGGGCTCTCAAGTTAACACCAGTTTTACAACAACAAAAATTCGGAACTTTACAGTGTAGGCACAACGTAGGCAGAAAAGATAGGAGATAAAGATTTTATACCAAAAATAAAAATAAATAAAAAAATAAACTAATTAAGGAGAGAACCATTTGTATTGTGTGTGTTCTGTATGTGTTTTGTATGTGGGGGTGTGTTTGTGTGTGTTATGTTGTGTTTGTGTGTGTTAAGTTGTGTTGTATAGTGTTCTGTAGTGTTGTTTGTGTGGGAAGGTGGGTGTATTCGAGGATGTACAAGAAGGAGAGTTTTCAGGTGAGAAGGGGTGTGGGTAAAATTTACGTAATAAGATTTTTTTCGACCTCATCATAACTAAGGGTAGTTATCCAATTACGGACTTTACGTTTATACTCAAATTTATTGAACGTGTAGATGTTACATTTTTTATTGACGTAGTTATAAATACGACTACCAAGCATTTTGAAGCTGCGACATACAAGGATTCGAGGTCATCTGTTTACATGTTACAAAGCCACAAAATAATGTCATCATTTCAACCGAAAGACGTCCACTGCTGGACTTAGGCCTCCCTCAATTTGGGAGGCTTTGCCATAATCTGGCGATTATGGCAATCCGCTAGCCAACCGTGGCCGCTTGGCTAGCGGATTGGTGTTCGCAGTATGATGGTAAAATGCATAGAGAACGCTGCTGCCCGTTCTCTAGTAAGTCCTTAGTCATGTCTTTCGACACCCATGGGAAAAATGGGATGGTGGTATTCTTTACGAGCACCACATAAATCTTAATCTAAGATACCGATTTCTTTTAGTAGTAATTACAAGTTTGACTCACACAACAAAGGATCGGTAAAGGGTTAGGGATAAAAACCAAACCCGAAATAGCGTAATTTAAAGTTATTTTAGTTAGTATACTAATAACCACCTTCTCTATTGTAAACTATTATAATTTAGACATTACGTTAAGCCTTAAATTCCAAAAAAAACTTAGCTTAAATTGGAATTGTTGGCTGAGCTTTACTTAAAAGCGGTCAAACGACCTATTTAACAGAAACTGCAACAGAAATAGTTTTTCAGCCTGAAAATATGTGAAAATACTTAGGCATGTAGCCAAGTAGTACTAATCGGCACTTGGCTCCGTTTTCACTGTTTAAATCACGGCTAAGTAACAGTAATAAAGTGGAAATACATTGTTCGGGAACTAAGTTATCCTATTTTCCGACAAAACAGAAACTTTTTCTCGGCATGTATGTCTGTTTTCAGACCTCAGACTGCGCAAAATGATTGTAACTTTTTGTAAGAGAAATATTTACTTAAACTCTAAAAACTTTTTGCGCTTTTGATGATGCATACTTTTTATTATTATTTAATGATTGTGCCTCTGTTTTTAGTAAAAGCAATATTTGCTTAACAGTACCTTTCCTTCCTGTTTATTTAACCTAGCTCAGGTTACACCGACCAAACGAGACAGTCAGGTTGCAACTGTGACAAACAAAACATAAGCCGAATTGGTCGCAGTAACTACGAGTAATTTACGGTAGGTTTCGGCGAGCGTTACATCCAAGTTGGTCGCAGAGTCTTGAATGTTCAGATTTTTTTTTGCTAGCCTGCACTGTCCTACTCCTGGGCAAAGGCCTGCCCCCACTTCTTCCAATTATCACGAAGCCCCGCGTTCTCCTACCAGTTTTGATGGAACCTATCCAGCTTGTCCCGACATCTCCTACGTGGTCTGCCGCGACCCCGCCTCACTGTCTCAGGGCACCAGTTCTGTGCTACTTGGGCCCACAGTTTGTCCGGCATGCAGCAAACATGTCCTGCCCAGTCCCATTTAAGAAGGGCAGTCTTTTGAGCCACGTCAGCTATCTTTGTTTTGGACCGCAGTATTGTGTTTCGGACACGATCCGTTAATTTAACGCCAAGTATACAGCGCTCCATTGCTCTTTGGCAGGCCATTCATATGTTTAGGACCTAAAAATATGAATTCATTGATGCTCTCAAATAGAGGCGCTATCATTACATTAGAGAGTTCAATAAAAATTTTAGGGTCGCAGAATTATTAGAGTCTCGAATGTTTACGACGACTAATAACAAAAATTATGTATTCAACATTCTATTTGGTATAAGTCGACGTTTTTTTTTTTTTGCATGTTAAATCATCAAATGACTTCTCCCGCTCTGGGCGGAGCGGGAGGTAAGTCAACGTTTACATTGACTTAATTTAACCGCGGCGAGATATTTTCGCGCACTCTGTTTTGTACTCTCGGTGTTGAAAATAGCATTGATTATCCATCAGCCGCAGTTTGTTAGTCCCGCACCACATGGACCTGACCGAATGGTATATCAAGAATATTTCAAACATAATATTTGTGTTTGCAAAACCGGTTTCAGCACAAAAAAATAATCTAAATACCACTCGTATCAAAATTGTACATTTAATTTATGGAATTTCACTTTTACCTGTAATAATGACACGTTTCATATAAATCATGATATATTTAGTAGGTAGGACAAAATCATTTTAGAAGACTACTGGCAGTGCCTTTATTGGTGATGTTTTTCAGAAAGGTCAGGGGGCTTACTCTTCAACCAAATTTTAATTCCAATCTAAAGCTAACACGATTCCAATGTTAATTTTGTATACACGTGATTCGGTACTCTTGAAAACTATAGTGTCAACATTGGAACAGCAACAACGCCCGATCTCGATGCCATTTGGTTCTCCAAAATAGACATCCAATTTAAACACATTTTGGCGCTAGCGTCGAACTTAAGAATACGAAGAGTCTAAATTCTAATGTCAATCGATCGGAATTAAAATCAAGAGCAAGCACCCAGGTGCATAGTAACTCGCAACCAGCGATACCAGATGCATAAACGAGGCTAAAGGATTATGCAAGGTTTGCAGCATGTAGCATTCTGTAGTTTCTGCCTACTACCATGGGAAGAAACCGTAACTGTATGTATGTATGTAAAGCAGTGCTACAAGTCTTGATTGGACATAACATCACGGCTATATTCCCGTAAGCGTTAGGCAGAAATGTACACCCACATTTCGCCAGTTATTGTTAAGTCCCATGTAATAGAGGGCGAGCCTATTGCCATCAACGGGGACAAATCTAGACGTCATGCTTCTACGGAGAAATTCCAGATAGCATTACTCAATAACACTTTACCCGACCCAGGAATGGGACCCAGGACCTCATGCTCAATAGCAGCGCTTGCAACCTTTTTTTTGTGGGTGGGAAATCACCAAATGACGTCTCCCGCTCTGGGTGGACCGGGGGGACGAGTCAGACTTTTAGTGACTATAACCCACCCGTGTTCCTTCAGTTGCCTATATGCCAAGGGTCTTTCGAACAAATCTCGCGACCCTAGCAGGGCTTGCACCCATTAGACCAACGAAGCAGTTTGGAATAGACCTTCTCTATATTTACTTTCTTGATGTCTTTACAAAACATACGTATATACTATACGTACTATCTTATTATGAAGCTAATTACTACGTTTGTGGTTTTGTAATCTCGAACGTTCTCTATTTTGTTTGAGTTGAAAACGGCTTGGTCGCGGTTGGATTTATTAAAAGTTGACTTCGAGAGAAATTTCGATAAAGAGGTACCTATATTATGAAGAGGAGTCTATTAAAGACTGTACCTTTGTATTTACAAGAGAATAGAGATTCATATGAGAAAAGGGTCTTGTGGCTAAGTAATAAGAGTCAGATCAGGTTAAGCTACGCTTGCCGAGGTTGGTCCGTGGATGGGTAACAATCTGTACATGTCAAGACCCCTCCGTGCCTTAGAAAGCACATTAACACGTTAACTGCCATATCGGACTATGTGTCCGACACTTTTTAGGGTTCCGTTGCCAAATGGCAAAAAACGGAACCCTTATAGATTCGTCTGTCCGTCTGTCTGTCTGTCTGTCTGTCTGTCCGTCCGTCCGTATGTCACAGCCACTTTTCTCCGAAACTATAAGAGCTACGCTATTGAAACTTGGTAAGTAGATGTATTCTGTGAACCGCATCAAGATTTTTATACTAAAATAGAAAAAAAATAATCAATTTTGGGGTTCCCCATACTTAGAACTGAAACTCAAAAAAATTTTTTTTTCATCAAACCCATATGTGTGGGGTATATATGAATAGGTCTTCAAAAATGGTATTGAGGTTTCTAAGATCATTTTTTTCTAAACTGAATAGTTTGCGCGAGAGACGCTTCCAAAGTGGTAAAATGTGTGTCCCCCCCCCGTAACTTCTAAAATAAGAGAATGATAAAACTCAAAAAAATATATAATATACATAACCATGTAAACTTCCACCGAAAATTGGTTTGAACAAGATCCAGTAAGTAGTTTTTTTTTAATACGTCATAAATCGTAAAACGCAATTTACCTTTCATTCAATGAACTCAAATATAAAAATTAAAAAAAAAAACATTTAATTTCATAAGCATAAACCGTATACATAAACCGAGGATACCTACAGGTTTGTACGGAACCCTCGGTGCGCGAGTCCGACTCGCACTTGGCCGGTTTTTTGTTCCATTCAGGCCTTGTGGACTATATGACCGACAACACATACCAAATTTTAACATGTCGTTGCTGCCTAGCGGCCATGTTTTTGGAATCATCATCATCATCATCATTTCAGCCGTAAGACGTCCACTGCTGGACTTAGGCCTCCCCCAATTTGGGGGGCTTTGCCATAATCGCCACGCTTGGCAGGCGGGTTGGCGATCGCAGTATGGTGGTAAATGTATAGAGAACGCTGCTGCCCATTCTCTAGTAAGTCCCTAAGTCACTTTTTACGACACCCACGGGAAGAAATGGGGTGGTGTTATTCTTCACGTCCGGCACCACGCGGTATGTTTTTGGAATAAATAATATATTTATGGAATAAATAATCTATTTTAAGTGAAATAAAACTAAGTACATTTTTTGACATTTTCTGATTTTAACCGTGGCAGTTAACGTGTTAAGCCGTTGGTCCTGCTGGCATTTGTAAATATTTCAAAGCCGTTACGGTTCGTCAGAAACCCGAAAGTTTGACAACCTGGCTTATCAGTAAGTTGCTGGGGTATGGACCCCCACACCACAGAAGTGGAGCGAGTGTAAACCTGTCCGCAGATTGGCAGTCGCTCCATGTAAAATACTAAGCATTCGGCTTAAATGAAGAAGCAATGTATAGCGTGTTGTTTTATTCTACTCTATATTTATTTTTAAATTTGGAATATGGCTGCAAACATTTTTTTGGGATTACGTGCTTTATTTTTATTAATATTATTACTTGTGTCGTAGACAGTCTAGTTTCGAAATTTGAATATTTGTTACATTCAAATTTCGAAGCAAAAACTTATTTTAACGGTCCAGCTATTTCTATTAGTATTCGTTTGACTACTTCTAAGAAATAGTCTTTGTAAACTATAATGGACTCCTCTAAATCATAATTACCATAAAATTTTCTTCAATTAATTATCACTTTGTGACTAGCTTTGAAATTAGTTGTATACTTATATACAGGTTGTATTTATTATTATTTGCTTTTGTGCTTTGTGCCAATTTGGCATAATTGCTGCTAAAGGTAACGTGCTTCGTAACGCACATTAAGCCGTTGGTCCCGGATGTCATTCATAGATTTTGACGGGCTTCTGACGACCCGTAACGACTGTCAAACGTTAACGTGCTTTCCGAGGCACGGCACATCTCGGCGACCATCAAAGTCAAAAACTTTTTTTAAGAGTAAATAAAATGCATTTTCGACCTAAAGACACTTACATAACAACATAATGAGACTTAGACTACAATGCTAACTTTCTTAGAAATGCGTAAATTTGCTCTCATATAATTTTTAAACAAAAATAAAACAGCATCCTGTGTTTAATCAAACGCTGTCTGTCGACCCTATTACCAAAGCCCTAACTTTGTCGTGAACAAAAGTTTTGATTTAATTATATTAATGTTGAATTTCATCTTGCGCCTCTGTTCGAGAAGTCCGAGAGTAGACGAACTCTCAGTCCAATGAGAAATCTTACATTATTTAAATTATAATTAGAGATTGCCTGCGATTTTATCAGAGGAGCGAAAGTTTGGCAACCAGCTCACCAAATGGTCGTATTACCTGGGAACTGGTTTGTGGAGGTCACATAGGTAGTCGTTCCATGTAAAATACTGGTATTTGGCAGAATTCGATTAGTCTGGAAGCAGACCCCAAACAGACAAAATACATAGTTGGGAAAAAGCTAGGCAGATTGTTTTTTTTTTAAACTAGCCTATGTTACTCCATAAAATCAGTCTGTCAGTGCGAATCAGTCCAGCCATTTCGGAGATAAGCTGGAATAAATAGACAGAGCAATAAAATTAAAATTGTTTTTTTTTTGAAGTGAAAACTTCTTTAGCGGCGTTGTGCACTTTTTTTTGTAATGGGTAAAAAATGTTAAACTCGCGTCAGGACACGTGACCCTGATCGAAAATTCGTAAGACGGACGGAGAGTGATTTTTCTGAGAGATAAACTTTTGAATGTAATATAAATTGTCATGTTTGTGTACGATAGCGCAATAAATAAATATTGTATTCTACGACATATAAATGATAGTATTTTGATACTGAAAGCAATTCGTGCAAAATTATTCCCTAACCATTCCAAAATATCAAAAATGCACAACGTTAATATTCAAGTTTTCACTTCTGCCAGCACTCCCGGAGTGCAACCCGTCGTTTTTTTTGTCTTAAGTACCTACCGTATTTGCTTTCATATGCATTTAAATTTCAGTTTCAATATAGGTTACTATGACCAACCGCGCGCGAGCCGAGCGAGCGAAACAAGCGGTGCCACGGTAGCAGTTGGTGAGTGCTACTTCCAAGCTAATGACGGTTACTTGGCTATTTAGTATAAGTGCAAGTTGCGATCCGTTGCATGCAAGTTTAATACCAGTTCACAATTTGTGGGTTTGCCATGGACAAATTATAATGTATAGATACGTTAGATTGTAAATGGTTCTTTAAGTTCACAATTTTTTGACAGATTATAATCTCTATTTACAATTTGACGGGACATATATATATAATAAATATACATTGGTGCATATAAGTGTGTATGTGATTTTAAGACTTGATTGTCACATGCTTCTTCATACAACGGCAATCGGTAACTCGGTTTGATATCTATAGTAAAAAGATACCAATAAAATTATGATACATATTAGATACCACTTACAAACAGGATCAATGTCAAATAACAACAATAATTACACATCATAAAATCCTATAAAACAATACCAAAAGGAGTCACAGATAAACCCATAAACCCATGTCTTGAAACCCCATGATCGTATCCCATAAAATCAGTAGGCCTTATCGACCGCCATCTTTGTAATAAAAGGGGCCAAGTGCGAGTTGAAGTAGTCGAGTAGGAAGAGTTCCGTACCGCCATACAATATTGAATATGATTCACATCTGTGTGGTTCTTTCCTCTAAAGACCATTTCAGACAGCTATCTACATGGTCTTCACATGATGTGACCAGGATTATGTCTGGACTTTAAAAGAGACTGTGACCTCTTGAGTTTGTTTCGGCGTTTCATCTCAGAGAAGTCAAATAAAAACGCCGACCTCAGCTAGTTTCAGAAAATATCATTGACGTGTAAAAGTGTTTGTACAAACCTACTTACAGAAATAAAATTTTTTATTAATCTACGATTAAATAAATAATTTGGTTTGATAATAATTTCGGTACGTACAAATTTTACGTACTGCAATTATTATCAAATCAAATCATTAATTTTACAATCATCATAAAATCCATTTTGTTAGTAATTACATAGGTACATATCTTAAACACTAGCGTTAGTTACATACAATTGGCAAATTTTGGTAAAAAATATTAATAACGTCAAAATAATGTTAAATCATCCAACTAATATCATTAACAACGTCAAAATACGTTTTATTAATATAACTTACAATTAATACAATCTAGCATAAAGCGCCGCGATAACCGCGTTTCTTGTATAGGGGATGATGAGAGTATTTTATTTACTTGTTTTATCATAGGGGCTAAAGTACTTGAAATTTTTACAATTCTATACACACTTTGTAAAAATTTCAAGTACTTATCTACGAGTAGGTACTAGTATTACCCTTTAAAAGATACAGCCATGTGACAGACGAACTTACGGCTTGGGTACGGAACCCTAAAAACCAGTAGAAACGCACCATTTGGCCTCGTACCATGATAGGCCTGTCGACGCTAGTTTATGGGGGAATTATAACATAAAATGGCATGGTTTGAACTTAATGGGGGTTCTCGATCGGTAGTCGAATGAGCTTGTGGAATTTGTAAAGTGGTGGAACAAGGGTTTTTTATTTTGCTGGTTTTGTGGTTCTGTTTGGTTTGAATTCGTTGTTATTTTAAATACAGAATTGCCAATACAAAATCGCGGCACATACCTTAAAAAAAACATACTAAGGAATGGAAAACATCCTCCTTTTTGAAGTCGGTTAAAATTTAATTGTGATAGGTTGTTAATAAATTCATACAAAAAAATTAAAAAAAATTGTCACTCGAAAAGCTGCCATGTTTAATAGAAATTGGGCTGGACATATCTACCGTATGTCAGATGATCAATGAGCCAAACTTACGACCCAGTGGGGCCCCTTAGTGGTAAACGATACCGCGGCAGGGCCAGACGGAGATGGCGGGATGAGCTGGACTCCTTTAATAATGATTGGTCCTTGGCAGCTCTGGACAGAGGGAGGTGGAAAGAGAGAAGTGAGGCCTTCGCTCATTACTGGGACACTAATGGCTAAAAATAATAATATTAATTAAAAAACAACTAAGACATCCATTTAAAAGATTTTTAGAGCAGAAAGATTTACAAATATGAATATTTATAAAATAAATAACTAAGTTATTATTTTAAATAGAGAGAATATTAAATACAAAATTTATTAACGTATCTTAAAATGAAATAGAAATGTAAAATTTTTATTAAATGTTAAAAGAGTAGGTACGTATTTCTCTTGAGGAGCTTGTGGCTATGTAATAACAGCCACACAGGTCCATCGATCAGGTTAAGCTGTGCTTGCCGAGGTTTGTCTGTGGATTGGTGACCTTCTTCACATACCCCTCCGTGCCTTGGAAAGTACGTTAAGCCGTTGGTCTCGACTGTTATTCTTGGATCTCTGACAGTCCTTACGGGTCGTCAGAACCGCGAAAGTCTGACAATTAGTCGTACTGGTAGCGGGTTAATTCCTGTAATTGTGTTGTGGGGGTCAAATAGGCTGTCGTTTCATGTGAAAACCTGGTATGCAGTCGCATCCAGTTTGACTGGAGGCTAGGCAGAAGATAAAGTAGGTATTCCTCCATGAAATGTTACATGTGACATCTACCAACCCGGACAGTCAGCGTCCGATCAGCGTGGTAGATTACGGCCCACTCCCTCTCACCGAGAGGACGTCTGTGTCCCAGCAGTGAGAACAATATATTTACTGATAATGATTTATGTAATATACTTAACTACGAAACGATTTATGACAATATTGTGTTGCTTGTTTATTTTTGAAACATCTCTTAGATACAACTTCTTTTGTACACGCGGCTACATATCAAGCTATGAATTTCTAGTATAAACTGATCTTACGTTGTATGGGATTTCCCTATAAAGAGAGGTCAGCTTAATCTGGTTGTGGCCGTGTGTACCTATAAATAAGTGCAAGGTTGTGTGATAAAAATTATGCACAAAATAAAATCTACTAAGATTAGCACAATTCCTAACAATATTGTAATCCAAGCTTAACACGAACAAAACCCTTAGAAATCGATACCAATAGTATTCGATAACAGAACTATTAAACGAGACGGGAATTTACTACCACGCCCTAACCAACCCTTATTTATTCAAATCACTACCTGTAATCGAGACCAATTTAAAGGAATTCAAATCGATTTTTGAAATATTACCAAGATACGATCGAATCGATTTTATTTTGTCACTTTGTTGTGTTAATATAATATAGTTGTTCGGACTTAGAGATTTGATTTATTGGTGTTTATTTTTTATTGGTTTAAGCCCCTGTCAGACGGGTTTATTTTTTATAGTAGGGTTTTATGTTTGCTGATTTTTTTACTCATTCTTATTCGGATCACAGATAATTTATTATTATGACAGAGGTCTTTTGTCAGTCATGGAATTATTTGTAGGGAAATTACGAAAGATGGATAAATAGTTATCCACAGTATATACATAAATACACGCCTTTCTTTCTATGG
This sequence comes from Aporophyla lueneburgensis, assembly GCA_932294355.1. Classification (NCBI taxonomy): domain Eukaryota; kingdom Metazoa; phylum Arthropoda; class Insecta; order Lepidoptera; family Noctuidae; genus Aporophyla; species Aporophyla lueneburgensis. The sequence goes on from OW028759.1 coordinate 15,980,654, forward strand.
GGGGAGGTAATCAACCACGCGGGCCCAGTGCGGGGTTGGTAGATATCACATTTCTTCGAATTTTTTGTTCTAGGACATGCCGGTTTCCTCACGATGTTTTCCTTCACCGCTATGAGAGCAGTGATGATTATCTTATTTACTCAAAGTAAAGCTCCTGCCTGGATTCAAACTTACGACCTACAACTCGTCAATTGGGGCTGATACCACGGAGCTACCACTGCTCTCTCTTGATTTTAATTAACCCATTGAATCCCGTAATTACAGACACAATTAAAAAACCATTATGTCTATACCAAATGTGGTATCTCAGGGACTTAGAGGTTAATATCAATTTATCGACATCTTTTCCCCCAGCAGGACAATGCTCTTAAAGAGACGTTACAACCGTTGATCATAATCTTAACTAATTGCACGGTAACGTCTTTAGACCTAAGGCTAGTATATACATAAATACACGCCTTTCTTTCCATGGGGGGAGGCAGAAACTACATAACGCCGTCAGTACCTAGTGTGGCAAGGCTAATTATTTATCACTAAAATAACCAGCCTAGATAAAAATCAAACGAACTATGAGGAACCACCATCCTACTAACATTATAAATGTGAAAGTTTGTGAGTGCGGATGTTTGTTACTCTTTTACGCAAAAAAGACTGATCGGATTTAGATGAAATTTGGCACACAGATACTTTATAACCGGATTAGCATTTTGAGTACTTTTTATCCCGGTAGTTGGTTCCCGTGGCATAATTTCCGACCTCCACGCGGGCGAAGCCACTGGGAAATATCTAGTCAAAAACTAAAGTAGTATATCAATTTAAAATGAATGTAGCAATAGCAGAGATCGTGATGAAACACAAAATCAGCGATACATACAATAAATCTCATTTCAGTCTGTTTGTTCGATTTAATCTGCAGTACTGAGTGCTAGGGATACCATGCTGCGTTGTAAACTAGCGGACAAGAGGGTTGACTAATATTATTTCCTACAACATATGCCGGAGAAACAGAAAACAGTTTTTTTTTTTTGTTACAAAGTTTTATTGGACAAAAATATACTAAAAAGTGAGCAATATCTCGAAATATAGTTAAAAGCCCATCTTGTCTGTAATTAATTAAAATTATTCAAATACTTACCTAAAGTTAGATAGCGTTAAGAATAGATGCAAGTTCTGAAAGAAGTTGGTTCACTGAAACGATACTGTCACGATTTCAGTAATTTTGTAATACAGTTTTTTTTTTAACAATAAATAAATATTTTGCCATACCAAACGCCGAGCCAGAAAAAAATCTCAATAAAAAAGTCTTATTTCACAGCGCTAAGAGTCAATTTTAAATGCTAAGTAATGCTAGGATCAACACGATTTTCTTAATAACTACAGTAAGCTAAAAAATTAAAGTAATGCCATATTTATTACATTCGCGAATTATATTTTTATATACATACAACCTAACACTAAAATTTATATATTATGTACAAGTATATAAACACGTAATTGTATAATCGTTTAAACTCAATACTCTAATCGGGGGTGTATGAGGTCTGACGTTAATTATGCCTATACTTTGTATAGGTTCCATTTATGTATTATAAACTTTTCGAAGTTGATTTCACTACATATTCATAAATAAAAGCATTTTAATATGGGCGGCGAGTATTTCACGCGACCACTAACGTTTCAAAGTAATATGTGACTACCATAAGGTCAAAACCATCATCATCATCATCATCATCATTTCAGCCGTAAGACGTCCACTGCTGGACTTAGGCCTCCCCCAATATGGGGGGCTTTGCCATAATCGCCACGCTTGGCAGGCGGGTTGGCGATCGCAGTGTGGTGGTAAAATGCATAGAGAACGCTGCTGCCCATTCTCTAGTAAGTCCCTTAGTCGCCTTTTACGACACCCTCAAAACCATACTAGCTACTAATTATTACTTATCTACTGAGGTCAGAACCAATATCGAAGTATGGAAGATGAAGACATGCTGTGCCGATCCCAAATATACTGGGATGAAGGCAGAATAATATATAATGAATACTCTCAATTGTAAAAATGTAGTTCTAATTGAAACAGTATTAAAACAAATTCTATTTTTTTTTTACCAATTGATTTAAACTGAAAACAAACAAACGTAGAATTAAGCCAAGTGCACATTACAGCTAGAATGGGTCAAATAAAAATAGTGCTTTCCGGCCGGCCAGTAGTCTGCCTAGCCTTTTCTCGACTATGTTGGTTCCGGCTCCCAGTCTAAGCGGATGCTGAATACCAGATATAAATAACGACCTTTGGTAAGACTGGCTGTCTGACTTTCGGGCTTCTGACAAGCCGTAACGACCGTCGAAGATCCAAGAATGACTGTCGGGACCAACGTCTTAATGTTATTTCCAAGGAACGGAAAATCTTGGTACTTAAAGATGATCAGTCACAGATTGACCCATGCGGGTATTATTAATTACTTATCAACAAGCCTCTCTGTGCGACCCGCCCGAGTAGATATACATAGAAATTAATGTCGAAGAATTTTTTAAAGAAATGCGTTGCGTCCAATACCCAATCTGCTTTTTTTTTCTGGATGGGAAATCATCAAATGACTTCTCCCACTCTGGGCGGAGCGGGAGGGCGTGTCAGAGTTTTACTGACTAAAACCCACTCGTGTTCCATCAGTTGCCCATGTGCCAGGGTCACGGTATCTCTTTCAAACAATCACGCGACCCCGGCAGGCCCCCAATCTGCTTTAGTCTTAAAATGGAAAATTAAAAAACAAATTAGTAAAACCGTTGGTTCTGATTGAACGATTGCAAAAAAAATGTCCCCAGGATTATCTTCCACACAGTCACCCTACATTCAATAGCTGCGGGCTACCGATCAAAACCGATTTGTTTATCTATTTGTCGCTTGAAATTGATATTGATGTGATACCCAATATATACCCACTCTATTGTATTGTAAGTACCCACATGGTTGCCATGTCGCTAAATGGTGTATGATTTTATTTCTGTAAGTAGGTCTGTACAAACACTTTTACTAGTCAGTTACATTTTGAAAACCAAGTTGAGGTTTACGTTTCCTATCTGACTACTCTGAAAAGAGAGGCCGGAATAAACTCACACACTCGGAACAAAGTTTACAGTCTGTTTTATAGTCCAGACATCTTTTATAGTCTTGTTCAGATCATGTTAACACCATGTAGATCTGTTGAGGGAAGGACCGCACAGAGCTAATGGGCCTGTACAGTCAGTGCACACATGTGTCAGTAGGTAATCGTGCAGCTCAAATTAGAACTGAAGGAGCTCAAAGATTCGTCGAATAATACCAAAGAGAGGATATTTGGGAAGCTGATTGTTATCTATCACTTGGATATCTATGCAAAAAAATCAAGCCAATTCTCGTGGTCTCTAATATAACAACAAAGAAATCAAATTAGTCTGAGGTCAGAAAAAGGTTGGGAGGTATCTACACTGAGTCTATCTCCCAATCTGCCGATAGAAATTTCTTTAAAAGAATCCTATTTTATCCCTTGGACTTATTTTCTTTCGCACATAAATAATAAATTTCCTTATCCTTTTTACTTATTCCCAGTCTGTTGACTGATTTGATTGATTGTCTGTCAATCATGTCCTAGGATTATTTGTGTTATTGTCACCCTTCTTAATGCTGTTGATCTAGGTTTTGTTTGTTTGTTTGTATGTCACGTGAAATTGATTTGCAGCTATGTTCTGTTATTTGTGTTATAATATATGGTTTTTAGTAGGTGTAGCAGAATCAGCTTAAATGTTCCCACTGCTGGGACACACGCCTCGTCTCTCTGAGTGGGAGTGGGCTGTAATCTACCACGCGAGCCTAGTGTGGGTTGGTAGTTGTCACATATCTTCTAATTTGGTTCTAAGACAATACCCGTTTTCTCCTGATATTTTCCTTGACCGTCTTGAGAGCAGTGGTGATGATTAATTTCATCACCACTCATACTGATGCCAGTTCTATAAGTTCCTTAGTCGCCTCTTACGACACCCACGGGAAGAAATGGGGTGGTGCGATTCGTTACGTCTGGCACCACACGGAGTGTTACAGAACACGGGAGTTTCTAAAATATTAATAGAAATCAGCGTTAAAACGTATAACTTGAAAAAAAAAAATGGTCTACAGCTTTATGTTTCGTACTTCGTATCAAAAAAAAAAAAAAACTCAATACCTACCAAGAAATCGTAAAAACCAATTCATAATAATAACACATGATTCAAAACACGCCTGGGGTATTTTATACCCCATAAGGCAGACATAACTTTTTTTCCGAAAAACTTCCCTAATCCGCTCGCGCCGTAAACCCCTTGTAATAAATTCTTACTCTGCCCGAGGTTAATTCTAACAATAACCGGGCAATAACCGAAATGCTTGCAAACAAACTTTGTAAATTGTTATTTATTAATGTCACTGTTGTGTGCATTCGCTAGCAAAAGTGTTGATTTTTTATTGAATTTTAAAGTCGTTTTAGGTTATAATTATGCGATGTTACCTATTCTATGAATTTTAAGTGTATTTTGTGCATAATATAAATTTGAAATCGTTTTCGAATGAACATTTGTTTGAAATGTGATTATCTTTTGTTGGACGGTTAGTAAAAAGCCGAACTTTCATTTCGTCAGTCAGTCAGTTTTAGTAATCTTAGTTAATTCATTGGTGAATGTAAGTGACATAATTTTCAGTAAAAGGCAAACAAATCGTAAATAGAGGAAATACCATATTTTTTAAAAGCGAAAATTCAGATATAAAATATGGACGCATCGGATCTCCACCAGAATACTTTTATTAAATATTTTATTTCCATTCAACAATTTGCAACAAACCGGTATAAGTTTATTTCAAAAGATATTTTTTACTTAATACCAATATGGAAAAAATCTGCACCCGACTGTACATTTCCATGTGGGGCCATTAAATGAGCGATGGGCCCGTAAACGCGCTGCGATTGTCGTAACGTAACGCGACAGTAAAAACGCACGTTGAAACGCTGCGACAAAATAATGAAAAAGCGTGGAACTCCGAAGTTAGAAATGATTGAGTTATTTACAATGTTGTGTGGGGGACAATTGTATTTGTTTGTTGTTTATGATGGGGTAATTTGTACCCCGCACCTGTAGCATTATTGTTTTGTAGCTTTGAGTTATGTTTACCTCGGATTACTGACGATTAATTGAACCAAATATTCCTTCTGTCGTGTCGTGTGACGAACTGACGGAACGGAAGTTAGTAATAAAGTTTTTTTTTTGTCAATGCTCGGTTTGTCACCAAAAGTTGAAAATCCCGTATTCAAAAAAAAACCCCGCCGCGAATTTATAACAATTAAAATAAAGTATTAAGATTGTAGCTATTATAACCGTGTATCTAACTATTGCTCTTTTTCACATGTTCGTCCTATTGACTGGCCTGTTAATCTAGTGGTTAGTGACCCTGACTGCTAAGACTGAGGTCGTGGTTTCCATTCCCACCCAGGACATATCTTTGTGTGATGAGCACAATCATTTGTTCTGTGTCTGGGTGTAATTTATTTAAAATATGTATGCATTTAGAAATACATAAATATGTTTATCGGTTGTCTGGTTACCATAGTACAGGCTCTGACTAGTTTGGGATCAGATAACGTTGTGTTGATTGTCCTAAGATATTATATTATTATAAATATAATAAATTTTAACGTGGTTGCTCACAATGGGCCTCATAAGAAGGCTGAAAATCTCCCAAAGGGCAATAGAGAGGGCTATGCTTGGAGTTTCCCTACGCGGACGAATCAGACATTTAGAGATACATAGGAGAACCAATGTAACTGGCAAAGCCCGAATAATTGCCAAAATTAAGTGGCAGTAGGCAGGGCACATTGCTCACGTCCGGTGGGGCCGAAAGCTGCTGGAGTAGCGAACATGTACCAGAAGACGTGGCGTTGGAAGGCCTCCCACAAGGTGGACTGATGACTTGGTGAAGGCCGCAGGAATCCTCTGGATGCGAGACGTACAAAACTGGGGGCTTTTTTTTTTTTTTTTTTAGGATGGGAAATCATCAAATGACTTCTCCCGCTCTGGGCGGAGCGGGAGGGCGTGTCAGACTTTTACTGACTAAAACCCACCCGTGTTCCATCAGTTGCCCATGTGCCAGGGTCACGGTATCTCTTTCGAACAATCACGCGACCCCAGCAGGCATCGGTCCTATTAGACCCCTACGCTGCTGCTGACATCTCTTTGAGGCGCGCGTGGAACACTGCGCGCCGTCGACCCGAGCTTGGTCCTTACCGGGCGGCGAGCTACCCATTGCTCGCCACCCGCAAGCTCGCGCCTACGGTGGCCGGGAGTCCGCAATCGACTCCCGACGCCCGGGGCGTCTCCTCCTGCGGCGGCTAGGGACGTGAGGGCGCAGAGACTGCCACTCCCTCACGCGCCTCGCCTCCTCCTTCGCGATAACTGGGGGCTTACTATTCAACCAAATTTAAAGCCAATACGATTTCAATTTTAATTTTGCATACACGTGATTCGGTACTCTTGAAAACAATAGTGTCAACATTGGAACAACAACAACGCCCGATCTCGATTCCACTTAGTTCCCTAAAATGGGCACCCAATTTGAACACATTTTGGCGCTAGCGTCGAACTCAAGAATACGAAACGTCAAAATTCCAATGTCGATCGGATCGGAATTAAAATCAAGAGTAAGCAACCTGGTTCAAGTGGCAGTGCTTGCGGGAGACCTACTATGTCCGGCAGTCTTTTGACTGGAACGATGATGATGAGATTTTAAATAAAAGATAACACGACAACACGTTGAACCAGAAAAAATCCCGATCAACTAACGAGTTGGTTGCCATGGCAACCTTTGAAATTATTTAGTTCAGCTGGCAAGCTCGATCGAGCGTGACTTTAATTGGTGTTTCGAAACTCGCCGATGTATTGGACATTTAGTTTGGGAAACTTTCTAACTTTCTAACTTCCCACTTTTAATTCATTTTTTGTTGATGTTCTCGAAAATACATACAATCACGTGTTTTTCCCATGGGGGTAGGCAGAAACCACGGAACGCCACCGGCTACAATCTCTACATACTTCTTTTGCCTCGTTTAGGTTCATACAATTGGTCATAAACACAAGCCGGTTGCGATAACTACGTACCTGACCTTTCTGAAGAACAATACCAATAAGGTCACTATATGTCCTTCTAGGGCGTCCCCCACCGGTGTTTCCACTCACATCTGCCTTGTAAATAACTTTTGTGAGCCGTCCTTCATTCATCCTCTCAACACGACCAAACCATCTAAGCATACTTTTTTCAATTTTTGTCACTACATCTTCTTTTAGAAAAATCGAATGTTATTTAATAGTTTCTTTTAAAGTATAAAGTTAGTTTACCTACATTTTAAAAGAAATACATTTCATATACAAACAAACTCACGTCCATGGGGGTAGGCAGAAACTGCAGAACGCCACCTGTTATAATCTTTACATACCTCCTTTTGCATCGTTCATACAGCTGGTCATATACGCACGACGGTTGCGAGTACAGCTTATTTTATTTTATTTATTTGGCTTACCGACAATTTAATACACTGATAGAATGATATGAAATACATTCAGTAAACTTATGGTCTAGTGTACCAACTTCTTTATAGGTAAGCACAACATGCATCACTTATTTGTTGAATGAAATTGGGTGCCTACTTAAAAATTAGATGAGTTCTTATACTCACCGAGCATAATCATGTTTTAGAACTTACATAAAATCAAATCAAAATAAAAACCAAAATAACAATCCAAATACAATCAAAATCAAAATACAATTTCTATCTAAATACAATTAAAATCAAAATAGAATTGTGATCAAAATAATATTAAAATCAAGATACAATTAAAATTTTAAATCAAAATGCAAATCCAAACTAAAATTCAAATTTAAATCAAAATTTAAATCCAAACCAAAATTCAAATTTAAATCAAAATCAAACTTAAAAATCAAAGTAAAATCAGAATCAGCTTAGAGAAGAAATAGCCGGTCCCTACTGACGGCGCCCATTCACGATCATGATGCAGGGATTTATGATTGCAGTATGCCAATTCTGAGCCGTCCTGCGATTGTCGCAACCCAGTGCTGGGCACGCCACAATTGCGGCGGTAAGTCCCCTCTTTGAGGAGTGGATAGAGAGGCGTCACGGCGTCCTCACCTTCCGCCTGACGCAGGTTCTCACCGGGCATGGGTGCTTCGGTGGGTTCCTGTTCAGGATAAAGCGGGAGGATACGTCCGGGTGTTTCCATTGCGAGGATCGTCTGGAGGACACGGTGGAGCATACGGTGGAGGTGTGCCCTGCCTGGGCGGAGCACCGCCGTGTCCTCGTGGAGGCGATCGGCGGCGGCGACCTCTCGCGTCCCGCCCTGGTGCGAGCCATGGTACGGAGCGAGAGGGAATGGGAAGCCGTCACCTCCTTCTGCGAAGCAGTAATGCTCGCGAAGGAGGAGGCGGGGCGCGTGAGGGAGTGGCAGTCTCTGCGCCCTCACGTCCCTAGCCGCCGCAGGAGGAGACGCCCCGGGCGTCGGGAGTCAATAGCGGACTCCCGGCCACCGTAGGCGCGAGCTTGCGGGTGGCGAGCAGTGGGTAGCTCGCCGCCCGGTAAGGACCAAGCTCGGGTCGACGGCGCGCAGTGTTCCACGCGCGCCTCAAAGAGATGTCAGCAGCAGTGTAGGGGTCTACTAGGACCGATGCCTGCCGGGGTCGCGTGATTGTTCGAAAGAGATACCGTGACCCTGGCACAATGGGCAACTGATGGAAAACGGGTGGGTTTTAGTCAGTAAAAGTCTGACACGCCCTCCCGCTCCGCCCAGAGCGGGAGAAGTCATTTGATGATTTCCCATCCTGAAAAAAAAAAAAAAAAAAAAAAAAAAGCCGTCCTGCGCCAGATCTCTCTCCGGTCATGTTGGATTGGTGTCCCATCGAACTATGACAGTGAGGGACGAATGAGTGCCTCTTGTGTCTTGGCACACACTTGTGCACTATATAATATCTCACACGCCGAAGGCTTCCGCTGAGATTTGTCATCATGTGCGAAATCTGGAAGGACTATTTTTTTTAACACGTCATCTACCATAGCTAAAATCAGAAAAAGTCAATAAATGTCTGTGTGTCTTGTGTTATTTCACTTTAAATCGATTATTTATTCCATAAATATATTATTTATTCCAAAAACATGGCCGCCAGGCAGCAACGACATGTTCAGATTTTGTACGTGTTGTCGGTCATATAGTCCGACAAGGCCTGTTTGGAACAAAAAGTGTCGGACACATAGTCTGACATGGCAGTTAACGTGTTAATGTAAAAAACTTATTTTTTATGTTAAAGTTTAAACATATAATAACATGCAATATTTTAAGACACACTGGCCAAAACCAGTACAAATTATTTGCCCTAATCACAATACACTATACTAGCGACAGATAAACTACAAAACACAATCATAATTAAAACTAAATAATAATGTTTGCGGTCATCAATTTGTTTTAGTGATAATCTGTTAATGTGGAATGGATTAACAAATTGTTTTCAATAATCATTTCCATGATTGATGTCCTAATTAGCTATACAGCCGATTTGATTACGGCGGGCATGATATAACTAACAACTGTGCCCCTAGCACGAACAACTTGCGAAAAAGTATTCGTATCGTTAACGTAAGCATTTTATATGGAAACATGAACAGCGCCTCTGGTGTGCGTAATTTGAACTAATTTTGTGAGCACGAAATAGTCAAGTAAGTGTCGTATCGTATTCGTAACGTAACCTTGAGCCGTTTGTATGAAGATAGCTAGCACGAAGGCATAAAATGACGTATCGTATCGTCATTCTCGAAGGCTGGCTTGCGAGTTTCTCGAAAGTTTATTCACTGTAAATTTGTCAGTGAGAAAACTTTCGTCGGAGTTTATTGGAAGCATATAATGATAATTTAAGTGATTGTGTTACTAAATGTTGTTAGAAAATGCTTAGATTAACAAGAAGCACCCCTCGACATAGTACATTGTACTATTATCTTGCGGGGCGATTGATTGTTGAAAGTAGAAATGTATGAAGAGAAACAAGGTGAGTGATTGATTTCTCCAAGCCTATAATAATTTTAACATTTAAAGGACTGTGTATTACAATTTCTATTCTAATAAAATGTTGCCTTCCAATAATTAAGCACATACCTCATCAAAGTTTATTTCAATTTAATCCAAATTTGATTACAAATTAACAATTTTATAGCCTACTATTTTTGAATGACTCGAGTATACAAATAAACTGTAGCTTTTTATCCTTAACGAAAAAATAATCCACATATCCCAGTAAAACACTGACAATCAACAGATATGTTTACAATAAAATCTTAAATGGAATTTAAGTACTTACTTTTCTATAAATCTACCATAATGGTGTATTGCAGGTGGCTAGTTCTCATTTTGGAAACGTTTTATTGGCTTTATTGCTACGAGAGTTAAGTTTTAGAACTTTTAGATGTAAAGAAATACAAGTACACTTCCAAACAAAGTTGACCTTGAACGAGCATCGCGTCAAAAAATTCCAAATGTTACGCGTCGTTCGTTTAGGAACACAGTCTCACTAAACATAAAGTTTTAATAATAAATTAAATAATTATACCGTTAATCTTAACTGAATAATAACTTTTACTGCAGTTTCTTCGTATTGCATCAAAATTTGAATAGTTTTAAAGTTTTAAAGGCCCTGAAATCACTAAAAACTAAATACGTATATAGTTTTTGAACGAAACGTTCAATCAATTTTACGATCTTTCGTTCAATTTTGTACATCCTTACTTACATTAGCATGACGTCACTCACGTAATCGTATCGAGGTCTCGATACTAATACGAAAGAGCTTCGTGCTTCCTACTTTAGTTGTATTCCGTTATCGTGTCGACAACTCGATACGTTTACTATACGAAACCTACAAATGTTCGTGCTAGAGGTACTGATCCGAGAGGTCTCTGGGCGCGAGTCAATTTAGCCCGATTTTCAATTTTGTGTTTGTCTATTTTCTTCTTATACATATTATTACCATACTGCGTTTGCTAAGCCGCCTGCCTAGCGTGGTGATTACGGCAAAACCCTCTTTTGGAGGAGGCTTATGTCTAGCAGTAGACTTTTTTCAGTTGAAATGATGATGATGATACAATAAAATGAAACAGAAAAGAATTATTAAAATTCCTAGTCACACTTCCATTTTTACACTCTGAACTACATACTCTATTAAAAATCAGTTCAAACGAAGTTGAACCAACTACATATATGCGTCAGTTAGTTAACTAATTAAAGGTACCGAAAGTCACTGAAACGAATTACTTAACTTTGATATTGGGTTATGTGTAGTTAATGTACTTCCGACAGTTTGTGGCTGTGGTCTTTGTATTAATTATGATCCCGGTTCAAATGTTAACTTAGTTGCCATGGAAAATTGGAAAACGGTCAGCTGATGAAAAATTCAGCCTATTGCTTGAAATTACTCAGTCAATTTCCCAACAATGTTCGAGTCGACTTCCATGATCATCATTATCATCAGCCTATAATATTCCCACTGCTGGGACACAGGCCTCCTCTCGGTGAGAGGGAGTGGGGCATAATCCACCACGCGGGCCCAGCGCGGGTTGGTAGATGTCACATGTCTTCGAATTTTTTGTTTCTAAGACATGCCGGTTTCCTCACGATGTTTTCCTTCACCGTTTTAAGAGCAGTGGCGATGAAATAATTTACACAAAGTAATGCGCCTTGGTTTGAACTCACGACCTACTACTCGTAAGTCGCGGCCGTTACCACTGGGCCACCATTGCTCGCAGCTCGCAGTCGACTTCCACTCACACACAGTCGAATTCAGCTGAATAACATTATTTTACATGTAGCGACTGCTTGTCTGACTTAAACCCCATAATCATGCTTTTCTGTTACGTAAGTGGTAAATAATTTCAATACTTAAGTAGTAAAACTCGCCAATTTAAGTTCGCGAGTTTATGCCACACGCGTTATAAAATAGTAGACGAAACATGTGACTTAAATAGCGGAACCTAACCCGTTGGACCCGGCTGTCATTCGTGGAACTTTGACAGCCGTTACGGGTCGTCAGAAGCCCGAAAGTCTGACAACCAGTCTTGGTAATAATGACATGTGACTTAAGTAGGAAGTCCATTATTGTTACTAGTAATGGATAATTTAAGTCACGCGAATCGTGATGTAGGTACTATATTTTAACCTATAATTCTTTCACATTCAGTTCACGATAATCTTGTAAAATATAATCCTGCTATCACAAAGAGTGGCCTCCCATAAATAATAAGAGTAAAACGGAGGAATACCAACAACTTATCGCGAATAAATTGTGAAAGCAATTAAAGTAGGACAAGAGGCGAAATTTTCAAAAACAAATTAGTCATTTTAATTAATTTCTTTGAAAATAGAGGGGACAGTTTGGAGATAAATGTTAATTTTTGCGAGAGGGCGGGCATTTATTCATGTTTTAGGGGTTTTCAGGATAAAACAGCTCATTTCCTTGTTGGGTGACGTAGGATCACCGGGCTGTTTGTCAAAAGTTAAGGGAAGAGAACAAGAACAAACGTAATCAGGGTATAGAATGTGCACGTTATGTGCGTGCTGTGTCATGTGTGACGTTAATTAAAACTTCATATATCTAGTGTATGTCTAAGGGAATGGAAATGGTGTCCTTACCAAGGTCATGGTCTATCTGTGTGCCAAGTTTCATCCAAATCCGTTCAACCGTTTTAGCGTGAAAGCGTAACAAACAAACAAAACAAACTGGATTTCGCATTAATTCTTCACATTGAATGAAGCCATATCGATTCGATCCCTGATTTGACCTCTCTGCAGTCGGGAACCTATTAATAAAGAAGCCCTATAAGATTTCCATTAAAAGGCATAAATCCAAAAGCGTCTTACAGCCGCACTCACAAACTGTTCACTTAGTTAATGAACTGTGTGTGTAGATTAACGAAATGTTCGTGTTCCAAAGGTACTCTTTATCTCGGTATGTCTGCCCATCTCTCAGAGAACACAGGTATGATGTCATGTTGCTATGTGTTGAACTATTAAGTAACTATTTTAGAACTAGCTTCTGTCCGCGAGTTTGTCCGCGTCAAATTTTTGCTCCCGTGGCCCTTCCCGTCGCATCGAATTGCCTGCCAGTTTTCGTCTATTTTTCGTTGCTGCTCCGCTCCTTTTGTAATGTTAGCGTGTTGTTGTTCCTGTTGTATGTGTAGCGTGATGTAATATAGCCTATAGCCTTCCTCAATAAATAGGCTACCCAACACAAAAAAAAAAATTCAGTTCGGACCAGTAGTTCCTGAGATTACCGCGTTCAACCAAAGAAACAAATAAACTCTTCAGCTTTATAATATTCGTATAGATATCAAGTTATCGTTATATACCCACTGTATACCCATGTAGTTTTTTTAAATGTTTTGCCTTTGTAATAATTATTCATTGTTAATCTATAAGTACTTGAGAATCTGTTTGAACGCGCTAATCTATGAAGTTATAAGTCGGATTTGTAAAATTATTTTTGCTTTCGATAGCCCATGTCTCTAGGAACATTCTAGGCTATTTAAGATCATGCAACGACACTTAGGAGCCTAGCAAAAACAAAAAAAGTCAGAGCGAAATAATTAATTCGATTTCTTTTAAATTAAACGATGCAACACAGTGGGTGTTTCATAAACGTTATTGAACATCTGTGAGTGCGGTGATAAATGTCAATTTGGAACAAAATTCATATACTGCTGTACTAACAGATATTCTCGGAATACATCCCTCTTTACAATGTGGTTTATTTCGGTGGCTAAAGCACGTTGTAAGACATTATTTTGAGTTATTTCCAAAGTCACATGTGAGTTTTGTATCACTAATTCCCACATACTTTAAACTGTATGTAATGGAAAGTAATGTTTATTTCTATGAATAGATCTTAGAAGACACTTTTACACCTCAACATTTTTAGTCTATATTTTAAAAAACTAGATGGCGCTGGCATTTCCTAGCGGAACTGCCCATCTGTGATACACAACTCAGTTACCAGAGGGGTAATTGCGGAACTTTTTATCGGTAGGAATTGGTTTAATATTCATAGTTAAACAACATTCATTGCGTTATTTACGTTGCTGAGTCACAATTTATTCGAACAAAATATGACGCCATGGTTTAGAAATAATCTTCAATCCCATTCAGATTCTGATAAATTGTGCGTTTCGCAATTAGGGTGCAGGTTACATGATACTCGTTAGTAAAACTGGCTGTTAAACATTCAGGCTTCTAAATAACAGCTGTGTATGGCTTGACATAAGTGCTGAGGCACAGTGAGGTTTTTATGTCTAATGGATGGTCACCCATCCACAAAAAGACCGCGGCAAGCGTAGCTTAACCTTTGCTCGACCCGCAAGGCTGTCATAATTTAGCCACTAGCACCTCTTCCCGTCTCTCTTACACTATAAACCCATTACTCTCCATTTATAAAGTCGGTAAAGTGCATCAGGGACGTAGCTATAACGCGTTGTTGTAATTAAAGAGAAATGTCACGATCAATCAGCGTAAATTGGCTGATCAGACCGAGAGCCAGAGGTAGGGTTGGCAAAAAAAATATTAATACATATTTTCAAGGATTTAATTATTTTCACACAAAAAATTGGGCTCTGTTGCTTATATCATAAAAGTTAAGGAGAGAAAGAAAAAGAGAATACATTTATTTGGCATTTATACGGCAGATAATATAAAAAAATAATAGAAATGAAATGAATATAAGTGTATAGTGCGATAAAATAATCTAGGTAAAAATTTAGCGTTTATGTCTAGGAAACGATCTTTATTTTGTACTAGGTTTTGCCCACGACTGTCTACGTAAATGTCGGTTATCACGGACATACACGAAGTCACGGAATGAAAAGTAGCCTATGTCCTTTCTTGGTGTTCAAACTTACCCCGTACGAGATTTCATCAAAATCGGTTCAGTGGTTTAGTCGTGAAAGCGTAACAGGTAGACAGAGTTACTATTGCATTTATAATACTTAGGTATAGAGTATAGATTTGTATTGTATCCTTGGAACTAGTGACCTGATTCCGAAATTTTGTCCACTAATGAGAAGTAAATTACGGTATTGTTGAGTATCAATATGTCAATTTTATATGTGTGTATATTCCATGTTTCTTTAATCGCCTACAAAGCGTAGCAAGGCCTTCTCCAAATCCCTCCAGGCATCCTTTTCCAGGGCCACCTCGATCCAACCCTTGCAATACGCGTCTACGTAGTCTCGCCACCTCTTCTTGGGCCGGCCTCGGTGGCGCCATCCGTCCTCAGACAACCACTGTCTGGAGACCCAGCGGTCACTCTGCATGCGGCTGGTGTGACCCGCCCAGTCCCATTTTAGCCTGGCAACCTTATTGCCTACGTCTAGGATTCCTGTTTTGGAGCGCAACGTGGTGTTTCGTATTTTGTCGGTTCGTTTAACGCCTAAAATGCTGCGCTCCATTGATCTTATGTAAACGTAGAAATTTCACGTGAACGGAGTATACGCGTCATGACTCAATTCCGCTGCTTCTTTAGTTAAATTCTCTTAGAGTTGTCGCAAGTTGTATGTTTTTGGGACTCTTAAAAGTTGTGATTTTGCAATACTTGATGACTGTAGGTTTTGCAAATGTATAAGTACTATTTATAAGTTGGCAAATTGAATATGTTTTCCTGGGAAGACCATAATATTCGGTCCAATTCTTATAGAAGTGATTTTATACATAATCACCCTACTGCTAATTCCCACTGGTGGAACACAGGCTTCCTCTCTATGAGAGGAAGGGGCCATAATCCATCACGCGGGCCCTGTGCGATTTGGTGGATGTCATGTGTTCGAATTTTTGGTTTTAATGCAATGCTGGATTTTCTCACGTTGTTATCCTTCACTGTTTGAGAGCAGTGGTGACGAAATTAAATACACAAAGTGCCTGCCTGTGTTCGAACTCACGACCTACAAACTCATAAGTCGGGGCTAACCACTGGACTACCACTCTCTCAATGATTTTATGATACAATAAAATTGTGGCTATAAATTACGTTGTAATTTGTCACAAAAATAATTCGCCTTCCTCTGCTCACTGTACCACCAATTGGCGTCATACGAAACGTCTGCTGTACGGCTAGCAGAACAATTGAAGCGTTTCTGCTCGTTCAATAATCAGTCAGGTGTGGCACTGTGCCAAATAATTGCCAGTTTGGCACCTATGGTACTCTGCTGGTGGCAATATGAGATAGAGAATCGTGTGTTGGCGTGCCGCGTTTGCGGGCAAAGATTTAAATCGTTAATTTTGCCTTCACCGTACTTGTGTCGCGCGTTAAGTGTCAAATTCCAATTTAAAATACTTTATTTCACATAAACTAACGTGGGGACTTATACGTCAGAAGCTAGTTTCACGATCTCATTTGGACATTTCCTTTGGAGAAGAGTCGCCAAGAAACTCTACAGTTACTCTTTTAAAAATAATTGGATTTTAGAATGGTTTAAAATAATACTCTAAAAGGTATGAAAGGACAGTGTAAATCTGTCAATAGTACTAGGTATCAAGGTGTCAAGTCAATATTGAGACCAGTCAGCCCACTCATGCGTCATTGCATGTGATAGAAGTGTCAAAACGAAACAGAAACGTGAGATCTTTTGACACGGTCAGGCGAATCTAACGATTTTAATCTTTGCTTTCGGATAAAATCACCGATTGATGGCGGAAAGCGGGTTAGTGGTTATGCGGTTTCGATTGACCATTTAAGGGTTGGATTTGGTGGTTTGTGGCTTCTTGACAGGTCGTCAGCTAAAATTGCGTATTGTCTCTAATTAATTCGATTTAACAAGCCTGAATTAAACTATTAAATGATACTTGACACTGTGAAATGCTCGATGGGTTAAAGATAATAGAAAAAAATCTGTAGTTTTGTTAGGTCAAGGTAGTCTCTACAGTTGAAATACAAGAAATAAAGAATAACATTTATTTGTCAACAGTACATGGAACAAAATACAAATAAAAAAAAGCGAAAGATGATGTATTATGAATGATTGTTATATGTCATTTAATTATTTTTTTAAAAAAACCTTATACTAACCTAATAGATCGTTTCAAAACTTACTTAGCCGTCTTCTTTCAATATGCAGACAGAATAAGCCCTGCGAATATCAGATTTTCGTATTATTAAAATGATTTCATTATATCAAATAGCGTAATACGATGACATATTGAAAAACGTTTTCATTATTTACAACACGTTTTGATACTCAAACTGTCGCTATGGAATAATTACTTTGGGAATCTGGATCGTACCAGTTAAAACTGCTTTATTTACAAACGATATTGACTCTTGTTTCAATGTAATAGAGTTTTTATTTGACTGGGGTTTGAGAGAGAATTATTAAAAGAAAAATGGGTGAGCGATATTGAAAAATAATAAAGAGAGGTGTTTTAAAAAATGTATTTTAAAAATAGACTTCAATTTTCAATACATTTTTAAAGATTTTTGTTTAACTCCACCAAAAGATGCATCGGCGAAGCTCGACCTGGATCAACATGCCAGCGACTACGTGAAAAGATGCCCTCCTATAGACAAATATCACCCTTCTCTCCACTAGTCCAATGCTTACTTAAGGCTGCATAGTCGGTAGGCTCGTAATCCTTTCCTATCCAATGGGCACGTCTTCCCTACCATTACAGCGCCCCCCGGTCTACTTCTTGATATGCAATGGCCTATGTAGCACCATGAATCATGACACTTCAGGGGCTAGTGCAAATCTCGGGGTTCATTCGATTAATCGAGTCTGGTCAAACCACGCTGGGATCGGTGCAATTCATTTCATTTCATTTCATAAATGTTAATCTTTATATTCCTTTGATAGTAATTGGTTTTTTTTGAACGAAAAAGATGTATATGCTATAAATCTCATTAGCTGAACGATAAATAATTTCTAATAACTAATATAGTCTTTTAGCCATAATAGACAACCATGCTATATTTTTAAAGTAATTGTAAATTGGTAAGTTTAATTTACAAAGAGTATAAAAATAATTTTCTTGGAAACTACGTGCTAGAAATGTTTAACAAAAATAGTGAGTTTTCGGTTAACAAAACAGTCAAAAATAAATTTTCGATAAAATCTATGTAGGACTCTCTTTGTATTTTACAAGTAAACTAGGTAATTCTTTTCGGGCTTGACTACTTAAATTACGACGTGTATTAAAAAAAAATTAAATTAAAATTGTAGGGTGACCACGGTATTTCTACAATATTAAAGACATTACCACACTGTCATTATCCCACAGCCACATGAGTATGAAGAATGCGGACAATCGTTCAAGATTAGGGTCTCCCCGGTATTTCATTAATACCCTCAATAATAGCCGTTTGGGGTAGTTTTATTTGTTTCTGCTACCTCCCTGAACGCCGTGATGATAAATGAGCTCTATTATTAGACATTATCACCAGCCATTTGTGGCGAGTGTGATTAATTTTATATTATTTTCTTTCGTTCCTATTTACAGCAACGTGAAAGTTAATACGTTTTGTAGATAAAAAACCTTGATTGCAAAAGTACTAAACGGAAATGGTTAAAAGTTATGTTCCGCAATAGCAGATAAACTGTTATGAGTTCAAACTACAACATAAATGCAAACGTTCTCGGTTCTATGACTGTTAGAACGGACTTGTTTGTTTTGATGAAATAGTAGAAAAGTTATGTCTAATCTTTTCACTGAGTTATGAGTCTGACTTTAAAATGGTAGTATAAAAACTAAAGAATAGCAGCATCTCATTTCTTCCCGTGGTTTTCGTAAGAGGCGAATGAGGGGCTTACTAGAGAATAGGCAGCAGCGTTCTCTATGCATTTTACCACCATACTGCGATCGCCAACCCACCTGCCAAGCGTGGCGGTTATGGCAAACACCCCCTGTTGGGGGAAGCTTATGTCCAGCAGTGGACGTCTGTCAGCTGTAATGATGATAATGATAAAAACTATCTACAACATTACCTAAAGATTGGCATCAAATTGCTCTATAAATGCGTTCAAAATATTTCAACATAATTAAATTAATTAGTAGAAAAGCTACAACAAAATTAATCAAATTTTGCCTACGAAAGATACCTCTTAATATTAATTTGTAGCAAAAACAAAACCTATTCAACCATAATAATCCTCCAAAAACGTTATTTCATTATCAGCTAATTAATTAACATTTTCGCAATAATAATATAATAATGTCCCAATATTGTGAAGTCAGTAATACGGTGACCACATGTTCGGATTACCGCGGACTTAAATATTAGTGTCCTCGCTGATAATTTATTACTCGGTATTAAATTGACATGTTGTATAAATTTATTCGGACGACCGGATAATTTATTGACTGTAATTGAATTTTGGGTAGTTGGAAGGGTTTTAATTTTAAGAACTAATGGAATATAGTTGACATTTTGTTAAGTAAGGCTTTTATATAGTTGTTATGACATTATTTATGATGCGTATATTGGACAAGTATTTATGAGACGTAGTAAAAGTTTTTAGCCATATAAAACACAAACTCACGCCCTCTTCTCATGAGGGATGGCAGAAACTACAGAACGTGTCTTACGCTATGATCTTTTCGTATGTAAGGAGCTTTCTTTTTGATAAGTTGAATACTAATACGATTTTTAAATTTTCAAAAACTCACTTTAGAAATCTGGACGCACATTTTGTTCAAGGTTATAAACTACGAATGTACCCAACATTCGTATTTTATAACCTTGAACAAAATGTTCAACCTAAATTATATAACATTGCCTTTGATTAGTCCCGAGACTTTATTTAGATTACTACAAACTTTAGCAATATTCAAACCTTAATTAATATTTAGGAAAGCCATAGTAACCATAGAAAAAGAAACTTAATATACAACCTACAATGTTAAGTGTTGCGTGGCAATGTGCGTGGCCAAAATGGGCACTATCGACGCCATTTTTTTTTTTTGTCAATGCAATGTCAGTGTGGCACAATTTCACAAATTTTAATTTTATTTTATTTTATTTATCTTAGGCAAGCTTACAGTTAATACATTTCAATGCCTAGTACAATGTGTAAACGATGGCCAATTACAAACTTCGACAAACGATTAATGTGAGTGATATTTAAAAAATATGGTTTCTCAAGTATAGGATTTATAGATTGAATCCTTAAATATCTTACATATTGCGTAATTTTGCAACTACGTATCGTTCCCGCGTACACTCTGAAGCTTTTTCTGCAGCCAAAGAGCGGTAGTCGAAAATGTATTGCATTGACATAAGTCGCTTAAGCCAGTCCAATACATTTTTGACTTTTCCATCATCGTTACCACTAATGGAATGTCACTTTGTATAGGTCCTTATGAATCAGTGCTCCTAACTGGGTTTGAGCACAATTCATCAAAACCAGCATCGTCTCGAAGTAAAAATAGTGACCTAATATAGAAACAGAAAAACGTAATTATAATTTAAAATAGCCTCATAATATTCCACGTGTACAAGTATTCATTGATCTGGAAGTGCCCATGTCAGTTCAGCAATGATTTCTCACGACGGAAAACCAATAAGTCCACAGTAATTTGTTCTGCGGTCATCGTGTGATGTTTCGCAAATAATGTGAGTGAAGTATTAATTTCTATCTGATAGAGGGGGACGTCGATTCGCATTAGACTGTGGACGATATGGCTATTTTTGTTGAACTATTTTTGTTCGGTGTTGATTTTGCTTAGATGGCAATTAACGCTGAAGCAATTTGAAAGTTAAACAGTGTTTGATTAACTATGAAATTAAGGCTTGTCTAGGCTTTATAATGCTTCATTTTTCATGTCCTAGGGTCTGGGAAGATAACTTAAAAACGTATTGTTAATGTGTTTGAGAGAATTTTAAACACTAGAATCCGTGTCGAGTTTTTTAGGGATTCATGCGTATCTGCTATTGTAGACTCATTTAAAATGTTACTTGTCTTTAAAATTTCACTCATCATCATCTGTCTAACATTTCCAAGTTTCTTGGGGTCAACAGAATACCAGTGTTTTACACGAAGTCACTGCTTATTTGATCTCCACAATTCAGTTATTGGGTAGTACGATATCCCTGCGTAAGGCAGATGATTTTCGGGCTTGTAACCCGTAATGACTGTCAAAAATTCACGTATGACAGCCGGAACCAACGGCTAACGTGCTACACGGGGCATGGTGGGATCTTGGTTTGTAAAAATGGTTCTCCATCCTTGGACCTCCGTGGCAGCTAGCCGTGGCGTGTAATTACTTACCCACAAATCGTAATTTTGAATATTTAAATTTCTTTAAACTCTGTGTTTGTGATTGCGAGTTGAATACCTTCCAAAGGCGTTTTTTTCCAGCCGTCTTACAGTACAATTTATCCACATGTCTCCCTCCTCATTTTTCGCGACAATGTTTAACTGCCACCTACCCCATCTGTGTTTTACTGCCCCAATATTTCACGCCATGACACGAATCCATGTATCTTTGCTGGGTGGCATTGGTATTCCGCCCTCGGGCTTCCAAGGACAACATTTTTAAAGGACGTCTACGTGCTCTGACATTTAAGAGGCGTTAAAGGCGTATTTTTTTATTAAATTTCTACTTAGGAGGCTGTTTTATGTTGGTCTTTGATGAGGTATTGATCGTATTTGTTTAGTTTTTTTCCTGAATTTGTTTATGAGGTTTTAGCCCATATAAATGACAGTGAGTGCAGCGTCACGTCAGTTATAATAGAAATGAAAATATAAAATGTTTATAGTCTAGGCGGAGGTGATATGAGTATAAAATAGTACCTGCAACTAGGTTATAATACATATGATTATATGCTAGCGGATCCCGAAGTAGACAGTTAGTCTGTATCTTGGCGCTCGGAGTACGAATTCCCGAGAACTGATTAGCTGTGCAGTATGGTGTGAGTGTATGTGTAAAGTTTGTAAGTGTGGTGTGTGTGTATTTTTGTTCCACTTATTCTTCAGTCATTCAGTGTGAGGTCAAAGTCGTTATATTCATTGTCCCGGCCATTCATAACCAGTATTTAGCAACAATTTCTTAACAATTTTGTTGCAACTGATGAGGTAGAATTTTATTTTTTTCTCATAATCACAAACACGGTACAAAGTCAAGGTAACACTTAATAGAAACTAGTGTCTGTTGTAGATAAAACCTGTATTACAGATCACCAGGCTTTTCCTCCGTCGGACAATTCACATAAGACTATGACTGTTTTTTTTCATGTTGCATAATGAATGTATCGTTTGGCAATTGTACTAATCACCCTATTTATATACCATAGCGATCTCTTAGGCCAGCCATTGGATACAGGAACTATATTTTAAATTCAAGTCTTCCACAAAAAGTTCTAATAATGTCTACATTTTGTTAAGAGTATCCCAAAACTACTCTGAATAAAATATACACAACCTTTTAATAGAAGAATTTTATTTTCTTGGAAGCTTTTAGTATATTAACTCAACCATAGTTCTAGGCACAGCAATTACATTAAACGAGGAGCAATTACACACATTTAAATCATTTCAAAGCTAGTATTTTCGTACTAATAGCGAAAGATCTAGTAAATTCATTTATTCGGTTCAGTGCTTACAGAGAGTTAAGCTCAAAGCTAAGTCGGGTAAGCATAAAAGGCAGCTTCAAATTAAACTAATGCTCGACTGAATGAAATGGTTGGACAGGCAGATTTTGTTATCGTACCAATTTTTGTTTCATTATTTTTATATAGTCTTTATAAAGCGTTTTCGATTGGGTGATTTTTGAAACTACTGGGTTTTTCTGGTTATTTGATAATCATAGGAAGATACACTGATAATAATGGACAATAACCAAAATCTATACTTGATATTATAAAGTTGAAGAGTTTGGTTGAACGCGGTAATCTCAGGAACTACTGGTCCGAACTGAAAAATTTTATTGTATAGGGTAGACTATTTATTGAGGAAGGCTATATAATATCACGCTACAGTCAAAAGGAGCGGCGCAGCAACGAAAAATTAACGAAAACTAGCAGGCAATTCGATGCGACGGGAAGGGTCAGGGGGGCAAAAATTTGACGCGGACGAAGTCGTGGTCGGGCATAAGCTATGTTCCGTCCCGTTTGATTGGTTTACTCTATGCGCCTAACGAAACACGCCCGAACGGAGTGACATCTGACTTGTCAATTTGACGTTGACACATGCTCTTGGTTTTTTGTTCTTGAAAGGGATTGTGGGTCCTTTTGGCGTTCCGACCCCGTTTGTAAATTAATCCCTTTAAATCGATCCGTTTGTGGCAATTTGCCGTGATCCAATTGTTTTTGTGCGAAATCAACCCCCTTTGATGTAATAAAACGGGTTAAGTTTGTTTCTTGGAAATACTTTGAAGTGACAGTGACGCTATTGGAAAACGCGTGTTGGAGACCGCATGCCTCTTGGTACCAGGACCTATTGGAGCGGTGTTTGCGGCTGGTATCTTGGAGAATACTCACAGCGTCACTACACGATACATATACACTCACTTACATACATAAATCCAGGTAGGCTCCAGAGCAGGTGTTCTTCTACCATCAGGTGAGTTCTTTGAATATATTATTGTTCAGCTCCGCGCACGGCGGACGTTTCGCTCGCCACTCTTGTCTCCAGGACCCCATCATCATACCTTCCACTGCGCTTATTAAAAGTATGGTGAGGCCCTGGCCTGGCATCGAACATTCTTGGTAGCAGAGCGTGGTTCTAACATGTACAACCACAAAATTGGTAATTTACAGTGAGCTAATTACTTGGCAGTCTCTATAAGGGAAATAGTAATTCGCTGTAAATATTTGTTAACTGTGATTGCTTGTTTATTTGAAATAATTTGTTTAAATTTGTTGAGACGAGTAACTGATGTTGCCGGGGTCAGCCGGTTTGCATATGCTAATAGAGTTGGTTGGATTGGGCTATGTTACAACCCATTGTTATTGTATCTGACCTGTTGTATTGAATGTCTGGAAGACATTAAAATATTGAGTTTTGTACCATTGCTAAAAAATATGAGTTTTGTACCATTGACATGGTTGCTTGTGAAAATTGACATTTTGAACATTAACATTGTTTTAAATTGGAATAAAGGTTTATTATTGTTGTACCATTGACATAGTGGTTTGTGAAATTAACATTTGAAATTGGCATTTTTGAGCATTGTTTTAAAATGGAATAAAGGTTCATTATTGTTGTACCATTGACAAAGTGGTTTGTGAAATTAACATATTGAGCGTTGACATTGTTTGAATTAAAATAAGGTTCATTGGATTGGAACCAATATTTTTGTAGTTGTCTTGAGTTGGCAGTTTGATTGTTTGCTTTGGTTTTCCTGGTTATATTGTTTGAACTTTGTTATTTGATTATCTTTTTTTGGTTTGGTCTTTGAAAGCGTCGGATAGAATTTTGCTTCCGCGTTTGTAAATTAAAGTAATCCATTTGAACCGGTCGTTTTTGTGGACAATCTGTCATGACCCAATTGTTTTGTGTTTAATAACCCCATTTGACGAAATAATACGGGTTTAGTTTGTTGAAATTGAAGAACTTTGAAGTGACCATTGACTGCGTGCTGGAACCAATTTCTGGCCTCTTGGAGCGGCCTTGTTGTCTGTCCTGGATTACTGACAGCGTCACTACACAATACATATACGCTCACTTACATACATAAATCCAAGTAGGCTCCAGAGCAGGTGTTCGTCTACCATCAGGTGAGTCTTTTGAATATAATACTAATTAGCTCCGCGCACGGCGGACAGTTCGCTCGCCACTTTTGTCTCCAGGGCCCCATCATCATATCTTCCACTGCGCTTATAAAATCCTATGGTAGGGGCTCTGGCCTGGCGTCGAACATTCTTGGTAGCAGAGCGTGGTCATAATTATAAAGTGTAACAGAATAGACGCAAGTCCTGAAACTAGTTTGTTCATAATTGTCAGTTGTTAGTCAATCATGAGGCAACTACTTTTAGTAACATTTAATATGGATAATCTTTAAAAAAAAAAAATATTTTGCCATCGTCTCGACATCCTACCGCCGATTAAGCCAAAGAAAATTAAGTCTTATTTCAATGCCGTAAGACTTAATTTTAAATGCATACAGTAATGCCAAGATTAACACGATTTTCGTTATGAAAACAGCTTTGAAGAAATTTTGTTTTTGGCATTGTAATATGCTTTTAACTCAATACTCTAATTCAGAGGGCCTAAAAAGGCCACATTAAGCAATTCATATTCTGAATTCCCAGCAATTCATTAGCAATTCCTGTAATTTACGTGAAATGATGACACATATTAGCACAATCATACTCAATTCAGTTCAGAATGAACTGTCATTATGGGTTGTCAATTTGTGAACATATGCCATTTTACGATTTATAATATGATTCTTATTATCCTATTATGATTCTGCCAAAGTGGCCTTTTTAGACTCGCAGGTGTATGGTATTGCGTTAATTATGTTTTATGATATTTTATGTTCTTACAAATAAATAAAATTGAAGTGTCTGTTTCTAATATCAAAATAACAGCTTTGTACTAAATGCATATGGAAAGTACATGCGGTATCTACTTAGTTTTTTTTTTTCTTTTCAGCAGGTTCGTTCGGTCCGTTCTATAGTTTCTGCTTGGAGGCCATCCACATTTTTTTTAAGTCACTTGAAAAAAATAATCTTAGAAAATATAATACAGAGCTGATTCAACAAAATCTAATTAGTCTCCGCTCAATTCTTTCCAAAACACAAAATTTTCACTCCTTACTAACTACCCTTATTCAACTCAAATACAAAACAAAATACAGTCGTGATTTTCACTCCTATAGAATTCCACCCCTTTACACACAAACCGCGATACACGCCTAAATTAGAAACGAAAGGGATGAAACCTCACCCCCTTTCGTACATTAAAATTTAATTATACTCTATTTGCGATGAAACCCTAGTCCCGCAATGTGTAATAAGATGACATGCTAGAGTTATTGAATGATAAAAATCTTGTCTTATGATGTAGTTGCCTGGTATTTTAACCGACTTAAAAAAAGGCAGAGGTTCTCATTTCGATTGTATTTTTTTGTCGTGTTGTTTTAATGTTTGTTTCCTTAGAACTTTTGACTGGATGAACCGATTTTGATGATTCTTTTTTTTAAAGCTGGTGCTTCTTTTGTGGTCCCAATTTGGTTCAGTTCTGACAATGGCTTCCATCAGAAAACCATATGTATAAGTCTTAAATTTCACCTTCGCAGTACTGGTATAGGAATAAGTGTGGGGAGATACCATAACTAAAAAGTTAAAATAAAAACGTAAAGATAAAAAAAAAAAAACCAACTTCCTTAAAAACACTACAAAGTGAAAAATAACTTTAATTTCGGATGCCGGTGGCAAAAAACTTAAATACAGATCCTAAGACACCGACTTCCGAAATTAAAGTTATTTTTTTCATATTTTATATTTCCTGCGGAAGAACCCGTGCTAGATACTACTTTTCCCCTGGGTATAGGAAGAGTGATTGAGCGGCATGGGGGTGAAACGGAGCATCGTTCAGCGCGATAATAATATGTCATTGAGATCATCAAAACGTTAGTCTAGAGTGGTGTTTATGGCAGTCTATAAATACAAATAAATAAAACGGAAATGTCTGTTTGTAATGTCAAAGTAACAAATTTTTATACAAACTTATTAAAGAATAAACAAAGTTTAAATGTTCGTCTGTCTGTTTGTTCCCGCTAATCTCTGAAAAGGCTTGACTGATTTTGACGGAACCTTCACTGTCAGATTGCTGATGTTTTTTTTTTTTTTTTTTTTCAGGATGGGAAATCATCAAATGACTTCTCCCGCTCTGGGCGGAGCGGGAGGGCGTGTCAGACTTTTACTGACTAAAACCCACCCGTGTTCCATCCGTTGCCCATGTGCCAGGGTCACGGTATCTCTTTCGAACAATCACGCGACCCCGGCAGGCATCGGTCCTAGTCACAGAAATCTAAATTTAGATTTCTGTGGTCCTAGTAGACCCCTACACTGCTGCTGACATCTCTTTGAGGCGCGCGTGGAACACTGCGCGCCGTCGACCCGAGCTTGGTCCTTACCGGGCGGCGAGCTACCCACTGCTCGCCACACGCAAGCTCGCGCCTACGGTGGCCGGGAGTCCGCTATTGACTCCCGACGCCCGGGGCGTCTCCTCCTGCGGCGGCTAGGGACGTGAGGGCGCAGAGACTGCCACTCCCTCACGCGCCCCGCCTCCTCCTTCGCGAGCATTACTGCTTCGCAGAAGGAGGTGACGGCTTCCCATTCCCTCTCGCTCCGTACCATGGCTCGCACCAGGGCCGGACGCGAGAGGTCGCCGCCGCCGATCGCCTCCACGAGGACACGGCGGTGCTCCGCCCAGGTAGGGCACACCTCCACCGTATGCTCCACCGTGTCCTCCAGACGATCCTCGCAATGGAAACACCCGGACGTATCCTCCCGCTTTATCCTGAACAGGAACCCACCGAAGCACCCATGCCCGGTGAGAACCTGTGTCAGGCGGAAGGTGAGGACGCCGTGACGCCTCTCTGTCCACTCCTCAAAGAGGGGACTTACCGCCGCAATTGTGGCGTGCCCAGCACTGGGTTGCGACAATCGTACCCGCCATGTCGCCATGAGAAGATTGCTGATGTTATCCATACTTCCATACTAATATATATATATATATATTATATATATATATATATATATATATATATATATATATATATATATATATTTATCCTGCTAATGATATGGCGTCCCACATAGCCCGAAATGCATTTAATCTGGCGTCCACCGGCTTTAGACGTCCGCATACCGGACGCCAGTTTTTTAGTCAGTGTTACTTTGGTCCTTTTGGCTCTAGCGACCTGTACAACAAAAATTGCCGGAAGTCAAAAAATCACTGAAGCGCTTGCATTTGTATAACTAAAACTTCCGCGAAATCCCACATCATCGGTGCGTCGCTCGTGTAGCGCGTATATCGACAGTGCGTATACTCATCTAAGACACTTTCGATAAAGCCGATTATTTGGCGTCCAATTGCGACGTTGCCAAACCGACTGTATTTGAACGGTTCGAAATATTTTATAAATGAAAACAACAAATCAGTTATACACAGTTTGCCGAAGTTGCCACATACGTATCGCTGCTTATTTGACGCTCGGTTGCAAATTATGTAACGTGCCCTCTTGTGAAAATCAGGTGTTGGCCATCCGTAAATTATACAGCTATTTGAAGTCGATTATATGATTTTGATTATATTATACGTTCGGAATATGCTTAGCACACCTAATAACAATACAACAATCTAATATCTAATATTTTCTTAAAATTAATTATGTTAGATCTGAAAGTCACAAAAGTAAATTGTCATTAATACGTTGAATAATACTAATTATTTTACGTAAATTTTAGGGATTGATTTTTAAAGTTTTATAAATACAGAAAACTATTTCAATTGTTTTCACCTGTCATACCTATAGGGTAACCCATCTGTCTATAACAAAATAGTAATCTTAAATTTATGTGTGTTTATTTCATTATTTTTCCTTGCGACTGTAGAAAAATACACGGATGTCGAATATGGTGCGGCATGAATAGTATGTACCGTCAACTGAAGTTCGTTTATGGCTTCAAAGCTGCGCGACACATATACGGATGTCAGTTTGACGCATACTTTTCATACTGTACGATATTTGACGTCCGTATACATGAATCTATGGCACTACGTTAGAAAAATAATCGGACGTAGAATACCTATGGTGCGGCATGAATACTATATACCAGGGGTTCCCAACCTTTTTTTGTCTACTGCCCACTTTAAGAATAAATTATTTTTTAACGCCCCCCTTTTTGTCTTGTCGGTGTCTAAGAGTCTTCCTAGCTAGGTAGATGAAATTATAAATCGACCCCAAAGCCCTACACAATGCCCCCTTTTTTTTCTGGGTCTCTTACCGCCCCCTTTTAGGCCTGCAGCGCCCACAAGGGGGCGTTATCGCCCACGTTGGGAAAAACTGCTATATACTGTCAACTGACGTCCATATATAGCTTCAAAGCCACGCGGCACTTATACGGATGTCAGTTTGACGCATACTTTTCATACTGTACGATATTTGACGTCCTTATACATGAATCTATGGCACTACGTTAGAAAAATAATCGGACGTCGAATATGGTGCGGCATGAATAGTATATACTGTCAACTGACGTCCGTAAATAGCTTCAAAGCTACGCGATACTTATACGGATGTCGGTTTGACGCATACTTTTCATACTGAACGATATTTGACGTCCGTATACATGAATTTGTGGTACTACGTTAGAAAAATAATCGGACGTCGAATATGGTGCGGCATGAATAGTATATACTGTCAACTGACGTCCGTATATAGCTTCAAAGCTACGCGACACTTATACGAATGTCGGTTTGATGCATACTTTTCATACTGTACGATATTTGACGTCCGTATACATGAATCTATGGCACAACGTTAGAAAAATAATTGGACGTTGAATATGGTGCGGCATGAATAGTATATACTGCAGTGGCGAGGTGTAATTTTTTCTAAAAGAGAATCCGATGCGAAGTCGGCTTTAACTTACTGACTCATCAATAAAGAATACTTACTATCATTCTAAAATTAATATAGGAATGTAATGAATTAAATACAATTAAATTGAACAGCTGAAAACCGAATAAAATAAGCAATATTCCTCTATCTTGTTCTCGCTGACGCATTTTTCTATACCTGTCTCTGTCATAACCCGTTGAACAGCGGCTTGCTCTCGTACATATCAAGCGGTGCCACGTGACCTAAAGTGACATCATTACGGGATCGCTGTTGTATGAATTTTTAGTTCCCGATTATGACGTTTCGGCGCCGGGTTAATTTAGAACATTTCTCTTTTGTTGTAATACAAAGCTATAAATAACCTTTTTTGTTGTTTGAATGTTATGGTGAATTAAATACCCGTAGTGTAACAATATTTATTGACAATAGTAGCCACTATTTACATACTATTGTATTTTTAATAGTGATAGAGTTACCAATGCGAATCCCCGAAGGCAAGCCGGTAGGAATCGTGTTATATGGTGCTTTCGCCACTGATATACTGTCAACTGACGTCCGTATATAGCTTTAAAGCTACGCGACACTTATACGGATGTCGGTTTGACGCATACTTTTCATACTGTACGATATTTGACGTCCGTATACATGAATTTGTGGCACTACGTTAGAAAAATAATCGGACGTCGAATATGGTGCGGCATGAATAGTATATACTGTCAACTGACGTCCGTATATAGCTTCAAAGCTACGCGACACTTATACGAATGTCGGTTTGATGCATACTTTTCATACTGTACGATATTTGACGTCCGTATACATGAATCTATGGCACAACGTTAGAAAAATAATTGGACGTTGAATATGGTGCGGCATGAATAGTATATACTGTCAACTGACGTCCGTATATAGCTTCAAAGTTACGCGACACTTATACGGATGTCGGTTTGATGCATACATTTCATACTATACGATATTTGACTTCTGTATATATGAATCTAATAGCACTTCTTCCTTTTCCTATAAATGCATAAGCTCCCATTATGAATGGTATGACCCATCGCCGTCTCAGATAAATAAATCATAAATCATTTTATTTGCAACCAAGTACTTAAGCCTAGCATACAAGGACACTTTTTTCTTTTTTTTGGGTGGAAAAATATCAAATAACTTTTCCCGCTCGGGGCGAAGCAGGAGGGCGTGTCAGACTCTTACTGACTAAAACCCACCCGTGTTCCTTTTGTTACCATGTTGCCGGGGGCCACGATCTCCCTTTCGGACTTCTTCGCAACCCTGGCAGGCATCAGCCCTAGTGAACCCGGTCAATTTCGCTGACATCTCTTTGAGGTGCACGTGGAACACAACGCACCGTCAACCCGGGTCTGGTCCCTATCGGATGGTGAGCTACCCATTGCTCACCGACCGCAAGCCCGCGCCTACGATGACCGGAAATCGGCCTGCGATTCCCGATGCCCAGGGCGTCTCCTCCTGCGGCGATTAGGGGCGTGAGGGCGCGAAATTTGCCTCTCTCTCACGAGTTCTGCCTCCTCCTTCGCGAGCATTACTGCCGCCCAAGTCGGGTAGACCTCAACCATATGCTCCACCCTGTCCTCCGGGTGATCCACACAATGATGACACCCGGGCGTTTCCTCCCACCTTATCCTGAACAGGAACCTCCCGAAACAACCGTGACTCTGCGTCAGGTGGAAGGTGAGGACGCCGCGCCGTGGCGCCTCTCTAGCCACTCCTCAAAGAGGGGACTTATCGCCGTAATTGTCGCGTGCCCAGCGCTGGGTTGCGACAATCGTACTCTCCATGACGCCATGAGATCCCACCGGAGCTCTGTCCGCTGTACCGTGATTTCTCGCGGCAGTGGAGTTAAGCCCCGGCGTAAGATATAACGACCCTGGAAGGGTTTCGCAACGATCAGATAACTTATAATTAGGTACACTAGTGGCTCTGTGAGTTGTAGACCTCGCGAGACTGTCTTTTTTGCATAACTCAGACGACGGTGAACTTGAGCGACCTTCTTCAAGGTACCTATACAGCAAAAGAAGTAGAGAATATATTGGTAAATATGAAGCGCGGAAAATCCCCGGGACACGACGGGCTCAGTGTGGAACACTTAAAGAACGCTGGTATCCATTTGCCCAGGATACTGGCTTTGTTTTATAATTGTTGTGTGTCGCACGCTTATCTGGCAAAGGATATGATGAAAACTATTGAAGTTCCTAATGTAAAAAATAAGACTGGTGATATATCCGATAAAGCGAACTGCAGACCAATCTCTCTCTCTTTTAAAGAATGATGTCAAGCTCCATGATGCTCAACATGGGTTCAGAGAGGGCTTATCTACGGAAACTGCAATTTTATGTACAAAAAGACTGTAAAATATTATACAGGAAATCAGACTCCTGTTTTTGCCTGTTTCTTGGATACCTATGTCAAAGGCATTTGACATGGTGTTTTGTGACAAGTTATGGTCTAAATTGTGTGTGCCCAGTGAATTGATGAGTGTTTTTAAAAACTGGTACACACATCAAATTAAATGTGTAAAATGGGCAAATGGACGGTCGGATGAGTACGTGATGGAATGTGGAGTTAGACAGGGTGGATTAAGCTGTTTAATTTATATATAAATATGCTTATTCTCGAGCTCAGCAGTTTGCATGCTGGCTGCTACATAGATGGGCTAGCATTTAATAACATTAACTACGCTAATGACATGGCGCTGCTGAGCCCGTGTATGGCAGGTCTCAGAAAATTTAATAAAGTTTGTGAGCGTTACGCTGAGGAGCATGGTTTTAGATATAACACGGACAAAAGTCAGTTGCTTATCGTTAAGGTGGCCAATAAAGGCGCAGATAGATACCCTACTGTCACTTTAAATGGTGGTGTCATATGCGTATTGTAGCGGAGGATTTGAGGAACAATCTAGATCGGATCAATGAATACCGGGAGCGCAGAGCATTATCAGTGAGATGTACCTAATAGTTTTTTACTCGTGTAGCGTTTGGACTAGTTTCACTCAAAAAGCTGTTAATGCTCTTCGTGTCCAGTGCAACAATGCATTCAGGATGCTGTTGGGGCTGCCACGCTTTTGTAGTATCACGAAGATACGCTCAGCAGTGAGCGATTACAGGCTGTGAATAATATTATATTATCAGAAAAATCTAGTTAATAGTACTCTTTGAATCTAGTCAAATTAAACTTATAAAAACCGGCCAAGTGCGAGTCGGACTCCGCACCGAGGGTTCCGTACAAACCTGTACGTATTTTCGGTTTAAAAATATATATTTTTAGGGTTCCGTTGCCAAATGGCAAAAAACGGAACCCTTATAGATTCGTCATGTCTGTCTGTCTGTCCGTCCGTATGTCACAGCCATTTTATTCCGAAACTATAAGAGCTATGCTGTTGAAACTTGGTAAGTAGGTGTATTCTGTGAACCGCATTAAGATTTTCACACTAAAATAGAAAAAAAACAATAAATTTTGGGGTTCCCCATACATAGAATTGAAACTCAAAAATGTTTTTTTTCATCAAACCCATACTGAAATATAAAAATTAAAAAATATATATATTTTTAAACCGAAAATACCTACAGGTTTGTACGGAACCCTCGGTGCGCGAGTCCGACTCGCACTTGGCCGGTTTTTTTTAATTTTTATATTTAAATTGATTGAATGCAAGTTAAATTGCGGTTTACGATTTATGACGTTTTAAAAAAAAACTACTCACTCGATCTCGTTCAAACCAATTTTCGGTGGTAGTTTACATGGTAATGTACATCATAGATTTTTTTTAGTTTTGTCATTCTCTTATTTTAGAAGTTACGGGGGGGGGGGGGACACATTTTACCACTTTGGAAGTGTCTCTCGCGCAAACTGTTCAGTTTAGAAAAAAATGATAATAGAAACCTCATTACCATTTTTGAAGACCTATTCATAGATACCCCACACGTATGGGTTTGATGAAAAAAAACATTTTTGAGTTTCAGTTCTATGTATGGGGAACCCCAAAATTTATTGTTTTTTTTCTATTTTAGTGTGAAAATCTTAATGCGGTTCACAGAATACATCTACTTACCAAGTTTCAACAGCATAGCTCTTATAGTTTCGGAATAAAATGGCTGTGACATACGGACGGACGGACAGACAGACAGACAGACAGACAGACATGACGAATCTATAAGAGTTCCGTTTTTTGCCATTTGGCAACGGAACCCTAAAAACCCGTAGTAAACTCATGCTAATATTAGGGTTCCTTCGTACGATGAGGAAGAACGATTGATTCCACAGCAGTAGTAACATCTTGTATAGGTATACAAAAATGAACGAATAACGCGATTAGATTAGTGCGAAGTATCTACCATAACTAAAAAGTTTTTATTTGTAACTATTTAGTTATGGTATATTACCCCGCACTAATCTAATCGCGTTATTCGTTCATTTGTCGCAGAAATACTTAATGCAAATTTAAGACTTATATAGTTTTCACATGGACCCCACTAGAGTATCCAAATTAAAATTTAACCATTCGGGAAACACCAGCTTTCAAATAAAAAAAGAATCATCAAAATTGGTTCACCCAGTCAAAAGTTATGATTATGAGGTAACAAACATAAAAATATACGGTCGAATTGATAACCTCCTCCTTTTTTTGAAGTCGGTTAAAACACGATTAATAATTTTCAATACTGTGTCTCTGTATTTAGGCTTTCATTTCATAAGTCAGGATAGAGAACTTTTATCTGACTATTAAAATCAAAACCCATATGGTGGTTGTGTGTTTTTGATTTTTAACTCTTTAGTTATGGTAGATACTCTGCACTAATCTAATCGCGTTATTCGTTCATTTGTCATTCAAAAAATAATCCTCAAAATCGGTTCACCCAGTCAAAAGTTATGAGGTAACAAAAATAAATATAAAAATAAAAATATAAAAAATACAGTCGAATTGATAACCTCCTCCTTTTTTTTTGAAGTCGGTTAAAAATGAGAATAGCCCAAATAAGTCAGCGGTCAACCGTGAAACTAAAAAAATATTTACTTAGAATAGACAATGCGTTTTGCGAGACTCCGTGAAAGAAAGAGATAAGTATAAATAAACGAATCATAATGCTGGCAACGTCGCACTTTGAAATCCCAACCGTCTGATTTGGACGTAAAAATATCCACGCGATAGATTAATAATATTGATATACGTAGGAGGTCAATAAAGCTTCACTATTGTACGGGGTCCAAAACTGTTTGGGCCTAACTACAAGAAGAATATTGCCGCAAATAAATGAGCAAGAAAATTAAGTATAGTATGGAGTAGGAAATCAAAAAACTAAGCAATATTCATCAACAGATGATAAAAAATGTTAGCAGAACTGGTGGACGTCGTAATGATGCGCAACATGCTTGACGCCAAATGAGTTCCTGGATGTAAATATATATATATATATATATATATATATATAATATTATAAATGCAAAAGTAACTCTGTCTGTCTGTCGGTCTGTCTGTCTATCTGTCTGTCTGTCTCGCTTTCCTGCGAAAACTACTGAACCGATTTAAATGAAATCTGGAACACAAATAGTTTAGAGCCTGAAAAAGGACATAGGCTACTTTTTATCCCGGTAGTATGTTCCCGCGGGATAATTTCCGACCTCCACGCGGGCGAAGCCGCTGGCAAAAGCTAGTAAGGAATAAAGTAGGGTTTTTTTGTGGGTGGGAAATCATCATAATATGACGTCGGCATGCTACGCCTTTTTCCCGGCAGCACGTTTTGTAGAATAATTTCTGAAATACACGCGGGCGATGCCATGGACTGCGGCTAATATTCACTAAAAACTGTGTCGATCAATGCTCATCTCCTGCTGTATAAGAAGAGGTCATTGCCCAACCGTGGGACAACATTAAGGTGGTATTATAAAGGTCTAGTAGAAGGCAATAAAGTCGCAAAACTTTGTTGTATTCCCAATCTGAGGATGATACGGATTTTAATAGCATACTGACAGAACAGTCTGACAGAAACTGCATAATGTTTTGTGCAGAAATATTTATTTATCATTTCAACCGAAAATAATTCACTGCTGGACATAGGCCTCCACCAATGAGAGAGGCCGGTTTGCTATAATCGCCACGCTTGGCAAGCGGGTTGGCGATCGCAGTATGGTGGTAAAACGCATAGAGAACGTCATGTACGTATTTTTTAGTACCGAAATCCCTTAGGCTTTCGCGACACGTGAAGAATTAGAAGAAATATTTATTACTAGAACCATATTACAACAGATTTTCCTCTCGACTTCTTCAAAGCAAAACTCTCCATTTTCTAAGCAAACATGATCCTTTAGGATTGAAGAATCCCTACGTTTAACTTTTACTACAGAGCTATGAAGCAGACTGTTGAACTTAGGAGTTTTGGAAGCGGAACGAACTTCTGCATATCCAGGATTACTCCTACGCGGAGATTATGAAGTTTCACATGGTCGGTATTAGTAGTTAGTACTTGTATGTTACGTTCGTTAAATTTTCGACGATCTCGTACGGATTTTACGTTTGAAATTTTAAAAGCTATTAATCCGTTGTAGAATATTATTTTCCTGTGCCGGAGGTAAAGAAT
The DNA here is from genome assembly GCA_932294355.1 of Aporophyla lueneburgensis. Taxonomy (NCBI): domain Eukaryota; kingdom Metazoa; phylum Arthropoda; class Insecta; order Lepidoptera; family Noctuidae; genus Aporophyla; species Aporophyla lueneburgensis. The sequence continues at coordinate 16,016,917 of OW028759.1, forward strand.
CCGTCTCATTTCTTCCCGTGGCTGTCTCAAGAGACGACTAAGAGCATTACTAGAGAATGGGCAGCAGCGTTCTCTATGTAGTTTATCACCATACTGCGATCGCCAACCCGCCTGCCTAGCATGGCGATTATAGCCTCTGAATTGGGGGCGGCTTATGTTCAGCAATGGACGTCTTTTGTCTGTGATGATGATGATGAAAATATTATGACAGTGTCGATTGAAGAGCATATTTGGTGTTCAATTCACCGATAAGTGGTCGATACCTTTTTGTCTCATGCCTGTTTAACTTAACTGTAAGTAAAGTTATTAAGGGGGATTACCTTGCTGAAATCCGAAAAATACCGTATGTTTAACGAATTTTGTTGACGAATCCTACCGTACGATTTTCATATGAAAAATATATGTCATACTTAAGGTCATGATAAATACTTTGTATTGTATAGAATTTTTATGAACTTTCCCAAATTTTAGAAAAATCTGGTAGTAAACAGGTCCTTCCTCTACCTAAATTGAAAATTCTGTAACGGCTGAATCGTATGACATGAATTTTATATCAAAATATGCGTACTGATTAATTTAATAATTTGAATTGTTTACTTTTTCTTATTTCTTTTTACATTTCTTTCTTTCTTTTTTTTTTTAATAATAATTAAAAACCCGAAACTGTAAGAGAAACTCGTTGCTTTCTTGTGACACATACTCGGGACGCGAATGACGCTATACATTAGTGCCTTGATGGCTGCCGAGAAGGGTGGACCATACGCGCGTTATTTTCACCAAATAAAATTTAAAAGTTCACGTTTTGAATGATTTCTGAATTAAATAATATTGTTAATATTACAAATATAAATATTACGTAAAATAAGAACAGAAATTAATTATGTACAAAGAAATGAAGTAGTTTTGTAATTTCGTTTTGCTTTTTGAACCAGTCATAGAGTAAGCTTGCAATATTTTATAGATATACCGGTCATCATCAGACATCCAATTTTCTTACTCAATGATGGAAATGTGTTTGGGTCAATTAAATTAACTGGCGAAATGCATCGCATGAAAAAGTTTGGTGATCCTAACTAACTCCGTTCCTGAGAATCGATTAGCACTTACCTGATCATCATCACACAAAGTAATTTTTGAAAGCCAGGTCAGCAGGCAAAATCCATAATTTAATTCAAAATAAATATTATTTTTTAATTGTAGTGGATAACAATACATAAGAACTCTCAGAGAGCGAATAAAAATAGGCAAAAACCTACATATCTGTGTTCTTGCTTAATCGTCAGTTCGTTTGTGTTTTGTTATGGTAGATGGCACCAAACGAAAAAGTACTAGTACAGAGGTCAAATCGTCAAAGTCATCGGGCAATGTGATAGCCTTAAGCAACTTTTCTCTTCTTATCTTATCGATAACGTGTCTTTAATTAATTACCCAATCTTAGTACAAACTTAGTAGTATGGATCTACTTTATACTAGTGATCGCCCATTGGTCGAAATTCGACCGTACTTCATTTGAATAGAAATACATTATTAAATGAAAAAATATAGATAATGAAAAATAAAAAAAATAATAATATGGTTATATTTGACATTCAGTAACACTATAGACAAATTGTTGACGCTGTACTACTGTGGAGAGGGTTCGCTGGTGGGATGGTGATGGCCAGGACCAGGACGTTAGGTGTAATGAGTAAAGAATACTTCTTCAGGACTCTCTTTTTTATTTTCTTGATACTTCTTAACTGCTGGATATGGAACAATATGGAATGAATTATCACAGAAAGCTCTGTTTTTATAGAATTTTCCCTATTATTTTTAATAGCTTCTGCCCGCGACTTCGTCCGCGTCAAATTTTCGCTCCCCTTCCCGTCGCGTCGAATTGCCTGCCAGTTTTCGTCCATTTTTCGTTTGCTGCTCAACTCTTTTTGACCGTAGCGTGATGTTTTATAGCCTATAGCCTTCCTCAATAAATAGGCTACCCAACACAAAACGAATTTTTCAATTCCGATCAGCAGTTCCTGAGATTTGCGCGTTCAATCAAACAAACATACAAACAAACAAACTCTTCAGCTTTATAATATTATAAGTTTAGATTAATTATGACGGTTCCAAATGTCATAATTATAACCAACCTGTACAATCTATGACCAGCCTGTACAATCGTGAGGCATACAACCTCTACAGTTTGCACACGACACTAAGTTTTGTATGGGAAACTTACTAATGCTTATAAACTTGACACTCTCCATAAAACCACAAAAAATATTTCATAAAAATCTAAAATAAATTCCTATCGTCGCTAATACAAATAATATTAAAGACAAATATTCTCGATATGATCATAGATTTTAAAAATGAAATAGGTTATATATCCATAAAATTAATTTATTACCTATGGTTATACTTGACATTCAGTAAGACCATAGACACAAAATCAGGCTTACCAACTTAAGGGTTTTTCCAAATTTAGGGGGTAAATAAGAGGATTGAGATTGTTTAGGGGCGTTCCATTTTTAGGGGTATTCTAAGAATTAAAAAATTATGAAAGATTTTTTGCCATCTTACATTTCTCATTGTGTTTTTGATTACAATAAAAGTATTAACGACTTCTAGTACGGTTCCTCGATACTAAGAATGCAGAGCAAATGATTAACAAATGTCGCGTAATAAGTATAGACAAATATTACTACTGTGTGCCGGTTCTATGATTACTGAACATTCGTTGGTTATTTTCATTATATTTTTTTAGCGGATTTTTTTAGTGATTGTGGCGGCATGTTTAGGGGTTTTTAACTTAAGCTTTAGGGGTAAATATTTCTGGGTGTTGGTAACACTGCACAAAATAATAAAGACAGATTTGGACCATAAACAAAAGAATTTCTATGCATGTGTGTATTAGATACACGGTAAGGAACAGTAGTGTGTGTAACGTGTTATTTATTGAAAATAATGTATTTTAACTCATAATTTAAAAAAATATTAGCATTCGTCACTTCTTCTCTGTATAAACTATAAGTGTGCGAAATTTCATACTCCTCCGTCTGCCCAATTTTAGTAAAAAGGGATCCAAAGTTTTCGCTTCACGTATTAATATATAGATACCGGTCATCATCAGACATCCAATTTTCTTACTCAATGATGAAAATGTGTTTGGGTCAATTAAATTAACTGGCGAAATGCATCGCAAGAAAAAGTTTGGTGATCCTAACTAACTCCGTTCCTGAGAATCGATTAGCACTTACCTGATCATCATCACACAAAGTAATTTTTGAAAGCTAGGTCAGCAGGCAAAATCCATAATTTAATTCAAAATAAATATTATTTTTTAATTGTAGTGGATAACAATACATAAGAACTCTCAGAGAGCGAATAAAAATAGGCAAAAACCTACATATCTGTGTTCTTGCTTAATCGTCAGTTCGTTTGTGTTTTGTTATGGTAGATGGCACCAAACGAAAAAGTACTAGTACAGAGGTCAAATCGTCAAAGTCATCGGGCAATGTGATAGCCTTAAGCAACTTTTCTCTTCTTATCTTATCGATAACGTGTCTTTAATTAATTACCCAATCTTAGTACAAACATATGGATCTACTTTATATTACAGTAACGTATTTTTGTTTGCAAAGATGTCACTATTTAGTTCCAAATACGCTCACGTGGCGCTGTTGTAGGTATTGTATTTTTAATTGTACTTTTTCGTGTGATTTTTATGTCAGAAATATTTTTTGGTAAAAGCGTCAGGCCTCTAATTTCTAAAAACTCCTGCATAGAAAAATTTACAACAGATCTTTGACCTGTAATAAACAACATAATAAACAAGTGGCAAATAGCAATCGAAATAGCAATAAATAATAATTGCTATCGAAATCATTATTGCTATCTACAATCTTTATTGGTGTCTATAAATACTGTGTGGATTGATCGCAATTACTTTGGCGCCGGGACTGTCTCGGGTCCTGTTAAAATCGTTGTCACACTAGTCCGACTTAATTTATTGTTATTGGCTTGATAGACAAATACGAGGTTTTTGTTTATTTGTTTATGTTTATCTTTTGTTTTTATGTTTGTCATGTGTTGTTATTGTGTTTCTTTTCTTTTGTTTTTTATGATCATGTGATATTAGGTTATTGGTCGAAATAAGGAAGTTTCTGTAGGCACAGATATCTGCATAAACACGAGGGTAAACAGTTTGCCGTCGTTATGACCGATGTATAGGTATTTGCACTAGCGCTTCGCCCGCGACTTAGTCCGCTTGAAATTGATTACTCATGTTACTTTGGAATAATGTAGCTTTACATAAACAATTTAAAAAATCTGTTAAGTAGTTTTTGAGTTTATCCATTACAAACAATCAAATCTTTCCTCTTTATTTATAACTCTTAGCTTCCTCTTCAATCACTTTGTCCGTTGCGTAGCTTAAAAGATATGCGTACAAACCCGAGAAGCCTCTTTGTTATATATTTTGCAAAGATATTGGTGTATATTAGTTATGCGTCCAAACGTCAGTGTAAAACTGACTGTTTTTCATTATGTAATGTCAATTAGCCTCAATAGAGTTCAAAGTATCCAGAAGGAAAACGAAAAGATAACCAGCCCGAATCATAGAGTGAAATCATCTAAGCACATCTGTACGTCCCAATATTTTGGGGATTCATCATAAATTTTAGAAAATTACGTAGGTATAGATATTTCAGCCGAAAGACGTCCACTGCTGGACATAGGGTTTCCCCAATCTCCGCCACTATGAATATATTTAAGAAGAATTAATTTTTCATGCTACAAAAATGCTAATTTAATAAAGCTTGATGAAAAGATACTCATCGTATGCTTACACACTACTCCATGTAAGAGGAGCAAAAAAAAAAAAAAATCAAGCATATAAAATTTTATTCTATGTCCTAGATTTTTCATTTTGGTTTCTCTCATAAAAATCCTTTTGCCAGAAAACGTTATTTAACTTCAAAAATAGCTTTTCTCTTCCTCGTTTAAATGACGCTTAAAAATTAAAATTAATTAGCAACTCGAATGGTATACGAGCCATGTAAAGGTAGAAAAAGAAACTAAAATGTAGTAAATAGTAATATAAGAAAGCGTCTCGTGTATTTCAATAAAGTTGTTTACTGAACAATAATTAACAGGGAGTTGGGAGCATCGGCAGAAAAAGTCATTGTTCTAGGAAAAAAAAATGTATAGGAAATATTTTTCTTGCATTCTAATATTTGCCTATTCCCAACTATATTACTTTAATTTTTAGTCTAACCGGTTACAACTGAATACCAGTATTTACATAGAGTTCTCGCTATGTAAAGATAGTTCACCCATCCACGGACCAACCGCGGCTTGCCTAGCTTAACCAATTGTAACTTGGGACTATTATTACTTAGCCACGAGACTCTGCTGGTATTTCCTTCAGTATAATCTATACTATATAATATTACAAAAGAGTTTGTTTGGTTGAACGCGCAAATCTCAGGAACTACTGGTCCGAATAGAAGAAATATTTATGTGTTGGATCGCCTATTTATTGAGAAAGACTATATAACATCATGCTACGATCAAAAGGAGTGGAGCAGCAACGAAAAATTGACGAAAACTGGCAGGTAATTCGATACGACGGGAAGGGTGCAAAAATTTGACGCGGACGAACTCGCGGGCAAAAGCTAGTTACTAGATATGACCAAATCCTAGATATTACCACTCTCTCTCACCGAGAGTGGGCCTATGTCCCAGCAGTGGGAACAATATAGGCTGATTATGACGGTGGTGAGACCAAGTCAATTTTCTTATGCTATCTGTACAAGTGCTGCCTATCAATCAACCAACGATTTGTTGAACAACTGGTTGTAAAATCAATCGTTTACAGCAAACAAGATATCCAATTACCGATGAGTTTATAGATTGAATAATTGCTGCTATCTGTACATTATACAGGGTGATACGATTGATGTGACTGTGATTATAGTCTCCGAATTTGGGATACAAATCTTTACATAGTATTAAACAAAGTCGTTTCCCGCGTCTGTTTTAATGCGGTCTTCATCAGTAGGAAGAGTGATTCAAGAGGAAGGTTTATATGCATAATACACAGGTGAAACCGCTGGGAATAGCTAGTTTATTATGTAGGTGGAATTTATATAGCTTTGATTTGGGTAGCACTTGACCATGTGTAAATGTTTTTGACAGGAAAATCGATTCACAGGGTTAGATATTTCTTATACATATATTCTATCTGTCGTTACGGATAGCCAAAACCCCGAAAGTCTGACAACCAGTCCTACCAAGGGATATTGTATTACAAAAGGAACTGGGTTGTGGAGGTCAGATAGGCAGGCGCTCCATGTAAAATACTGATACGCAGCTGCATCTGGTTAGACTGGAAGCCGACCCTAACATAGTTGGCAAAATAGATTTTTTCTATAAAGAAACTTGTTGACATTGTTTTCTTTGATCACTCACATAGGAATAGCAAAAAATTGAAACCAGCTGTACACTTTGAAACATATTGTTCACCAGTTCATAGCCAATAGTATCTTTTACCTTCAAAGGCGCAATTTTATTGGGCCATTTGTTCCCCAATAACAATATTAAGTTTCAAAAGATTAGAGATTGCTGTTACCCTGTATACGTAGCCGAACAACCCCAGTATCGGGAATTTTGTTACAGCATGACCCCATTCGAAAAATCGTTTGAGGTAGTCAACTACGATAAAATAAATTGATTGAATTCTTAGTTATACTAACAAAACTAAAACTTCCCCGTTGGACTCGCGGTCGCAGGCGCTACTTCTGAGTCCTGGGTTCCATTTCCAGGACGGGCAAAGTCTGCCAGGGTCGCGGATTTGTTCGAAAGAGTTACCGTGGCCTTGGCACAGGCGACTGAAGGAACACGGGTGGGTTTTAGTCTGTAAAGGAAAGTAAGTTTTTTTTTCCAAAGAAAAGGTCTGGCAAAGTGATATTGGGTTTTTCCGTTTCGAATTTCTTAGTAACAGCCCGGAGTGGTGTGATCCCTGTGCCTCGAAAACACGTCAAGCCATTAGTTGGAGGCGATTATTGCATTCAATTTATGCCTCTTTTAAACATAGAACATCATCATCATTATTTCAACCAAAAGACGTCCACTGCTGGACATAGGCCTCCCCCTAGAGCCGCTACTTTGACCGGTTCATATTATAGGGGGTTTGTAATAACACAGAACGTGCTTGTATTTTTTTTTTGTTGCATGAGTAACGCAGTAGATTGATTGGCTTCTGCGCCACGGGTCCAATTCTCGCACAAAACAAATATTTGTAAAGCTTACATACCGGGTGGGCTATCGACGCGCCAACTGAAACGATGAATTCTGCACGTAATGACAAAACAGAAAATATTATCTTTACTAAGATAACTAATATTATAGGCAAAATTAATACAGATTAAGTGTGGAGTACACTTTATCTTAATATGCGAGATAAAATCACGCTGTCATATTTTGACGTACAGACGGCAGCATAGCTAGGTACCCGAAACTGTCAAATACTCCCAATCAACCTTGAACCTAATGCTTTAGCGATAAGGTTGAAAATCTATTAAAGAAATTTGACAGATTGTAGTAGCTTGATGTGCTGGCGTCTGTACATGCGAACGTGGGCTAACTCCGTGCTACTGATAAGTATTATCAATATGTAATAGAAATAACTACAAAGTAATACTTTAAGGGACTTACTAGAGAATGGGCAGCAGCGTTCTCTATGCATTTTACCACCATACTGTGATCGCCAATCCCGCCTGCCAAGCGTGGCGATTGTGTCAAACCCCCGAAACTGGGGAGGTCACTGTCTAGCAGGGAACGTTATTTGGCTGAAATTTGAATGAATGATGAGTAGTTTTCCTGATCCCGGGAATCAAATAGTGCCCAAATAAGATCACAAATAGTGCCCAAATAAGATCACAAATAGTGCCCAAATAAGATCACAAACTCAGTCAGCCGTTGACCCAACTATGTTTGGATCTTCGTCCAGTCTAACCGAGTGCAGATGGATACCAGAATTTAACATGGAGCTACTGCGTATCTAACCTCCATAACTTAGTTATTAGATACCAACAACAATGCCTTGTATGCTCTAGTTGTAAAAAACTAGGGTAAGAAGTTTTAGTACAAACTTAAGTAAAAAGTGTTGTTTGTTACTGCTCATTTGTTAAAAGAATATTAAATATTCCATTGACGTTTACTGCCAAGTTTATACGATATCCGTATAAAACGTAAAAGAACAACAGCGAGCGTTATCCAGCTTATACTCAAAGGAATATAATAGCTTGAGGTGCGGAGTATGAAGAAATGGAGTACTAATATGCTTCAATGCTAGAAGTAGGACTGCGTTCGGTATGAGTCTGGGAGACATGATTTATTTATGGTCTTGAGGTTGAACAGACTTGAAGTAAGCACATTCTACCAGGGTCGCGAGATCTGTTCGAAAGAGTTACCGTGGCCATGGCATTTGGGCAACTGAAGGAACACGGGTGAGCTTTAATCAGTAAAAGTATGACACGCCCTTCAGCTCCACCCTACAGCGGGAGACGTAATTTGATGATTTCCCACCATAAAAAAGGGGGCACATTCCATAAATCTTGGCTCAACCAAATGGCGATGATGCGAAGAGTCTGTTTAGGTTCATGGCCCAGATATGACCAATGTGTATTTAGGGTACGATGGGACTGACATACGCATAGCGATTATAAATGTCTCTTAATAAATTAAATTAATTTTATTAGGTTCACCAACACTTACATTCTACACTGAGATACATTGCATCAGTTACTTAAAGGTAAACGACATGCATAAAAATGATTTGGAGAAATAAACTTATTTACTTATTAATAACTACTACGTAACTACTTAGTAAAAATAAGTTAGATTTAAATTAAATTTGAACTGACCAAATTCATATTCTTTTACATCGATAATATTGGTAAAATTATAAATTAAATTAATACTATCAGGTCCTGTACAAAATCTTTAGCGTTAAACATAATGCTTTTTGGCATCCAGTTTGGCAATAATAGCCACAAACGAAAGTACCGTATTCAAAATTCAGACATGTTGAAACCTCTTCGTCCTAATGTATGTACGAAATTACGATACCTACGGAACAGATTAAGAAACTCGGCACAGATTACGGCAAGATGTCGCATGATTTTCCGCGATCATATTCCGAAAATAACCTAAAGCATTAAAGTTCCTCACAGGAAAATTGTCTGAGTCCCACCAGTCGAAACATTATAGCTTCATTATACATGTGTTATGAGCACCATGAGTATATAATTTCTTCACCGAGAATAAGCCTGAATCCCAGCTATGGGCACATTACAGACTGATGGGTTTTGAGCACTCCATTTCTTAATACTCCATGTTTGAACGTAGCTATGACCTAAATTATCTTCGAAGCATGTTTCTCTCGGCTTCAAAGTTTTTAGAGCGTTTTAAATGGATCTAACGTGGCGTGACGTAAGACCTGTTTTACGTTATGACGTAAAATGAGGATATTTATGCGCTAAATAATTTTCGAGGAAGGTAAGGGAGCTATTTTTATACCTACAGCAATAAACAAGCGCTGAGATGAACATTAAAACACACTTTCAACAGGGCTGTTTTTACACGGATAGCCAGCGTCAGGGCCTTGATTAAGTAACATTCTGACAGCGAAAACGATTATGGTAATTTTTTTTTCTGGCTGATGTGGCCGGAAGGTTCTGGAGTGGCAACCGCGTACCGGAAGACGTAGAGTTGGAAGGCCTCCCACAAAGTGGACCGATGACCTGGTGAAGGCCGCAGGAATCCGCTAGATGCGTGAAGCACAAAACCGGTCGAAGTGAAGAAGCTTGGGGGAGGCCTATGTCCAGCAGTGGACGTCTTATGGCTAAAATGAGATGATGATGATTTTTTTGTGTTGACATAGACTACCGACGAGCGTATGTCAGTCCTGTTGAAAGTCGTCCTAGATATATATCTTGGCCTCTCATCGCTTTGAAAGCGATTGCCAGCTTGTCTTTTTGCTACCACAGGGTTTTTCCACGGATCACCGAATACCTTTTTTTGTGGGTGGGTAATCATAAAATCACGTCTCCCACTCTGGGCGGAGCAGGAGGGCGTGTCAGACTTTTATTGACTAAAACCCACCCGTGTTCCTTCAGTTATCACCTGCTTAACGTTTACACTATCACTTCTATCCAGGCATAGAAAGGTTGTTTGTAAAAAGACCACCAGTTGAATGGAGGGGGCCATAAGAGAGTAGGGGGCCATTGCCCAGAAGTTGGAAAATACGGATTTATTTAAAGAAAACAGGCTATGTAATTCGCAAACGTTTTGTAATGTGTTTTGGCACTCAAAGATAGACTCTGTAGATAATGTAAAAAATGTTAGGAATTTCTTGTATTTTATGATCACATTAGATTATTGAGTGCAAACAAACATATTCACAAGAACATTTTAATAAAAATCGGCATTACAATCGTTCTCATGAAAAAAACAACGTTTGACCTGGACCAAACTTTTTTTTTTTTGGTGGGAAATCATCAAATGACGTGTCCTGCTCTAGGGTGGAGCGGGAGGGCGTGTCGGGCTGTTAATGACTAAAACCCACCCTTGTTCCTTGAGTTGCCAATGTGCCAGGATCACGGTATCTCTTTCGAACAATCTCGCGACCCTGGTTAAACTACTTTAGGTTGCATTTTCATTCATTCGGTCGGTGCCGACCGTGTACCAGAAGACGTAGAGTTGGAATGCCATGAGGTGGACCGATGACCTTGTGAAGGCCGTTGGAATCCGCTGGATACGGGAAGCTAAAAAACCGGTCGAGGTGGTGGAGCTTGGGATAGGCCTAGTCCAGCAGTGTGTTTCGTGTGGTTCCCTTGGGTGTCGTAAGAGGCGACAAAGGATCTTACTAGAGAATGGGCAGCAGCGTTCTCTATGCATTTTACCACCATACTGCGATCGCCAACCCGCCTACCAAGCGTGGCGATTATAGCAAAACCCCGCTTGTGGCCAGCAGTGGACCTCTTACGGCTGAAATGATGAATGATGATGTCCAGACGTCTTTCCACAGAAATGATGATTATGATGATGACGTCAGATTTTTGAGTAGGTATGAGCTAAATATCGATACGAGAAAAAGAATCTATAGCTTACATGATTTTCCTTTTAACCACATCCAAGGGATGCTGAAGGTATTATATATTGAAGGAAGGGAAAGTAAACCCCTATTTAATGACGTAAAGGTAACTTCATACGAGCCGATACGTTACCGATCACCTAGTCACGATGCCTCGCTATTTTTAGCCGACTACCCACTTTTTATAAATATTGGAATTGGGTCACAGGCGGTGTGACGGTGTCAAACGGTTACGTAGTTCATTCTGGGCGTTAGAGAGGGTGTCAAGGGGTAGTGTAATCTTTCCCTGTTGTCATTGAAGTATCGATTAGTGTTATAGGTTTATTAGGAGTTTCCTAATACTGCTGCATTGTACAATACAACATATAAGAACAATAACATAAAACAAACAAAAAATAAAACTTTTTTTATTATTATGTTTTTTTTTCTAATATAATTGTACAATTTTTGTTACTAATGTACTCACTTTTTGTGATTTTTATAAAATATGTACTTATCCATATAAGTACATATTTTTATTTATAAAAATCTTATCAGATCATAATCATATTAATTCATTATAATCATAATTTATTGAATTTAATTTGTTGAAATAAATTTAATTTAAATCAATTGCTCGGTCTCGAGGAAATAAATTGTGTTTGTTGGAACCCTTTCTTGCTTAACGGTCTATAAAAATCTTACATACCTACTTAGAGCAAAAATTGCTCAGCAGATAGATAGTAACTCAATTATGTGTGTGTCTCAGAACGTTTACAATGGATGTAAGAATGGACTAAGGAGCTGCTCCTTATAGACATGGCCATAAACTAACAGGTTCGTAAATCCCGGAAAGATTTGTTGACATGTTGGATAGATTATAAGAAGGCCTATAACTCGTGCCACAAACATGGCACATGTGCTGGAGCTATATAAAATGCTGCTAAAGAACTGATACACCAGTAGCTGTCCTTCATAAAATTGAATTGAATTTACTAATCAAATGAAGTAATTAAACTGGTTAGTATCATCCCACTGCTAGGTAATCATCTTCCCCCATATGATAGGCTTTCCTCTATTTGGAGCAACGATCATTTGCTTCGTGCAGCTCACCCCGCCATCTACAACCACATCATAATCTTAAACGAAATATAGTTTAACAAAAATAAACATACCGATGTTTCGGTGTCTTTATTTTCTATCTCACTAACACACAGATTGTATTAAATAAAAACCGTAATCCACACAAAAACTCGTACAAGGATCATCCCTAGAGACGGTAAATGGTGAAAAAAGCCCTTTACGGTCCTTGAAGTAGCGTTTTATCGTTCCCACAGGATCCCCCATGGCTGACACTACCGTAAATAAACGAAACCGACCATTATTTACAAGAAAATATTTAGTTAAATGTTTTAACGGTATTTCTTCATTAGTTTTACGGTGTTTTGTCGGGCATAAGTCATGGAGTTACGGTGTTTTGTTTACTTTACGGTTAAAGTTTTCGGTTTTTGTCGGTGACTGTTGGTAAATTGGGGCTGGTGTTTATAATGTTATTGTTCTGATGATAGATGTTATTGCTTATCCTTTTGGCTCTGTTTTGTAGTATCTTAAGATGGGGATTCACTCACTTGAGAGAGAAAATGAGATATAGGAATGGATAGAACAAGAAATTAGTACACAAGAGGAGGTCTGAAAGTGACACCGATAACTGATAAGTTGTGTCGAAATCGGGTGTCATGGTATGGGCACGTGATACGCAGGAATGAGGAAAATATCGTGGGGAAAGGTTTGAGTGTGGATGTCGATGGCTATAAGAGTAGGGAGTAGACCATAGAAACGAGGGATGGACTGTGTGAGTGATGAAATTAATACAAAAGTTACTACCGAGATGACGACTAATAGAGAAGTGTGGAAGAAAATGACATGTTGCGCCGACACCAATAATTTGGAATAAGGGTGAAAATGAGATTTTCAACGTATTAGGAACTAGCATTTGCCAACGGCTTCGCCCGCGTCGAGGTCAGAATTATCCCGCGGGAACGTACTACCGGGATAAAAAGTATCCTATGTGTTAATGCAGGTAATAAACTATCTGCATTCAAAAGTGGGATATGAATTTTATGCTGCTATAAAGGCCTTTGGGACAGGGATGATATCTCATGTGTCTACTGACCGGAAATATTCTCTTTCAGCCGGAATATAATAAGGTTAAGTGGTACCGGGTATCTTTTCAGATGAAATATTTAGCAAGACGCTTTTCTGCAAATCTCTTTGATAATATAATTGTTTATCTGGTTTGTCTTCACTAGACCAAGGCAGGCCAATACTCGGATCGCTATCTCATCTTAGACTGCATGACACATCTTCATCATATCATTTCAGCCACAGCAGGATATAGGCTGCCGCCAAATTTTGGTTGGAAAATTTGGGTTTGCCATAATCATACGCTTGACAGGCGGGTTGGCGATCGCAGTATGGTGGTAAAATGCATAGAGAACGCTGCTGCCCATTCTCTAGTAAGTCCCTTTTTTTGGATGGGAAATCATAAAATGACTTCTCCCGCTCTGGGCGGAGCGGGAGGGCGTGTCAGACTTCTACTGACTAAAACCCACCCGTGTTCCCGTGTGCTCATGTGCCAGGGTCACGGTGTCTCTTTCGAACAATCTCGCGAGGCAGGTATCGGTCCTGGCAGACCCCTTCAGTTCTGCTGACATCTCTTTGAGGCGCACGTGGAACACTACGCGTCGTCGACCCGAGCCTGGTCCTTACCGGGCGGCGAGCTACCCATTGCTCGCCACCCGCAAGCTCGCGTCTACGGTGGCCGGGAGAAAGTAGTTAGTCCCTTAGTCGCCTTTTATGACGACCACTGAAAGAAATGAGATAGTGTTATTCTTTACGTCCGACACCACACGGCACTTCTTAGAGTGCATCCAACGACAATCAATTAGAGGTTTTAATCACAAATTCAGAGTTAGAACTTGAATGTTCTTTAAAAAATTTGGTAATTGCCCAACTATATTGAGGGTCGGCTTCCAGTCTTACCGGACGTAGCTAAATACCAATATTATACATGGAGCGACTACCTATCTGACCTCAGAACCCTGTTACTGGGTAACAAGATACCCCTTGGTAAAACTGATGATCTGACTCGGGCTTCTGACGACCCGTAACTACTATCTAAACATCCACAAATAACGTGCTTTTCTAGGCAAGGAGAAATCTTGGCATCCATCTACAGACAAGCCGCGGCAAGCGTAGCGTAACCTGATCGACCAACCCGTTACCCAGAAACCTTTCAGATGATTTCATGAAATATTATCTAATAGGTAGTTTCCATTTCTTCCCGTGGGTGTCGTAAGAGGCGACTAAGGGACTTACTTAGAGAATGGGCAGCAGCGTTCTCTTTGCATTTTACCACCATACTGCGATCGCCAACTCGCCTGCCAAGCGGGGCGATTATGGCAAATGCCCCCAAAAATTGTACCGGTCAAATTGGCGGTGCATGGGGAGGCTCATGTCCACCAGTGGACGTCTTTCGGCTGGAATGATGTGGTAGTTTCCATAACCCAGATATCAAGTAACATCTCAAGGCAGATGACACACAAAGTATCATAACATTTGTTTTAAAGATCATCTAAAGCCTGTATTATGACGTCATTAAGTAAGAACCCGGTTAGAATAACAAGGATTAACCGGATCCGTCCGTGTTCGTTATCAGATAATGTTATGTTGGTGATTTTAGCTTTTGATGCCGTAATCCGAGATTAAGGCAGCGTTTGTCCAGTGTCCACGTCATTATTTTGAGCGGTGAATCTGGCCTCGTAAGACTTTGATGATTTTCGGATGACGTCATGCATAGTAACACAATGTGGAAACGACAATTAATTAAAACACTTGAAACAACACACCACAATAAAAACCTAACATCAAAATTATAGTTTAATTTCGATGTTAGGTTAGCGTTTTTTTAACACGGTAACTGTAATGTCGGACTATGTGTCCGACACCTTTTGTTCCATTCAGGCCTTGTCGGACTATATGACCGACAACACATACAAAATCTGAAAATGTCGTTGCTGCCTGGCGGCCATGTTTTTTGAATAAACAATGTATTTATGGGATAAAAATCTGTTTAAAGTAAAATAACACTAAGTAACGTGTAAAAAACTAAATAATAGTGATGAGCCTATGACTATGGGTTGTCCCAATCTTACTAGCCATGGTAACTTAACATTTGGTTATATTTCGTTGATTTTTTTAGCAGCGTCATTAGATATAATATATCAGGCCTCCTCTCTTTGAGATGAGGAGGAGTGAGTGGGTCGTAATCCACCACGCGGGACCAGTATGTGGTGGGTACAATTCACGTGTCTTTGAATTTTTGGTTCTAGGACATGCCGGTTTCATCAAAATGTTTTCGTCTATCGTTTTGAGAGCAGTGGTGATGTAATAATTTACACTAAGTAAGGGGCTGTCCATTAATCACGTGAGGCTCGAAAGGGAGGGGAGTCGTCTATAAAAAATCACGAAATATGAAAGGGGGGGGTGCAGTAATATATCACGTGTATTTATTTTTTATAATACATTTGATGATACTTATACCTGTATTTTATAAATATTTAAAAAAAGATTGTTTGTACGTACTAAAAAAATACACGTGATATGGCGGTGGGGGGGGGGGGGGGGGGGTAGTCTTAAACCTCACCATGTATCACCAAGGGGGAGGGGGCGTTCAAATGCCAAAAAGAAAATCACGTGATTAATGGACGGCCCCTAAAGGGCCGTGGTATTGCTGTCTTCATCGTATTATAGGTGTGTTTGAAAAGACAGTTTCCTAAGACAACCTCCAAGACCCATCCCAGGAAGGCTATACATACGTGCTGGAGCGTAATATTATGTATACAGCTGGGTACAAAATCAAGGGGATAATGTCTGACCAGTTTTCATTTAAAAGTAGAATATGTATTAATTAATTAAAGATTTAAATTTTGAAGCTTTTTAATTAGTACATAAATGACGCAAAAGTTTCGGAACGGTCCTTTCTAATTTAGTATAGTTCGGATATGACGAAGACAATGATAAACTCAAGTAAAATAACAGTTAAAAACTCACACCACTCTATTCAATGTCTTTACCACCACAGAATACATCCAAAGATGTTTAACAGTCTACCATTACGCCAGAATCACCCATAACTTTCCCATAACGTCACCATATCTTCAAACGACGGCTCTTATTGATCATAAGAAGGTATTTGCATACGAGTCTTGTTCAAACAACCATTAGGAAATCCTAGCAAACTTGCACCACAAAGTAGAGAGGTACAGAAGGCAAACTTCGAACAACGAGCGAAAATAGCGGCACGCACACATAGGCGCCAAAATCATCATGGATCTTTTGCTTGTTCTTGTAGTATATTATGCCTATCTAAGCTCTTTTTTTATTAATACAGACTCCGGTTTTTTTTTTCTGGAAGGGTCGCGAGATTTGTTCGAAAGAGGTACCGTGGCCCTGGCATATGGGTAAATAAAGTAACAAGGGTGGGTTTTAATCAGTAAAAGTCTGACACGCCCTTCCGCTCCACCCAGAGCGGGACAGACATTTGATGACTTCCCACCCCAAAAAAAAAGCCACCTTTTTTACTCAAGCATGTTTAAGCGGTTTTCTTATAATTGTTAACTGGTGAGTTAGTAACCCCTTGTCAATTACAATCTGAATAATTTTGAAGGATAATTGTTAAACTGTCAAAACAAAAGCCATTCTTACTATTAGTGCGTTACGGAGTTACGCCTAGGCAGTTGCCATTAACTTTCAAACTTTTATGTAATGTGTTTTTGAAAAATAATACTTTGATAACCAAACATAGAGTGCATTTTTTTTATTTACTTACGCATAATATTATTTGAAGACTCTCAGTCATTTTATAAACTCTGTTAACATTATCTTTATTGATTTACAGTTCACTCTGTGCGCTAACTTGAAATTTTTGCAATGAATTTTTTAGTAGTCAGTGCTAGTCATTCTGAACTCAACTCAATTTGCACAAACATAAAGTTGACATTTCGTTAAGTGAAAATATCATGAATCTGGAAGCAAAGATTTGAATATGGAATACGTACGGCAATTTCAAACAAATGCCGCTCGCGAGAGCGTTCACACTCGCTATACGTGAATCGTGTCTATGTGTGTGTTGTTCGTTGTCTGTAACCAACCTTCTGTATTTATCTATTTTGTGTTACGTTTTAATGAAATTCCTTCAAATTCTGTATTCCCCAAAATTCAGTCGTTTTCCTCCTTAACGTCTTTTAATAGATTATTAGGATTGTTTACCGACTTCCTCAAAATGAGGACGGTTTGCTAGACTACCTATGTGCGTACGTATGTATGTGTGTGCGTGTGTCGGTTTGCGTAAATGAAAGAGGGTAGAGACAAGTGAAGGTTGAATTGAGGAAATTGTTATGTAGGTAGATATGTGGATGTATCTTCATTAGATTTGTATTAACGGACTGGTATTGACAGATGAAGATTCATTTGTAGATGCAAATACGTATAATCAAATTTGTAATAAGTAGACAAATTTTGGTACATTTCTGGCGATTTTCATTTTACAAACTCATCATCTGCCTAACCTTTTCCCTACTATGTTGGTGTCAGCTTCCAGTCTAACCGGATGCAGCTGAATACTTTACATGAAGCGCTCCACAACCCAGTTAGTGGGTAATACGATACCCGTTGGTGACAGGTTGTCAGACTTTCGGGCTTCTAACGACCCGTAACGATTGTCAAAAATTTACAAATAACAGCCGGAACCAACCACCAGATACGACATCTGACTGGTCAGCGGGTCCTGCCTTTTCTACAGAGGTTGAGTGAACCTTCGACCCTGTTCTTCATACCTCCTAAGTACCTAAACCTACCTGATGTCTATAGCAGTCCTTATCCAATGATTTCGGAAAGAACATCCAAAATGGACAGATTTTACGATGCTGTTGCTGCCGCGTCGAGGAAGACGCGAAGAAAGCAAACTCCTTGCTGAGTTTGCTTTCTTGCACATAATGGCTTGAAAGCCAACCGTATGCACTTTAGCAAACATACCAGACGCATGCACGAACATTTGTGTGTAACGATTTTTAGTTCTTCCCTACCCCATTGGCAAAAGGGTGAATTTATGTATACAAAATAGAATTAAGTATATAAATAACTTAATTTTGCTCCACTTAAAGTAATTTGTGACGCCTTCGTGGGTAATTTAATTAAGATTCCGTGAATTTGGGATTGCTACTTGATTGCCAACGAGTTGTAGTATGGTCTAAGTTTAAAGTTAAAGCAGTAAGAAAGTTATTAAACAGAACATTTATATAACATGTACCTCATACACCCCAATTAGACCAATGAGTTAAAAGCATAATACAATTACCGAACCTTATTTTTGTTAAAGGTAATTAATTATTTTTGTTAATAAAATGGTGTTTCCCTTAGCTTACCTTACCTTATGCTATTAAAATTGAGTCTCATTTAAACAGTAAATAAAATTGAATTTTCTTTGTTTCAATCGGCAGTTGGTATGGCAAAATAAACCCATAATGAAAGTTACTGAAATTACTTTCAGAACTTGGGTTTATTCTGTTACACCTTGTATATCAATCACGGGAACAACATTCGCCTTCCTTTGGGTAAAAAATTAGGTCATCATCATTTCAGCCGTAAGACGTCCACTGCTGGACATAGGACACCCCCGATTTGGGGGACTTTGCCATAATGGCCACGCTAGGCAGGTGGGTTAAAATGCAAAGAGAACCACAGGAAGAAATGAGATGGTGCTATTCTTTACGTCACCACGCGGATCCTAAACGAAAACTATGAAAAAAGGCACATGTCTAGCAGTGAACATCTTTCCACTGTAATGATTAATAAATGACATTTCATTTGAAACCCTAACGTTTTTTTTTACTTTTAGATTAAATGGTCCTTAACATTGATCACAGCGAAGTCTACTTTCAGAACTTTTTCCTTAATCCTCTCTATTTAACTTCAAACTTTAACGTTATTAGTATAATGCTCAGCTATCGTGAAATAATTATTCTGATCGCTGAATAAAATACATAAAACTCAGCGGCAGACTGCCAACGGAAAGATGAAATTGCAAAAGTTTAGAGACAGCGTTATTTTGAATGTAGTAATATTCGATCTGGCTTCTCTGCCAGATTTGTTTAAGATATTGATTCTGTGGTTTCACGTGCATATTTTTATTTGGGATGAAGTAAAACGATGTATTGTAAGAAATTGAGTCATGCATTTTTAGTAAACGTGAGTTTATTTAAAAAAAAACACCCATATTCATATTTGTGTTTGGGTCGCAATTAGTCTTTTAACTGGTTGAATACAATTACAGAAACAATTAAAACGCCGTTGTGGCTAAGGGTTAAGGCTGACAAAGATCAATACACAACGTCACGCCTACATTTTTCGAAGGGGTAGGTAGGCATAGCTTTTTTGTCGCTATGTCGATATCGCTATTGCGCCAAAAGTGGTGAACCTACTACCATTGACCACTCTAATTGTATAACACTTTTTCCATCACAATCTTAATAATTTTGAAGAATATTTCTAATCCATTGCTTCGTATATTTGGAACATTTGTTTACTTAATAACGTAATAATGCAATGCATAAATGTCCCCACTACTGGGACGCATTTCCCTCCTCTCTTGAAGTAGGAGTTGGCCGTAATGATCACGAGGACTCAGTCCGGGTTGGTACATGTCACATGTCAATGATTTTTGATTTCTAGGACATGTCGTTTTCCTCAGGATGTTTTCTTTCACCGTTGAGAGCAGTGGTGATAAAATTATTTCACAAAGTACAACTTGTTAATCGGGGCTTTTACCACTGGGCCTCCCACTGCTGTTTGCTCTCTAATAACGCAATACATTTTGTTGAATTGTCGAAATGAAAGCATAGCTACTGATACGTCTGTTACGTAATTAGAGCTCAGATTTATGAGCATTCATTGTACCTATTGGTCTTGGGAAATACTGCCAAAATTCAGCAGTGGAATTGTGTAAGGTCAAAGCCAATTTAATTAAAAACATCCAAATTATAGTTACAATCTCATCTCGGCGACAGTCAAATGTCATAAACTTGTCAAATAGATATGGAAACTTCAGTAATTTTTGACAGATTGGGATTGAGATCCGGCTGAACGTTCTTAAAATTAAGAGAATTAGGGGAAAGTGGGGTAATTGGGAACAACCTAACTTAAAACACTTTTAAATAATGAAAGAAAGTCACAAATATAATCAAATTTTATTGCAACATTAACTTTACTAATCTACCTACAAAATAATCAACTCAAATCTCTTGGAAATAAACTTAGTAATCAAAATATTAAAGAAATTAAAAAACATTGTCATTCTTATTTGCCCCAAGCGCGTCTAGTTAAACGTGTGCTGGCGCAGTAGTGCGGAGGTAAGTATAGGATATTCAAACGTTCCTAATTTCCTGCCGTTCTCAATTACCCCACCTTCCCCTACCACTCTGATGTTATGAAGAAGACGTTTTGTCTGTCAGGCTTTTTACGGTCCATCATTTCCTAACTTGGACCATACATCATGTCCTGTTGATTTGATTTACCCCGACCCTTACAGAGTCGGGACCTGACCCTCGGTACACTTTGAACATTTATTTTTATCTCCTGTATAAAAACCATTTGAAGATTTCACTCGTATCCTGTAATATTTGATGTGGACTCTAGTATGGTCGAGTTGTGTGAAGAGTGAAAGAGACATTCATTTCATTCGTTCTATTTTTTCTGGGAAGAATTTTGTTTTCGTACCAAGTATGTAGGAATTCGCTTATGAAAGTAATTGCGATTTTATTAAAATTAGTTGAATTTTGACCGAAATTTTTGACATATGGGTATTTACATAGTATAAAACAAAGTCGCTTCCCGCGTCTGTACGCTTAGATCATTTAAGACTGGTTGTCAAGACTTTCGGGCTTCAGACGACCCGCAACGACTGTCAAAGAATTAGGAATGACAGCCGAGACCAATGGTTTAACGTGTTATCTGAGGCACGGGGGTATGTAAAGATGGATACATCCACGCACTAACTACAGCAAGCGTAGTTTAAACTGATCGATCAACCCGTGCGGCTATTATTACTAAGCCCCAAAACCCCTCTGTCGGGTGCTGGTCTACTTTAATCAACATCAACTCAGTCGAAAGACGTTCGCTTTCGGACCTATGTCCAGCAGTCCACTCTTTTATTTGTATAGCTTAACGCTCTCAAACGCTCTTACTCTTTTATTTGTATAACTTTTAGTGCTATTTTGTTATTTGTATCATAAACGTTCCTTTGTTCTTCTTATTGTTTTATGTCCTGGGCGTGTCTCTAAAAACATTTTTTTTTCTTTCATTCTTTAACTTAGCATTAATTGACTCTAGACATCATGCTCTTACAAATTAATCTCAAAAAATGTATTGACAACTTTATCTCATAATTATCACAAGCAGGTGGTCCATTGATACCTTTACCCTCAGTCACACAACAGTCATAGGTGTCGATAGGGTGGTCTACCTCGTTAGGAACCCGTCAAACTAGTTTGAACCAGAATTTTATTGAAAGTTGGATCGAAGTGATGTTAAATGATATAAAAACTGAATGACTGGTTTGAAAGTATATGGAGTAGATTTGAATATTATTTGACGGTGTTCGAGCAATCCCACCATCCTACTGACATAATAAAAAAAAATAGTGCGTGGAGTTCCTCTGCGCGGAAGAAGTGAAACTTTTTGGTATGAGAACAGGAGGTTCGTTATCGTCCATAAACGTTTCTGATAACATTAAAATGTTCGATTTTTCAAAAACTATCCGTCAAATCATTGGCGTGTGCACGAACACTGACAATAATTGCGCTTTCATACCCCCTCCATGGTAGCGTTAAACGTTTAACGCAACCTTGTTGGAAGTCGCATTAGAAGTTTCACTTCAAAATCGCGGTAATTTATGTAAAGTAAGTCGGGAGCAGTGGTGGACCAGTGTCATAGCCGAGACTTACGAGTTTTAAGTCCTGGTTCAAACCCAAACAGGCACTATTTTTTCATCATCTGCCTAGCCTTTTCCCAACTATATTGGGGTCGGCTTCCAATCTTACCGGATTCCACTGAATACCAATATTTTAGATAGATAGATAAATAGATAAATCGTTTATTTGGTGCACACAAAAGACATAACAACATACAAAGCACGATTAAATAATAATTTAACGTGATTACAATTTAGCTTAAGTAGGTATCCCTATCTGATGGTAGGCCTATCTGATTACTGGGTAATACGGTACCCCTTGGCAAGACTGGTTATCAGACTTCCGAGCTGTTTTTGTAAATTATTACATCACTACTGCTCCCAAGACGGTCAAGGAAAAAATCTTGAGTAAACTCGTCATATATTCGAACCAAAAAATCGAAGACATGTGACATCTACCAACGCGTACCTTGTGGTATATTATGTCCAACTCACTGTCATCGAGAGGAGGCCTGTGCGCCCAACTGTGGGAATGATATAGACTGACATGTCGGGCTAAGAGGCTGATTGGACCTGTATTGTACAGTGTTAAACATTTTACTGGGCGTAGGTACATGTGTGTTGTGGGCGAAAAAAAGTTCTCTTAAGATGATTATTGATTTTTAGGTTATATTTGAATTAGCCAAACAAAACGGTGGACAGTTTCAGGATACCTGTTGCCCGCACGATGTCAAATGGTCAACAGATTCACCACGCCGCCGCCGCCGCCGCCGCCCGCGCCGCTGCGGTGCTCTCATCGACTCGCACAAAACGTCAGGATAGACTCTGTCGAAGCGCGCCAACTTCACGCTTGCGTTTCGTTGTCAATTGACATCCCGTGCTCATGACTTCTCCGATAACAGATAGATATTTATGTAAAACAAGATTATCATCTAAACATGCGTAGTCATAATACTAATATGTTTGCCATATGTGTCATATTGTCACAGACATACATTGTACACTATCTGTGTATGATCTTGATAGTCATCATTGTCCGCTACAATCAAAGTGATAGTGTTATCATGTCAAATTAATTTGCTTTTAATTGAGTAATTAGCACTACATTTAGGAAACTATGTTAGTGCTAATGTTTAGTTAAATGGTTTATACTATAGTCTGACAATGAATTAGAGTCCTAGATGTGGCTTTGACTTGGAAATGATTCTTACTACTTTGTTCGGTCTAGTGGTCGCAAGCGCTGTTGCTGAGCTTGAGGTCCTAGGTTGGATTCCCAGGTTGGGCATAGTGAATTTTATGAGAAACTAGCTTCTGCCCGCGACTTCATCAGCGTAAATGTTGGTTATCGCGGACGCAGACAAAGTCACGGAATAAAAAGTAGCCTATGTCCTTTCTCAGGCTCTAAACTATCTGTGTACCAAATTTCATTTAAATCGGTTCAGTAGTTTTAGCAGGAAAGCGAGACAGACGGACAGACAGAGTTAAGTACTTTTGCATTTACAATATTATAGTGTTGATAATGATATAGTGCGGATTTCACAGTAGTAGTCCGGAGTTTGGATTTGTGCCTGGTGTATGGCAGTAGGGTCGCCTTCTATTACATGGGACTTAAACTGACGAAATGTGAGTTCTACTACGAGAGGTAGATCACTACCTAACCCTTTGGCGTGGTGTTATTTCACTATGCTCATTACTTTTTGATCTTTAGAGGCCTCTCACAAAATTAGAATGCTCGAGTTTAGGTAAAAGATGGCAATCTTATGTATGTGTGCGTAGCTATCCACACATGCACAATACAAACAGTGTAACGCGAGTGTCGAGCCGGTCTAAACAATCTTGAGCCGTTAGAATTATAATGCGGTATTTAGAGATTTATGAAAATACTTACTTTTATTTAGTCAGTCTAATAAAGATTTCTAGACTAATAAAAATTACAAATATATGTTATGTAAAGTATACAATAAAAATAAAAAATTCAAACAATTACATATTGGTGCCGATTCTGTTGTACACCGAACTAAACTATCTCTAAAACTCCTTACTTTTAGCTATGAGAATTGTTACGCTATTCTGCAAGAAATAATCTCTAAATGTAAAAAATATTTTGACACGACTAAAATCAAATTTGACAATCGCGACTCAACGTGGTATTTTTTTTTTCTTTTGGCTTCGCAACTTGGTACTTGTGTGCGTTACGCAATGAACTTGTTGAGAGACGACGGCGCGCGCAAGGGGGCAGCCTGGACGTGTTTTATATGGAACTAGCTTTTGCCAGCGACTTCGTAGCGTAACGTAGCGTAAGCGAGCGCTAAGAAAGGAAGTAGGATTGCACAGACGAAGTCACGGCCAAAAGCTAGTAAACTACAAAACTTCTTTATAAACCACATTTTTTGCTAATCTATTACTGTATGCCAAAATTATCAGACTACTGGGCGATCTTACGCGAGAGCAAGCCACATAGAATTACCCGTGTGAAAAACAGTTTTCTCTCAAGTCTATACCCACAAATTTTAATGTCTGCACTTGTGATTCTGTTCATTGCAAAGCACTTTGAGGGGAAACTGTATTCGTTTGAATTCAAAGGGAAGATCATTCAGGATCAATACAAAATAGGCTAGTATTTCTCACCTTAGTATTTCTTTTGGTTTTGCCATATAACTCATTTGAAAAAAAAAAAATTGGTTTGGTTGTTTATTCATTGTTTTTTAATTTTTAAATTATATTATTTTTGTTTAGGAGTAATTTTATGCAATTTTTTGTATAAATCTTCTTGTCTATTTTGTTTCATGTTTTTTGTGCAATTTTTGTGAAATAGTTGTTGTTTTCGTAATCAGCGACCCAATAAATCATAAAAACGATACCCATGTTGATTTTCATAATTTGTCACCCCTTTTCTACCTTTTAGGGGTTGAATTCTGAAAGAGTCTGACACACGTGTTTACTCATTTATTGATAGGAAGTTTCGAATAAAATAGTTTAACTGATCTTGTTTCCCCAAACAAACTTTCAAACCCCTTTTTCATCCCCTTAGGGGTTGAGTTTTCAAAAACCCTAGGACACAAAATTGTTTATTTCTATTTGTTAACCTAAAACAAAGTTTCAGGCTTGTAGCTCTAAAAATGACGGACTTCCATACAAAATTTTAATCCCTTTTTCACCCCCTTACGGGGCGAATTTTCAAAATCCTTTCTTAGCGGATGCCTACGTCATTACAACTATCTGTATGCCAAATTTCAGCGAAATCCGTTCAGTAGTTTCGGCTGTGCGTTGATAGATGAGTCAGTCAGGTTTGCCTTTTATATATTTAGATTTTTCATTTTTTGTTTGAATTCTATAAAAAAAATATTACCCACGTGTTGAGATTTATATGTGTGGGGTTTTTTAAAGGGGGTCGAAAATTTCATTATTTTTACGATAGGACACGCCATTTTCGAGATATAAGCAAAAGAAAAAAAAAAAATACAGTACTGTTTTTGGACGTGAGGCGAGGCGTTGGTGTGAATTTTTGTTCATGACCACTAGTTGTATTCCACACCTTTCTAATCGCGATTAAAAATAGTCAGATTTAGTTAAAAAAAATTATTTTAGTCAACATTTTTCTACAATTTATTAAAATAATGCTTTCATTGGTAATAAACGAAACTCTTATCTTATACAAAAAATAAAATGCGAAGAGTAGCACGATGTTGTAGTCGTAGTATATTTTTGCGTTCACGATACGAGTACCCGAAAACTGAGACGCGGGAAAAAATGGCACAGGTCCTGCCTCGTTGGGCGCTTGCGCCGTACTAAACGCTGCCCGCTTGTGCATCGTAATTTATTCTTATTTAGAGTGATTTCAAAAACGATATTATGTCTAATTAAATAAACGGATTTACATAAAACTTGAGAATTCGATTTGTTATAGAGCATACTTTATATTGACATGAATTTTTTAATGTAATTATGCTTTATTCAAACCAAAACACGCGATAAAATTGCGAATAAATCGTAAAAATTGCCATAAGACTTATTTTTTTTTACTAATTAAGCTTATTAAAAATCAATATTCTTGTACTAAATGTAACAACTAGATTATATGTCTGATGTTTTGTGTATTTTTTTTACTCAAATTTCTACATATTAATGATAGAAATAGGAGTCTGAAATTGACCCTGCGCTGATTTTTAAGAAAACTAGTTGTGGGAGATTAATTACTACGAAGTAAACAAATAAGTTTTTGTAAATGTGCTACTAAAAGTGACAAAACAAAACACTGATCTATTTTTACATGTGTTCGGCAATCCCAGAGTATTTATAATGATGAGATGAGAGGTAAATAAGGCGACTAAAATCTTAGATATTCGCGCAAAAATGTAAAATGGCTCTTTTGGGGCGAATGTGGAGATAAAATTGGGAATTCTGACGTTAACAACCATAAAACGATTAAAAACAAAACAACCGAAATAAAGGTTCATCAGTCATGAAGTCATCACACATTAAAACAATAAATTTAAATGTCAGCTGTTGAAAATGGAACCGTTTAATTCAAACTGCTGTCACATCAATAACCTCCCAGAACATCACAACAACTGTGAAATAAGGACACACAAACATTCCTGACCATCGAAAAATTTAACTTAATAAACCCATTTCTATATCTGGGACACAATCAAGACATATTTCTAACAAAATCACAGAAAAAATAAACAATAACAAAAGCGCGGGACGCACAAACGTCTTTGACATGCGGCCATGTTCGTTTTTCTTTTTTTTTCACCGCCAGGCGTCAATGGCACCTCATTATTATTCCACAAAATAATCGAATAATGGATCGATTTTACGTAGTCGATTATCTCAGTTTCGAGGAACGATCGCTAGATTATACGAGAAATGAACGGGCTCTTTGTCGAGAAGGAATCTGGACCAGAGATTGAGAACACCTGGCGAGGGTCGTTTGTAGTTATTAGTGGTGGGCTAAGGGTGGATTATCGATAAAATTTATTAGAATTTTTACCTAACTGAGATTTTCTTTGGTTATGTTTGTGAACGTTTTTTTGTTTTTGTTTTGAGGGTTGACTTTTGTCCGAGTACCGAAATAAGCGAAATCCTTTGTGGAATATTTTAGTGAAAATTTTGTATTGTTATTCGTTTTACAAATACGTACTATTGTATACATTGACATTTATCTTACTAAACAGACAGTTGTGCCGCTGGAGAATTTGTTGCGCCACTTCTTCGCAGCTAAAGTGCGAGGACGTGGTGGAGGGCAGGCGTTTCGGAGGAATGTGTTATATAATTTTGAATGCTATGAGCCTAGTTTGAATTACTATTTTGTATAGATTACATTTTCATTCGTAAAAATCATATCTATAACACAATTACTATTATCCATACTTCCATACTATATATACTATTATACTATATATACTATACATATACTATACACTATATATATTATACTATCCACAGTTATCCACACTAATATTATAAATGCGAAAGTAACTCTGTCTGTCGGTCTGTCTGTCTGTCTGTCTGTCTCGCTTTCCTGCTAAAACTACAGAACCGATTTAAATGAAGTTTGGTACACAGATAGTTTAGAGCCTGAGAAACGACATAGGCTACTTTTTATCCCGGTAGTATGTTCCCGCGGGTAAATTTCCGACCTCCACGCGGGCGAAGCCGCTGGCAAAAGCTAGTAAGTCATAAACTTCGTATACCTACAGGCTTAAAGCTAATAATACAAGTTAATTATTAACATGCGTAAACCTGAAATTTTAGTCAAATATATTATTATAAAGTAATAGTAACATATCTTTAATTTATTAACACCGTAGGTACAATGACTACACCCGTCTGTGAAATTACAAAATCTATTTTTTTGAAAGAGTTCGACACAAAGCCACTAACTTATGGTAATATATTCGTACCTATACTTTGTTTTACGATTTTTAAATAATGGCTTAAATAAAATACATGTTAAAAACAAAGCCTGAATGACTTGCTAATTACCCACGCTCAATGAAGTTACAAGAATTAACCTGATAAGAACAAAAAAAGTCACGTTAAATTATAGGTTATTATATTAAGCAATAAAGTAACCTGTAATTATAGTACTTAGACTTACTTACTTAGACTACATTACTTTTAAACTGTAATCATTTACGATGAATTTCACACGACATACATACTTACATAAAAACTTTTTTACAAAAACTTTTTTACCAAGCCGCACTGGGTCCGCGTGGTGGATTATAGCCCACTCCCTCTCACCGAGAGGAGGCCTGTGTCCCAGCAGTGGGGACTATATAGGCTGCTGATGATGATGACCATGATGCGTTTAGAACGTTAGGGAATCCTAATCCGCAGCTCTAAATCAAGCATTTAATATATTGATGTTCTGTATCAATAAAAGTAAATTTTATCGATATCGATACTCCGATTTCTAATTAACACTCCCATCCCTACAAAATAGACCGTAAGATCGTAAAATTGAACTACAAAGGAATTCCTTCCACGACGCTTAGCTCTGAATAGGCACATATGCACAAAATATCGTTGAGAACACAGATTTAGCCGTATGGAAGGGGCTTAAACAATACCCCTTAGTTTGGCACACAATACATTTGATGAATGTCATGAGCCCGTTTATATCCGATTTGGAGGGAATTAGATCCGGGTTGGGGGGATTTGGGGCCGTAGATTTGTATATCTTTGTTTTATGGTGTTCTGTGAGTGAATGGGATGTAGGAAATGCACAACGCGATTTTGATGTGGCTGCGACGTAACTAGAGGTACTAATATGATTGTGTTTAATGTTATTGTCATTTCTGAGGCGGACTGATATAGCAACCATGTCATAGTATAGTCGTAGTTGATCTAGCTGGCTATGGAATTACAATTAATTTCTTATTCTCAAACATAAATAAGAAAGGAGGAAAAATATTTTCATTTGACACTAAAACACGGGCATATAAAAATTTGTATGCTCGTGATTGCAGAGTAAAAAGATTTATAATCCCGAGCACAGTACATAAACTGTCGTCGGCAGCTGCACATCGTGACTTTGACAAGAGGGCGTCTACTCGGCATGTTGCTTTACTATGAGGGAATCACAACGATGATTTACAATGATGATGATTGTTTTTTTCTTATTTAAACGTAATTTTAAAATGTAAAAACACATTTAATTAACCTAAGAGTAATCGTGGTGATACGTAAACATTTATTTTCTAAGAATGGAAGCCATAATTAATCGTAAATTCAAACATTTATGACAAAAAACTATAAAACTTAGACCATATTACCCTACTAAATTGCCACTATACTTTAAAACTTAGATGTATCAGAATAAATACTCCAAAACATAATTACCAATGTGCCAATTCAACTGTTGATTCTAAATTATTTTGATAATCAATTGTTCCTTCTCAAAACATTAATGCACAACACTATCTACGAACTATAATACTTACACAATACAATTTTCATTATCTCACCCCACAATTTAGATGTATACAAACTCGCCGCGGGTGACAAAGGAAAGCAATAGATAAGGACAAAATCCGTGACCGTTCCTTCGCTAAATGAAAAGAAGATTTTGCGTCTCACATCGATAATAATATCTACTCTCTGTATTAAAATAGATCGTCGATTCATAAAGTGCATCAAAATTATGAAACTGAACCACATTTAAGCATTACTCACCCACTTAGAACACTTCAAAACGCAATGCCCCACTTAAAATTGGCACAATTGTACATTATTGCTCATCTTTAAAACCTCTATATTTAAACATGCCATAATAACAAGATTTGATATTTGTGTAGAAAATAATAAAGCTGGGAAGTAATTAGGTACTTACTGTTTCCATAATGATTATACTTTTAAGTGTTGAGACTGCTTCATTGGTCTGTTGCAAGCGTTACTGCTGATCATGAGGTCCTGGGTTCGATTCCCAGGTCGGGCAAAGTGTTACTGGGTTTTTTTACCTGGAATTTTTCAGTAGCAGCCCAAAGTCTAGAATTGTGCCCTGTAGATGGCAATAAACTCGCCTCTTATGGCATGGGACTTAAACATATCTGGCGAAATGTGAGTGTATTATAGGTAGATCTCTGCCCAACCCATCGGGAAAAACAGGCGTGATGTTCTGTTATGTTATAAGTGTTGTAATCAGAAAGCCAATTCTTGTAACAAAATTGTCGTAGTCTCACCTCGGCGACAATCAAATGTCAAAAACTTGTCAAAAAATTATTGAAACTTGAGGTACTTTTAGCAGATTGTGACTGAGATCAGACTGTAGAAGTTCAAGTAAAATTAAGAGCATTGCCCTCGAGGGCTAACAAAGTTTAAAACGATCATCAGTTCTCAATTTTCAAAACATCAATGTATAAAATCTGTAGCATGAACATTGTATTAAATTAAAATGTAGTTCAATATTTGAAAACCTTCATATGAATGCACACGTAAAGTGCAAAACCCTGTTTACATTGTTAGCAAAAAAAGCAATGAAGGTACGCTCAGAATTAACACAATACCACGCTCCATAACTCTTCCATTAGTTACAAATCTTTAACAAAAACTACATTTCAACTTCACTCAACGTGGGTGATTCGAAAAAAAGCAAAGAAAAAAAAATAAGAAGTTTTTGCCTGCCAGCTATTATGTGAAACCGTTGAAAATTACGTTCAAGTTTACCCCCTTTGTTGGTGGCGTGAACATATTGTTGTAACTACTTAGCGTGTTATTTTTACGGTTTTCTGAATTTAGAAGTTGGTGCCCAAAGGTGGACGAACCGTAACTTATTTTTGACGGTGACGCAGTAAAATCCAAATATTTTTTCTTGATGATTCATATAGTTAGTAACAACCATGAATCTGCATAACATAGGAATTATTTTATAACTTCTGCCAGCCGCATTCGCCGGCGCGGAGGTTGGAAATTATTCCATGGGAACGTACTACCGAAATAAAAAGTGTATGTGTGATAATCTAGATTATAAACTAACTGTATGCCAAAATTCATGCAAATCCGTTTAGCCATTTTTGCGTGATGGAGTCAAAAACATCTAAACGTACAAACTTTCATATTTATAATAGTGATGTTATGTAGGACTAGCTTCGGCCCGTGAATTAGTTCACATGAAATTTTTGGTTCCCTTGACCCGCTTAAAGTCCTTACTGACTTTTTAGACTTTTCCTCAGCTCCTAAGGGTCCTAGCGTAATGTTAAGTAGCCTTAAAAGCAAAAATATTTTATCAAATTTCTCTGAAAGTTCCAGAGACAAGCGCGTTCAAACAAACATACAAACTCTTCAGCTTCAGTATTAATATTTTGACAGATTATAGAGGGTGTTGTCTCAAATGCATGCATGTATGTGTATTTTCTAAATACTGGAAATTCCTTGGCCGAAATCATTCGTCCGCCAAATATGACGGTTATGCCAATAATTATCGTTATTTCATACAAATATGCCAATATTTAGACTATCCATATAAGCTCACCCTCCTAAAATGTCACTATAATTTATAAGTTTAATGCAATACAATAAATACTCCAAAACCAATGCGCTTAATTCATGTGTCAATATCAAATTATTATATTAATGACAATTTCATGATTATAAATTGATTCCATTCAAAACATGAATGCACAACACTATTTAAGAACTCAGCACAACACTATTTCTAACAATATAATCTCACCCCACAATTTAAATAAATACAATGTAGCCGCGGGTGACCAAGGGAAGTAATAAATAAGGACAAGTAACGAGCGAAAGAGATTTAAATTAAAGTAAAATAAAATTAAAACTCATTGTTATCATAAAGAAGATCGAATACATCACTACGATCGAGATTAACATGTTGAGGTTACGTGGCGTGAAGACCCGTGACGTCATTGGTACGCTTCGATGACTTACAAATAAAAAACGATAGGCTAATAATTATCAGAAATATTTTGGGTTAATGCTGGATATAGATCTCGTCGTCAATGTTTCAGCCGTAAGACGTCCACTGCTGGACATAGGCTTTCCCCAATTTTGGGGGTTTTGCCATAATCGTCACGTTTGCCAGGCGGGTTGACGATCGGAGTATGGTACAAGGCATAGAGGACGTTGCTGGTCATTCTCTAGTAAGTCCCTTAGTCGACTTTTGAAAAACCATGCTGCAAATCTTATATCAGTCACGGATACCCATAAGGATATTGTCTATGCCAAGTCCTATTTATAAAACAATCTGCTTAGCCTTTTCATAACTATGTTGGGATCGGCTTACACTCTTACCGGATGCAGCTAAGTTTCAGGATTTTACTTGGAGCGACTGTATATCTGACCAACACAACGTAGTCACTGGGGTTACCCACGATACGAAACGTGTTAACGGTACCCCGTAGTAAGGCTGTTTATCCGACTTTCGAGCTTCTGACGATCCCTAACGACTATCAAAGATCAAAGCATGACAGCCGGGACCAACGGTTGAATGTGTTCTCCGAGGCACGTAGGTCTTGGTATGTACGATGGCCCATCCACGAACCAACTTTGGCAAGATTAGCTTAACCTGATCGATCGACCCGTGCGGCATACTTATCTACAAGCCCTTCTTTGCCAAGCATTATTATGGTAGTTACAGTGGTAGTAGTCGTACCGTGTGTTGCCGGACGTAAAGAATAACACCACCCCATTACTTCCCGTGGGTGTCGTAAAAGGCGACTAAGGGACTTACTAGAGAATGGGCAGCAGCGTTCTCTACGCATTTTACCACCATACTGCGATCGCCAACCCGCCTGCCAAGCGTGGCGATTATGGCAAAGCCCCCCAAATTGGGGGAGGCCTAAGTCCAGCAGTGGACGTCTTTCGGCTGAAATGATGATTATGGTAGTTGTTATTACAGGACACAAACACTGAAGTGTTCATAAAATAATAAATAAACAGAG
This sequence comes from Aporophyla lueneburgensis, assembly GCA_932294355.1. Taxonomy (NCBI): domain Eukaryota; kingdom Metazoa; phylum Arthropoda; class Insecta; order Lepidoptera; family Noctuidae; genus Aporophyla; species Aporophyla lueneburgensis. The sequence continues at coordinate 16,049,975 of OW028759.1, forward strand.
AAAAAGAGAAAAAAACTATTTAATTTACAAGGAAACCGCAACACAAAAACTGTCGCCATCCGTCTTCATGCTAGGAAGTAACTTCGTTTCTTTTTACTTCAGTGTGTGATAATTATGTTGTTCTTTTTATAAAGGGAAGAACAAAAAGAGCCTGATTACTGCCCAAGTTAGCATGCAAAGCTATTTTATTCAAACAAATGGATTTCTGAACTGGCAACTTGGCAAGTGACGTTCAAGACCCAAATATTCACTATCACAGACCTAATTTTTTTGTCAATATATTTTAAACTCACCGTAACTTAGTGGTAGGAAGTAAGTCATGTATGATATGTGTTTTTTTTTCCGGTTGGGGCATCATCAAATGACGTCTCCCGCTCTGGGTGGAGAGAGAGGGAGTGTCAGACTTTTACTGACTAAAACCCACCCATGTTCCTTCAGTTGCCTGTGCTAGAGCCACGGTAACTCTTTCGAACAAACTCGCGACCCCGGCAGAATGTATGACATGCCTGAAATTGGGGCCTATCATTTTATACAAAACGAGAAACTAGTGGTCGGAATAAAGTTCAAAATACAATAACGGGCTTTAAAGAGTGGCCTTTGAATTTCATTTTCTGAGTTTTTTAGACTAGTTAAATATGGTGATACTGCCGGTATCCTTATCTCTTAAAACATTATCGTAAGATATAATTTAATTAACATTTCACAGTACAAGCATAAATCAAGTAATTAGTTACCTACAGCGTTAATTGATACTTTGAAGCTATGGTAATTATTTAACACCTGCTAAATGCTGCGAAGCGTTGTGCGAACAATTAGTGGTAAACCACATTAATTGTTGTAAGACATTATACCTTGTGACGTGTTAATATGTTAATAAGTGATACCTTATAATCAGGTACAAACATAAATATAACATCAGGCCAGTATTTCCTGAAATATCTGGAAGAGATGTTTTGGCAAATCTTCATCCAAAGTTCGCCGTATTCTACTTGGGTGTAAAACCTCTGATTTTTTCTGAAGTTCTTAAAAACTAACCTATTGTCACTTCGAAGGCAAGATTTCGTGGTTGAAATACTAGTATTCGGATTACAATGCAATAAGATAAAAAAAAATGACGTAAAATGTAATTTGAAATTTCTTTAGCATTGAGTAGATTTTGTGCCTACATATATAAAACCATGTTTTTTATAATAATACCTAAATGTACCTAAAGCTTATATTGATATAAAAAAATAGCACCCCTATTCTAAAACAATAGGTTCCAATTAGTAAAAACATCACGTAGGCAAGACACAATTTTTTCCTAAAAAAAAATCGGCCTACAAAAATAAAATTCAAAATTGCTCGCAGCGTAACATTGATATGTTTCCTTTATTGATATTCAATCTATGAGGGTAGGTAGCAATTAAAAATATACTTTTTGTTTTATTTTTTCCACCGTCGCCGTTCGGTCAGCAAATTGGTTTCCGTGGTAGGAATCCGTAATTGTTCACACATTAACATACGGAATTCTGATCAGAAGATATATTTTATTTATGTCCAGTACATTTAAACAGGTGTCGGATGCAATTAAATGACTGTTGCCTAATTTGCATACGAGAATGTTTTGCTGGAATAAAAACACTACAGCGCACTACTACGCAGCGGTGTACCTATAATCTCTGTACCCATATTTCATCAGTTTCGTCTATCGCTGAAAACAGGCACTGGGGCTATGTCTCTCATAGGGTCACAGCATTATGTTCAGCAATGGCCATTTTGCGTGGATGTGACGCATGTTTTCCCCCATCTTTTAATTTTTTTGTGTGTTTGGTCTTTCTTTGCTTCATCTTTACCGCAAATAAACGTATTTTCTTTCTTTCTTGTTTTCTTTCAGTTATATATAATTCTCTTGTAATAGGGGGCGAGCGGAGCCTCGCAAAGTCAAACCCCACGCTGAAAAAACCCAGATTGAAAAACCGCATGACCACATGCCCGTCGGGGAATCGAACCCAAGATCTCATGCTGAGCAGTAGCGCTTGTGACCAGTACACCATCGAGCCAGCTGGAATAAAGTATCATATTCAATATATTCCTGAAGAAATGATTATAGACTTCGATGAACTAGGCTAACAAGCGAGTAGAAAGTAGTGTTAAGTATATGGTATAAGTTAAAGTCACACCTACACCGTCGGGCAGTTGTCCACCAGAAACGATACCCGTCTGGTCGATGGATCCACCCTTTTCTACGGACGTTGAGTGAACTTTACACCCTGTTCCTCATAATTCCTAAAGGAAATGGGTGTATTTAATCACTATTACACTTACTAACTTACAAAAAATAGTAAAGCTATAAAACTAAGTTGTTGGTAAAGTTATGGTTTTACCATTTTGGTAATTTTGGTAATGGGCTAACGCTGATTTTCAGTCGTCACCCGAAAACGACTGAATTTAAGTCAGGATATATTTTGAAGTTTAATTAAATTAAATTTGTGGAAAGAAATAAAGAATTGCGTGTTTAAACGTTCCATAACATCTTCACACCATCAACTAAGTTTATCGTAGTCCACTGCTCGACATACGCCGCTCCCATGCTGCGCCACAACACCTTATCCATAGGATTCTCCGCTTTCCGCATCCAGACCTTTGTTAGGTCGTCGGTCCATCTAGATGGGATAAACCTTCATTATGAAAAATTCACATACGAGTAATATTGAAATGATTTTGTACCTTTTTTGTAGATAAAAAATACAGTATTCTAATTTGGATAAAAGACGGATTCGTTCACAAAAATGATACTTATATCCCGGTAGTACGTTTCCGTGCGATAGTTTCCAACACACATCTATACTAAAATTATAAAGCTGAAGAGTTTGTTTGTTTGACCGCGGTAATCTCAGGAACTACTGGTCCGAATTGAAAAAATCTTTTTGTGTTGGGTAGTCTATTTATCGAGGAAGGCTATAAGCTATATAATATTACGCTACAACCAAGAGGAGCGGAGCAGTAATGAAAAATGTTGCAAAAACGGGGAAAATCGCACGGGTAGGCGATTCGACGCGACGGGAAGGGTCGGGGGAACAAGAAATTTAACGCGGACGAAGTCGCGGAAAGAAGCTAGTTATTAATAAGCAAAATTGTACCAACCTTTCCGAAAATAGGGTGGTAGTATCCGACAGCCGTCTGATGGTACAGAAGCCAGCACATCAAGGTGCCCGAAACTTTCTAATTCTCTCAATCAACCTTGAACCTAATGCTTTACTGATAAAGTTGAAAATCTATTATAGAAAGACAGATTGTAGTTGCTCGATGTGCCGACGCCGTACATACAAACCAGTTATGGGAGAGGACTCATAATCGCGCGCGCTTATTGGTCAAATCAAATAGCGCGCACTTCCTCGACTTCCTGTTACACACTTCCGTCCCTTTTCACGAAATCACTCCCACAGATTGCAGGAAAGTGAGGGAAAGATGTCAAACATCAAAAAAAGATAATTAAGCTGCTTTGCTCAATCATATAAGCTGATAAATAATTAAAACTGACCAGTCTTGATACTTGCGAGGCTTTTCGGAATGAGTTTGTTAAACGATTAGAGTCATTATCTGCCTAGTCTATTCCCAACTATGTTACGGTTGGCTTCCAGTCTAACCGGATGCAGGAAACTAGAGAGGAAGTGGGTAGCGAACGTGTAGCAGTTTTTCGAGTTAGCAATACAGTTCTTATTAAAATAACGTAGTAAAAATACGGCTGAAAAAGCAGCCACGTTACAGGCCAAAATCTGCATTTTATTTTACAAAAAAAAGTGCAGAAAATTGCTCACAGAGGTGAATATTTTTTGCATAACTCTTACCTGAACTATGAGCGTAATTAAATTAAAACTACCCTCCAAAGTGTTAGTTATCAATTTAACCTTTAAACCAGTTTAAAATTTTCGTTAAAATCAATTCGATTTAATTTCACGAGGGTAGTTTTAACAGGAAATGACGTCACAAGCAATCTGCTACATTGCCATACTTTTGGCAAAATGCCAGATGGGCGCTTTAATAAAACTTGCCATGTACCGTCTAGTGAATAAATATGCCAGGCCTTTTTTTAAAGCGGCTGAATTTTTTGCAGCGAACTTGTCACGTTTTTGCTTGTCGCTTCTTCGGGGATTGTGCCAAAATCTGCCTAGTAACCTACAGACGATTTTAAAGCTTAGCTTGTGGTTTATAAAAGTGAATATTAATATGGACTTTTTATTTTTTAATTCAGCGTTCTTGCTTGTAGATTCTAGGTATATCAATTGTGGATGGGGTTGGCGCAGTTGCTTCCTTTTCCAATACATCGCTTACATCATTCTGAATCCGAATCTGAATCTGAAAATTTTTCATAGAATTTTAAATCAAGAGACTTTTTTCTGCCATACATTTTTACCGCGTAGGTATTTCATTTTTCTATGAAACAGCTGATTTTATATTTGATAACTGACGAAAAATCTTAGGGTCTAGAATCCTTTCCTGAATTTATGGTTACAGTTTGTGCCCACTTTTATACGTACTTATAATAGTGCTATTTCATAATAGGTACTTATAGAGTCTTTAATACAGTACTATTCGATAGAATATTCGGCATTTTTGCCGAATAATCGGCATGTAAACCTACGAATACCAAACATAAAACAAATATTCCGCCCATCCCTATTAAAATGATGTCCGCGCAGCATGTCTTCTTCATCTATCTATCTCTATCACCCGGGATACTATCTCATATTCATTCCATTCTGGTTTTATCTTGCACAAGATACATCCATCGTTAGCAACATATTGTAACCCTGACATTATAATAGAAGAGCCCAATAAAGCGCACAAGAAAACCAAAATGGCTGCCGCCCCGTTTTTAACTTTTTGCCAAACATCGTAAGTACCAGCTCTAATCTTATTACGTCAAACACTCAATCAATTGAACCATACAATTTCAAATACATATAATCCCACGAATATTAATAACTAGCAAGATGAGCATGCATTAATCCGATACGGGAGGCTGCGTAAAGATGAGCCGGAGTGATTAGCATGCAAATTGATGTTCATCTCGGCTGTATTCCAGTGAGAGACAGAATAGATAGATACAGAAGGCCGGCTCCATACGACGAGTGAAACTGCACGCACAAATAGGCGCTTCATGTATGCTACGATCGCTGTTTAGTGTCCAAATATGTAAACAAATGAAGGGCTAATGGGGAGAACTGGCTTAGTCTAATTTGTCAGTATTGATATTTAAAGTTTTGATACCATTTTATAACTAACCTAAAAATATTTCTCATACATAAATAATTGTTTTTAAAAGGAAATATGGTATGTCATCGATATTGGGATCGTCATGTCCATAAAAATTACCCGTTTCACATTCGTTTTGGCAGGGAAGAAGTATTGTAGTTTAGGGATGGACTTAGCTAGTTATTCCCTATTAAATCCAAAATGCAGCCCGATTTTATAAGTGACCCAGCGAGTTCTTGCATTGTCTTAGATGCGCGTATGGTAAAATGTGGCTTTTTATGACCATACACTATAAAACATCAATTTACACAAAGTACAGTGCTTGCCTGAGTACGAACTCCACGACCTACAACTCGTAAAATGATGTTTTCTTCTGCGACAGTTTCACAGTACTAGTTATTTTGAAATCAACTCAACTTACACTGGAGTAAAGTCGATATTTATTCAAATGGAAACAATTTCAATAGGAAACGAGGATTAGAATAAACAATACCTACAACGAGTGTACTCGTGACTGGCATTTGTTTGTAATCGCCGTTTGTGAGCATCAGTGTGTGTGCGCCTGTTTATGCTTTTTGTATTGAGTCAACCTTCTGTATTTATTTATTTTGTGGTTATATTCCACAGAGACGAGCGTTGGGTATAATGCCCAGGGGTGTAAGGGAGGATGCAGAGGAGCCATGTTTCAAAGTATCATTAATCTATCTTCTCTCTTCTTTTCATCCGACTCAAAATAAGAAGTAGTGTGTACTCCGGATTTTAAGTGTCTGTGAGCGAACCACAAGCGCAGTAACTTCTGCCAGGGTCGCGAGATTTTTTCGAAAGAGTTACCGTGGCCCTGGCATATAGGCAACTGAAGGAACACGGGTGGGTTTTAGTCAGTAAAAGTCTGAAACGCACTCCCACTTCGCCCGGAGCGGAGATGTCATTTGATGATTTCCCAGCCACAAAAAAAGGCGTGGTAACTTTAACACTAAGTGATAGATAACAGCAGATTAGTAAACTGTCTATCATCATCATCATTCATCTGGCCTTAATATCCCAATTTATTTGAGATCGGCGCAGCAGGTCATTTTTTCCATATTTCTCTATTAGTTGCCTATAAACTGAGCTGTCTATATGGGCGGTAATAACCAATTCTTATATGGATAAAAAGCAACGTAGATTCATACGTTCCAACCCTAACAGGCGCTTTACTTTGTGTAAATTATTTGATCACCACTGCTCTCAAAACGGTGAAGGAAAACATCGTAAGGAAACTGGCATTTCCTAGAACCAAAAATTCGAAGACATGTGACATCTACCAACCCGCACTGGGCCCGCGTGGTAGGTTATGGTCCATTCCCTCTCACAGACCTGGAGGAGACCTGTGTCCTAGCAATGGGAAGTTTCAGATACCACTAGGTCACCACCTATCCTACCTACCTACTTTTTTGATGTCAAACATCTATAGGTGAGGGGTAAACCTAAATTTTGGCTGGCGAGCGTGGCGACGCACAGGCCCATACTGAAAATTACTGGACTTAGGCAACAAAGTTCCAATATCGATGCGATTTTTATTTTTTTGATGTGATAATTAACTTATATTAATATATTATTTTTGATTATACCATATTTATTTCCTTTCGTAAAGTATGCTTTATAAATATTATCTTTAGAAAATAATTTCGGTGTTTCACATCTGCCAGGCGTCCCGCGAAGGCTCACTTTTTTTAAAATGTAAACCTAACCTAACCTATGGCTACGCGTAACTTTTAACTGAATAGTCTGATTTTGTTTTTTTTTTTTTTTCTTAGAACAGGTGGCTTACGTTAACGTCATCCATACTCAGCGGAAAGGGATAGCCCATTTTCTGTCGAAGGAACACAAAAATGACGGAAACTATTAGCAAACTGAATCCATACGTCACGTCATCAAACCTAACAAGCCGATAAACACGCACGTGATTGTATAGTCAATGTGTCGAACCCCTTACTCGGTGCAAATATTCTCTAATTAATATTTGATTAGTGATATTTGTATTAGTTAGTTTGTAATAACTTTGTTACCTACTTGCTTGTTGTTTTTGCCTCGTTGGGTTAGTGGTTGGAAGCGCTACTGGTGTGCTTGAGGATCTGGGTTCGATTCTCGGGTCGGGTAATTTTTAATTGGGTTTAAATGTCTGGAATATCTCAGAAAAAAAAACATTTTAATTTTTTATTCATCATCATCTCAGCCGCAAGACGTCCACTGCTGGACATAGGCCTCCCCCTATTTGGGGGGCTTTGCCATAATCGCCACGCTTGGTAAGCGGGTTGGTGATCGCAGTATGGTGGTAAAATGCATAGAGAACGCTGCTGCCCATTCTCTAGTAAATCCCTTAGTCGCCTTTTACGACACCCACGGGAAGAAATGGGGTGATGCTATTCTTTATGTCCGGCACCACACGGGACTTTTTTGGGATTTTTTTGTTATTATTTCTCTATTTATTATTTGGTGTTATTTGTACCTGTTATTTTGTATTAACCTTGTTACCTTCTTGCTTGTTGTTTCTGCTTCGTTGGCTTGGTCGCTAGCGCTACTGATCAGGATGAGGTTCAGGGTTGGATTCCCGGGTCGGGTAATTTTTAATTGGGTTTATATATCTGAAAATTTCTCAGAAAAAAAACGTTACTTTTTTAATTTTTTTTATCATTATTTCTTTATTTATTACTAGCTTTTGCCCGCGACTTCTCCGCGTAAATGTCGGTTATCGCGGACGCAGACGAAGTCACGGAATAAGTAGCCTATGTCCTTTCTCAGGCTCTAAACTATCTGTGTACCCATTTAAATCGGTTCAGCTGTTTTAGCAGGAAAGCGAGACAGACAGACAGACAGAGTTACTCTTGCATTTATAATATTATATAGTGTGGATATATAAATATATAATAGTGTGGATTTGAGGTTCTGGGTTGGATTCCCGGGCATTGTTATTGGGTTTTTCCATCGGGAATTTCTCAGTAGCAGCCTAGAATCTGCGCGTTAATTGCGTAACACACTAGCAGTAAGAATGGCTTTCATTTTGAAAGACAAATAACATTCAGCGTGTTTAACGTTAATGAATACAATAAATAAATACATGCGTTGTTGTTTTTTTTCGTGGTTTGGAAATCATTAGATGACTTCTCCGGCTCTGGGCGGAGCAGTAGGGTGTGTCAGACTTTTACTGACTAAAACCCACCCGTGTTCCTTCAGTTACCCATATGCCAGGGCCACGGTATCTCGTTTGAACAATCTCGGGACCCTGGCAGTAATTCATTCATCATGCGTTGTTAACTTTGTTGAAAAGACAATTTTTTTGAACATATGAAGCAATGAATTAATCTTCTTGAAAGTGATTAAGTTGTGGTTGGTAGTGTATTATGCAAGAAGCAGGCAGGATTTGTGCCTGGTTGATGGCAATAGGTTCGACATCTTTTACATACTGAAGAAATATGTGGTAACTATAGGTATACCTCTGCCTAGCGACTGTTAAGTTACGCATGTTTCTGTTTCCAAAAAAAAACGTTTCATATTTTTGGTATTCTGAGTGTCCGTGTTGTGCTGGACGTAAAAATAGCACCATCCCATTTCTTCCGGTGGGTGTCGTAAAAGACGACTAAGGGGCTTACTAGGAATGGGCAGCAGCGTTCTTTATGCATTTTACCACCATACTCGGCGAGCGCCAATCCGCCAGCCTAGCGTGGCGATTACGGCAAAGTCCCCAAATTGGGGGGGGGGGTATGTCCAGTAGTGGACGTCTCACGGCTGAAATGATGATGATGATTCTGAGTATCGTGACTTTTTTTAAAATTCAATTTAACCAGAATAGGCATAAGTACGTATACCGTATTTGTCGTTTTTTTAACAAAACTAAATTGAAAACGGTAGGTAAAGCTTTTAATTAAAATTTGTCTAGGCGAAATTCCCTTGGATTGTGAATATTTGATTCACATTTAAATAGAAAATGCAAAAAACTTTTATTTTAATCTATACTAATATTATAACGCTGAAGAGTTTGTTTGTTTGTTTGTTTGTTTGTTTGTTTGATTGAACGCGCTAATCTCAGGAACTACTGGTCCGAATTGAAAAAATCTTTTTGTGTTGGGTAGCCTATTTATCGAGGGAGGCTATAGGCTATAAAACATCACGCTACAACTAAGAGGAGCGGAGCAGTAATGAAAAAAGTTGCAAAAACGGGGAAATTTATTCCTTTTGAGAGTTTCCGTTGCGTGCGCTGCGTAAACGGTTAAAGTAACGCAAAAATCATGTATGACGGAATTGTTCCTTTTAAAAAGTTCTAAAAAAAAGTCCGCGAGAGCATATGTCTATCTTTTAAGGTTGACTCACTATAGCTCAAAACGACGTGGACGAAAACTAGCAGGCAAATCGATGCGACGGGAAGGGTCAGGGGAGTAAAAATTTGACGCGGACGAAGTCGCGGGCAGAAGCTATAATATTATAATATATTATAATATAATATTATAAATGCAAAAGTAACTCTGTCTGTTTGTCGGTCTGTCTGTCTGTCTGTCTGTCTCGCTTTCCTGCGAAAACTACTGAACCGATTTAAATGAAATTTGGTACACAGATAGTTTAGAGCCTGATAAAGGACATAGGTTACTTTTTATCCCGGTAGTATGTTCCCGCGGGATAATTTCCGACCTCCACGCGGGCGAAGCCGCTGGCAAAAGCTAGTAATTTATATAGGTACGAATCGTGTTTATTTTTTTTATTTTTGATCTTTATTTTTATGTCAAATAATATACCTAACAATCTGCCTAACCTTTTCCAACTATATTGAGGTCGGCTTCCGGTCTAAATGGTTGCAGCATTATTGACCTCCACAATCCATTTGAGGTACTTGGTAATACGATACTTCTTGGTAAGACAGTTGACCACACTTTCGGGCTTCTGACGACCCGTAATGACTGTCAAAGATCCACAAATGACAGCCGGGACCAACGGCTTAGCGTGCTTTCCGAGGCACGGAGGGGTCTTGGTATGTAAAGATTGTCACCCATCCACGAAACAATCGCGGCAAGCGTGGCTTAACCTGATGGATCTATTCGTTCGGCTATTATTACTTAACTACTAGCCCCTTACGTCTGTATGTATTTTTAAAAGATTGTTAAACAATATTTCATCGTTCTCAAAAAAAAAAACTTCAAAAGAATTCTACAGATTCTTTTTTCCAGAAAACTTAATTTACAGACTTTCAGTCATCCTTTACCAAGTCGATATCCTACGAAAGACGCTAAAGGCTACAAAAAAAAAAAAAACAAAAACACATTACGCACTTTGTTACCGCATCGTCGGTTAGGCATAATTCGAATTTCGAACAACCAGAATTGTGCCCGAAAGCAATCATTAAAATAATGCCCCTTGCTCACTGGTGTATCATTTTAACCCAATAATTCTTTACGGATCGCAATTTTATCACGATGAAAATAACAGTGATACGGAACCATGAAACTGTTATTTTTTTCACTGTTATTATTGCACATCCATTTGGTAACAGCTTGGGGGAAATTCGATAAATGATTACTATATTTTTTTATCGTTGATGATCTGAAATGGATAAACAAAGCGGCTAAGTGAGTGTCGGTTCGCAAATGAAGGGTTCTGCACCACTTTGCAATATTAACTTTTTTTTTTAAACGTGTCTCGTGGTTACGCTTTCGACGGTTTGTCCGTGGATGGGACCATCTTGTACCGGCAGCCATTCATGGATCTAAGACAGGCGTTAGAAGCCCGATAATCCGATACAGTCTTTCCAAGTGGTATCGTGTTACCCAGTAATACAATATAATTGAAAAATGCTAAGGAGATCCCTGCACCTCACCCCTTTTTTGGGGAAGACACATGTCCAGCTGGACTTTGGCTGATATGATGATGTGTGATGAAGGAGATATTAAAAAAAAAATTAAAAAAAGACGTTACTTGTATGGGGACACCCCCTATTTTTTTTATCTTTATTTAATACTAGCTTTTGCCAGCGGCTTCGCCCGCGTGGAGGTCGGAAATTATCCCGCGGGATCATACTACCGGGATAAAGAGTAGCCTATGTCCTTTCTCAGGCTCTAAACTATCTGTGTACCAAATTTAATTTAAATCGGTTCAGTAGTTTTAGCAGGAAAGCGAGACAGACAGATAGACAGACAGAGCTACTTTTGCATTTATAATATTAGTGTGGATTTTTTTGTTATAACTGCCATAGTAGCTCACAGTCTGTGATAGTTTCAGTGTGGTAAACATTATTTAGGTCCCATAGATACAGCCCTGTGACAGACGCACGGATGGACGTGGGCACCCTTTGTGTACGGAACCCTAAAGTGTTAAAAAATTAAGTGTTAAGTAATTGGTTGTTCTGCAAGGTTGTAATTCAGTAGTTAAGGTAAATAAGTTATTATTGACAGAGGGCGTCCATCTTGTTATGTCGGCCATCTTTGGGGAGGCTTCCGCCATTTTGTTCCAAATTGGTCTGTCACGATGCGCTACTGTAATCAGGCGGTATCTCTTTAAATCGGTGTTTATTTTACCCCATGGTTATCGAATTAAATCGCCTTTGTGATTATTTATTGATAACAACCAGGATATTTAGTATTCTGTTGCGTGTAGAACCTTAAAGATAAGATACAGAAAAAAAAAACCCTTTTTGCGTTTTTGCTTTAAAGACCTACTAACTATTACTAAGACTACTACACTAGTTCATTAAGACTGGTTTACTAAAACTGCCTTATTGATCTAGTGGTCGCAAGCGTTACTGCTGACCATGAGGTCCTGGGTTCGATTTCCTGGTCGGGCAAAGTGTTATTGAGTTTTTGTATCTGGTATTTCTCAGTAGCAGACCGGAGTCTGGATTTGTGCCAGGGTGATGGCAATAGGCTCGCCTTCTATTACATGGGATTTATACATAACTGGTGACATCTGGGTGTAGTAACGGTACACCTCTAACAGCTCTCCGGGGAAACAAGGCGTGATGTTATATGTTTATCTTATTTGATGATCTTTATTGTCATTGTTATAAGGATGCGGATGGGTTGCGTTTAGCTTCTGTCAGAGGTACAATAACTAGGATAGAGCAGATTCTGTTCTGTTTGTTTCCAAATTTGACATATTGTCTTTAAAATATCTTAAAACAACCTTCTTTTGTTCCAGCTTCTATCGAGTCCCTGCACGCGCCGACAGGGGGCGGTGTGGAGCTCCCTTGTGACGTCACTCCAGCACTGCCTGACGACCGCATGGGGCTGGTCATCTGGTACAAGCAGGGGCATGAGTCGCCTATTTATACGTGAGTACAAATATTTTTTTTAATAATTATTACTGGCAGAGCTACTGGTGTTTTTTTTTTTTTTTGAATAACCTCTTGCAGTTCAACCTATGAGGTTATCGGCTGCTTAACCGGACTTGAATGTGGCAATATTAATAAATTAAGGCCTCCAGCCAGCGACTACTCCCTAATGGCACCCCCTGTGGGGTACTGACCTCGGCTTAGGGCAGCGCAGCAAGGGACGGGCTGGTTCGGAGTGATCAGAGCTACCGGTCCATGAAGGTACTATTTATGGGAGAGTTGCCTAGGGCACTAAAACGCAGGCTCATGGACTTGTATATTCGTCCCGTCTTAACCTATGGTTCTTTGACTAACGTCCAGACGTCCAAACTCAAGGTCTACCAAAGAGCAATGGAGCGCAGTATACTAGGCGTTAAACGTTAACTTAAAGAATCGTGTCTTAAACACAATACTGCGCTCCAAAATAAAGATAACGTGGCTCAAAAGGCTGCACAACTTAAATAGGACTGGGCCGGACATGTCTTCCGCATGCCGATAATCTGTGCGCCTGAGTAGCACAGAACTTTTGCCCTGAGACAATGGGTGGGGTTGCAGCAGACCACGTAGGAGATGTTGGGACGAGCTGGATAGGTTCCATCAAAACTGGTAGGAGAACGCGGAAGCCCGTGAAAGATGGAAGGAGTGGAGTGGTCTTTGCCCAGGAGTAGGACAGCGGATGCTAGTAATTTATCCATTTCCAAGACCCAAAGCATGGCAGTCGTTTGGTTGACTTAATGTACAGTGTCATTTAAAGATCGACAGAGACAAAGTCGAACTAATAAAAAACTTGATTTTTTTCTTGTTTTGTCTTAAACCGACTTCAAAAAAAAGGAGGAGGTTCGACTGTATTTTTTTTTTAATTGTATCGGTGTCGGTGGCAAAAAAATTAAATACAGATCCTAAGACACCGACTTCCGAAATTAAAGTTATTTTTCACTTTTGTTTTCAAGGAAGTCGAATGTTTTTTTCTTTGTAAAACTGTTTTTTTTTTTCATTTGTTTTCAAAATAGATACCCAATACGTGGGTAAAGTATCGCTAACTCACTTAATTTAGCCCTGTATAGAGAGATTGGAAACATTTTAAATATTTGGTTCCGATACATAAGAACCATAATCCCTATAAGCCACATTTAAACAAAAGCCACCACTCACAAATACCTACTCGAACCTTTTAACCGCCATTTTGCTCCGTCATTAAAACGATAAATAATTACTAATCATGCCAAGAGTACTTCAGATTGACAGCCGAGGATCCCGGCTCCACTTGCCATGATTGAAATCAATATGGTTCGTGTAACAAATAGGCACTAAATACTTGACTCAGATACTTATAGTGATTGATAAAGTACCTACCTATTGTTTTGATGAGGTTTCTTTTTATTATTTTTATACTGAGTGTGAAACAGACATAAGAAAGATATGGGAGCAGTGGTGGCCCAATTATATCAGACCCGACTTATGAGTTGTAGGTCCTTTTATTTCTGGGTGGGAAATCATCAAATGACCCGAAATTATCAATCCCCCGCTTTGGGCGGACCGGGAGGGCGTGTCAGTCTTTAGTGACTAATACCCACCTGTGTTCTTTCAGTTGCCGTGCCAAGGCCACGGTAATTCTTTCGAACAAATCTGCAACCCTGGCAGGCATCGGCCCTAGCGGACCCCTTCAGTATGTGCTGACATCTTTTTGAACACAATGCGCAGTCGACTCGCGCATGGTCCTTACCGGGCGGTGAGCTACCCATTGCTCGCCACCCGCAAGCCCGCGCCTATGATGGTTGGGAATCTGCTACGGACTCCCGACGCCTGAGGCGTTTCCTGCCGCGGCTAGGGACGTGATTGCGCAGAGATTTCCGCTCCCTCACGCACTCCGCTTCCTCTTTCGCAAGCATTACTGCTTCGCAGAAGGAGTTGCTGGTTTCCCATGCCCTCTCGCTCCAAAGCCTGTCCCAGGGCCGGTAGCGAGAAATCGCCGCCGCCGATCGCTTCCGCGAGGACACGGCGGTACTCTGTCCAGGCTGGGCAGACCTCAACCGTATGCTCCACCGTGTCCTCCAGGCACTCCTCCTTACCCCTAACTAGCTAACCCCTTAAATACACAGTACCTAATGGGGAGTCCTTGCCTGCACCCCAGGGTGCACCGTCCCGGAGATTGGCCTTACCCGAGGACATATCCATAAGGGAACTTCTACCCACGGGCACACTGGGAGGTTTCGTGTTCAAGCACCCCGAGTTGTAGGTCGTTAGTTTGAACCCAGCCAGGCACTTTACTTAGTCTATTTAATTTCATCACCACTGTCTCAAAACGGTGAAGGAAAACATCGTGCGGAAATCGGAATGTCCTAGAGCCAAAAAATTTGACGACATGTGACATATACCAACCTGCACTCCGTCTCAAACAGAGCAGGCCTATGTCCCAGCTATGAGAAAATTTATAGGCAGATTATGATTGCTTGAAAGTAGATAATTCAATGTATTACAACGTATTGCATACAATTCACCACGTTTTCTCTTCAAAGTCTTGAAACATACTCATTATTAAGAAGAATATATATGTACACCTAGCCTATTCAAGGGAGCTAATATTTCCAATACATGGTTTACTTACCTCCTTTACGTAAACAAAACCTTGAGGCTCAAAATCTAGATACAGACTTAATTAATCCTATGACGTTACCTATCAGCTATACCTAAATAGACATCAAACCTAGACGCCTGCCTTCATAGCCGACGTGTGCCACAATACAAGCATATACAGAAGGCAAAGGAAACGTATAAATACTTGCCTACTTATTTTTCGAAACTTAAAACTCACGGATAAACTGCAAGCATTGATGAAAAACAACAGTCCCACAAATTAACGGTCGTTGTGATCCAACAATGAAAGACAGAACTTAGGCGTGTTTTTTAAGAACTTTTTTATGAATTCCTTATGGATAACCTCCATCTGGACCGTCTAAAACCCCACTGTTCCTTCTAGTACCATGCGCCGGGAAAGTTTGAAACGGTGACGAAGAACATCGTGAGGAAATCGGAATGTCCTAGAACTAAAAATTCGAAGACACGTGACATCTAACAACTCGCACTGAGCCCGTGTGTAGATTACAGGCCACTCCCTCTAACAGAACAAAGCATATGAAAGTATATACGGGACCTGTAACAAAAAATAAATTTTGGAAAATTTTGTCTGTCTCTTTGTTCCGGCTGATCGTTGAAACAGCTGGTCCGATTTCGATGGGACTTTCGCTGACAGCTAACTGATGTTATAAGGTGTAACATAAACTCTTTGTCTTGGTAGCACAGTAGGCCTGTGTCACAGCAGTGGCAACAAAAAAAGTTGATTATAATGATGACACGCTTTGAAGGCAATGGCCACTTCCACGTCTAGGCCTTCACCTTTGTCAGGCGCAAGACTTAAAAGACTTCCATTTCCTTGCATTATCCTCTGCCATTATTGCCAGCTCCGGTCTTAGCTCCGTTATTGCCAGCCGCACTTCGACAACTTAGAAGACTTCTTCCAATTTCTCAAATTTTATTATCCTTAGCAATGATTTCTTCCAGCCGAAGATACAGAGTTGATTTTCTGCTCTAATCTCGCCATTGAGTCTCTAGTAACGAGGACTTCTAATGTGTGATGACAAGATGAATACCAATTACTAGTGACAGCCCAGATACTGATTGGTAGCGTCGTAATATGTGGATAGAGTTACTGAGTGTAGATTATACGTATTAGTTCATGTGGAGATGCTCTATTGAGCGCTGGGAGACGTATTTTGTATTGTATCTAATATCTTTGATGTTATTCGGTATTGATTTGTATCTTGTTTGTATTTTGTCTCACTAATGTATCACTTCATAGATTTATTACATAATCAGTCTATATTGTTCCCAATGTTGGGACACAGGCTTCCTTTCTTCGATAGGTAGCGCGGGAGCCCAGTGCGGGTTGGTAGATGTCACATGTCTTCGAATTTTTGGTTCTAGGTCATGCCGGTTTCCTCGCGATGTTTTCCTTCACCGTTTTGAAAGCAGTGGTGATGAAATGATTAACACAAAGTAAAGCGCCTGCCTGGGTTCGAACCCACGATATACAAATTGTAAGTAGGGGCCGTTACCACTGGGCTATTACTGCTCCAGAGACTTATTAAGTAGCGATAAAGTTAATAGTTAGTAGATCGTAAATTTTTAGAGTTTCGTTCCCAAAGTATGCCACCGGAACTCTATTACTAAGCCTATGCTGTCCACCCGTCTGTCTGTCAGCGGGTTATATCTCATTGACCGAAATAGGTAGACAGTTGAATTTATCACGGAACGTTTTTGTATATGAAAATGAAAAATGAAATAATTAAAATGGGTACCCATACAAAAAACGCGTTTTTAATATGTAGTGTTAATATTATACGGTGATACGGATCCTTTCGTTCGAGTTTGAGTTCGAATCCGACTCGAAATTGCTCGGTTCTTTTTTAAACCGAGAAATTGAATGAGCCCTTTAATGTTTAACTTTATTTTATTTGAATATTTGTTATTATAACCGCAATAAAAATACACATCCTGTGAAAATGTCAACCGTCTACTTATTACGGTTCATGAGAAACACCCCGCTGACAGATACACAGACATACATAAAGACGGACAGGGGAAGCTCAGTAGTTGATACGCCATAGGTACGGAACCCTAAAAATAAACAATTATTTTTCGTATTTACCTTCAAACATACCGATGTCAATCAGTGACATAACTGTTTTACAGAAACGAAAGAGTAATATTACGACCGGCACCTTTGACATTAAACCCAGGAGCTGACCACAGACCGTTAAATATGTAAAGACATATAGGATAGACATCCTACACCCATTCCCTCGAGTCACCCGCTCATGTGATCGACTTATGATATGTCATCTAATACTGTTATAGGGATACCTACTAATAGTATCGATAAATTGAATTGTATCGATATTTGAGCAGTCGTCATCATTTCAGCCACAAGACGTCCAATGCTGGATATATGCCTCAATTTGGGGCGGTTTGTCATAATCACCACGCTTGGCAGGCAGGTTGGCGATTGCAGTATGGTGATAAAATGCATGGAAAATGCTGCTGCCCATTCTCTAGTAAGTCCCTTAGTCGCCTCTTACCGCTCCTTAGGGTCGTAGCATGTTTTTAAATGGCCTTTCTCAATACGAATGCAAAAAGACTTTTTCAAATCCAACTGATATCACAAACTTACAAACAAAAATTTTTATCTTAAAATATTTTTTTTCAGTCGGACGTAAAGAATAGCACCATCCCATTTCTTCCCGTGGGTGTCGTAAGAGGCGACTAAGGAACTTACTAGAGCATGGGCAGCAGCGTTCTCTACGTAATTTACCACCTTACTGCGATCGCCAAACCGCCTGCCAAGCGTGGCGATTATTGGCAAACCCCCCCAAATTGGGGGAGGCCTATGTCCACCAGTGGATGTTTTACGACGGGAATGATGAATGATGATGATGATTTTTTTCTAAAACTATCTTTATCGATATTTTTTTCACTACTCTCACACGCCTTCATCCCACGGGAGTACACAAACTACAGAGCGCCACTTGCTACGATACATACTCCTTTTCTTTGTTACCCAATAACTAATGGGTCAGTTATCGATACTTTTGAAAGATACCCACATCCCTACTTACGGTTTGTGATCTAATACAGTTAATACTCTATTAACCTAAATCGTGCATCAAAAACGCCGCAACGTTATACGCTTACTGAAGCATTAGTTAGATTTAAGATGGCGCGTGTTTCCATTGTTATATACGTTATTAACACGCTTTTATTAGCTGTATGTATGTTTATTTGTAAGTATGTAACTGTGTTTGCAACTTCCTTTGGACTTGATTTTTGACCTACTTCAAACGGTCAGATTTCATTTAAACTTTGTAGACTTCGCGAGGATCCATGACCAGTAATTTCATAAATTTGTGACATCATCCTTAGCCAGGGTTACCAGGTTAGAAAAACAAGTGTCTTTGAAAACTACGCTGACATACGACACAAAATTCGAAACACCCTAAAAAAGTAAAAAAAAAAACTAAAAGATACGCTTCCATAGAAAACCAAACTAAAAGTAGAAAATAATTGAAGACATGAGTGGATGAAGGGGATATGTCGCATTTTCAGATTTTTGCTGTTCTATGCATGAATGATGGTGTTATGTGCATACCAACAATTTTAAACTTTAAAAATATTAAACGGTTGGCTCCGCCAGACACCCTTATTGGATAAATACATGTAAGGCGTTTTGAAATATTCTAAAATGTTTATGCAAAAACTTTGAACTTAAAGTTCTCGAAATTTGAATTTTGCGACATATCACCTTCATCCACTTATGTCTTCAATTGTAAAAAAAAACGTTGGGTGATTGATAGGTACCAATTAAAATACCTCAAAAAGCACCAAACGCTTTTTTTTTCAACTATTATTCATTTTTTAATGCTGTGGTTATATCTTCCAGCTTGTTTGCTTTGTGCGTTTTTCATCATTGCTGAACACCAACGGTCAACCGGTCAACCACCTGATGGGTGCTTGGGGTAGGACGATTTCCAGCCGTAGACGTCTTTCGGCTAAAATGATCATTGTGATGACTGTGTACCCACACAATAATATTTCTTCCAACACTACTGCAACAACGAGTTTTAAACCTAATTTGCATACTCAAATATCGTATCGTATACAACACTGGAAACAGTTCTCATCCGTTTGTAAAACAATGTTAGTTTTAATAGCTGGATCTTTGAGAGTTTCGTAGTGAGTTACTTCAACTTACAGTACAACTTGTTTATACTAACGCTTTTATCTCTTGTGAAATAGGCAGAGTTTTAAGCTGTAATGGTATTAAAGTTCCGTATGATGCCGGACGTAAAGAAAAGCACCATCCTATTTCTTCCCGTGACTGCCGTAAGAGACTACTAAGGGACTTACTAGAAAGAAAGAAAGAAAGAAAGAATATACATTTATTTAGCACAGTTGAAAGGCACATAACAGTTAGTTATACAGCAGGAAAGAATCTTCTATACTATATTACTATATAATATTATAAAGCTGAAGAGTTTGTTTGTTTGTTTGTTTGTTTGATTGAACGCGCTACTCTCAGGAACTACTGGTCCGAATTGAAAAATTCTTTTTGTGTTGGGTAGCCTATTTATCGTGGGAGGCTATAGGCTATATAACATCACGCTACAACTAAGAGGAGCGGAGCAGTAATGAAAAATGTTGCAAAAACGGGGAAAATTTATTCCTTTTGAGAGTTTCCGTTGCGTGCGCTGCGTAAACGGTTAAAGTAACGCAAAAATCATGTATGACGGAATTCTTCCTTTTAAAAAGTTCTAAAAAAAAGTCCGCGTGAGCATATGTCTATCTTTTAAGGTTGACTCACTATAACTCAAAAGGAGCGAGCAGCAACGAAAAATGGACGAAAACTAGCAGGCAAATCGATGCGACGGGAAGGGTCAGGGGAGCAAAAATTTGACGCGGATGAAGTCGCGGGCAGAAGCTAGTAAAAAATAAAATAAAAAAGTGTAAGGTGAGATGTCACAAACTAGCATTACAGTGTGCCTCAGAAGCAGTGTTCTCTATGCATTTTACCATCATACTGCGATTGCCAACCCGCCTGCCAAGCGTGGCGATTATGGCAAGTCGCCCCTTGAGGAAGGCTTATGTCTTACGGCTGTAATGTTGATGATGATGGTATTAAAGTTCATAAGTGTTCCAATGATTAGCGCCATTAACTAAGTAATTCTCTTAAATAAATACATCTTTGTAAGTTATCATCATTATCTGCCTAGCCTTTTACAAACTTATGTTGGGATCGGCGTCCAGTCTAACCGGATGCAGCTGAAAACCGGTATTTTACAAGTCGCGACCGCCTTCCTGACCTCCACAACCCAGTTACTGGGTTATACGATACCCCTTGTTAAGACTGGTTGTCTTGAATATTGACTACTTGTAGCGGCTGTCAAAGAACAAACAAATTACGATTGAGACCAATAGTTTACAATGCTTTCTGAGGCACGCTGGGGTACACTAGCTTTGCCAGCGGCTTCGCCCGCGTGGAGGTCGGAAATTATCCCGCGGGAACATACTACCGGGATAAAAAGTAGCCTATGTCCTTTCTCAGGCTCTAAACTATCTCTGTACCAAATTTCATTTAAATCGGTTAAGTAGTTATAGCAGGAAAGCGAGACAAGCAGACACAAAGACAGACAGACAGAGTTACTTTTGCATTATAAGTAAAATAAGTAATATAAGTAATAAGTATATAAGTAATAAGTAATAAAGTAATAAGTATAGTAAGTTTAGCAGTTGACAAACAGAAACTTAACTAAACACAGTATAATTAATTAAATAAAAAAAATGTAAAATAAAGAAAAAAAAAAACAGAATGTCTTGTCCGAGATGAAAAAGCCCCAGCCTCAATTCTGAGCATGATGTTGCAACATTTAAAAAAAAGTGTCGCAGCGCTGGTATTTTGATAAGACCCGTTGTGAAGCGCTGGTATTCTAACTCTGGTGTCTGATGTGATGTCAATATAATGGTCACCCATCCACGAATCGACCGCAGCAAGCGTCTCTTAACCCTTGTTCGACCCGTGCGTCTGTTATTATTTAGCCATTAGCCCTCTTATTTCAATGATATCTCGATAATATTTAGCTAGATTTCCTCGCAATGTTTTCCTTCATCACTTAATAACAAAAGACAAAGCAAAGCCGTGCTTAATTTTATCTAACGACAATGCCATAGACAGGCTCTCTATAGCAGACCGTCTCGTATTGATTGTCGGATCAGGCATAGACTAAGACGTCAAGATAAGACGGGGATTAATTCTAGACCCTCTGTATGTGTTCCAGAAAATCCTCCTAGGATTAGACTGAAATATCGGACTGAAGATAGCCAACTCTAGATGGAAGATAAGCATTAAAATAGCCTCTGGGATTAGCTAAACATAGGTACATAAATATAATTCCTAGATCATTAGCTGTTTGTCAGTCGGCCATGATTTTGGTTGTAACCTTTTTTTATATATATAGTTATGATTTAAAAGACTATCCATGCTTTTTCTGGCCAGTGCACAGGAACATACAACGCTTTTAATGGGCAATTAGTTTCATTTTTCCAACTCCTTGATACTTCAAAAGTGCCTGTAAATGTTTTAATTGAAATAAATTCTTTGAATTTCGTTCCAGTCTAGCAAAAACTGCTTCACGTATTTATATAAAATTTGACATAAATAGGATACTTTCTAACATTGTTTTGTTAGTTGGTATAATTGTGTAATCGAATCTTTGAGAGTAATTTTCACCCCCTTCAACATGTCGGATTAATTTGAAAGTTTGTGCACTTATCAACGACCGATGACAATACAATTATATCATAAATTCGTGCCATTATCCTGGCCAGGATTATTAGGAAAGCAAAAACAAAAAAAACGAAAAATACGCTTTTGTACCCGAACTAAAAATAAAACAAATAATAGTTTAAGAACAAAACCAAAAAGTAGAAATTAATGAAAAAAAAACGTGTAAGGTGCTTAATATTAACTAAAAATTTCTCAAAAAGCCGTTTTTTTAGTTTTTAAACTAGTATTTTTTTATCTGCGTAAATGTCGTAGTTTTCCGTAAATGCTAGTAAAACCACAGTCACCAGCTAGTTAAAAATAAACCCCAAACTATACCTAAAAGTTTTACCATCATTTACTTCCTGCGAACCCCATGGCCCAAGTTTGTAGGCACCATAAACAGAACTTTAGTGGACCACATAAACACGAATTGAAAATTCAGCGCATACGATCAGAAGTTGGTACATTAAATGAAAACAGAAGGAGACTTGTCATGTGGGTTAGCATCACGCTGTCTGTTGTTTTATGGTGGGTAGAGACGTTAGTGGGTGAAATTAGTGTTCTGTCGGATTGTTTTGGGTGAATTTTATTATTATTATTATTATTTTTATGTATATGTTAACATAATCTCGGGATTCTGGAATCCCGGTCTTTTGGAAGGCTTACGAGGGGCCGAAGCCAACTCGCAGAGGCCCCTTAGATAATTTTAAATGATGAGGGGGCACCAACCGACGATTATCCCTGTATGCACTATGCAAGTGCACCCAAGGACAATTCCCGGTTGGAGCAGAACTATTACAGAATATGGATACAAAGCAAATTAGGCTATGGGTTTGGATGGCTATAGTGGATTGGTAACCGCAACTATGGAAGGACTATGGCCCCTGCCTGATCAATGTTTTGTATACACGGATAAAAAGGCAGGGGGTGACTTGCACACTCAATAATGGGCCCCCGGAAAACGTCGCTAGCACATAGTGACGTAGCGACAAGGGGGCAACACTTCCTGAGGTGCTTGAGAAGTGGAGAGGTATTCCAAGGTTTTCAGAACAATCCCAGAGCCCGGAAGATGGTCATGTCCCTACGAGCACTTACTGGAATACTTCCTTTCCCCGAGCACGTTTGCTCTTGCGAATCTCCACTCAAGCCAGCCAATAAAGGCAAGAATGAGGTGGGAGCTCTGAACCTCGTCAGTGTTCACTCCAGCCGGCCAATAAAGGCAAGCCAGAGATGAGGAACAAGAATTCTCCCGGGAGATAGGGTCCGTGGGGTCGCTACTGCCCAACAGCTCGCCACAAGCTGCCCTGCGGGTTTATTATTATTATTATTATTTATTAGCAAGGAACATTTGACACAGATTTGCATACACATATTCGTTAATACAGTCAAAATACAAAAACTTGAGCCCTGTCTCCTAAACTAGGAAGATCCTGTATCTTAGGAGGCAGTGTCTTCGCTATATAATAGAGGTCGATCGGTTTTTGAGCATGACAGGCTGTTACTTATACACAGAAATATGCTGATATGATGATGTGTGATGAAGGAGATATTAAAAAAAAAATATAAAAAAAAGACGTTACTTGTATGGGGACACCCCCTAATTTTTTTATCTTTATTTAATACTAGCTTTTGCTAGCGGCTTCGCCCGCGTGGAGGTCGGAAATTATCCCGCGGGAACATATTACCGGGACAAAAAGCCTATGTCCTTTCTCAGGCTCTAAACTATCTGTGTACCAAATTTCATTTAAATCGGTTCAGTAGTTTTAGCAGGAAAGCGAGACAGACAGACAGACAGACAGAGTTACTTTCGCATTTATAATATTAGTGTGGATGTGGATTACAATAAATTATTGTTGTGATTTTGCAATGTATATCGTCGTGATACAATGAATTATTTTTTTTAGTTAGGGTGCTGCTTCTAATACTTTACTAGCTTTCGCCAGCGACATTGTTTGCGTGAAATATCTTGTTTCCCCGACCCACCCCGTCATATTACAACGCCTGCCCTCACTATTTCGTCATTCTCGCCTAACATTCTTTCTTACTATTTTTTCTTTTTGCTCCACCCCTAAGAGTCTTAGCATGATGTTAAATAACCTATAGCCCTCCTCAAAGATGGGGCTATCAAATGCAAAAAGAATATTGCAAATCCGACTAGATTTTTCAGATATTTACGCGTTCAAACATACGAACAACTGAAGGGGTCCGCTAGGACCGATGCCTGCCAGGGTCATGAGATTTGTTCGAAAGAGTTACCGTGGCCCTGGCATATAGGCAACTGAAGGAACACGGGTGGACTTTATTCGGTAAAAGTCTGCCACGCCGTCCTGCCGGGCGAGGACAGCGGGAGATTTCATTTGATTATTTCCCACCCACAAAAGAAGGAAAATCAATTACAAAAAATAAATGAAGCACCGCAAAATCTGCAACGGACGGCTTAGTATATTTCGTTAATCTTAAAATAAACCTATCACTTACAACAGTCAAAACACATAATTTAACTTAACAAAACTTAGGTATCGGAATCACATTAATTCCTCAAAAAAATATAAAAATAATTTACCATATTCTAAACACTTCAAAACCCTATTCTCACGAAAAAAGCCTGATAACGATTTAAACTCAAGTAGCGCCGCTGCATAAACTAGTATACATTAATCCTTATAATCCGTCAATTTGGGTCCCGTGTCTATCTACGGTGTCAACCGTTTCCTGCCGCTGTCATAGACATGTTTTGTTTTTTTTTTTGTTTTTGTTCCTTCGAAGGCTTAGTCGTGATCTAGTGATTTGGGTTTGAATGACGTCTGCATTTCGGGGATAACGAACGTGGGGATAATTGGTTGAATCATGGTTGGTATGTGGTGGGATGTGGGACATGGGTTTAAACGGGGTCGTATAGTTTTGAGCATTGTAATGGGGTGTTAATATGTCTTTAATAGACAAATCTGTTGGGGAACATGTAAGAACACAGTCTTAAAATGTTCTCGCTAATATTTATACAGGGTCATATAAAATTAGCTGGCGAATCGTTTGCTAATATTTAAACAGGGCAATATTAAATCTGCTGGCAATACTTTAACTACGTGTTGGGTAACGATATCAAAAAAATATGGAACAACAAAAAATGGAAAAAGAAATCTAAAAACCAAAAAATTATAAAACTTTTTTATTTAACTTTAATAACTAAGTTCTTAAACTAATGTAAGTATAACTAAGTAATTTTGAGTCAGTGCTTTGAGTGATCTATGTTCATTGATTGTTTGGCGCCGACTAAAAATTACTCAAAACACAATAATCATCATCAGCCTAGCCTTTTCCCAAATATCTTGGGGTCGGCTTCCGATCTAACCGGATGCAGATATCTGCCCTCCACAACCCAGTTACTGATTAATTCGATACCCCTTGGTAATACTGGTTGTCACACTTTCGGGCTTCTGTCAAAGATCCGCAAATGACGTGACTAACGGCTTATCGTACTTTCCGAGGCACGGAGGGGTCTTGGTATGTAAAGACGGTCACCCATCCACGGACCAACCGCGGCAAGCGTTGCTTAATCTGACTGATCGATCTGTGGGGCTGTTATTACTTCGCCACAAGCCCCTCAAACTCACACAATCCAAAAATTATCAAAAATCAAACAACATTGAAACTCACTGTTTTCTCAAAAATCTTTTAAAAAGAAAATGTCAAGCGAGACGCAATTAATTGCATTACGGTTGTTACGGAAAACTTTTGAGTGAAAACAGTTTCAAGAAGAATTTTCAGGAGAAAAATTCTCAAGAAACCGAGAGAAACTTTTATTGAGGAAACAATTTTAAGTATCTTATTTGTAATGTCTGTCTGTCTGTCTGTCTTTGGAAGCGTTTGATGTTAAGATGCATGCACTTAGGTAGCCCGCTACATTTCGCCTAATTTATTGTCCTATAAAGTTACTTTTTCATCTATATCTATCTATACTATATATATTATATATTTATATATATTATATATAATATTATAAAGCTGAACAGTTTGTTTGTATGTTTGATTGAACGCGCTAATCTCAGAAACTACTGGTCCGAATTGAAAAAATATTTTTGTGTTGGGTAGCCTGTTTATCGAGGAAGGCTATAGGCTCTATATCATTACGCTACAACTAAGGAAAGCGGAGCAGTAATAAAAATGTTACAAAAACGGGGAAAATCACACGGGTAGGCGATTCAACGTGACGGGAAGGGTCGGGGGAACAAGAAATTTAACGCGGACGAAGTCGCGGGCAGAAGCTAGTTAAATAGATATTCATATATCACGCCACGCCTTATTCCCATGGGGGTAGGCAGAAACTACGGAACGCCACCTGCTAGGATCCTTACATACTTCCTTTGCCTAGTTTACGTTCATACATCTGGTCATACACACACAGGTTGCGAGTACTACACACCTGACCTTTCTGAAGAACATCACCAATAAGGTCATATCTATACTATAATATATAATATATATATATAATATTATAAAGCTGAAGAGTTTGTTTGTTTGTTTGATTGAACGCGCTAATCTCAGGAACTACCGGTCCGAATTGAAAAATTCTTTTTGTGTTAGGTAGCCTATTTATCGAGGGAGGCTATAGGCTATATAACATCACGCTACAACTAAGAGGAGCGGAGCAGTAATGAAAAATGTTGCAAAAACGGGGAAAATATATTCCTTTTGAGAGTTTCCGTTGCGTGCGCTGCGTAAACGGTTAAAGTAACGCAAAAATCATGTATGACGGAATTGTTTCTTTTAAAAAGTTCTAAAAAAAAGTCTGCGAGAGCATATGTCTATCTTTTAAGGTTGACTCACTATAACTCAAAAGGAGCGAGCAGCAACGAAAAATGGACGAAAACTAGCAGGCAAATCGATGCGACGGGAAGGGTCAGGGGAGCAAAAATTTGACGCGGACGAAGTCGCGGGCAGAAGCTAGTGTTCTCATAGTTATTCAATGATATGAAATGGACTTAGATGGTTGCGTAGAGCAGTGGTGGCCCAGCGGTTTCAGACGCGGCTTACGAGTTGTAGGTCGTGTGTTTGAACTCAGACAGGCGATTCACTTTGTGTAAATGATTTCATCATCATTGCTCTTTTAAAACGGTGAAGGAAAACACCGTGATGAAACCGGCATGTGTAGAACCAAAAATTCTAAGACCTGTGCCATTTACCAACCCGCAAAGGCCCGTGTGGTTGATTATGGCCCACTCCCTATACGGAGAGGAGGCGAATTGTATCATGTTCAACATACAGCATGGATAGGCAGATTGCAAAAGTCATAAGAAAATTAAAATTTCGCGCGGTAGGTACCCCGGCGGTTCCTCTTTAAAGTACATCTGTTGAGAGAAAAAAACAAATATTTCTAAAAAAATACTCAACCACCTGCGCAATAATTTAGAAAAAGTAGATACGTTATTTCATTTTTCGAAGTTTATGTAAATAAAAAAAAACACGCATTATTTAAATTTCTAATCCAAAAATACCAATGTCTGACATTATGAAACATAAACTACGAACAATATAGCATTTAAATAAATAATAGAAACTATTAACTTATTTAATGAACTGTTGAAATTTATAAAAGCCATACATTAAGAAGTAAAATGGTTTTAATAATTCATTAAACTATTTTCTTGAATATTTTATCGACCGTTTTAAGTAGTCTGAGTTTTCAAAATCATGATAGTTTGATAAAAACATCTCTAGTATACGTTACAAGACGGTGCTTAGGGCGAATTTCACCAATGACAATGTGCGCGATCAGCACATAAACTACGTTTTAACACTGATAGCAGTCAGTGTCATTATTTTCTGTGGAATATTAAGAATGACGGCTACTTTCTTTGATGATGGCTGTGGTTTTATCAGTTCTACGATTTTTCGATTTTTAGTGAATCTTGGTGTGAAACTTGATCGAGACTGTTCTTAATGTTTGTGCCCTTTGTTTAAACCATTAACATCAGAATTTGTAAACCTGCCATAAAGTACAAAGTAAACACGACGATGGCAGATTAGTCGACATCGAATCAATTGCCAAAATTTAAAAAAAGAAAAGAATGGCAGCTCTTGAACGCCGTTTGAATGTGTTAATTGCGTTCAGTTTTATTGATGAAAATCGCACCAAGTCAGTCACTTTTTGGAACGTAATTATGATCTTTTCCACTCCCTAAATTAGTGAACCAGTGCTTATTAAAAAAATGTTCAGTTAAAAGGAGTAAAATTTTGTTAAATTAGTAAAGAGGTACTAACGAAAATGCGAGACCTTATTCGTCCAAAGTAAGTCACAACTTGTGTACGCGTTGCTCATTATTTTAATTAATTATTTTAAGTCTGTAAACTTTTTTATGTTATTTTGTTTGAAAATCTTACTGATATTACAAATGCGAAAGTTTAATGTTAGGGCGTTTGTTACTCAACCACGCAAAAACGGCTCAACAAACATGATTGAAATCTGGCACACAGGTGGACTATATAACCTGTACTAACACACAGGATTCTTTTTATCTCTAGCTTATCTAGTTCTACATGGGCGAAACCGCTGTCAAAACCTAGTAAAAAAATTTAGCATTGTTTTTTCGTGGGAGCAAATACGCAGTAAAAATACAAACACTAACCACAATTGACCAACGCATGTCACACACATGTTTTTGAATGAAACGAGTTATATGGAGTGACATAAGCTTGTCAAACTTATCAATAATGACAAAACAAGGGAATAAAATACTAAACAATACAGGTCTAAAACAACGTCAAGACAAATGTCCTCTACACGACATGTTTTTGAGAAGTATCACAATTTCTTGTCACCGTGAAATTGTAGGCTGAAGTGAGCTCGACAGTGTGTCAATATCTAACATCAGGTGAAATGACAGATCACATCAAATTCACTTCACCTTAAATTCGACGTTGAAAATTTTACAGAATAGATCGTCTAGTACTACAATTATGTAGGTGCGAAATGCGGTGCCACCGGCTGGAGGCCTAAAAAGTTAACTTTTTAGGAAACGCCGGGCCACTATCCATTTAAGTAGTAAAAACTTTATTTAGGTAAAAAAATGCGGTAAAAAAACTTTTTTTTATTTCCATGCCATGGTATGACGTCTACTAAACTTGTTCTCTTTCTAAAATTACCATAATTATTATACGGTCCTCTCTATGCTTATATTACTTACTGAAGACGCGTCGGCCTGTTTGTATTCGACACTATACCGATAACCGAAACGATAAACTGAATCGTTATTTAACTATTTTATTAGTCGTTATTCAACGCGTTATTTTTAATGTTATAGAGTAGCGTGTTATTAGTTTCGGTGACTAAAATGTTTGTTAGTTATTTTCTTAAAATCTTTTACTTTATCGAGCAGACGAGTTCTTCAAAAATATGGAGCAATAGAATTGAATACTTTTTTGTAAAATCCTTCAGTTTGTGACTGAACGCATCACGCAGGTTTTTTTTTTTTCAGGATGGAAATCATCAAATGACTTCTCCCGCTCTGGGCGGAGCGGGAGGGCGTGTCAGACTTTTACTGACTAAAACCCACCCGTGTTCCATCAGTTGCCCATGTGCCAGGGTCACGGTATCTCTTTCGAACAATCACGCGACCCCGGCAGATCATTTAGGGTGCTGGTCTACCTCATCTGCCAAGCATTTTCCCAACAGTGTTGGGATCGGTTTTTAGTCCAACCGTACGCAGCTGAGTACTTTTTACTTGGAACGACTACCTATCTGAACTCCACACTCCAATGACTAGGTAATACGATACGCTTTGGTAAGAATGGTTGTCGAACAACGACCCATAACGATTGTCAAAGATTTACAAATGATAACCAAGGATCAACTGCTTATCGTGCTTTCCCAGGCACGAAGGAGTCATGTTTTGTATAGTATCAATTGCGGCAAGCTTTGCTTAAGGCCGTCTTGTAGTGCGGTGTGTAGGCATGAAAACGCTTCCTCACCCCCCGCATAATAGGTATGTATCGAGCGTATAGACGCAGCGAGCGAGCGTCCGGCAGCTAGCCGATGCAAGCGTTTGAACATGCCACAATGCAGCGTAAATGCAGAAGGTAAGGTATATTGGGTTCGTTTAAATTGACGTTAGAGATTTTTTTTGTATTCTTCTTTTATTAATTTCTTAAACTTTGTTTGTAGCGCATGGGTGGAGAAAATGGGAATGTCGATTGCAAAAAACAGTTTTTCGGACTAGGAATGCCCGATGCCTGTAGCTATGGTACCAGTCGTAGCCGCTATGTTTGAGTCCAAAGACTTTTTCTCTTCAGTATCAGCAACATTTTCTGAACTGACTGACACAATTTCTTGGCACATGTTGGATTGGAGCTTGAATTTTGCCATGAGCCCAAATTTTCTTTCGCCCATTATTTTAAAATAGCCTTTTTTACATTCAAACAACGCGTTGTGCTATACTTTCTCTTGCAATTGACGTAAGAAATAATTCGCGTCTATAGTTCGCCTACAAGCATCACTTTTTTTATCTGCGTTGTTATTCTTTACCTCAACAAACAAAGAATCGTCTCCATCGGTCCTAAAACAAGCGAATTTAATATATCAAAAATATAAAAAACTCAGATCGCTGAAAAAAATGGCAGTAATATAATAATTTTATTTGCTTACATTTAGTGCCTTCTATAATAAATCGATAATTATAAAGTATTATACACAAAATACATAATAATGTAAATCTCAAACAGATTTTATTCTAAATTTTACCATTCAATCGATTATTCCAAGAGGAATGTTTAGAGAAATATTTATGATTATTTGGGATATATTACCGAGAATAACCCTTGCGAATTGGGGTAGGTCGGCTGGTCTATTATAATAACGATAACTTTATTAGAAAACAACCTACTAAAGAAACGCATTATCACAACACATAGTCACAGAAAGTGTATGGGAAACTTTAATGTCTGGGACTATATTATGCAATATCGTATGTTGAATATTTCCTTGTTCATTTAAAAAATATCAAAATACAGATACATTCGTTATCTACTTATAATACATAACATAGTACGAGAGAATGTATCTATTAAATTATAGTGAACTCACTGTGACTAGTAGTTCGTTCTGAACAGAGACCATGTGACTAGATGGCGCTGGAAGTTGCAAATGTATTTCGTTGATTACTTTGTTAACTTATTACAAATGAAGGCCTTTCTTTTGACTCACTCGAACATTATACTTTCTTATATTCATTTTTTCGATCCCCTCTTAGATCGTTACCCCTGCGACCGATTATGCTCAGATTCAAACTTAAAAATTGTATTTGACTTAACCACTCCTCAAACAAAACGAAGATTAATTGAAACTGTAA